>OU744721.1:25163379-26442854 GCA_916613615.1 Steromphala cineraria
ACGTGCTTCAGAATAGATTTCCCTGATTAAAAGTAAATTCAATTTATCTTTAATGACATTGCAACAATGTCATGTAGGTGCTTAAACTGTGCAAATATTGTACCATTCAAGGGAAGGAAACAGATGGATGAAACGAGATTTTACTTTAGTAAGGTGAACAATGCACACATGTTTGAAAATGCAGACGTTGGAATAAGTTGGAATGAGGAAATAATATCTAAGTTTGTTTTCGGATATTTTCCCAAAACATGAGCAATAGCAAACACTTGAAAAGTTTAGGAACATTCTAAAATGTTTAAGGCAAATAATGCAAACAACAACATGCATGATGTGTTAAATATTGGAAATAGTACCGTATTACCCTATTTTTATTTTAATGTGAAATGTAATTTGTGACAAGAAAATAAAATGCTTCAAGTGCCTATCTATCGTATAAAGTTTTCATATATTTATGGACAGAAGAAACGTCAAGATACAGATTTCCACATTAAAAACCTAATTTAATTGAAAACAAATGTTTCACATTGGTGATGAACATTTATTATTATTTATTTCACATCTTAGTTTATTAACAAACGATCAGGTCGATTCACCTACATAAGAGGCATGTTGCCAATTGGAGGGTAATATGCAACTTAAAACAAAACTAAATCATAAGATGTTAAAAAAAACCAGTCACTAAAATACTCCCAGAAATAGAAAAAAATGGGTTTTGGCGTTCATTTTTGTATTACTCAACTAATGTATGTAATTCTTACAGATGTTCAAATACCTAAGTTGTTCCAAACTTCCATATGAATGCATTGCACAAATACATTTTATAATCCCTTTGTTCAAGTAAAATAGACCAAACTTTGCTTATTTTCAATATATTTGGAAACTTACTCACACTCAGCAATGCCTGTAACAATAGACAAGTAACGCCCTTCTCACTTGCAAATAGACAGCATGAGTTCAGTTTGATAAAAATCTAACCAGATCTTGTGATAAATTTTTCGATTACTGATACATGGCATTGATCTAATAAATAAACTCATGTCCAAAAGAAACGATACCAAGTTTTCAAAGTCGTCCGAAACAAAATTCTATAACCTGACAGAGTCGAATTTAAGTGTGTCTAACAGGCATATATCTTGTGAAAAAGTATGCACATTTTCATTCTTCAGGAAAAGATACTTTTGATTTTGTGTCTTTTCAAATGTACATGGAGTGCATAAATCGAAATTGCAAATTATTTTATGAACAGAACTTTTGTCATTTCACTTTAAAATTGATGAAGTATTGAATTTATGTCAGAAAAAAATGTTGTTGATATAATACACTTTATTTGACATAAATTCGTTGACGCGTCACTGCACTAGAACGTTTTAAAAAAGCGAAAGTGTCCAATTACTCTCTGCTATCTCGCCTAGTTAAGGAGATTCCAGATCGATGATTTTTTCAAATGCATGTTTCTGGCAAACATGAAAAGATGATGTTTCCAAAGTTTGCATAGACGTAAGTTGACTACTGAAGAAATGATATTACTATGTTTTAGTCTTATTAATCTGCAGTGGATTGAGTTATTTTGGGATTTGTATGGTATCGTTTCTTTTGGACATGAGTTTATCATATAATGGGCAGTGTTATCCGTGCAATAAACCCATCTTGTAATCATGTTATCAGATCCCTGATAACAATGCAAATGAGGTCAAAATCCGAACTATTTTCTCAAAACTCCATGCATGTCATGCGAGTCCTAAACCGGTCTCTAAACATTGATAACGTCGTCGGGAGTTTTCAGGTTGTGGTTTTTTTTATCGAATAAAATATCGTAAACAAAATCTGTCAAAACGTATCACGCATTCGTATTTTAGATATAGCTTGGTTATCGAAGCATTTCAAGTTGTTTTCATTGTGCGTTTAAAAATAGAACGATATGCAGCTAACAATATCGGCTATCGAAAAAATAGGTGCTTCAATTTGTGTGCATAACATAGGCCTAGATCGCTTTGGTCGTGTCGGTTACCAACTTATCAGCATAAACAAATCATATTCTAGTGATAGTACAGATTATCTAGTAGCGTAGTTACAAACGCAACAACCTCACCTTCGCAAATAGTCGACGTTTAGTCTAAGGATACCGTAACTGAACTGACGCGCGTAACATCAATGACAATGCAGCTTTTCAAAATGCAGTTAGAGTTACTTCCCCTGTTGTAGCGACGTTGACAACTGGTTCTTACACATTTTGTGTTATTAAAAAATACAATGTTTACTCGTGCATTGGAAATCAGACTGAAAATGTTCATAGATTAAAGGATACGTTTCTATCACTGTGAAAAAAAATCATTTCATGAAGGAATATTTCTAGACTATTCACAACTGTACATCGCCGACAATATGACCTTCACCTTGGTTTATTGTGAAAGCAATTACTCCGCGAAATCTAGGTCAAACATATTTTTAGAAGGTATCATTTTTATTTTCGTTTAAATCCTTTTATTTCAAAATGACATTATATGATAAAGAAATTATTAACCTCGTGTGTTTCCGTATCATTAATATCATATAATAGGAATAAAAATATATGTATTATGCTCGCCAAAGGCTCGCATAATACAAATTTTATTCCTATTATATGATATTAATGATACGGAAACACACTCGGTTAATAATCTCTATTTATATAATATGCTGAAATAATTGAGATTAGAATTAAGAACACAAAGGAAGAACACAAGAGTACTTTAATGAAAACCTCATACTTGATATTTGGGACCATTCATTCTTTGTTTTACTCCGGATTACTCATCAGTCCCTGAGGGAGTTTATTTTTTTACTTAATTTATTAATTTTTTTTTATTTAAAAGGTATAATTTAAGCCTAATTAAAAAGGCACGGTAATCGGGAATCAATTAGATATGAGTGTTATTTTTATTCTTTATCATGTTAAAACCCATTTGGGATGTCTAAAATCTAAACATAAATCTCTATTATGCAGAATACTATTTTGATAGACTGCTTTACGTTTCGAGGTAGGACACATACATTGCACTGCTTAGTGTTGTTTGTGCTTATCATTATGTGTGCATTGATAAGTGACACCACTACTATCTTACAAGTTCACTAGTAATATAATAATATTATTACTTATTTTACAATAACTAAATGGGGATTGACTTTGGATTGTATGTGTAGATAAACGGAAATTAGTCAGAGTTCGATATTTCTTTATCTAAAAGAATCAGGTGGGTTTTATTGATATGGATATTCAGAATCGCAAACATAAAACATCATCTAAATACTTAAAGGTGCAGTAGCACGTTTTAGGGGGAATATAAGGCGATGACAGGAAAATGAAAAAATTGGTTCTAATTAAAAGACAATATATTTAAACGAAATCAAGCAGCAATAATTTAGATATATTATGTAAAGTTCAGCCATGCCATTCCGTTTCTGACACAAAATGAATCAAAGGTGTTTACACAAAAATGGCCGCAAATAAACTGAATCTTTAAAATTTGTTCTCTGATTATGGATGATCGGTTTGTGGAATGAGATTTTTGACACTATCAAAATAATACATTTAACATTAACACACAATTATAAGTGAAAATATAGAATTTTCAAAAAACGTGCTACGGCCCATTCAAAGCATTAAGAAGGAAAGTATATTTCATAACTAGCACATATACATTGGTATTGAATAAACATAAGGGCTGACTTGGAAAGTAAAACTCTACCGTGTTAGGATGACATGGTCAATAATAAGAGATAGAAATAAAACATGGTATGATAATGGATATCTGAGGGTCTGTAAACTGTGACAGGCGTTACATAATGCAACCTATACGAGCAGTGTTTCAGACTTATTATAGTCATCGTATATTAATATATATATAAGCATAACTAACCTAAACTAATGCAAACTTGTAGTCTGGTATACAGTAAACATTTAAAAAAATCGTGTCTTTTACAACCCCTACATTTAACATTAAATCAGTGTATAGAAGGGTCTGTATCTAAGAAAACAAATGCAAGCAGAACGTTCTGAATTGTTCACAGTTCTATAGGGTTCCCCCTGCATTATTTGGTACTGGATGTAAAGGCCCAGACTTTAAAATTGAACTATTGTAAATACAATTCAGGAGAGTTGAGATATACACCGTAGATCTAGTTTGTTACAGAACTACAGTCTTGTCTTGATCTATTTCATCTAGTCTAGGTGCTGAGTCGGATAACTAATTATACCCCCGCTACGACGTAGTCGGGGGTATATAGCGATCCGCGTGTCTGTCCGTCCGTGCGTCCGTCCAAAATAGTTTCCGGAGCATTACTCAAAAACTATACCACTTAGAAACTTCAAATTTGGTATGGAAGTAGCCTATATGGTGCTGTTGTGCCTTTTAGGGGTTTCAACTCAATGGTCCAAATAATTTTTGAAATTTTGACCAAAAACGGTCCGATTTTTGGACTTTGTCTCGTTTCCGAACTATACCACTTAGAAACTTCAAATTTGGTATGGAAGTAGCCTATATGGTGCTGTTGTGCCTTTTAGGGGTTTCAACTCAATGGTCCAAATAATTTTTGAAATCTTGACCAAAAACGGTCAAAATTTTTCCTTTGTCTTGTTTCCGGAGCATATGGCACACTTCAAATTTGGTATGAAAGTATACAGTCCAAAATTCGGATACCCAGACTCCGTATATCCATAAATCTCACCTTACGGACAAAGATTTTTCAAACAATGTGTCTATATTTCTAAAGAAAAATGTGCCCAGTTAACCGGACGATTTGCTATCCGGACGATTTTCACCTGAAACCAAAACAAGGTTCGACTGTATAGTGCTGTTGTGCCTTTTAGGGGTAATTCCAGGGTTCCCAGAATTTTATTCAAAAACTACATAGCCGGGGATGTTTTGAGGTGAAATAGTTTTTAGGGTTGCAAGATCATTGTGTTCTAAGTCATAATCATAAATTTTCAAATTAATGTTACGTGAAGGCGGTCAAACTACAGGCGGGGGTATGTGAGCCGCGCTCACTTTTGCCTTGTTGCCACTAGTTGGTTTTGGAGTATTTTCATAACTTCTCCAGCGACAATAAATGAGAAGTGTGATATTTGGGGTAGCCTGGTTTCCAATTTTGTTTGCCTTCAACTTTCATGTCACTCCTCACTTACAACTTCTGAGCATACCTTATCCTACAGAAATAATTTATTCTCAAACAAATCTAATTTCATCCGGGCCTTTCTCTCATGCAATTGGAGAGAGATTTCAAAATACTTTTTCTGTGACGGGATTAAACATCAAGTACACTAAGGGCAATCAAAAATTTCCGTTTTCCTTATTTCTGATAAATTAGGAATAACAGAAAACATTTTTTCAACCAACCAAGATATTATAAGATAAAACAACACTAAGAGTTTCAAACGAATGACATCACCCTTTTTTAGCAATAAACGAGCTAGAACCTGAAGTGTGTCAAATTGCTTTGATGAACAATTTCATCTGTGTATATAATGACAAAATAATGCATATGGTTTAAAATATCAGCACGTTTCTGTAAGATAGTCACGTCCCTTTGTCTCTGAATGAATGGCAAGGGAATAATTATTACCTTCATTTACTCTCTGTCAGACTAGTTGACAGTTTAATGGAATTTTGTCACTTCCTTTTATGTTTGCTTTAACAGTGTCAACAACTTGAATCGAAAACACATTTGCACACCATTCATCCTGACCTTGAGCATATTTGATCACTTCCCTCTTTGAGATTTATGAAATTATTCTGTATTCCTAGATTGTTATCAGCATTTAAAAACTGATGTACATGATTTTATACATTAAAAGTTTATTGTTGCTTGTCTACCAGTATAGTAGGGTGCACTGTTGATAAACAGAGCCACATTTACCGCTGTTACTTCTCTGATGTTTCACAGTAGCTTAATTAGAAACGGATACGAGCCTTGCTTGAATATGAACTATCATTTACATGCACACTTTTATTATGAACTCAAAATCATGCATATATGCAATGATCTTTGCTTGTAATATACTTTAAAAATTGTATTTTCAAGTTTAATACTAGATTAGCATTTGCGGGTCACCGCAAAAGCAGAGCAGCCCCGAAACTGGGGGTCTCGCCTTCCCTTGTTCTCCCTTCTACAGGCCTCAGCAAATTGGGCATTTTCTTGTGACCTTGACCTTTGACATTCAAGGTCACACAATCAAAGAACACTTTTCATTGAGTTTAACAAACATGTTATGTAAAAAAGTGTTAATAGTTGAAATAAAACATTTTTGGTATACCATGCTTACGTCAAGACCTTTCTGTGACCTTGACCTTTGACAATTGAAACCGAAAACTTTCAAAATAATTTACTTCTTCAATGATGAAAAATACCAAGTAAGAGCTTCATAAAGGTTCTAACATATCGTGTTTACAAAGAATTTGATAGTGATTTGATAATTCGTGACCTTGACCTTTGATCTTGAATGTGAACCTGTCAAAATAATTATCAAGAGGTGTTAAAAGTAACGCATGTACATGAATCTGAAAAGCTTAATGGGATAAAGTTATACCTAAATTTTTTGTACATTGCAATAACTCTTATCTCGTGACCTTGACCTTTAACATTCAAGGTCACACAAGCAGTAAACACTTTTTATAAAGAGTAACAATCGTGTAATGAGTTCAAGTGTTAACTGTTAAAGTTGTGACCTTGCAGTGACCTTAACCTTTATCAGTTCAAACCCGAAACCTTTTTCAAAATTTTGTACTTTTCTAAAGATGATACATGCCAAAATCTTTTCAAGTTATCATGTTTACAAGGAATTTTTTTAGTGATTTTATTGCTCGTGACCTTGACCTTTGACTTTGAAAGTGAACAGGTCAAAATCGTTCCCTCGAGGTATGAGCAGTAAGTTATGAATGAAAGTTTTGGCGGCGGCGGTGGCGGTGGAAACTGCACAAACACTGATAGCAGGGGCTGCTATTGAACATAGTAAATAACTTTCCGTATTACACCAAATTTAAAAATAAAGCCTTACATTTTGGACAACTGAGACATTCAAATGAATGCCAGTTATTTATCAGATAAAAGCATATTGTATTTATCATCAACCAGCAGAAATATCTTATCACTGCGATTCAAACCAAATTGATGGTTCTGATCAAAGCTACTTGATCTATCCTAGAATAGCGTTGTATTTCATCATTGTCGTTTAAAGGACGTCGACACATTCGTTACAATTAGTGACTTTGCAAATTACTTAAAGCAATTGAATGGTTAGTCACATTGATCCGTTTTGAAGATTACAGTACCATGTATTCATCGATATCTAAAAATAGAATAAATCTGACGGGAACCTGAGGAAACAACAATAAATTGATTTTCTTAGCAACTTGGTTTTGTGATGACATGTTCATAGTTTTCCTAAACGTCTCTGTCTCCTACACTAACTTTAAACAGCTTCTACAGATATTCATATATATCTCACAAGAGAATACAGATATGTTCATCATGGTAAAAACCTTTGAATTGAAGAAAAGACATGGAAGAAAATACGACTAAACGTTGTTTATGAAGCTTAGGTCACACCATAAGTGTAGAAGTATATTGTGTTGACTACCAAACAGGTAATGGGATAGTTAAATGATGAACAGTTTCAATTTCCTGCTTAGCACTGCAAGGTTGAGCTTTATATGTCGCAAACTTATTTCCCTCCATAATGTGAGATTTGTTCAACGGACAGAAAACGGTCTGACAGAAGAGCATTGATCTACCGCATATTACTCTAACGTTGCTTAGTGTATAGATATTCCCTACCAGCTCTTCACACTATCCTAACAATACTGAAAATGTTACTCCAAAACGATTCCTCGTTTCAAACCACCTTGTTGTATCTGTTTTCTTTTGTTTCAGCTGTCTTGTATTTGAGATATATTAGATAAAGGCACTGATAGTGATTGGTAGCCTCTCCTATGATTCCCATTTGAGTTGGGATTTTCATCTCCCTGTCGTTCTGTTATAACTATTGTCTGTTTTATACTCCCTTAATTGGTTAATAGATTATGGGATTCAGTTCCCATTGAGACCACTGGTAACATCTTCGATGATTCTGTTAGACGGTTTAATAACATCAAATTGTAGCAGTTGTCTGGTTAAAACATTTGACAACATTTACATTTCTGTTAATGTGTTTCTATAACGTGAGTAAAGAAAGTTTCTCTGTTTTAAATGTATATCCTTAAACAGTCAAATATAGTCGCAGAAGACAAATTCATATTTCTTATTTACATGAAACTAGTAATATAACTCACCAAACATTTCAGACCTGTAACTATCATTTTTAATGTAAAAAATTGTTTTCAAAGTAATGTTTGACTGATTGACTCACGCTATGTCTGGTTTGCGATCATACTTTCCTGTCACAACATGTGTAAACGTTGAATAGTTTTAAAACGATTCTCTCCTGTAAGAGTCGATACTTTTTATCAGATGGCACTGTTGGTTTAATAATTTGACCGTGACAACTCACGGAGTGTCACTTTAACAAAAACCTTGAAAATATTTTAGAAAATAACATCAATATCAAAAAGGATTATCAAGAAGACCTAGCACATTTCCATCATGTTTATAAACATTCTTCAGCATCACCAATTGTTACTGCCAGCATATTCGTCTTCTGTGAAAGAAGCTAAGTGAATCATACAACAAAAACACTTCAAAAAGAATTTTGACAACATGATCACATGGAATCGACTTTAAAACAAATTTTCATCATTTAATTGATGATGGACAGTGTCTTCATCACCTTCTCTTGCATCAGGCTTCTTGTTTGGCTTTGATTGATAGTCAAAGCCGAGCTTCAAAGCCAGAGAAGCTTTCAGGTTAAATGGAAAGGTGTCAAGGTTATTGATTTGAGATACAATTACAATTGAGTTTGTGTTTACCTAACACATCATCATCAACGACCCTCTATTCGCCTTTCCGAAAACTGTTGTTACCTCCCTTTGTAAAAGTGATTTAGAGTAACGTCCCCTAACGTCATCAACTTCCGCCTAGTAATGAAATCAAGATGGCGACTGACGTAACACCGCGCAAATTTGACGGAATGACAGTTAAGGAGTTACAACACTACTTACGAGCGAGAAATCAGAAAATATCGGGAACTAAGTCTGAACTTGTGCTGAGGGCTAAGGGGGCGTGTGTTCTACGTTTGGGGACGCCAGCAAGCATTCAAGCCAGCCGGCCTCAGGTACACAAGCTTATTGCCCCAAATGGATATTCTATGCCAGATCCAAATACATTGTTGTCAGGATGGACTGAATCTTTTGATTTTATGCCAGAATTTTCTGAAAAAGAAATATATAATTATATGGTACTCAGCAATCGCCGCACTACAGATTCCAAACCTATCCTTGCCAAACGTCAGTTGAAAGCAGCTATTTTCTATGAAGACCGCCATGTTCATAGTCTTCAACTTCATCCCGTATGTGATCAATGTGACCATCTCTTTGTACGATGCAAGGTCATTCCATCATTACCCAGTGTGGATCCGAAGAAAACTCCAGACCATGACGTGTGGGTAACCTTATCGAAGGTCACTGGTCGTGTTCACTCTGCAAGCTGTACTTGTGCAGCAGGGTATGTATAATATTGTCACATTTTGATTATGTCCTCGTGTTATTTATTTCAATGGTGAACATAAATTGCATGACCCAAATTAATCATCGAGAACATTATTAGTTCTTTTCTACTAATAAAGCCTTTTTTTCACTGTAAATATCACATTTCTCAGCCAATAAAATATTTGTCTCTTTGACATTGTTTTAAAAATGCGGGAGTAGAATTAAAATCTTGATTTGCAATGTAAGCATTGTCTCTGATTATTATTTTTTTGCATTGACAAAACATAACCTTATTCATTCATCATTGTTTCAGAGCTGGGGAAGCGTGTAACCATGTGTCGGCCCTACTTCATGCTCTGGCTGATATTTCACTGAAGAGAAAGGATGGCTTACTCTCTTGTACCTCTACACAGTGCAAGTGGAAGATACCAAGGAAACGTAAGCTGCAACCTATGAAGTCAGATGATCTACACCTCATGGCCTGTGGTAAAAAGAGTATTTTCAAGAGTGGTAATAATATCCCTGAAGCTACAATTCAACATGTTTCTGACAGGATACCAAACAGTAATATGCCTTCAAGTAAAATTAATGTTGCCAGGTTTCGCTGTGAACTCATAAAGAATCAAAGTATACAGTGTGGTTTTACTGTTAATACAACGCCAGCTACTGAAAATTCCAAAATCGTTCCCAAAGAGGTCCCAAAGCTTACAGCTGTTGATATGTGTATACCAGATTTTGTTAATATAAAATCTCAGAAGAGCCAAAGTATTTTTCAGGAATATTTTTCCAGTCTACAAGTTACACGAGATGAGGCTGTGGTAATTGAGAGACTAACTAGAAAGCAACATAATTCTCCGCAGTGGACACAAGCTCGATATGAGAGAATTACAAGTTCCCAATTTGGCAAAGTGTGTGTACGGCAGATTTCATCACCAGACAAGCTTGTTTGTGATCTCATGGGGTACCGTGGTGGATTTAACAATCGACATACAAGATGGGGACTTTCCCATGAGGCTGCAGCAAGAAAAATTTATGTTTCTAAGATGTCTGCTCTTCACCCTCAAATCAAAGTGTCACAGTGTGGACTCATAGTGAACCCAGACCACCCTTACCTTGCAACTAGCCCTGATGGACTTGTGTCTTGCACTGACTGCACCATTTGTAACAATCAACACGGTGTTTTAGAGATAAAATGCCCTTCCGTTTTCAGAGACTTAACACCTGAAGCTGCTGCAGGTCATTCAAATTTCTTTTGCACACTAGTGGACAACACATTAAAATTGAAAGAAAACCATGCCTACTATTTTCAAGTGCAAGGACAGATGGCTTTGAGTAAACGGAGGTGGTGTGATTTTGTGGTTTGGACTCTCAAAGGCATCTCGATAGAGAGAATATTCTTTGATGAGGCTAAGTGGGAAGCAATGGTGAAGAAATTAAGTGACTTCTATCAGAAAGCAATCATTCCTGAATTATTCACAAAAAGAGTGTATCGAGGTGTGGCATTGTATTAGTGCATGTTACTTCGAGTTATTAGCTTGTAGCTATCAAAATCTGAACATGGGTATCTTGTAAAGTATATGTGTATGTTTTGTTATTCAAGCAGAAGATACGATAAGTATTGTTTTGCTTACATTATTTTACTTATGTCAGCAAATCAAGAATCTGTTATTAGAAATGTGCTTGTAAAATTTACTATTTGTATAATTTCTGCCTCAAGACACAACTAAAATAGTTAATATAGCCTACTGTTTGTGCATATATTTGTTTATGAGGTATGAACCATGTTGACTTGTACTTAGGGCCAATGGCTCGCACAATTGTACTAAATAAAGAAATTGATATTATAGTTAGTGAGATAAGTGAATACATAATTCAATCTTTATGAAAATATTTTTATTTTAGCAGAGATAATTTCATCATCATTAATGATTTCCATGATAGAATGTTCACTTTTCATCACTGAACATTTTACAAGACAAACTGAAGGTACAATGAAATATGTTCACATCTACAATCTATCAATAAAACAATTCTGGGCCAGTACCAAAACTATGACATTTGAATACAGGATTATAACAAATAAAAATATAAATGTTTTCTTCATAATCATATTTATAAATGGGGTATTTAAAAAAAAAACATTTCTGTGGATAAGTTATTACAAATATTTTCACTAATAATCAAAATCTACTATTACAGTGGTCAAAGATCAGTTCAATTTGAATTGAATTAAAAACTGATTTACCAGATGGTTTTAGATGAAATTGCAAATTTTGCACAAAGTATGTCACAACTCTGTAAAGATTCAATTAGCAAAGATACAAGTCCAAATATGCTGTGTGTAATACCATCAATGGTCTTAATTTGACCAAATTATTCATTGAAAGCAAAATATTTTGTAAGGTTGTTAGCAATATACTTAGTAAGCTGAATTTTTGTCAGATGTTTTTATACATGTTTGAAAAATCCTCATATCTATCATTTGACGCATCTTTTTATTTTAGTCATATGATATATCCATATTAAATGGTTGGTAAAATGAATTCTTCATTATGACTTAAAGTTATACTGATATAATATCAAAACTTCAGCTCATGACTTCAGAGAAAAATTACAATAAATTATTGTTCTTGAATAAATGTTTCATCAAACAGAATGTTGTTGTCTTCATCATTTTCAGTTTGGTGAGGATACAATGGAGGGAGAAGACAGGTTAAAGCATTGCATATTTTCCAAATTTTGTTTACACTTTTTGAAATTGTAATTGGAATAATGCCTTGTAAAATTCTAAAATTTTTGACGCGTTCCATGTGTCTTTCAACATGAATTCTTAAATTTGCTATCCTTCTTGTTTGTTCAATTTCAATTGCCGAAAGCTGCTTCCTCTTTTGTTTCCTTGGAGGTATAATGAGGTACATTGCTCGAGCAGTTGTCAATTCTGATATTGTGAACCCCTTGTCAGCCATGATCCCATCACCTGATTCACACAAGTCTAAAGTCCTGACTGCACAGTTATTTGCCTGTCACTAATAGAACCTGACCATAAGTCTGAAACAAAGCTTACAACACCATTAGGTGTAACACCAATCAGTGATTTGTAGGTCATATGGCTTTTATAATGACTGTACATTTGTGACTGCTTTGACAAAGAATATGGCTTTTCTGTATACAATTCTGTACAATCTATGACAACCCTAGTACTCGGAAATAGATCCTTAAAGCTTTTGGGCATTGTGATATTTATAGTGTCCCTTGATGGCCATGTAATTAGGAAAGACAAGTTATTGTACAACAGATCTATCCATTTGCTTATGATATCAGCACAACAGCTTTTAGAGATATGAAAGCGTTTTGAAAGGTCCACAATTAAAAGTCCAAGTCTGAGACGCATCAATACTAAAAAGAATTCATCAATCAAAGACAAAGACTTTGGTCTTCCAGTTGAAGAAGAGGGAGTTTCTACATCATGAATTTCTGATAGTTCACTGAATATGCACTTGAAAGATGATGAGTCAATCCCAGTATAGAAATTAAGTAAATCTGGATCATCTTTCACATCATAGTAACTAATATCAGGCATTTGGACCTGTGTTGCCTGACTTACAAACTCAGGAGTTGATTCTTCAGTAGTCTGTGTCATGGTACTACTTGTTTTGACTGGATCCAATGCTAACAAAAATCCCTCATCAGTTTGTGTGCCAAGAGTCCTACAATCTTTCTGTTCAGTCTGGGTTGACATGTACCGAAATGTGCTGATGTTTTCTTCAGGTACTGGCTCACAGCAGTAGTCATGTAGCATGAGGGATACAACATCATTAGATCTGCAACAATCATCATTAATCCTTAACTAACATTATTTTAAAGAAATATAAATAGATTTGAAACATTATTTTGTAACCAAATTAATGTAATCTACTGTTCATGAAGGCTGTGTATTGTCATAAATTTTGTATTGAGATATATTGCAATAGATTATCACTGTATTGAAATACATATTGCAATATTTTGCGAAAGCAAAAAGAAACACTTCAAATGTGAAAAACAGAAAACATCAAAATACTTATTACTGGTATATACATTTATCAAAATTAATTCCTGAATGATATCTAATCTGTCAACTATGTAAAGTTGGTGATATATTGTTTGATAAGCACTACAGGCTACACTTGTTATTCATGGTAAGTTAGTCCCTATGCTTGCTTGGTTCGATTTGCTTTTACAAATGGAAACATTTTGATTTATCTGATTATGTACATATATTTTCATATCCCCAATGAGTTTTAAAGATCTAATTTCAACTGGTTTAATAATGAAAGTGCATCAAAAGTTAGTATGTATTGTTGTGTTACCGATTTCCAATATCCTTAAATACAACAATAATACTTCACACCCAAACTGTTCATTAGTTTCAATTTGTAAATTGATTTCTCAGTTTTATGACACCATTTCTTTTAAAAATAGAATAAACACACACCTTTCCCTTTGGATAAAGTTTTTTGGCGATTGATCTCCTGACTCCTGGTTGATTTGATGAAGTTCAGCAGAAGGCTCAGATGCATCATCCTTGCTGTCACAGTTCGAGGAGGGTTGAACTTGATTAATCTACAAATATTCAATTTGATAAGTTACACTGAAACAAGTACAGTACGGCTATGCGACATTAAAATTTATAATTGAAAAAATCTTAAATGAAATGATCTTAATAATTGTATCTGAAAGTCGTTACAAAACACTTATATTTTCCACTCCATATGAACAAACTTTACGGAACAACTTTCTATATTTATGAAAATATGAATTAGTCTTTCAAATTACTGTTTTCACATTTCTTTTATTGAATTTTCATTACTTACCTTGGAAGCGGTGAACGTTTTCTTTGGAAACACAGATGGAATGTCATTTTTGTCACTAGGGCCCTTACCCCCGACGAAATGAACAGAGCAAATTTCGGTGTGCTTAGTGACTGAGAGGTCCCGCCTTACTAACTTCAGTCGTCTTACCCAGAGCGACCTGACATATTTATCAGATGGTAGTCGATGTAAGGAAACGGTTCCCTGTCCAAGTGATTTTCCCCTAAAATTACTGCAAATGCAACAGTACTGCTTTCCCATAATGTTGACTTGTAGTTAATCAAATGTTTACATAGATTTAATCACTTCCACTCGGTTCCTCGCTGATCAGCGCGAAAAGTACTCGGCGGAAGTCGTATCTCCCAATTGGAGAGTTCTAAAGAAAGAAAGGTAACTCTGTTTTGACTCGAGTTTTCGGAAAGGCGAATTGTTTTCTAACTCAACTAGACAAGAAATAATAGATTCAAAGGCTCTGTTCTTGTCTCTATACTTTCAACAATGTTTTTTGTCCTTTAACTCTTCGCCTTTTAATAAAGGTATTTTTATTCTAACGGATTAAAACAACTGAAACATTATCTGTAACAAGTTAAAACTGGAACAATGAGTGCGCTGTTTGGCATTCATCTATGAAATAAAAAATAAAGATAACATCAAAGATGTTTTCACTATTTTACAAAAGATACAATGCAAACGTTGAAGTATAACTATCTATGAGTGAGATAATAAGATACACATTAATTAAAGAACTTTACTTATCTGAATTCTGAAATTGTTACAGAGCAGTTATGGTATATTCATACATTCTAGGATAGGCCAATTGACATAATTGCAAACATGTTTGTTCATGCTGTATGATTTTATCAATTTAACAAATGGAGTTTAGGAACAGAAAGGTACCAACAAAGCTTCAATTGTTTCCTCATATCTCTTAAGTTTAATACCTCTTGTGTTAAGAAATGTGTATTGTCCACACTGTCTTTGTCAATCTTTGTGCAAGCAGTTATATAATATTTAACTAACGAGCTTCAAATAGGTTATACACGTTTGAACTAAAATGTTATGAAATCGATTTCTTATCTATTCTGACTCTAGAATTGAATGGGAGATTTGAAACTGAAAGTACACAATTAGATGAAAAGTAAAATAACCATAAAACAACCGTTCAAGCCACATTAGCTCTGCTTTCCGGATGCGAAGTTCACAGACAATATCATGTAAAATACATAAAAAAATTCTTATTTACTTTTTAAAACTTCTTTTTTTATCAAATATCACCTTGCCTTATCACAGTATTTGTTATCGTTATTTGTGAATATTTATGGTGTCATCACTGCACAATGCTACAGAGGTACAATAGTCATTTTTTCAACATGACATTGTGTTGCCCAATAAGCAGGCAGCAGTTTGTGACAAAAAGTAACATTTATTTTGTAAAAAACTCATCTTTCTGGTATATCAAAATGTTTACCGGTCACATGACCTAGCTAAATCAAATCAGAGAGAAATAATCATTTCAAAGTACGAATTGATTACTCTATTCGTGAATAGACAGACTAATGAACAGATTTGAATCAAGTTTCAATTACCATTCATCTTAATTGTCAAACTGATTAATATCATGATTCTATCATTTATAACGCAAATATTTGAAATATACATTTAAGTTGCACGATTTTGTTAAATTCAATTACCATTCATCTTCATTGTCAAACTGATTAATATCATGATTTACATATCAATCTGAAGCTTAAATTGTTGTTATGCAGTCTGCTATAGTGTCTTGAAAAAGAAAACGTGAGACAAGTTTAAACTAGAAAAGACACAAACCTTTATAACACATATATGTTTAACCCTTGCATATGTAATGCGTCTATCACAAATAACTTAAAATGCCTGTATTTTTGGTTGTTTGGTATTTTTCTTAAATATGTGATGATAATGCAAATGAGGTGAGGTGAGGTGATCTGTAGTTTAACACCCCTTTCACCTATATCACTTTTGCCAGTATTATTACAAGAGAGAAAGCCCGCAACACCATTGTTTCAATGCATTGTGACGAAACCTTCTAGCATCTGCTGGAACTAGCAAACCATTGTTGGTACTGCCCTTATATTCAGTCTAGCTTTGCACCCAAACCTTACTGCGTGTAAAAGAATTCTCCACTGCAGACAAAGTTGCCTAGCCCCTGTCGGAATATGTAAATTAAATTATGTATGTAATACTGAAAAATATATGCAGGACATTTAATTTAGGGAGTTTCAATAGCAAAAAGGTTTACTATATATTGTACTTCTATTGCTTGTGAGTGTAGGTAGTGACCATAATCCTAATTTTGGGAAAAATAATACAATTATTGCTCATGATTTAATTAAAATTTCACATTCAAGTTCGCAAGTGTACTCTGCAACTTATATTAATATCAGAGAAGTACTATTAGGTAGCTAGCTAGGTTTCTCATAAATATCATTCAACATGCAGTCAAAAAGTGGATGCATCAAATTTATAAATAGAAACCTGTCAGAATGGAGACCACTGATTTTATGTGTATGTTACTAAACACAATTAGAGTAATCTAATTTATCTTTAAAATTAAACTGTAGATGCTATACATTCATAAGGACAATTGATATTTTCTAACGAAAAGCTAGTATACACTCGTTGGAGAAAGTTTTGTGTGGAAATACTTGCTTGATTGTAAAAATATACTTATTGTATAAATTAAATGGTGAAAGATAGACATTAATCTTCGTCTGTCATTTTCATAACCCCCAGCAACGTCACTATATTGTCGATAACAAGGGTTCATTATAACCCTTCACTTACTTACGAGAAGATACAATTACTTCTATATCCTTCGGGGCCGTCAGACCACTGTAAATAAACCCGTAATCAATTGGCTTAATCACGTGGTACATTTGAGATATTCACAGTCATGAATTGGCACAATATAGATCATGAAATTGATTGATGATTTTTTTTAAAGAAGATTTTTCAAAAAGTAACTATCATCAGATTTTGAAGATAATTCGTCAAATCATATATTCACAAAAAGCTCGTGTTTGGTGAACTTTTAATATGAATGATTGGCCCAACGTTTCACCATGAAACATTTATGGTACTGTAGGCTATAAGTGTTGAAAACTAGTTGGTATGCAATGCGCTATCATTTCGTTAAATAGGTTTAGATTGAATATATGAGATAAAAAGGTCAATCAAAACAACATTCAGGAGTTTCAGAAATTTACTCTCTCAACTTGTTTTGTTGAAAATAGTATGTTGTATGGAAAATTCTTTAAATATTTTCTTACTGTTTCCTAGTGTAAACCGTCTAATAAAGTAAATGGAAATGAAGCAAATTGATGTTTTCATGGAATCGATTATCTTCACATTTTAACCATTACCATACAGGATTATACAGATGATATGTTATAGAAATAGTTTAAATAGATGTTTTATCTTTGTTCTTATTTCCGATATTCTATCAAATTTCACAACTGAAGGGTTCAGCTACTTTTGAGAAGATCGTATTTGAAATTTTTACATGTTAAATAGTAATTTGGGGGGTTAAAACATTGAACACAACCCCTTGCCCAATTAAACAAACTTACAAAGTTTCAAAAAAGATATGGTCATGAGGTTGGAACTATCGAATTTTGATACTTCTGATGTTCCTTTGTAATTAGAATGCAGGCAAGAAACGCAACCCCTGATTTTAGGCAGTGTTAATATCAGTCTTAAGCTTTTTAGTACACATAGATTATTAAAGATAACACAATGAAAATTTACATAGTGAAACAAAAGTATGTGTAGTTTAAGGTCTTAATCACTTAGGTCTCTATCATACTTCCGACGGGAACTAGGGGGCGCTTTCTTCAGTATCTAGTATGAGCACCACGAGCTTTAATCACAGCATTGCACCTCCTCGGAACGGAACAGATCAGACAACGAATCCTTTCCTGTGGTATTGCTCTCGACTCATCCTGTAGTGTTGTGGCCAGTGCATCTAACGTCTAACGTGATGATGTACGTGCATGGATACGACAATCAAGATAGTCCCAAAGATTTTCGATTGGGTTGATGTCGGGCGACCTGGAGGGTCATGGCAGGGTGTTGACATTGGAATTCTGTAGAAAATCCACTGTTGCACAAGGTGTGTGAGCGCGGGCATTGTAATGTTATCTCCCTCTGTTGGTCGATTATCGGAAGGAGGTGTGGCTGTAAAACGTCATTAGTGTAGCTTTGGGCTGTGGAATTGCCGGGAATGATGACAACGTGTGATCGTTCGTTGTAAGACATGGCTCCCGACATCATGACGCAACCTTCTCCAAATCTGTCGACCTGTCGAACGCAGGTCTGTGCAAACCATTCCTTTCCTCGTCTGTATACATGTTGCCTGCCATCACGTTTCTGAAGAAGGAAACAGGACTCGTTACTGAACCAGACACGTCTCCAGTTTCTTATGGTCAATATCCTCATGTTAGTGCACCATCTGAGACGTTTGCGTCGATGTGGGTATCTCAGAACAGGTCCGACAGATTGTCGTCGTTCATGAAAATTAGCCCCATGTAAACGGTTCTTGATGGTTTGTGCCGACAATCTCCTCAAACCATGCACTTGTCTTGCAGTGACAGTTGGTGTGGCTTGCCGATTACGTAGGTGGGTGAAAAAACGATCCTGATCTGGTGTGATGATTCTTGATCTACCACTCCGAGTATGGTCTTCGGTTGCATGGAACTGTCTGTAGCGATTCCAAAGTCGGGTGATCGTTGTTTTATGGACATTAAGATGGCGGGCATCTGTTCTAAAACTTTGCTCGGCCTGAATCCGATCAATTGCAATATTTTAATCTTGTTTTAAAATTGTTTGGTAATTACTTGAAATCAGAACCTCAGACGTTAATTAGGAGGATTACTTTTGGAACGTGGAATATGAGCAAAATGGTTAAGTAATGCAAATTTTGAATATTGTGAATGAGTATACATGTACTGGGAACAAATTTGTAAGGGTAATGGAGGTCTATCTTTAAAAATGGATTTTATGGTTGCAAGATAGACAGCATGATTTCAGTTTTAAATAATGCTAAACAGCACTCTGTGAATTACTGATCACTAAAAGAGCACATGTTTACACTTTTACCAATATATGCCATGGATCATTCTCTTCCCACAGAGGCAAAGCAAGTCATGAAATGTTAAAACATCCTCTGTTATACTACGCCGAGTTTGTGGGATAGAATGGGAAATGAATGATTGGAGGCAATCAAAGTTAGTTGTGCAATCAGCAACACTGTTCTTATATCATCATTTTGGCTAATGAATCACAACAAAGGCATTGTGAGAAGAATCACACTTTCCATGCAAGAAGCGTTTTCATTTAATAAAAAAAAATCAAATTCTTTATTCCGCCAGGGGAACCCACGGATTTCGGCGTAATAGAACAGAGGCTGTATTAACATTCCATTACTTGACCTGCCTCTGTGAGGGAGAGAATGGGAATGGATCTAATACACTGAAATAATTGAGATGAAAATTAGGGACAAAAAAGGAAGAAGACAAGAATAATGTACAGAAACAAAATGATGCTGGATATTTAGGAACATATATTCTATGTTTTACTTCGGATTTATGGAACGTATGGGTAGATTAAGGAAAATCAGTCAGAGTTGGATATGTCTTTCTCAGAATCAGGTGGGTTTTATCTATATAAATATTCAGATTTCATTTAGAAGAAAAGTACTGGCACATGTACTTAGGTTTGTATAATACATAAGGGCTTATTTGGATATTTTTAAAGTTGATCTCGACCATGTCAGGATGACATGGTAAATAATAGATAAAAATAAACCATGGTGTGATAATGGATATCTGTAAACTGACAGGCGTTACATAATGGAACATATACGAGCAGTGTTGCAGGGTAAAGTGGTAATTGTTGTCATCGTATAATGAAGTATATAGCAAAACTCAATTAAAATAGTGCACATTTGTCGTTGGGTATACAATAAGCAATACATATTTGATGTATTTAATTACTCTTTTGGTTTTAAGTTATTAAATCTATGGTAAAATCTCAATAGACATCAATATTGGTTAATTTGTAGAATGATAATGTGTATTTTGCAGAATGATTACGTGTAATTTGCAGAGTGATCATGTTTAATTTGCTCAATTATTAATTCTATTTGCAGAATGATTACATGTATATCACCAATATGAAAAAACCCATCCTTTTACATTAACATATTTGTATCTTGTAGTAAAATGCATAATGCCAAATATATAACCAACAATTAAAATACTGGCCTCAATCATTGGTGATACTGGGTGACACTGAGTTGCCTTCGAAATATTTTGCTTCTAAGGAAACAAATGCAAGCAGAACTGTCTAAAATGTTAACAGTTCTATATGCATTATTTTATATGTGATTTAAAGGCCCAGACTTAAAATTGAACAGACTTGAAAACACACTTTGCCCACCATTTTTCATGACCTTGAACATCTTTTTCACTTTCATCTTTGAGATTCATGAAATGATTCTGTACTCCTAGCTTGTTATATTAGAAACATTTATTGATGTACATACATGGTTGTACATTACAGGTGGATTGCTGCTTGTTTATAAATAGAGCACCGTTTACCCCTAGCCTGTAACCCCTGATATTTCAAAGTAAGTAGCTGAACTAGAAACGAATACTAGTTTTGCTTGAATAAGAACTGTCACATACATGCACTTATTATGAACTCGAAAACACATGTATATATGCTATGATCTTTGATTGTACTATACTTAGAAATCTGTTATTTTAAGCTAAATATTAACACGATAAAGAACTTTCCTGTTTAATGTCATTTTAGATCCTGCAGAAACGCACAATATAATTACAAATAATCATTGATAGATGTACAAATGAAGTCTTTTATTTTTGACAACTGAAACTTCAATTAAATGCCAGTTTGTTCTCAGATGTAACATTGTAATTATCATATATCCAGTAGGTATCTCTTATCACTGTGATTCAAACCAAATTGATGGTTCTGATCAAAGCTATCCTAGTATAGTGTTGTATTCCATCATTGTCGTGTAAATGACGTAGATACATTTGTTAAAATTAGTGATTTTGCAAAGTACTGAAAGCTATTGAATGGTAGTCACATTGACCCGTTTATAAAATTACAGTACCATGAATTCATCAATATCGGAGGAAACAACAATAATTTGTTTTTCCTAGCAACTTGGTTTTTTGTTAGCATATTCATCATTTTCCTTAATGTCCGTGTCTCCAACATCAACATAAAACAGCTTCTTTAGATAATCATAATTCACAAGAGAATACAGATATTTTCCTGATGGTGATAACGTTGGATTTAAAGACAGAACATGAAGGAGAAATTGAAATATATACATGGCTGTCTTGTGCAAATGTAAACTTGTATCTAAATACAGCTAAATGTTGTTTATTAAACTTTTGTTACGGCATAAAGGTAGAAGTATTTTTTGTTGACTACAAAACAGGTAATGGAATGGTTAAATGATGAATCATTTAAATTTCCTGCATTGTACTTCACTACACTGAACTATATTAGGTCGCTCTATAAACTTATTTCCCTCCATAATGTGAGATTAGTTCAAACAGACCGAGAACATTCTGGCAGTAGAGCATTGGTCTTCTGCTTGTTACTGTAAAGTTGCTTATTACTGTATACTTGCTTATTACTGTATGGATGTTTCCTACCAGCTTTTCATACGACACGAAATCCGAACACTACTGATAATGTTACTCCCAACAGATTCCTCATTTCAAACCACCTTGTTGTATTTGTTCTCTTTGGTTTCAGCTGTCTGGTATTGGAGATGTATTAGATAAAGGCCCTGAAAGAGATTGGTAGCCTCTTCTATGAATCTAGAGTTTGGATGTTGATCTCCCTGTCGTTCTGATATAACTATTGTCTGTTGTTATACTCCCTAAATTGGTTAATAGAATATTTGACTCATTTCAGTGCCTATTGAGACCACTGGTAACTTCTTCAATGATTATCTTTAGACGATTTAATAGCATCAAATGGTAGTAATTGTTTGGTTTAGACTACCAAATTATAAAACGGGAAAACCTTAACATTGAAAACAAAATCTCTGTTAATATGTTACTATAGCGTAAAGATAAGATAAGATAACAGTAAAGATGGTATCTTTGTAAAGTCCCTCTTGACAACTTTTTAAACATACGTTGCAATTTATCAATGAATATCCTCAAACAGTCCAATATGTTCTCTGAAGACAAATTTACAGGCCAAAGTTACATGACACTAATAATATAGCTTATTTCCGACCCATAACTGTCATTTCGGATGCTGTAGATAAGTTTCCAAAATAGCATTTGAGCTTTTGTCTGGTTTTCAATCAAACTGTCCTGTCACTACATGTATACGAGGTCAATTAGTTGTAAAATGATACTCTCTTGTAACAGTTGATACTTTTTGATAAGATGACACTCTTGGTTTTGCAAATATGACTGCTACAACTCATGGAGTGTTTCTTTAGCAAACACATTGAAAAACATCAGCGGATAACATCAATATTAAAAAGGACTATCAAGAAGGCAGAAAACATTTCCATCATTTTTGAAAATTTGCTACACATTCTTCAGCATCACCAATTGTTACTATTTCAAACATCCAGCATATTCGTCTTGAAAGAAGCAAATTTAATAATACAACAAAAACACTTTGATGGAAAGTTTGACAACATTATCACATGGAATTGACTTTAGAACAAATTTTCATCATTTAATTGATGATGGACGTATCTTTATCAACTTATCTTGCATCAGGTTTCGTGTTCGGTTTTGATGGATAGTCAGAATTTACTGAGCTTCAAAGCCACAGAAACTTTCGGCTATAATGGAAAGGTGTTAAGGTTATTGATTTGAGATAGCAATTACAATTGAGTTTGTGTTCACTGAACTTTACAATATAGGTCCCTCTATTGTGTTCTTTCTCTAAGATAGTGCTATCCTACTCAACTAGACCAAAAAAATTGATTCAAAGGCTCTTTCCATGTTTTTAACTCTTAACTCATCGCCTTTAAACGAAGGTATTCAAATTAAAAAAATGAAACATCCTAAACATTTTCTGTAACAAGTTTGAAAATGAACAGTCACTGCGCTGTTTGTCATTAATCAATGAAATGAAGACAACATCATCAAGTGTGTTTTCGATATTTTTTCAAAAGATACAATGCAATCGTTGAAGTATAACTATATATGAGTAAGATAATAAGTTACAAAGACTTACTTATCTGAATACTTAAATTGTTACAGACTTAAACGTTAAAATCTTGCCGTATCTGTTTCTTTTTGGTATAAACCCTCTGAGATCTGGTATTTGATATATATTAAATAAAAGTAATCATAGATATCATAGGAGTTTTTGATTTAGATTTCACTCACTTACTTGTTGTAATCAAAACCTGTGAAATCAAGTGTGAAACATAACCAGTAATCACAAATGTTTTTATTCTGTTACAACTGATTTGTACACTCCTTTAATCACCTGGAAACAGCATATTTATTTATCTTAAAAGGAAAGTTTGTATAATATTTTCAAAGCTATTCAAGTCAAATATCGAAACCACCTTCTCGTTAACATAAAAGCAGTTTTTAACCGTCTTTCTGCTCCCGGTTTAGTACATTAACTGTTTGAATGCCGAGGGAGAAAGTGCATGCATGACATTCATAATGCAATACAAACAAACACCTAGATTATTGTATTACCCAGTGAATTTGTATTCAAATGTTAGCTCTTGATATTAGCTACCCCCTACACTCGGTTTATGGTTTCCAACGCTAATGAATACAAATTCAATACTTCCTGCTGACAGTCTGGTTGAGTGTACACAATTGACATCTCTGTTTTGTTGGTCAACAGATTAAAGTTTTTTAAATTTTTTCTTTACAAAGATAACTTACATTCACAGAATTAAGAATAGACTGAAGGGCACATATATCTTGTTTTGGATTGAATGATACAGAATCTTTCAGCTCTCACAAATATATTAACCTTTTTTTCTTTTATTGTCATTTTGTCTTTCTTGAAATATCATCAATTGTTATGACTCGGAAATTTGCAAAGAAAAAACATCAATTTAAAAAAAATTACGACATGATTACATGAACAGAGGTATTTGAAAAAGCTTTAATTATTTAATAAATGATGAACAGTGCATTGATCACATTACCGACATTCAGACCTAAATTCAGACTTCTTTTCGGGTTTGATCGAAAATCAGATGTTACAATTTGTAAAAAACACAAAGCCTTTTAGCTTTAATGGAAAGGTGTCAGAGGTATTGATTTTAGATTGTTGTTAGTTGAGCACCAGAAGTGCTCTGGAAAGGTTACTATAATACACATTTGACTCATCGAAACCTTACATTATAGAAGTTTTATTATATTTTGTCCTATGACTAACACTTTGATTTCCTCTTAATTCATGACAATGCATTTTAAGGAACTTATCTTGTTTTGCTAGTTAGTGTGAATTAGTAAAACTATTCTAAAGTTCCCAATCTCTAAACTCTTTATCTCCTAATTTTGAAACACTTTCCATGAAAAGATAAGTACAAATACCTGTTAAATGTTCAAATGAAAACTGAAACAACAATATTCTATGTTTCTATTTTACATTATGCAATCATAATACATATATTTCTTTCCTAATTTATGATATAAATGATACCAAAACACACGAAATGAATACCCTTTTTTTAAGTGACATACGCTTCTCCTAAAGGCTATCAACATTTTATATCTGGTATACAGTCCAGGAGGAAACTTTTAGTCAGGTAACGGTATTCTTTAAACACAATGTTTGTGAATCATTCACAAACGTCACAACAACTAAGAAACTTTTTTTATCTGCATTTTTAAAAGGTGCGTTGTCATGATGATGTTAACACGAACATTACCTTGTCATAAATGAAGAACATTTCGTGGCTCATTCAACACAAAGGAGACTTGTTTACAGCGAAAATTTCGAAATGTTTTAGATATGGTACATGTATGTGCTTTGTACACAGTTTTTGTTGTCAGGAAGCCATTATTGGAATTCATAGTTTTGTCTGCATAGAAACCAGTCAGGCCGATCAAAGTTTATGTCCTTAACCTCTTTCAAATAGTATATTCTGTAAGATACAGAGAATTAACCATGGAGTTGCTTTGTTTTCCCTCTTGTCATCCAAGGAAATCCATCCCATTTCATGTAAGTCCCTCATGTCAAATATCATTATCAAACGGATTAAGACAGAAATGGACTCCATGGGATTGTAGCTGCGTTAATCCCCGGAATGTTCACAAAAACGTTCACACTGACATTTCGGAAATGACTTAGAATCTCATGGAGTACGCTTTAGCCATTTACAAAAAAATAGCAAATGTTTGGGTAACATGTTAAACATTAGAAATCAAGATTATCATATCAGTTTCTTAGTCAATACACGTTTTGTTGACACAATATTGATAATATTCACACATTTCGTAAGTTAAAGTATAAAGAAAAAACCCAACATTTAATGCTACTTCATTAACATCAAACATAATATAAAAAATAAAAGACCCGATTACAGTTCAAATACTAATGCCTCTTTAAAGTTGAATATATAATTTCATTTGATTTGAGTAACACTTCAGACTCACCACAGAATACAAAATACAAGGAAGTCCATTTGCCAGCTTCCATTTATAGATTGTTCTGTTCTAGAATATCTTTAATCTTTCAGAACTGTCGAGGCTGAACTTCTGACAACCTGTCTTCGACAAGAATAACAATATATAACTAACATGCTTCAAAATAGTTGACCCTGCAACAATGGCACGTGAGTGATTGAAGTCTGCAAATATTGTGCTTGGTGTATTGAACGGAAGGAAATATATGGATGTAACATTCTTCTTTTGGGTTAAC
Source organism: Steromphala cineraria (assembly GCA_916613615.1). Lineage (NCBI taxonomy): Eukaryota > Metazoa > Mollusca > Gastropoda > Trochida > Trochidae > Steromphala > Steromphala cineraria. The sequence continues at coordinate 25,189,799 of OU744721.1, forward strand.
AGGTGTAATATCCGCAAGTGTTTACGTTGTTATTAACATTTGAGTAAATGTTATTGTGGTCTAATTTAGTATTCTGAGATTATGTTTTCAAAGGATTTAGATATGATAGAATCATTTAAAATTGATTGTGATTGTCTCTAACCTTATAGAATGATTAAAAAAGAATTCAATTATAAAGGGCTCTTAAATATTGGATACACTGTAAAGAATGTTACTGCAATAATTCTATTTATTAACATAACTTTTATCTGCTTGCAGAGAAACATAGAGATATCTAAGAATGTGTAAAAATAATGTCTTCATAAAAATAGAACGCATTCTAAAGTATCCTATCATAATCCCGAACACCGTTTGCAAGCAAAAAAACACATGCGTCATTACTGACGTCAGAGGTAGATATTCAATATTATTTCAGCATAGCATGAGATGTACATGTATGTTCAGGGTCAAAACGTTTAGATGATAGAACTTTCAAAACATAACCGTGGTAGTAAGTATTCTTTCATCAATTATTGCTTAGCTGTTCTGTCTAAAAGGAGAATAGACTAGTAGGACTCTGTGGCTATTGCAAAGGAAATTGTTTGGTTATTTCTTGTGATAAGATCCTTGAAAATTGAATGCCATTCGCGACTAAATAAAGATACTTTGGTTAAAAGAACATATGTGACATATGCATGAGCATATATATAGATAGGTAAGTTTTATGATGTCAAGATGATAGAATCATTTGACATTTTGTTTATGAAACACATTTTATTACCAAAAGTCACGGGAGTTATATTAAACAATGTCAACTAGGTTATTTGAAATGAAAAAAGCATGAAAAGATATAATTACAATAACTTAGACACAGACAAACTTACAATCGGAGTGTATTTGCTAATCCAAAACGTACATGAAGGCTGTATGATTTATCAGATAAAGAAAAACATAAGCACGAATTATTTGCATGTCGTTTTCCATGGAAACCAAGCTTAAAATTTCGTTTCCAATCAAAATTTATAAAAACTGTACATGTTAGACCTCACTCAAGACAACTTGACAAATGGAACAATTATTGTGTGTAGATGTGTGTTTTCTTGGGGGATCTAACCTCTTAGAATGATTTGTTTTGGCTGTTTCCATGGAACCGTATTTTTGAATTTCTTTTCCGGGGCAAACTCAAAAACTGTAAGTCCTAACTCAACGAAATTTAGTATATGGATAAATCATTATGTGTCGATGTGCCTATTAGGATTTCAGCTTCTTTTGATTATCCTTTTTGGTGGTTACCATACACACGCATTTAAGAATTGACTTTCCAGATCCAAAAAAAACCCTGTAATACCTAGCCCAACGAAACTTGGTACAAGAGTCAGTAAGGTATAAGATCAATCATTAGCCGCAGATGTACTTTTTGGAGGTTTCAAGTTCTTGGGTTTATATTTTTTTTCATTTTGTGGTTTTCAGTCACAATTCTACACATTCAACTAAGAGGGAATTGTCAAAAAAATGTGTCTATGACACATGGTCAAGATTAAAACAATAATGATAAAATCTTATGAAACCTTAAAAAGTTTGCTTTATCCAGACAGGGCTGATAAGATATTTTAGTTGAGTGTACTTGAAGCATTGATTTTGTTGATGTATTTTGCTATTATTTTATACTTCAGAATATATAAGAGTTTGACAGTAACTAATCAATAATCCCCTGCCTCTAATTATGCATGATAACTGGCTCTCTTTGCAATTGCAGACGGTCTTCAAAAACCTGCTTATATATAATGAAACCCTGGCCCACAAGATCTCACCATTATCTAAAACATGTGTGTGAACCAGAGGAGACGAGGTGATTTCCTCGGTAATTTACTATTCTTTTGTTGTTGGAATTGTTTTCTCAAAGTTTACTGTCTTCAAGATGAAGATCAAACAGAATCTGCAGACATACTGGCTATTTTTCAACAACAAAACAGTTAAACATGACGGAGATGTTGAGAATAAATTGGCTTTGGTGTTCGTTAAACTATACATATGGAAAAAAGTTAAGCACCCTCATGCTTTTTCAGCTGCGATGTGGTTGTAGAAATAATCGAATGGTATGATAGAACCATAATTTAGCAGTTAAGGGAAGAACGTTTCATCCTGATAACGTTTAGCATCTTTTGGATATTTGCATTCCTAAAATTGTTGTAGTTTTATGTCGAAAAACAAATTACATTATTCTGGGAAAAGAAAGTTGTCATTGGTAGTTGTGATGTGGGTAATTCAATTCTTGTATGCGCCCCAGTCAATCTTTAGTATCAACATTTCAGTCAAAAGTCACTATTTAGACCTCTGATAACCTGCAAAGTCGCAAATTCTCCAAAAAACAAAACTCAAGGAAAATGGTTCAATAACAAAAGATAGTCAGTGTCAACTGTAATGACCCTTAGAAATCACTGACCAATGTTTGATTAATAGACTGAACTCAAAAGAATCCAAAGCTTATCCCAAAATCGTATGATTCCAGCCATTTCGTCAATTATTGACAATAAGTGTTGACAAATGGATGCCGTTTTCCATAGAAACCAAGCTTAGAATTTCGTTTCCAATCAACATTTCAAAAAAAGTGTAAGACCTCACTCAAGACAACTTGGCAAATGGAGCAATTATTATGTGTAGATGTGTGTTTTCGTGGGGGTTTCAACCTTTTAGGATGATTCATTTTGGCTGTTTTCATGGAAACGTAGCTTGGAATTTCTTTTCCGGGCCAAACTAAAAACTGTAAGTCCTAACTCAACGAAATTTAGTATATAGATAAATCATTATGTATCGATGTGCCTATTAGGATATCAGCTTCTTTTGATGATCCTTTTTGGTAGTTACCATGCATACGTTTTTAAGAATTGACTTTCCAGATCAAAACAAAAAACTGTAATATCTAGCCCAACGAAACTTGGAACAAGGATCAGTAAGTTATCAGGATCAATCATTAGCCGCAGATGTACTTTTTGGAGGTTTCAAGTTCTTGGGTTAAATTTTTGGCTGTTTCATTTTGTGGTTTTCAGTCACAATTCTACACACTCAACTAAGAGGGAATTGTCAAAACAATGTGTCTATGATAAATGGTCATGATTAAAAGACTGAAAGATAATATCTTATGAAACCTTTAAAAGTTTGCTTTATCCAGACAGGGCTGATAAGATATTTTAGTTGAGTGTACTTGAAGCATTGATTTTGTTGATGTATTTTGCTATTATTTTATACTTCAGAATATATACGAATTTGGCAGTAACTAATCAATAATCCCCTGCCTCTAATTATGCACGATAACTTGCTCTCTTTGCAATTGCAGACGGTCTTCAAAAACCTGCTTATATATTATGAAACCCTGGCCCACAAGATCTCACCATTATCTAAAACACGTGTGTGAACCAGAGGAGACGAGTTGATTTCCTCGGTAATTTACTATTCTTTTGTTGTTGGAATTGTTTTCTCAAAGTTTACTGTCTTCAAGATGAAGATCAAACAGAATCTGCAGACATACTGGCTATTTTTCAACAACAAAACAGTTAAACATGACGGAGATGTTGAGAATAAATTGGCTTTGGTGTTCGTTAAACTATACATATGGAAAAGAGTTAAGCACCCCCACGCTTTTTCAGCTGCAAAATTTGCCTGATAAGAAAGAAGGCGATGTGGTTGTAGAAATAATCGAATGGCACGATAGAACAATAATTTAGCAGTTAAGGGAAGAACGTTTCATCCTGATAACGTTCAGCATCTTTTGGATATTTGCATTCATAAAATTGTTGTAGTTTTATGTAAAAAAACAAATTACATTATTCTGAAAAAAGAAAGTTGTCATTGGAAGTTGTGATGTGGGTAATTCAATTCTTTTAAGCGCCCCAGTCAATCTTTAGTATCAACATTTCAGTCAAAAGTCACTATTTAGACCTCTGATAACCTTCAAAGTCGCAAATTCTCCAAAAAACAAAACTCAAGGAAAGTGGTTCAATAACAAAAGATAGTCAGTGTCAACTGTAATGACCCTTAGAAATCACTGAGAAATGTTTGATTAACAGACTGAACTCAAAAGAATCCAAAGCTTATCCCAAAATCGTATGATTCCAGCCATTTCGTCAAAAAATGACAATAAGTGTTGAAAAAATGGATGCCATTTACCAGTTACTTCCTAATTGTGTAAGATAAGAAATGATTTGAAATCAAGTTGGTAACACAAATGTTATTTTGATGTCTAAAACCCATTGTCTATTGACTAGTTTTGACACTACAGCCATACTTAGTTTGGATGAAATTTCAGCACCATTACAAATTCAATCGTTATTTCATAAAATGTCTACATGAACGGTCTTTCTTTGAAGCAATTATTAACAAAAACTACATTTTCATGTTGAGAGTAATGAATTTATTCAAGGTAAAGTAACTTTGCCATAGCATAATTGTTTAGTTTTCGGGCGGTTAACTTTTTTCTGTATGTATATATTCTACTTACATTTCCAGTAAATATTATTTCTGAGGTTTGTTTAAAATCATCAGTGTAGCTTAAATTGATGTGAAGTACAAGACAGTATAATTTGATTATGGAGAGAAGTATTTTACATTTGATATTGCGAGAAGCAACAAAATAAAGAGCAATAATTTCATGATAGACATTTGCTCATTGTGTATCATGTAATTCTCACAACAGCACTGACGTTGCGATGGTAATAATTGTTTGTTTCTTTGTGGACAATTAGCAATCAAACAGTAGATAAATTCAAATTGAATTATGACATTTCAATAAAATACTTAAAATATACTCCTTATCGGAACATTTATAGAACTCTTTGAATGATTAAAGTAAGCAAAAATCTATTCATTCGCTATTTTGACCGCTCATTTGTTAAAGTCATTAAGACATTTCAAGTCTTATTTAATGACATTTGCATTATCTAAAAGGTTGCAACCGTACAGTATATGGCGATGATTGAAGCCTTATCTATACTATTAAGAAAATATCTAAAGATCAATCAAAATAATTTCTGTTAATGTCTTCTCCTTTTTTATGAGATTTGAACTTCCACTTCTGTCAGAAAATTCTCCTGATAATACAGGTAATAGAGATAGCATCTATGAAACATCTAAGCTGCGCAGATGATCTCAATAGACAATATAATTTAACACAATCATTGATAAGTTGATAAATTGTCAACAACTTGATCTGCGAGTCCTACATCTAACATTAGCTAGATAATGGAATTTCAACATACATGTTTCAGCCCATGACCTTTTTCACATAAAATGTTCAGATTATTTAAATGTTTAGATAAATTTATGCATTGATGGTAAAAGGGCAAGCGTGTATTTAAAACAGTTTGAAATGTCACCACGTTTCCGTTTAATAATCACATGTGTTTTTATTGAATGGATTGTTAATAGAAGAGTTTTTCCAGTTATTTTTTGAATTTTCACTTTAGAGTTGTTGATTTATTGATTTTAACTCTCAAACGTCGATATTTGACATGGACATACACCTGCTGTTCAAGTCATCCTGGGTAAATTGGTTGGTATATTTAATTTTATTTTTAACACCTATGAACACGATAAAGAATGTTTTTCTAGTTTAACATTTTGGATCTTCACAGAAAAGAACGCATGAGTAGAACACAATTAACAAATACTCAACATTATAAAAATGCCTTGATTTCAGACAATTGACATGTTCAATTGAATACCAATAGTTTGAAGATAGAATCACTACATCACCGATTTGTAGATTATTTTATCACTGTAATTGCAAATTTCAGATCCTAATTGTACAATCCTCCCTGAACAAACTACCTACATGTATCTTGTTAGATTCTCCTTACTAGTTATAATGTCTTCTCGAGGCTTGTTTCTCACAAATGTTCTTAGCCTAGATCTCAGCAATCACAACATTTTAAAGATCATATCCAATAAGAATACATGTGATTTAAAAACATTTTAATTTTTGAATAGTGCTTTGCATTTTTGTTGTGGTAAATAACATTTGCTTGTTTGCGTGTGTACCACTTACGAGATGACTTGACTATGATGATTATTAATATCACATTCACATTTTCCACGTTTTATCTAAGACATACAGTGGTAGGTCATCATATTAGAAGGAATATGAAAATTACCCACACTTAGTGTATTCCCACAAAACATACTGTTAACTGTTCTACTGTATTTAGCTTTCTAGACTTGTAAGTTGGACTTATTAAATTATTATATGGATGTACAGTTCACAAAATCACTGCAGTGTAGAAATGTATCCCTTCTCTCTATACAATTATTTCTTATCATAAAGCGTGGTTATACACAAAGAGATTGTCTGACACCAGAGCACAGATTGACTGCTTATTTATGTACAGCTGTATCCTAACAGTCTCTGATGTGATATGAAATCAGAACAACACTGATATTGAAACTCCCCAAAGATACTTCATTCATAAGTACCTACGCTTATCTATGCATTTTGATTTAGGTTGTCTGGTATTGGAGAATAATGACTAACAAAACTCAATAGACCCTTTTATCATTCCCTCTACAGATTTAATTTTTGATTGTTGTCGGATGAGACGAAGTGCCGTACTACAAATGTGTTGGGTGAATTTGGACTAATAATGAACATTTTTATCAACTTATCAAAGCTCTTCAATGCAAATAGGATATTTTTTTAAAGTTTCTTTATAAACAGCTTCCAACAATGTGCCTGCTTCTGGGATTTCGTACTAAAATTTTGCTGAAGGGGAACATGCACATATTAAATTCGTACTTCAATCAATCAATTTGATCATAAGGTTCGTTTTACCAAGAGTATCATTCTACCAGGGCAGAGAAATGATTCTTCAAAATTGTTCACATAAAATGAATGTGACTGCATGCAGTTATCTTTCAGAAAATCATAAATTATCTCTACATATATTTCGCAAAAAGTACAATAGAAACATTAAATTATGTAAACATGTAACATGTAAATGAGTAAAAAACATTATGAGCTTGAACTGATTTATTTTCCAAAATATAAGAAACATTAAACCCTGTCTATCAATTTCATAATCCATCAGCAATGTCACCTTCAATGTTTCTTGCTTATAACAAGAGTTCATTGTGAGAGTATAGAACTACTTCAACATAGTTAACAAACCCGAAATCGAAGAATCTTGATTAACTACAAGTTGTATATAGATAACGACAAACTTGAGATTGAGATTTACACAATTTTGCATTTTGGGTTGTTTTCAAACAGAAGACACTTTTTGTTTCGCTTATTTATATCTTCTTTTATTTTTATGTTATGATATACGATGCAGACTAAAATACTAATAGCATATATCTGCAGGGCATTATCGAGTTTTATCAACCACAAAGGTATTAAAAGGCATTTTAATAGGACACATGTTTGCCAATACACCATGTTCAAGAATTGTCTTGTTCTTCAATAATATGTGTTGATATGCAGTGAAGTTCAAATACGGAATATTTGAAAACAGGATCTGCGTAAAACTTTGATTTATGATCATCAGAAGAAACCAAAATTATTAGTTCTTACAAGTAAAGCAGCACCAGCACCATCGCTGTGGATATATCTTTCAATGCCAAAAGCAGCACGTTGTCCTAAAAAAACTGAGCCACTCTACAAGGTTCCTTTCCGAAAAATGTCTATAATAAAGTCGAGGTTTTAGCTCCTATTGATTTAAACCGTAAAGTGGTTTGCTAGGACAAAATATAAATGTCTATGTCACGTACATGTATTCCTTGAAAATTGTAATCTGAACAATTGTCTTAATGCTATTCATCGTAGAAATCGTGCAATTATAAAAGTCAATGTTAAGGCTTTGTTACGGCTCTGAGTAGATGGCCTGATTGAGTGAAATCAAAATTATTAAGAAATTTGTCCTTATCAAATTATAGTTTGCAATAGACTGACACGTAGCGGCACAAGGTAACGAATGAACGAGGTGTACGGCGGAGAAAGTTGCTAGCGAGGAGCGTGATGGCAAACAAGATCACATAGAAAGCAATTTATAGCCGATTTGCCAACTTCTGATAGTAGCATTTCCATAGCTTTCGGAAATATAACTTTAATGTGATATCACTTTCATAGTCAGAGATAGCAAATATGATACTAACAACACCATTGCTCACAACTGTCATTGTTATTGTCTTTTGGATACTGAACGATAAGTACATATATTTTATTTAGTAAGTGTGCCTAAATAACCAACATAATGTTGATTATTTGAATGTTAGTAAAATATGACCTAACTTTCGATTTCGGTTCCTCGCTAGCAACATTTCTCCGCCGTACACCTCGCTAGTTCCGGTGTACGGTTATACACAGGGCCACGAGAGCTATAAATTTTAGTCATGTTTGGGCATTTATTCTTGTAACAAGGTTCGACAAATGATATCGTTATGATGCACTCAATGATTGGCAAACAACTCATCTGTAGGAATGCTCTGTTTAGTCAAGCACTAAAACATCAAAGGGCTAAACCAAAATGGCAAATGCCCTTTTATTTATCAATCCTTGCGAGTTATCAATCCTCTACTCCGACTTTCAGTAATGGTTACAGAAACTCAAAAGACGAGTACGAACATATCATAAAATTAACACCTATGTATATCGTATATCAACTTCTTGATACAGCTTGGAGGGGCAGTTTCACCGTTTAAAAAATGTTCCCCTGAGGAAGCAGAAAATTGCATTTTGGAAAAAAGATAAAGTCATGAATTTGAAAGTTGATTTACATCCTCTCTGTATTTTTAAAAACTTCCATATACACTTCTCCACTATTGATACTTACTACATATTGACCTGATGGTTCTCATAAGGTTATGTTTAATAAATAGCTTGACTGGAACACTTTATCCATACGAACTAGATTGTGTAATTTGCCAGTTTATGAGATGATATTACTCTTCATTCACTTATTTTACCCACATATTCGGCATTTGTGTAAGGGGCCTATGGCAGGACAATTGCTTTAAGTCAATATAGCATTTATCAAATGAACATGCATGGACCCAGTTCAATAAAGCTACGAGAGTCCATTTACTTCACACAATTGAATATATGGTGTTCATACTTAAAAAGCCTCATGCAGTTCGACTGGATATGTTAAACTTTTAAAGCCATGGATATTTGGTTGGTCAATGATACGAAGGGGGTTCATTTTGCAAGCTGGGCATTTATCTTTCCAGTGTCAGCCTATTGCAGGTGTTATTTCTAGTCAAAATATTATATTGACACATTTCATATTTCTAGGCATAACAGTTATTTCGATATAATAGTTGCATTGGCCTAGGGGTCTCCTTAATAAGTGGTTCTCTAAAACATGAATGATGCGCTATGATCAAGTTACTTACAAAGGAGGGATGCAAAGTATGTCCATAAGGATGATCCAAAGTATTTAACAGTTTTTGCGGTATAAAAGGTAGGCTGACCCACAGTCAGGAAGGCTCCCAGAAGCCACCCAACCGGAAGTTATTACCGCTGTCGAGAGAAGAGATTGGTTTCGCTGATCCCCCTGTCAAAGAGTCTGAACTGTCTTTGGAATTCCAGATATCAGTTGGAAGTGTTGCAAAAATCATTTATGGTCACTTAAGTATGTCCAAGGTATCTCCAAGATGAGTCACAGAAACATCAGTGTCTTTCTAGATTGTGGAATGTTAGCAAATCAGTTTTAAATCTGAGCAACATTTATTGAAATAAAAGATTTTAAGAGGCAAAAAGATACATTTAAATCGTAAACTGTCATTTCATGGTAATTCGGTCATATGTTCGTTTCTTTTAAATAAAAGGGGCAAGGGATCATTATAACACTTGACTTCTTCAGAGAAGATACAATTATCTTAATTTGTTGACTTTAACACGCTGGCTGACACAAATCTTATTATCAATTGAGAACGAAAGCTTTCTGACACCATCGGAACGTTCGTTGTCATTCGATATATCTGGCTGTTATTACCAACGCTCCACAGAATATGAATCTTAGTTTTGAATTTAGATTTCGTAAAATGTTTCTTTATATTCCAAATTTAACTTTGATTTATAGATACAAAAGCATTATCAACACTAGGATATTATGTATGTTACGAGCATAGTATTCTATTTGAAGAATAAGAAGTTTATTTGTCAGGTTTTCGTTGTAATTATTTAAAGAATGCGTATTATTATTCTCGTTTATCTAGGTTACAATTGCAGAAGGGCTGACTATGCATATGCAATTTTCATGCTGATTATCTTTTCTTTGGAAGTAGGTGAAACGGCGTCCACTGTAAAACCCACATCTTATATTCCGTTGAACCTATTATATTCAGAAATATTTTTTTATCACAAGTATTCATTTCATTGGCGAGCATCAACAGGAGACGCATGGATAAAGGCAACATGTAGACGTACGTCATTAACACACTTTGTAAAGTTTTGTGATAAAAAACAAGGAGGGATAAAAATCATATTACATCAAGTCGTCTAATATTTAAGTAGCATTATCCTAAAGCAAAAGGATAATTCATTAAGATTTATTATTTCCCCATGTGTTACAGCTGACGAGAAAATGTTTACTTTGCCAATTGAGAACTGTATTTGGCTGCGTGTTATTTTTTGTGTAATTTTTGTTTATATGTGCACCTTATTCCTATTAATGTTTAAGTTAATCCTGATTTAAATATTGCACATGATTAAAACGACTTATTAAACAAACAATTAAAATGGTACTAAAATTTGATTTCTTTAGATTTGCAACAAATATTAAAGTTACAGGTTCGTGAAAAAATAAACCAGAAAAGAAATTATTAGAATTTTAGAGTATAAAAGAGTACCTAATATGGAAAACGAAAAAAAGAAAAACTTTTGATTTTTGATCACCTTATGATATCAATTCAATAGGGGACATTTAATCAATGATACTACACGATCTCAACGATATGGATAATACATGAATGAACACGGTTTACTTTAAAAAAGAATTGTCCAACAAAGATGTATAGCAAAGATACAAGAGTACATGATAAAAGAAAACCATCTAGTAAGAATAGATTTGCCTGATTTTAGACTTTGATATGATAATCTTACATTTAATTATTTTCGATGAAAAAGTAATCTTTCAACTGTGCAGTTCGTGTCATTTTGCCTGTGATGGTAAACTATGTGATTTGGATTTTGTAAGATTAATGTATTTAATTAGTTCTACAAATTTTATTTCGAGACACATCACGTTTTGACACAAGTAAAAAGCTTCTGAGTCCGGAAATAGAATTGCTATGATTGTTATCTAATCAAATGGAAAGGTTTAGATGACCAAGATCCATAGGTGGTTTTCTTTGTAAATTCCCATTTCAACGAACAGTACTACTGCTGAAGAAAAATCCTGTCACGTTATGTAACATAAAGCCTTTTGATGTTTGACAAGGAACACTATTAAAAAATGTGGTGTGCAATGAACTTAAATAAAATTATTATAAGATGATGGCATGAAACGGATGATATTGAGGCAATAAATACCTCTTCACTTAATAAATGTGCAAGATATTATTGGATACAATAATACAATGCTCTGATATCAATTCATGGGTGTATCACTGTTTCAATCACGTGTACTATTTAGTTTAGGAGAAGGTTGTGTATTTCAACATGCCTCGTCCCATATTGAAAACACAGGCGCTAATTATCAATGTACAACATTAACTATATTTACATATACTGCAAAATAATATTTCTGTATACAAGAGTTACATCAGTTAAAACAAATCATGTTCGAATCTTAATTACACCGCGTAGGTCTGAAATGCATATTTAAAGTGTTTTGTTTAACAAGATTCTCAGTCTATGTTGTTAGTCTTGTTGAATTGATGTTAATTTAAACACATAACTAATTTGAAGACGACTCAGTTACCGTGATGTATTAAGGGTATTACGAGTATCGCAGCAAGTGTAAACGAAGACAGGGTCGATGACAGGCAAGAGATACATGTAGGCAATAAATTATTGGCACGGTAATTGTCCTTCACACTATTGGTTGTTATTTTCTTCTAATAACAATGAGAAAACTATGATAACATTTTCCATGGATACACAAGTTCAATCGTTTTCTCTAGCGGTTTTTAAAAGGCTTTACTTGTCTCCTCGTGACAAAATCGAGACTACTGGAACGTTACTCAAGACAGTGAAAACGGGAGATATCTTTATCATTAGTGACCTCTGGTAAGTTTCTGGAGTTGATCTCAGTCCTCTATCTTCATCTGTGTCTACCAGTTGTCTGCAAGTTCATTATTCTGCCAACTTCCAGTCACTGGATTCTACTTGTGACACGAGATGACAGCTAATTTTGTCCACACCAACAGACAGACACTATAAAGGACTGCAACCGGACCTTATCGCAATTCACACATTCATGGGCAGCTGAGACTAGCATAACTATTTCATTCCCTGCCAGTTTACCTTTGATTGGTTCATAAAGAATATTATAAAATTCCAACTTTATGTGTGTGTCTTGCCTTTCACCATTCACCTGAGGAAGGGGCGAGGAATATATAGGCCAGAAACGTTGTGACCTACAATAGAGACGTTGGCATCAATAATATTGGACTTGTACTGGAATACATAAACTTCTAAATGCCTCTCAAGAATCTTATAAAATAAGAGCACTCAAAGGTTCTGCCCTTAATGCTTCTGTTTTAAAAACATGGGGGAGGGGGAAAAAAAAAAAAAAAAAATGCTTTTGTTTTAGATAATTTCGATATTTTCCCTTTACCTCCATCTTGATCTCCGATTATATGATGACTTCTTCATGTTTTCTTTATAAACTTCATATTAAATACTTTTAGACTAAATAGCACTTTTCACTTACTATTTTTCTATATAGTAATGTAACAATAATTTGCCAATTTTCAATCGAAAACACAAGCGTAAACCTTCACGGTGCCTTGTTTCATGAAATGAACCGATTTTGAACATGACTGTAATTGTCAGCAACACTCATTGCAGTTATTAGTTCTTGAAAAAAAAGCACTATTTAGATATTTTGACAGGTATTTTCAATCGACAAACTACATGGCATTTTGATAACTTGACATGGATGTAAATGGCAAGTATGCCATGGTTGCGATATATAACCATCATCCTAGTCTAACATATTGGAATGTTATGATAAAAACGGACTTTTATGAGTTGTGTAAACATGTTGAAATTGATCATTATTCTACGAGAATGAACATTCAGCGTATTTAGTAATGCATGACTGATAACAATATATATATATTAACACACGAGGAAGTGTGTCATATGACTTTTAAGAAACGAATGTGATTTTATGTATTACCCGGGTGAGAGCGAGGGTATATACAAATATGCACGAGTTTCGTAAAGGTCATATGACACACTTCCGAGAGTAATAATATGGAGATGAGTCATGATTGGTTTTTTATGTTCAATATTCATATATTTGGCAATGTTGTAACATAGTTGTCATACGAATCTGAATTATAAGCAAGCTACACGGTTCGACAATCTACGTATTTCCAATTGCAAGTAATGTCCCACTATCTGATATTCCCACCAACGAATGAAACAGTAAGCGTGGCTCACTCACAACCCTGACGCTGCATTCCTATCCGATTGAATTACTGTTTTACTCCCCATAACTAAAACATTCCCCCTTCAAAAAAATAAATAAGAAGAATGAATGAATGTTTTTTTCTTCTAAAATTGGTCTGACATAGTCTTATCTAATGACTGACTATTAGTATGTCTTGTTACTAAGCACGTCATCACTCCCAGTAAGGTAAAATATAGCTGAAATATCCGAAACAAATTGGATGAAAAAAGTTTCTGTGTAACGTCCGACAAACTGGATGGAAAATGAGCATGTACAATCATCAAATACCTAAAAGATTCAGAAAAATACATTGAAAATAAACACCGCACCCCTCCTAAGATGTTAGCAAATATGTGCATAATTTGATTGAAATCAGACAAATTCTGATAATGGACAACGACTAAGTACATGTGAGTAACATGGAAAGTTGTACTATAAATACTATGTACTATTGATTTGGTACTGCACCCGTCCTAGTAGTGTAGTGACGTATGCAAATTCACTGAATCGGATAATTACTTAATCCGGTATCAGTCGGACAAACAATGGCCTCAGATGAACAGACGGAATCATTTTAATAACCATGTATCCTCGTTCGTTGTTCTGGGGTATAAAACGGGAATGAGAAGTATCGGTTTACTCCTAAAAACATTTATCTTCATCAAATACAAACTTGTTTGTTACTGGCTCAGTGCTAGTCCAATTTCACTTACAAGGTAACGAGTTCAGAAGTTCAAGGAGAAGTAATAACATGGTCCTATCCTTGACAGATTGCTCCTTCCGAGCTGGCAACATTGATTTTTTTATGAGACTGATCGCCTTCTTGTGCTAATTGCTATCTTGTAATTAAGAATAGATATATACCTTTGAATAAGCATGAATTTCTTTTAAACCGAAACAGTAACAGATGATTATCATTTATTATCAAATCAACAAAGGCAAAACAAATCGCACATTTCTTGTCGTCTGTTTTTAGCTGAAAAATTATTCATGATTGGAACGTTACAGAATATGTTGATGTGCTTAAATACAAAACGAGCCACCATTATTCAAAGTAGGCTTTACGTGTTTTTCTATAAGATTTGCTTACTTGCCTCTAGCTCTTGCTTTCACGTTAGTGCGTCGATGAAAAAGCACAAGTGACAAAAATGTCAATTATTTTGTTGATTCAATGAAATATCGAGTCAAGGTAGACTTCATGTCCGGTTGTAAGTGTTGTATGGCATCCTCGACCACTTCCTAGTAAATAGTTGTGTACATGGAATACAAGTTGAGATATGAGTACTGTGTGAAATTACAAGATCTGTAGATATTATTGAAACAACAATTGGTGACCTGGTCGTTTCATATCTCAGTTCAAATTCAACATTGTATGTGTAAATATACAGAACTTCATACGTGTGCATTTCGGTCTTTGCAGAGTTGTTTCTGCGCGTCCATGACATCTTCGAGTTCAATATGAACGACCCAAATGCACTTGTACACATGTATGACGTTCTGTATTTATTTTACTCTATACTCTCTTTTTAACCTTTTTAAACGTAATTTTGAATTACTTAAAAAATCCGAGACGACGTACTTCACATTGTTACATATCGCGAATTTTCTCATTACAATGCGTAGTTAAACGTGAGACGCAATTTTCTCAACTGTTAACACAATATAAAGTAATAAAAGTTATTCCATAGTAATTATCTATATACGTTCTGAATATGAAAAACGTAATGAATGACGTAATAATTGTTGTCGGCTATGACGCCATAAGGGCAAAATATGGCTAGCGACGTCCTCAGATTTGGTTAAGAATTTTCTTTTTCAAAGATTACACTAGCCTCTCACTATATTATTCTTCAATATCATACCAAAACGTACGTTTGTTACCAATGCATTTAGATACATCAATTCCCCTGTTTTGATTAGGTAAATGATTGTTATGTCCGAAAAGTTCAGAAGCTTGAAAAGTAGAATCGGCAATCGTGCAATAAGGAATTTGTCGTGCAATACGGAATTTGAAGACGTATTCCGTATGCACCCTTGTAATAATATAGTTTACATGAGTATATAATAAAGTATAATTTAGTCTGAAGAACTGTTATTTTAATTGGCCTTAATTGACATCATGGTTAAGTTTTAAAATCCATACTATCTTGAACGTTGCTAACATATATTTATATTTCTTGGTTTGACTTTAATTGTGCAGCTTATGGATTCATAAAGGGCACTAAATTCGGTCAACACAGATCATTTGTTTTCAGTAATCCCTTTCCTAGAGTCGCTAGAGAACTTGCATTGGATTGGTAGTTAGATAATCGACAGCGAGGAGGAACCCTGCAATTACTCCTCAAATTAGAAACAGCTGATTCCTGTACTCTGCAGAGTGAAGCACGTTGTCTCTTAATCACCAAGCAAATCAATGCAGGCTTTCTGTGGAGTCCTAACTGGCCAATTAACTGATGTTCGTGAAATCAATGAAACAGATTCTGACACCCACACAAATACAATACAAAACTTGCTTGAGGTTTAATGGAACCTTCCTTGGCACTGATGAGTAAACTATTGGCACTTTTGGGCAATCAGCTCATGAAGTTATTATAATTACCTAGCATTTATCTCCTGTTCTTGACTAACACTATATCGTGAGTAAATTTAACTATTGCAGCGTGCCAACGTGGTGATGGGCAATGTAAAATATCTTTAAAGACAATTTGGCGTTAGGTGCATAGGAAACCATTTTTGACGAAGTGTAAAAACTTCTTCCGTTAAACGTGAAATTTTTCTTGTAATTCAGAAAAATGATGTACGGTTGATAAAAGACATTGGTGAAATCATCAATTGATGTGACCTGTAACCACTAAACTTGAGTGTGAATACATAAAACATTTAATATCGAAAAATATATATGATAGCCAATCATTCATTGGAGTTTTCATCAAGGTACACCTCAGTAATTATTATTAATAATGAATACTTTGATGTTTTGGAAAAGATTTATTAACGACTGATAGTGAAATAAAACAAGAAGATGTGACAAATATTCAATAGTCCGGACACTGCTGCTCGATTTAATCAATTCACACAATGAGCATGTTAAAGCTATTACCACTTTGCTCTACGGTCATGCTGGGGTTAATAACAGCATTCAATGTTGTCAGACACAGATTCATGGTTGGAACTCACATTGGAACACTGGAATGGCTTTCCTTTACAGGGCATGATCAGAGGAAAATATTCTTAAGCTTGAAAGTGTTTAAAATGTGAATAAACGAATGACTAAGGTTTTTCTTACATATCTCTTACATTTATTGCTTAATAGATTATATACGGTATAATGTTATCCATTAAATACGAAAAGAAAATTACTTTCAAGATACAGTAATGTGATGTAAAGAAATACTAATAGCATGGCTCATGAAATCACATAGGTCCTTTGAGACAGCTCCAATACATCATAAAGCCTAGAGGAAACCTTTTTTCGAATAGTAATCCTGTTTTTTTGCTGTATCAATAGCAACATTAAGGTGATATTTGTCAATTGAAGGTTACATGACGTTAACCAATTGAAGTCCTTTAGTAATTTCGTTTAGACTATCAAGAGATAATTACGATCTCAGTGAGGATCATATTCATCATATCATAAGCATACATGTTTACAATTGCGCAATCCAAACCAACATTGTTAACTTTAAAAAACCTCTTTGAACATGTTTTAGTGTCTGAACAATGTGATCACAACGTTGTCAACAGCTGAAATTGTACAGGTTGTGTAACTTAATATCTTAGAGGCCCTGTGTAAAATAGCAAAGGTCAATTTTGTCATTGTCAAGTGTACGACAAATGGCTAATTTAGCAAAAGACTTTTGGAAGACTAATATTGAGAACAACACTTTTAAGAATTGTTACAAGCAGAAGTTTTCCACTTTGAAACGAAAATGTAGATATAACTTTAATTGCTGTAGGACATATTTACCAGTTTTGTTATCAAACTCAGCTCATGTCGTCATATACCAAATTGTGACATACATGTATGTTAATCATGCCTAATTCCATGATAATGTAAAAAAACCTTTCTAGCTTTTCGATTTTGGTCTCTCAAAACGATCCTTAAAACCATGTAAGCGGTGTGGTTCGGCGACCTAAAATCTAAATATCACTATTGGATTTTATATCCTGAACGAGAGGTGCGTATAGCAAAAGTTAAGTCCAAAAGTGGCTTTAAGAAACCTGTGAGAAACGGAGCGAAGCGATTAAGTTGCTTTGAGAAAAACCCATCAAATTAATTGCGAATGCGAGATTATAGACATCACAACGATAACATGTCATTAGCAATTGGTAAATGTAGACACGTTAGAAAAAGATATACCTCAGGTGAGAGAGTCAAAAGGAATTTTAAATTTGCATTTACTTGCATATAAATGATTGAATTGATGATGGGTTGCGCCTTCTCACATGACCTTAGTTTAGTGGTCATAATCGTTTTGATTTATACTCAGATTCTATAAACTCGAAAGCACAGAATCTTCAACCTGAATGGAAAGTTGACGAAGTTATTCATTTGAGATTGATTTTTATCACGGTTATGTTTTCTCAATTAATGTTTCCCGCTGGTATATCACATCGCTTGATATTACGAAACAGTAGCTTTTTAATGCTTTCTGTGTTTCACTATTGGTTTCCAATCGAATCTTCAGTGAATCTTTTGTTATCATGAGTGTCATATGTATAGCACTGTCGTAGGGGAAATTGAAGTTTGTGACTATGTTCTACACGATTGTCGTTATATGCTTGTAACAACAATACTACATTCAGTCATGCCAACTGTGGCCTTAACAACTGGGTGATTTCCCTACTGGTTGTAAAACGACATGGCAAGTCACTCAACCAAACATGATCCGAAGTAACAGTTGTGAGGACATTCAATTAAAAATTGTATCAGACAGCCGGTATTCATACATTGGTCGCACCCTCGGTTATGAGTTTCTTGACCGAACGAACCCAATACCAAGACATTGTGTGCAAACTTTCTGAAATGTCACAACAAAAGCACTTTTACTCTTGCATTAAAGCTACAGGATTTGAACTGCAATAGCTAATAATCGCTACTTAACATTTGCAAATAGACGTGTATTAGATGTAAAGCTCATTACCATTTAACAACGATTTTCTATCAAATGATGACATCTTTCCAGCAAAATGTGTGGTTTCCTTATGTGTTTGTTTTATGGAATCATATTCTAAATTTATCAATGAATGTTGACAGAAGCTCTTAAGTTACCAAAGCTGCGAGCGCAAAATCGCTTTTTGTGCAACATTCTGACAGTAATTTTGCAGTTTCTAATAATTATCTGATCAGTAAAAGGTGTCATCAATTCTGTTGGACATTAGAGCATCTCATTACTCTTCCTAACGTTTTAAAACAATTTTCTGTGATTTTTCTTATAAATACATAATGTTATATATTCACTACCATATGCACGAGATATTAAAAACCCCAAAGTTATTGTTTCCAGTAATCTTTTTCCATCAACCAAAGAAAGTTCATACAAGGACGCATTATAGTTTTATCTACGTCTTTGGTCAATACAAGAAGTATGATAATACTACGATTTGAGCATACATGTATGTCATATGGATAAGGCGCTATATAAATACTCATTTAGTATCATAGTAATCAGCGAGTAATAAGACATATTTCATACAAGGACGCATTATAGTTTTATCAACGTCTTTGGTCAATACAATCAGTACGATAATACTGCGATTTGAGCATATGTCATATGGATAAGGCGCCATATAAATACTCATATTATTACAGTAATCAATTAGCAATAAAACATTTCTTACAGATGATTCCCCTACTTAACGGTTGGATACACTTATAGCTAAAACAAATAATTTGCTCAACAATAATAGCTCCTGTGAGCTGCTATCTTGAGAAAGACTATAATCTGGGTGAGACAAAAAAATATATGATATTCCAGGGTTTAACCTTCTTGACACTAATGAAGCGATTGGTATTGACATTTTGTTCTCTTTGATTTTGAGGAGACTATCCACCATTTCTTGACAAATGGTTTAAAAGGTGTACAGACATTTTGCTCTACTTTCAGAACAATTTTGTCATCACTAAGAGCGTCATATGTCATGGATTTGAATGATTTAGATGATGACTATGTCCTGATAATTAGTACAATCTTTTCCTGATTTTTCTGGGTTTGTTTTACATTGCATCAACATTGCGTTACACACATTTGAATAATAGAACGTTGAAAAATGGATGTTTAATATGACATATTGGTTTATGGTCCTTGTGCCGTAGATTACTCAATTGAAATTGTTTATTTACCGTCAGCTTAACAACTGACGAGCGGTTACTTTACAAATTAGTCATGTAGATAAAAATGGATGAATCACTGAGAAGGACTATGAGCTGTACAGTTAAAGTATTTCCGACAAGGCTGTACAATGTCCGAAAACACAATGCAATTGCACATACTGTGATTTTGTGGTTAAAAAATTGGTAGTTTAAAAACATAATTACTCCTTAAACTTAAAAAGAACAAGGCCCGTTAATTTTTTAAGTCAACACCAGAATGGCCATTGACATATAACTTTTTCACATAAAAATACTACACCAAAATACTTGAATTGATTTGAAATTGTTTTCTGTATAAAAAATCTGAATGCTATATATTAGTTAGCTGCTTATAGAGCTTTCTTGTCGTTCAATGTGGCTAAAGGGGAAACCCAAATGATGCCGGCGATTAAACTGCTTTATCGTAGCTAAATTTCGGGATGTGTCAATTACTCACTTTGGTTTGTTGACTCCCATACAATGTATTATTCAACATTTTTAGATAAGACATAACAAAATTTGAATTTATTCATGGAAATATATTTACATTGTTAGCTACAATTTAAACACGCTTCATTCGTTAAAAGAGATAAATGAATTGTCAAAGGACAATCCCTGACAGAGCATAGACTATCTTCCAAATGTGACAAGTTTAATCTCATAAAGAGTCGAATGACTTAACATGAAGCCATACTAACCTTAATGGAAATACTCCCAATAGACTTGTCCATCATATCTGTGCTGTCTGCATCTATTCTATTTGATTTTGACTGTATAATATTATGAGAACAGGGATCTGAATGAGGCCTTGTCTATTCCATATAAATGGTACGATTTTCCTCTTGAGCAGGATATTTAGATAAACGTTTACTTTGAGTGGAAAACTTTCGATTGGTAATTTGTCTATCGATGTGACAAATGCTACAATTTTGAAGAAATAATACATGGTTCATTGTTGAAAGTTAGTTATGTAAAAGAAGCAGAAGATATATTCCGTTTGCTACTGACAAAACAATAATGCGTCAGATTGTGAGTGGAAACACAATTCTGGGCAAGGATTAAACAAAAGAGGAGCGAATGAACAATCTAGAACAATGGAATATTAAATGTATAGCTTATGCCATTTTTGCAACAAATGTGAATTATTCTAGTTGGAATGAAACAGTTTCATATTCAATATTCTAATCTAAATTGCCGGGACTCTGTCTGCTTGAACATCTTATAATCCGACTAATTGAAAAATATCAACATCCCATTTAATCTCTTCCAACACTACCTCTTGACGATTAGTAACCGATTTCTAATTGAAAAATATCAACATCCCATTTAATCTCTTCCAACACTACCTCTTGACGATTAGTAACCGATTTGTCCCTTATCAAGTGTTGGTACTGAAGGAGCTTATTAAGCAGACATTCTCCTTGAGAGTCTGAGAGTTTCGCAGTTAAAATACTTGGTCTAAGTTCTCTCAACATTTCTCATTAGCTGTTATCCACATTAGCACAGGTTAAATTCTTCATCTGTTCATACATCATACATATATACGCATAGTGTTTATGTCTTTCAAAGTACTATAAGGAGCATTTGAAATCCAGTTCTTAATTCAACTCGTTTCGTTTATTGATAGTTATTAGAATAAGAAAATTTGAAATTTATTAATTAGAGAAAAGCCTTTAAGACTGATTTGAATTTTTTAAAGAAATCCCAGTGGAGCGCAACTACATTGTATATCGTGTAATACTTGCGTATATAAATGTGCACGGATTGATTTTTAACCCCACCGGAAACAATCATGTGCGCGATTTTAAACTCAGTAACAAGTGAACATTATTAATTTCTTTGTTCACTAGCTTGGAACAAATGTCCCTTGCAGATCCAATGGTCTCATTGTTTGCATTGAAGTGTAAATGTTATATAGTATTTCCCTAGCACCGTATGAACAATTTAAGTGCAAAATGGTGAAGCACACATGATGTTGAAAAGATGATATTCATTTTATTATTTTTCTTGAATAGCTAAAACAATCCCTGTGAAATGTGTTATGGCAAACAATATACACTGTCATTGGTATTAAATGTTTCTTTATCAATAACTAGAAAATGGTATTCCAGAATTTTATTTTAAAGTTCTTAATCTAGAAACAAAACAAATTTAGCAATCATTTAACAAAAGACCAAGAGGAATATTGAAACACAACTTTACAACAAAGGGGATCCTGGAAGTGGACCACATTACTCAACTCGTTCTTTTGATTTTAAACGACAAAAACATTCAGCATGAACGTTCTCGTACACGGTCAAATCAAATTTGAACATATTTAACTGCAGAGAAAAGGGTTGTTTTTGACTTTTATCAAAACAGTGTTATTTATAAAAATGGCAAATTTTGAAAGACTCTAATGGGAGTTTCTTATAAGGCAAGAAAGGTTCTTACAAATGTATGATACCTGTAAAACATTCTTAGTAAATAATGTTTATATGATTATCTTCTTTGAAAACAAATTAATATTGATGTTGAATTTGATTTGACTTTGACTAAAATGGAGTCGCCATCTTGCAATCTGCAGATTCTAATTTTTTAGTGACTACAAACAGCAGTTAATGTTCTCACTTACATTGAGCTATTTGTTGCTTGTCAAGCAGCAGCAGCTACACGTATGACTGTCATGTAACCCCATCATGGCCAAAGAGAAAAGTGTTAATAACTTCAAGATACTCACAGCAGGATTTAATTAAATGTAGCAGCAGTGTCTTGATTATTGGGCAAATGACACATCTGGTTGTTTATTCCGTACTTATTCACATCCTGTTCCAGGATAACAAATTACTCTCTCCTAATTACAGTTACTATAAAATTCAGAAATATACGACGTATTATTAACATGTTTGCGTATATCATCAGTGACTATATATTTGTGAAACATTATTTCATGAATAATGCATTTAATTTTCTCAAATACAAGACATTAGACTTAGGAAATTTACACTCGTCACTCACTACCTGTCTGAAATCCGTCATTTATAACTTATCTCACAAGGATAACAATTCTTTCTAACTGTGCCCTCCACAATCGTTGTCATCGTTTTCAACTAGACAAACTATAATAGAAATCTAAATGATCAAAAGCAAAAAGAACTAATTCTGTTTGAAATGCATCACTGCTGTTAACAAATTATTGGAAGGTAAGGGAATTATCATATTTTAGTTTTCAGTATCAAACTGTTAAAACCAAAATTTTTTTTTTAGGATAAGGTACAAGGGAATGCAGAATAGGTAGAGAAGGCTCTATATCAGTGTTGTTCTGATTTCACTTTAAACTGATAATGTTACAATTATAAGCTGTAAATTTGTGCTCTAGAAAAATTTTCCCAGTTTATTCAAAGATCTCTTTTTCTGTGAAATGTATATTATTTGTAGATATTTCTACTGATATACAACTCTTTATATACAATGCTGAAATGCTTAGATTAATGGGGTTTTTTAAAACAGGTTTCAATTAACAGGAACATTGATGGCATGTGAGATCATGTTAATTAAATATGACAAAGATATTGAGTTTAGGTAAGTAGTCACATTATATTCCCCCCAAAAACGTACTACTGCCTCATTAAAAAGAACTTGAAAAAAAAACACATTTCCAAGAAAAAAGTAAAGTTGTGTAAATCTCTCTAAAAATTACAGACACTACTTACTCTTTCTTGACCTGAGAGGAGAGTGACAATATCTTCAACATGCTAATTGTGGTAACTAATTAATTCCAACTCGAATATTGGATATCTGAAACTACATTCGATGTTTATTATACCGCCTGTCGTTGATATTGTATTCCAGGATTTCATATTACTTTATCTTAATGAGATCAGTTACAAAAGCGTTGAGAGGATACCCACACACGTATTGTGCATATTTATCATATTTATCAGTATTTGTCAAATACTCCTATACAATCAAATTATTTAATTTGTAAATATAAACTGACAAATGTATTTGCCGCTTATCCAAGACACAATTATCGATTCTATACTGTTCATGTATATTCATATTTATTGTGATATCAATTTTCGAAAAAAATATACATGTACTTATGGGAAAATTTGTAGTAAAACCGTATTTATTAATTTCATGGAAATCAACATCTATCTCTGTGATAAAGTTCCTGCCTGAGAGGAGAGTGACAATATCTTCAACATGCAAATTGCGGTAACTAATTAAATCCAACTCGAATATTGGATATCTGAAACTACATTCGATGTGTATTTTACCGCCTCTCGTTGATATTGTATTCCAGGATTTCATATTACTTTATCTTAATGAGATCAGTTACAAAGGCGTTGAGAGGATACCCACACACGTATTATGCATATTTATCTGGTCATTTGGTAAATAGTCCTATACAATTAAATTATTTAATTTGTAAATATAAACTGACAAATGTATTTGGCGCTTATCCCAGACACTATCATCGATTCTACTGTTCATGTATATTCATATTCATTGTGATATCGATTTTCGAAAATGATATACATGTACTTATGGGAAAATTTGTAGTAAAACCGTATTTATTAATCTCATGAAAATCAACATCTCAACTTATTCGGCTAATCATTCAATAAAACAAATAAAAAGAAACTTGAAGTGTATATAAACATTTCTGAAACCACCGTTTCATGTGTAGTATTTAGCAGATTTGAGAGCAGCAAACGAGAACATTACGTAACAAGGAAAGTGATCAACAAACGTCAACCTAACGACCCTGACGTGAACTGGTAAACCAATGTGTCTTCCTTTTGATTTTGCTAACATGATGATGTCTTCTTATATGGCACACAACCCTGCAAACATAATGGCAACAGTATCAAGTTTTAGGAGATCAGTCATTGTGTGGGCAGGCAAGGATATCCAAGGCATGTGATATCAATGCAAAATTCAATCCTCCATACCAATATTCACATTCTTTACATTCTCAACGTCGCCCTCATCTTGTAGAGATGGTGGCAGACCTCAAGCAGCAGCACCCGGTGAAGTCTAAGTCCATACCTTAACCCTATTGAATACTTATAGGAAATTATCTTTGGTAGGCGCGTGCGATTGGATATTCCGGAAGCGGAAGACAGCTCTTCTGGCTTTTCGATTTGCGCTCTTCTCTTCTCGGAATATCTTCCAGCTCTTCCACTCAGCCAGTAGAAGAGTAGCACGGTCTCCTTAAACAACATGGCGTCTCAGAAGAACTCGTTGACTCTCAAAGAACTTACAATTTGTCGAAACGACGTGACATATACAATTGGAGCGGTATTAAGATAAGCTATTGCTTGTATACCAATCCAGTTCTTCAAAAGAAATAAATATGTTTAAACCATATACACTTTGGGTTACATCTGCTATCCATGATCCTGGCCAGGAAGGTAAATAATAATCTTAAATTGTTTTCTGGTGTGAAATGACTATTTGAAAATACATTTGATCGATACATTGCCAGGATGGAACCACGTGGATCAATAGATCTAACTGCCATGCGTTCCTTAACGAAAATAGTTAACATTTGTCATATATATGCAGTTTGTGAACCCTATCTATGACCCTACAAGTTATGTCGATGTTTGTGGTATGGTTGCAGTCATTAATAAGCTGAAATAATTATCATGCATTTAATTTCGTTTGGATCCTGTACATTCTTTGCATGAAAATTATTCAAGCTACACTAATTTCAGTAATTTAACATGATTGTGAGTATATAGAAAAACGTCTGAATACTTATTGCAGTACTCAGTAAGTATCACTAGTCTATCAGAAGACTTATTATATTTATGGAATATATAATATATATATATTGCTTTTCAGATGAAGATTTCATCAATTTACTTTCTTACCACTGTGCACAGCATTGTCAAGTTCCATGTAGCAAGAGGACATCGCAAACTTGGTAAGAAATAAATAAGAGTGTACCAAATTCACCAATTTAATGGGTTTTTTTATGAATTAATATGTCTTAACTTAACATACAATGTTTCCTCTCACAGTTGAAAAAGTGCAGGTTCTGAAAACATTTTACAATCTCATGTCAGATGAAAGGAGTAGGAATCATGAAAATATAAGTGCTTGAAATTAGAAGTACCTAAAATGAAAGAGGAAAAAGATTTACAACATCTGTAATTAACTCATAATGAGACCCTTAAGCTGTGTAACCCAAACTCTTACCCCCTGTAGCTAGCTTAACATGTGGACAGCATATGGTTGGCCTGTTGAAACAAAGGCTGCTTCCATTGCTGTCTTTGACACGTTCTTCTTAGTTTATACCTGAGCATAGATCTCAAACTTTTTAACATAAATGTATTTAAAAATCTTGAAAAAGCTGATTTGGCTAGAAAAGGCAGACTTAGAAATGCCTTAGTGAATAAAATACTGTACATGTTTTTATGCTCAATGCTATTGCTAATTTTCTATTGCTTACCTTTCTTCTTTCCATAATATATACATTAGTACTTCTTGGTGGTGGCCAGGCTTTTATAGTTAAGTTTGTATATTGTTTTGCCAAAACAGTATCATATAGTGTTAGCATTCTTAATCAAACTTTGGTATATTAATTTTGGATTGTTGTAATTATTGAGAGCTTATTTCTTCAGATGAAACTGAATCCATCATTAAAATGTAGTCATTGTCAGTTCTTGTACTTTTTCTTGCACATAGTTCATATGATAGTATACATTATTTTCTCCATCACTTGCTCTTTCAGTTTCAATTTTACAGCTGTCTTTACATTTTTACAGTAATACTTAACACTTTCTTTGAGAATGGATAATGCGAATGCTCTGTTACTATTATATTACTTCAGTTTTCCTCTTTTATTTTATACTCCTCACAACAAAATAACTTTTACGATACACAACAGATCATTAATCACACATTGCTTGAACAAAAGTACACAACTTAGAAAAGGTGCAAAGGTGTCCCAAACTGTACATGTTGCTTATGTTTTGTGTTAGGAGTATAGTAATAGTCAGCTATATAGTAAATAAATACCATCTTAAAGTTCTAACACATGGTACATATTTTTCAGATTGTAC
Organism: Steromphala cineraria; assembly: GCA_916613615.1. Lineage (NCBI taxonomy): Eukaryota > Metazoa > Mollusca > Gastropoda > Trochida > Trochidae > Steromphala > Steromphala cineraria. The sequence continues at coordinate 25,216,804 of OU744721.1, forward strand.
CGAATCCTTGGAGGTGTTAAATGGCATGGACCTTCTGGGGGACCTGTTTCAACAGGCTAAGAATCCAACAGGGATTACACTCGGTATTTCAGCAATCTTTGACGAAACGTCAAAGAAGTCACTTTAAGCTTACAACCGTGGTATATAGTCACAGATGACGATCTGTTTACTTTGACTAAACTGACCCCACGAGAAAAAGTACGGGCACTGGAAATTATGACAGCCTCCACTACGGCTGGTGTGTTTCTTTCAAAACTAAACTGTTCCCCTTAATTATACCTAAACAATCTACATGAATGAAAGTAAAATAATTTGAAAGTCACATATTTTTTTATTGTCAATCAACAAATACTGATCCATGAACATGATAAAATAATTTATTCCATATAGATATCAAACTATTTATTGAACTTGACATTAGTTAATTGGCAAATGATGAACAATGAATTTCATTAATACTTTATGATAAGTGCCTAACACTGGTAATGAAGAAAAGACAGAGGAGGTATTAAATATTTCAGTGACTAGTGTGACAAGGGTTAAATAGTAGTTTTGAAAATGTTTTCCCATCTTAATTTCAGCCAACTCTGATAGCCAGTCCTCAAGTGCTTCAGCTGCTCAGACCCCATCTTCCACTGCATCGTCCGCTCCAGTCGAGAATGTTTCCACAGGTATTCATTTCATGAAGTAGATTTTCATTTTAATTCAATTTAATATTTTTTAAAATGTTGATGTCAATTTGCTTAAATATAACAGTAAGTGTCACCCAAAAATTGTAATTCAATGAAATCTCTTTAGATACTAATATCAAGTCACTCGTACTTAATTGTTGACTTATACAAGTTTTCTCATAATAGATAAATATCACTGCATAAACATTACATTGTAGTTTTATTACACATTAGTAACAAAATATATTTCTTTTAACAGAAAGCTGCAGAAATTTGTTTAACAGACGACAAACCCTGATGCTCCTGGACCTTTACAGTGACAGAAAGCAGAGGTTTGAGTTTCCGGGCCACAAGAAGAAGGTGCTGTGGGAGGAGATTGCCAACGAAATGAACAACCGCCTAGGAACTGCCTTCAATTCTGGCCGAGTGGATGGCAGGTGGAAGACCGTTGTTGTCGCCTACAAGAGGCATAAGAAGGACCAAAACACGACTGGCAGCGACAAAAGGAGTTCGAGTTTGAGATTCAAATGGACAAATCTGTTAGGCAACCAACATGATGCCTGTGAGGTCCGAAGAGGAACAGTTATCCAACGAGACCTCTTTACACCCTCAACACCATCCCCTTCGTCCTCAAAGGGTGTGAAACGTAAGAGGAATCCGAGTGGAGTGTCGGGTGTGTTGGACTTTTGAAAAGACTATACAGAAGAACAAAGGAAAATGAAGGCGGAAAAGAGGAATGAGGCGAAGCAAATGCATGAGGAGAAGATATCAATGATTAAATTAATGATTGATGCAATGAAGAAGTGAAATTTGAATTAACATTCTGTCTGTACATCCGCAATTGTGTGAGCCAGTACAAAGGATGCCTTTAGGGAAACTGCATTACCTATCCTGAATATAGCACCTGCTAGGAGTTGCGACTTGTTTTGGATGACTCTATTCGTCAGTGTTAATCTGAAGATCCCGGCGAAGGAGGAGCCACTTGGGACTGCGCCCCCAACATGTTATAAGGTCACTTTTAAATCTCCATAGTGTTTACCATTTTCGAGACAGGTTTGAAATATCTACAAATAGACGAACAGGGATCACAATTGTAGACAGTGTAAGACGCCATCAACTTGTTCAACGTCATTATGTTGGACCTATCCTTACTGACAGACATCGAAACGAATCACATTAAACTGAATTGCATCGTCATAGAAGATTACAGTCATAGCAAGGTGTACGTTCTCAAAATGATTCCGCTTTTATCTATGAAATGCTGGTAGGTTAAAAATATGGCGTAGACAGAACGTTACCATCAACATGTAATCACACATCAGAGGAAGAGGTGTTGGGTTGGTTGAAAGGGCAGAACTAAAAAGATCTAATGTTGGCTGGGGCAGAGTTTATGTACTTTCCTAATGCGTGTTGCCGCAAATTGTTGCTGACTTTTCGCTGACTCCTTGTGTACACCTTCTCACAGAATATGGCTTTTTGTGTGTGTGTGTGGTATTTATCATGATCCCTTTATCGAGAAATCTTTCTTTGCCTGTCTGAATAATTTTCAATGATGTTCATTTAGCTATCTGTATATATTTGTCCCCCGCCGCAACGCAGAACGGGGGACATTGTATTCAGCGGCGTCAGTCCGTACGTGCGTACGTACGTCCGGATCCATGTTAACGCGATATCTCACCCAATGTCTTCAAATTTGGTGACAGTCTCACTAGGGGGATTACACAGACACCAGTCAATTTTGGTGACCTTGACCTTATTTTCAAGGTCACAACGGCACTTTGACCACTCTTGAAACTCTTGTTAACGGGATATCTCAAGAACAATTGCACCCAAAGTCTTCAAATTTGCTGACAGTCTCACGTGGGGGATTACGCAGACCCAGTCACTTTTTGTGACCGTGACCTTAATTTCAAGGTCACAACGGCACTTTGACCACTCTTGAAACTCTTGTTAACGGGATATCTCAAGAACCGTTGCACCCAAAGTCTTCAAATTTGGTGACAGTCTCACTTGGGGTGATACGCAGACACCAGTCACCTCGGGTGACCTTGACAGTATTTTCAAGGTCACTCAGCACTTTGGCAACTGTTGTTAGTCTTGTTAACTCGTTATCTTATGAACTACTGCACCTAATGTCTTCAAATTTCGTCACAGCCTACATTGGAGGATTACGCAGACACCAGTCACTTCAGGTGACCTTGACAATATTTTCAAGGTCACTCCGGCACTTTGGACACTTTTGATACTCTTGTCAACACAATATCTCCTGAACCGTTTTACAAAATGTCTTCAAATTTAGTCACAGCCTGTGAGACTAAGCCAATACCAAATACTTTGGATGACCTTGACCTTAATTTTCAAGGTCACGACGGTTCCTTGAAAACTTTTGAAACATCTTATATCTTATGAACCGATTCATGAAATGTCCTCAAATTTGGTCACAGCCTACATTGAGGGATTATGCAGACACAAGTCACTTATGGTGACCTTGACCCTAATTTCTAGGTCACCACTTTCGCCATTTTTGAAACTCTTGTTTACTTGAAATCTCATAAACTACTGGACCGAATGTCTTAATGTGTAATTAATACTGTCATGATCATTGTGGGAATTGATTAATTCTATAATTAATTTCTTGACTATTGCAAATATGACACATCTGGTCGTTTAAATCTTTAAGAATATTCTAGTTATGGTAATATGCGAAAGTAAGGAGAGGGAAAGCATTAATCTGTACATCTATAAATTTGTAAAGTTTTGTTTTCGTAAGTTTTCATGACAATCCCCTTCTGAACAAAATGCAATTGATGTATCCTATTTATTACAATTGAAAATACGTCTGATAATGAAAATTCTAATTCAAAACCTCCCCAGAACTGCAGCATATATATATATAAGGAAATGAAAGTAGATTTTCCAGATTGCAAGACATTATCTATTACACTTCTAAAACAAGTGTACTAAGTTTGTTTAAAAGGAAGGTCTCTTCATCGAGGAATTACAAGATAGTTACAGATGGCGAATGAATCTAATAATGATAAAAGTGTAAACACTCTAAACTTTTCAGCATACGTGTACTTTTAAGGTTAAATTATGTCCATTTATTGATGTTCTGGTGCAACTGATATATTTTTCTGAATATTCGTATTCTGAAAGAACGTATTGTGGAAACACATGATTTTGTACATGACTTCCTTCTGATCCCGTTTTTAACTCCTTTAAAATGCCTAAATTAGAACTTGGAATGTAACGTATAAATATATGGAAGGACCAATGCTTGAAAGATAATTATTGAATAAAAAAGGTTTTGTCTTTGAATCTTGTGTAAATTCTTTTCTTTTAATCAAATGATACAAAAATGCAGTTAACACTTTGTGAAATGACAAAAAATCCATTAGGCTGTCAATACGGCTGTTAGAGTATTGTAATATACACACGACTAACCTTTCTTTTGACCAGGGGGATTTTGGTTTTCCCAACCACATGAATTAAACGTTTGTACATTGGCTAACATTATTTTGTCATCAATAAATGTTGCAATTATCAATATGTAAAAGTAACACTTATTTCTTGCTCCAACCATTTACTGTTAAAAAAGTTCATTAAATTAAGTTAACAAAGCACGACATATTGTACATTAAGCTCCCTCCTAGTACAAAGCAACAATGTGATGATGTTGTTGAAACTGTATTTATTTTAACATTTGAAACTTCTCACGCTACTTATATGTACATATGTAAGAAGATTATTTGAGTCTCTAGAGATGCTACTTACAGTATTTTTTAAGGGCACATACATCGCCTTCACTATTTAATCATTTATTTAAAGTATGTTTTACGAGCACGCTTTTGTCGCATCAATTCATTGACACTGATATGGTCGGACATGCTGATTGATTATCTTCAAATTGCTGACATTCAAATGTTCGAACTAATTTCACTAGATTGAGAATAAAAATATATGTGTCAGTTACCGGAAGACAATTATCATCAAAATGAGAAAACAATAACCACCATTTGTCTTATTTATGAAAGAGCTTGAATTATAAATGTAATGTAGTGATAGCGTTAGCTTTATGACAGTAATTTTAGTTGGTAGTTCTGTTGTAGTTTGTATTTTTGATATTGTATTTAGGCTATTTCACATAATATTTGTTTGAAATAAATCGGTATACTAAATATTCGGAGGCGACGTTTTGGTCAAGATTAGTATTAGTATTTTTATTAGGAAGGGTTCATGTCTTGGTATGTTTAAAAGAAAGGTGTAGTTTTAAGATATAGATTGCACACAGGTATTAATTAATTTATCTCTATTAATATTGAAAACCGATTAAAGAGAAATAGATAATCAAGAAAATTTAATATTAAAAAATAAACATCAAAGGATTTTGATAAAATCAAGGAAATTAAAAATTCATAATCGTAGAAAGTCAACAATATTGTCACATTTAAATCAACCAAAGGATTCATTGGAATTAAGTAACGAAAATCTATAAAACAAAAAATAATTGAATAATAATTTAAGCCAATTTTCTTTTGAATATATAAAAAATGGCAACTTGTCACACTTTGTGACAGCGTGTTTTGGAAATGTTTAACGCCTATAAAATGATTCAAAATGAACAATATGGGCAGTGTATAAAATAGATTGGAAACCTAGACTGTCCTGAAAATTAATTGATCCATTCCTTAGGGGAAAATAAAGAAAAATTTTGAAAAGTTACCAGTCCTGACCAAAAAGGAACTAGTCCTGGCAAAAAGTAGCCAGTCAAGGACTGGCGGACGGGCTATATTTTAAACACTGATATGGGACAACAGCAACGATTTAGTTTGCCCTTCAACAAAGTCGATAACTTTGCATTCCAACAAAAGTACACTATAAACATTATTAGGAAAAGTCATAACTCAACTGATGCAAAGTAATAAGAGTACTCGTCAAAAATCAAAAACCAATTGTTATGGTAACTTCCATGATTAAAGGCAGAATTACTAAATACTCGCTGAGCAGAGGTCTATGATAAAGTATTTGCTCTTACTATCTAAACAGAAACTACACCTGAGTTTTGTACGAACCTCTTAAATTATTGTAAATTGTAGAGCACATAAAGCTAAACTTGTACTTGCACGAAAAGCTCATTTCTTTTTATCTGATTCCCTGACATACTTAAAGCTTTTGTGTTACCACGAGTGAGAACATCTATCCTCTATACTGTAATAACAGGTATATAGACGACATAAGTAGTTATACAAAACAAAGGACAACAGAATAACCATTTACAAAGGCGACCAACCTGTCTTGTCTTGTTTACATGATGATTGCAGTATAGGTCTGAATAAAGCTTTAATAAGCATTGAACATCATTTTCAAATGCTCTTAAAGTCATTACGATGCATATGCTTGCCAAGACGAAGCATGCGATATTTTAATCAGAAATGACTTGAATGTTCTGTTTTCTTATCATTTTAAAAAGTAGACTTTTAAATGGAACCTTATTGTGTAGTTCCAACACATGTGTTGAATTGGATCTATTTAATTTGGGAATTTTGTTCGAACACAGGAACTTCCTAATAAACAATTTAACTTTTGCGTTACAATCAATTGTCCTCATTCTTTGATTTCAACGTGGTTCATAAACAAAAAGTTTGTCAACCAGAATTTTAAAATACTCTGCTCATATCATTCCATCTACTTTTCAATTGCTAACGAAGTGAATATATCGTTATATAGCGTTTATAAAAATATGTGAATATTTCAATAAACATATAAGTCAATTATTATTTTTAACAAAAAAGTGTTCTTAGAATCTTATGTTTGTGTTTAGAAAAGAAAAATAACAAATCTCAATATTTCATCATTTATCAGACAAAATAACGAATACATATTTCCAAAAACGTAACTTATTTCCTTTTTATGAATGTTAATGCATTATCAAAGAAAATAAAGTAAGTTTTGTTAATTTTTACAACTTTTATCGATTATATCATGATCGGAAATAGGTCAATTGACCCCACCCGTGAAGAACTGTCGATAACTTATTTATTATTAAAATTACAGGTCTGCTATTGTAGCACAAAACGCTAAACTGATGGAGTGTTACAACACAATAAAGCAAATTCTTCTGAACACGTAACTTTTTATGATATTCAAATTCAAAGAGGAGTAACATTTCTTTTGGCGTTCAGTTTACTTAAATTTCATCTACTGCATGATACATAAAATACAATTGTAAGAGTATGAAAACGTAGAAATGTAAGCCACCGAAAAACGCATTATGATAATCTAATAATTTATTCTTCTGGGATCAATGTTGTCCATCGTCTGTTAAACGTCCAAGGTTCTTATTACAAGAACATACCTAGCAATGTCTTCCTGAAATAGCCACGCAGTCTTAGTTTTATTACCATCTTTGAACAACTCAGCACAAACTCAAATAACAGCACAAAGTAATCACTATGGAAACTTATCTGTCTCTTCCGTCCCATATCATTTTAGGGATTATTGATGCTGTCTGAAATTGTGGTTTGATTGAATAATTGATTTATGTATAAAAGTAGCTTTTGATTTGTTTCTTCTGCTGACCTTCCAAAAATTTAGACTAATAAGTGTTTTTCAGTTCTATCATAAAGACGTAGTGAATCTTGCATAATGTAATTTCATCTTTTTAATCATCACAAATATTCCTATCGTAGTTCTATGATTTTTTACATGGAAAGAAATATGAGATAATGGTATGTGTTTTTTCCAATACAAAATATATGAAAAGCGTACTATAAAATCCTTTTATTTCATTCATTATTCAATAGATTTTGAAATATTTGCCTCATATGGTATACCTTCAAGAGATTTTTCGATCAGATCTTTTACCTCTTGATGTTTTGTCGAAATATCAGATTACGAATAAAGGCAACAAATGATTCCAAAATGTCCCCCGCCAATATATAAACAGTTAACCACACTAAAATCTCGTTTCAGCAATCTATTTTCTTTCGTTTAATATATTTAGTTTAATAATTCCACACTTATTTTACATGACATCGTTGCAATTTAATTATAGCCAGATGTTAATTACTTTTAACCAGGGACGTCTAATTCGAAGCATGTAATGTCATGCAATGTTTCTCATGCACTACTCTGTTTGAAAGTTGTGATTTTATTTAATCATTGAGGCTTCTAAAACCTAAAGACATTGTTAAACAGAACAAACTATAAGAGCTAGCAAATATGATTTATTGACTTTAACTTCGATTTATATTTCGGAAGTGTTAAGGGTTAACATGATTTGTGGTTTATATAGAAAAATATTCCAACTCTGGTTTGTCATTTCCTCATGAACTAAATAGGACAAAAGCATAATTCTTTCTGGACAGATAGTAGACTAAGGAACCCAGTTAATGTCTACATAATCGTAGTATTTAATATAGGGGAAATACTGAAGGATACATTTCAAGGCTATTTATTTCTGGTGACTCACACTTTACCTTTCTAATAAGAACGTTTCACGTCCCGTTTTCAACAACCTTCGATACTTGTTCAAAGGGAACTATTGCTAATGACGCTAGTAGTATACCTTTAAGTAACATGAATAAAAGAAAAGTTTATTTTACACTCAATTTATGAGGAATAGAAAACACATTCATGGGTACAGTATACCGATTCCGCTGCCGAAACTAGATTATAAACTGTCGATCCTGTTTTTCAAGTAATCCGTATTAAATCTGCATTGCATATCAAAACATATTCTTGAACATGGTGTACTGTCAAAGTACTATTTGAAAGCCTTGTAAAATCTTGATCGTTGATAAAATCACAGAAGCAGGTACATTGTTGGAAGCTATTTATAATGAATATTTACAAAATATCCTATTCGAAGTGAAGAGCTTTGATACGTTATAACAACTGTCACTATCCATGTCTGACTAGCTCTTGATACAAAACTGCCCGAGTCTTAAGTAAACTCATCCAAATTCAACCAAGTACTTTTTGTTTTCTAGCACAGCATTTCGCCTCTTCCGACGACAATCAAAATGAAATCTGTAGAGGGAATAATAAAAATGTCTATTGAGTTTTGTTATTCACTATTCTCCAATACCAGACAAACTTAAACCGAAATGCATAGAAAGCCTATGTACTTGTGAATGAAGTACCTTTTGGGAGCTTCAATATCAGTGTTGTTCTGATTTCAAATCACATCAGAGACTGTTATGATACAGCTGTACAGAAATAAGCAGTCAATCTGTGCTCTGGTGTCAGACAATCCCTTTGTGTATACACATTTTATGATTATAAATAATTGTATAGAGAGAAGAGATACATTTCTACACTGCAGTGATTTTGTGCTCTGTACATCAATTAAGAGTCTCATTACCTTTTTTGTTTCATATAATAATCTAATAGTCCAACTTACTTACAAGTTTTGAAAGTTGAATAAAGTAGAATAGTTAAAAGATATGATTTCTAATAAAATACCCCACCACTGAGTGTCTTAGATAGAACGTGGAAAATGTGAATATGATAATGATAATCATCATAGTCAAGTCATCTCGTAAGTGGTACACACGCAAACAAGCAATATCTTATTCACAAGAAAAATGCAAAGCATCATTTAACAATTAAAGTTTTTTTTAAATCACATGTATTTATATTGGAAATGATCTTTAAATTGTTGTGATTGCTGAGATTTTTTATATCTAGGCTAAGACAATTGTGAGAAACAAACCTTGAGAAGATATTATATATAGGTAGTAAGGAGAGTCTAACAAGATAGGTAGTTTGTTCAGGGAGGATTGTACAATTAGGAGCTGAAACATCAATTTGGTTTAAATCGTGTTCATGTAAGTGTTATAAATAGAATTATATATACAACCAATTCACCCAGGATGCATTGAACGACATGTGTGTGTGTCCCTGTCCAAAATCGACATTTGAGAGTAAAACTCAATAAATTTCAAACTCTAAAGAATCAAACGAACATGTGTATGTTGTCCCATATATTTAATACAACAGCGCAGGGTTACAGTGATGTATTTGATTAAACCAAAACTATCTACCTGACATATTGGAATCAAATACTGCGAGTTTTGCAGTTTCTTTACTGCGCTATGATGTCAGAATAAAGACAGGGGTAAAAAGTGAGAGTCACATGATGAGACATGGCTTAGATTTAAAATATTGCCGTCGTGTCTTGTCTATTGCTTGAAAGTGATATCCCTGGTAGCGAAAAGTGAAAATTAAAAAAATACCTAATTTAAAAAAAATCATTAAAGTTTTAAAATTATCAGCCTCATGTCGGGTATGCATATGAGTATGATTGAAATTTGAAACAAAAATACTTCTCTTTGAGCTGCTGTCAGTTCTTTTCTTTTCAAATGACATCACAACTCCTTTGAGTAGTGTAATGATACATACGTTTTAATCATATCCGTATATCTATTTTTAAAATCATAATCATGTTTATTATGCAAAATATTATGCCTACACAATATCATAGTGGACACCAGGTTGACTACAAAATTATTTAAATAGTTTTATTACTTTATCAATTATTAACAGCTTCGTCAGAAACGTTTGTTAAGTGAGAATTTACATGTGTGATATTCTCTTCATTGAAACCATTGAGATATCTTGTTGAAAAATACAGATTACAATGAAGTTTGTTTCAAAACGTCATGCAAGATACAATATCGCATCTTCGTCTATTAACATTTTGGTTACTGAAATGTCATTATCAAAGTTCAGAATACAGTATCATTTAGAATTATTTAGAATCATTACACTTTCAACATTGCTGACAGAGTATACGAGTGTGGAATAACTATTCTATTAATATGTCATTCAATTGAAACACATGTGATTATTTAACAGAAACGTGATGACATTTCAAACTGTATTCATTACACGCTTGCCCTTCTACCATCAATGCATAGATAAATCTAAACATATAAACAATTTGAACACTTTATGTGAAAAAAGGTCATGAGCTGAAACATGTATGGTGAAATTCCATTATCTAACTAATGTAGGACTGACATATCAAGTTGTTGACAATTCATCAACTTATCAATGATTGTGTATAAATAATATTGTCTATTGACATCATCTGCGCAGCTTAGATGTTTCATAGATGCTATCTCTATAACCCGTATTATCAGGAGAGTTTTCTGACATAAGTGTAAGTTTAAATCTCATAAAAAAGGAGAATACATTAACAGAAGTTATTTTGATTGATCTTTAGATATTTTCCTAATAGTATAGATAAGGCTTCAATCATCGCCATATATTGTACGGTCACAACCTTTTACATAATGCAAATGCCATTAAATGAGACTTGAAATGTCTTAAATGAGACTTGAAATGTCTTAAATGAGACTTGAAATCACTGAGTTCAAGGAAATAATGACTATAACAAATGAAAGGTCAAAATAGCGAATTGATAAATTTCTGCTTGGTTTGGTTATTCAAAGAGTTCTATAAATGTTCCGATAAGGAGTATATTTTAAGTATTTTATTGAAATGTCATAATTCAATTTGAATTCAATATCTACTGTTTGATTGCTAATAATCCACAAAGAAACAAACAATAATTACCATCGCAACTTCAGTGCTGCAAGTGAGACTGACATGATACACAATGAGCAAGTGTCTATCATGAAATTCTTGTTCTTTGTTTTGTTGCTTCTCGCAATTATAAAATGTAAAATACTTCTCTCCATAATCAAATAAACACTGTCTTGTACTTCACATCCATTTAAGCTACACTGATGCTTTTAAACAAGCCTCAGAATAATATTTACTGGAAATGTAAGTAGAATATAGTTTAACTAACAACAAAGCCAATTTATTCTCACGGTCTCCGTCACGTTTTACATTTTTGTTGTTGAAAAATAGCCAGTATGTCTGCAGATTCTGTTTGATCTTCATCTTGAAGACAGTAAACTAAGAGAAAACAATTCCAACAACAAAAGAATAGTAAATTACCGAGGAAATCAACTCGTCTACTCTGGTTCACACACATGCTTTAGATAATGGTGAGATCTTGTGGGCCAGGGTTTCATAATATATAAGCAGGTGCTTGAAGACCGTCTTCAATTGCAAAGAAAGCCAGTTGAACTGCATATTTTGAGGAAGGGGAATATTGATCTCATTTACTGCCATACTCTTATATATTCTGAATATAAAACAATAACAAAATACATCAATAAAATCAATCCTTCAAATACACTCATCTAAAATATCTTATCAGCTCTGTCTGGAAAAAGCAAACTTTTTAAGGTTTCATAAGATTTTATCTTTCATTCTTGTTCTCATGACCATTTATCATAGACACATTGTTTTAACAATTCCTTCCTAGTTGAGCGTGCAAAATTGTGACTGAAAACTACAAAATGAAACCGCCAAAAATATAAACCCAAGAAACCTAAAAAAAGTACACCTTCGCCTAATTGCTCCTTATAACTTACTGACCCTTGGTAAAAGTTTTGTTGAAACAAGTTATTGCTAGGAATTACAGTTTTTGAGTTTTCAGATCAAAACTCAATTCTTAAAAACGTCTGCATAATAACCACCAAAGATAGTAATCCAAAGAAGCTGAAATCCAAAAAAGTCACATCTACACATAATGATTCATCTATAGACTAAATTATGTCGAGTTAGGCCTTACAGTTTTTGAGTTTGCTCCGGAAAAGAAATGCCATGGAAACAGCCAGAAATAATCATCCCGAGAGGTTGAAACCCCCAAGAAAAGACACATCTACACATAATAATTGCTCCATTTGCCAAGTTGTCGTGAGTAAGGTCTTACAGTTTTTAATATTCTATCCGAAACCATCCTGCTACATCAGCGTATATGTCTCCGCTAATGCTACAACCTATCCCCTGATATCCTCCTATAGTCTTCTGTCGTATCGCTGACGGGTGGTTGCTCAGCGCTATTTATAGCCTGTCTGATTTCAGTCAAACTATTTCGAACTCCTTACACTGTTGTCTAGTGATGTCGCACGTGGAAGTTTAAGAGCGCGTGATTTGGAGCTTAGCGGCAGACTGCAATGAGAATCAGATTTATTATCTAATAGCACTCCTATTGGTTAATTTGAATCACGAGGTGAGCACGCAGAACAAAACCAAGAATCTAGTTTGCCGCTATCGCTGAAATGGCATCATTTGATTGGCTTGCTATATATAGCGATACGGCAGAAGACTATAGGAGGTTATCAGGGGATAGGTTGTAGCATTAGCGGAGACATATACGCTGATGTAGCAGGATGATCCGAAACGAAACTCTAAGTTTGGTTTCCATGTAAAATGACATGCAAATAATTCGTGTTTCTGTTTTCCTTCATCTGCTAAATCATCTGAAAAGCCTTCATGTACGTTTTGGATTAGTAAATACGACGTTTTGTAATATAATGTGTTACATAACAACATGTCAAAGGATTTTATCTATCTATCTATCTATATGCTCATGCAAATGTCACAAATGTACTTTTAACCAAAGTATCTTTATTTAGTCGTAAATGGCATTAAATTTTCAAAGATCTTATCACAAAAAATAACCGAACAATTTCCTTTGCAATAACCACAGAGACAGAACAGCTAAGCGTTAATTCATGAAAGAATACATTACTACCAGGGTTATGTTTTGAAAGTTCTATCATCTGAAGTTATGTTTTGAAAGTTCTATCATCTGAACGTTTTGACACTGAACATCGATCTCTTGCTATGCTGATATAATCATGAATATCTACCTCTTACCTTAGTAACGACGTATGTGGTTATTGCTTGCAGACGGTGTTCAGGATTATGATAGGATACTTTTGAATGCTTTCTATGTTTACGAAGACATTATTTTTTACACAGTACTAGTCTTAGATATCTTTGTTTCTTTGCAAGCAGATAAATGTTATGTAGAAAAAAAGAATTGACAAGAACATTCTTTCAAGTGTATCCAATATTTTAGAGCCCTTTATAATTAAATTGCTTTTTTATCATTCGCTAAGGTTAGAGACAATCACAATCAATTTTTAATGATTCTATCATATCTAAATCCTTTGAATGACAATTACGCAAACGCATACACTCACGGGATATTATACCTGTTAACCCAAAAGAAGAATGTTACATCCATGATTTCCTTCCGTTCAATACACCAAGCACAATATGTGCAGACTTCAATCACGAAAATGCCATTGTTGCAGGGTCAACTATTTTGAAGCACTTTTGTTATATCTTGTTATTCTTGAAAAAGTCGGGTTGTCAGAAAGTTCAGCCACGACAGGTCTGAAAGATTAAAGATCAGAACAGAACAATCCAAATTGACATCGTTATATTTTGTATTCTGTGGTGCGTCTGAAGTGTTACTCTGATTAAATGAAATCATATATTTCAACTTTAAAGAGGCATTTGTATGTGAACTGTAATCGGGTCTTTTATTTTACATATTATGTTTGATGTTAAAAGAGAAGCATTAAAATGTGTTTTTTCTTTATACTTTAATACACGAAATAACATTGTGTAAATAATGCATCAATAAAACACGTTTTGACTTAGAAACTGATGTGATAATCTTGATTTCTAAGTTTAAACATGCTACCCAAACATTTGCTATTTTTTTAAATGGCTAAAGCGTCCTCTATGATATTTCAAGTCAATTGCAAAATGTCAGTGTGAACTTTTTTGTGAACAATCCGGGGATTAACGCAGCTGCAATCCCATGGAGTCCATTTCTGTCTGAATCCGTTTGATAATGGTTTTTGACAAGAGTGACTTACGTGAATTGGGACGGATTTCCTTGGATGACAAGAGGGAAAACAAAGCAACTCAATGGTTAATTATCTGTATCTTACAGAATATACTTCTCGAAAAATGTTAAGGGCATAAACTTTGTTCGGCCTAAATGGCTTCTATGTAGACAAAACTATGAAATTATTCCAATAATGGCTTCCTGACAACAAAAACTGTGTACAAAGCCTATACCATATCTAAAATTGATGAATGTAAGAGTCTTCTTAAAAGTTACTGTTTCATAACAATGTCTAATATATTGTTTGCATCGCCCAAAGACCCTGTTTTCAGACATTTATGTAATTGTTATGTATTTTAACGTGCCATATGCAATTTCAATAAAGAATTTTATTTGTTGAAATTTTGGCTGTTAACAAGTCTTTGTGCAAAACTCCTTTGTGTTGAACAATCGTGCAGCCACGCAATGTTTCTTTATCTATGACAAGGTAATGTTATTGTTAATATCATCATGACAACGCACCTTTTACAAATATGCAGATAATAATAGTTTGTTTAGTTGTTGCGACCTTTGCGAATGTTTCATAAACATGCAGTTTTAAGAAAACCGTTACTGGACCAAAGGTTTCCTCCTGTATACCAGATATAAAATGTTGATAGCTTTAAGAAGCTGTAAAAAAAGGTATTCATTTCGTGTCCTTTGGTATCATTTATATCATAAACTAGGAATGAAATATATTTATTATTATTGCATAATGTATATAGAAACAAAGAACATTGGTTGTTCCAGTTTTTATTTGAACATTAAACAGGTATATGTACTTAGCATTCTATGGAAAGTGTTTCAACATTAGGAGATGAAGAGTTTAGAGATTGGGGACTTAAGAATAACTTTACTAATTCACTCTAAGTAGCAAAACAAGATAAGGGCCTTAAAATGCATTATCATGAAATAAGAGAGTAGGAAATCAACGTGTTACTCATACATGTAGGACAAAATAAAACAAAACTTCTAAAATGTAAGGTTTCGATGAGTCAAATGTCTTTCAATATTCAATTCAATTCTTTATTTCTGAAGTGTAGGCCATCGGCCCATAACTACATATGTTAGATTGTACATGACAAACTGGTGTGTATACAATAAAAGGTTTTCAGCTTTAACATCTTTGGTACATTGCATGGTAAATAAAGCATGCTAAGTTATTAATAAGTTTACAATCTGATGTCAACATGAGAAATTTGAATTTAGCTTCATTTGGATTTGTACAATATATCTGAGGTAAATATTTAGAACGGAGTTGGTGGAATTTGGAACATACAAGGAGAAAATGGTACTCATCCTCAATATAATCTTCATCACATTGTAAACACAATCTGTCATATCTATTTATATTAAAATGCCTTCCTGTTTCGATACGTAAATGATGAGAGAAACATCTCATTTGAGCAATAGCTACTCTAAACTTCTTGATATTAACTGCACTTAAGTATAATTCCTTTGAAAATGATAGTTTGAAATAAGAATAAGCGATAGATTTGGTGCCAATTTGAAGAGAGCTATGCCAATTCTGCTCATGAATACATTTCAACCGACTCATAAACTCGGATAAGGACGACGTAGGAAGACTAACAAATTGCTGTTCCCAGACATAACCAAAGCCTAAACTGTACAACAGATCCCGACACTTCGAAGCCCAATTAATTTTATTATGTTCTAAAGCCCCTAACATCATATAGTAACATTTCTTGGGATGGCGGTTATCGGGCATAGATAATAATTTTAGCCAATATGTTATTGCCTTTTTGTATGCAGATAAAAAGAGAAGGTAACGCCCACATTCGCCTCTAGCTATATTATTTGGGGTAGAAATCTTAACACCTAAATATAGTTTGCAAGCTAAAGTATGTACCGATTCCATAAAATCATTCTACCAGAACCCCCAGACTTCGGAACCGTAAAGCAGAATAGGAGCTATTTTCATATCAAATATCTTAAAATACAATTCATATGATATATCCTCAAGCTTACTTAATATTTTAAGAACACCGAAAAAAGCCTTGTTACCTTGTAAAGCTGCATTTGAACAATGACTGGACCAAGATAGACCTCTAGTGAGAATTACACCGAGATATTTGTATGAAGATATAGATTCCAATTCCTTACCGTTGAAAAAACATCTTTCTCGTTTTGATAAAGAACCACCTTTCTGAAAAACAACAACTTTTGTCTTACACAAATTTACTTCAAGTCCATATTCTTTACAAAATAGCTCTAAAACATCGATACGTTTCTGCAAACCTCCTATAGTATCAGATATAAGAGCTATGTCATCAGCAAAAAGGAGAAGAAATACCTGAATAACATCGGGATGAAGTTGAATGCCTGACCCTGAACTCTGTTCTATGACAAAAGCCAACTCGTTGATGAAATTTGAAAACAACAAGGGACTAAGTACACAACCCTGACGGACGCCACGATCACACGAGAAAAAACCTGATAACACATTATCAAATTAAACACAAGCCTTGACTGATGTATAAATAGACTGTATTGAATTAACCATTTTGGGAGAGACACCTTTTGACTTTAGAACTGACCATAGTTTCAAACGTTTGACACAATCAAATGCCTTTGCAAAATCAACGAAAAGTCAATAAAGTTTAACCTTTTGTTTACTTAGATATCGTTGTAGTATTGACTGAAGAATAAATATATTATCTATTGTTGAATAGTCCTGACGAAACCCGGCCTGAGACTCTGCTATTTTACCATAAGCGTCACACCAGTAAGTTAACCTCCTGTTTAGAACAGACACATAAAGCTTACTAAAAACACTAAGGAGAGAGATACCTCTATAATTAGACGGAGTGTGGATATCACCACTTTTATATATAGGAACAATGACAGCTTCCGACCAAGATTCTGGAAAGTAAGCATGTTCAAACATAACATTGAAAAGCACTGTTAGATAAGGTACAAGTATATCTGTTGTATATTTAAAGAATTCCGAAATATAGTAACTTCTCCAGAGAACTCATAGTCCTCATTTAACAACAATCTCAAATCAATACCTCTGACACCTTTCCATTAAAGCTAAAAGCCTTTGTGTTTTTTGAAGAACTGTAAAATCTGATTTTCGATCAAACCGAAAAAGAAGTCTGAATTTAGGTCTATATGTCGGTAATGTGACCAATGCACTGTTCATCATTTATCAAATGATTAAAGGCGAAGAGTTTAAACTTAAAACAATTTGGAAAGAGCCTTTGACTCAATTATCCTTTGTCTAGTTGAGTAGGATAGCACTTTGTTAGAGAAAGAAAACAATAGAGGGACCAATATTATAAAGTTTCGTTGTTTCCTCATGATGAGTTAAGTAAACACAAACTCAATTGTAATTGCTATCTCAAATCAATAACCTTGACACCTTTCCATCATAGCCGAAGCTTATGTGACTTTGAAGCTCAGTAAAGTCTGACTATCCATCAAAACCCATCAAAGATAAGGTGATAAGGACACGTCCATCATAAATCAAATGATGAAAGTTTTTCCAAAGTCAGTTCCATCTGATCATGTTGTCAAAATCTCCATTGAAGTGTTTTTGTTGTATTATTCAGTTTGCTTCTTTCAAGACGAATATGCTGGCTGTAACAATTGGTGATGCTGAAGAATGTTTAGCATATTCATAAAAATGATGGAAATGTTTACTGTCTTCTTGATAGTCCTTTTTAATATTGATATTATCTGCTGAGGTTGTTCAATGTGTTTGTCAAATAAACACTTCATGAGTTGTAGTGTTCATGTTTGCAAAACAAAGAGTGAAAAAAAGTATCAACTGTTACAGGAGGGTATCATTGAACAAGTAATTGGCGTCGTATTCATGTCGTGACAGGACAGTATGATTGAAAACCAGACAATCGGTCAAACGTTATTTAGGAAACTTATCTACAGCATTCAAAATGACAGATACGGGTCGGACATATTAAGTTATATTATTACTGTCATGTAAATTTGGCGTGTAAATTTGTCTTCAGCAAATATATTTGGCTGTTTGAGGATATTCATTGAAAACATGTAGCTTATGTATTAAAAGTTGTCAAGAGGGACTTTACAAAGACGCCTTCTTTACTGTGATACGTTTTAGAAACATATTAACATACATTGTGTTTTCAATGTAAAGGTTTTCACGTTTCACAATAATTTGGTAGTTTAAACCAGACAACTGCTACTATTGGATGCTATTAAACCTTCTAAAGATAATAATTGGAGATGTTACCAGTGGCCTCAATAGACACTGAAATTAGTCTTATATTCTACAAACCAATTTAGGGAGTATAATAACAGACAATAGTTATATCAGAACGACAGGGAGATCAAAATCTAAACTCTAATGGGATTCATAGGAGATCTCTATCAGTGCCTTTATCTAATACATCTCAGATACCGCACAGCTGAAACCAAAGAGAACAAATACAACAAGGTGGTTTGAAATAGGAATCTGTTGGGAGTAACATTATCAGTAGTGCTCGGATTTCATGTCGTATGAGAAGCTGGTAGGAAACATCCATACAGTAATAAGCAAGTATACAGTAATAAGCAACTTTATAGTAAAAAGCAGAAGACCAATGCTCTACTGCCAGACAGTTCTCCGTCTGTTTGAACTGATCTCACATTACCGAGAAAAATAAGTTTGTAGAGCGAGCTTATATAGTTCTACAGTGCAGTACTATGTAGGAAATTTGAACTGTTCATCATTTAAGCTTTCCATTACCTTTTTTGTAGTCAACACAAAGTACTTCTACCTTTATGCCCTAACATAAGTTTAATAAACGACATATAGCAGTATTTAGATACAAGTTTACATTTGTACAAGAAAGTAATGTATTTATTTCATTTTCTCCTTCATGTTCAGTCTTCAAATCCAACGTTTTCACCATCAGGAAAATATCTGTATTCTCTTGTGAATTATGATTATCTGTAGAAACTGTTAACAGTTTATGTAAGAGACAGAGACATTAAGCAAAACGAGGAACACGTCAACATAAAACCAAGTTGCTAGGAGAAGGAAACTATTGTTGTTTCCTCCCATTTGCATCAGAGTTATTTTATTTTTAGATATCGATGAATACATGGTACTGTAATTGTATAAAAGGATCAATGTGACTAACCAATCAATTGCTTTGAGTAATTTGCAAAGTCACTAATTGTTACAAATGTATCTACGTCCTCCACACGACAATGATGGAATACAACACTATACTCGAATAGCTTTGATCAGAACCGTCAATTTGGTCGGAATTACAGTGATAAGATATATCTACTGATTGATGATAATTATAATGTTTTATCTGATAACAAACTGGAATTCAATTTGAGGTTTTATTTGTCCAAAATGTAAGACTGTATTTGTATCAATGATAATTTGTAATTGTTTCTGTAGGATCTAAAAGGACACAATACGGGAAAGTTCTTTATCGTGTTTATTTTATACTTTAAATAAGGTTTGTACAAGCAAAGATCATTTCGAGTTCATTATAAGACTGTGCATGTATTTGATAGTGTTATAAAATACATTTGTAAATCATTTCATGAACTCAGAGAGGGAAGTGATAAATATGTTCAAGGTCATGATGAATGGTGGGAAAAGTGTGTTTTCGGATTCAAGTTGATGACAATGTTACACCAAACATAAAAGGAAATGACAAAATCCCATTAAACTGTCAGCATGTCTGACAGAGAGTAAGAAAAGTTACTAATTCTTCTCTTTGCAATGTATTCAGAGACAAAGGGTTGGACAATTTTTCTGAAACATGCTGATATAACTAAATGCTTTATTGTCACACTTCCTTTAATGTAGCAAGATGGTGAATTTTTTTATTCGTGATATAATCATTCTGCTTGTTAAAATAATCATTCTGCAAATTCAACATAATCATTCTGCACATTAAACTATCATCCTGCAAATTACAAGTTATCATTCTGCTAATTACACTTACTCATTCTGCAAAATATACATAATCATGTTGCAAATTAATCAAGGATCATGTTTGTTGGGATTTTTGCATATATTTAATAACTTAAAACATAAACAGTAATTAAAGACACGAAATGTTAAGTGTGTATTGTATAACAGACTACACAATTTAATTATTTTAGGTTAGTTAGCTCATATTTAATATTATATGATGACTATAACTACCACTTAACCCTGCAATACTGTCGTACATGTTGCATTATGTAACGCCTGTCACAGTTTACAGACCCTCAGAAGTTCATTATTATATCATGGTTTATTAATAACTAATATAAAGCATTCTTATTTCATGAAATTAAGTTACATGTAAGAGTAGAAATGTGCATTTGGACGTTTCTATATGATCAATGTTTAATGATTTTTATGAGATACCTTGCTAGCTTCCGAATTTAAGATTTCTCCTATCTTAATATGAGTTGCAAAGTATATTTGCGAACATTTCCATGTGAAAATTTAATAAAATCATGAGTAATATTTGCATATTTTTTTCCAAAATTTAAATAACAGTCATTATCTACACTCACAAGCAATATAAGAGATCTCAAAATGAAGGTTATTTTTTTAGTGTAATAATGCAGCTACAATACCATAGAGTCCACTGTTAATCCCTATTATCACATTGTTCCACATAAGGGAACTAATACACTGGATTGATCCCTGCATAGCAAGAACGGAAAAAAAAACACTTTTCATGGATATGTTTGCGTCTTACAAGTTTTAACACTTGTTTTCTTATAAGTTATTTTTTTCAACATCATTTGCTGAACATATACAAAATCTTTACATACATTGTACCAAAACGATTTTGTTACTTATAAATACGGTCAAATGAATTGATATCATTATTTTGAAAAAAAGTAGAAACTGGAAGCGAATGTAGTATACCTTTTTGTTAATGAAACAACCAAAAATACAAAATGATGTTAATTTCAATTGGATTATTTTCTTAATCATCTATTTAGTTAATTGTGATAGACACATTAAATATGCAGGTGTTATCATATTTGTGTAATAATAATTGTGTCACTTCTCGTTTAAATTTGTCTCCTGTCTCCTTTTCAAGACATTATAGCAAACTGAATTACAAAATTTAAGGTTGATATGTATATCATAATGTTTATCGATTTGACAGCATGGATGAATGTTACTTAAATTTTACAAAATCGTGCAAAATAGATGAATGTTTCCACTATTAGCTTCATAAATGATAAGGTTATGTTCAAATAGTTCTATCAAATACACAGCTGACTTCAATAGAATAAAAAAAGTGACAATTGTCATAATTTCATTTTATTACATGTGTACATATAAACTTATCATAAGGTATAGTTCCAAGTTACATATCACTTCATATACAAATCAACACTGTGAATAACTTTTTGACGTGATAGGTTATAATGAACTCTTGTTGTCAATTACCATTGGAAATAATATTGCTAAAGGAAAAATGAAATTGGAACAATTACTTACACATACTTAATATTTTACACATTATTGTCTGTGAACTTCACATCTGTATAGCAGCACTCATGTGGCTTGAACCTTTGTGTTATGGTTATTTGACGTTTCACTTACTTTTGTATTTTCAGTTTCACAGGTCCCCTTCAATTCTAGAGTCAAATTTAATAAGAAACCAATTTCATCAAGTTTTGTCCAAACATGTATAACATAAGAAATTCGAAAGTTAAAATTTTATATAACTGCCCGCACAAGCATGTAGATAGTTGGTAACGGTGTGGACAAACCCATAATGAAAATCATTTCTTAACATAAGAGGTATTGGACCTGCGAAATATGAGGAAACAAATGAAGCTTTATGGGTACTTTCCTGTTTCTAAACATTGTTAAATTTATAAAATCGTTCATTATATCAAGACAGCATGAACAAACATGTTTGCACTGATGAAAGATGAAGTGTACAGATATGCCATACTATAAGTAGCTTTTGAAACAGAAAGAAAGATGTTTTTATAAGTTGTTTTTTATTTCAGAATTATAATACTTTCGTTAAAAGCAAAGACGAAGAGTTAAAAGATAAAAAAACATGGATGAAAGTCTAGAAACAAGGGAATTTAAATATTTTATTCTTTGTCGAGTTAAGTAGGAAAATACTATCTTACAGAAAGAAACCACTGTATAGTTCTACAATGTATGTTAAATGAAGTTTCGTTGATGCCTATCCTTTAAGTGATACAAACTTCCTTGACAACCTCCTGATGAGTTCAGTAACCACACAATTAATCGTAATTGCTATCTCAAATCAATAACCATGACACCTTTCCATTATAGCTGAAAGCTGTTGTGCCTTTGAAGCTCGGTAAAATCTGACTATCTATCAAAACCGAACAAGAAGCCAGATGCAAGATAAGATGATAAAGACACCGTCCATCATCAATTAAATGAAACTTTTTTCCTTGGTTAATTCCATAATATTATGATCCTGTTGTCAAAATTTCCATTGAAGTGTTTTTGTTGTATGATTCACTTAGTTTCTTTCACACAAGACGAATATGCTGGCAGTTTGATAACAGTAACAACTGGTGATGCTAAAGAATGTTTATCAAATGTATAAAAATGATGGAAGTGTGTTATGCCTTCTTAATAGTCCCTTTTAATATTGATTTTCAAGGTGTTTGTTAAAGAGACACTCTGTGAGTTGTCGCAGTCATATTTGCCAAACCAAAAGTGCCAATATCGACTGTAACAGGAAAGTATTGCTTAGACAAACCACTAATTGATCGGAATATTGGCGCCATATAAAAAGACTTATCACTATTATTATTATAGCTCCGAGCAAAAAAAAATGAGACAATTCTCAAAATTTGTTTTTCGGTTGCCACTCGAAAAATTCGGACATGGTTTGGAAATTTGTAGCCGCTGTGACATTGCTATGATATTCTGTGCATTATTTGCCCTGTCATTGGGTCGGGTCACGTGACGACGCTGTAGCAGACGACTTCCTAGTGACCGCCGCGATGCAGAAAAACAAAGCAAACCAAAGACTTAGCGTTTTTTATCATGCAGGGTGGTAATGAGATAAGAAATTGTTGGAAATAAAGGGTATACCTTGGGGTATCTTTTACCCATTTTTGGCGAGATTTAGAGTTGCATTGGGTTTACTGTGCAAGTCTGAGTCTAATTTCTCATTGTCCAAAATGCTGCCGGAAAAATTGAAAAACTTTGATTATCGACGCTCTTGTAAATCATGGGTTTTATTTATTCAAGTAAAGGCTCTTGGTTTTAATGTGATAGGTTGCTGAACACAAATATTAGAGAAAGTGGAAATGTTTTTGTTATGCAAAAGGCTGAAGACCAAATTTACACATTAAAAATCCCCAAAAAGTTACTTTCTCGCGTTCACGTACATATTATATATTTCTTGTAGTTTTAAAAGATTAAGACACAACTCAAGTTGTCAAGCGAGTGATTATGTGTAAATTGGTAACATTTGAATCAAAATATTCTGCAGATTTGCACAAGTTGTTTTCAGAACCAACAGAGGATTTGAAAAATCTTTGTTTCAGCAGATTTCACAGTGTATATCATGAAATAGTAGACTGATTGAAATTCGGCTTATTTCATACAATTTCTATATAGATTATCTAAATCAGGGCCAAATTTCATAAGTTGATGTCAAACATTTAATAAATATGGTAAATATAAAATTGTCTCATTGTTTATGCCCGGAGGTATGGTTTGTCATATTCAAGAATAGAGCAATAAATTCATACTTTGATTTAGCTAGGTCGTGTGACTGGTAAACATTGTGATATAGCAGAAAGTTGGGTTTTACAAAATGAAAATAAGGACTATTTTACCAATGTAACATTCTGCAGTAACGACACCATAAATATTCACAAATAGCGTTTAAATAGTATTGGATAAGGCAAGATGGCACTTGATACAAAGATAAGTTGTAAAAGGAAATAAGAATAATTGCCTAAGTATTTTACGCGTAATTGTATGTGAACTTCACATACGGAAAGCAGCAATAATTTGGTTGGGATTGTTGTTTATGTTTATTTGACTTCTTATCTAATTTGTATTTTCAGTTTCAAAACTTCCATTTAACCTTGATGATGTTATCTTTGTTTTTCATTTCATAGATTAATGCCAATCAGCACAGGGACTGTTCCATATTTAACTTGTTAAAGATAATGTTTTAGGTTGTTTCATTTTTTTTGAATAAGAGCAACTACGTTAAAAGGCGCAGAATTTACAGATAGAAACATGATTGAAAGTATAAAAACAAGAACAGAGCCTTTGAATCTATTATTCTATGTCTAGTTGAGTGGGATAGCACTATCTTACAGACAGAAAACAATTAAGTGTTCCTATATTGTAAAACGTTGATTCCTTAACAACCTTCTGGTGAGTTAAGTAAACACAAAATCAATCGCAATTGCTATCTCAAATCCATAATCTTGACACCTTCCCAGTATAGCTGAAAGCTTTTGTGCCTTTGAAGCTCGGTAAAATCTGACTATCAATCAAGAAGCCTGATGCAAAATAAGGTTTTAAAGACACAATTCATCATCAATTAAATGATGAACAGTTTTTTCCATAGTCAATTAAATCTGATCATGTTGTCAAAATTTCCATTGCAGTTTTTGTGTTGTATGATTCACTTTTCACAGGGCCACCGAAGCTTTAAATTGTAATCCTCACTAGGCAAGGAGTCTGTACAGCAAACAAAATATCAGCTTTCTAGGCCTATGCTTCAAGAGGAGAAGTCGAGTATACACAAGAGTTATGCAGTTTTTGTTGTTTCCTCCGATTCGCATCAGAGTCATTTTTACATATTGGTGAATACATGGCACTGTTATTTTATTACCATCTTCCCCGCAAGGCCCAGATAGCCAACGTTAAGTTATAACGAGCCTATCTAAGATGAGCTCGTCTCTAACGTGCGCTAGCTTGGCCTTGCGGGGAAGATGTTTTATTACCAGATCAATGTTTCTAACAATTCAGTTGCTCTAAGTAAAGTCACTAATTTCACAAATGTTTCAACGTCCCTCAAACGACCTATATACATGCAAAACAATACTAGGATAGCTTTGGTCGGAACCATCAATTTGGTCTGAATTACAGTGATAAGAGATCTATACCGATTGATGATAATTACAATGTTTTTATCCAAGAACCAACTGGCATTCAGTTGGATGTAAGGCTTTATATGTATCAATATTCATTTTGTATTTAAAGCAGTCTTTTGCAGGTATAAATTGATATAGTACGGGAATTTCTTTATCTTGTTCATATAAAACTTAAACTTAAACATTAGATTTTTAAAGTACATAACATGCAAAGAGCATGGCATATATGTACGAGTTTTTATTTTATAAGACTTTGCATGTTCATGATAGTTTGTAAGGCTCCTGTTGGTTTCTAATGAATCTTCTGTGAAATATCACAGAGGTAGGCGGGGTAAAACTGCTCTGTTTATGAACAGAGTATAATGCACAAGCTTATACTGGATGACATGCAACAATCAACTTGAAATGTATAACAATGTATGTACATCAGACCTTTTGTAAAAGTTTCTAATGTACAAAGCTAGGAATGCAGAATCATTTCATGAATCTCAAAGAAGCTAGAGATAAGATATGTTCAAGGTCAATGGTGCGCGTGTTTTCGGATTCAAGTTGTTGACAATGTTACACCAAACATAAAAGGAAATGAAAAACCCCATTAAACTGTCAACTGGTCTGACAGAAAATAAAAGTGGGTAATAATTCTTCTCTTTGCAATTCATTCAGAGACAAAGGGTCGTGACTATGATGTGATGATATTTGTAGCCAAATGATTTATTTTGTCATCATATACACAAATGAAATTCTTCATCAAAATAATTTGAGGCACTTCAGGTTCTAGCTCGATGTCATTCGTTTGAATATCTTAATGTTATCGAGTAATTAATATAATTGATTCATTTCAATAGTATAACTTGATAAATCAGGTTGTTGACAATTGGTACATTCATAGGCACATCAAAGTAACCTGTTTGACAATTGATTGGTTGAAACAAATGTTATCTGTTCTTACTTAAAAAGGAAAACTCAAACTGTTTCAAACTGCCTTGGGAGCACCTGCTGTTTGAATCCCGTCCAAAAGACATTATTATATATAGGCAAATAGTATAGGAAACTAGGCTCACCACATTTATTGTCGCTGGACGTGTTTAAATATACTTCATAAACTACTTATTGTGACGATAAGTCAAACAACTGAGCACCTAGGCTTAAAGGTTGATCTATCTGTCAACTCTCTTCAACTTTATTTACAATAGTTCAGGTTACGTCTTTGCCTTCTTTGAAAATCATTTACCAAATATTATACAGCAGATCATTCAGAGTGGTTACAATTTGGACCATTATGCTTGTATGTGTTTCCTTAGGGGACGTCCCTCTATGCACTTATATATCTAAAGCCCTGCATCGCTGACAGCTGTTACATGTATACATGTAAGGCATGTTGAGTTTTCAGCCAATAGATGACCTCAAAGAGAGCCTGAAGATAAATGTTTTGCAGGCAACTCTCCTTTCATGCGGCCAGTGTTATCGGCGGAATATGATGCATTTGATCCCAAATAGAGCATGATATTGAAGAAGTCCTTTGGATACAAATGTAGCAAGATGATTAAAACATTTATTTCGTGATATATACATTCTGTAGAATTTTAACAATGTTGATGTGTGTTGTGATAAAGCTTAAAATAACTTAACCAAAACCAAAAAAATAATAACCAAATAACCAAAACACTGAAAACATAAATAAAATACACGAAATATTGAGTGTAAATTGTATAGCAGTCTACAAGATTAATCTATTTTAGGTAAGCTATGCTATCCAAGATTATTCCTCGTATGTGTTGCATTATGTAACGCCTGTCGCAATTTACAGACCCTTATGCGTTCATTATCATACCGAGGTTTATTTCTATCCTTATCATTGGCCATGTCATCATGACATGGTTGAGATCAACTTTAAAAATATCCCAATAAGCCCGGCCTTGCTTTTTTTTCCTCACCTATGTATATATGCCAGTCTTAAATGTACTTTTCTTCTTAAAGTATTTAGATAATATGTACCATTGATGCTTTTACCAAATCTGAATATTCCTTTTGATAAAACCCAACTAATTTGTTAGATAAATAACTATCAAGTTATATTGAAATTCATAATTCTAATCCCAAACTAAACATGTCGATTTCATTTTAAACATTTTAAAACAAATAAGTAGATAATAGTAGACTTAATGGATAATAGTGAATGAAGCTTCTCTTAACATCACGTACATGTATGTAGGGATACAACGAATATCACTTTTACGTGGAATTATCAATGCACACATAATGATTAACTCCAAATAAATCTGAAAGTGCAAAGTTTGTGTACTTAATAGAATATGCTCTTGCAGTATGACACTTCATCACACTGATATTTAATTTCCCCACATGAATGTGATTCCAAAAAATATCATGCCATTATTCATTTAGGCTCAAATTGTACCTTTTAAGAAGGGAGGTTGTGCTATCATAGCTTCATATCAAAATTGAAATCCCACAATGATTGCTTATGAATTCGTAATCTCCGATTTAGCATATTTCGCATTTACAAGAAAGATGATAAATCAGGAGTAAAACATAGAATAAATGGACCAAAATATCAAGCAATAGGTTGTTTTTGTCAATCTCAAATATCTCAGCATATTAGATCAATGTATTGGTATTAGTTTGTTCTCTTAATGATCATTAATTTAAACTTTGTTAAATTAAAACAATCTATAAATAGTTCCGTTTGGAATTTTATTAAACCGAAAAACTGTTGTCTATTTGGCAACAGTAAAGACCATTTTTACTGATAGACATCCATTTCCCTCCTTTTGAAACTTTGATATCAATATAACCATTCAAAGTTTCAAAATTTGCTATATTTAAATAATACCATTTAACAATTTCCCTCGTTTGAAAAATCACAAATGATGTCTTCTAATTGACGTCTTTGGTTTTTATTAAAGTTAATTTCCTTACAATTTTCTTTTGTTATAGTCAGACAGCTTTTGTCGTCGCTTGAGTTTGGAGGACAGCTTTTACTTTTACGTGAGGACAGAATTCAAAATGGCAAAATACCCTTATCACTGAAACAATAATTATATTTTCCCTTCCAGTATATTTCATTTTTTTCTACAACCAAACCATTTCCATCATGATCAGCTACATCTACAACAAAATCTCAACATCAAAACATAACTGTTCATTGTCTTCATATTCGTCCATTTAGTATTGCAAACATGCTGAACATAACATTTGTTTTTTTTAAGTTACTAGTTTGACAAAGCAAGGTTTAAAGAATCATGTTTGCACTGAAATAAAAACTATTGCCATATTGGTCACACGCATTACAAATCCTCCCTTGACAGCAGATGAACCATTCTCTCCCCACAGAGGCAGATCAAGTCATGTTGATTTAGCCTCTGTTATATTACGCCGAAATCCGTGGGTTCCGGCAGTTTCCCCTGGCGGAAAAAACCCACATCACAATCCATTTGTATTTTTTTTATCAAATGACAACGCTTCTCGCATGGAAAGGGTGGTTCATATCACAATGCTTTTGCCTTGATTCAGTAGCCATAACGATGATTTAAGAACAGCGTCGCTGATTGCACAACCAAATTTGATTGCCTCCAATCAGGCATCTCCCATTCTATCCCACAAAGTCGGCGTAATATAACAGAGGCTAAATCAACATGATTTGATCTGCCTCTGTGGGGAGAGAATGCAGATGAACTAAAGAGCGTCAAACATGATCATCTTCACTCTGTCTCTTACTATGATGTCATCAGCAATGTTAATTCTTAAGCGCCGCGTCAGCACATTTACATTAAGTAGACTTTAGAGGATACTTTTGACTGATGTTATGAGAAATCTTTTAAGCGTTATATTGATTTATGGTTCCTCCAATTCGAAACTGATCTGTAGCGTAGGTGAATCTATCTGATCGTTTGTTATTGAATTAAGTAAATAAGTAAAATAATGATAAATTTCAATAACTCAATCCACTTAATGTTTTGAGTAGTTTTAGATATATAATTTCCTCATTCCAACGTTCATTCCAACGTCTGCGTTGCAAACATGTGTGCATTGTTCACCTTACTAAAGTAAAATCTCGTTTCATCCATCTGTTTCCTTCCCTTGGATGGTACAATATTTGCATAGTTTAAGCACTTACACGACATTGTTGCAACTCCATCCAAGATAAATTAAATTTACTTTTAATCAGGGAAATCTATTCTGAAGCACGTATTTTCATATCATGTTTCTCTTGCTATCGTCAAGTTGTCTGGAAGTTTTGTTCAGCCTTGATGAAGACAGAATGTCCCTTGTAGCTTAGGGCAATCTGAAACAGACCAAATTGTAGACCAAAAAGAGAGCGCTGGAAATGGAATTTTCTGGATATTCACTAGGAATACTGTTGAGAATGATGAACATAAAAGGAATAATTAATTCATGTTTTTTTATTCAAAGGTTTGTTTTGACACTTTTGGCAAGTTGGATGATAACATGAACTCTGCTTTACAGTGAGCATATAACGCTGGCTCATCTCAAGACACTACTTAGGCAACATTTAGTTTCAGTGTTGAATGTAGTGTAGTTTTCCGAATGCAAATTAAATATACATAGTTGCTCTCATCTATATCTTTAAGAATATTCAGTAACTATGATGTGATGAGACCTTGAACCTGACTTGTAACCCCAGTAATGTAACATAGTTTAACTTCTTAGTCTGTCTTAAGTGCAACTTGATTGGACTTCTCAGGAGCAATGCTTTTAAATGTTTCAATCATGAAATAAGTTTTTTCAAGATCCATACATGCGTGACGTTTGTGCATCCATAATCAGATTAATTTTCACAATTTTGAGTCGAAGACCATTCACTTAAGAAAAGTGCTAAGGGCTAGAGCACTGCTGCAAGATGGGCGTAGCTAACGACACGCGTACGTTGCCAGATATATAAGTGAACTCAGAAATGCATCTCTAATCTTTTGTTAAGACCTCGACCTTGTTCCCAGACCTAAACAGAACTTGTGTCAACAGCATTGAGAAAGCATATGCTACTTTCAGGGCGCTACAGAACTGTCTTCGGGCCGAAACAGGAATAGCTGTGTCAGGCAAAAGAGTATCAGGACATCGATAAGACAGTAATATCCGTGCACTAAAACAATACTGAAACAACGTCACAAACCTCATCTGCATGGACCAGGGTCGAAACGACTGAACACTAAGGTTGACCTTAGTGCTATCCTTTAACAATGCACTTAGTGACTTAAAGGGGCAGTAGCACGTTTCAGGCGGAATATATGGTGATGTCAGGGAAATAAAAATGAATTGTTCCTACCGAAATACAATGTATTTGAACTAAATTGAGCAGTAATTATTAAAATATATGATATAAAGTTTAGTAATGCGATTCCCTTTTCTTACACAAAATGAATTAAGGCTGTTCACACAAAAGGCCGCCAATGGATTTTATGTTAATCTGCATACTTTGTCCTCTGACTATGGCGGATTGGCTTATGTAATGAGATTTAAAAC
Source organism: Steromphala cineraria (assembly GCA_916613615.1). Lineage (NCBI taxonomy): Eukaryota > Metazoa > Mollusca > Gastropoda > Trochida > Trochidae > Steromphala > Steromphala cineraria. The sequence goes on from OU744721.1 coordinate 25,247,836, forward strand.
ACTATCAAAATAATACATTTAGCGTTAACATACAATTATCTGTGAAACGTTTGAAATATAAAATTATCAAAAAACGTGTCCACTGTCCCTTTAAGGCCCCCTTAGTGGTTTGTGCAACGGGGCCCAGGGATTATTTGACAGGGATAAGCGCGGGTTATTTTCAAAAGATTGAAGAGAACATATTCTTTGTTTGAATTAAAAATATATCAATATCATGTTCTTCAATCAAATGTTTAACTAATAACTTAAAATGTCAGCTATATCTTTGCTAAGTTATCTTAACCTAGTGGCTAAAGTATACGCTCTATGTTGTTTATTTGAGTTTTTTGTAACAGTGCAAAAAGGTTAAAGGGGCAGTAGCACGTTTTTAGAGGGAATATAAGGTGATGTCAGGAAAATGAAAATTAATGTTTCCAATTGAAAGACAATGCATTTAAACTAAGTGGAGCAGTAATAATTCAAATTTATAAACCTCCAGTGACGTCACTCTATTGTTCTATTAGGTTCTTCTTTTACCGGATAAACCTCTTTGCCGGGCATTCTCCAAGAATGCCCAGGGCTTTCTCTAGGAAAGCCCGGGGCTTACTGTAGAATTTATCGGAAATTTATTTTGATAGGGATTATTCACATTTTGAAATACTTTGTTTCAAAGTCCTTCTTCGAATAAATACCATCACAAAATATCACAATTTTGACAAATCACAAATATAATGTTCGCATGCCTGGTTTCGAACTCTGCACCACTCACTTACTAAACTGGCGCCTTTGACAACTCGGCTATAAAGGCCCACGAGAACAATGATGTATTTTCCACAGTGACAATCATGTGAACTTCACGAGGCAGATAGCGCATGCATTTCACGTTCACGGCTTGGGTAGCGAGCGCAAAGCACGTGCAGGGCGCGGATGTGCTCTCCGTTTGCTCATGGTGATTCCCTCCCAGTAAAAATCAATGAATCCATTTTTATACTTATTATTGAAATAATTTTGTTACTACGGTTTATCTCGGTTCATAAGTTAGATCTAAACCTCGCCCTCGGTGTTGTTTGATAATGTAAGCCCTCAGCCTCGGGAAATTGGGGCGGGCCTGTCGGCCCTTCCCAATTTCCCTCTGCCGCGGGCTTACATTATCAACAACACCTCTGGCTCGGTTTAGATCCTACACATATAACGTAAAGTTTAGCCATGCAATTCCTTTTTCTTACACAAAATGAATTAAAGGTGTTCACACAAAATGGCGGCCTATGTATTTTATGTGAATTTTCATACTTTGTCCTCCGACTATGGATGATTGACTTGTGTAATGACATTTTTGACACTGTCAAAATAATACATTTAACATTAACTTACAATTATCACTGAAAATTTAAAATTATAAAATTATCAAAAAACGTGCTACTGCCCCTTTAAAGTCAGCGTTAAAGGGACCAAAGTGTTCTAAAATTTCTTAAATTGGCAGAAACCCATAGAGTCTGTTTTATCATTGTTATTAAACTTAGAGAATTTAATTAAATTGAAAAGGGATCCTGTAGAACAACAGGGAAATGCTTTTAAAACCCCTTGTTACATCTCTGTTTCTTTCAAGATATATATGTACAAGCACTCAGGACTTTTCCTTAATGAAAAGTGGAACCGACGAGGTTTAGCTCCTTAGAAGAAGAATAGTAAAATGAAATAGGCTTGCTTGGGGATATACTTAACCTTTTGGCAGTCGCGTACACAGAGGGTAACGCATAAGAAGAAGCATCGACCATGTGAAGCTTTTCAAAAAATTGTTTGCCGCTGTCATTATAGTGTAGGTTTAAATTGTATTTAAAGCGACAGGGAAGACAAAAGTTCAAACTTCAGAGAGACATTAAGTGTACCTAAGGTTTGAACGAAGATGAGATGTTTTTTCAATGGAATCTCATGTCAATAGTATAATTTGTTTGCAAATCAAAAACTTTGAGATGAAAAGAGAATAAATCTCTCAAACTCATCAACGTGGTTTTGATCAACCCTTTAAATCATATATTACATTTAAATCTATTTAACGTAATGTTAGGGCATTTCATACCAACTAGATAGATGTTTAATTGTGATACATTGAACCTATAATCTAGTCTGAAAAGAAAAAAAACACGAACATAAGGGAAATAGTAAGTATATGCTTGACAAATTATTTCCAAAATCTGATAACCCAAAAAAAGGTTCCTTTAACAAATTTCATTGAAAAAAATAAAAGAACTATTTGATCTACATGTTGGTAGCATGTGCTTTGAAAAGTTTATTTTTACCAACATTTCATGACTGTGAATATCTCAAATGTACCAGGTATTGGGCCGATTCCTCTTCTATTGATTTCAGGTTTGTTTACAGTGGTCTGACGGTCCTGAAGGATATAGCAGTAATTGTATCTTCTCGTAAGTAAGTGAAGGGTTATAATGAACTCTTGTTATCGACAATACAGGGATGTTGCTTGGGGTTATGAAAATGACAGACGATGATTAATATCTATCATTCACCTTTTACATTCTTCAATAAGAATATTTCCCAAAACAAGGTTACATTTCTAACAGTTTAAATTTATTTATTTATTGGCAATTGCCTTCAGTAAGTATCATAAAGCGTAATTATTGAAGATAAATCATGAAAAGAAACTAAAACCTGTATTTAGCAGCATGGGTTCCCCAAGTTTCGTTTTACACTTTGGAGTCATCCCCTAGTTTGACTGCACGTTTTATAGTATTTATAAGATAACTTGCCGCCTTCCAATCTTGGAATTTTCTTATCCCAATATTAATTGCACATTGCATTTGCGGCCATGTAAATGTGAAACATTTAATTAAATCATTAGCAATAATTGATTACCTTTTTGAAAATTAGGGTCATCTGTTATCTGTCACTGCTTTTAGATAAATGTTTGCCAAAATATTAATAAATTCTTAATTTATAATAATATGAATTAAACTAAACTATTAAATATGGAAAAAAAATAAAAAGCCAGAATGGGGTTCGCTTTACCTCCATAACTAAAGAACGTTGCTTGATTGAATTAGCTAAATTTTCTACTATCTGCTTCCCAAAGAATTTCAATTACCTTCGAAATTGATATTCCGTTCACAACTGCTCCAAGTCATTTAAATTGTACTTCAGCCTTCTTCATTCGATGTGTTTCTTACAGACTTTATTCTTTGTTTGTGAGTTTCACGTTTTTAGGCATGAATGATGCAAAACTCTGTATGGTATACACCCTGGGGCACTACGGCCATGGTTTCTGTTCTTGTCCATCAACGGCCATACTGGCGTTTTTACTGTAACACAGGCCTTCATTAAATCAATTAACGGTCATCAAGGCTTCAATGTTATTCTATATGTTATCCATATTCTGTCATCCCGGCCTTAATGATGCGCAGTACTAGTGTTACATGTCTCTGTATATCCGCGACTGAATACATGACTTATCACATGTATATATTGCCTGCTCAATTCTAATAACTCTCTTTATGATCACCTTGGATTGACCTTACAGTTGACCTGAATGTTTACGAGGTGACACTTTAGGATTTTGAAATTTGTGTGTGAAACGCTAAAAATAATTAGTCAAAGATTGAGGTGACATTTTTAAATCAATTAAAATTCACATTAGGGTACAATGCTCGCATGTCACATTTCTTGAACGGTTCTTTGTTCCCTAAACCAATCCTACAGTGTTATGTAATGTTGGTTTATTGAAACCTCTTAGGGTAAGCAACATTAAATATTGTAGTAGAAAGTCATTATCACGTACAGATTGTAGTAGAGAGCAGCCTTGAAATTCACAGGTTTTCTTTTATACACGTTTCATTCATTGACGTGCTAAAAGAAAAATACAAACCACTATTTTTAGCAGAATGTTAATGTTGATGGATTGAGGTTTAACGTCTTCTTCACCATTGGGTGATGTCGCCGACGTGCGGACTATGCCTTAGTTAATTCCAATTACAGTTCTGAATAATGTTACCCCGTTACTTAAAGGATGTGAATGTGCTACTCAACCTGTATCGTCAACAACTATAACGAACAAGTTGGTAAGACTCAAGGATAAATTAAAGGACTAGCAAATTAGCATCAAACATTAGGTTGATAAGTCTTATTGTCATCTTTCTTGATGTGAGACACGTTAATAAATCTTTTGTTTCTTTTTCTCTATCTCAGTGTTGTCTCTTTCATCACAAACTATAAGTAAATAACCCTGGACGCTTTTCAAACTACAAACGCAATACACCATCAATTAGTCATTTAACTATATTTATCAAATATTGTTTAAATTGAAAACCCCATCTTGCAGTGCATTTGAAAATGATTCCGTTTAACTCAATTTCACAATATGTTTTATGAGGCATATCTGCAATAGAAAAGGAAACAATTATTGTATCTGGTTGTTCTTGTCTTCTTAGATTAAATCCTTTTTACTCTTATTTGTTACAGTTTATGTGATAAACGATTTTAACTGATTCAGCCAATTGATCTAACTGAACTTGACGTTTCGATAATTATATTGAATATATTTCAGAAGTGGTTACACAATCATATAATTGAATTGGTCGTCTAAATTGTCCGATAGTGTTTTCCCTATAACTCCTCATAAGTGAATTGTGAATTTTTCAAAGTTACAATTTTGAAAGATGTATCTAGTGTGCTAACAAAGAGCAATAACACTGCAACCAAAACGTCTTTTGGTTACAGTAAGTTTTGCCATTGTCGGGTTATCAATCATAAATAACAACTTTTACTTTTGTGTAGTCATTATATTTAACATTATATTGTTCTGATTTTTCAAGCAAAAGACTGTACTTCTCTTCAATGTTGATCTCATACAGAAAAGGTTAAAGACTGTGACATAAAGGAGGCGTATCAAAAGTCATCATCAAGTACGTGACAATTCTTCATTATATCTAACGGATTGCAATCTTAACCTTTAAGCTTGTGCACATCAAAAGATATAAATCATGTAATATACAATCGATCGAGTGTAAATGACACTTTGTAAGTGTGTACTAAAAATAGATAAGTGTTAATTTGCCCAAAAACATACGTTTCTTCATTTCTTTTATTTCAAAATAATAAAGACGTCTTAGGTCCTTGTAAATAAGCAGCAAACTGTCAAACAATCCCGTAAAAAAACTTACTTGACTTTTTTCTTCAGATCCCCTCCACCCAATCAAAAATGACTAAGAATGTTATATTCGTACAATGGATTGGTGCAATTGATGAGCATTTTGCCCGCTGGTCAGACAAAGGTTAATGAAGGTCTGTTAGCCTACAGAGACGTCTGTCATGGTCAGACACCTAGATAAGCTCTGGTCTTTTACATTGTCAGTACATATCCTCAACCATACAAATCAAATTGCACGTTCTTGATTGAAAAAAAATTATATATCAACTTTATACATTGTATGGTCTTTAACTTTCATTTTTAGTTGAAAATACTGAAATGTAGTTGAAATAAGACAACAAAGAATATCACTTTAAAATTTAATGAAAACCAACAATAAATATCGTATCATTTGAATCATTCTTAGAAAATGCTTAAAACATGATAAAGTTTCAGTAACATTGGTTGAATATGTGTATCATATCGTGTTACATATTGATATCTGTTATTCATTCACGCAAAAGTATAGAATTTCACTTGGAATACTTAAGTTTAATTTTGTCTTTTCCCAAGAAAATGATGTGTGAAATTGTTTGAAAGATGATGTGTGTCCTATTGAATATGATTTCGTTACGTGTGAATTTAGAAAAAGAAAATGTACCTAGTCAAACCAGCAAAATAAAACAAACAATAATTCGTAAATCATATTTACAATGTTATCAATTTGATAATTAGCAACGGTTATACAATATCAAGCTATTACAAGTTAAAATACAATATCAAACGAGTCACAATTTATATAATATTATATATTATATGAACAAATTTATTCAAAAGAAAGGATTGGGTGTGAGTAATCCGATGTACAAGGATATATAAAGAGAGAAATACAAAGCGATGAGGTAATAGATATATACAAAAGTATCAGAGTTTTAGCTACTTAAATCTATTCAGCAGTCCATAGTAATCACACGGTTGATTAATATTGAGTCAGTCAGTGAAGTATTGAAAACTGATAGAGCAATTCGACTTGAAAAACAGTGACACTGCAGATGATGACAAAGTCAATCGTAAGAAGCAAGATTATCTAGATTTCTAAGGCCGATCCTTAAAAGGGTTCAATAGCTTGTGGTCCACCTAAGGTATCAGGAAATATATGCAACACTCTAGACTTTACTAAACTAGTTACTTTACATAATCAATACAAGTTTAAGTGTGACCCAATAAACGAAACAACATTGTTATACAATGTACAACTAATGTGTTACAAGCAGCTGACATGGTCGAGCTATATCCCCTGCAAATGACACAATATGTATAGATTTTACTTATCTTATTAAGATCGATTTTCTATCACTGTTGTGATGAAGAAAGTTCTATTCTATGATTTTACAGATTCATAAGTCACAAAAAAACAAAAATTTAAGTCCAATATTTTATGTCTTAAAAGATACACAAAATTGTTTTTCATGTATCTCCATGATCAATTTTATCCCTTTTTTAACAGAAAGAGAACATCCGATAAAAAAAACAATTCCTCACAAACATATTAAATTTTTTTACCCGTTGAGCACTTTCTGTTCTTCAAACTAAAAGGACATTTACCATCTAATAATGCATCGATATAAAAAGTTAATACAAGAAATGATAATGATGAATTTCTAGACAGACAGGTTTGAATTTGAAACAGTGTTCTATCAGAGTCATATCTTTTCACCAAAAACTGGAAAATTACAAAAAATATGTTTATCATTCACACCCTAATATCAATGAACATATCAAAATCAACTTTGATCAACCTTTGATACATAGTTAAAAAGTTGTGAGCCGGACAGCCCTTGCAACAGTTTTCTAACAGAAACCTCAGTTTTAGTATAAAAATATTTTCAAAAGTGTTAATCATGACACACCTTCATATAATTATGTTTATTTGATCCAAATATGATTACATAAGAAGTTGTGAACTAGACAGGACTTGTAACAGTTTTCTTATAAATTTACCACTTTTTCTCCAAAACCTAATAGTGTATGTAGATATTCTCAAAATTGTTACTCATGACACATTATTACATGTTTCTCCATTTTCACTGTAAATTTGAATTGAAATGGTTGATAAGTTACAAAGTTATGAGCCGAACACAAAGTGTAACTGACGGACGGACGAACGGTGCTCATTTTATTACCTACTGTAACTTCGTTGTTGCAGGGGATAATTACACACTCATAACAGTTTGATAATAAGGTAGGAACTGGCATTCTACTTACAGAAGTAAAATGTCAATAACGTGTTACCAAGCTTATGTATTTCTTGAAATGGAAAATGACGTCCTGTAAGTCATACAAATCCATTCTAATCACACCTCTAAGATTTCTTTCATAGAAAATGTCACGTTCTGTACACACTTTCTGTCGAGGACTAACGCCCCACAATCGCCAGCAAGACACATTAAAGTGTAAATGATCTGAATTCATTTTCACACAAAATTCGAAAAACAAACCTTCAATTCGTTGCTGTACTGTACCTCCTTTGCCATTTAGAACAGTTCTTTCATCACCATACTGAGGTGAAAGTTAAACATAAATAAGCTAGTGTCCAAAAGAAACGCTACAAACATTTTTTCCAAATATTGTTTTTACTTTGTTATCATTTCGTTTGGAAAAATGATTTTGTATATCAGGTATAACACATACTGTGTATTTGATCGAAAATACCAGGTACATGCCATCACTTCCGGGTAAATCGGGAACTTTGTGAAAAAGACATTATTGACTGTAGAAAGTTTTGGATGTGCAGATAAACTGTACAAAACGGCTCGACCCACACGTTATTGTCATAGCAACAAAAAGAACATAAAAGAATGCCATGTTTGACAGTCAATGAAAGAGAGAGAGCCCTTGGAAAGGTCCTACAAGGCGCCTCACACGCCGACGTCGCCAGACAGTTTGGTTGCCCGTGCATAACAGTCCGCAGACTAATGTAGCGAATACGTCAAACTGGTCAGACATCACACAGGCCCATAATCGGCAGACGACCCTTGACCTCTGCCAGTGAAGACCACTACATCCGGAACTGCTCCATCACGGCGGCGTCATCAGTGGTTACAGAACTGGCAAACAGATTCAGTCGATATACTGCGACAACATGGTATTCGGCCACTTCATCCTACCGAGGACGGTTCCTGACACCTGACAAGCAGACTGATGGCCAGGCGAGTTAGCCTGTGGGAGAGTCGCGACTAGGCACGACCTGATATGAACCCTATGGAACATTTATGGGATTATCTTGATCGGAATGTCAGAAGTCGCCTTGTGTGTCAATCCAAACTCCACAATGCCCCCTTAACGAATGATAACGGATCAACGCAGACGTCATCAGACATTTGACGACGTCAGTCCGTAGACGTGTTCTTGTCTGTATAGACTCTTATGGTGTACATACTCGTTACTAACATCACTTTGTAACAAGTATTGTGACATTTTTCCACGCTTTCGCAATCAGTGCTTAAATGATTTTTCAAATATTGGACCCCACCCTTCTTTGCAGGCCTGTCCTAACGGTTATTCTGACTTGATTAAAATGAAACTTTATACACATTGTGTGAAAAAGACACTCTTAAAAGTTAAACAAAAATTATATTTCTATATGGGTTTGTTTTTATTTGTTGATGCAAACACGCGGTAGCGTTTCTTTTGGACACTAGTTCATATAGGGACACATTACATTAAGTTGTCACATTGATATGAAATCTATGATAGAATTAATCATTGTAAATAAACCATGCTCTAAGTCACCAGTAAAGAATGACCACATGCAATTGATAATGTCGGGATATTGCGAATGAGGATATGTTTTATGGTGTCATTTTGTTTCTTAAATGACAGCTCCTTTGGCTTACATAATCTACGACATTCATTTATAACAAGACAGCAACAATTGTATTTATATGATGAAAAATATGGTAAACAAAATTAATAAGTGCTTAATTATTTTAGAAGTTACGGAAATTTTGATGTTTTCAAATATCACACAAGGTCAGATATCTGTAGACAATGACATGTTGTTATTAAGTGCACAGTGCCCTATTTCTATTTCCATTCTAAATTAGATGTTACAAATAAGATAACTCTGTACTGTGACAACAAATCATTTGATTACCTGTCACGCTAAGTGTGATTGACTGGTGCATTTGTTTCGACATTCTTAACTTGTCTAATATCAAAACCTATATCCATATGATAATCATAATTTTGAATTCAACTCAAAGGCTAGATTTTAGCCTCGCATTAAAAATGTATTATTGCAACCCCTGAGCAATTGACCAACGCAATGATGTTGAATGATATGCCTTTCTTAATTTCTGAAATTGTAAAATTCAGGGCTTCTGATCACGTCTAACGTTTTTTCTTTTGAAATGTGAGTTACATTAATCCATAAAAGCTAATTTGCCCATATCTCAATAGTATAATATAGGTCATTTGTAGTGCGCTTGACTCCACAACGATAAGCCATGCTCTAAGCGCAAACACAGAAACAGGAACAGTCAGTATCGGAGAAAAAGGAATGTCTTTAGGTGGGACTTAAAACTCGAGAGAGAAGGAGCCAATTTAATGTCTGTAGGGAGAGAGTTCCATAACACTGCTGCCGAATGCCTGAAGGATCTATGACCGAAAGTTTTTAGTTTGTATGCAGGCACAACAAGAAGTGACTGATCAGCAGATCTCAGATTCCTTTGTGGTATGTAGGGTGAGACCAGGGCTTGGATGTATGGTGGAGCAGTCCCATTTACTGCTTGATATGTAAGAGTTAAGATCTTGAACTCTATTCTCTCTTTTATCCACAACCAACTTCAGGGCGGGCTGGATATGGCTTGATTGTCTAGTTCGGGTAATAATACTGGCGGCGGTGTTTTGCAGCTTTTGCAGTCTGTGAAGTTGGTCGTTGGTAATACCAACCATGAGACTATTGCAGTAGTCTAACCGCGTTAGCACTAGTGATCTCATCAGGGTAGCTGTGGCTTGTCGGGTCAGAAGATGACGTATTGAACCGATGTTTCTCAGGTGATGGTGGCAGGTCTTACAAAGGTGGTTGATATGCTTGTCCATGAATAGGTTTTCATCTAAAACCACGCCAAGGTTTTTGACACTATGTGACAGAGGAATATTTACATCATTGATCTTCAGATGTTCTATGCCACATTTCTGCAATCTTGATTTTGATGAGATGATCATGAGCTCGGTCTTTGTGCTATTGAGCTGAAGCATCTTCTAAGACATCCAGGATTGAACACCATCGATACAAGCCTCCATCCTGGCACAGACCTCAGTCTGACTCTGTGGATCACATGTAAAACTATCCATGAGTTGAGAATCGTAGGCATAGAAATGGTGGGCAATACGCTGGTCACTGATGAGAGAGCCAAGTGGTTTGGTATAGAGGGTGAAGAGGAGGGGCCCAAGAACGGAACCCTGGGGTACTCCACATTTCAGTTCAGTTGCAGGTGACATGATGTTCTTTACACAGACAGACTGGGTCCTCACCTGCAGATAGGAAGAACACCACTTGAGGGCGGTTCCGGAGATACCATAGTCTTTTTCTAAACGATCTGTTAGCAGTTGATGGTCCACAGTGTCAAAGTCTAAAAGGGCAAGCATTCCATATCCACTATCATCAACAGACCACTTCAAGTTATCCACAACACAGTTGAGTGCCGTTTCGGTGCTGTGAGAGGATCTGTAGGCCGATTGATACCGGTCCATCAGTCCTTGTTCAGCAAGATGTTTCTCCATCTGATGTTTCACAATCTTCTCCAGACGTTTGGATAGGAATGGAAGGTTCGATATTGGTCGGTAGTGTTGCAGGATTTCGGAATCGAGTGATGGCTTCTTAATATGTGGCTTGATCACAGCAGACTTGAAGCACTTGGGTACAGTTCCTGATTCCATTGAAGCATTCACCAGCTGTAGAAGAGTGGGTAGTATGACATCAAGGATTTGAATCAAAAACTTTGTGGGCACAGGATCAAGTTCACATGATGGTGGTTTGGATACCATGATCAGTTAACGCAGATAATCTTCGTCCACTGGGTCAAAACTTTCAAGATGTGTTCCTGAATATGGTGTGGAGGATTCATAGTCTGGGGGTCCTAAGTTTGTCCTAATCTTGTCAATTTTCTCAGTGAAGAAACTAGAGAAGTTGTCAGCGAGACGACTTGCATCCCCCTTTGGGAGTGTGACATCCTTTGATTTTCCAAGATGGTGATTCAGAATAGAATACAGCTTTTTAGGATTCTGTGCATTTTGTTCAATGCTGTTATTGACAGATGTTATCTTTGATTTTCGGATTAGCACATTGACATGGTTTCTGGCTTCTCGGTACATCTGCCTATGTATCTCAAGACGTGAAGACCTCCAGCCCCGTTCTGCCACTCGTCTCTGAGCCTTGGCCTCTCTGACATCCGATGTGTACCAGGAACCATCTCGTTGTGGGACTTGCCTCTTCTCCAAAGGAGCATGAATGTTGAGACATTCTGAGAGTGAATTGCAGCAGCTATCAGACATTTCATCGACATCATTTGGTGGGTTGGTAATAATTGCCGATTCCATAAAGTCATTTTTGAATGCTTCATAGTTCACTTTTTTAAGGTTTCGGATATTGATATCTATTTTTGTCAGTGGTGGCCTAGCACAATCAAGTTCAAACGTGATAACAAAATGGTCTGAAATTTGTGTATCACTCACTTTTATGCATTTCACATTGTCTTTCTGACTTGTTACAATCCAGTCTAGTGTGTGACCAGATCGATGTGTCCCATCTTCGACACACTGCTCGAGATCATGGGACTCAAGCACTTTCACTATCTTCTTTGTGAGGGGGTTGTCTCTGTTGTCATAGTGGACATTAAAGTCTCCGACCATAACAATACTTTCCTTTTTCAGATCCAAGGTTTGGCACATATCTGAAAAATAGGCAGCAAAACTGACATCTGTCAGTTTGTTTTTACGTGAAGGGGGTGGCCTATACAGACACAGAAATCTTACAGTTCTTTTACCACAGCTGACCTTAGTGAGTAGTATTTCGAAAGAAGGATATGTACACTTAGGTTTCATTACTTCGAGAGCAAGTTTATATCCGTCTGGAGTCATTTCTGTGCACTTGGTTTCATCTCCAGTCTCATGTAACCAGGTTTCTGTCAGAAACAGAATGTCTACAGCAGAGTCGATAATTAAATCAAAGATTTCCAACGCTGTTTCTGGCGGACTGAGCATTAAATACACCAACTTTGAGATTAGTAGATTTTTGTTTGGGATGAATGTTGATTAAATTTTTGAAGTTACATCCCAAAGTTTCTTTGTTCACAGTCTTAGTTTTCATATCACTGAATACTCCAACAATAGTTTGGATTTTTCTTTGTTTTCTGCTTCCAGCACGCTTTCCCCGTTTGGTGGGCTTATGCAAAGCTATGCCAAGGTGACAAAGCTTATGTAACACCTCTTGATCAAGCCTTTGAGTCCGTGCTTGAGTGGAGAAGTCAATCAGTTGTTGTCTGTTGTATATGAGCCTTGTCTGTCCTCTTGGGCTGATAGGTGGGCTTGTCTCACTGATTGGCACACCTTGTGTATCCATGGTCAAGTTGTCAAAACAGTTGATCATTATCAGACAAAATATTGTCCAAAACGTCACAATTTGATAAAAATATTTGTGACTACAGTTGGGAAATGTCAGCATGGTTAAGTACAGCAATTCTTGGAGATAGAAAAAGTCTATAAACCAACAAATTCTGGCAAAATGGGGAGAGCTCGTATACCATGCTGCCTGCTAGGCAATCTCAATACGAACATTCACTTCGTCGCTTGGCAAACAGAGAAGTCTTGACATCTAAGGGAGGTTAAAAAACTAAAACAACACATACACTCTATTAATTTGCACAGGAGTCAGTCATAATCCAGTATTCTAAACAATTTCTGTATATTTTATCTTATGGTTATATTATTATGTCATTTGTCATATGAAACAAATGTGGAAGCGCCAATGAAAGGGTTTTCGACGTCTTCAATATAATCATACTCATAACAATGTGGTTTGACATCTGTCGATTATGGCATGCAGTTTTGAAGTGCACAGCGTTCCTATTTTTATACTGATCTAATTCCCAAGTGTTTCATATCAAATTAAATTCTACTGTCAAAACAAAAGTGTTGATAACAAGGTGAGCTGTCACTTGATAGTTTGATTGTTAAGGTTTTATGTAAAATTAGCCACGATGATATGAACCATCCATGTTTTAATTTGTCCAATTATATGAAGCTGATTTTTAAAAGCCTTTGATTTGATCTTTTTTTATTTTTCAGTTGTGTTTAAACAATAATTGCTGTTTTGATAATAATGTTTTTATAAAATCTTGAAAACATTCTTCCTAAATCTGTGCTATCTCAGCATAATTGTTGGAAGGATGTAGACAATTTCTCCAATCAAATTAAATTACAATTTTCTATTGTCAATGTTCACTGTAGTTTGATGAGTCTAGGGATTGGATTTAATCTAATCTTACGATATATAAACGAGTAAATGGAGATGCCAGTATCAATACACCTAATATGCTTGATGTTAGGAAAAATTCTAAAAACGTCATGACGTTTCTATTTGAACATATGAAGACTACTCATCCTACACTTGATCGATCTTGATGCATGTCTACAAGTGTCTGAGTTTTAATGTTTTTTTGGCTTGACTTCTTACCTTACTGAAATACATTGAATCTCGTAGATTCATACAGAAATGTTGCGTTGTGGCAATTATTCGAGCAGCAGAAATTTGATTACTTAAACTTTGAGTAAGAGTCAATGTCGGGAATGCAAAAAAACTGGCAGTAGTAATGTAAAATAAGACTGTCATTATCGGAGAAAAAACTCAAGAACACTGCAGTGTTAAAGGGGCAATAACACTTTTGATAATTTTATATTTTAAATTGTAATTGTACGTTAATGCTAAATGTATTATTTTGATAGTATCAAAAATCTCACTACACAAACAAATATTCCATAGTTAGAGGACAAAGTATGAAGATTCACCTAAAATCTATTGACGGCAATTTTTTGTGAACACCTTTAAATCATTTCGTGTAAGAAAAACGAATCGCATGGCCAAACTTAACATTATATATTTGAATTATTACTGCTTCATTTAGTCTAAATGCATTATCTTTTAATTGGAACCATTAATTTTCATTTCCTGACATCACCTTATATTCCGCTTAAAAACGTGCTACTGTCCCTTTTTACAGAAACGTTATGAAACATGTTTTGAATTATATACAACCCTCCTCTAGTAATCATAAACATGAACACTCGTTGATAAAAGTACAACATTTTTCTGCTTATAATTTCAAAAGTTGTAAGATATACATGAGGTTTTTGGATTGCAAAACAGTGCAAGTTGTTTATATTTAGACTCATGAAATTTAATTAGAGAAGAAATGTTTTAGTCTTCCTTTAATATTGAAGTGTCCCCCTCGATGAAATAAAATACATCATAGAACACTTCCAATACTCTATTACCTTTTGCAATTCACACGTCAGAGTAATTCCCAGTGAACTCCAGACCATTAGTGAACTCCTTTAATATAAAATGACACAAATACTCCTCTAAAGCAAGTACGATTACGATCTTCTTCTCTGATTGTTATACGTAGTCAACTACTAGACATTCATGAAATATACTTTATATCAGAGATAAGTAGAGGACGTCCAATATCCGTAACTCAATAGATACGTTAACATGATAGGTTTATTTGTCAAATGGGTATGCTTAATAAAATACAACAATCTTCCAATGTACGTTTAGAAATCAGTAAATACTACTTTTGGACTCCAGCTTGACCTCGCTTTTACCTGAATTATCTGGCAGCAAATGCTTATTGCTTTCTTTGAGATTGAATCGATTGCAAAATACCGATTCAGATACAAATTCAAATACTTATAGTTTTCTAGTAGAGCCAAGAGAGATTCTTAACAACTTAACACGAGAGCAGGTCCAGTAATGATCTGTCGGGAAACCGGTTCTTGATTTAGCGACTAAGGGTATCCTTCCGACTAAGGGTATCCTTCTGACTAAGGGTATCCTTCCGACAAAGGGTAATCTTCCGCAGGGTCAAGACGTCAGCTGTTAGAAACAAGACGTGTATTCTTCAGGGTTATTCATCCATGCATATAATGATTCTGTCAGCGCCAGCTTCCCTCTAGCCACAGGAAGTTAATTACTGACAATAAATAATGTGTGTTTATGACGACATTTGAAAGTTATTAATCGTTTAGATCTATGAGGCAATTGGTGCTACATTTTAATCAATGATCACAATAACAATAATATTAATGTCTCTGCTTTAAATGCACTAGCCTACACGTACTTGCCCATGCCGTACTAAAATGCTACATTACATACACTAATAACTTAATTATGAACCCCCTAATTTGTAAATTGAAATCGGGTGCTATTGAGATATTCTGATTGATTTGAACTATTGACCACTCTAGATATAAAGATTGATTTTTTTATTTACTATTCAATCAAGGGGAATTGTGATGACACTGAAATTTGGTTATTACACAGAAACTACACACACAAAATTTGACATTTTAAATCAAAATATGAAATTTCATCTCTAGTTGACATTCATACGCAAAAGACTTTTATCATGCAAGATACGAGGCTAGCAGGCCATTGAATTTTCGGGACATGTTTTCATCAATAATTGAGAAAATGTCTACAATAATAAATATTATTAATATTGAGTAAATTGCGATTCTTCGAGTTGAAATTATCGATCTTATTACTTCTCCCTTTAGAGGGATTATGTTTAACAGTGACCAGTTTTTTTATTTGTGCAGTTCTGTTTTGATACATTCATAATTTGTGATTTTGAAGGTTCATACAGCTTTAACGTTTGCTAAGAGGTCATTTACTTAAAATTAATCATTTCAGTCTAAAGATTATTAATTATCAGATGAAGTCATTGACCTTCGTTTTAGATAAAAAGGAAACTTAGGTTGTGACTAAAAAAATACCAAGCAGTAATAAGACATTTATTAAGGGACAGTGAAACGTAACTCAAGTAAAGTTTTCTTTTCTACACTGCTAGACGATCGTTCTATCAAAAATACGTAATTGTTTGCCTGAAAATTTGTATTTATTATCAGAACCGTTATCGGATTAAAAATATCTAGAGTGGTCAATAGTCTAAATCAATCAAAATCTCCCAATGGTACCCGATGTCAATTTTTAAAAAAGGTTATGCTTAATAAGTTCTTTGTGTATATAATACATATGTGAATAATAAGGTCTAGACCCACTTAACCGATTTTCAGAAGATGAAGATAGTCTGATGTTTAGATAATTCTAAAGGTTTTGGGGTCCATTTACTGAGTGTGAATTACCGCCTTGGCTTTATGTTTAATGACGGTATAGAAAGAATATGTCGTTTTCTTGAAAAACGCAGTGAATTGCTTTAGTAGGTGAGGTACTGCTTCAGTCAGTGAGGTGAGGTGAACTGCGGTTATAAAGCGTTTGTGGCTATGTATGTAGTGAAACCTGCGAGCATCAGCAGGAATTAGCAAATCATAAGTGGCAGTGCGCTTCAATTCGGGGTAGCATGGCACCTAAACTATACTGAGTGCAGAACAGTTCTCTTCTGCGGTATTCGAACTCAGGAGCTCTTGATCCGAAGCCGAACGCGCTTGCCACTGATGTATCCTGCCCCGAGTCGGTAGAACGGAAAGATATGTTATTGCTTGGGACACTTCAACTTAATACACAGAATTTTGTATTTGATCCTCGCCTCAGCCGGAAGTCAATACTGTAGCATCAGAAAAGGTTTATTGTGAAGGTATTTCGATACTTGTCACACCATTCTTGCTATTAGCTTTTGAGTTAGCAATGGAATGACAAATAATACATTGATTTAAGCTTCAAATAATTAAGATGATCTTTTACATTCAGGACATTACATGAATTGGCAATCCTATTGAAATTTGAATAAAATGAACATTGTGTTGCTTTTGGTGATTGTCCAATTTGGGTGTGTCAATTTGCTGATTTGAACATTTCTTAAAACAGATGTAACAAAATGCTTATTACATGATAACAATGCACAAGCTTGTTTTGACTTTTTAAAAACTATAAATGTCTCTTATCCTGAATGAGTAATGCGATTTCTTCGACTGGTTCATATGGTTCAATACTTCATACTTCATATGGTTCAATAGGTACCTCCATGATCTGTTGTTAAATACTAGTGATGTCTGAGGATTCTGTTTCATCCTCATTGCGAAGACAGCAAAGTTTAGCACTACAATCTACATGTCAATGAAACACCAAATTACAGTTCACCGCAACTGTGTCATGTAATTTGCTGTAAGACTGCGATAAGTTCTTGTTAGGTCATGGTTTGAATTTAGTCCTGGACGTCAATTGAAATCATGGTTTTACAATTCCATCAAGGACGACAAGGTCATCTGAAGGAATATATTACTTTTATGATATTACTTACGAGTATAACACATCCAGACATTTTCTTTTCGTGATCAAATCAAATATAAAAGTAAGAAGCAAACATGGTATCCAGGAATGAACTGTCTCTGTATCAGAAGTATCAGTTTAAATGTCAGCAGATATTCCTGTAGCAAATAATTTAATTACTCTGCTGAATTTACCGTCTTCTGTTATGAAGACTGTTATGACGAAATGATTATCAGCTTGGGTTTATTCTCTTAAGATATATTTTCATTTTGTACACAAATATCACATCTTTAACTTTCTATATATAGAGGCAGTTGAACAACATGCAGGAGTGAAAAGGTATGATAAGTTTTCAATAGTGAATAAATGTTAACAGTATTGAAAATCAGGATTTATAACTTCAGGCAACAACATTTCTTAATTATTGAATTGGTCTTTGAGAGCTCCAGATGTTTTTCAATAGATGTCAACAAATAAGCATTGAAGATGACATTGCTGCAGGATATAATGAAAACGACCTTCGTAAATTGATTTTAACTTCATGCCATGAATATCACTGGATTCAAATCTGTCCGTTAGTTTGTCATATTCAAGAATAGAGCAATAAATTCGTACTTTGATTTAGCTAGGTCATGTAACTGGTAAACATTGTGATATACCAGAAAGTTGAGTTTTTACAAAATGAAAATAAGGACTATTCTACCAATGTAGCATTTTGCACTGATGACACCATAAATATCCACAAATAGCGTTAAAAAAGTATTGGATAAGGCAAGATGGCACTCGATATAAAGATTAGTTTTAAAAGAAAATTGGAATAATCTTTTACACATTATTGTCTGTGAACTTGTGGTCATTTGACTTTTCATCTAATTTTGTAATTTCAGTTTCAAAACCTCCATTTAACCTTGATGGTGTTATCTTTATTTGTCATTTCATAGATTAATGCCAAACAGCGCAGTGACTGTTCCATAGTTTACTTGTTACAGATAATGCTTGAGGTTGTTTCAATGTTTTGGAATAATACCAACTTCGTTAAAAGGCAAAGAATTTAAAGATAGAAACATGATTGAAAGTATAAAAAAAAGAGCCTTTGAATCTATTATTCTATGTCTAGTTGAGTTTGATAGCACTATCTTACAGACAGAAAACAAGTAAGTGTTTTTATATTGTAAAACGTTGATTCCTGAACAAACTTCTGGTTAGTTAAGTAAACACAAAATAAATCGCAATTGCTATCTCAAATCAATAACCTTGATACCTTCTCATTATAGCTGAAAGCTTTTGTGCCTTTGAAGCTCGGTAAAATCTGACTATCAATCAAGAAGCCTGATGCAATATAAGGTTTTAAAGACACCGTTCATCATCAATTATATGATGAAAAGTTGTTTCCATAGTCAATTCAATCCGATCATGTTGTCAAAATTTTCATTGCAGTTTGTGTGTTGTATGATTCACTTTTCACAGGGCCACCGAAGCTATAAATTGTAATCCTCACTAGGCATGGAATCTGTTCACAAAGTATCAGCTTTCTAGGCCTTATGCTTCAAGAGGAGAGGTCGAGAATGCACAAGATTTATGCAGTTTTTGTTGTTTCCTCCGATTCGCATCAGAGTTATTTCATTTCTACATATCGGTGAATACATGGCACTATTATTTTATTACCAGATCAATGTTTCTAACAATTTAGTTGCTTTAAGTAAAGTCACTAATTTCACAAATGTTTCAACGTCCCTCAAACGACCTATATACATGCAAAACAATACTAGGATAGCTTTGATCAGAACCATCAATTTGGTCTGAATTACAGTGTTAAGAGATATCTAACGATTGATGATAATTACAATGTTTATATCCAAGAACTAACTGCAATTCAGTTGGATGTAAGGCTTTATTTGTATCAATATTCATTTTGTATTTAAAGCATTCTTTTGCAGGTATAAAATTATATAATACAGGAATTTCTTTATCTTGTTCATATAAAACTTAAACTTAAACATTAGATTTTTAAAGTAAATAACAAGCAAAGATCACTGCATATATGTTTGAGTTCTTACTTCATAAGACGTTGCATGTCCATGATAGTTTGTAAGGCTCCTATTGGTTTTTATGAATCTACTGTGAAATGTCACAGAGGTAGGCGGGGTAAAACTGCTCTGTTAATGAACAGAGTATAATGCACAAAATTATACTGGATGACATGCAACAATCAACTTGAAATGTATAACAATGTATGTACGTCAGACCTTTTGCGAAAGTTTCTAATATACAAAGCTAGGAATGCAGAATCATTTCATGAATCTCAAAGAGGGTAGAGATAAGATATGTTCAAGGTCAATGGTACGTGTGTTTTCAGATTCAAGTTGTGGACAATGTTACACCAAGCATAAAAGGAAATAAGAAACCCATTAAACTGTCAACTTGTATGCCAGAGAGTAACAGTGGGTAATAATTTTTCTCTTTGCAATTCATTAAGAGACAAAGGGCCGTGACTATTTACCTAAACGTGATGATATTTGTAGCCAAATGATTTATTTTGTCATCATATACACATATAACATTCATCAAAATAATTTGACGCACTTCAGGTTCTAGCTCGATGTCATTCGTTTGAGTATCTTAATGTTATAGTGTAATTATCATAATTGATTCATTTCAATAGTATAACTTGATAAATCAGGTTGTTGACAATTGGTACATTCATAGGCAAATCAAAGTAACCTGTTTGAAAATTGATTGGTTGAAACAAATGTTATCTGTTCTTCCTTAAAAAGGAAAGCTCAAAGTATTTCAGACTGCCCTGGGTGCACCTGCTGTTTGAATCCCGTCCAAAATACATTATTATACATAGGCAAACAGTATAGGAAACCAGGCTCACCACATTTATTGTCGCTGGACGTGTTTATATATACTTCATAATCTACTTATTGTGACGTTTAGTCAAACAACTGAGCACCTAGGCTTAAAGATTGATCTATCTGTCAAATCTCTTCAACTTTATTTACAATAGTTCTTTGCCTTCTTTGAAAATCATTTACCAAATATTACACAGCAAATCATTCAGAGTGGTTACAATTTGGACCATTATGCTTGTATGTGTTTCCTTAGGGGACGTCCTTCTATGCGCTTACCAAATAAAATCTAAAAAAAGCCCTGTATCGCTGACAGCTGTTACATGTATACATGTTAGGTATGTTAAGTTTTCAGTTAATAGATTGACCTCAAAAAGAGCCTAAAGATAAATGTTTTGGAGGCAACCCTCCATTCATGCGGCCAGTGTTATCGTCGGAGTATGATGCATTTGATCCGAAATAGACCAGGATATTGAAGAAGTCATTTGGATACAAATGTAGCAAAATGATTAAAACATTTGTTTCGTGATGTATTCATTCTGTAGAATTTTAACAATGTTGATGTGTGTTGTGATATAGCTTAAAATAACTTAACCAAAACCAAAAAAATAATAACCAAATAACCAAAACACTGAAAACATAAATAAAAGACACGAAATATTGAGTGCAAATTGTATAGCAGTCTACAAGATTTTAGGTAAGCTATGCTTATATCTATAATCATACAATGACTATAATTAGCAAGATTATTCCTCGTATATGTGTTGCATTATGTAACGCCTGTCGCAGTTTACAGACCCTCATGCGTTCATTATCATACCAAGGTTTATTTCTATCCTTATCATTGGCCATGTCATCCTGACATGGTTGAGATCAACTTTTAAAATATACCAATAAGCCCGGCCTTGCTTATTTTCCTCACCTAATGTTTATGCCAGTCTTAAATGTACTTTTCTTCTTAAAGTATTTAGATAATATGTACTATTGATGCTTTTACCAAATCTGAATATTCCTTTTGATAAAACCCAACTAATTTGTTAGATAAATAACTATCAAGTTATATTGAAACTTATAATTCTGATCCCAAACTAAAAATGTCGATTTCATTTTAAACATTTTAAAACAAATAAGTAGATAATAGTAGACTTAATGGATAATAGTGAATGAAGCTTCTCTTAACATCACGTATATAGGGATAAAACGAATATCACTTTAACGTGGAATAATCAATGCACACATAATGATTAACTCAAAATAAATCTGAAAGTGCAAAGTTTGTGTAGAATATGCTCTTGCAGTATGACACTTCATCACACTGATATTTAATTTCCCCACATGAATGTGATTCAAAAAAATATCAGGCTCAAATTGTACCTTTTAAGTAGGGAGGTAATGCTATCATAGCTTCATATCAAAATTGAAATCCCACAATGATTTCTTATGAATTCGTAATCTCCGATTTAGCATATTTCGCATTTACAAGAAAGATGAGAAATCAGGAGTAAAACATAGAATAAATGGTCCAAAATATCAAGCAATAGTTTGTTTTTGTCAATCCCAAATATCTCAGCATATTAGATCCATGCAATGTATTGGTATTAGTGTGTTATCTTATTGATCATTAATTAAAAATTTGTTAATATTAAAACAGTTTAGAAATTCTGTTTGGAAATTTATTAAACCGAAAAACGGTTGTCTATTTGGCAACAGTAAAGGCCATTTTTACTGATAGACATCCATTTCCCTCCTTTTGAAACTTTGATATCAATATAACCATTCAAAGTTTCAAAATTTGCTATATTTAAATAATACCATTTAACAATTTCCCTCGTTTGAAAAATCACATATTATGTCTTCTAATTGACGTCTGTGATCTTTATTTAAAGTAATTTCCTTACAGTTTTCTTTTGTTATAGTCAGACAGCTTTGTCGTCACTTGTGTTTGGAGAACAGCTTATACTGTGACGTGAGGGCAGAATTTAAAATGGCAAAATACCCTTATCACTGAAACAATAATTATATTTTCCCTTCCAGTATATTTCATTTTTTTCTATTACAAAACCATTTCCATCATGATCAGCTACATCTACAACAAAATCTCAACATCAAAACATAACTGTTCATTGTTTTCATATTCGTCCATTTATTATTGCAAACATGCTGAACATAACATTTGGTTTTTTTAAGTTACTAGTTTGACAAAGCAAGGTTTAAAGAATCATGTTTGCACTGAAATAAAAACGATTGCCATATTGGTCACACGCATTACAAATCCTCCCTTGACAAGATAAGCCATTCTCTCCCCACAGAGCAAATCAAGTCATGTTGATTTAGCCTCTGTTATATTACGCCGAAATCCGTGGGTTCCGGCAGTTTCTCCTGGCGGAAAAAAACCCGCATCACAATCCATTTGAATTTTTTTTATCAAATGACAAAGCTTCTCGCATGGAAATGGTGGTTCATATCACCATATTTTTGCCTTGATTCAGTCGCCATAACGATGATTTAAGAACAGAGTCGCTGATTGCACAACCAAATTTCATTGCCTCCAATCAAGCATCTCCCATTCTATCCCACAAAGTCGGCGTAATTTAACAGAGGCTAAATCAACATAATTTGAGCTGCCTCTGTGGGGAGAAAGAATGCAGATGAACTAAAGAGCGTCAAACATGATCATCACTTACTATGATGTCATCAGCAATGCTAATTCTTAAGCGCCGCGTCAGCACGTTTACATTAAGTAGACTTTAGAGGATACTTTTGACTGATGTTATGAGAAATCTTTTAAGCGTTATATTGATTTATGGACCCTCCAATTCGAAACTGATCTGTAGTGTAGGTGAATCTATCTGATCGTTTGTTATTGAATTAAGTAAATAAGAAAAATAATGATAAATTTCAATAACTAAGATGAAGCCTTCTTATTCCACTTGATGTTTTGATTAGTTTTAGAGTGTTAATCTGTATGCGGCCGTTTCTCCTGCTCATGAATATATAAAGACGTTCTTTGATAGATTGTACTTTTAGCATTTCATGTTGTTACAATAAATGACATTTCTTCATTGCAATAAAGATAGGGTAATACGTTATTATTTCCAAATTTTACACATTATGCATGTTGTAGTTTGCATTATTTGCCTAAAATAGTACACATTGTAGAATGTTCCTAAACTTTTTAGGTATTTGCTATTGCTCATGTTCTAAATACATTTCAGAAAACACACATATACTTAACTATAATCTCCTCATTCCTATATCCATTTAAACGTCTGCGTTGCAAACATGTATGCATTGTTCACTTTACTCAAGAAAAATCTCGTTGCATCCATTGGTTTCCTTCCTTTGAATGATACAATATTTGCACAGTTTAAGCACTTACGTGACATTGTTGCAACTCCATCCAAGATAAATTAAATTTACTTTTTATCAGGGAAATCTATTCTGAAGCACGTACTTTCATATCATGTTTCTCTTGCTATCGTCAAGTTGTCTGGAAGTTGTGTTCAGCAGGGATGAAGACAGAATGTCCCTTATAGCTTAGGGCAATCTAAAACAGACCAAATTGTAGACCAAAAAGAGAGCGCTGGAAATGGAATTTTCTGGATATTCACTAGGAAGACTATTGATAATGGTGACGAAAAAAGAAATCAGTAAATTTTGATTTATTCATGTTAAGATTACAAGCATATTTTTTTATTTCAAAATTATATTTACACTGTTTGCAAGTGATAACATGAATTCTGCTTTACAGTGAGCATATAACTCTGGCTTATCTGAAGACACTACTTAGAAACATTTAGTTTCAGTGCTGAATGAAGTGTAATTTTCCGAATGCAAATAAAATAGACATACAATGTAGTTGCATCTACATCTTTCAGAATATGCAGTAACTATTGATGAACCTGACTTTTGACCCCAATATTGTAACCTAGTCTACCTTCGACTTGGGTAATTAGGCTGTCCTAAGTGCAACGTGATTGGACTTCTCAGGAGCAATTCTTTTGAAAGCTTCATGAATTAGTTTTTCTAAGATCAATACATGTATCAATAAAAGGATTAAGCAAAATGATGAATTTTCAGAATTGTGAGTCGAAGACAATTCACGTAAGAAATGTGCTAAGGGCTCGAGCACTGCTGCAAGATGGGCGTAGCCAACGATTCGATGCCATATGTATAAGTGACACTCAGAAATGCATCTGTAATCTCTGGTTAGGACCTCGATCTGTTCGCCTACACCTAAAGAGACTTCTTTTACCAGCATTGAAAAAGCATAATGATACTTTCAGAGCACTAAAAACTGTCTTCGGGTCGAAACAGGAATAGCTGTGTCAGGCAAAAGAGTATCAAGACATCTATAAGACAATAACATCCGTGCACTAAAACCATACTGAAACATCGTCACAAGCCTCATCTGCATGGACCAGGGATTATTTGACGGGGATAACAGCGTGTCCTTTTCAAAAGATTGAAGAAATATTCTTTGTGTGAATTAAAAATATATCACTATCATGTATTTCAATCAAATGTTTAACTATTAACTTAATGATGTCTTTAAAATTGACAAAAGACATAAGAATGTCATCTATATCTTTGCTAAGCTTTCTAAGCTTAGGGGTTAAAGTTTACGTTCTATGTGATCTTATTAAAATTTTGTAACAGTGCAAAAAGGTTAAAGTCAGCGTTATAGGGGCAAAAGTGTTCTAAAATTTAGTAAATTGACAAAAACCCATAGAGTCTACTAAGAACCTGTATTGTCATTGTTATTAAACTTAGAGAATTTAATGAAATTGAAAAGGGATCCTGTAGAACAACAGGGAAATGATTTTAAAACCTCTTGTTACATCTCTGTTTCTTTCAAGATGTATATGTACAAGCACTCAGGATTTTTCCTTAATGAAAAGTGGAACCGACGAGGTTTAGCTCCTTAGAAGAAGAATAGTAAAAATAAATAGGCTTGCTTGGGGATATACTTAACCTTTTGGCAGTCGCGTACACAGAGGGTAATGCATAAGAAGGAGCATCGACCATGTGAAGCTTTTAAAAAAATAGTTTACCGCTGTCATTATACATGTAAATTGTATTTAAAGCAACAGGGAAGACGAAAGTTCAAACTTCAGAGAGACATTAATTGTACGTAAGGTTTGAACGAAGAATGTAGTTTTTTTTTTCAATGGAAACTCAAGTCAATAGTCTTATTTGCTGTTCAATTCAAAAACTTCTGTCAAAACCAAAACATTGAAAAGTGAATAAAAAGAGAATAAATCTATAAAAACTCATCAACATAGTTTTGATCAACCCTTTACCTCAGTTATTACATTTAAATCTATGTAACGTAATGTCAGGGCATTTCATACCAACTAGATAGATGTTTAATTGTGATACATTGAAACTATAATCTAGTCTGAAAAGAAAAATAACACGAACATAGGGGAAATAGTTAGTATATGCTTGACAAATTATTTTCAAATTCTGATAACCCCCCAAAAAGTGCCTTTAACAAATTTCATTGAAAAAATATAATGAAATATTTGATGTACATGTTGCTAGCCTTTGCTTTGAAAAGGTTATTTTTACCTACATTTCATGACTGTGAATATCTCAAATGTACCACGTATTGGTCAGATTCCTCTTCTATTGATTTCAGATTTGTTTACAGTGGTCTGACGGTCCTGAAGGATATAGCAGTAATTGTATCTTCTCGTAAGTAAGTGAAGGGTTATAATGAACTCTTGTTATCGACAAAACAGTGATGTTGCTGGGGGTTATGAAAATGACAGACGCTGATTAATATCTATCACTCACCTTTTACTTTCTTCAATACGAATATTTCCCAAAACAAGGTTACATTTCTAACAGTTTTTCATCCCAATGAAACACTATTTATTTATTGCCAATTGGCTTCAGTAAGTATCATAAAGCGTAATTATGGAAGATAAATCATGAAAAGAAACTAAAACCTGTATTTAGCAGCATGGGTTCCCCAAGTTTCGTTTACACTTTGGAGTCACCCACTACTTTCACTGCACGTTTTATAGTATTTATAAGATAACTTGCTGCCTTCCAATCTTGGAATTCTCTTATCCCAATATTAATTGCACATTGCATTTGCGGCCATGTAAATGTGAAACATTTAATTAAATCATTAGCAATAATTGGATTACCTTTTTGAAAATTAAGGTCATCTGTTATCTGTCACTGCTTTTAGATTAATATTTGCCAAAATATTAATTAATTCTTAATTTATAATAATATGAAAATCAACTAAACTATTTAATATGTACAAAATAAAAAGCCAGAATGTGGTTCTCTTTACCTCAATAACTAAAGAACGTTGCTTGATTGAATTAGCTAAATTTTCTACTATCTGCTTCCCAAAGAATTTCAATTACTAGTACCTTCGAAATTGATATTCCGTTCACAACTGCTCCAAGTCATTTAAATTGTACTTCAGACTTCTTCATTCGATGTGTTTCTTACAGACTTTATTCTTTGTTTGTGAGTTTCACGTTTTTAGGCATGAATGATGCAAAACTCTGTATGTTATACACCCTGGGGCACTACGGCAATGGTTTCTGTTCTTGTCCATCAACGGCCATATTGGCGTTTTTACTGTAACACAGGCCTTCATTAAATCAATTAACGGTCATCAAGGCTTCAATGTTATTCTATATGTTATCCATATTCTGTCATCCCGGCCTTAATGATGCGCAGTACTAGTGTTACATGTCTCTGTATATCCGCGACTGAATACATGACTTATCACATGTATATATTGCCTGCTCAATTCTAATAACTCTCTTTATGATCACCTTGGATTGACCTTACAGTTGACCTGAATGTTTACGAGGTGACACTTTAGGATTTTGAAATTTGTGTGTAAAAATCTAAAAATAATTTGTCAAAGATTGAGGTGACATTTTTAAATCAATTAAAATTCACATTAGGGTACAATGCTCGACTGTCACATTTAGTGAACGGTTCTTTGTTAACTAAACCAATCCTACAGTGTTATGTAATGTTGGTTTATTGAAACCTCTTAGGGTAAGCACCATTAAATATTGTAGTAGAAAAGTCTTTATCACGTATAGATTGTAGTAGAAAGCAGCCTTGTAATTCACAGGTTTTCTTTTATACACGTTTCATTCATTGACGTGCTAAAAGAAAAATACAAACCACTATTTTTAGCAGAATGTTAAACAGTCCGAATGTTGTGTGATTGAGGTTTAACGTCTTCTTCACCATTTGGTGATGTCGCCGACGTGGGGACTATGCCTTAGTTAATTCAAATAACAGTTCTGAATAATGTTACGCTGTTATTTAAAGGACGTGAATGTGCTACTCAACCTGCATCGACAACAACTATTAACGAACAAGTTGGTGAGACTCAAGAATGAAGGACTAGCAAATTAGCATCAATCATTAGGTTGATAAGTCTTTTTGTCATCTTTCCTGATGTGAGACACGTTAATAAGTCTTTTCTTTCTTTTTCTCCATCTAAGTGTTGTCTCTTTCATCACAAACTAAATACATCACAAAGTAAATAACCCTGGATACTTCTCAAACTACAAACACAATACACCATCAATTAGGCATTTAACTTTATTCGTCAAATATTGTTTAAATTGAAACACCACTCTGGCAGTGCATTTGAAAAGGATTCCGTTTAACTCAATTTCACAGTATGTTTTATGAGGCATATCTGCAATACAAAAGGAAACAAGTATTGTATCCGGTTGTTCGTGTCTTCTTAAATTAAATTACTCTCATTAGTTACAATTTATGTGATAAATGAGTTTGACTCATCCAGCAAATTGATCTAACTGAACTTGACGTTTCGATAATTATATTGGATATATATCAGAAGTAGTTACACAATCATATAATTGAATTGGTCGTCTAATTTGTCTGATAGTGGTTTCCCTATAACTCCTCATAAGTGAATAGTGAAGTTTTCAAAGTTACAATTTTGAAAGATGTATCTAGTGTGCTAACAAAGAGCAATAACACTGCAACCAAAACGTTTTTTGGTTACAGTAATTTTTGCCATTGTCGGGTTATCAATCATCAATATAGCAACTTTTACGTTATATAGACATTATATTAAACAAATAAGGTGTTGTTCTGATCATTCAAGCAAAAGGCTGTACTTCTCTTCAATGTTGATCTTATACAGAAAAAGTTAACGACTGTGACATAAAGGAGTCGTATCAAAAGTCAAGTACACGACAATTCTTCGTTGTAGCTAACGGATTGCAATCTTAACCTTTAAGCTTGTGCACATCAAAAGATATAAATCATGTTATATACAATCGATCGAGTGTAAATGACACTTTGTAAGTGTGTACTAAAAATAGATAAGTGTTAATTTGCCCAAAAACATACGTTTCTTCATTTCTTTTATTTCAAAATAATAAAGACGTCTTAGGTCCTTGTCAATTAGCAGCAAACTGTCAATCAATCCTGTAAAAAAACTTACTTGACTTTTTTCTTCAGATCCCCTCCACCCAATAAAAAATGACTAAGAATGTTATATTCGTACCATGGATTGGTGCAATTGATAAGCATTTTGCCCGCTGGTCAGACAAAGGTTAATGAAGGTCTGTTAGCCTACAGAGACGTCTGTCATAGTCAGATACCTAGATAAGCTCTGGTCTTTTACATTGTCAGTACATATCCTCAACCATACAAATCAAATTGCACGTTCTTGATTGAAAAAAATTTATATATCAACTTTATACATTGTATGGTCTTTAAC
This sequence comes from Steromphala cineraria, assembly GCA_916613615.1. Taxonomy (NCBI): domain Eukaryota; kingdom Metazoa; phylum Mollusca; class Gastropoda; order Trochida; family Trochidae; genus Steromphala; species Steromphala cineraria. Next base: position 25,277,070 of record OU744721.1, read on the forward strand.
TTTCATTTTTAGTTGAAAATACTGAAATGTAGTTGAAATAAGACAACAAAGAATATCACTTTAAAATTTAATGAAAACCAACAATAAATATCGTATCATTTGAATCATTCTTAGAAAATGCTTAAAACATGATATTGAAAACTGATAGAGCAATTCGACTTGAAAAACAGTGACACTGCAGATGATGACAAAGTCAATCGTAAGAAGCAAGATTATCTAAATTTCTAAGGCCGATCCTTATAATTAAAAGGGTTCAATAGCTCGTGGTCCCCCTAAGATATCAGGAAATATATGCAACACTCTAGACTTAACTACACTAGTTACTTTACATAAACAATAAAAGTTTAAGTGTGTCCCAATAAACGAAACAACATTGTTATACAATGTAAAACTAATGACAAAGTCAATCGTAAGAAGCAAGATTATCTAGATTTCTAAGGCCGATCCTTAAAAGGGTTCAATAGCTCGTGGTCCACCTAAGATATCAGGAAATATATGCAACACTCTAGACTTTACTACACTAGTTACTTTACATAATCAATACAAGTTTAAGTGTGTCCCAATAAACGAAACAACATTGTTATACAATGTAAAACTAATGTGTTACAAGCAGCTGACATGGTCGAGCTATATCCCCTGCAAATGACACAATATGTATAGATTTTACTTATCTTATTTAAATCGATTTATCTATCACTGTTGTGATGAAGAAAGTTCTATTCTATGATTTTACAGATTCATAAGTCACAAAAAAACAAACATTTTAGTCCAATATTTAATGTGTTAAAAGATACACAAAATTGTTTTTTTATATATCTCCATGATCAATTTTATCCCTTTTTTAACAGAAAGAAACATCCGATAAAAAAAACAATTCCTCACAAACGTATTCGATTTTTTTACCCGTTGAGCACTTTTTGTTCTTCAAACTAAAAGGACATATACCATCTAACAATGCATCGATATAAAAAGTTAATACAAGAAATGATAGTGTTGAATTTCTAGACAGACAGGTTTGAATTTGAAACTGTGTTCTATCAGAGTCATATCTTTTCACCAAAAACTGGAAAATTACAAACAATATGTTCATCATTCACACCCTCATATCAATGAACATATCAAAAGCAACTTTGATCAACCTTTGATACATACAAAAATTACATTGTAGTTAAGAAGTTGTGAGCTGGACAGCCCTTGCGACAGTTTTCTAACAGAAACCTCAGTTTTAGTATAAAAATATTTTCAAAAGTGTTAATCATGACACACCTTCATATAATTATGTACATTTGATCCAAATCTGATTACATAAGAAGTTGTGAACTGGACAGGACTCTTAACAGTTTTCTTATAAATTTACCACTTTTTCTCCAAAACCTAATATTGTATGTAGATATTCTCAAAATTGTTACTCATGACACATTATTACATGTTTCTTCATTTTCACTGTAAATTTGAATTGAAATGGTTGATAAGTTACAAAGTTACATTGTATGAGCCGAACACAAAGTGTAACTGACGGACGGACGAACGGTGCTCATTTTATTACCTCCTGTAACTTCGTTGTTGCAGGGGATAATTACACACACACACACAACAGTTTGATAATAAGGTAGGAACTGGCATTCTACTTACAGAAGTAAAAAGTCAATAACGTGTTACCAAGCTTATGTATTTCTTGAAATGGAAAATGACGTCCTGTAAGTCATACAAATCCATTCTAATCACACCTCTAAGATTTCTTTCATAGAAAATGTCACGTTCTGTACACACTTTCTGTCGAGGACTAACGCCCCGCAATCGCCAGCAAGACACATTAATGTGTAAATGATCTGAATTCATTTTCACACAAAATTCGAAAAACAAGCCTTCAATTCGTTGCTGTACTGTACTCCCTTTGCCATTTAGAACAGTTCACCAAACTGAGGTGAAAGTTAAACATAAATAAACTAGTGTCCAAAAGAAACGCTACAAATTTTGTTTCCAAATATTGTTTTAACTTTGTTATCATTTCGTTTGGAAAAATGATTTTGTATATCAGGTATAACAAATACTGTGTATTTGATCGAAAATACCGGGAACATGCCATCACTTCCGGGTAAATCAGGAACTTTGTGAAAAGACATTATTGACTGTAGAAAGTTTTGCATGTGCAGATAAACTGTACAAAACGGCTCGACCCACACGTTATTGTCATAGCAACAAAAAGAACATCAAAGAATGCCATGTTTGACAGTCAATGAAAGAGAGAGAGCCCTTGGAAAGGTCCTACAAGGGGCCTCACACGCCGACGTCGCCAGACAGTTTGGTTGCCCGCGCATAACAGGCCGCAGACTAATGTAGCGAATACGTCAAACTGGTCAGACATCAGACAGGCCCATAATCGGCAGACGACCCTTGACCTGTGCCAGTGAAGACCACTACATCCGGTTATAACAACTTCGGAACTGCTCCATCACAGCGGCGTCATCAGTGGTTACAGCACTGGGAAACAGATTCAGTCGATAGACCGTGTACCGAATACTGCGACAACATGGTATTCGGCCACTTCATCCTACCGAGGACGGTTCCTGACACCTGACAAACAGACTGATGGCCAGGCGAGTTAGCCGGTGGGAGAGTCGCGACTAGGCACGACCTGATATGAACCCTATCGAACATTTATGGGATTATCGCGATCGAAATGTCAGAAGTCGCCTTGTGCGTCAATCCAACCTCCAGGATGTAAAACAATGCCCCCTCAACGAATGGTAACGGATCAACGCAGACGTCATCAGACGTTTGACGACGTCAGTCCGTTCTTGTCTGTATAGACTCTTATGGTGTACATACTCGTTACTAACATCACTTTGTAACAAGTATTGTGACATTTTTCCACGCTTTCGCGATCAGTGCTTAAATGATTTTTCAAATATTGGACCCCACCAATCTTTGCAGGCCTGTCCTAACGGTTATTCTGACTTGATTAAAATTTTACTTTATACACATTGTGTGAAAAGGACACTCTTAAAAGTTAAACCAAAATTATATTTCTATATGGGTTTGTTTTTATTTTATGTTGATGCAAACACGCGGTAGCGTTTCGTTTGGATACTAGTTTATATAGGGACACATTACATTAAGTTGTCACATTGATATGAAATCTATGATAGAATTTATCATTGTAAATAAACCATGCTCTAAGTCACCAGTAAAGAATGACCACATGCAATTGATATTGTCGGGATGTTGCGAATGAGGATATGTTTTATGGTGTCATTTTGTTTCTTAAATGACAGCTCCTTTGGCTTACATAACCTACGACATTCATTTATAACAAGACAGCAACAATTGTATTTTTATGATGAAAAATATGGTAAACAAAACTAATAAGTGCTTAATTATTTTAGAAGTTACGAAAATTTTGATGTTTTCAAAAATCACACAAGGTCAGATATCTGAAGACAATGACATGTTGTTATTAAGTGCACAGTGCCCTATTTCTATTTCCATTCTAAATTAGATGTTACAAATAAGATAACTCTGTACTGTGACAACAAATCATTTGATTACCTGTCACGCTAAGTGTGATTGACTGGTGCATTTGTTTCGACATTCTTAACTTGTCTAATATCAAAACCTATATCCATATGATAATCATAATTTTGAATTCAACTCAAAGGCTAGATTTTAGCCCCGCATTAAACATGTATGATTGCAACCCCTGTGCAATTGACTAACGCAATGATGTTGAATGATATGCCTTTCTTAATTTCTGAAATTGTAAAAATCAGGGCTTCTGATCACGTCTAACGTTTTTTCTTTTGAAATGTGAGTTACATTATTCCATAAAAGCTAATTTGCCCATATCTCAATACAAACATTCACTTCGTCGCTTGGCAAACAGAGAAGTCTTGACATCTAAGGGAGGTTAAAAAACTAAAACAACACATACACTCTATTAATTTGCCCAGGAGTCAGTCATAATCCAGTATTCTAAACAATTTCTGTACATTTTATCTTATAGTTATATTCTTATGTCATTTGTCAAATGAAACAAATGAGGAAGCGCCAATGAAAGGGGTTTCGACGTCTTCAATATAATCATACATGTACTCATAACAATCTGGTTTGACATCTGTCGATTATAGCATGAAGTTTTGAAGTGCACAGCGTTCCTATTTTTATACCGATCTAATTCCCAAGTGTTACATATCAAATTAAATTCTACTGTCAAAACAAAAATGTTGATAACAAGGTGAGCTGTCACTTAATAGTTTGATTGTTAAGGTTTTATGTAAAATTAGCCACGATGATATGAACCATCCATGTTTTAATTTGTCCAATTATATGAAGCTGATTTTTAAAAGCCTTTGATTTGATCTTTTTTTATTTTTCAGTTGTGTTTAAACAATAATTGCTGTTTTGATAATGATGATTTTATACAATCTTGAAAACATTCTTCCTAAATTTGTGTTATCTCAGCATAATTGTTGGAAGGATGTAGACAATTTCTCTAATCAAAATAAATTACAAATTTCTATTGTCAATGTTCAATCTAATTTGATGAGTCTAGGGATTGGATTTAATCTAATCGTATATATAAACGAGAAAATTGAGATGCCAGTATCAATACACCTGATATGCTTGATGTTAGGAAAACTTTTAAAAACGTCATGACGATTCTATTTCAACATACGAAGACTACTCATCCTACACTTGATCGATCTTGTGTATGAGTTTTATTTTATTGGCTTGACTTCTTACCTTACTGAAATACATTGAATCCCGTAGATTCATACAGAAATTGTTGCGTTGTGGCAATAACTCGAGCAGCAGAAATTCGATTACTTAAACTTTGAGTAAAAGTCAATGGCAGGAATGCAAATAAAATGGCAGTAGCAATGTTAAATAAGAACTGACATTATCGGAGAAGAAACTCAAGAACACTGCAGTGTTAAAGGGGCAATAACACTTTTGATAATTTTATATTTTAAATTGTAATTGTACGTTAATGCTAAATGTATTATTTTGATAGTATCAAAAATCTCACTACACAAACAAATATTCCATAGTTATAGGACAAAGTATGAAGATTCACCTAAAATCTATTGACGGCAATTTTTTGTGAACACCTTTAAATCATTTCGTGTAAGAAAAACGAATCGCATGGCCAAACTTTACATTATATATTTGAATTATTACTGCTTCATTTAGTCTAAATGCATTATCTTTTACTTGGAACCATTAATTTTCATTTATGACATCACCTTATATTCCGCTTAAAAACGTGCTACTGTCCCTTTTTACAGAAACGTTATGAAACATGTTTTGAATTAGATACAACCCTCCTTCAGTTATCATAAACATGAACACTCGTTGATAAAAGTACAACTTTTTTTGCTTATAATTTCAAAAGTTGTAAGATATACATGAGGTTTTTGGATTGCAAAACAGTGCAAGTTGTTTATATTTATACTCATGAAATTTAATTAGAGAAGGTTTAGTTTTAGTCTTCCTTTAATATTGAAGTGTCCCCCTCAATGAAATAAAATACATACCAAAACACTTCCAAAATGTTCAATACTCTATTGCCTATTGCAATTCACACGTCAGAGTAATTCCCAGTGAAATCGAGACCATGAGTGAACTCCTTTAATATAAATTGACTCAAATACTCCTCTAAAGCAAGTACGATTACAATCGTATTCTCTGAATGTTATGCGTAGTCAACTACTAGACATTCATGAAATATACTTTATATTAGAGATAGCTTGAGGACGTCCAACATCCGTAACTTAATACATTAACATGAGGTTTATGTGTCATATGGATATGCTTAATAAAATACAATAATCTTCCAATGTAAGTTTAGAAATCAGTAAAAACAACTTTTGGACTCTAGCTTGACCTAGCTTCTACCTGAATTATCTAACAGCAAATGCCTATTGCTTTCTTTGAGATTGAATCGATTGCAAAATACTGATACAGATAAAAATTCAAATACTGATAGTTTAAAGGGGCAGTAGCACGTTTTTAGGGTGAATATAAGATGATGTCAGCAAAATGAAAATTAATGGGTCCAATTGAAAGACAATGCATTTAAACCCAATGGAGCAGTAATAAATAATATTTATAACGTAAAGTTTAGCCATGCGATTCCTTTTTCTTACAAAGAATGAATTAAAGGTGTTCACACAAAATGGCCGCTAATGGATTTTATGTGAATCTTCATACTTTGTCCTGTGACTATGGATGATTGGTTTGTGTAATGAGATTTTTGACACTGTCAAAATAATACATTTAGCATTAACTTACAATTATCAGTGAACAATTTGAAATACAGAATTATCAAAAAACGTGCTACTGCCCCTTTAAAGGAGCAGTAGCACGTTTTTTGATAATTTTATACTTTACATTTTTCACTGATAATTGTAGGTTAATGTTAAATTATTATATTGACAGTGTCAAAAATCTCATTACGCAAGTCAATCATCCATAGTCAGAGGACAAAGTATGAAGATTCACATCAAATCCATTGGCGGCCATTTTTTGTAAACACCTTTAATTCATTTTTTGTAAGAAAAAGGAATCGCATGGCTAAAGTTTACGTTATATATTGGAATTATTACTGCTGCATTTAGTTTAAATACATTGTCTTTCAATTGGAACCATTAATTTCAATTTTCCTGACATCACCTTATATTCCCCCTAAAACGTGCTACTGCCCCTTTAATAGTAGAACCAAGAGAGATTCTTAAGAACTTAACACGAGCAGGTCGAGTAATGATCTGTCGGGAAACCGGCTCTTGATTTAGCGACTGAGGATATCCTTCCGCATGGTCAAGACGTCAGCTGTTAGAAACAAGACGCGTAATCTTCAGGGTAATTCATCCATGCAATTAATGATTCTGTCAGCGCCAGCTTCCTTCTAACCACAGGAAGTTAATTACTGACAACAATTAATGTGTGTTTATGACGACCTTGGAAAGTTATTAATCCATTAGCTCTATGAGGCAATTGGTGCCACATTTTAATCAATGGTGACAAACACAATAATATTGATGTCTCTGCTTTTACAACCTCCACAAGCTAAAAGCTGAAATCGGATGCTACTGAGATATTTTGATCGATTTGAACAATTGACCACTCTAGATATAAAGATTGTTTTTTTAATTTCTATTCAATCCAATTAAAATCCAAGATTTGCAAAAATAATGCACATATAAGGAGAAATGTAATGGCACAGAAATGTGGTCAAAATAACTATGGTAATTAGGGAGAAACTACACAAAAAAACGTTGGATATATGACATCAAAATAAAATTATTCATCTCTAGTTGACATTCATACGCAAAGACGGTTATATCATATATAGTACGAGGCCAGCAGGACATTTAAGTTTTGGGACTTTTTCAACAAAAATTGAGAAAATACCTACAATATTAAAACCAGTTCTTCTCCCTTTAGATAAGTGATTATGTTTAACAGTTTTTCATTCGTGCAGTTCTCTTTTGAGCGATTCATAATTTGTGATTTTGAAGGTTCATACTGCTTTAACGACTAACTTTTGCTAAGAGATCCTTTAATATAAATCAATCATTTCAGTAAAAAGATTGATAGTTATCACATTTGAGCATCGACTTTCGTTGCAAGTTAAAAGGTAACTTAGGTTTGACTCAAAACATAACAAGCTGTTATAAAAACAGTTATTACGGGATAGTAAAACTCGAGTGAAGTTTTCTTCTCTACAATGCCAGATGATCGTTTTATCGAAAATCTGTAATTGTTTGCCTGAAATTTGTATTTATCATCAGAACCCTTTTTCGGTTTGAAAATAGCATGGGGTGAGCTTGATAACGTTCTTTGTGTATATTATACATAAGTTAATAATAAGGTCTAGACCCACTTTAGTGATTTTCAGAAGATGGAGAAAGTCTCATGTTTAGATAATTCCAAAGGTTTTAGGGTTTATTTACTGACATGACTACCGCTTTAGTTTTATGTTTTTATGATGGATCAGAAAGAAGACGTTGTTTTTTTTAAAGACGTAGTGAACGTTGATGGTCGGTACTATAGAGTTTAGGACTGGTTTCAAGAATGTTTCACTCATCTTCAGGCTCCTAGTTTTATTGCAGGAAGAAAGCCTTCAATGTTATTGTGGCCATGTATGTAGTGAAACATGCGAGCATCGACAGGAACAGCGAACCATTTGTGAAGCATTGAATCCAAACCAAACTGAGTGTAGAACAGTTCTCTACTGCGGGATTCGCACTCCGGACTTCTTGATCCGAACTTGAACGCGCTTCTCACTGTGCTATCCCGGTGTGGTAGAATTGCTAGATATGTTGTTGTTTGGGACACTTCCTGACACTTCAACTTCGTATTTGATCCTCGCCTCCACCAGAAGTCAGGTATATTGTGCAAATATTTCAATACTTTTCACATCATTCTTACTATTATGATTTGCAACTTGAGAGTTATATTAGCAATGGAATGTACAAATAATACGTTGATTTAAGCTTCGAATAAGTTATCTGATCTTTAACATGCAGGACATTAATTGAATTGCCAATCCTATTGAAATTTGAATAAAATGAAAATTGTTTGTGTTGCTTTTGGTGATTGTCCATTTTGGGTGTGTCAATTTGCTGATTTGAACATTTCTTAAAACAGATGTAAAAATGCTTATTACATGAAAACATTGCATAAGCTTGTTTTTATTCGTGCCCTGAATATCAATATTCTACCTTTTCTTAGTTTTACAATTAATCACATGTTAGCTGTTTTTCTGTCCAGAATTTATATAATATATACAACAGAGAATGGAAATGTCAAATATAAAAGGTTGTATTGCTACATAAAAAAACCTCATAAACTCACACTATTTTCCCTGTGATGACAATCACTAAATTTGAATGTATGTCATCATTTCATATAAAAATTGAGAACTCATTAGTTCTTATCCTGTTGACAAAACGACCTTATCTTGCTGTAGGACATTAGTCAAGAGTCCATGTTCAACCATTGTTAAAATGTGTCCTTGATAGTAACACGCTTTTGATGCTTCAATCACTTGTTCTTAATGAAACTCAGCTGATTTGATCTACAAAGCACGTGAATCCGACGTGTTGGTACTTGGTTATCTTCAAAATGTTGACATTCAATTGTCTTGGTTTGCAAAGAGTGAGATTGCATTTGGGAATTCGGCTTAATTTATTCAAAAACACTTCTCTTTCTCCAACAGGAACATCTCCTGTAAAAAGTACCTCTCGTAGTTCTATCCATCATTTGGTCATTAGCTTAATGTTTTTATATTAATTTTACTTGTACAATGTATGACTATGTATCCATTTCCTCAAGTCCATAAACAATTAAAAAAAATTTAAACACTAAACATGTCTTTTATCCTGAATGGGTAATTCTAAGACTGTACATATGGTTCAATATATAGGTATCTCCAGGATCTGTGGTTAAATACTAGTGATGTCTGTGGATTCTGTTTCATCCCCATTTCTAAGACAGAAAAGTTTAGCACTACAATCTACATGTCAATGAAACACCAAATTACAGTTCACCTCAACTGTGTCATGTAATTTGCTGTAAGACTGCGATAAGTTCTTGTTAGGTCGTGGTTTGAATTTAGTCTTGGACGTTAATTTGAAATCATGGTTTTACATTCCATCAAGTACGACAAGGTCATATGAAGGGATAAATTACTTTTATGACATTACTCACGAGTATAACACATCCAAACTTCAAAATAATAAATAGGGGTAATTTCTTAGTATTTGTGAATAAAATCAACATGAATTTGCATTCATATGCCAGGCGAACGTCAATGCATAGTTTATAGTGTGCAATGTACAAAATGTATATTTTCTTTTCGTGATCAAATCAAATAAGAAACAAACATGGTATCTAGGAATGAACTGTCTCTGTATCAGAAGTATCAGTTTAAATGTCAGCAGATATTCCTGTAGCAAATAATTTAATTACTCTGCTTGGTTTACCGTCTTCTGTTATGATGACTGTTGTATCGAAATATTTACCAGCTTGGGTTTATTCTTCTAAGACATATTTTCATTTCGTACATAAATATCACATCTTTAACTTTCTTGTATAGAGGTAGTTGAACAACATGCAGGAGTGCGAATTCGTTTTGAAAAGGTATGATAAGTTTTAAATAGTGAATAATGTTAACGGTATTGAAAATCGGGATTTAAAACTTCAGGCAAACACCATTTCTTAATTATTGAATTGGTCTATTGGAGCTCCAGATGTTTTTTCAATAATAACTTTAAGCTAGTGCAATTCAAAATGTCTAAAATGTTATCTGTTGTCTACCCTTACAAAAAAGAACAGCATGTTCATCCTCTGAAAGTAACAATCTGTTCGATCCATTTATTGTTCAATTTACAACACCAAGAATTTACTAAACAATTTCCCCTGATTTTGTTCTTCGTTTGGAACAAAGAAATTCAAACATACCAGCTCGTCTTAGTCGCTCTTAATAAATGTCAGTTAAATTCGGAGTTGTTGTATCAGGCGTCAATCAATAATTTATGAATTTCCAATCTTTGCTTCTTATTGTAGACTTAATCAAAGTGTTTACCGTTTGAAATACTAGCATAATGGTTCGATAAACTCGAAATACTTGACACTTGATTATGCATTAGTCTAAGTAAACCTAGCCTCAATATCAACCGTTTCAATCCTATACTGAGTCTAGAAAGTCTCTTATAGCACAATATTTGCAACCAAGCAGATAAACAATATGGTGATACAGTGTTCATATTTTCATTAAAATCGCCATATCGGTCACCATAGATTTTATAGCGTCAATAACCTACACATGTACTAAATGGCGTATATAATAAATAAGTACTATAAAATATTCATTACGTCATAGAGATTCGCATCAGAATTTGTCTTGCATTTATTTCCTATGTTACCTATTTTCATTTTCTCCCTAAGGACTACTATGATGTTTACAAAAGTACACAAAGGTTATAATCAGCAAGTCAAGAACCCAAAACGCGAGGTCGAGGCGATAGTAGCGTGCTAGGGAAGAGCGAACCTGTCTTCAAAGCTGACGTTATTAGAACTTTCCTTCCTCTAGGTGATCTTCGACCATTCAGACAACCACGGTCCTCAAACAGTACACAGATTTGGCGATCTGTACAGCCAGTTATATCATTCATGGATCCTCACAGGGGCTTCTACAAGTCAAAACCTTGGCAATATCTGTTAGTCCGGCAGCCAAACCCCGATTTTTACCCTAGGTGGGAAAGTGCGTCCATATAATTTCTTTTTGTAGATTTTGAACCCCTAAGGTATATACTAAAGGAAACTGAATGATGACACTTTGTCATCATTGAGCATTTTGAGTAATTAGTGTTTTAATTGGATAGGGTGTGGTCGGATTTCAGTTATCCAGTCACATCAGGTAATTATAGTTTTTTTAGTGTAATAAAGAACAACTTTGATAAAATACAATTCCTTATCATCATTCTATCAATTTTATAAAGATATATACAATTTTTGTAGGAAAAACATCGAAAAGGTCAATTTTTTATCAATGTCTGGATAAACGAGGTTTCAACTCAAGTTACATTATCATACAGGTGAATTTGGTTTATTGGTGTCATAATTTTCTATTTATAATGAAATAGAAGATATTTAATGAATATATCCATAACATATCATGCTGAAGCCAAGAGTACATTATTATTAGCATATGTTTTCTCATAGCGTTAGCGAGGGAGATACTGATTTAATACCACAAGTTTCACAAACATAGTGTGCATTTGACACAGACATGATATTCTATTGAGTAACCAAGTCGCAATATTCAAGAACAATAAATCTACCTGCAATTGAGGCAGACAATATGTTGACAGCGCCCGGGTTAGCGGCAAATACATCCATGCATACATCCAAATTTGCGGTTTCTAAAAGTCAGTGGGGAGGGGTGGTGGGCTAGCGGAAGAAAGGGGAATATCTTGTAACTGGCAAGTGACAGTTAAATAAAATATTTCTCTCTGTCTATGATTGAGGTATATGAGGTTATAATGAGGATTATTAAATCATAACCAAAGGAAATAGTACTAAGCTTTCAGTAAGTCTTATTGTATCTTCATCTTTTCATCAAATTTTTAAATTAACCTGTCACTTGATTTGGAAACTTTTATAAAGCAGCTAGGGTAAATAAGTTTAATAAGCATTTATGGTTTTAGGTATTCACGTGAATTGGATGTGTGATTTCTGCCTCTGCATATTTTCTTTTAGACGTTTATTGAAAACAGTAATTACATATATCGTATACGTATATCCTTGTCACTTTGGGGTGATTATTGATTATCAATTTTAACAATGCTTTTTTAAAGAAATGGTTCAAATTTGGTCCCTCCACAATGAGTAAGTTAACATGCTCAAATTATTATGGGTCTATCGTAACTCATATGTGGGCCAAAGTAACAAGCTTTATTTTCATTTAAAATTAACAAAGAAACAATTTTGATACTTTCCTTATAAACCACTACTGTAAATTGAATATTTCTCCACAATTTCTCAAAAACAATGAGTCCCTAAATATACTCAATTTCTGATTATTTCCATATGCGATAGTGAACGCGCGGTCGAAACCGTGGTTACTTTCATAGATAAAAAGCTTATGTTACTTAAATAACTTTTTTGTACTACGCTATTAGAACTTCGGATATTTCTCTTATTTTCATGTGATTCAAATAGATTTAAAGTCGGTAATAAAGACACAATGTCGTTCCTCAGATATTAATCTCTTCTATTTTCTGTTTTCTTGAATTACCACTCATGGTAATTTAATAAATATATCGCAATATGCCTTCAAATCTTATCAAATCTGTCAGAAAACATCAGAGTTATCATGCATACCTATCATGCATACCTATAATACAGTGTCTGTTCCAATCAGATAGGGAGATATATTTTTCATTGTCATGCGACTTGGTTGTTACATGTATTTGTGCCAATGCCATACTATACCCTCGTGCCAGTATATCAGTAGCTTCCTCGCTAACGCTCTGAAAATACTAATAATATGGTATATCATCATCAATAGAAAATTGTGACACCAATAAATCAAATTCACCTGTAAAATAATGAAAGTGAAACTGAAACCTCGTTTATCCAGACAATGATCAAAATGTTGGCTTTTGGGGATTTTTTCTTACAAAAACATTATGTATTTTCATAAACTTGATAGGATGATGATAAGGAATCGCATTTTATCAAAGTTGTTCATTATAACTCTAAAACCTGTAATTATCTGATGTGACTGGATAACTGAAATCCCGACCTCGCCCTATCCAATTAAAACACTAATTACTCAAAATGCTCAATGATGACAAAGTGTCATCATTCAGTTTACTTTAGTAGATACCTTAGGGGTTCAAAATCTGCAAAAAGAAATTCTATGGACGCACTTTCCCGGTCATGATGGCTGGCTGCCGGACTATGTGTCGAGGAAACTAAAAAGTCTTCTAAAAAGCACCTAAAATGGTGGGAAAAGTCCTTTGGACAGATTGCCGACAACTCCTCATCCTGTTAGATATACTTTGTTGTCCAGGAGGGTGCATTCTCTCCCAACAGGGGCAGATCAAGTCATGAAAATATTGATACAGCCTCTGTTCTATTACACCGACTTTAATAAAACAGAGGCTGTATCAACATTAAATTTCATGACTTGATCTGCCCCTGTTTGGAGAGAACGAGGATGCCGTCGAATGCAGGTTAGCGTTAGTAATTCCATGGACATTGTCAAGGAAATGAACCAGGAGTCGCTTTGGAACTAGATAAATTTGCAAACAACTAACACAATGTCAAATCATTGGGAATCGTGGGAAATGGGACCTTTTTATTACTCAAGGTATGCGCTGTATGGGACCTGCGTCGGCAGAAAACTTTTTTGAACGGGTAAATGTTACGATGCTTCAAACGGGTAGGCTGAGGTCGTGCTGACGGAAAAGTTCAGATCAGACGGAGATAGATCAATTTGAATTAGATTAAATACATTCTTTCAAAAAGAATTGTTCAGTTGCTTTGAATAGATTTTTGATCAAAACGACATTTTCAGGCATTTGCTAACCTTTAAGGGGAAATCTATCCATTTTATGTCGAAATTTGGCAAAATATAAAACATGATTGTTGGAAAAAAGGGATATTTTAACTATTAAGATTTAATTCATCGATTTAAACTTAGAGGATTAGATATATTAGTAAGTACATAGTATTTGATCTAATGTCAATTTGTGAAATGATATTGTGCCTTATGAAAGTCACGAGAGAGAATTGAAAGTTTTCCGTGTTAATGTTACGGTTTTTAACATGCTATATTTCTTTAACGTGTTACGATTTTAGACACGAATTCTGAATAACGTTATGAAATTTCATTTGTTGGGGGAAATGGAGATATCTTAAATTTTTATTGATTAACTTAAACCATTTGTCGTGTTGTATATAACCTATTTCAATTTTCTTACATGGAAACAAACTCGTTGAAGAGGACGGGAGTGTTTTACACGCAGAAGATGCCACAGATTTGGATTTCTCAGTGCGAGCAACGTTTTCTGGAACTAACATTTACTGATGTGTGTGAAGTTCGTCGTTGGTGACGTATAACACTTCTTAGTTCTTTCTGGTGCAACTTCCGCTTTATAGACACCAATGGCCAGTCGGACCGCCTCCAATCTCTTGATATTTGTCATTTTATATCCAAAGCAAAAAATATTATTTTACTGAAAATACTAGGTAGACAAATACCTCCTTTGTTCTTTTAGAATATTTAACAAAGCTGAGATACCTTTCCATACTTGGATGTCGTGGTCCAAAATATTTGACGGACATCGGTACACGTTTTGTGCCATCAGCTCTAGGTAGACTTTTGTCAACCTTTCCCCGCCTCGGACAAATATTAGTTGATATTGACATTAACGGTCATAACGACGAGGTTGCTTTGTCCACTGTGTTAAATGATCATTGTATACATAAAGGTTTGCTTTGGTCATGATATTGTAGACAGTGTACCAAGGGCGCCTCTTCAGTACGACAGATACACATATCCATCTCCATTCATAAAATACTTCATAGATTATTCCGAGTAGCCCTGAAACATGCTCAGACGTTTCATACGTGCACTTCGTCAAATTTCAGCCATGAGACGCGCTCTGCGTTGTGAACGTAATCTGAGAGATCGTTATGATCCTTACGATATGTATGATGGACAAGAATTTCACAAGCGTTTTCGATTTACAAAGCAAAAAGTTAACTTAATAACGAGCATAATTTCAGAAAAACTAAAACCATAAACTCGTCGAAGCAAATCACTGTCTCCCTCCTTGCAGCTGTTAATTGCATTAAGATTCTTTGCTACAGGTACCTTTAATTTTCAAACATCTGTTGGGGATTTGACGAATATGCACCAGAGTACATGAACATAAAAACATGAACAAACAGCATGGTTTCAAAGACAAATATTAATGTAATGAAAATCACGAGATGCGATTTATACTTAAAACATCAAAATTGTTTTGTTCTTCCTGTTGCTTGACCTGTCACTATACATTAGTTGATATTTGCGAACTCTTCTTATACTGAAAATCATACAACGTACCAAATTAGCAGAATGTTGTTTCAATTTAGCTGATGCTTCTATCAGTTTATCTAGTCTGACAGTGCCTTAAATGAAATTTCAGTCGATATCAACTAGTCTGACAGTGCATTTACATGAATTTCATTTTGATTCTAGTTCAAAGATTGCTGACAGCTATGCAATGATAATTATTATGTAATAAGTTGTTGTCTATGGGCCCTTAGATCTTGTTAGATTGGATCAATCTGTATCTAATTAGTTTCCATTTATATAGCGACCAATTTTGAATGCTTTGACAGTTAGATCTTATTGAACTTGACTCGCTGTAATCTAATTGAAAATCTAGAAGACGTGGTTTCGAAATCACATAATAACATGTGTTTGAAACATCCTTTGAGTTATTAATGTCTTTATATGATCGTAAACATTTTATATACTTATAAACTATTTAGGAATCTTTCAACAAACCTGAAGTAATTAGTAACTCCGACTCAGTCGGGACTGTAATACTTTTTGTGCAGTTTTAAATAGCTATAATAGCTATAACCTTTTTCCAATAACCTTTTCAGACGTCATAGCTCGTACTTGGTATATCGTCTTTGGAGAAGTACGAAAAATTAAAAGGTTTCTGCTTCGATCCATCAAAGGTCAAGGTCGTGACTTAGCATGGTTTATCGAAATATGCTTTGAAACGAATTGGAACGGGGGTATAGTTTTGGGCTCTGTCCGTGCGAGTTAAAGGGGACAGATTTTCTCAGAAAATGTTTAAGATAGGTTGACCAAATTTGATGGAGTTCGGAAATCAGAACCCGAGTATTGCCCTTGTTCCGTGTTTTTGGACTCTGTTCGAGGGTAACTTCAAAGGGGACAATTTTTCTCAGAAACTTCTTCAGATAGTATTACCAAATTAGCTGTGTGTAATAAGAGAGGCAGATGGGATAATTTTTCTCAGAAATTATTTCAGATAGGATAACCAAATTAGCTGTTTGTATATAGGTATCCAGACATTGATGGAGTTGAACACAAAAGTCATTCTTTATCGAGTTATTGCCCTTCTGTGTTTTTGGACTCTGTTCACAGGTATCTTCAAAAGAGGGTAGCTATTTTAGTTAAGATAACCAGTTCTGTGTGCAATAGTTTTGTTCTACAAAGTAATAGCCTTTGTCTGTTTTTGGTGCCACATAGGAGACATGCGGCACTGGTAACATATATTATAGAAGACTGCACATACTTTTTAGCTCATCTGGGCCTTTGTGTACAGACTCCTTGACTAGTGAGGATTAAAACAATTAGCTTTGGTGGCCTTGTGGCCCCTAGTATGGGCCACAGGGGCCACGCCCTAAAATCATGTTTTCATCTTCTTCTACAGAAGCGCAAGGTCTAAAAATCTGAAACCTTGTGTACATACTCATTGACTAGTGAGTAATATAATTCATAACTTTGGTCACTTTGGCCCCTTATAAGGGTCACACCCATTAAAACCTATTTTCATCTTTTTCTCAAGAAGCTTAAGGCCTAGAAAGCTGTAGCCTTGTTACAGACTCCTAAGTTAGATAAAGAGGATTCGTAATTGTACATTTGGCGACCCTGTGGAGCCTACAATGGGGAGAACCACATTTGCCACATCCTTGAGCAAAATTGATATGAAGCCTGGTGAGCAACAGAGCCAATGGCTCTATTTTTTCAAAGTTGTTGCAGAAGGACCCACATACTGTTGTGCATGTCACAGGATGACCTATAGAAGTGAAGTTGTCAAAATCAAATTCGGAGCGTGTTCATTGTACTTAAGGTCTCTGGCCCATAATCAGTTTGTATACAATACAAACAATTTCGGATTTTTATTATGAGTATAAGGAAAAGTGCAGTTGTCAAGTTCCATGAAAACAAATATGATGAAGAAATTCTTCAAAGAGTTGTAACTCATCCAACAGAATTGACACATCAAAACGAATTCACATGCACAACATGCCAGAAGTACTTGAAGCAGAAGACTGTCCCTCCTCAAGCACAGGCCTATATGATGAGAGTTCTGCCTGTTTCTATAATATTAGAGCGATTATGTGATCTTGAAAAACAGTTGATATGCAGAATTGTAGTCCTTCCTAAAAGTGAACAGCATGGTTGTTCAGTTGAAACAGAATCCGATGAATTGCCTGCAGAGGAAAGGGTGGATGAGCCACATGGTGGAAATTCAAAGGAAAGGACACAAAGACTCTTTGACAGATTCAGAAGATGATGATGAAAACTATATGCCACAAGCAGACTTGCACGAGTTGCACGAGTCACCGGGCATCAACTGTAATACCCTCAAGTATCCAGAATCTAGCACCTGCTGAAGAACAAATCCGTTTAAATTTACCAGGAGTCTTAACTGGGAGGCTATGGTATTTTTACTTATTTGTTTCCAGACGGAAAATATCCCTTTCTAATGACAGATCTGTGAGATCTCTCCTCCAGAACCTTTCTGTGTATTCGTGGGAAAGAGACACACAATTAATGCCATTCAAGAGACTGTTGTTAGAACATTAGGGATAGCTGAGATGATCCTGAAAAACCTAAGAAAATACTGACTGCTTCAACTGGCAAGGCAGCATCCAATATTCTTGGAACAACTCTTCATTCTGCTTTCAGCTTACCAGTTATACAGAAAGGGTTATCAATATATCAAATCATCTGCCCCGAAATTGAACACCATGCGTGCCCTGTGTGTGAATTTTAAGATTGTTATAGCTGATGAATATCAATGTTCGGCGGACAAGCCCTCTCCATTCCCAATTATGTTTAGCAAGATATCTTTGACTCGAAACTTCCATTTGGTGGCATTTCAGTTCTTGCTGTTTGAGACCTTTTACAGCTGCACCCTGTTGGGAGATGTATTTGCCTTTTCTAATCCAGGATATGAATATTTGGCGGGATCAATATGACAGCAACATTTTTAACTGTATGAGCTCAAAGAAATCATTCGCCAGCAAGGTGATCCACATTCTCTCCCCACAGAGCCAGATCAAGTCATCTATTACGCCGAAATCCGTGGGACCCGGCAGTTTCCCCTGGCGGAAAAAACTTTCATCTCAATACCTTTCAATTTCTTTCTCAAATGACAAGGCTTCTCGCATGGAAAGGTTGGTTCATATCACAATGCCTTTGCCTTGTTTCAGTAGCCAAAATTATGAAGAACCGCGTCGCTGATTGCACAACTAGTTTTGATTGCCTCCAATCAGGCATCTCCCATTCTATCCCACAAACTCGTGGTAATAGAACAGAGGCTAAATCAACATGACTTGATCTGCCTCTGTGGGAAGAGAATGGGTGATCCAGAGTTTGCGTCCTCTTAGCAGCATTGAGAGTTGGGGAGCAAACTCAAGCTCATGTGGACACTCTCAAACACTTGAAAACAATCATATACCCGACGACAGCGTGTCGGTCTTTGTGACAAATGCTCAAGTGCACTCATACAACCAATTACAGCTGAACAAACTTACTAACCCGTTGCTTGAGATAAAGGCTGCCGATACTCAGCGAGATTTCACACTGGTACAACATTTCAACATTTTATGACTTGATCTGATCTGCCTCTTTGGCTAGAGAATGTGCCAAGTCATGGCCCATTACGTTTTTCATTATGGCCCGAAGACTTTCTCCCAAACTGTCACCTCCGATCAGGCTCAGATACCCGACCTGTGCAGCATAAAAGAAGTATACAATGAACTATTTTGTTGCTTCTGCTTGTGAATTGTGTTGGAAAATGGTTAACATTAATAAGGTGCTTTGTTGCTATAAAATATATTTTGTTTTAAAGTGAAGAAAATAGCAATTAATCCATATTGGAATTATTTTGTTCAGATATATTCATAACTGAAAAGGCAAAACAAACATTGACAAGCAGATGACAAAGCCTTATGATTCCTGTATCTCCATATCAAATTTAATCAAAGGAAATCAATAGTTATGAGAGAACCATACCAAGCGCTTCCCGTGTAGGGGGTCTTGAAGATATTGCTCCATATCATCCATTGCCTCGTGCGAGTTCACTGGGACCACTTTGTCCTCCGGCAGGTTGTATTCATCAACTCTTCCCCTTCCCCTTCTCCACGCACACCAGGACATGATGCACCATTTGCTTGACCTATTTTAGTTCCTCCCTCAGAGACTCAACAGGCCTCAGTAACGAGACACTACTGACTGTTAAATGAAATTTTAAAAAAAATCACAAAATGTGCATCAAAGAATCAACAGTAAAATATATCTCAATTGAAATATATTCATTGGCATGATTTTCAAGTCCCTATTTCCCTGATGCATTTCCCACTATTCAATATTTGTTGACACAAATGTTTGTAAAGTATAAAGAAAGTGCACATTGTTCTAGAATTTCTTTTTAACATGACCTTCTAAAATTACACGCAAATATTGAAATTTGTCAAATACTGTTGTCTATAACTCTTTCTGTAGCGACCACACTGCCGATTTTCGATAATAGTAACATAACAAAAGACCTGTCAATAAGTAATTCAAATTTGTATGTAAACTTGTATCTACATCAAGCATTTACCTGTAGTCTATTGCATTTAAAAAAAACCGGGGTACGTTACCACCCAGTTAGGGTGGCTGAATCTGATGTTCCAGTGTTTGATTGAACGATTGACTGAGAGTGAATGGGTGGTGTTGGTAAGCTTGCTTGTGGAGGTACTTTCCCACTTTTTCTCTTCTTCGGTGGTCCATTTGAAGCCAAGTTTCCCTCATCGGATTCATTAGTTGTCATGTATCTTGAGTTTGACCTGTTAAGGAGTATAAAAAGACATATCTACAAAAACAGTGGGAAAAGTTATATTTCTAGCATAAAGATAAAAAACGTTATTTGCAGTCAAATATGATATATTACTTACTAGCCAAGGAGTCCGTACACAAGGTTTCATCCTTCTAGGCCTTCCGCTTCTGTAGAAGATGATACAAAATAGGTGTACAGGGCTTGGCCCTGCCACAGGGCCACCAAAGCTACAATTTCAATCCTCACTTGTCAAGGATACCGTACACGTTTACCGACGGATGTATTGTCAAGTGATATCCTGATAGTTATCTTTTATACATGATAAAGCTCCTCTATATACTCAGAACACGATTTGTGACATACAAATATTTTCTCACCTAGAGATCATTTTGCCTTTAGGTTGTGGCTGTGATGTTTCGTCCATTGACTGTATGTCGGACAGCTAGAGAGCATCTCTCACTTTCCTCTGTGCTTTCTCGTAGTCATCTCGAAACACAACATTTGATGAAATGATCAATGTGAAGTGCAAAGTCAACTGTCGTGATACAATTCATTGCATTACAATACTTATAATGCAGTTGAAACTTGAACGTAGGAACACTATGTACAATTAAGATGGTATATATTTGTAATTTAATCAATGTTGCTTTATGAAAATAAATCAAAGTCCATTTATAAACACTCATGTAATAAGAAAGATGATGGGCAATTGAATTACTTAGCATCTATACTTCAATTGAATTAATTAGGATGGCCAATCATCTTGCCCAGGGTGGCAATTCTTAACTGCTCGCAATACCTTTGCTGTTGACATTCTGCTTGGCCAAAGATAGCAGCTAGTGCCATCCAGCCAAACCTTGGCACTACTTCAACCTCATTTTCAGGTCCACAAAGTTTACAATGGCATACATCCACACGGGGTAATCAATCATCCATTTCTGTGAGTAATCAGCCTTTTCTCTTTGCGACAGCTGCTTTTTTCTCTTAATAATCAATTATGGAGGCTAATTCGGACACAAAATCGGCTGAGAAAATACAGGAAGTGATCTTCTTTTATCAACATTTATACTTTATACTATCAAGTAGCGGGAAGTAATCTCAATATTTGGGGATAGTTGTAATTTCAATAGGACTCATGTTTCATATTCAAAATCGCTGCACAAGGTAAACGGGCTCTCCGCTTCGTGGCAAATTTCACTCAGTTTTCATACATTAACCACAGTTTGAGGATGTTCAAGCATGTCGATTTTTCCATTTAGGTCTCAATGTTATAGAAAACAACTTTAATTGGATGTACTAGTTTTAGGTTACTTGTAATATCCCAAATTCTGGTTTTCATGGAAACAATTTGAACTTAATGCACGTTGGGAGTAGGGTCTGTTTCCGGGCGATAACACAAAGACTATTCCATACCTTTCTATGAAACTTGGTATGAGGTTAGATCTAGGGGTTTAGCGGTGCCTTTTGCTTTTTTGTATTTTTCTAAAATATTTTTCTACTTTCCAAGGAAACAATTTGAAGTTCATACATGTTGGTAGCAGGGTCTGTTCCCGGGCAGTCTAAGTAAACCTAGCCTCAATATTATCCGTTTCACTCCTATACTGAGTCTAGAAAGGCCTAGTAGTGGGTCTCGTCAGCCCACGTATCGAATCGACCAATCAGAACTAATCTTACCAAGCCACAATAGTCTGCCTTCGCACGTCGGAAGGTCATGGGTCGCAGAAAGGTCGGCTGACGCGACCCTCTACTAGGCTTTGCTAGACTCGGTATGGGAGTGAAACGGAAAATTTTGAGGCTAGGTTTACTTAGACTGGTTCCCGGGTGATAGCTAAAAATCTATTCAATATTTTTTTTACGAAACTTGGTATGAGGTTAGAACTAGTGGTGGAGTGGTGCCTTTTGCTATTTTGGTTGTTCTAAAATAGTTTTTTTTTCTGGTTTCCATGGAAACAATTTGAACTTTAAGCACGTTGAGAGTAGGGTATGAGGTTAGACCTAGAGGTGTGGCCTTTTGCTATTTTGATTTTACTGAAATCTTTTTCTGGTTTCCAAGGAAACAATTTTAATATCATACATAATGGTACATGTAGTAGGGTCTGTTCCCGGACGATAGCCAAAAACAATTCTATATCTTTTTCAAGAAATTTGGTATGAGGTTAGAACTTTTGGTGGAGTGGGGCCTTTTGCTATTTTGGTTATTCTGAATTTTCTAAACAACTTGAACTTAGTAGGTAGTTGGGGTAGGTCCATTTTCAAGCCATAGCTCAAAAACATTTAAATATATTTTTTCTAAACTTGGTATGTGGTTTACTACTAGTCGAGGAGTAGTGCCTTTTAGTACTTTTATTTTTCTGGTTTCCATGGAAACAATTTTGTATTTAGTAGGTGATTTTCTGATTAAAAGGGCGGGGGACATCCCAGTGCCAGTCCAAGTAAACCGAGCCTCAGTAATACTCGCTATATTCCTTTACTGTGTCAAGCCAGATACAGTAAGAGGTCATGTCAGCCGACTTTTCGGCGACGAATGACCCTCCAACATTATTTGTGCTAAAGCCCTGATTGGTCAATTCGATAAGTCTGCTGACGCGAGCCGTTACTACACCTAGCTAGACTCAATATGAGAGAATAGCCAGTGCTTTTGAGGCTAGGCTTACTTGTCACAGTGCATCACATTCACATATGTCCAGTTGTTATTATTATTAACATGTTGTGTTTTAAAATGAGACATGTAACAGAATTATAAAAGCTATATATGTAAACGCATGTCAGGGGATATTTTGCTCGACCTAATGCGTTTGAAAACCCTTGGTTTGTGTGTTTTAAATGAAGGGCCTTTATTAGATGTTTTGATTGATTATGTTTACCATTTGTCTTCTCAAGAAGCATTAGCTCCGGAATGAACCAAATGTAAATTTAATTTAAACTCTAGGAATTACATTAAGATGCCAATATCAGTTAATCTGATATGGTTGATGTCTGGAATAACGCTGAATTGACATGTTTTCAAACATGAACTTTCTAAAGTGTAATTGAATCTCTGTGTGTACATGTTTTTACGTTTGTGGCTGTTATTTCTGCTTATTGCAGTCAGTGCTGAAAGACTCGCGGTCTCATTTATAGGTATTGCAAGTTAAGTATATCGTGTTTGGATTTATAAATATAATAATATAAGATGTGTTTCTATTCAGTGGATGTTAGTTTATTTGGAAGGTTTTTCATTAAGACCAACGATCCTTTTACCAATATACTACACAGATGGGGAATACATGTGACTCGCCCTGAAAATGATGCTGTTCATTGTTGCGTCTTTATTGCCATATCACATGAATGTAACTATAAACTTGCGCATACATTTACGGTTACTTATGCTGAAAAGAAATTAAGGTTACTAATGTAAAATTATAAAACTCCAATTCCAAAATTATTTAGCCTTTTAAGTAAATATTTAATCCTGAATAGCATCTTCAGTTAGATACACAGTTTTCCAGCATCAACCTGCTAACAATTGGCATTTACTCTTATTCAAGATAAGAATAAACGTTTAAGACGTAAACAACACGATCAAAAGTTTTTATTTGATCAACTTTTATTGTGTAGACAATATTGACGTTTCGACATAGATTTATATACTTTGATGTAATGTAAAAAATGTTTTAAGAATGCCTTTTTACCAGGTCACCGCCATAATTTTTACACTGAAGTTGTTACTTTAATACAAGCAACAGTGATGAAACGATACATTTAATGCACATCATTAAATGTTATCATTGATAGAAATGTGAATTGCTTGATGAGGTTTACCGGTCAACAGTTTCTGTCTTATATAATACTGCTTAAGAAAAGTATTTTGTCTCTACTAATTTTCATGATAATTACAATTATAAATGGAGTTTGCATAGAACATCTTTCAAAGCTGATTGTCAGAAAACCGGGCTCACAATATCCAGGCAGTGTAAGTTTCTCGAAATACGAAAGGACATCAAATACATCCATAAAATAGCGACAGCCGAAAATAGTATGTGCTTTATGAACCTTGAAGAACAGCGGCATCTTGTTTGTCAAGGAAGTTCTAAAATTGATTACCCAATCAAAAGGCTTTTAGATTTGGGCTGCAAGATTGAGGTCATCTCAAAATCCAATAATCCCTTTCAGAAAATAACGTATTGTGTTGTATATCTTTTAAAAATAGATGATGAACTTAAAGGTTATGATACATTCAATCGAATGAATACAGAAAACAGTGCCTCGGAGCAATTTATCGACAATAGTTACCTTTACATTTATGTTAAAACACAAGAGCGGAAATAATACTGTATTTTATGATACATGTAATTAATAAAACAAGCTACTTTAACCCATCTTGGAAACTGACAGATTTTGAAATCCTTTATATCTGCTGTTTATTGTTCTTCATTAATGGTAGACACAGTCGTTATTGTCAAAATTAAAATAATGAAGGTTGTGTTAATGCAGTTAAAAAGCTTAGCATTTGCATATTGTCTATTTTGAATAAATAATATTTGAATATATTCATTTATGTAAAGATAAGTTTTGAAAGCTTTAAATGTCACACTTAGTTATACATACATGTATATAAAATAATCACTGTTTTTTTTTATAAAAGATAATTTGCAAAAACGTAACCCAAAATGAAAGATTTTAGTGTATTTCGGCCAAAGATGCCTGATGTGGATAGTTAAGTATTTATGATGGATGGATTTGTCTGGACAAGTGTCTTCAACTAACTTCATTCTTAGAACACTTTTATAATGTTTTAGGTTGTCAATGCAGGATCAAATTTGCGTACGTAGTACGCAGGCTTAGTTGTTATTTGAACATTAATGGCACATATATGTAATTTTAATACATTCCAGAGTATGTTGTAGCTGTAACAAATCAACTAAGACAGAGCAGATAGCAATGACTGAAATTCCGATAAAGTCCTATTTGTTTGAATGATTCCACTTAACATACAAGAAATCTGCACTTGTTGTGTTATGATGATGTTAGGAACATGGGCTCTAGATAAAATCAGACGGACATTACTGAAAATATTCACTTACCGCTTACCTTTTTATTTGCTGTAACTTGCTTTTAAAGGGGCAGCAGCACGTTTTAGGGGGAATATAAGGTGATGTCAGAAAAATGAAAATTAATGGTTCCAATTGAAAGACAATGTATTTAAACTAAATGAAGCAGTAATGATTCAAATATATAACATAAAGTTTAGTCATGCGATTCCTTTTTCTTACACAAATTATATTAGAGGCGTTCACAAAAAAACAAAAAAATGGCTGCCAATGTATGTGAATCTTCATACTTTGTCCTCTGACTATGGATGATTGGCTTGTGTAATGAG
The DNA here is from genome assembly GCA_916613615.1 of Steromphala cineraria. Taxonomy (NCBI): domain Eukaryota; kingdom Metazoa; phylum Mollusca; class Gastropoda; order Trochida; family Trochidae; genus Steromphala; species Steromphala cineraria. Next base: position 25,302,804 of record OU744721.1, read on the forward strand.
ATTTTTGATACTGTCAAGATAGTGCATTTAGCGATAACTTAACAATTATCATTGAAAAAATAAAATGTAAAATTATCAAAAAACGTGCTACTGCCCCTTTAATATTCTCAATATTATTTCATCTTTTTTCATTTGTATGCGGAAACTAGGATACAGTACATTCATAGAACACATGATGTATACAAAAACTGCTGATAGCATTTATGAAGTGTTTTCAAAATCTTTAATGCCACCTTTAAGCAAATGATAATCAACTCAATCGACGACTTATGTTTGCTAAATCCAAGAGGATATATACAAGTTTCACCACAATTTATTTCGATTTATAGTGGGACACCTAGACAATTCGAATTCGACAACCTCTAAAACCATTCCATTAATCACACAAATAATGGAATCTGCTTGGCAAGTTCAAAGTGGTTACCCATGTTCTTTAGGTGTGAAGCAGATGCTAGTTTAGTGAATGCTTGAGTAATCAATTCCTTTGAAGTGTCTTTTGTGAATAAGTCGTGTGTAGTGCTTTGCGTCTGTTAATCCATGTATAAACATCGAGCAGGAAAATCCAACATAAAATAAATGTCTGGTGACTAAAAATTATGTTTTAGAGCCCAACTACTTAAGAGTTGTCAACTATGAGAGATTGAGCAAAGTATCAACATACAAAACATGCTCACTTAGTGTGGTAACTTAACACACAACATCTGTTAGTAACCTTGATAGATGCAGTAACTAAAAAGATATAGGTTCATGTATGCTTGGACTTGAAATATCAAAGATCAGATAGCTAATGCTTACTAAATAGTTAAAACGAAATACAATACCAATAGTTCGTTCCCCACAACCAAGATGCTTCTGAACAACTCAACGCTACAGTTTTAGTCTGTCATGACAGCTTCATCAGGGATTTGCTCCAAATCACTTAATTGGCCAGTTAAGAGTTTACAGGAGCTGTGCATTGATCGACCCCTTGACTCAGAAGCAACGTGTTTCCCCTGCAGAGTTTAGGTATCAGCTGTTAGCATTTAGACGTGTAATTTTCAGAGTGTTTCATTCATGCAAATCATTAATCTGTCAGTGCCAGCTATCGTGTGGCCACAGGAAACAAATTACTAAAAATAATTACCGGTAATTTGTGCTTTTGATGTTCCATGATGATTATTAATAATGAAGCTCTAAGAGTCAATTGGTTTCACTTATGGATTAGCAATGAGATGTGCAAATTACATATTGATAGAAACACCAAATCCATTAGTGGGATACTTTAATGACATGCATGTACATGTATGTAATTCATATATATATATATGTTAATTAAGAAGTAGTTTGAAAATAAATACTCATTTGTGCCTGATTTTGTATATGCATGGGTATAGTTCATAGGGCACATGGCAGTATCTTTAACACTCGCAAAACAGTATTTTCATTCTTATGAACCATGTGATACCTTATACACTGTTTTAATATCAACTATCAATGCTGTAACAACATGGGTGTCTGTAAATCTTGTTACATGTTCATTTCATAGACATAATATTTAACACATTAATTATCGTGTTAATGAAAACCAACATTTACAAATGAAACCGAACCCTCTACCGTTTCATGTAATTGCTGTAAGATTTCGATTAATTTTGTAAGGTCGAAATTTTCAATAAACATCTTTGCTGTTTGGATTCCGTCTTAAAGGTTCGTCCAGTCATTTCTGACAAAAACAGTTTTATGATCAGGACATAAAAAGCATAGTGATTTATAAATTCATAAATTGAAACTGGTATTTATAAGCATCAATATTTTCTTTACTGTCATGATCTTAAATGCAAATTCGCCAATGGTTATATCAAAGCTATTAAAACCAGTTAGGCACTAAATCTACATGGGATGATTTTTTATCTAAATTGCATAGCATTTAACTGGCTGGCTAGAAACTATTACAGATTTTTTTTATCGTGTCCTGTATCTGTATTCACGTATATACTTTTAAAATGTCATCCAATGAAAACACTTCTCTCATGCAAAAGAATGGTTGTCAGTGGGTGTTTGAAGTTATTAGGTAGCCGAAATAATTACTTTTGATAAACCTCACCGATTGCGAAACCGACTTTGATTGCACCCAATGAGGCCTATACCTTGCTAGCCTGAAAACTAGTATTATAAAAAAAGAAAGTATTTCCTTAATAAATGTTGTTATAGTCGTAAGGGTTGAGGGGTCCCTCCTGAAGTCGGTCATCTTCAAATTAGTATAAAAAAAGTCAACAAACACACTTGTTTTTCAAAATATACATGTAAAGCAATTTCGATCTTGTTTAAGGAAACTTCAAACAAACCAAATAATTTAATCTGTTCCTTAAATTCGTTATATAACGTTTGAGATATGTTTCCTATCATGTTTCATTATATGATGGAAACATTCATAGTTCTTTGATAACTATCAATTTTGTTTCATACTATTATCTATTATCCCATGTTAGTCGACGTACTATTAAAACTGAAAAGGTGATAATTATTCAGTTGCATGTTAGTGTTACACTTTTAAGTATATTCCTATTTTGAAAGTAACAAGCCGTTCAATCACTTGATTGTTCCTTTTCCAAAGTTCTAATCACAAGTTACCGAACAATTTCGTTTTGTAATAACCAGTCTGTCTTTCTCCTCTGTTCCAATGTCGTCTAAGGCAAAATCAACGTTTGCATCATATTCATAATGTCATAGAGCTTGACATCAGTCTATTGTCTTACACTATAAGTTATACCATTCAGAGGCGGGGTGCATGGGGAGATATCAGCCTCAAGCTTGGTGTTATGCGACGAGCCTCTGAATGGTATAACGAATTTATCTTACCGAATGTTTAAACAAAACGCATATAATATGAAGATAAAGAACACTGTTAACTGCCTAAACCATTTGATCAAAAGAAACCAGCTTGATCATGTGTTCGAGGTAACATACATTGTACATTTCATGACGCTCAATCCGCACGCTTGTTTCATGCTTTTTATGTGCAGGGGTATAAATAATTTGTCCTCCCGCTCAAGAGGGTGATATCAGTATTTATCCAGGGTTACGTGGATCAATCACAGTTCGAGATTCTTACATGAGGTAGGATAAGTACATTTATTTGCTCTCTACAGATCGCCCTACTGTTTCAACCAACACAAACGTTATGTAACGATAATGGTTTCATCGTATGGAGTCCACTAAGACAAAAGAGTTTAATCATTGAAACATACCTCAATTTCAATTGACTTTAGGATATGGAAATAGAGTCCTACACAACAAAAGAAAACGAAAATAAACACCGTTATTACCGCTCTGTTTCTTACAAGAACCGTTCTTGAGTCCTGGGGTTTATTTGATTATCATTTGTTTTTGGTTGGTTCCTTTAGCAGATGTGAGAAGTCTTGAACATCGATTGCCTAAATGGCTTCCATAGGTGAATATATACTCGATATTACCCATGTCAATGTAAACATACAGAATTGGTACAATTGGGGTGAACAATTGCACTGAAAAATCAGCTGAGACTATTGGTGAAACATACTATATATAGGTTTAACATTCACGATATTGACCAAATACTGTGTCAGTTCACTTGATGGTTGTGTGCTCTATTCATCTATTTTAACATTGTAACCAAATTCCAGTTTGATTCCACTGCAAAGAATTGCTGAATGAAGATATGCAATTTAAAATAGCAACTGGCTGTCTGTGGCATCCTAGATATTGGTAAATTGAGTTATATTATGTTTGTATTATAAACAAGTTTAAAAGGTTTGACAGTTTGATCTAATTGAACTTTACGTCTCTATGATATCTCTATTTGATTACAGACTCAGAACTGGCTACACAATCATATAACTCAAAGCATATAAGATATAATTGTTATGATTGATGTTTTCGTTGCAAGTACATACATGTTTTGATGTAAAATGATTACTCATTATACGATAGCTTGAAAAAGCCAACGAGCCAACATTGACTCTTTTATTAATGTTAATCGAAGCTGATTGCATCTCTTCCAGTTTTTAACATAACAAAGACAGTCGATATACTTTCTGATGTATATAAACATTCTGCCCATTGATGTAGAATAAATAGTTTGGCAATGCTAATCTGAATCACATTTATATTTAAAATCAAATGCATACTGAAAAAAATAGAGCCAGTGGCTCTGTAGCTCATCCGGCTTCATAAATTTTGCTTTAAAATGGCAAATGCTGTTCCCCCCTACTTTGGGCCACAAGGTCACCAAATGTACAATTTGGAATCCTCCTAACTTAGGAGTCTGTAGACAAGGCTTCAGCTTTCTAGGCCTTATGCTTCTGGAGAAGAAGATGAAAATAGGTTTTAAGGGCGCGACCCCAATGGCCCTTATTAGGGGCCACAGGGCCGCCAAAGATACAATTTATAATCCTCACTAGTCAAGGAGTCTGTACACAAGGTTTCAGCTTTCTAGGCCTTATGCTTCTGGGGAAGAAGATGAAAATAGGTTTAAGGGCATGGGCCCTGTGGCCCTGATTAGGGGACACAGGAGCTACAATTTATAATCCTCACTACTCAATGAGTCTGTACACAAAGTTTCAGCTTTCTAGGCCTTATGGTTCTGGAGAAGAAGTCGAAATTCCACAAAGTTTACGGATGGACGGACAGACGGACGCCGGACACCATGCCATGCCATAAGCCCATCGGGCCTTTCAGGCCAGATGAGCTAAAGACTGATGTATCAAAAATATTATTAAACTATTTTGTAAGTTGTATTTAACCATACAATCAAGGCCTGCTGAACTGAGATACCTATTAGATTTAAGTGATAATTCATTTGAAAGGGAAAAGTAGAAAACTAATTTCGGCATGTCCAAACTTGTAGAATGACATTTAATCATTTTCTAAGCAAGATCATTTCTTGGCACCGAATCAACGTCTAAATTGATAGTACATCTTTCCCCTTACCTTATATATATATTATGTGAGAATAATGTTGGCCCATTCCCAATGTCAATAAAATCCTGTCGAGCACATAGATGTCTCGCTAGAAAATATGATTTCGTAAAATGACGTAGGTCAATGCCTTCTCGTGGTTCATACTAATCCATTTTAATTACATCTTGCAAGATTTCTTCCAGAGAAGATGTCACGCTCTGTACATACATTCTGTCGGGCACTGACGCCCTACAATAGCCAGGAGGAGACATTTATGTGTAAATGGTCCCAAGTTCTGGACTCATTTTTGCCCACAAGGTCGATAAAACATTACCTGCGGCTTGTTGGTTTATTTGGCAAGTTGAAACAAGTTGAAGGTCGTCATATTGAGCTGAAAGTGGCTTATCAATAAGTTGATAAAACAAATAGCTGTAGAAAAAAACAAGCATTTTCACTACAACTATCATAAATATCATGTATTTGATAGAAAACACGTTAATTGTTACATGGTAGACTATCCTATATAAAGCAAAGCTAAAGGGTAAATGAGAGGATTATAAGGGTTTGCTTTCAAAATATGAAAAAGAACAGGAAACTGCGAATAATCAAATATACGTCACCAGAGATATGAATTATAATCATCACCAGGAAACAATCTGTACAAAATGTTTCAGTTAAGAGAATAGGCCCTGCTGATTAAATGAGGTTCATATCATTGCACGTGGTTTAACATTAATGAGCATACCCTTATTGTATTCTGCTAAATTAAGAGAAAATGTGCAACCATTGCAACCTACTTTCTTCACGCACATTAGGATGCCTTGCATTATGATTGATTAAATCAATTTAAACCTGCAAGCAACGAAAATGTTGTAATAAATGAACAACACAAACATGTTCATTTATTTTAGTAAGTTGAATTGACAGGTTAACTTTCCAGATAGTAAACGTTTGAACATTGGTGCTGTAGATAAGACGTTTCTTTATTCACGTGTTCAACATCAAGCTTATCAGGTTTACTGACATGAGCATCTTAATGTTAACCACCTGCTTAAAAGGTAATTAGATTAAACCAGGAACAATATCTAACTCATTCATTGATTCAGTTTGACAGTTACATTTTAATATACAGTAGAACACGGATATAGCGATACGGATATGTTTGTTGTTTCCTCTCGTAAATATATGATACAATCTCCAGAATATAAAATACAGGTAACCCAATTATTAAAAATGCAAACAAGCATGTTTGAAAAGGTTCAATCTCCCCTGTTTGTTTCATATTGACCGCTGACTACTTGACGATAATAGTTATGCATAGCATGGAGGCGTTTGATTTGATAAAGAAATTCAAATGGATTGTGGTGCAGTTTTCTTCCGCCAGGGGAAATTGCTGGAACCCACGGATTTCTGCGTATTACATATAGAACGTTAACAGAGGCTGTATCAACATTGCATGACTTTGATCTGCCTCTGTGGGGAGGGAATGATGTTTTTAGTGAATCTTCATTCTGTCAACACACAAAGTTTGGTTGATTATTTAAACAACGACTGATCATGCCTACTCATAGTTGATATATTCCAACTATATTCATAATAAACTCTTAATCATGTCAAACTAAATCCCTCAAGGAGGTAGTTGTGGATAAGACGTTTGAAAAGCTTAGTTGGGAAACTTTATAGCCTATTTACGAGTTCGGTCGGCTGATGTTTGATTATCTAAAAGCTTTATATTTTAACTTTCATAACATCTATTTAATAAATGTAATAATTTAATCACTATTTTGTCAAACGTTAAGATTATTCTAAAATGTGGTACAAGGTTGGAGTCTAGTTCAACACAATCAACTTAACGATCGAATGAGTATACCAATCATTGTAACACCATGAAATAGTTCTGTTCTATTTTGTAATTTTTGAAAAAAAAACCCAGTAAACCTAGCCTCAATACTATCCGTTTCACTCCTATACTGAGTCTATAAAAGCCTAGTAGAGGGTAGCGTCAGCCCACGTATCGAATTGACCAATCAGAACTCATCTTACCAAGCCACAATAGTCTGCCTTCGCACGTATAACGTTGGAGGGTCATAGGTCGCAGAAAGGTCGGCTGACGCGACCCTCTAGAAAACAACCTGAGTAATAACATTTTCGCAATGAAACACGAGCCAGAAAATGAAATCGCCTAAAGTTACAATGGAAAGTAAACCAATTTTAACGAAAAGACAACAGTCAAACTAAAGATCAGATATCATTGCAAAGGATCTAGTATTGCTAATCAATTCTCATTTAAAACTCTTATGATCAATTTGGACAGGAATAACACTTTGGGAGCAGTCAAGGACGAACTCAAAATGCCAGACGTTCAATTCATCTTTGTAAGAGTGGATAAATCCAGATCAAACAAAAGTCAACACCTCTTGATTGAATCCTTAAGGGCATTATCCAAATAATATGCTCTAAACCAGTAATGTTTATTTCACATGATTACAAGTCTTTCTCTTATAGATTTATGAAATTGTAAATCTAGGGCTTGTTCCTCAAAACGATCGCAGCTACAATCAATTGTAACAGCTAGGATCAATATTTTGTTGACATTTGTTAAATTTCATATTTTGAAAATGAAAATTAACATTATCTTTGTGATTAGCTATGATAATTAAACATACACTAAATACTTTCCTTCTCTCCTTCAACAGTAGGATGAACACTCTTGTACTGTTAATAATTTACCATCATGGCTTGTGAGAGATCAACCGATAGCGCCTAGGAGATTTCGTTTGGCAGTACATTTTGCACAATATCCTGTCATTGTCAACGCTACATGACAACATAGTGCTTTTACGTCACTATGCAATGTTATCACTGTCTTGAAATCTAGTATTGTTGTTCAGAGATGTATTTTTTTCTCCGAGATGTAAAACAGGGTGACTTTGGATGATAAATAGAATATCGCCCTCGTGTCTTTTGATATGAAATATACCAACACTCGTTGATATATGTAAAAATATTCATAACTTTCATAAACTCATGTTGATAGAAATTAATTTTGTTAAATTAAGTTTGATTGATTGATTAATTCTCATGCTAATATTTGTGTTGTTACTGTTCACTTGTCACCTAAATTGGTCGAATAATCACAATCCCCTTTTTAAAGGTTGTTCTTGTTCTTGTCTTCTTCAGATCGCAGTGTCTATCATTTCTACTCTACCCTTAACTACTCTACTTAACCCTACTCTTATAAGACTTCGAAAGATCTCGTTGAACTTCTTGGAAGACTTCTGTATCTCATAGACGACATCAGAGAACTTGTGAGTAACTGTGCAAGGACCTGTCCACTTCGTCAGGAGCCTTGGTGACTTGCCCTTGTGTCTTCGATTTGTAAGGCACCACACTTGGTTCCTCAACTGAAAATGAACGCTCTTGTAGATATCTGTCGTAGTTCTGTTTCTGTGTTGGAATCCGTGAGGGTGGTCCTGGCAGTGTCCGAGGCATCCAAAGGTTCTGCTTCAATTTGCGGGATATAATAGGTGGTCAGCACTATCCTGTCTCAGGATACGAACGTTACGCTAACTTCACTAATCTGTACCCTGGGCTCAGAAGCTAGATTCGCGACTTGGAATATAGCCAATCAAATCTTTTTCTTGGCACCTTCTCGATAAAATTTCAACGAGAAATAACGTTCGTACCCTGAGAGAGGAAGGATCAGTACAGGTTCTACTGCTGGATTGCTAATTATTACGTCCATCGGCATACTAATTTCCCGACCAAACATCTTTCTGTTTTTTGTTACCTTGGTAGATTCCTGCACTACGCTGCGACATGGCATTTGTGCCAGACATCTGCCGACATCTTTTTACTATAGAAACAAAACCAATCGAAGAATCTGTACTTTGTGTTACCCCCACTGTCGTAAAATATCTGTCTGAGACAGTTGATTATGTGATCATTTACAATCACGATGTCAAAGACAAATTGTCTCGAATCGATTATATAGATCTTTTCAATACTTCCTTTTGTATTTTGTTTTAGTTACAAAGTCTGAAACAATGTGACATTACCATTTTGTTGACACTTATTCATTGCTTATTAATAAAGAACTCGTGTTGATAGATTGGGGTTTTGAACTATGAAATTCTGTACAATAACATTGCTTCCATTCTTATTAATGTTCGCTTTAGAGACGCAGTTTGCATCAATCACCAGCAGCAAGTTCGACAATTGAGAATACAGAAATCATCCAGCGTTTGATATAAAGTGATAATTAATTTCTATGGCAAGATCAAGATTGTTATCCCCCGCCGCGCGATTAGCGCGAAGCGGGGGATATAGTATTCGGCAGCGTCCGTCCCTACGTCCGTCCGTCCGTACGTCCGTCCTTCCGTACGTACGAAATGGAATAACATAAGTACTATTCTCTACATCCTTCTCATATTTTGCATATAGGTTCACCTCAGTGAGAGTAATTGTCCAAATGGGTTTCGTGACCTTGACCTTCATTTCAAGGTCACAAGGACACTTTGTCATTTTACCCTTGTTGGCGCGACATCTAAAGAACTGTTTACTGGATTCTCTTCATATCTTAAATATAGCTTCTCCTGATGAAGACCTTGGGCTGATTAGATTTTGATGACCTTGACATTATTCTCAAGGTCACAGCGGAACTTTGAATTTTTGGACATGTGAACTTGCATGTTTACCCTTGTTAGCGCGATATCTCAACAACTGTTGACTGGATTCTCTTCATATCTTACATATAGCTTCCCCTTGGGAAGACCTTGACCTTCATTTCAAGGTCATTGCGAGGCTTTGACATTTTACCCTTGTCAGCGGGATATCTCAAGAACCATTCACTGGATTCTCTTCATAGCTTACACAATGCATCTTATTGGGAAGGCGCCGGGTCCAGTCGATTTTGGTGACCTTCACATTATTTTCAAGGTCACAGCGAGACTTTGAAAATTTCAGCATTGAAACCTGCATTTTAGGCTTGTCAGCAGGATATCTCAAGAACCATTAACTGGATTCTCTTCATAATTTACACAAAGCATCTTATTGGGAAGGCGCCGGGCCCAGTCGATTTTGGTGACCTTCAAATTATTTTCAAGGTCACAGTTTATAGATTTCGTGACCCTCTGACAACAAATAAGAGGTCACAGCCAATAATTGATTGATAATTTGCGGCGGGGGATTATGTCACCTCAGTGACAAACACTTGTTTTATTACAAATTGCTAGCATGAGATAAACCAAGAAAATTTAAAAAAAAATGTTTGGTGTTTTACATGTACGTATTTTTTATATATAAGTATATAAGTACTAATTAGTGAATGTTTCACACAGATTTCATTTGTCATAAACAATTTCAAACATTAAATATAAATGGGGGATCATTTCATCTCATTGACAAGCGATTGTTTGGTAATGTTTGACATCATTATACCTTACTACCTTACTTTATCAATTTATAAAGATTTTTCCTAATGTGTCAATGTTGATATGAACATTGAATAGAACTCTTACCCATAATAGCAGTGTGGGATATATTTTAGAGGCTCATATAAGAATTAACATTTGTTGATAATGCCGTTGCTGTAAAGAAATTTCTAAAAAAACCTCAATTAAAATGTAAACTGAGAAATGCATTTTGCCTCGAATGTTTTTCATACGTGAATACGTAATGGTAATTAATTAGACCTTGACTCAACATATACAATTTTCCTGTTCTTGTGTGTGATGTGGATAGTGATAATTTGCAGGGGTAAGACTCTAACAATTTGTCACATCTACATTGAGCACTTTCAATAAAAGGATGATAAAGGATATTTAGCTTTTATAAGGGGGAATGCTATTAGGGAAACGAATGTAAACTTCCTTTGATAGCATTCAGGATAAAGAACAATTGTTGAAGGAGCATGAAAAGAACAATCTGAAACAAAGAACACAGTTTAGAACTCTGAAACATTGTATACTAAAGGGACAGTAGCACGTTTTGAGGAGGAATATAAGGGGATGTCAGGAAAATGAAAATAAACGGTTCCAATGGAGAGATGTATTTATACTAAATGGAGCAGTAACAAATCAAATATATATGTAAAGTTCAGCCAAAATATTGCTTTTTTCTTACACGAAATGAATTAAGTTGTTCACAAAAATGATCGCAAATGGACTTTATGTGAATTTTTATAATTTGTTGACTGAATATGGTTGATTGGTTTTTGTAATGAGATTTTTAACACTATTATGTAAGACATTAACGTACAATTATCAGTGACAAATTTACAATCTAAAATTTTTACTAAACGTGGTAAGTTATAGATAAACCCATACTTCTCGAGGTGTATGGCTCAATAACCTCCTGTTTGAATCGTGGAACTCCGAGGCGTAGCGTAGCTACTGGTGCGATTCCCACCATCTTTGATTATAATTCTCAAAAACTTATAATTCTAAATTTAACAAGTCCGTTTATTTGACAACGTTGAAGATCTCTTTCCTGACCTTAACAATAAAGAGTGTATGAGAAAAGGAGAGGTGTATCCGTAATTACAATAATTTACAAACTATTCTTATTTTTTGTAATGATTTTACGATATGCAAATCTTCATTCTTAAAAACAATATCAATCTGGTACTGTCGCCTTTGCTTATCAATCATAAATTGCATTCAAAGCTGATAAACTAGATTTTTATATACAATCGCTGCAAAACATATCTGGACAAGGCGGCAATTGGAAGTCCAGCCCTCATTCATCTTAACGTCCTATTGATAATTGCATGGCATCTCTTAGAAGAAATACTGTCTATGAGTAATGAACTATTTACAAAGTTCTTCTATGCTATTGTTTGTTTATACGATAACCATTGATTTGTGCAAATGCATGCACCGCTCAACTACATTTCCCCACATCAGAGATAATGATAATCAATCCAAATAGTCATGTAACACATTGATTAGTCCTCAGCTGAGTGGTTCCCATTTAACTATTTACTTAACATACTTGGAAGTTCAAGATGTCACGTATTATTGACAACAATGCATTTTTAAAACTATTGCTGGTAAACCTCTTATATATAGTTAATAAAATAATGTAGACTTCAAATGAAGCCTTTTAACTTTTCAGAAAAAAGATATTTCTCAATTACTGAATAATAGATAGATATATGTAATAAAAGCTCTTTAAAAGATCATTGATCATCAAAGACAAATTGTAGTGGCACGAGCAAACTCATTCACCGCTCATATTTTTTTAGGCAGCCATATTCGCACGAGCCTTCTTTATTAGCTTAACGTTTATGTGTTTTATTGATGATTTATATAACTTTTTCTTGCCAGGTTCAGCTTGACATGAGATTCCTACGTTTCTATTTTTACCAGTTTCGATTAAAAAAGTTTTGTCAACATTGATAGTACTAGTCATTATCCTTATGTTCAAATATTTGACATTCCGGTCGTTACCATATCTTATAGTATTTCAGTATTTGCACGTTTGTTCATTTTCAATAGCTCGGTCTATCTCACTGTGTTGATGCTGGTACATGTAGATGTCATTCAGAAGCAGCACTACCATGTTCATTGGGAAGAGTATATCGGTAATAGTTCTTTTCTTTATTTCGGATGTCCATCTACTGATTTGTGTTTCAAGGACCAAATGTAAGTAAGAGTTTCTTATATTTAAAAAATATTTTAAATACAGATTTAGTATGATGATGATAATCAAATATAAATACCGTTTATGCAAAATTGAGGTTAATATGTGGGAAAATTTGATCACAGTAAACATTTCCGGCAATAGGTCTTGTGGACACTACACGATGAACTTTGACTTCTTCTCTTGCTAAAAAAATGTTGATAACGGGTTGACATTTAAACACCATTCATGTATGATTAGAGGTATGATTTCTCGATTTAGACAAGCAAATACAGCAAATAGTGGCCGAGAAGGTACTTCAGGCAATCTTCTCAAATATGTTAGAAATCTTTTATTTTGATATCTCATTCTACCCTAATACCTTTCGGTATCAGTCATTCTTTAAAGTTTAATAGAATCATTTGAAAGAGTGAAAATAATCACATTACAGCAATGACAATTTACTTTCTATTTCTAGTGTATTTTAACTTGAATTTTGACTCCAAAACTATAAGTTTTTGTTAACGCTGTTGTCCAAAGACATTGATACATTTGTAGAGTGATACTTTCTTCATTGATAGATGATTTATCCTTCTATTATAAATTATTGTTTTCCGAACAATTCATATTTCAGCCATTTGAAGTTGTAAAAAACATCACTGCTTAATTAAGCTTTTTGTGTATAGATTCACCTGAAGAACAGGCTAAGAAGGATGTTGCTTCAAATGTGAAGACTCAAACCAACCGACTACGAGTTAACAGATGGATAAAGCTGATATCATCAAACAATAAGAAACTTCATTCAATTAATGACGAGGAAACTGAAAGAGGCATTGCCGCAAGATTAGAAATTGCCCACAAAATAATACTCTATGAGAAATGGGAATATGTTCACATCTTAATGAAAGGTAAGTCGAATTTTGTCCTCTATGAATGTCGTTGTGCGTCTGACCATGCCCAAATTTGAACTGAAAGCAGCAGAATCATTTTAGTGTTTTTTGCTCAATTTGTTTATGGAAAATGCTAACGATACGTTTAAAGACATAATATTCTCATCAAGGTCGACCATATTGCGTTTGGTTACACGAACCCTTACTCGTTGTTTTTAATGTGGCATATACTTTATCATAAATACTCCCTGAAAAGGGGTGTATTGCACCAAATATTTCCAATAGTTTTTCATAAATAGCTTTGTAGTCAAAATAATAGTGTAAAGGGGCCGACGGCACGTTTCTCATTGTAAACAAATGTTTACGCTCAAACTTCATCTATTTACTCTCTTTTCGATGGCAACATTAACGTGTTTAATAACTGAAATATTGTTCAAAACACGTTAAACACTCAATGATAAATCTTTCGGATTATGGATAATCCTATTGAGTAATGAATTGATTGAGCCTCTGAAGATATTACGTGTATATTTTGCATAAACATATTTATTGGGGACACTTTGATTATATACTTGTTACTGTCCCTTTAAATATATATGTTTATTTATTAACAGGCTAGTTTGATTTGATGTTTTTTTCAGGCTCGCGTCTCGGTGAATTCAAGTATGGTATGAGAATCAATGACTGTATACTTCGTTATCTTGATAATGACAATATTGATGTGACGATACGGGAAGTTCTCAACAATGTCCAAGTTCGACAAACTGATGATCAAAGAAGAATCCTCAATTTCGTCATGATTGACTATGCAAATAGAATAAACGAGACGATGACTAAAGTACGTAATTTCTCCTCGCTTTTACTAAATCCATCTATTAATTGATATAATTATCGTGATGACATAAGTTCAATTTGTAATATACAAATATTAGAATATATATACATACCGTCTGCACTGGCGGCCATTTGTTCTGTGTTTGCTACGTTGAGCGGCCCGCGTCGGCTTTCGGGCGACTTGCAGAAATAGCAATACAGAGTTGGTAGGTTCAGTGAATGGGGATCGATAGGTGAATCATCCAAGTATATGTCTACACAAAGAAATATTGGAAAACATGTCTCGTTAGCGTAGCGATAGAGCCCGAATGCGAGCGTCTGGGCACAAACCTGCCGAAAATCGCATTTGCTTCCTGCCTTGTTAATATTATGTATCTACGAAGGCTGTCAAATCTGGGGGTCATCTCAATTTTTGGGATGATTGCTCAATGACCCGGGGGCCTGTGAATATATATCCCTATCTGACATAAAAATTCACAAATTGCCAATTAAAAACTGTGTTGGTTGTATCTGACAATGTTTTTAGCAAGTTAAAATACTAATTACTAGTATTCTACATATTTTAAAGCGTTTGTCTTAGCATTTCAGATAAGAAAGTTTAAAACAAAATTGTGTCACTTTCCAGCTGAAAGATATAGACACGGAGCAGTATAATGGAATTCTCAGACATTTTTCAAAATGGTTGCTACTCCCACTTACTGACGGGGATATAGGGCCGAACGGATTTGACAACGTGGCAATGATTCGATGCAGTCAGGAAAACTCCTACCATTTACAACATGTGAGTAAATTAACATTATTCACTATCGCTGAACACAATTGGAATGTTTCGTCTGATATTTTTTCAATTTCTAAACAATATATCACACGATGTTAAATATTTCGCTATTTACAAATGTAAGAAAATTGCAATAAAATGGTTAAAGTAATTATAATGTTTGAAATTATGACTTCATTATTGTTTTAGTATAATGTATTGTTATAGCGCGTTATTGTTGTAGGCATTGTTTAAATCTAAATTCAGAAATGTAATGCTACGATTTATTACCCATACGGTTAAAATAAGTGGTGACATATTTTCAATATGAGCACTAGTGCACATATCACTTTTGCCTAGCAACGATTGTTGTAGCACGAGTTCCCGTATTTTTTCTCCTGTGACGTCATAACGTCATTGTTCGTGACGTCACTGTACCTGGCCTTCGCAAGGGAAGCGGTCCGTTTCTTGGTAAATTCTAAGATGGTAAAATGGAATAGAAACGGTAATAAAGAAATTATTACCCTCGGAAGTGTGTCATATGAATTTTACGAAACTCGTGCAAATTTGTGTATAACCCTCGCTCTCGCTCGGGTAATACAAAAATTCCCACTCGTTTCGTAAAAGTCATATGACACACTTCCTCGGATAATAATCTCTATTTATAACCTACGAGGGCAGTCATACAGAAGTTCATATTTTTCATATGTTGCTCTAGGGGAAAATATCACTTTTTCATTGTGACGTCACGTTATAAACAATGCTTTGACGTCACGGTTCACCTATGACGTCACAATCTATACGGACCGGCGGCGGCTCGGTCGCCTATGCTGCGAAGTTTTCCGTATTTTCTTTTTTTTTCGTATTTTTTGGACGACGGTTATAAACAGAATATTATATTCGTGTCCATGACATACTATGTTTACGACACTCGTGCCTAAATATCAGTATATCCCTCGCTCTCGCTCGGGAAATACCAATATTTAGGCACTCGTGTCGTAAACATAGTATGTCATGGACACTCATATAATATCCTCTATATATATTCAGCCGTTACTTTGAAAATTCAGCCAAATCAATTTAGTACTGTAACAGTAACATTACTCTTCTTTAGAGTTGGATCCGTTTCTGTGACACATGCTCTATCTATACATCGGAATGGAAAAGTTCAGGACAATTGTTTAGCGTGTTGGGCAAGATAAACCCTTCGACTTCGTCGGAATTGTTTCCCAACGTGAAATATGGGCTAAATGGAAGACAACTTCGACTGTCTATCACTCAGGTATAATGTTATGAAATATAAATGAAAATTGGAAAAATAACAAAATCGAGCAAACATTTATTATTTATTGTTGAATCTTTGTTTAAAATTGGTGTCACATTGCAATGTATTGATTTGATATAACTGTCTTTATATTGTTAAAGGTGTGATGTATAAGTGGGAATTTGTTTACCTTCGGTTCCAATCGTATGTTTGTTACAGTGGATTCCCTATGCAATAAAGGTAACATCTGGAAATAAAACAACGTTCACTGGCGTGTGTCCAAGAATAATACAGTTATTGGCAAAAACATATAACTTTACGTAAGTATATAAACTTACCCTCTTTATCTTCAAATTTGTAAACAAGAAGTATTTAGAGCGATGATATAAACGAAAATTGTCATCAAGTTTTCAAATAAGTTCACAATAACATTTACATTCTATATAGATGCATGTCTTCAAGATAGGAAAGAAATTTAATTCGTTATAATTTATAATTACATTTTGACTTAAGATAGATTTATATTATTGTAACAAAAAGAACAAAAACGAACAAATCATTTGAAATTGAAACATGTTTCCTTAATAATTAACATTTGTTATGATTTAGGTACAATTACAAAGAACCAGCGGACGGCCAATGGGGTCAGGTGGAGAATGGAACTTGGACTGGTCAGATCGGCGATGTCCATAGGAAGGTACTATATGTTCAAATGTGTCACACAACTATTTATACAATGTGAACAACACATCTAAACGTGTGACATTTGGAAGGATCTTATATTATTTTATTAAAATTAAGCAGTACAAGATCGTATTTTTCTTCTAAATGCCTGCCACATTCAACATCATTTTTAACAATCAATTCGACATACATGTATATGTATATATCTCGCTTGTTTCAAACCGGTATTTAATATTTATAAAGTTGTCTGTTTATGATTGCATGGGTGTTCTTATATTGAATTTTGGCTTGTCCCCATCCCTTTCTTTTTAAGTAAACAAATGGATTGATTGCAGGTTGCTGACATGACTGGATCAGTATTAGGAAAGGATCTACACAGAGTTGAAGTTGCTGATTTTGCAGTTACTCTTCGATTTAGCCCATATGCGATAGTCTATTTACGATGTTCAGAAGAAAAACCTTTAGTTGCTCTTTTGAGACAGTTTGAGGTTGACGTGTATATTTGTGGGATCTGTGTGGTCTTCGGGATATTCTGCTTGTTTCTTTTCCATGAATATTCCTGGCACAAACTACGAGGAAAAAAATTCTTGAGTCTAACAAAAGGACTACAAACAACGGGGAAAATTATACTTCTGATGACCTCAGTAACGTTGCGTCAAGGCAAGTTATGTACCAGATATAGCAATTACGTTTGATAATTAATGATCGTCCTAAAAAGGAGATCAGGCCAGCCTCGAAAACAAAACTAAATGCCGTTATACTCTTTTCAGAGGGGGGTAAGAAAACAGACTAGATCATTATGTTGAAATGTAGGTAACTTTAGTAACATGGATATAAGAAGTCAAATGATACGGAATTAAGTATAAAAATAATGAATATAGAATTTGCACCATCTGCACATTTTGTTCATTAAAAGGAGTCCGAAATGTCCTAACGTGAGGTGATCACATTAAAGCCGGGAGAATTAAAGGAATAATGAGGCTATCTACATGTATATGATTGTTCGAGTTCAGTATACTTTGAAATTTACAAGAATTTCAAATTATTATTATTTTTACAGGAATCCCCAAGTCCCCCCACCAGTCTTCCGACAGAATACTATTGGCTACTTTGTGGGTCTTCACGATAATCATCACCTCAATATATTGCGGCAACCTGATTGCATTTAGAGCAGTACCAAAGGATACACGTACGTTTAGTACATTGTCTGAAATGTTGGATCAGAAAGATATGGTCATCGGATTCGAAGGCAAATCTATGCTTGAAAACCTATTAAAGGTAACGAACCTTTTATACCTACTGATCTATAAAACCATATGATTGTATTCATAAATCAATTATCATGTATTCATTTGACATACATATATGTATCTCAGTATTTCAACGCAGCTGGCCATCTACATTATTTAACATCTCTCATGGTTTGATTCCTAAACTTGTTGCCTTGTGTTGCTTCGAATTCTTAACAAGTGCTTTAGTGATTGTGTAGCAGGAATATTTTGCATACCAAATTCTCAACCGTATGAAAACTAACATTCTACTGGAAATATCCTTGGTAATGCAGTTGCCCGCTCGAGTCAAGTCTGTGACACCTTAATATCATTATAACAAGTCGCCAAGTGCAGTAGGTAAGATGCATCGTGAGAATATTTCAAGTGCCCTGGAATTTAATCGGACTATGTATATTTATATAAAGAGTGTAATGTTCACCGATAGGTAATTGCAACCGTGTTCAGAGTTTGGTAATTTCTATCACAGCAAACTGAAGACGCGGAACTGAAGATGTTATGGCAGCGTGTTTCAGGGGCAAGAGCTTCAGACGAATCTGTGACAAGCACCAATCAATCGGAACACGTGAAGAGACTGTACTCAGATAGAAACTACGCTTACATATCACAGCTCATGATCCTTCCATCAGTCACAAAACAGGACTGCAAAATCCTGACTCTCGACCAAACCTTCCTCTCCTCTCCTTACTCTTTTGCATTTCCGAAAAATTCACCACTTGCAAAGTTGTTTGATAAGACGTAAGTTAAGTTTCATGTTCATGTTCTATTTCAAATTAGATTTGGAACAATATACTTGATTGATTTTATTTCAATATATATTTGATAGCTTTCTATCCTTAGAAGGGGTCAATTGCATTAAATTTAATATTCTCCTTAAACTGGTCTCATGACAGCACAGTACATCTTTAAACGATGAAGTGAAAACATAATATGATCTCACATAAATCTAAATTTCGATAGTTACCAAGTTACATTAAAAAGAACATGACACTTTATAAACAAATGATAATAAATCAAACCAAACGAAATATAGTGCTTTAATGTCGCTCTTAGCTTCATCAACAGTAATCCCGTCACTATTCAGTGCAAAAATAGCTTAAAACAAATAGATGGAAGTTATTCCAAATTAACACTGCATATATCACCTGCACAGAGTGAGAACACTGAAAATAGGAATTTTTAACTTACGGACTTATGGACTTCTGTTTCTATAATCCTTGTCGTTCACAGATTACTGGACCTGATTGAGACTGGTATCCTGGACAGGATGATAGAAGAATCCGTCCCCAGTAAGCAGTGCCCGGATGAAATGAAACAAGCCAAAGCAATGTTCCTTACTGACTACCTAAGTGCGTTCATAGCTATTGGAGTGGCTATTGTGTTAGCCACTGTAGTTTTGGTTTTTGAAATTCTTTTTGCTTCGGACACCACAAGATAATAATATTTCTCCATTCCCAGAAAGAGAAAAATATTACTATGATTATCATGTATATATTATATATGTTATCTTATCCTCAGAAAGAGAAAAAGATGATATTGCTTAGCATGTATATCTTATATTTTTGCTACCAGGACGGATTGTATAACAGGGCTGCGAATTCAGCATTTGGACATTTAAGAAGCTTGCTTGACATTTTGGAGTCGTTAATTGTTATGAGAACGTCACAAAACATTTTGCATGTGAAATTGTGAATTGCACCAAACATTTTGAATGTGAATTAACTTCTAGCAAACGACTAGTATCAATTTTGGTGCTCTACCAGTCACTTGTATATGTTTCTCCACTCCCTGTAGCAAGGATCTTCTCGACATTGTAGCACTTCTTAATCTTGTTGTCAACTGAGTATTTGCATCCACGAAATTCGTACAATACCCTGATAACTAATACGTCAGAATGATACGTATCGCTGAGAGCTTGTTGTTTATAAATGGCCAAATAAGACTCAATGGCGTTATCCAAGTAGTCTGAAGCAAACTATTCATACCGGATACGCTGAAAATGCAAGTATTTCTATTTTGAATTGCTATTATTTTTGATATTTTATATCTAAGCGAAATGAGTTATTTGCTTTCAAAGATATAAGAGTATTGTTGAAACTTTAATACAAGTACGCACAATAAGCGTGTCTAAATAATTTTGATTATTTTTTAAATTAATTTAATTAGATTTAACTTAAATTAGCACAAGCTGAGTTTATTGAACCACAATAGGCTATAGAGCTGCCACAGAAAACTTTATTGCAAGGTCAAAATAAGCCAGCGATTTGGACTGACGAGAGTTACATTTAAGTACGGGGGTTTGCCTTTTGTCCTATGTTTGTAATAGAATCGATAGTTTAATTACAAAATACTTTTAACTCTTGAAACGTTGGACACACATTTAGCCAATATCAAACAAAGCCAAATTAAGTGAGTGGAAAATAAATGTGAATTTAATGGAAACATTATGCAACAATTGTAATTGAAAATAGAAAATCTATACTTCTTTAAAAGTAGATGATGAACAATTAATTAGATGTAATGAAACATATTTTTAAAAATGTATGTTCGTTTGGCCTTTAAAACTTTGAAGTTGAAATATCTGTTTTGAATGGATATAGATTTTGTTTGGTTACATAAAACTCGAGTTGAAAAATACGAAATGGATTTATTTGAAATCCATGATAAAACCAATTCGACACTGACATTTTAGACAATGTGCACTTGAAATGGCAATTAGACCACATTGAGAAATCGACTTGACTTCAATAAATGCTCTCTGTTTGTCTGTTTGAGGGCTCACTATTGACCATAAACTGGATTTAGGATCTTAAATTGAACTATAAACTCTTCAAATACTATTCATTTCATTAGCAGAAGAGTGCCCTGGCAACATCATTGATTTTATTTTTAAAAGATGCGCAGGTTTTTCACTTTTTAACATAGCATATACTTAATGATGTGGTGTATTTATTCAAAACAAGAACTCATTGTAAGTGTAATATCGCATTTTAATAATGTAATAAACATGTAATCAGTCAACAGAAGCGAGAACTGACTAAAATTTAAAAAAAACACTTTATAACCATTGAACGATTCATGTTCTAGAGTTTGATGTTGAAAAATGTGTTCGTGACTAATTCTACGTCATGCAACTACAGCCTGGTGTACACGCCGTGTTGCAAAATTGGTTGGCATTTTGGCCTTGATTATTTCGTAATATACAATGCTTGACAAAAAAATCTTCTCATTTCGTGATTCAGAGACGTTATATAATTCAACTCAGACAAGAGACAAAGAAGTCTACTGTAATTCAGACCTCCTGTCCATATACAAATGATAAAAGATTTCAAGGTACACATATAGAGACAATTCACAACAGACATTCAGTGCAAAACGATACAACTCTGGTGCAATTAAGCTTTTAAATGATCTATACAATTGGTATCTTGTGCTAATGTCTAGGTGTGAGTGCCATTATTGATAAAACATATTATCATATAATGGAGGGTGTTATCGATGCAATAAAGCTATCTGATAAACTTGGTATCCGATTGCATTAAAATCTGATAAAGATGCAAATTAGGTCAAAACACGAACTATTTTCTCAAAACTCCATGCATGTCATGCGAGTCCTAAAACGGTCACTAACCATTGATAACGTCGTCGGGAGTTTTCAGGTTTTGTGTTTCTATCGAATAAAATATCGTACAAAATCCGTCAGGGTAAACTTATCACGCATTCGTATTTTAGAAATCATAGCTTGGTTATCCAAGCAGTTCAAGTTGTTTTAATCGTTGTTTTAAAAAGTATAACGATATGCTGCTAACAATATCGACTATCGAAAAAAAAATGTGCTTCTATTATCGTGAATAACATAGGCATAGATCGCTTTGACCGTGTCGGTTACCAACTTATCAGCAAAAACAAATCATATTCTAGTGGTAGTACAGATTATCTAGTAGTGGAGTAACAAACGCAACAACCTCACCTTCGCAAACAGTCGGCGTTTGGTCTAAGGATACCGTAACTGAACTGGCGGAACAACAATGACAATGCAGCTTTTCAAAATGCAGTTAGAGTTACTTCCCCTGTTGTAGCGACGTTGACAAGTGGTTCTTAAACATTTTGTGTTATAAAAAGATACAATGTTTACTCGTGCACTCGGAATCAGACTGAAAATGTCGATAGATTGTAGAAGACGTTTCTAACACTTGGAAAAAAAAACATTTCATGAAGGAATATTTCTAGACTGTTAACAACTATACATCGCCGACAATATGACCTTCACCTTGGTTTATTGTGAAAGCAATTACTCCGCGAAATGTAGGTCAAACATATTTTAGAAGGAATCATATTTTCGTTTAAACCCGTTTATTTCTAAATGACATTATATGATAAAGAAATTATTAACCTCGTGTGTTTCCGTATCATTAATATCATATAATAGGAATAAAAATATATGTATTATGCTCGCCAAAGGCTCGCATAATACAAATTTTATTCCTATTATATGATATTAATGATACGGAAACACACTCAGTTAATAATCTCTATTTATCAGATTGATCTCGGAATTGCTCAAGAAATACGGTATCATTGCCAACTGTTTGATGTAGCCATGGTTTCAAATCCATTGGTAAATAAAAAGTTTCTAATATGAGTTGCCCATGTTATCTTCTCCATATCATCTAAATGAACAAGCATGTTATATGCTAGCTTTTGGTAATCTTTGTTCGTGCATTCTAAGGATCTTCGCAAAAATTTTAGACATCTGATTTGCGAGTTTACATATATTGGATATCTACCACATTCGCCATAAATCATGCAGTTTGGTTTGCTACGACATTCATCTTGTTGTGAAAAATTGCTTTTTATAGTAATGGAAATAATTGAAAACAATTAAATGGTTTTAACTTCATACACATATACGTTATATAACAATTCGTATTGTCTTCACAAAAACTTTTCTATTGGTCAGTGAAAACATATGGCGCTCTTTAATCATGTTTTTCAGTAGATTCAAATTTAAATGATACCCATGATACAAAGCAATTACTCGAAGCCGTTGGTACTTGATTCTTTGAATCTAATAGACCATGATGCCCTTACACAGGGTCATTTGAGATGGGACGAACACATGGAATATTTAAGAATTCATTCATATTTTCTGTTTATAATAGCAAGATCATGATGGTTTTTTTTTCAAAAATGTAGAAAAATGGTGGAGTCATCAGTATCAGCTGTTCAATAATGCCTTCGGCAAATTACGCTGTTTTTTTACCGATTTCGCGTACTATAATAAAATCCCGCGTTCCATGAATGGACTTCTAATGATATCAAATATATTTCAACTATTTACAGGGATGTATAGGGAACACATAATTCGAAAAACAACGGGATTTTAAAGTATGTGCATATTTTAGATATTGCTTAAACTCATATGTAATGTGCTCATCTAATTGACAAATTAAGATAAAACGAAAATGATAATAAACGCTGAAACGTCACTTTAAAAATAACAAACGGCCTACCATGTGACCAACAACATATCATCAACAACAACACTGTCTGCCGCCGACAGCAGTGTTAAGGAACAACTATCAGTTGAAAATATTAGGCAATCTTAATTGTAAATGTAAGGTATTAATCCTATTTGAATATAAACATACATATTAAATTCCTGCAAACATACATGTAGGTGTCGATGTCGCCATACGACAGGTCTTAAATAACTATCTACTAAGGGCGCCTTCATAAAGATGTTAATCACAAATATCTAATTGACATATTTTGTGAAACGTCTTTAGATACAATGTACCATAAAGATTTATCTTTTTTATTTTCGTCACATTATTAACCTAAGATGTCAACTTGAGTTTACTATGATCGCATCCTGCTGTGTTCAATTTGGGGTTTAGTGCATAAAGTTTGCGTGGATCTCAAGAATATAATTTTTATCTAATATTGAGGTTGATTTTTGAATGAAGTTTTTATTGAATCCTGGTAACTCACGGTTAAGTCACTTAATAATATATATAATTTTTAATGATGATTTTCATTCTTATTATGTGTAAAAACGATATGTTTTAGATTTCATGAAAAATGTTTGTGATTTTGTGTTAGTGTCAGTGACTGTTTACTCAGTGTAATGTAACAAAACATAATCTGTTACATGGACGCCTGAAAAAAGCTGAAATAGTGAAGTAAAAGTTGCACCACTCAAATATCTTTATTCAGGGATTTTGAGGTAGAAATTTTACTAAAACAAGGGAATATCTTGCCATTTCATCGTCAACAAATTCGAACATATATTTTGTTATTTGTTAAACTCGCTACTTAAACACTTCTTGCAATGGAAAAATAATTTAATTGACAGCAACTTTTATATTTGTAAATATTTCGACAAATTATCTTATCCTTTTCTAAGAATTTATCGCATGGTCTAAGAGATCGTATGGGTTCCCAAAAGTCAATTGCACCAAAAGACATTATTTGCAATAATACGTTTTTCCATTAAGAGTATTGGTTTTCAGCCACATTCATATATAAAATGATTGACTGGTTAATCCCAGGGTTTCAGTTTCATCAAATAGGTATAGGAAAGAAAACAAAACGGAAATCAAAGCCCCTGAGGATTTCCTCTTTCAGGGCAAACGTATATCTCACAAACGGAAACCCTATTAACTCAATTACGGTTACGAATATAGAAGTGTACTGTTTAGTTTGGAGGTACTTACTTCGGTTAGTTAAGACTAGTTTATGCGTACTAGCGTAAAGAATTCACTAAATCCAAAGCTATCATCAATATAATACTTTAACTAAGTTGAGGCGTAAACATCCATCTCATAGGATGACTACTTTATTATCTATTATTTCAATTCAGAATTAATTATCCCTGCCACACAATATAGCCTCTAATAAGGTAATTTTATAGATAATGAGTTATCTTAGGTCTTTATCACATAATTGAGACCGTTATAATACAAACATTGCATGCTTAAAGGGGCAGTAGCACGTTTTTAGGGGAATATAAGGTGATGTCAGGAAACAGAATTCTTTTGGTTCCAATTGAAAGACAATGTATTTAAACTAAATGGAGCAGTAATAATTTAAATATAGAATGTAAAGTTTAGCCATGCGATTCCTTTTTCTTACACAAAATGAATTAAAGGTGTTCACACAAAATGACCGTCAATGGAGTTTATGTGAATCTTCATACTTTGTCTTCTGACTATGGGTGATTGGCTTGTGTAATGAGATTTTTGACACTTTCAAATGATACATTAGGCATTAACATTCAATTATCAGTGAAAAATTTAGAATATGAAATTATCAAAAAACGTGCTACTGTCCTTTTAAAAGATAGCCGTGTCTAAGAGGCAATCAAGGTTTTCAAACGCCGCTGATTAACAGCTGTCAGACACACATGTGGTACTGTTTAATCAATGGACTTAACATATATATAATATAACATTTCATATTCAAAGTATTTTCCTTCAGCAAATATGCTGTTGATGAATCATGACTTCATAATAAGCCAATAAGACAAAACGTTCTAACAGTTAAGGAGTTAGCTATTTCATACTAATGTTGTTGTAAACTATCCATACCATCATATATATAATTTTATATACTGAATATAGGAATTCAGCAACTGAAAACAGTGCGAATTGTTTCCCTTTAATACATACATGGAACATACTGACATGAACCCGTGACGATCAATTCTTTGACTGGCACTCAGGAAAACTGAATTTATTCTAGAATACGTTAGGATATGAATTCCTTTTGATTTACTAACGTGTACAACTTAATTATGCAAAGTGCTGGGAAGTCTTGTCAAATCATTGGATCAAGTGAAATATAATTCAAAACCTTAAGGATAATGGTCACTTTCAGGATACAAAGAGGACATTGTTAATTTGTAATGTTCATCTTTGAAAGATATCAACTCCAAGTTTCTTGTGTTACTCAGGAATACAATGTTAGGTAGAGATTATTACAATAAAGCAACATCACAACTATCATACTCTTATTTTACGTATATTTAGCGATCAAGACCATGCTATAGACACATTAAACCTATTTTCATTTCATTCTTTTATACAAATTGGATGATTCAGGAATTTTGCTAAGGAATTATCAAGGATACAACATTTTTACACATTACACTTAATGTGTCAGGATTGTTTGAATAACAGAAATATAATAATCAATGTTGGTAACTGTCAGGAAAGTTTAGATTTGACAGAAACTCACTCATGATGTTTATGTAACATGATTGCTTTTCAGAAATGCTTGTAACCAGAACTGACAAACTTGTGTAAATAACTTTAGATAAATCGCTATGTGTTAGTTAAGATTCTCAAACTAGCTCCTAGTAAGACATCAACATCAATCAATATCTTTCCATTTCTCTTGCTTTGCAGAAATCGTAAACATAAATGACAAATTCACGTACGAAACATTATTTCGGGACCATTTTAAGATGGAAGCTGATTGAATCACCCTATTACTACCAATCAACATCAACATCAATTGGTCACAAACTAAATTTTTATAACAATCAATCTTTTGAATTGATGAAGATCAAATTCTTTATACAATATGATTTATAAAACGTTTCACGGATCCTCCCTTTATGATTTTGCAAGGCACAAGGTTTTATCTACACAAACCATTTTTGTTGGATTTCAAGACATTAATATGAATTTGACATTAAAATTGAGTATACTTTATGTATTAATTATATATATTGCAGCAAGAAGACCACTACAACTAACTAATGTAGGCCTTTGGATGAAGGTTAATTATTAGAGAACAAATTAGAAGCGATAATATTCTTAACAAGTTTTTACAAAATGTGCATATTTCTTCAGGCACGATAATCGTAATGTGTTTAATCAGTAATCATTGGGGAACCGAAGAGGCATATAAAAGTCATTACAATTAACACCGAAAAATCCATTGGAAATTGAATTAAATACAATATCTTCAAGGTTTCTGTTAGTATTCATTTACATTGACAATAACAATATTTGGGATATCAGCATATCACAAATGTCGGCGAATGTATGTTAAGGTCCTTGCTTTATCACTTTTATTAGATATAGCACTTGAACTCCAGCTTCACAGAAAAAGAACGTTGATAACTTGGCGAATATAAACACTTTTAAGAAGTCTTTTTAAAGTTCAACAAAAGGTAGGTAGGAAGGTGGATTTAAGGGCGACGTTTGGTCACAAATGACCTATATGCGCCCTGCATTAAAAGGTAATGTAAAAAGATTGTTTTAATAAAGGAAATGATATCATAATATATATAGATAATATCATATTTACCTGTGTTTTTGACAAAATCTAAAAGTGAACTTTGAACTTCGCCAAACATCAAATTTTCTCCTTATATGGATCTAATTAACAAGACGTTTGATTTTGACATAACAACCTCTCTGAGGTCATGGCGTTGCTCGTTATGACCTTCACATTCTTTGAGAAAATGAAAGATTGTCTCTGGAGTATTTTTAAACAATGGATACATAGCTGAGATATATTCTGTCTTAAATATGCCTGAATGCATTTAATCCGCGATGACCAAGCCTCCGACGAGTAAGAATAACTTCTTCTCTTCGATTTTGTCGACGGATCTTGGTATGCTTTTCAATCGTTGGACATGAACTGTACATTTGCCTTGCAGTGCTGCCATTATCCAAGTCACATTGCCACTTGTCACCAATTGCCTTATTTATATTTGTATTGATGTCTTTGGGGATGGGGCAGATATCTCCAATGTCAATGTGAAGTTTTGTTAATGAAGACTTTGCAAGAAGTTCAACAAAAACGTGAAGACGAAATGATTTCCCTATGGCAATATGGTATTTTTTCTTTAGGGCAATGGTGATATTTCACAAACAGTAAAACAAATGTTACCAATCTGAAGGCAATCTTGTTAGACAATTACGGTAGTCTTAAAAACGAACGAACACATTTCGGCGACAAGCAACGCCAATCTGTTACCCCAACGCAAATAAGTAAAAGGTGGAATGACCACCATCAGTTATTGTTTGATATTTGAATAGTAGCTCGACATCTACGAATATACGGGTTGAGAAATGAGATATTTAACCCTCTGAAGAAATGGGTAAGAATAAA
Organism: Steromphala cineraria; assembly: GCA_916613615.1. Classification (NCBI taxonomy): domain Eukaryota; kingdom Metazoa; phylum Mollusca; class Gastropoda; order Trochida; family Trochidae; genus Steromphala; species Steromphala cineraria. Next base: position 25,331,193 of record OU744721.1, read on the forward strand.
GTAAATTGAAGCGTAACATTTTGCTGCAGATCACTCTTTTTAGCTGGATGTCTTTAAACGAGCATTAGCTGGGTTTTTGAAAAGTGTATCCTTTCAAACTTTCACTGAAAATTGTACGTTAATGATAAATTATTATTTATATGGTGTCACAAATCTTCTTACACAAACAATGCATCCATTGTTATGGAAAAATTATAAAGATACACATAAATACAATTGGAGGCCATTTTGTGTGAACACCTTTGATTTATTGTGTGAAATACAAAGGAATCGCATAGCTGTATATGTACTTTACATATTATATTTGATTAATTATTGCTTCATTTAGTTTAAATACATTGCCTTTCAATTGGAACCATTTATTTTCCTGACATCACCTTATATTCACGATAAAAACTGCTACTGTCCCTTTAAAAGCTATCAACTTAGCCTATAACCGAGCTACTGGGGACACAATGCATTTGGTTGCATTGACATTAGACGCATCTATAAACGGATCTACAATATTTGATAGCTCAGCCAGCCTCTGAACTCATTCACTCCCCACAGAGGCAGATCAAGTCATGAAATGTTGATAAAGCCGCTGTTCTATTACGCCGAAATTTGTTGGTTCCGACAGTTTCCCCTGGCGGAAAAATTGCAATCAATTTGAATCTCATGATCAAATGACAACGCTTCTCGCATGGAAAGGGTGGTTCATATCACAATGCTTTTGCAATGATTCAGTAGCCAAAATGATGATTATGATACATGATGATTATATATTAATGGTTATGTTTTTCTTTGTATAAGGACAAGGTACTCAGTTTGGCAGGTAGTATAAAACAAAATCAGGTAATAACTTGTGATCGGGGTATTGGCTGGTCTAAAATCCCAGAATATTACCCCTTGACATATCCGAATCGTGATTTACTGTAGATTGACATTTATCAAATGCGTGATGTTTGGAGCGGATATCAGAAATCTTCCTTCGAAATCAATACCAACTATTATTTCCCGCAGATTGATATTATTTGCTACATCGTCAGTTTTATGATGTAACGAGACACTGGAATTTGCAATAAACAAGTTGTGTAACAAATTATGCCTTTGTACCAAGGTATGAAAAGGATGATTAAGGAATGATCAAATGTCTTCTTTTTTTTATAATCAATTTTCTTTTATCTCTTTAAAGTATTATGGTAGTTCCAAGGGAATGTAAGTTTGATTTAAAATAATGTCCTTAGAGAATAGCAATTTCGAATTAATACAAATACTAACGGTTTGTTAAGTTTTATCAAAAGCTTTCCATATTTCCGTACTTCAGTAAACATCACTAATTGTGTCCTTCGGGATTTAATTAAGGAATGAAAAGGATACGTTTTATTACCTCAATGGATCATTTGACTTTTGCAAGATATAGTTAAAGATATTCACCAAACGTGTTGTCATGTATTCTATAATATTCAAATACCGTTGTCAAGCAAAACATTTCTTTACATCGACGTCGAAACGTTGGATACCATCAGTAAAACATTTTTCATCCATATTTTACTGTGAAATAAAACATATTTTCTTCTGGCGGGGAAGCACTAATTGCCTTATAATAATATTATCGCTATCACTTCGTAGTTAACAAGTCCACCAGTACTATATAATCTAAAATTTACATGTCCTTGTGTGATTCTTCAGTATAGCACATTGCATTATCAACTGTTCCTTTAATGCACCAGCTATAAGTGGTGACAATCAATTTAAAGATATATTTGGATCATTAAATACTGTTTACAATACAGCCTGTTCAATAACATGGTTTCTGTCACAGTAAGACCGAAACGATCAATTCATATGTACATGCACCTTTAGGGCGAAAAAAAGATTGGTAACTTTATATTTGTGACATCATTGAAACTATAGCAACCGACAAACTTTATTTTACATTGTTAGATTTTCATTACTGTTTCAAGAGAAATAGAAACATAGATCATTCTTTGCAAAATGATAAATCCGCTTACTACCAACTTGAAATGTCAAAGGGTTATAAGAAAACAGAATTATATCTATTGTAATCACAGACATAAAGCTCTTCATTTGTACTTGTCACGATGTCATCCATCAGTTGAAAATTTACCTTTAGTTTCACTTTTCTTTTTCAAGACAATGTAATGTAATAATATTGTGTATTATTTTCAAGAATGTTTTGTTGTGCTTGTTTGCTTTCCATTTGAAAATATTTGGTTAACAATGTGGCAGTATTTTGTTGAAGTGTGCGGATATAAAACATTTGTAGTATTGAACATCGCTTTCCATTTTAACATTTCACTTTGTTCGTTTGTGCAAGTCAATTTAACTTTTCTGTATTCACAATGACAAAACTTGATCGTGTCTGCCTGATTCTTAAAATAAATCACTAAAGAACTCTAAACCATGTCTTTTTCGAAATTTGGTGGTTATTGCTTATATTAATTAATTGACAATGCTTAAATGTGAATTATGATCAACTTATCCCTTGTTACATGTATTTATGTTCATGATATTTATCCTTTTTGGAAAAAAATGAGATTTTGAAATGATATGTATGTTAAGATAACCCAATTACTCACGTGAGATGTAACAATTAATGTAGACGATGCTTGGATGATGAGAATATGTTCAGATAACAGTATCTGATACTGTTAAAATACGATTATGACTACACCTCTCACTTGACAATGTACGTATAGTACTGTTTAAAGAATGTATTCTACTTAAAGTCTATTGAGCACCTGATAAATTGTCTTAGGGCTATTAAGGATAATGACACTTTTGTCTGGATGTAAGACAGAGTCCGCCTCTAGTGCCGTATTCATGTGATCAAGCAATCTGTCTACCAGTTACTGATGAATCATAGAGAAAAGATAATCTCATTAAAAGAATACAAAACCATTTTATATGAAAAAAACTATATAACGAAACACCGCTACTGTCAAATAAAGAAGTTGTTCATCCATAGAGTTTCCATTGTCTTCATTATACCACCAACTTCTAGAATGCCACATAACAGTGCATAATTGTTTGTTTCTGATCCGAGAACTTTTCCGTTAAAGTCATGTCAGGATGCGTTATCTTTGACCTTTCAACTTCCTTGATTTCCAAAAGTTGGAGGCCCGCTCAGATATGAAGTCGTCACAATTGCTTTCTAGTTACGTCAGTAAGTTTGAAATAAATGCAACTTTTTCTATTGACCAGTCCTCAGAAGGGAAATGCCAAAGTGTATTAAACCACAGATATAGATGTAGATGTAGTGTGTAATTTGTAGATATCTTTCTTTTCTTGTGTGTTACGTGGTCAATGTTGTTCACCAAGCCATCATACAGAAGGAAGGTGTCCGTTCATACATGGGGAAAAAAGTATCTAATATAAAAGGTATCTTAGCATGAAATAAATCGATCATATGTCACTGACGAAATAACAAAACTGCTACAAAAAGACTAACAATATAAGCTGCGAAAGTTAACAAACATTACTCCTGTTTATGTAATGTTTCCGTCTTCTGTTCTCACAGATGTTTTTGTTAAAGAAGATAATGCACAGATATTGACTTGGTGCTGTTAACATAACAGCATGTACATGAAATAGGAAGTGTAACGTGTATTTTATTGTGTTCGTTGTAAACTGAACACTTAGACTTAAATCATCTTATAACTGATTTAATTTTTCATTAAAATATTACTTACATTTGGAAATTGTTTTTTTGGAGTAATTCATATCGTCGTTATTGTTATACATGTTCGAACATCAGCCAGTCAGTCAGCCCTCAAACACAGAACAACAAGCTGTGTTATTTGTGTCTGCTTTGATACCCATAATTGCATTAAGGGACATCGCTAGTGATTTAATCCATTTAGTATTCCATAGAGTGCATAATAAGGGCGTGATCAGACACCATGATATGTTTGATGTGACATTTAAAGCCAATGAAACAATAGTTGTCAATATTTATTTGGATTTTAGACACCTTAAAGGTCATGACAAAATAGTTTAAGTTTAAAAGTGGTAAGAAAAGCTTTATTCAGTGACATGAATATATGTTAGAAATCAAAAGCGATTTAACACAGGTAAATTGTCACTGGAAAGACCTTAATTGAAATCACATAACGGCACATTGTTCACAGGATTACCAAGACATCAATAAGGTTAAGTGTTACATTTGCATCTTCACTGAAATATGTATGATCATGATTTATAACTAATGTGCTTACAATCGGCTTTTGTTCACAAGGAAACTTAAAGATTAAATGCTGAAATTGAATATGATCATTAAAGGTCTCTGGAGTTTTTTACTAATAATGTTCAAAGTGATAGCATAAAAACTTTAGTTTAGTCAAACGCCAGAAGACTTGATAAAATACCAATACTATTTTACTTAACGTAAATATTGCTTTGCTTAGTGATAAGCTGAGATTTGTCAACAAAACAACATTTCCTTCAAATATTTCATACATTGATAGTTACTTGAGCAATCTTCGCTCTAATCAATCAAGAGTAACAATTGCAAATTATGGAGTTTTTAAGGATAAATGTTTTTTTTTTTCAATTTGAAATTAGTTTTTGTACGGAAATGAAAATAATATAGAAAACATTAAAAATAATTTGTTATTTATTTTGCTTTTTGATGATGTTATACTTATTGGTTTGAAAAGTAAGACTTACAATTTTTACGATTCAAGTTGTTCTTCCTGGACTACTAAAGGGACACTGCAATTCATTTAACTTCATATAACGTCATACATGTATATATGTTAGTCATCAACAAGGCAATCCCAAAGGAGTTTTATTTCTGGAGTTTTATTCTATGATTTAGCTAATAAGAAATGATCATGCCATTACGACAGCTAACCAAATGAGTAGAAACACTCCTTGAATCGTACATAATTCAAAATCGCATCTAATGCATAGTTATCTGGTTATTGATAAATGTCTACGGGCTTTGTGTTACAAACAGGCGCAATTCCAAAGACGTAACTACTCTCAATAATTATCACCAACAGAACTATATATCATACATGTACTGTCACTCCCGCATCCACAAGAGGGTTGAAAGGGACTGAAAGCCTACATTCTTTGATGGTTACGTCAGACTAAGCGCCTCAGTTGAGGTAGTCAGGTTTTTGAGTAGGAGAATCAAATGTCTTGGATTCAAATAAGCAGTACACAACCGGAATCTAAGGAACATATCTTGAGTTTAATATGATAAAAGTTTAGAGGTAGTGATGATGATATGTTTACTCACGTAGGAAGAAACTTCCTTACGTACTTTGATTACTGATTTTATCTTGACTGGCAAATCTCTTAAATACTTCTATAATAATATTGAGCAACAATAGACAAGATAGCACTTTCTAGTCAATTCGACATCTATAATTGAGGGAAACATAGACACTAGCTTAATGTTTAGATGGATAACCATTATTAGTTTCATTGGTGAGGGAATAATTATTAAATATTTTTGTATTGAACTGAAACAGAGAGAATTTTAAAATCATAAGATGGTTAAGCGTCTCTTAGCCAGAGTCAGCACTCAGCACACATCCATAATGTATCTTTGAAAAACTGTCCTGACGTAAATACTTATATAGGGGATTGTGATCAGTACATATATCAACTAAAGTTAATATATATATCTCGACTGAAAGTGTCAATATGAATATATTGTTAAGTACTTGATTCAAGGAAGTTGCCTGTGAATAAATCACAGTTGATTACCCATTGTAACGTCTTCATCGGAAAGAATGGATAAATAGTTGAACTAATTTCAAATAAATGTGATATTTATATTGGCAGCGTAAGGTCAGACCAACTACCTACCAGTATACAACAATTCAGTGCTTACAAAGAAATATTGCAAGCGTAGGTCAGACGACGATTCTTTTCAGTGTGGAGAGTTTCTAAGTATGATTAAGTTACACGAGAATGTATTTAATCTTAAGGACCATAAGAATCTCTGCAATGCAAGAATTAGATAAAGATGTTTCTGATAGCCCTGGGATGAACCTATTTCGCCATGGATAGTGATGCTTTTATTGCAAATGTATATCTTTTAGTTCCTGTTGCCATTGTAATATCTTCAATCTTTATTCCATACTTAGAGGCCACAGGCCTGTAGTACATTTTACAAAAATACAAAATTACATAATTTTATATTTACAGTTTGTAACGATGTGATAATAGGCGTTAACAAGTATTGCTATTCAATGTTACTATCCTTTTCTTATTTTCATAGTTTGGTATATAAACATTGCAAGGTTTTGTATAACATTACAGTTTTTGCAATTTAAAAGAAATAAAAATTTATCTTTAGAGGGATGGACATAGTAAAATTCTTTAAGGTATATTTGACGTAAATTATTATGTAATGGACAAACGAGCAGAAAATGGTATTCATCTTCCAAAACATTATTATTGCATGATTTAAATAATCTCTGTTCTCTATTTATATTAAGGTATCTGCCCTTTTCAATTTGCAAATCATGTGACGAGCATCGGAACCGTGATAAACTTACTCTAAACTTTCTTATAGTAACACATCCATATTTGGAGGGAGTTGGGTTATATGAAATCCAATCTAATCATATATCACGTTAATAAACAATATTAAAATCTGCCGTTTGTTCATAAACAATTTACTATCAGATGATAAATGTTTATGAGCTTAGAAGGGGGTAAATGTCACTGTCAATATCAATATAATTCGAAGAATATACTGAATCGTTCTTGTATCACACATCAAAGAGAATTTTAAAGGGGCAGTAGCACGTTTTTTGATAATTTTATATTTAAAAATGTTCACTGATAATTTTACGTTAATTGCTAAATGTATTACTTTGATAGTGTAAAAAATCTCATAGCACAAACCAATTATCAATAGTCAGAGGACAAAGTATAAAGATTCACCTAAAATCCATGGGCGGCCATTTTGTGTGAACACCTTTTAATCATTTTGGGTAAGAAAAAGGAATCGCACGGCTAAATTTTACATTATTTATTTTGGAGAAAAGCATACTGTGTTTGGAAATCAGCGGCATATAACGGAATGTTTATCTCCATTCTACCATAATACCGATTTAATATTGAACTATATTCTTTCACAGTGAATCAGGTGTGCTGTGTCAAGAGGCCCGTGTACGATTTCCACGGCGCGACATTCCCACAGTGATGACGGATTTGGTTATCTCGAATGACGTAACGGTTACATATATCCAAATGCTGCAAGAGGAGCTCACTCTATTGAATAGACGTTTCATTGTTTCGTGACGGCTGTTAGCGTTTTGAATATGTTACGGTCTGCATATATTCACAAACCTGACGTCGGTATAATTGCATTGGTGTTTTAAATACATTTAAGGTATATGTATGCCGCATTTCGATTCATATTCGTATGAAATTCTGCCGGTTGTCGGGCCCGTTTTGGTCTAACGCTAGGCCCATGCCAACAGACAATCTGAACTGTCGTGTATTTTGTCAGTTTTGACAGCATTAAGCGACTCAAATTAACATGGCCCTCGCAAATATACCTGTTTTACATTTGCTTTCTTACAAGTTAGTGATTTTTTTACCTTTTCTAAAAAAACATTTGGAAAAGAAATGTCCACTGCTCTGTTTATGTTCATTTATATAAAATATTGTCATGTTACAAATGTATCAAATTAATGTTTAAACTTTGCATAAAGAGATGATGATGCACAGAATCCAGTTTTATATTGTTATATATTAAAGTTATATAACGCTCGAACAAACGTACATGTATAGATTAACATTGATATGCACATAAGAAGACCAGCGTCGTTATCAAATATGGCAGAGAGAAACATCAAGACAAATACATTAATCGCAATTATCGTAGTTGATAAACGGTTTTTATTCTATGAATACCATAGACATCTATCATCAGCTCAATAGTACATCATTTGGCCGCATTGTCTGTGGTCGTTACTTCAGGTTAAATGTAGGTTTAAAGGTCTAATAAATTTAATTAAAAACCAAAAAACTAATGTGTTCCCTTGTTATTACTTTAAAATGTCAACTAGTCCTCAAATATTACCGATATAACATCATAAACTTATGAAAGATGTAAAATATTTAACGTTAATTAGTAATTCATAATTAACCTCATGTGCTACGATCAGTTTTGCGAGAAACACGTATGCCAAACATTTTTATTGATCGTATTTTATTAAAAGGTTTTTAATTTAATCATTTGAATGGTAGTTGGTTGATTATACAAAGTACAACGTTACTGTAAGTTCAATGATGAATGACCATGTGAAATATCAAAGGTTTATCTCAATATAACCACAAGTTATGGCCACGGTTTAAAGTCTTCGAAAAAAGCTTGCTGTACCAAGGTCACGGTCACGAGGTCCAAAAATATGACCTCATTTGAAAGGTTTTACCATGACAGATGCACATGTGAAATATCAAAGGTCTACCCTCAAACAATAAAAAATTAAGAGCAAGGTTAAAGTTTTTTGTGACAAACAGACTGACAGAAAGACAAATAGACGGACAGGGCACACACAATATAACCGAGGCCAAACAAATTCCATTTTCTTAAGATATTAAGATATTATGAATGTTTCTACTTTTTTTATCATAAAAAGGATACATGAATGTAAAAGTTTTCTTTATAACGTATCCTATAACTTAAACATCTGTTGATAACCAAAAATTCCTGTTCTTAAACATGTTTTATCTTCGATACAATTTGAAGAAATGATAACTTGTTAGCCGTTATTGACAACAAAACGAAATTAAGTAGTTTTAAAATCAATAATTCATAAAACTCGATGGATAACTAGTATCTGGTTAATTATTTTCAAAACCTTTCTCTGGAATTAATTCAGAAAGTATGTAAATGCCATGCAATCAAAAAACGTATTTGACCAAGTACAATGTGTGTGCTTTAAAGGGACAGTAGCTCGTTTTTAGGGGGAATATAAGGTGAAGTCAGGAAAATGAAAATAAATGGTTCTAGTTGAACGACAATGTATTGAAACTAAAGTAAGCAGTAATAATTCGAACATATAACATAACGTTTAGCCATGCAATTCATTTTTCTTTCACAAAATGAATTAAAGGTGTTCACAAAAATGGCTGCGAATGGATTTTATGTAAATCTTCATACTTTGTCCTCTGATTATGGATGATTGGCTTGTGTAATGAGATTGTTGACACTGTCAATATAATACATTAAGCATTAACTTACAATTATCAGTGAAAAGTTTCAAATATAAAATTATCAAAAAACGTGCTACTGCCCCTTTAAGACACATCAATAACTTTGAAAGACTACAACCAGTTCGTTTCTTAGAAATGAATGCTTATTAGAAAAGAATTGGACTGAATATCAAAACATGCTTTAATGCCTGGATTGCAACTGACAGTCCCATTACTTTCCTTTATAATTAAATGACAAACAGTAATCACGTCATAAATCAGTGTTTTATGATTGAATTGTATCATTAATTTACTTATACACTAATTATTTTCGCCGAAATGATAATGATAATAATAGACTTGGTAATTAAGTTGTATTTTCCCTATAGAGGTTTGAGTTATGGGGTTGATGTAGTAACGCGATAGATTTAGGTTAATAATCAGTTTTGGTGTAAATTTTTATGTCGAAATCATTAGTATTTCATTGAACTATTGTCGGTATCACGGACAAGGATTTGTTTACGTCAGCTGTGACAAATGAACGTGAAATTTCCGATATAACTTATATCGTATTTTTCTCTGTCATTATATCATTATTCGAAAATAAAGTGCGCTTTATGTCTTCTTGTTTAAAGAGGTGTCGTGTCATTACCATAAAAAAGACAAAATGAAATTCAATGGATGAACAACTTTTTATTTTCACAGTAGTGACGTTTCGGTATTGATCCGTATTCCGTTTACAAGCATACAGCAAGGGTATAATGATTAATAACGAACGCTAATATGAACAGAAAGCTGTACTATTAACTTCTGCCATTAGCTAAATGCCATGCAAACATTTACATGTAAAGAACTTAATTATTTTGAACAGATTTCAGATTATAAATATTTTTTTTACATTTACATTTACTCCAAAATGTTATATCTATATTTGCCAAGCATATGATCTGTAAGCTTAGAGAAAAAATGTCATATTGACGTACAATAAATTAAAAAAATCAAAGCTTAAATTCTTTTGATATTTAGAAACAAACACACTCCGACCATCAGAGTTTCGTCCTGCCTTCAGACTGTTTTATACGGACGATTTACTTTCATTCAGTATCAAGTCGAAGAGCTTTTTTTAAAAGAATCTCCATAGTAACAAATCAATTTACTTCTCATGCCTCCAATGACAGCTAAAAGTTTTCTATACCACGCTTCCATGGAAACAAATTGATAACAATATATCTTATATTTTCTTGCATGACTATTTTCGTTTCTTAAAAACAGGTAAGGCATGCCTTTTACATACTGTTTTAGAACAATGATCATATTGGCATAATTGTATATATTACTGTTATTTTAATATCCATTTTACATTGTTCAGTTTAAAGATAATTTGTTTTGAAAAACACAATTTAAGATTTTTTAAACATCTCATAATTTTTTAGATGTCAAAGGGTTTGGTGGAAAGATATCTGAATAAATTTGCTTTCCTTAATTGATCCTTTATTCTGAATTCGAATCAGCTTGAACAAGAAACGTATCCATAGACACTAACACACAAAAATATAAATCCATGACTATCGTATTTTCAGTATCGAATTACAGTCAATCATTTTAAAGAAATTTAAACTTAAACAAAACACACAATGTTTAGATGTCAATCTTTTAGGTTTCACTTCATTAACAGAGAAATTTCAAAGGGCATTTAAAACATCTATAAACAAACTAAATTCAAAATTCTAATAATATGCTCTTATTTGTAGAAGAATTACAAGCAATACCGAGAAAAACTGATAGATGTCTTTATCACATGATGTAAATTCAAACTAAGATTATGTTTGCATTTTAGGATATATGATTTCTGTAACCTTTATCCCTGGAAGAGCATCGTAGAGGTCCCAAGTATCAAATGTTTGTTTCACTTTCAAAGTCATAATGCTTCATATTGTGCGACTTTCAGATAGGTAAACTGATTAAATTAACTATACCTTGAACAGTGGACGAAAGTTAAATACCTATAAAACTACAAATCTACTTACGCTACCTTAACAACAACATCGTTGTTTTTTTTTTCTTCTTCTAAACTCTGAAATAAAATATTACAATCATTAATACATTTTACTTTACTCATGAACATTTACAGTTCAATGAATGATAAAATAACAATCCTTAAGTAAAACGGTAGTGACATTAGCCTTAGATAAGGACAAAAAATTAAAACAGAACACGGTTTCGTACATGTGAATATCATGAAATCGGAAACACTATGTAAAAGATTTGTATTGAAGAAAAGTTTAGATCAGTTAATTTTTTGTGTAAATGCCTATAACACATAATCTTTGTAAATGAAATTATATTTATAAATCATGTTTCACCGAGCACAAAGCTAATTATCCTCAAGAAATAAGAGAGGAAACATAAAAGGTTATGAAAAATTTAGAAAATTATTAAAAAGATACACTGCAAACATATATATCAAATTATTTCACTAATATAGAATTTATCATGTTTACGAGGCCTGCAGTGTTGTGGTAGGAGAGTAGGTTTAACAACCTCAGTCAAGTGAAATAATTTTACTGACATAAGAAGAAACTTTTCAGAGTGCCTTGTGTCGGTTAGTATTGAGTTTACGGATCTTATACCTTTATGATCAGTAAGGGTACTTAAGAAATGTCATTAATACTAATGAAATTGAAGAAAGCTCCTTAAACTTATATTTTTGAAGGAAACATTTAAAACAGTGGAATCAGATTGTAAGCCTTTCTTACATGCAAATGAGCTAAACATCGGTGGAATTGGATACATAAAGAGACAGAAAGGTTTCAGTGCGCATCTGCAAGTTTTTCCATTAAATGAACTGCTCTTCAGACGGGATAATTTTGAAACGATGGTGTGGTTGATAAAAAATGACTCTCCTGAAAGGCAAGTGGGCTGAACTGAAATAAAACTCTAAGACAGACGGATTTCCTATTAAGTATGAATGTGTACGTACCTTCAGATTAACTCAGTTTCAGTAAGCCCATTTAGGGTATGCATGAAATATCCCACTAGACTCAAATCAATGCCATTACAAATAGAAGTGTAAAGAGATAGTAAGTTTAAAAGTTTCATATAGACACACATTAAATATCAAATGCCTTTATACTCAACTATGATAAACAAGTCCACATTGAATGGGATTACCCAAAATGGTATTTTACAGACATTTGATTTAACAAAATCTTTGGTTTGGTTTGTATTCAATGGAAATAACCCATTACTATTTCATATCCTTTTTTTCAGCTAAAAGATATATTTATATTTCACCATATCTCTGCCATATCTGTCTCACATATTAACTTATCCTATTATTTAGATGATGTCCATATCGTTTTCACATTTTAACTTATCCTATTACTTAGATGATGTACTAAGCTCATGATATATCTGCTACGATGTATACATGTATTTTATATGAATATTATTATTATTATTATATGAATATTTATATAGCGCACATATCCATCCACTAGTTGTTGCTCAAGGCGCTTACATTGTTTCCCCTTGTCAATGGCATTCTTTCACCGTCCAATCATTTTTCCAATTCAACCCCCTGGGGAGTATTCAACCGGCATCCAAATGTGGCGCTCAGGTTAGGGACCAGTCTATGCCTCACAGGGTACCCATTCACAGCTGGGTGAACTGAGACACATAGTCACAGCAGTTTGTCCAACACTGCTGAACGCTGATAACCGACAGCTCGGCGTATGCACGTGTTCATGTATCCACCATTCAGCCACTGACATGAATTCGTGGGATCTTTCAAATGCGCAGTTTTTGTTGCACTGCACACTAGGGCTCCAGGGTGACACTTATAGAGTTCTAACAGAGGCGAACTCTAGGTTTTTACACCTTGGCCTGGATGGGATTCGAACCCCGGACCTCAGCAACGTGAGACCGGCGCTCTTGCCGACTGAGCTATTCCAAACCATGGAACCAATACAAAAACATTTCCACATTAATGCGACTGTTGCAAGATGATATTACATGTATGTAAGTATTGATATAAATTGACCATTGGTAAAAACACTCAGCAATATATGTATGATAACCTCTAACACAGATTGCCCAAACAAATACACACTTCAAATTCGTGGCTAGTTTTATATCGATATTTGAGAATCAATCCTCACTTTCCCTCAACGGTCTTTCAGTGGCTTAAACAGTTCACAATGAAATTTGAGATACAGGATATCTTTCCGAGTCATTAGATACTGTCAACATTACATGTTGAACTTTTACTGTTCAAATGTCATCGATCAATTCACAACCTGTTCGCGACCTAAAGACGTTTCAAGAAATCAATTTATTTTTTTCAAAAGCTTTTCATATTTTTTTTTAATAATTGATTTAGTTTGGGACTCTAATGATGTTTATAGACTTAAATTTCGCAGATTTTTATTCTAGAGCTCCATGTAAGCATGTTCTGCATATTACGCGAAAAATTCTCTGTAAGTTTGGTCATAAAAGGCGCTATATTCCGCCAGGAGTATATTGCAATAAATTTGTAGACTCAAAAAAAACCTAATGCACGAGTATAACATTTTGAAGCATGCATCCTTTATTCTAATGAAGATATGAGTGTGAAAAGAAATGCACATGTGCCACACTACACGTGATGTCAGTAATGATAAAAACACCTTGTGGCCTTATATTACTACGACCTGTATCCAGGCGACGGTGACGACATTTATGTAAGTACATAATCTTTGTTACTATTAGCATTTTTGACTATTTTATATACACTGGGCAATATGGTACGGATCCTTGAGTGCAAACAAGATTCCACCTGCTGACATCTTCTTGGATCTCCATTTTCTTTTTGACGTTATAAAACGTCTAGGATAAAAAATAACAACACTGTTGAAGGATATCACCAATAAAACTACAAATAAGTGTTACACCAAAGAATTAAGGTTAATCTGAAATTGTTTTAATTGTCTAATTGTCCAGTAATTCATTTTCAGCAGAAAGTGTGTAAGATCAAAATTTATCATTATAAGGATCATGAACTGGTAGGATGTCGCTTTGGGATGTTTTCCCTCATTAATATTGGTGGTAAAATGCCATCCTATTCTGTCCAAACCAATAAAATAACGAGAACATGTTCTGTGTAAGAGACTCAAGGTTAATATGAAACTGCTATTTTCCCAAAAAAACAAACAGAACATATTGAGGCTTTTCGAAGGGTCATATTTATGTAAGTTTTCCTAAAGTTCAAGGTCAAGTCAGGAAACCCGAATCTTGAATCAAGTCAAGACAACCGATTCTTGTGTTCGACATGTTTTGTGCTACTGTAAAGTGGATTGTATTTCTCTTTGAAAATGGATACCCTTTGCTCCCGACGTGCTTCATAGAAAGTGACCAATTTCATTAGCATGGTTCAAACATGTGAGAGAATCAATAGCTTTCATAGAGCATGTTAACAAATTGGGAGATGTTGGGTGAAGGGCTAATGGATTGTTCTAAGGCATGTTCACACATTCTTTGTACATGTGTCCTTGACAAACATTGTTGAGTATACCCATGAAAATGGATTTTAGATATTTGAAAATTAACCTTCAAAACAGGAGCATTTTTGCGTCATTGTTTTCTAAGTATTCAATTTCAACATGAAAAAACCCGAATCAAAACCACATAAAAATGAATGTCTTATTTGAACCCTTTTTACATAATGTCAACACATGTGTGAATCATTGTCTAAGTTTACATTTTTAAAGAACACTGTTGTTTTCTGATTTTCAAAAATTAAGGACTCTAATAGTTCGTTAGGAACAAAATCTACCCGATGAACTGTAACTCAAAAACAAATGGATGCTCACTTTTCTTTAGGGATGTAGATTTTATTACATTATTTATATCTACTATATATATGTTTCAAAACAATCAAACATAACTAAAAATGACTCAATAATAAGTTGAGCCAGTATGTTGTATTTCTTACTTCAAATTAAAAAGGTCTGTTTTCTCTCCCCACTGAGGTAGATCAAGTAATGAAATGTTGATCCTACATCTAACAACACAATCCATTTGAAGTTTGTAAGCAATGTCAACGCTTCTCGCATGGACAGAGTGGTTCATATTGCAATACATTTGTCATGATTCATTAGCTGAAATTATACTTAAAGCACTAACAACGATTGCATCCAATGAGACGTCTCCCATGTTAGCCCACACCCTTGGTTAATTAGAACAGAGGCTCGATCAACATTTCAGGCTGGAATGCCTCTGTGGGGAGAAAATCAATGGTCTGCAAGAAAATATCGTTTTCAAATACAACTTTAAAACATAGTTTATGCTCAGTTTATCAAAATACTTACAAGACATGTAAATGACATTGAAGTCGATCTGACAATCTATGGTTAGTATAATTTCTTATTGTGATAAATAGCAATTGGTTATATACATTATCGCACTCTAAAAAGTCAAACATGCCAAACCATTCACGACTCGTAGGAACTATAACTGTTAGAAATATTGTGCTTGACAGTATACTAGTTTCACAGAAAGCCCTCAGCGAGTTCTGAAACGCTAGGAACAGATGACAGATGTCTTGACGCAAAATGTATGGTGAAATAATGTTAGCTCAGTGGTATGTTATCTTTGAGTTTTATTGAAATGCACATATTTCTTTTACAAATAGGATAGATTTAAATCTTAATCTCCAAGAACTTTCTCACATCTGTTACATCGCAAGAACATCTCTATGTCTAGACAATTAAGGTTCTCACATACAAGCGACCACTTTTTACATGTTCATGTAATGTTGCGTGGACTCTTTGCATGTTCACGATAATTAGAGTAAATGTAAGTCCTTGAACTAAGTGTCCTTTCAGCCATCGCCCTTGAAATGAAAGATGTGCGATGTTGGTGAGTTTAGTCTGCAATATAAACATAATTTATTTTAATTTTACACAATACGCTTAAATATATACATTAAATCAAAGAAATGATGCATATACTACACGTCTTTAGATGAAATATTACCTAAAGTTTGAAGCTCAATCTGTGTAGTTTGTCTTTTCAAGATTAAAATATTCAATGTTAAATACAAATCCTGTAAATATTGAATCAAAGTCATTAATCAGATTAATCAAAATTAACAGTTCAACTGAAACAAAATTCTGGACGAGTCTTAGCTCCTAGCAAATAACCTCACAAACAGTGATTAGAATTTATCAAAAATCTGTTATTCTAATTTCGCTGCGTTTTCGTTACTTCGTAGTTTACAGTTTAAAAATTCAATTTCAATGTAACCGTACACGACAACAATTTCGATAAATATGGTTGCTACCAAATGTCTCATTTCCGACTCAGATAATTTAATTCAGATTAATTTCAACGTCATAATTTTTCCGGAATGATATATGTATCTTTTAGACTATTAAACATTGGTTGGTAGAAATTCAACCTGTAAGAAATATTTTAAACATTGTGATAATGTGTTTCAAAACATGATATTCCTTGGGAGAGTCAGTTTAGTTTGTGTTCGATGGCAATGACTTTTGAACACCATGCCTTATGTCTTAGGTACACATTACAGATGTGCAATAAGGTGGTTACTAGTTACAAGAATATTATTATTTTTATTTCAATTTTCAATGTAAAGTATAAAACACTAATTGTACGTTTCTTATACCCTAAATACATACTCTGATAGCATCAATTATTGAAAAGATAGTTTGAACAATTTAGCTATCAAAATTTCCCATATCAAATAATGTTAAACTTGTATTATTTTTTCTTTTGAATCACTTGATCCTTCCTCACTTCGTTTGTATTTTTAAATGCTTGTCTCAATACTCATTAGCTTATATTTGCAAGTTACTATGAAATAACATCCAGACAAGATAGGATAGTATTTCCATTAATATCTGGTTATAAAGCATTCATGCGTATGAGTTAGTGTGGCTTGTAAAAGACGCTGACATCCTACATACATTCAAGTTAAGTTTGTCCCAAGATATTTGTAGTGTTTGACAATCTCAACATCTGAACAAGTGAAAGAAGTATAGGGGCACATTTTGATACTACACACATTATCGTCTCTTATCTAATAAAATATATATTCTCAGAATTTCCTAAAACATTTTCATAATTGATGATGACTTCCTTTATCAATAATGGAACTGATTTATTATTAGATATGTTGTCAAACTCTTCGGAATGTTATTTATTCAAATTCGTGTTTGGTGTAGAAAGTGAAATATATCATATCTTGATATGTTCTAAGAAAAAATACTTTGCAAAAATTCTGATCATTATGATTGAAAAGGTTATCAATTATCTTTAATATTGGATTTGTTCATCATGTTCCATAATTTTCCAGAACAGAAAAACGTTTTTGCTCAAGTGCACTCAATACTCATATCTAAATATAACTTCCCATGAGATGATACAAGTGTCAATCTGTGAAAGATTAATAGTTGATTTAATTTAATATCTAATTTCAACTTATACATCTCCGAGAAATGACAAATTTTGTTGGCATGATGTTATTATTCATTAGTTTAGATAATCTCGCAACAATTGATTCTTGATTCAATTATCCATTTTGACACATTGTATCACTACATTGTGCTCCTTTTAATATCAATATTCGACGTGTAAAGAAGTTCAATATTTTAAAAGTATTTTTACTGTATTTATTATATGGTTTGCAATTTTTGTGCGACCAACCCAGAGAAATCGGACCAAACTCATTCAAAAGGAGGCAATTTACCAAAATGATCGAAACGGAAACCGACATTAAGGCGAATGTTCCAAAACATACGCTTGAAACCCGTCTCTGTCCCGCACGACCAGGTTTTCTTTTCTTTTTCTCCGAATCAGGTACTCATTGCAGCGCAAGTTTATACCAATCGGACCCAATTTCGGAGCGACGCCGTGCAAATCCTACAGACATAATGATGACGTCAACGAAAGCGAGCTCGTAAAAAGCTATGGCACTTTCGTTATCAAACTGTCGACGAAAGATTTGTCTACCAAGTGATGTACATGTATTTCTTTTTTCAATAGCTTAATTTCATCACGAACCCAATACAAGTATGAAAATGGGGCTTTAAAGTCTCTCAAACAATTCATCAACCCACTATAATGATGAAAACAGGTTTGAAATTTCTGTGACATATGGTCATTTTAAAAGTAGTAAAAGTGTTCTAGGTGTTAAATGAATAAATGCTTGTTTTGCGAAACCTTGATTGAGCACTTTCTTTGAAGAGCCTTTAGAGACACAATCGTTAGCAGTGATTAATGTCCCTTCTTGTAGCCTGTGAAATACCATCCATTTATTATATAATTAGCAATGAAATATAGGGTTATACAGTGAAAATATAATCCATATTTTAAGAAAAGCAGTAGATAGTCATATTTTCACTGCAGTGAAAATATAATCCATATTTTCACTGCGGTGAGAAAAGTAGGACAGAACCTATTACCTCCCCTTGAAACACGATTATCTCCCTTTGAGGAAATCGAACGCACGCCTCGCGTCACGGCGTTGTTTAGGATTGAAGAAAATCGACTCTTTACGATGTTTTCGGTATGTTATTGTTAACATTTTGCAGTGACAATGTATCCTTCGATATCGGAATACAACCAGAAGTTCATATCCTGTTGTTGTAGTTAATAATTGTTCATTTTATCGCCAAATAAATTTACGAAGCGAGAGATCTGACGCACCGACATAGCGCTTCCCTCACTGTATCCGTTCGCGTCAAAACTGACTTTCCAAAATAGATAAGAAGCCTTTGTTTCACCTAATTATAATCAAAAACAATGTCATATTGTAGATCTGATATCATTTAACAATCACACAATTATATATTTTTCGAAAAACTATTTCCGGTTAAATATCGCATTATTTCTATCGAACTTCTTTTTACCGAGAAATTATAAATGGAGTTGCTAGACTCTCGTTCATCAGAACAGGAAAAGTTTGCCTTTCGATGTCCGACAACTCTGTTTTATGATCTTTAAATTTTATAATAAATAGACTATTTCATTGTTTTTGCCGAATATCATTTCCATCTCATCTCGTGAAGTGAAAAAGTGTCATTTTCACTCGTGGCTGCGCCACTCGTGAAAATATCACTTTCTCACTCCACTCGATGAGATAGAAATGATATTCGGCAAAAACAATGAAATAGTCTCTATATCTCACTGACTCGAAATCAACAAAGACAACCAGAGGATTTATGTTGTGATTGAACATAAATGCAGCGACAATTAATTTGACTGACCTAAATGTCTTATATAGTAAATAAATCAGTCAAAATATTGCAAATAGCAAATTTTAGAAAACAAATCCCCATTTCAGTGTTAAATTGCACTCAATTATTAGTATTAACGTTTGACTCTCCGTCCTCAACTTTATGTGGCTGTGATTTCAAGTGCACAATACCATTGTAAATAACTTCCTGAGAGGATTATTTAAAAATTAGGACAAATTGGATGATAATTGAAAGGTATTTAAATCTCATACTTGTAAATATGATGATCTGCACGTGCACGCGATATTAATGATTAATGATTGTTACATCAAAACTTCGAAAATTTATGACTTCATTGCTAAACAACTCTTTTTGTTGACACAAAGAACACAGACAAGGATTTGCTTTTAATAACCGTCAACCATTAAAGACAAAGGCTATTTATCATTTCTTCATACACTTCACTTTTTGCTACTTCCCTTTCAATGTATTGTCATTATCACGGCTAATTTGAACAACTCTTATTTTGTCAAACCTGAGTAAATATGAAATCATAAGATCTTGCTGAATTCATTTAAGTATCTTGTAAGATTGGCACACATACATGTAGCCGTAACAGAATGTATATTTCAAAAGCAGTGCCTACAATGTGTCCTTGATTTTTCTGCAATAGTATAGTTGGTAATAGTAATAAGTCAGTTGTTACGTTCCAACGTTGTTATTTCCCTCTGTCACTTTATGACGGATGTGTTTGTTGTTGCATTAATATTGTAGATAGTGTGGTGGAGGGGTCTTAATTGATTTATAAAATGTTTATCAATTTTGTCGGTCATAACCGCTTAGATAACAATTAGGAAAGCTTTGATTTCATTTCATAAATGTTCATACCAACCAACGCTTCAATATATCCTTTGAGAATGAATTGCTGTTCCATCCTTTGCGATATTTCTTATTCATAATTCAATCTTGGTAAAGAATATATAAAGGCCCATATCTTGATCTTTTCTTTCTCCATTCAACAGGATGAAATCGTATATAGAACATACATCATTTAAACCATGTAATCAAATTAAATTTTTCAATGTTGAGGTCATTTAAACACAATTCACTGTAATGGAAATATTGTAAAACTTTGGCAGATCTTGCACTTAGTTTGACAAACAATTCCTAAACAACGTGTCCATTTTAAAAAAATCAATCGGTCATACCACTGTGATCACATCAACATTACATCTGCAATATTAAAGAAGGAAATCTTGTTGGTGGTCTCTTGGAAACACAATGTATTTGACCACCATTCATTCCTTCATTCATTCAGTCACTCTTATGATCAATGACATATTCTGTTCAAGATTTCAGAGGTGTATAACAATCAATGAAGGTTCACAGACCACATTAGCCTGTGTCACAATGTGTGACCAGAGAGCTCTTCTCATGTATTAACTGTTATTGCAGACATAGGGAAGTAGATAGGTAAAAACTCCATGTTGTGTCCTAGTGTGTCTACGAATGACATATTCTTGATCATGTATTGTGACATAAGGATTATGTAGACTAGTATGACAGACCTTCAGTAAGAGCAAGTGACCTAATGATTATGTGGAATAGTATGACAGATCTAGACTTTCAGTAATAGCAAGTTTTGTTTGGCGTGGACAAGTCCTGTCTACCGTTTATGTTATTAACAATGTTTGAATGAAAGAAATGAGGGTTCGTGATACGAACAATAGTATTAGAAAAAGAGGCATAGTTTGCGATGTTTGTCCTCTTTGGTAGTTGCTAACAAATCTGTTTAGAAATGCCATTCCATCACAAAAAATGGTATTATTTTAACTATACAAATCATAATAGTTATTTTTTACATTTTTTATACAAATATGAATAACTTTTGTGCAATTTGTTTAGATTAAAGTTATATAGGATATTGATACACAATCACATATAGATATTCAAATATTTATTTATTTTTCATATTAAAGATACTTTTTAACAATTGTTTGTTTCTGAACATAGTCATTAAATTACGCTTAATCTATTTATCTGAAACAGAGAGGATTGTTTGTTTTTCGACTGTTTCAAGATTTTATATTTACAAGAAAAAGTTCTGAAAACATGATGACAACCCTTGAACGTCATATAAGGGTTCAGTATAGGACAGATGTGATTTGAAACAATGTTGTTATTGGTCATAAAAGTGTGCGTTGGTGGTCATCAAAGGAGTATATAAGGTTATGATATGTAAGTTATTTGCTTTTCCCTTTTTTTGGACCATCCTTTTTTAGGTATATCTTTTGTTTGTTTGGAATATAAGAACTAATAAAGTGATATAAGTTACAAGAAAGTTTGATAATACATACCACCAATCAAAATAACTATATTCATAGTAATGAGATAACCAAAATGAAATATCTGTAGGATATTTAACACTTTTAGAGAGTACTTTTGATTTCATTGTTCATCACCACCAAATTATCCAGGAATGATAAAAATAAATTCAAAAGAGAGTAGACAACAATCTGACGATAGATTTGATCTTTACAATTGTATTTGTATTATGCGATTGTATTATATATTACGATAAATACAAATGCGTGTAACGGATTAATTTACTTGAATTCCATGAAAAAAAATTTGCTGACAAAACCGAAATTTATCCCTATCTTTTAGAGGGGAGACATATTCATGCAAAATTACTTTTTATATGCACTGATGAATTATATTTAATATTAATTAATATATAATTTAAACTAATTTTCAACTAACGAACACGAAACATGTTTTGCTTTAAAATATATGATCTTACGAATTGACAGAAATATGATAGTGTTAAACCAAGATCTTAAGATCCAATAAATATCATTTCATATGATGGATGAGTTTGATGGGGCCTTCTACTATCAAGGAATATGCCTGATTTATGTTTAGCATGATTCATGTTAAGTATGGCATGTTCCATTTCCTTCGATTCTGATAGAACAATCAATCGGGCCATACAGAATGTGATCTTAATCAAAGTTTATAGAGCAGAAAAATCAGGTTAACAGTAGACAAAGAGCCGCTGTTGGTCATAACGACACCGTTTTTGTAAGGTCTATAGATCTACAGAACATTTATTTCATAAAACTTAAAATACTCATTAAAATGACAATAATATGTCTTTATTAACACAATTTTATAAATCATTTAAGAATTGTTTTACGAATAGTTAAATCCATGAATATTATATGTTAAACTAGTAATTGTTCCCCGCCGTAAAATACCATTTGCATATGGAAGAGAAAGTAAAACCTCTTCATTGTCACCAGAAACATCAACGATAAATGTTTGATTGTAATGTGTTGTTGTGGTGGTTTAACTTAACAATGTTTTCAAAGATTACAGAGAACTTGAAAAGTGAGTCGATTGAGACGGGAGCAGGACAAAATCCACCCTGACAAAATCCACCCGGACAAAAGTCACCTGGACAAAAGACACCTAGGACAAAAGTCATTAGCCACCTAGGACAAAAGCCAACCACTTATTTACTTTAATATACTAATAAAATGAATTAGATTACATGACATTATTTAGTCATATGATTCATTCATGAACAATTATCCAAGAATTTTTTTTTTCCGATATGCAAATGTATAATAAGAAATACATGTTAAGTGTTTGGTATAAAAATTATATAGAATGGTATATAAATCTATACGGTGTCTATATAAGAATCATTGGATCTTATCAACTCAAAATTCCTGCACAAATGGAAGTAGTGGAGTGAGTCTTCCAATGGATGTCAACATGAACAATTAGAATTGTTTGAAATATGCCTGTAACATTTATCGGCGTTTAGGTCACTACAACCAAATCTGAGCCGACAATGGATCATTTGGCAAAAACCGGTTCCAAATTTATTCTAAACGCAATTTTCAAATACCTTCCGATCATTGAATAAGTATGTAAGAGGAATGGGTAGCGATTCTGCGGTTAGCGTGATAAACTTACTACTCAGTTTGTCTGGGCCACTTGCCTTATTTATATCAACTGATAAAACTAAGTCAATACAATTTAGCAGATAACTAAATAGCAGTATTAAACCTGATCTGATAATGAACGGTGAAACGATTGAAGAAGTAAAAAGTCATAAGCACCCGGACTTGACCCTTTAAGGTAACTATTACTAAAAGATGTCCTGATAAACTATGATCAAGAAAGTTAGACATCTTGATTAACTGATTAAGAAATCTGATATATCAGCTATCACGTAAAATTTCAGAAATTATATATAATATTTCATAATACCAACATTTGATGATTGTGGGTATATCTGTGACAATTGCACCCAAGAGCAATGCAACTTACTAGAAAAGTTGAACTTGGACGCGTTGAAATCAATATTTGGAGCAGATAGCGGAACAAGCCATAAGATATTTTATGCCTAAACAATTCAGAAACAAATAGCAGAACGTAGATATATATTTGATTTAACTACTTTTTATAAAATGATATGATAAATAATTTAGCACCTCAAAATCTATCAAAATCACCTAATATGAATGACACAAATGTATTTCCATTCTGAATATTATATATTATATTGCGGACTGATTTATTATCATTATTGAGTGTAGTTATTGTTTCTAGAGCTTTAATAATAATAATGTGCTAACTATATAGCGCCTTTTCCACGTCATAAGACATTCTCAAAACGCTACATTATTAACCCGAATGAGTGTACTGTCACAGCTGCTACTAAGCGCTAATCACGACCATATACATGTAGGTCAGTACATCAAATTGTTTTTAGGTACCCGTTTTAACAGCTGGGTAGACTGAGTGCAATGTTGATGAAATGCCTTGTCCAGGGACATAACACAGGATGAGACCCAAGTCACAAATGTTTGGTGTCTCCACCGGGATTCGAATACAACATTATTTGTGTTGTTTGTTTTTAAAAAAACCTAAAACTTGGTTGGGTTTTGTCTGGGTGGCTTTTGTCTGGGTTGCTTTTGTCCTAGGTGGCTTTTGTCCTATGTGGCCTTTGTCCATGTGACTTTCGTCCGGGTGGCTTTTGTCCTAGACCCGATGGAGACAATTATATGACGCGGTTGATC
Organism: Steromphala cineraria; assembly: GCA_916613615.1. Lineage (NCBI taxonomy): Eukaryota > Metazoa > Mollusca > Gastropoda > Trochida > Trochidae > Steromphala > Steromphala cineraria. Next base: position 25,355,701 of record OU744721.1, read on the forward strand.
TGATTTAATGCTAATATTGGTTATTAAGTGCATAATGAATTTCTTGTTGGTCTTTCAATTGCTAAACTAGTACATCAGAATTAGGTTTGAGCAATGCAACATTTGTAACCTCAAAGAAGTAATCATATTTACCCATGGCAGCATAACAAATTCGTATAAACTCTTGGAAATTGATATCGCCAATCAAAATGACCCTATTCATAGTAAATGAGATAATAAAAAACTGTTAGTGTCCTTTGGTTATTGGATACTTATAAAGAGTGCTTCTGATTACATGGTTCATCACCATCAAATCACAGAGGGGAGATAAAAATGAAAAAATCTCTACTTTAGTAGTCTGCAGCTTCACTTATCAAAGTAACATAGTCGCAGATCGATACCTTTGTCTGGTTATTAGCTTCTCAGATAGTCTTTATTCTGCATTATCAAGTGCTAAAGTAACAAATACTTGAAATCAGATCAGACAGTGACAGTGTTTCAGCACAAGTAGACATTTGATTAAGGATATTCAAGAAGTGTTTATAGTGGTAGGAATGCCGCTGAATGTCATGGTGAGTGAAAATAATCATTGAATGATCATTCCTTGATTATACTTTTTATACCGGAATGTATTAAACGAATCAGATCGATCATCTATTACCTGGAGATTGTTGACAGTTTCCTATAGCTAAAGAACGACAGACCTATGTATTGTGACTCCTGGTATGTATTTATTCAAAACAGCATGCATATTATATAAACTTAAAAAACCTGTTTCGGGACCATGTAATCTGAAGACCCGGAATCTGATGTGACCACGAAGCGTCCGAGGTACGAATTGCTGCAATCACATTTCATTCTGTGCTTGTTGGCAGTTTCTATAAGTGCAAACTGTTCTTGGAAGTGAGATCAGTACTGAAATAGAATTAGTGCTTCTTCTTTAGTTTTATGCTACCATCCTATTTATTATACTTTGAAGTCAATATTTTGTCCATATTTATTACTAAATGTAATACACATATACATGTAGGGTAGGTAAGACAATGAATAAGAAAGAAATGTCATATAGATAGTATGCTATACACGTACATGTATATGGAGGCGTAAACACAAATACTACTCTTGTGTTAAGTCCCATAATTGTCTACGATTAATATATTGACAACTAAATATAAAGTGGAATGTAATAAACCCCCACACAGTGTAAATAAAAATACGTTTATATGAATCATTTTACAAACAAAAGGTCGCAGACAATGATCTCAGTTATTATTGTCACAACAAAGTCTTAATTGATAATCCAATATAACATTACAGAGAACATATGCATACGCAGCAATATCACAATATCTTGACCTTTTATACAGCACGGTCGAATTGACATAGCCGAAACAATAACTGGAAAAATGCATTTCAATGTTTCACATATCAGATTTGTATATGGTTTATTGTAGTGATAAATTCTTCTTAAATAGGATAACACTATTTCTTTTAACTTTTGTTTTTTCTTAATGAAAAGGATTTTACAAAATAACTGACGAGCTAAAGTGTTGTTATCTATATACAATGATGTATTACTATTGGCTGAGTACTTTATCGGGCATTAAATCATAAATTATATCATTTCATTTCATTTCATAATTATTTATTTTTCTAGGGTTAATTGCAGTTATTCTTTAAAGGGGCAGTAGCACGTTTTTTGACAATTTTATATTAAAAAATTTTCAGTCATAATTGTAAGTTAATGTTAAATGTATTATTTTGACAGTGTCAAAAATGTCATTACACAAGTCAATCATCCATAGTCGGAGGACAAAGTATGAAGATTCACATAAAATACATAGGCGGCCATTTTTGTGTGAACACCTTTAATTCATTTTCTGTAAGAAAAAGGAATCGCATGGCTAAACTTTACGTTAAATATTTGAATTATTACTGCTCCATTTAGTTTAAATACATTGTCTTTCAATTGGAACCATTAATTTTCATTTTCCTGACATCACCTTATATTCCCCCTAAAAACGTGCTACTGCCCCTTTAATGGGTATTCCTATAAAAGTGACAAGTGGTAAAATATTTAATCTTTCTTTTCGTGAAACTGCCTTTGATTGGTATAAGTTATATCATAAGAATAGATCGCTTGATGTTGTGATCTATATGTGGTATCTTATTTTCTATTTCATGTTTTATATTTTATTTTTCAGGATCGGTCACTCCAGTGTATTAATTACCTTAGGCTAGTATCAAAGGCTGCATACATTTCAATGAGATGAAAATTGAAGTATACTTCTTCAATTATACTTGTTTGTTCCTTATCTTTAAAAGGATGTATTCAAGATATTTTTAATTGTTTGGATATCAAAACAGAAAATGATATATTAAGATGACTACACATATGATAGACAGATGATAGAAAAGCTTTCAAATATCTAGTTAAATGGAATGGGAAAGACAAGTTGGTTTTGTTAGAGAAATGGTATACATAATCATTGTAATCATTGATTCAGCTGCTCTGTCTTGTAAATGAAGATTGAAATGGTGCGAGACAAGAGTTGTTATCACAACCGGAAACTATAAGATTATATTGTTGCAAGTTTGTCTAGGTATTTGAGGCAGGATTAAATCTGAGGAATCCATCTGTACGTAGAGAACAGGCTTTTGTCTTTAATTTCATTAGACACCTTTAAGGACAGTCATAATTATTTCAAGTATAATAAGTATAACATTTTTGTAATTAGGAAGATTTAAACTTAATATATATCATGGTAATAAAAAAAGTAGTAACACTCGGCAGGAGGAAAACGTCTGTGATCAGTTGAAAACAGGAAAACAAGATTGGTTGAGATAGTGGAATAAAAATTCTTAGCTAGGAGTGTGGAGAGCCGACCCAGACATTAAACAGTCTAACAAACATCATAAGATGAACATGATAGAATATTGATAAATTTTCATTTTGTTAATATTTATGAATGCTTAAACAAATGCACGGGCTCAATGGCTAATGGGGATTACAATATATATATTATTTTCTTGTGTTCACAGTTAAAGAGTTTCCAGAAGAAAAAAGCCTCGAAAACTGAAATCATGAGAACACACTCCTTGAATCTTTGTGATGACCCTTTGACTGATAAGAAATGGCATTACAGCATGTGAGCTGAAGAATCAAAGACTCTACATTTGTTTAGTCTTTGTCATACTGCATGAAGCATGCATCATTTATATTCACCTTACCATTTGACAATTGTTTAAAACAGATTTAATGATGATCATTTAAAAAAAGAAGACATCAATGTTCGGGTAATGCGGATTCACTCTCCCGAAACGTAACTGGGAGATGCTTATTTTAGATGTTGATGATTTAAAACTATTAACAGTTTATATAATATATTAAATAAACAGATGACTTACGATAAGAAACCTGGTATGAAGTGTGGAATAGAGAATGAGCGGCAGTTATACCGAAAACAAAGGTTTTACGTTCCCCAGAATAACAAAAGTCAAGTTAAATCTAATGATTATTTAACAAATATTATCAACCGTTAGCATTTGTTCATAGGGTAGCATTATGTTACATTCTGTGGCCAGACAAAAACTCAGAGATATACCTCATATCAATATAATATCACACGCTGTCCTTTGAAGGCAACATTGTCATTTGTACAAGTATACATGTATCTGATTTTGATCAAATGTAATCACAAGGGCATAGTTTATTGTTAAAAACATCGATGTAATCATCCAAAGAAAAACGAGAAAGAATTTCCAACATTTTAAATTGAAAATTGAAGATTGGACAAAAATACGTTTACGATTGTATTTCATGGTGATATTTGATAGCAACCACACCAATTCGTGTCTGATTTTTCTTGACACAGACAACATTTTAATCAGAATGCAGACAGGAGGACATTTGTCTTCAGCAGAGCTTCAATTTGTCACAGTCTGTGGCCAGACAGGAAACTACCAGATTCTTATGATAGTAATATCACTGAATGTCCCTTTGGTACAAGAATTGTAACTAGTATGTATTAAGAGTAAAAACATAAAGAATAAATCTTAGGGAGGGGGGAACTGGCAATAAATCGCCATTTGCTACGTGTTTGAAACTCACATTAATCCATTGTTTTTCGAACAGATGTATGTTTACTCGTGAATTGAAGTGGTTTCTATCGTGACGCAGTCCCGATTGCTCTTAGATGAATTATTGGATCGTTTCTGAGATCTTACACAAACAAACTATGTTTCATATAAATATTTCAATGAAATGTGTCGAAATTTCTATCATGAACCAAAAGCATGAAATGAAATTATCAGACAGTAACCCTTGGAGAATGTTGAGGATGCAATTTGGCCTAAGGTTGTGGTACTCCAGACAAATGTCATGAAATTCTAACATTGCAAATAGTGTGATTAATCCAATTTCAGTATAATTCTTCTGATAACTTCTAATTGGGATTAACTTTTGATAAGTTGTAGTTTTAAAACTTTTAATGTCAGTCTCGTGATATTTCGCGTTATAGCAACATCGGTGTTAAACAATACCTTACTCACTCGCTCAATCATTAGTGTATGCTGTCTACAATATAAAAACTATGGGGGAAACATCTACATTCCAGCTCTGAATCGAAGGAGCCCATTTACTAAATCACTAAAACATTCTTTTTCTCAAAAGTGAACATTGAATTTTGTTCTATTTTTGATATTTTAGTCATTCATTCTTCTAATTTTTTTTTACGTATTTTTTAACGTAAATGTTTTATTAATGGATTTCTTTACCTCATGCACATTCAAACTTCTACCTTGCCTCTCAAAGAATATACATAGTCTCAGCCTAGAACATTGTGATATCTTAAAACCTTTTTTTACTTTGCTTTTGTAATCAATTTCAAATTTAGGCAATTTCGTTAACATTTAATATTCGAAATGCTGACGTGTAATATGCAATAAATTAATTAATAAACGAAATCGCGACAAAGTCAGTAGTCAAGGAGTAAAGGTGCCATTTTTTATTAATTGTTTTGATAACTTTTTGTGAAGGCGAAAAGGAAAGAGTACTTTATGATTCCTAGAGGTCCAACTTTATAACAATATGATATGATTGTTGTGAGAACATGTAATGTACACGAGCTCCTAATGAAACTAAATATTACATAAAAAAATGTATTATTTTACTATGACTATGTTTATGGAATATAATCGTCAAGTCAGTGGTGCAAGTATTCGTGCTTAGGCCTGACGAAACAGACAGAAGAGGTTAACGTTTAAAAGTTTAGGTTTACTTTTATTTGGAATAAACGTTTACCAGTTGACTTTTAACAGAAACTTTCATAACAAGTACACTGATAAAGCGCAAACGAAAGTATTACACACACACACACACACATCCACGCAGACACACTGGCGGTAAATATTTGCATTGCTGTTATAATGTTTGATGAGAAACTTGTCAGTAAAACTTTAAGAACGTGCAGCTTTGACATGTTATTCTTGTAATTCAACAGTTTGAAAAACACATTATGTAATATGTTTCAATTTCGTTCGTATAATATTTCATTGTGTTTCTAGCAAATAAATGCCATTTGTTACGGAAGTGTGTCATAAAATGACGTTCATGATATCCGATATGAACCTGAAGCTCATTTGTCATTGTTGTTACTGACGTTTTGCAACTGGTAAAGACGACAAATTTTGAAAGCACAAACCGGAAAATTTGACATCGTTATTTTGGATATTATTACACTGGACAAATAATGACAACAATTTCCCTTTTCTTGTATGGGCATAAGCACACAAACAAATTCAAAGAACAAACCTTTCTACTGTCTAAATTATTATTTATTCTGAAGCTCTAAGAAGTAAGTAAACCACATAATACTCAATAAAGACATATCAAACAGATAATAAATGTGCTTAGAGACACAAGAATAGAAACCCCGTGCTTTAAATACACTGAACAACTTCGACTGGGTATAATTGCTCGAGGGAATGATCAAATGACGTCAGCGCACTTTTGATCCTTGTGCAACAATATCAGCAGTCAACTAAGAAACTCTAGACGTACCCCGAAGTACAATCAGAAGAAAGTACTGAACTGGTAGTAAAATGGATAACCCTGGGGAAGGTGTGTTAGATCGAGAACACCTCTGCTCTGATAATCAAACTGGATGTAATCGTGGTGATAAAAGAATAGAGTGATTCAAATACGTGTTTACTGTTGTCCAATGTTAAATAAATTGTTTACCACCTTCTGTACGCAGAAAGCACGTCGAAGGGTTTTATGAATTGTGTCACTTTTTCAGAAACGTGTATTTACTCATTGCGATAAATATTATTAACATTTCGACGTTTCGACACAGATTCTTGTGTCGTTTTAAAGCAGATGAACACATAATGGATCGGACTTTCATCCATATATGTTTCTTCATTATCATTATTTCAGCAACAACGTTCTCAAATGCTGCTCGAAGAAGACCTTTTTGGTTTAATATATATGCTATCTCTCCCTTTTTTCTTCCAGAATAACAGATTCGCAATTTCGTTACAAATTGTGAAATAATGTGGCAATTTCATATTGCTGGCACGTATTAATTGCATATCAATATTGAGCTTACAATGATATATAGGGGTTCTGAACTATGAAATCAGTTGTATTTATTATGCAGCTTTCCTTATTAATACTCACTTTACAGACACATGTCATCAATCATAGGCAGCTGGATTCGGCACTTAAGAATACAAAGATCATCCGGTAAAGGGGGAATCAGAAACTTCAATGCATGTGTCAGTCATTCACAATGACTGGTGTGTTATTTCTAACCACAAAGTAATGAATATAAATTGTTTTGGGAACTAAAACGTTTTAAAAGTTTTTCACTTATTATGTGCGGTGTGCAGATTTTGTAACAGCAAATAAAAGAAAAATTGTTTGATAATCTGATTTCATAGTGACCGACCCTTCATCAAGCTAATTAATCAAGCTCGAAAAAATCAGGCGTTACTTGAATGTGTCCATTAGCATGTTCTTTTGTATGATGATAGACAGTGCTATTTTTCAGGGTCATATATTAATATCTGTTAGTGAATGGGGACAGGAATGGTAAACTGTTGATGTGGGACAGTTTTAATTAGCAAGGTCACATAGTCATCACAATCAGGGGTGATGCGTTTAAATATTGATATGAACCAATACATTCTTACAATTATACATCTTCTTCAAGTCATTAGTAGTGACGATCATGAGTAATAGATATCATGTAGAGGATCACTTACTGTAAAAATGAAACACATTGTTCAGTAAATATTAGAGAATAAACAACTCTAAGTTATGTAATCTTAGTGTGTACATCAAAACCAGAAAAACAACAACTGAGAGAATTTGTAAAGATATTTCTGTGTATTCTCCAGATATCAGTTTATATATAGAGATTATTACCCGAGGAAGTGTGTCACAAATTCGTATGAGTTTCGTAAAAGTCATATGATATTCCTTTGAGGGTAATAACTTCTTTATTACCAATTCTATTCCATTTTGCCATCTTAGAAATATCCAAGAAACGACCCGATTTCCTGACGACGGCTGGCTACATTGACGTCACGAACAATGGTGTTATGACATCAAAGGCGAAAAATACGGGAACTCGCGCTTCAACAATCGTTGCTACGCAAAAGTGAAATGTGCACTAGTGCTCATATTGAAAGTATCTAACCACTTATTTTCAACCATATGGGTAATATACATATACGTTTATTTCTAAAAAAATTGTTAAGTGGTTGTGTAAGCATAATCATAGAAATCATGTTTTATTTGTACATGTAACTCCAATCCTAATAGTCACGTAACACATTGATTACTCCTCAGATGTGTGGTTCCCATTGAGTTATTTACTGAACATACTTGGATGCCCAAGACGTCACGTATTATTGACAACAATGAACGTACAGTATCAATTTAACAATTGCTGCGAAATCTCGAATATATCGAGTATCAAGTCATACGAAATAGTATTATACATTTAATAGAAATATAACTATATTCAATTGCATAACTTTAATTTTTCAAAAGTTTTTCTTATCTTGAATTTGTGTTGGGTAAAACCACAATTTGATAACATACCGGAACGTTTTATGAGAATTGTCACATTGTCACATATAGGTAATGAAACATTGCTTTATGCATGCATTGGAAATCACACATGTATTAGGTAAACTCAGTCTTTTGATATACATGTACAGTCACCCATATTATATATTCATTTGTTGATCATTCTTATTGAATTCAGTGAAATGATTTTCAAAGAGGCATTCACATATATATTTTGTTAAATACCTTAGTTGACTTCCTGTCTGGGTCAGTTTTCGTATCCAACAATTCCTTTCACGTCTATATGAGAGGTATCTTGAAATGTATGTTGACAGTGCTGAGTATCACATGTGGTTGTCTCTGTACATCTGAGTGAACGATTCGAGATAGTTTAAAATTTGGCAGGTAAGGTCTTAAAGGAAATAAGCAATAAACTTGCTTGCCAAATGCCTAAAACAGGACCAATCAGTCAAACAAAGTTGAGACCTCCTATTGTCTTGAGGGAAGTACACTTTTGTGTATATTGGTGTTTGTATTGGACGGTATTTTATGTTTACACAGGTATTTTTCATGGCACAATAGAGTTGTAACATGGAAGCAGATAGTACATTATATACCCTTCAAAAAAAGAAACGCATAGTATATTTTGAAATTTTTATACTTCTGTAAAAATGAATATAACACTAAAACTGTCATATTTCTTCTCTGAACGTAATCCTTACATGATTTTTTACCACTTTTGTGTCTTTAAAGAAGCAATTGAAAACTCTTTTTTAAAAACCTCTGCTTAGGAAAATCTGTAAAGCAAAAACGCCATGTAGAAAGCATAAAAGCATGTGGAAGTAATAACTAACAAAAGGTAAATATGGTTTCAATTTATTTATTCTTTTAACATGAAATAAGGATAAAATTAAACAATGTCAAAGTGGAGAAAATAGGAAACATCGCCGTACGTCAAATTGAAACTTCTGTTTCAAAATCTGCTCTCATTTTAAATTAGAATGATCATTAGGGCAAATTTTTTAGTCATATTTAATCGTTTCCTCCAGGCCCATTTTCGACAAAATGAAGCCAATATTTATGAGACAAAGAGTGCTATCAAAGCCAAAATTATCTACATCCGGGTCAAGCACTTGCGTCATCGTCTTCCCTCAGCAATACAGATTACATAAAAGATTTGTTTAATCGTGTAACATAGACGTGTGTATGTGTAAATTTCATCTCGTAATTAATTGGCATAATAATACATCAATACCATGTGTCAATATCATTTCAGGCTAAAAACCATTTTTCATTTAATGAAGTACGAAATATACACACCCAAAAAAGTAAAGCACCCCCTGATTTTTCACAGACGGGAGTACTTCTTTGAAGCTATGACACTGAGAAACAGAAGATAATCAAAACCTTCTTTTTAATGAACTATCATTTGATGATTTTTTTCTGTGTTCTGTGGGCACTAAAAGTGCATGAAATTAAAGCGGGAAATGGACATGGAATTTCATCCAAAATACATAGAGAATCTCACCCAAGTGTCTTCTGATATCAAATATATCAACAAAGTTGATAAAAGTAACAAATACCCAGGCTTGCCGAGGATATTGTACTTTTATCAACGAGTGTTGATATATTTGATATCAGAATACACGAGGGTGAGATTCTATTTATCATCCAAAATCATTTTTCATCACATTTGCTTGAGAAATGTACATCTTTGAACACTGCATACATGTAGCTCTAAAACTCCTAAACCAGTGATGTCATTGCACTGTGACGTCATGGTGTTCATGTGTTTATGACGTCATATGATTGTGACGTCATTTCTGATGATGCAAAACTTTGTGATGTCATGTCCCTACTGTTGACAGGACATTGTTCAAAATCTACCGTCAAAGCGATATCTCCTAGGAGATATCGCTTGATCTTCCACAAGCGATATCTGCTGTTGAACCAAGTTTTGGATGATAAATGGATGTTTTAGTATTGTCACTACAAGCTCTGTGTGTGCCACCACGTGCGCGAATAACTGCAGCCACTCTTCTTGGCATACCCCTAACCAGGTTCTTTAATTGTTCCATCGGTATCAGCTGTCACTCATCGTGGAGTGAGTGAGTGAGTGAGTGAGTGGGTGAGTTGGTGTTTAACGTGTTTTGAACAATATTTCAGTTATTAAACACGTGGATGTTGCCATCCAAAAGAGAGTAGATAGATCAGGGAGAAAGGGATCGAAAGGATGAGAGAAAAGACGGAAAGAAAGGCATAGTGAGAGATAGAAAATCAGGTTTTAGAAGGACTCACATTTGGTCTGGCTTCTACCCGTTGACCTGTCCAGCTTGGGTGACCCTACCAGGAGCATGTAAGCTCCAGCTGGCATAGCTCCGGCGTTGTCGAAGCACACAAACCACCACACCACGTTAAGGTAATGAGTCCAGTGGTGGACTCATCGTGGAGAGCGGCCTCCAGTTCCCTCAGGTTATGTACTGGATGATCCCTTTTTTGTATTCGACGACCCAAAATGTCCCAAACATGCTCGATTGGGTTCAAATCAGGGGACATTGCTGGCCATGGAATTCCTGTTTCAACATTATTTTCCAGATGTTGGTTTACAGCAAGTGAACGATGGGATCTGGCATTGTCGTTCATGAACAAGGGTGTTGTGGCAAGTCTGTGGTCATCGAACTGATCAATAATTACAGGATCAAGAACCTCCTGAATGTAGCGAACGCCTGTGAGTGAACACTGTATAGTCACCAAATCGAGGCTACAGTCGTAGGAGAAGCCTTCCCAAACCATCACGGATTCCCCAGCCATATGGCACCCTTGGTAAAATGTTCCTTGGGGATAGACGTGTATTCCTGGTCCTCAATACGCGGGCTTGGCCATCGACAGCATACAGGAGGAAACAACTTTCGTCGGCCAAGTGTACTCTCCTCGTCTATCCCAGGTTCCACCTCTGCCTGTCCACAAACCATTACGCTCACGTCTGTGGTGATTTGTGAGCATTGAACACCTGATAACCCTTCTGGCCCTTAATCCGGCAGCTTTGAGGCGATTTCTCAAGCGGCGATGATATAACCATTCCTGTTTCAGATGGATGCTTGAAGCAAACGACAGGCGTCTAACAGAGCTCTATATCCTCCTGGGGCGTGGTAGCTTTTGGTCTTCCTGATCTTGGAGGATCCCTCACATGATTTGTTTGTGCATGCTTCCTGACCAGACGGCTTATGACGGTGTAGTGGAAGTGAATTCGTCACATTCCTTGTAAAAAGGCCTGCCCGATGAAGCCCAATGATCTGCCCATCGAGATCGTATTGATCCTTCAAGCAAAACGTGCATGTTAACAATTAAAACATCAGTAAAATTATCATTCCAATGATTATTTTATCAGTACAATTAAGGCTATCAAGTCGCGATGCCTGACAATAAGCCACACGTATTTTTGGAAGTTATCAAAACCAAGTAGAATATCTGTTAATATTGTTTGAAATGTTATTCAACCAGCAATAATGTCAAAACATGTAATTCCTGCTTCGTCTCATAAATTAGTTTTTTTTGCAACCAATGATTGTCACGTTTATATACAAGTATATGGTGTTTTGACAGATATGAAAGCCTAAAAAATATTTTGAAAATCTAAAAGGGTTAGTTTACACAACCAGATTACATATATAATTAGTTGCAGCTTCAGTATATAAACAATCAATTATTTAGAAATAAGCAGTTTCGAGCACAATGTGTTAAATTGAATTACATTGTTTACAATTAAACCTGCCTAAATGACTATGAACAAAGTATTCACTATTCCAAATATTAATCATGTTTGTTGATGAAACTGATTGGCATGCATTTACTGTAAAAAAATGACTGATGTTTATGAGTGATTGGATTGCAAAACTAAATTTTATTTAAGAAGATAACACTTTAAACAATTCACTTCATAATGACCAAAATGAAGTAAATTTTAGGATAACTCTCTTTAACAAACATGTGAACAGTTTCCGATCAATTTATATAAATTTCAATTTATTGAAAATTGATATTCTTTAGAGGGATTCACGGAATGATTAACTGTTTTTTTTTATCGTTTTGAATGCAATGTTCTTTGTGAATAAAAATCAAATTCAGATAACACATCGAGACAGTGCTGAATTTCGAAAATATTATAAGGTTTTGCTTTTTAATCACGAGCGAAAATGAAAACATTCAAGTAGGAATATGTTCGACGTTAAACTCTCACGCGTTTGTTTGGGTAACTGAGTTCACAAAATATGGTCTCGTTTATGTGAGCATCTTGTTCGCTTCTTGATAAAATCCTACTTTAAAGCTACAATTTGTGTACAGTTTTTGCCACAACTGTCCAAAATCAAGAAATTAGAGCGCAGATACTTAAACAATAAACACATATATACCTTTCAAATTTGCTCAAATCAGCAATTCCAATGATTGTGATTTTAGTTGACAAAGACAATTCCACAATCAATTCCTGACATTCTATGACATATGTACAAAAGGTATCCAAGATAATGTTCAAATCTGAATTAAGTCTAAATAATTTCAAATTCATCGATTCACCATCTACTAACACTTGTGTTTATAACCATCATTTTTCACGAGTGGGCAGACATATATATTCATATCTGTGACACTACAGACCTAATCTAGATCTACACCTACTTAATTCTAGTAAACTTAAACACAAACAGGTGTTTAGACATCCGTAAGAATCAGGCAAGATGAAAATAGCCCCATCAAGCTGACGTTTCGTTCACCATCTACTAACACTTGTGTTTATAACCATCATTTTTCACGAGTGGGCAGACATATATATTCATATCTGTGACACTACAGACCTAATCTAGATCTACACCTACTTAATTCTAGTAAACTTAAACACAAACAGGTGTTTAGACATCCGTAAGAATCAGGCAAGATGAAAATAGCCCCATCAAGCTGACGTTTCGTTTAGTGTCTCCATTCTGTTTAGGTCAAGACAAAGAAGTTTCCAAACTTTGTTTTGAGACAACATCAAGAAAAGCAACAGTATCTTTGGCACAAAATTTTAAATCTTGTTTATTGGAGAAATATGTTAATATAATTCTCATAAAGGGAACGCATAGGCAATGTTATTTCCATAAGATAACGTTAGAATGAATCATACGTTTACATTTGAGCAGAAGTCTGTGATAAACGTAATCTCAAAACGTTTGCGAGCTTAAACACATTGCCATTCAAAATGTATTTGAACTATTTCCAAGATGCAATTGAGCCTGCTGTTTTTAAAAGTCAATTAAGCATCAATTTGAAAGGGCACTTCCTTTAAAAAACAAAATCTTAATAACAAATATATTTTTTAATATTTACGTAAAGTCATGCCTCAACTTCTTGAAGTTAAACATAACTATGTTATAAAGCAGTCTGAGAGCGGCGAAATATAGTTTGAATGACCATACCCTTCTTGGATAGAAATGCTGATACACCCTCTGTTCTATTACGCCGAAATCCCTGGGTTCCCGCAGTTTCCCCTATCGGGAAAAGATTGCACCATACTCCATTTGGAATTCTTTATCAAATGACAACGCTTCTCGCATGGAAAGGTTGGTTGATATCACAATGCCTTTGCCATCATTTAGTAGTCAAAATGATGATTTAACAACAGCGTCGCTGATTGCACAACTAATTTTGATTGCCTCCAATCGGGCATCTCCCATTCTATCCCACAAACTCAGCGTAATAGAACAGGCTGTATAAAAATTTCATGACTTGATCTGCCTCTGTGGGGAGAGACCTTGGTAGGAAAATACCAGAAACATTTCAGAGCATTATATCAAGTTTGTCTGCATTAGGATATCAAGCAAAAAATTACTCTTATTGCTATGCCACAAGATATAGACAGATTGATGACCATGACCTTTTGTCACATGTCATTTGCCCTGCCAAGCTTTCACTTGACAATACATGTTTAACATTTCTTTCTTATCTCTAATACAAAATGTTTAAATTTGATTTGAGAATATGTATTTCTCTGTTTGAGTATTATACTAAGATATCTAAAAATATTATTAAGTTAACAATACATTTATCTCCAAATTAGATCAATAGTATATTCCGATATTTTCATTGACAATGTCCCTACATTTTATCAAATGAAGAAGAACTTTTCACCATAGGAAAACAAGGATGGCCTTTATAATGAGTGACAATGTTTGTAATCGTACTTTAACATAACCTTTCAGTACCCACTGAAGGCTTTCTGTGAAACCATTATACTTCCTAGTATTGACAGTTCCCGTGGCTCATTTGGTAGGATTGGTGTCGAAATACTGCATTGTCTTAATTGCATTAGCACATTTGTCTTTGTTAATAGCATCGAATAATGTATCTGAACTGATTCGTGTTGTTTATAACATAATAACAAAACCTACAAAAGTGATAGAGTGTTCAGATTTCTGGCTTAAGATGAAAACAGAAAGTCATGAAATGTTACCTCCTAATTGACATTTAGGGTTAACATATAAAAGGAATCAGATTTACTCAAGATTGAACTGCAATTGTATGACCATAATACTTAGAAACTTACAAAGAGTTTTTTCATATTTTAAAGGGGCAGAAGCACGTTTTTAGGAGGAGTAAAAGGCGAGGTCAGGAAAATGAAAATAAATGGTTAAAAAACAATGTATTTTAACTAAATGAAGCAGTAATAAATGAAATATATAAAAAGGAGTTCAGCCATGGGATTTCTTTATTTACACAAAATGAATTAAAGGTGTTCACACAAAAATGGCCGCAAATGATTTTTATGTGAATCTGTATAATTTGTCATCTTACTATTGATGATTGGTTTGTGTAATGAGATTTTTGACATTATCAAAATATTAAATTTAGCATTAACATTCAATTATCAGTGAAAATTCAAATATATAAAATTTTCTTAAAACAAGTTATAGCCCCTTTAAGGCAACTTCAGAAGGCGTATCAGGATTATTAATAAAGGCGAGTGAACGAGACATCTTTATTATTCGCCTGATTGGGTTGCACAAGGGGATCAAACAAGAATTGACGTCATTTGATGGGTCCTTCTGGTCATTATTTCTTGTGGCAGACATCCAAACAGTGTGTTGGCGTTACATGATAGTCATGTTTCACCACGATGTCTGATCTTGTAAGAGTTGATGCCTTATGTCTGTAAGAGCAATGTTGGTAGTTTCACAGTGTTCTTTGCAGATATATGACACAATATAGTACCATTATCCCCTTGAATCTTGTATCCTTAAAGGAGTTATAACTATTTTCTAAGTGTAAAGCCGTAGAATCCTGAAACGACAATGATGCCCTGACAGAGTACAATCACATCTTCTAGATTGGTGTCAAGTCAAAAAGCTGATTCACATCATTTAGGTTGGTGTCAAGTCAAAAAGCAGATTTAGGTACATTTGATTACAAATACACACACAATTATTTTAGATACATACAACAATGTGTTTTTAATGGTGTTTGGCAACTTAAAGTGCGCTGCAGTACTGAGTGTATTATCTTTCACACATGATAACGGGGGGGGGGGGGACAATGCGTCTGACGATCTGCTTTCTTCCTTACTGTCCACTCTCTTTTGGAAGTTAACATCCATGTGTTGACTAACTTACATGTTGAAAATCCAACATTCAAAAGATATGAAAAACAATTTTTAGATCATAAGACTATATTATAAGATCAATGTTTTGCCTATTTCTAAATACATGTTTTAACACAGCCCCAGTAAGTTATCAGTATTTAACCTAATTGTATCTACTATGTTAAGACTTCATACGCAAAATGTTGAGACCATATATTTAAATTTGGTTTTACGCAATCAGCATGATCCATTCGAAAAATGTAACAAGCGATTTGTCTGATCTATTACTTTGGCGTACATTTTCATTTGTTTATTCTTTTTAACAGTGTTATATGTGACTCTTCTGACATTGTTCACAGCGCTTATGTAATGCTTCAATGGATGATTAAAGCACTTTATTATTATTATTATTGTTTAAAGCTTGGATAGAAACACATCACTGTTTATGAGTATTCACACAAATCATGAGTATAACTATAGTTTTCTGTATAGATGGAAATATTACTCAAAATCATATACCACTCTCAACTGTTAAATCACTTTTTATTTCTACCAAAGATTCATGAATACAACTGTCCTGACCTCATGTCAACTTTATTTTGTCATGAACTTTAAGGTTGCTAAAGATAGATATTGACAAACTATTGTTTCGTTGGCCTAAAATTACACATCAAACATCTTGTGGTGTCTGGTTTTGCCCTTATGGTGAGCACAAGAGAGTACTAAATAGATTAATATTATTGGTGATGTCCCTTATTCAATTACCGGTTGAAAAACAGGCACAGCGTGTGATTCTGCTTAGAAAATGTTTGAATGTTACACAATCACGAGATGTTAATGAAACAAAAATCTATCTTAACCATTTACTACAGACAAAAAGTAGGAAACTGATTATATTTGTAATTGTTACAATTATCTACTAAACTATCTATGGTAAATAGCTTTCGTTCATGTGGAGATTACGTATCTTTTTAATTATTAGAATGCCAAGCTGTTGTTTGTTTTAGTAAAGGTAAATCTCTAAAGTTGTCATTAAGAGCTGGAAAGCAATATGCTTTACACACGAAAATTTGCGTGGTACAGTATCAGGTGTATGGTATTACTGTAATGTTTCCACATGGCTTAAATGTTTAATGATGAATGTTAACAATTACCATCACGTACGTTAACCTTATGATTACTTCAATTTTATATTTTTATTGCCAATAGTATCAATTAAAGGTTTATTAATCTTCGAATTATATTTCAGAAATTTCACACTACTTGTTTATTTCACATGCATAAACATGCATGCATATTTGGAAAAATTCAGGTATCAACGTGCTGTGTTGGATAACACTTTAAAGGGTAAAAGATTTTAGTGCTCTCCTTGATGAGAAAGGTGTGAGAACATCGATCTCATTTAAAGCACCTCAAACCTATGCCTCATAATACTCAATCCCTGGAGACGTGTCAGTGACCTTTGGACTCAGGTTACGCAAGAAAGCAGTCAGCAATATTAGATATTGTAGTTTTATTTTTGTTATGTGAGAGGTCTTAGACAAAGTTTGCTGACCTGGTGTAATACGCAACCATACGTTTGCTGACCTGCTGACCATGGTGTAATACGCAAACCAGAAACTCAGCGAAATCAAGAGATATGTTCTATCTAACTTTGATGAGGTTGTTAATCCCAATCACTAATTTCAAAATATAAAAACATATTGCTTGATCACATGAATACTCCAATGAAAATAGATTTACTCTTGTATTCCAGACATACGTACCCTTGTCCTTAAATGTCCTTGATTAATTCAACAGAAACTGAATAGCTTTGACGAAGAAAACACCTTTAAGCAGAAAACTATGTACATCATTCACTAACCTGTAGACAGATGTTAGTGGTTATATGCATTTGACGTTTGTACATTAGAGATAATATTATCTACAATCATTACTGCAACACAAATTTAGAGCATGTTGGTCACTTACACAATCATCTTCATAAGGCCCATATTCATATATTAAATACTTTTATAAGTAATAATAGTGTGCAAATTTTTTGCGACCAACCTAGGGAAAATCGGACCAAAATCCATTACATAGTAGACAATTACCAAAATGACCGAAACCGCAGCCCACATGAAGGCGAATCAAGTGTGGCCATCTCACAATTTCCGGTTTCGAAATATACGCTGAAAAGTCCTCTTTAACGCGCACGACTTGACTTTTTTCTTTTTCTCCGTATCAGGTTTTCGTTGCTGTCCAAGTTGATACTCATCGGGCGCAATTGCGGTACCTGAGACGGGTGTCAAAATAAGTATGTTATATTTTATTAAAAAATGTAAATAAGATATCAAAATTTGGACGAAGATTTTTCTACTGAGTGATGTATTTCTACTCGCAATAGCTAAAGTTCATCCCAAACCGCATGCAAGTATGAAAATTGGTCTTTAATGTAAGTTACCTATTTCTCAAATTGTAAAAATTATGTTCATGTGCTTGTGCGACAAAATATATAAATGCAAACGCTTTTTCTCTTGTCTTGTTCGTTGCTATTTACAATCGACCTTTCATGAGTTAAAAATAAACAGCAGATAACGATTTCATCATTTCACATTACTTAGTTTAATAGCATTAAAGTAGACAATGTCGCTTACTTCTTCAATTGGGCTTTTTTTCTATCGGTGGAAAGTTGTACCTTTATGCTTTAATTTTGTTTGGAAAACAACGTTGCATATTTCCCAACACTCCATGTCATCTACATTCAAAGTTGTGATATTGACGTTCTATTTTTGGTAATAAATATTTTTAGGGTTCTTTTAAAAGTTTCCAGAGTATGTTGTTACACACGTATTGGTTTCAGAGAACACTTTGAATTTTGTCAAAACCTAGCCATTGCCGTTACGTTTCAGATCGGATTGCTTCCGATGGCGAGAGTTCTTGTTACCTTTGGGTGATTTCATATGTTAATAACTTAAAACCATTCTTACAACTGTATATGCGGCTGATCCCAAAATAGGGACGTCATATAGTTGTTAATTGAATTTTCAGATTTTAATATTAGAACAATGGTTTTACAAGTAACCTAATGGTATATTCAAGATGAGACATGAATCATCCACCATCAGAAGATTATCAGAAAACCTTACAATTGAATACAATTCCTTTATCACATGAATTGTGTTTAGTTCTTAGCAGAACCGAAATCCTAAAGCATGTCTCTACGTTTCATTATTAAGTGTGTATGTGTATTGTTATCAAAGTTTTGGAATGTAACATGAAATAAAATAAAATAAATTTCAAAGATTAAGAGACGCAAATACACATAATGATAAAAGTAATTCGAATTTCACATCCATCTTAAGACTTTTTACAGCATAGCAAAGGAATAACAAAGTAAGATAAGACCCAATATCTATTCCATGGCACATATACTTTTATCAACATATAAATACTTTGAAACTGATCATCTTCTGTTCTAAATATGACCTAAGTCATGCAAAGATTGGACATAGAAGCAGAATGTATGTTCTAATTGGTACCTAAGTGTATGTAATTCTAAAATCATGCAATGCAAACGATGAATAGAGAATAAAGCACACAAAAATAAAAATAACGTTTTATGAGTAAAAGTAAATTTAATCAACAATGAATTTCTTAAACGTCGGATGAAGTCGTGACAAGCATACATTTAAAAATATAAGTTTGACGTCAATAGATTAAATTTTGTTTACATTCAACCATTTGCCATTTCAAGTAAACAGTATTGAAGGTTAATCATGTCGTAAAGAATTATTGTGCATCTATTTTTTCTTTTCAAGACAAAAACTAGACTTTAATTATATAAGATAAGGTTTATCGGTTGCTATGATTACGTTGATGTATTACATTTGAACCTAATCATATCGGTTATCTAAACAGTATAAGTTATACAACCGAAAAGACAAGGAGTTTCCTGTAGGATATCAATGATATTGTGTAGTTTCAGTTGTTCTACAACTTTCTATATGTCTTCATGTTCAGCTTTTGTCATCTTTGTTGTAAAACATGTCAATCATCCATGTTGTTACCACGGAGAAGGTGTTCGTAGATAGAGAACTTCTTTATTCAGGAATATTATATCTTATGAATCACATGTACATGTGCAACAAGTTCGATGACCTTGTATACCATATATCATATCTGCCAATGAACGTATAATTACAAAACATAAATATTTATGAATTCCATAGACACTGAGCTATGGTATTACTCAGAAATATTCAGAGAGGCTATTTGTCATCTGTTATGGTGGGCGCTGATTTCTTGTTCTGAACATCAGTCCAGGAATCCCAGGCACAGTCGAGGAAAGGTATTTTGGTCCTTATTTCAATAACATAATTCCAATTGTCTGACACACTGGAGCCAAATGTTAGAGGGCGACCACTGCTCACAGATACGGTGACAGTTTACCAGCATTCCTCACTTTGTTGGCCATGAACACATTCGTTGATAACTGAGTGATAAGCCAGATAAAAAAACTCATTTTTTATAACGGAGTCACGAGCCAGTGTATAACAGTTTCATGCCTTTTTGTTTACAGAAATAAGTTTTGCATAAAATGTCAAACGATGAATAATAATTTTCGAACAGTAATCGTTCTGTATACTTCAGAAATTTGTTTAAAGGCTATATTGTATCAAGTTAATTTACAATTCTTCATTTGGAAATACATGTACTCCGAAATAAAGTTTAATACCTATTTTTTACCTCGGTTTATCTATTAACTCAAATCTATGCAAAGTTATCGTCTTCATTTGTATTCAAAGTTATCTACAGAAACAAATGTTAGCTAACACATATTTGAGGATACGACTATATCAATCAGTTTGTCAACTCTAGTTACAGCCATTTCTGGAGAGCAATCAGGCTCGGTAAACATCCAAATGATTATCTGTCATGGCTTCACCTTCCCGACATTGACCAATCATGATTGGTTTACTTCTGTCAATCAAATTATTCTCACTATTACGCGGATGGTTTACAAGGCTATGGTCTGACATCTTACCAAAATCCTAGGCAAAGATGTTTCCTTGAATATTCAATATATAATGAATATTGAAACATTTTGAGTTAGAGAGGATTGGTTTTGATATATTTTGCCAGGTCTGGACAATTCCATAATTTATATAGTTATGTTATTAATGTTGCGTTGTAGCGTGGTTCAATAATTATTTGATAAACACAGAAACTCCGATCCAACCATAAAATAGATTTTTTTTCATGTGCACTATTCCTCGAGAGTTTGAGAGGCTCTTTCACTGTATATATAAGCTTATATCTTTCGGATCCATTTTACAATGTTTAAATACAATACACTTTCAATCAATATGAAAAATTAGATTATCAATATCACAGAATGATGATATCCACATAATTTAATCAATATTTACCATAATGTAAACAACAGCTGCTTGTCTTACCAGCATTTTCAAACAGTCATACAAACTAGGATATCTACAGTAAATATGCAATCTACGAATAGACATAAGACAATAGACAATCCTTTATTACCTTAAAAGGAATTCGTTTTGGAGAGCTTTAACATAGATTAAATGTAATAAATAACAAAATGAATAGGAGTTTTGTAAAAGCATTATGACATGATCGGACATGTGGTTAAAAAATAAATACGATTAAGAAGATAAATGGACATTCAACAATTATTTAAAAGTGAAATGCTTTGAGGTATAAAAGACGTTCGCGCTCGTTTAGTCCTTGTTATTGGCACTGTGTAGCGGCGGCCTGAAGGTAAAAGCTGATACTCTTGATTTAAAAAATATGTTGGGTCACTTATGATTTTTTCAGACGTTAAAAGGACTTACCGTTTATAAAGTAGTGAAAGATTTTCGAAGCTGACCCCAGCTATTTTACATACTTAATTTACAATGTTGTTAAGTTTTGCTTTTGAAAGAGACCAGAACCAGCACTGAAAAGAAAATGTGAGTTTACTCTGAATAAATGTAGTGTAAAATAACAGCATAACAGATTGTGAAATTTATGCATTAAATGAAGGTGTTGTTGATATGTCCAGACAAAAAGGATCATGCATATGCTTACATAACCAAACTGTGCCTGAGGGCATAATAACCAATCATAGTAAAACATTAAAATAACTCCAAAAGTGCTTTGATATATATCATCCTGAAAGTAAATGAAATGCATGTTTTACTTGACGCTTCAATAGTCACACAGATCGAGGCATTTTGTTCTTTTTTCCGTGAGCTCAACTCGTGTTACTAATATTACTATGATATTTAACAAAATATCGTTATCAGGTGAACAGTCACTGTGGGGAAAGATTGCAAGGAAGTCAGATATTTTTATTCAAGCTAGTCAAAAATATTTTCTTGACAAATCAGTTAATTCCGATATTTCATAGAAGCGTATAGCCACTGGAAAGCTAATTATGATGACTACACAGATTATTTACTAAACACACTGAAGGAGAATGTTTGAATAATATAATATTAATTGAACAAAATATCAATCCATTAATCCAAGGCCATTAATCAAACAGCCATGTGATGCTCTGTCAAATGTTTGCCAGTGGTGTTTGGAAACCATGATTGCTTCTGAGACATAGTTGTCATAAACAGATCCAGAACCTTTAAACTAATTTCAGAGGTCACATGCATGTCAGTCAATGTTTGTACTGTATCCGTTTGTAATATTTGAATGCCAGAATCGCTAGAGAGACATTTCTGACTGAGGCAAATATCATTACGTTAATATGAAATCTGGAACAAATCAATTTTCAATTAAGTACTTATATGGTAACATGTAAACGTGTATAGATAAGTGTTAAGGACGTTAACCCCATCATCTTCCTTAAGTTCTGTCTTCAATGTGTATTTTTTTAATGTTCCCCCTTAAAGTATAGAATAAAATGCATGTGTAATGATGATATTATCATCCGCATGTGATTATACATGTACTTATTTGTAAAGAAACAATTATATATGGTATGTCTTCTCTCTACTTGCTTGTCAGCTACATATTATATTCTTTGTTTTGAACAATAACGAAATTCTATTATTTCTACACGACCACACGAGACAAATATGTTATCAGTTGATCGGAATGTAAAACATCATACGATTTAATGCTTGAACTGAAGAGAAACAGGAACTAGATGTAAATCAAGTAAGTGTCAGTGGCGACATGACCAGGGCACCCAAATTATCATTTGAATTTTTAAGAGAAAAAAAGGTTCCATAACACTTTTGTGTCAATAGCATTAAAATTAGTTGATAATTGAAACGCAAAGATATATTTTCAAAAATAACCAGTAAACTTACAAACA
Organism: Steromphala cineraria; assembly: GCA_916613615.1. Taxonomy (NCBI): domain Eukaryota; kingdom Metazoa; phylum Mollusca; class Gastropoda; order Trochida; family Trochidae; genus Steromphala; species Steromphala cineraria. Next base: position 25,378,696 of record OU744721.1, read on the forward strand.
ACATCAGGTGATCACAAGCTTCACATTCGGGTTCCAGATATACGAGCTTGCAGTTATCCAATAAGCTTTGTGGACAATATGAAGAAATCTGGAGTAAAAGGGAAATACGGCACTAAGTTTCTTTGTGACTCTTAAAATAATATCATGGTAAGCTTGTCAAAATAAGGAACTCATATGTTATTATAGCAGATCTTTTGCTTCTAGCAAACTATGATGTAGAGAGAAAAAAAGTTGTCATGAAGGTGCGGACAAACTACTAATATAAGGAGGATATTTACCAAATGTCAAAATGTAATTGTTCAACACCTCTTTTCCTATCACATTTACAATCAACTGTATACCTAAAAAATATACTAAGATAAAATTATATTTCATCCAGTCAATTCTACATTTTAACCTCTAACTTGTCTTAACAAATATCAGTGGTTCTAAACTGAAGAAAACATTTATATAAACAACCTACGATAAGCCCAAAGGGGGTCCTTTTGTAATATTTGTTTGACCTGTAAGAGGTAATCCCCAAGACATTTCCATTGCGTTTGGTCTCCTTTATTGTAGTTTAATGACGAATTCCAATCTTTTGTATTATTGACGCCATCGTCATACAACTGAATGTGTTCAAAGGCACGTAATATAAAAACGTACTTGTTTTGCTATGACTGTCTTAAGATTTATTTACAAATACAAACTATCAGAGATTCTGGAGTGTAATCATTAAACGTCTTTCTCATTGTATAGAAGTCGGTAAATTAAAATATTTTCCTTTGCAAAGCGGTGTTTAAGGAGTTTTTTTTCAATTAATATTTTTAATGTTAAGAAACAATTTAAGGGGTAGTTTCAACTTAAGGTTAAGAAAAGACTTCAGGTATTCAGTAAAGAATAGACTCCGAAACCTCGTGCACAACTATAAACAAGTTTGAGCAGTCTATTCAACTTAAACCTTAATTCGAAACCGGTTTGAGTCAACGCAGAACTTGCACGTGAACCTCGCCACACACGTCCCTGTGTACTATTGACGAGTTTTTACCTTATGACGACTTATAAAAAGAAATCACGTGAGCTCAATGTCATTCTCAACAGCTACGCTCAAGGAACAACACCGTAATTGAAAATGCCCCCAAAGAAAAATCATGTTAGGCCATAAATTTGATATTTAGGTCTTCAAGACAAAGTCTGGAAGACCTATTGTTTTTATCCGATTTCTTCAAGTTCTTATTATTATTTGTACAGTTTTTGTGAACGAGCTACAGCTCAAACGGCTGCTCAGAAATTTGACCAAACTTGGCATGCTGATAGCCCTTACCCTGGAATCGACGTGCTAAGCTTTTTGGCCAAATCGACCAGTACATTAAAGGTCCAGTTCGAATCCAAAATCGAAAATTTAACATTGATTTTTTTTTGAAATTCACTTAGAGACTTGAAACTTTTTTGAAAAGAAGCGCAATGAAAAATGATGAAAAAAGGAAATCAGGACAAATTCGTAGGTTACGTGGTTTGGCCGCCATTTTGATTTAAAGCACTTTTCAAGGAATTTTTAATAACTGTCTGACCCCATGCGCTTATCATGAAATACCACTCGGCAACTACTGATACCAGAAAGTTGAAACTTACACATAATGTAGCTGATACATTGGCCTATAACAAGTTTGGGTTGTAATTAACAATTACGAAAATCTTTTTTTAGAATCTTCAAATTTTGCTCAAAATTGCACTATTCAAGGGCAGATAACTCAAAAACCAGACCATAGAAATTAACCATTTTTGCATGACAGTTAGACATTATCAAGGTCTTCAAGATAAAAGAATCAAATAGCTCACGAACAATCACTTCCGGTCACGAGGAAGGGTCAAAGTTTGCATTTTGGAAAGCAGGTGTTTTGGTGGGTATGTTTAAATACTGATTGCTTAAGCTACGACACATGATAATTGATCGTTCTATATATCATTAGAAAGCCAAAAGAACATACAATCTGTGATAAATCTCATTAAAATAAGCCTAAAAATTAACATTGAAAATCGGAGCATTTAAATTTGGTCAATCCTACTTTCGGTTTGAATGATTATGATACATGTATAATTGAAAAACTGTAGTTCAATGGCAATAAAACACTAGGCAATGTTTTAACTATCATCAGGTAGCAACAAGACTGTATAAGCTGAGATGAATTATGTTTGCAGCCATGTTGAATTTTCGGTAAAGGCTTAAACGTTGAATATCAAGTAAAATATGGTCATTTTGATAATGTATTGGTTACTGTTTACCTCTTACACAAAAAGCCATGTGAAGGTCAAACAGTGTGTGAAGGTCAAACAGGAAATCTAAAAGACCTAAGTACTGCCGCGGCAGTCCTAGTTGTAAGTTGATGTTGGTTTCATTTTCCTAATGTAATTTTGTTGTTTTACTACTATTCACTACTAACAGAATCTATTAAATAGAAGACTATACGCAAGTCTATAAAGTAGACCTGTAATTGACAATGTTCCTATTTTAAAAGTACAAATATGTCTTTTTCTAAAAGCTGTTCACCACTTAAATAGGAATTGTAAGTCATACATTAAATCGTTACGAAAGAAAATTATGGATATAGAAAAACATGTTTTTTGGCGTGTATTTTTATGTTTCTCAACGAATAAGTTCTACTGCTACATGTGTTGAAATAACAAAATTTGTTCATAAAAAGGCCTAGTGATGCATAACATATATAATCATTCTCCACAAATCAGCTCATTTGCCACACATTTTGAGACATGATTTAGTCCATGTCAATAGAGATTTAAAAAACCTTCAAAGCAATTTGCACAGGATGCACGTGCGTTGTCACAGCAACTGTGAAATTGACATAAAATTCAACAAGCGTCAGAAACAGCACTTTGTAACAGGCGCTAAATTTTAGGACTGAATAACAAACGCGATTTTTTATGTATGTTTTAATGTCACCAGATGTATAATTGTTAGGGAACAGATAATAAATACATAGTGAACAGTTTGCGTGACAGTTTTGAGATAAACATCTAATTTAACATTATATCTAAAATCATTAATTTAGGTTTAAAATTATATATACCCAAAAACGATGTATCAAATTTCCCCGTTTATGGAAGTTTTTTTGTCACGAGTAGCTGCATCAGACCTCCCTGTAGCAAAATATTGGGTTTCTTTACTTGGTCAATTTGTGTCAGCAAAAACTGATTCAATCAATATATCATAAATTAGAAGAAATAAGAGTTTAAATATGATAAGTGTTTTTTACTTCAGCTATCAGACATTGAACATATTCTGCAAATTGTTTTCATGTAAGGAAGCATTGTGAAAAAATGTATTCGAGTTCATTATAAAGTAGTTTAACTTCACGCGAAATCTTGAATTATCTACTTCATACTCTAATATTGCCTATCAGTTGAGAACTCTTCTTGAATTCGAATTTGAATAAACGTTTATCAAACAAATATATTATATACATTTTCAAATCTTGTTCGGTGAACTTCGTTTTTTATATGCGAACTCACATGAGGAAACGGCAATTATTTGGGCAGCGTTTAGAGCCTATGAGGTTGAGATCAAAACAGTTGTTGGCCGTTGTTTGATTTTGCATTTGAATAAAATTAAGATTTGCTTTGAAATAAAACTTCCCTACAAAATTTTAAAATATGATTTTCGCAAAACGGATGTCTACACAGATATAACCTGTTTGAAACTCGTAAACTTTATTTATTGTATAACTGTCTACGCAAACAAGTTTATAATTGTGACGACACATAATGAACTTATTATGAAATTCAATTCTTGAATAAACTGTCGGCCTTTATAGATTTATTCGATTCACCGTTTTAGTAAGATTTGTTTTCCGCGTGAAATTTCAACCATGCAGGCATTTATGCACTGGAATCTAATGAACACCTCAAGGTTTTAAAAGTAAAACTCGGGTGGACTCGTTAGCCTAATGATGACATGTATAATTCATCACAATTATTCATGATATCAAAAGAGGTTACACGATACTATTTGAATGTCACTTTGATAATTGTGATTAATGTGTTTATGTAGATGACGACCTTGGGTTGCTACGTGCATATACAACTTTTTTTTCATGAGATATACACTGTACTTGACAGACTTGCAACTAGAATTTACATTAAGTATTGCGGGAAAACGTGTTCCAAACTTCTCTGCGTTGATAATTATACGATCACTAATGATTTACTGGTATTTTTTATTTAAAAAAAAAACAAGAAATCTATCATTACAATCTCCTCTCTATCCTTGTTCACAATCGTCCATATGGTTTTCAACAGAAAAATATCTGATATTCATTCAAAGCATCCCGAAAACGTTTGTCAACTAGATTACTGTGAATATCTGCTATGAGAACTCTATAATTTCAAGATTTCAATATTCTATTTCAAACGTAGCAACCATATGTTTTTCATAAATTCATCAAAGTTTTTAAAAAATGAATATTTTAGATATTCAACATTCGTGTTCAATGATCATGTTCAACCTAAGCATTCAATTGTTTTATTTGGCATGCAAATAAAAATTTTCATGCTGCAGAAGTAAGTACAAAGGTATGACTTTGACCACAGAGCTGAGTAATGCTGAAAGTCTAAAACTTACCGTGATGGTTATGAACTGATTATTACTGATGAACTGATGAATTATAACTAGAGGGACAAAGACTGAGATCAAGATTCTCTCCTGAGGTTGACGAGGGTCATTCGTGTCGCTCGTGTAAATATTAGATCTCTATCTCACTCGATAAGATAATCATGACATTAGTGAAAAAAGACAGATATCCTCTATTTAATCAAACAATTAAAAATCAAGGTACATTTAAACATGAAGTTAATATTTTCTTCGTTTTAATTTTTCTGCCATGATAAAGGTGTATCATACAATGAAATTAACGTCTACAAACTACACTTTCAGGACTTGAAATTGTCACATCACAAATCTATAAGCATCCAATCCCACTTTCAAAATACACACAAGGGAACACTTAGTGGATTAAGTTGATACCAGTAATGGATCGCAACACATCAAGAATATTTAGACTGACATGTATCAAAGAGCCATAACTGATTGATCCTGTTTAAGGGAATTTCACAAACACGGGCAATTAGATCTAAAGTATCACCGATAAAAGTTTCTTAATTCGTAACTGTGTTTGAACCAACTTGAACGTATATAGGAATATATACTCTGGAAGAAAGTTTACAATGAGGTTTCCACCGGCATCATCAATTTGTGTATACGAGTCCGAATTAAATCCTTAAAGACATGATTGTATAAATCAAAACATGTTACGTGTATTTGAACATCCTGTTTCAAAATTAGAAAAGTTTTTTCAAAGCATTTCCTATACAAGTATTTACCAATAAAAGAGGTTTCTCATCACAATATGTCGAAAAATTAAGTTTCAACCTTATACTTTGTTTAAATAACGATTTCAATAACAAACTTTTTTACCAGTTAAACATGAATCTGAAATTACCTCTTTAACTAAATGGTAATTGCAAACTTAACATGAACCAATATTGAAACGTCTGTTTGAAGCATTCCCTTTTCAATTATTTAGCAACAAAAATGCTTCAGTGGATTATGAATTATGTATAATATCATAACCATGATTGATGTTTTTCAAACCAATGGACTTCTGCCATTGTTCTAGACATTCTGGATCCACGGATTCAGAAAGTGTTGTGTGAAAGTATTGAATAGTATTGACCACAGTGACGTTTCCTTTGTGGTTTAGAATATTTATTGAATTCCTTTTATTTCTATTAATTGTTTCATAAATAGTCAACTTGTCATGTCTAATAGAAAAAGCCTATGTTATCATTGCATTTTAATTCACTCATTAAGAATCACAGCTGTAAATTTCACGAGTGACCTAATAAACAGTAGTAAAGATCTTTCCGGACCATTGAAAGAGACAAACTTATCACAACATGACCTATATGACATACATTGTATACATATAGTATGTATAGTGGAGTCATCATTCGTCTCCGATATCTTATTTTAGTGTTCCTTTGATTTACAAAAGTAGAAATTACTTAATGAGAAATGAAAAAGATTCAATGATATATTACTTAAGCTTTTTCCTATTTCATTCTCTTGCACAATCCGTCATCACTTTTAAAGGGGCAGTAGCACGTTTAAGGGGGGGATTATTAGGTGATGTAAGGAAAATGAAAATTAATGGTTCCAATTGAAAGAAAATGTATTTATTCTAAATTGAGAAGTAATAAATAAAATATATAAGGTAAAGTTTAGCCATGCGATTCCTTTTTCTTACACAAAATGAATTAAAGGTGTTCACACCAAATGGCCGCCAATGGATTTTATGTGAATCTTCATACTTTGTCCTCTGACTATGGTGGCTTGTGTAATGAGATGTTTGACACTGTCAACATAATACATTAAGCATTAACTTACAATTATCAGTGAAAATTGTAAAATATAAAATTATCAAAGAAGGTGCTCCCGCCCCTTTAAACGTGAACGGAAATACCGCCATCTTGATCATTAAAACATCAGCATTGATATCCAATGAGAAAAGAATGCAGAACAAGCCAGGGTTAAAAAAATAAAATCAATGGTGTTGCCAGGTCACTTCTCTATTACTGACATGAATAGTATTTGAAGAGATCTTAGTTCGATTTAAGATCCTTAATAAAGTCTATCGCCAATAGTGAGTTTTAAAATTGATAACATTTATTGATGTCAAGTCGTATTCTCAATGTGATGTAATTGCCATTTAAAGAGATCAATGTTTCAAACGCCAGTGTCAAATAACAAATCTCCAATAAATTTAGGGTGCCAGAATGTTTATGTTATCTAAATTCATTCAAAAACATGTTCTAAGTGAAACGCGAATGTCAAATGTTCAACTCAAATGTGTTGAAATTGAATAAGATTTACTATTTTCAATTGGATTAATCCCAATAGTGTAATTCTTCATTTAATTTCTTCATTTCAACTGATTTTACAGTAGCAACATTAGGATCGGGATTGTTTCATAAAAAACTCAAATGCAAATATTAGCTTGAAATAATACAAATATGTATGTTAGTTTGCTTTTGTTTCGGGAAATATGACAAAATCATTTATTATAATATTTTCAGGTATGAGAATATCTTTTTTGGCCAACTGTTAGAACGTCCAAAATGTTAATAAATTAAAATCTTTTGCGATCTCACCATCGATTATGTTACAAAAGACACGAAATTAATCTAAACCTCCCCATTAAAGGGGACGTAGCACGTTTTTTGACCATTTTCTTTTTCAAGTTGTTAATTGATAATTGTACGTAAATGCTAAATGTATTAATTTGATACTGTCAAAAATCACATTTCACAAACCAATCACCCATAGCCAGAGAACAAATCATAAAGATTCACATAAAGTCAATTGGCTGCCATTTTTGTGTGAACACCTTTAATTTAATTTAAGTAAAAAAAATTATATCTTTGATTTATTACTGCTTCATTTAGTTAAAATACATTGTCTTTCAATTTGAACCATTTATTTGACATTCTTGACATCACCTTATATACCCTCTAAAAACATATACTGCCCCTTTAAAGTGTTCCTTGCGCTGGTCAGGCACTAGCTTATTTTAACCTTGCAGCGTTTCCTTAACCTTTATGTGACAGATAAAAAAAACGTTTCATCATTTTCGGAATGTGAATTCAAGGACTGTTTCAAAAGTTACTCCTCCCAGTTCATTATAATAGGTTAATATTTCCTTCAATTGCTGTAGGTCAATAGGACTTAGTATAGGCCATTTTTCAAGCGCAATACATGGTGTAAGTCACAAATCATTTCGTTAGGACTTGATATGTAGATAATTCCGTGGCAAGTAATTACCGTTATTCCGTAATTATTTAAGAAACATAATCGATGATTGGTAAATTGCTGCTTTCCTTTGATGACTGATCTATGTGTTTGAATTGCAAGATATCCCAAATATATGTTTATTGCTGTCCTGTTTAAACATTTCAGATTTGAAGCGTTTCAATCATCTGGCCTCTGTGTTCACAGGGATGAAACTATTGTTACGTATATGAGTGTTTCCTACTAGAAGCTATTAAAAAATAAAGTTCAAAAATCATTTTATACAGAAAATGGCCATGGTTAGATAAAAGCATAATTGCAAGAGGCTAACTGAGCATATCACATCACTTTTGAACTGCATACAAATCTCCGACCTTGAGCTTTTCTAGTTCAGAAATGTCAACTATTGAAATCTTAAATTCTTCCAAAAAGAGTAATTGGATACTGCTCAAACTTGATGCATGTCCTTGTGAAGATATTTTAAAAAATCATCTTGTTAATGTTTCTTAAATAGAAAATGAAGTGTTACAGATATGCACTCAGTTTCTGACAAAAATATAACCTTTGAGGTTTGATTGCTCTTAAAATTGAAGTTTGAAGTTGATTAGGGAATGAAACTCTAAATGATTAACACTTGTGATTATAAATCAACACACTAGAGATTTTAAATGGACAGTCCCTTCGGGGTATTTTTGTGGAAACCAAACTTTCATTTAAGCGTTTCTTTATCAAGTCAACCAAAACTTTACCCCCGGTTATATGTTTCAACTTGGTTGTGTTATAATCATGTCCTAATAACATTACATGCATAAACTAAAATGTTTCTTTTAATGTCGTTTCCACAACAAATAACCCGATAGGATTGTCCTTTTATCGATTCATCTAATAGGAAACCCTTGTTCGATTTTACTGTTTAGGTCGACGTGCTCCCTGCATTCTGGCACACAGTGTTCCATGATGCTCCATTTAAAAGGTACATGTAAGTTGAGTTTTTGTTAATATCCGGCTGAGCATACTTAGCCTTTGGAGGCATTGTAATGACTACAAATTTGCTGCAGAAACTCCATATATAACTAAAGCCAAAAATTATTATGCATTTAATAGATCGTTTATGTTGTGTTTTCACTTCTAAAGTGATTGATTAGTGTTGAAAAGTTAATGATATAGAGAAAGTTGCAATTGATTACAAAGCCAAAAGATAAAAGAGCACGTTGACTATAAATCATTAGAAAAAAATCGCAAGAGCTTTTTAAGATTATCACCACACATAACTTTTCTCCCCACAGAGGTAGATCAAGTCATGAAATGTTGATCGAATGTCTGTTCTTATTAGAGCAAATCCTTGGAATCCAACAGTTTCCGCCTCGCACCACAATCCATTTGAATTGTTTTATCAAACGATAACGCTTCCCGCATAGAAAGGTGGCTCACATGACAATGCCTTTGACATGAATCGGTAGCCAAATTGATGAAATTAGGACAACGCATTCGTGTGTGCCTCCAATCAGGCGTCTACTATTTTACCCCACAAACTCGGCGAATAAGAACAGAGGCTCGATCAAAATTTCATGACTTGATCTGCCTCTTTTGAGAGAGAATGGGAATCACACTGTATACTTGACAAATTTCATGACGTCTATTTCAACTCATGCCTTGGTTCAATGGCAGAAGCATCTCCACGCGAACTTATAACGTTGCTACATGTACATCATCACAAGGTAGCCATTTAAATATGTAAATATAACATTGCTTCCCTGTGTGGGATCTTAATTGCGGTCAAGAGGTTTCGAGATTGGCTTATGATAGCAAAATGTTAATTTGTTTGCTCAATATCAAGGCATATATATAAATATTCATGCAACAACATGATGTTATGTTATTTATGAAAAACTCAGCAAAGGCTTATTGAATGGAGGATTCATATTATATTGAGGAAAATACCTACTTTGAGGTACCAAAGGGGCATTCTGTGATATTAGTATCAAAATAATCTGGTAGTTTTCTGTCAGGCCACAGACAGTGACAAAATACAGCTCCGTTAAAGACATACATCGTCCTGTCTGCATATTGATCAACATTTAGTCTGTGTCAAGGACAAACCACACACATATTGGTCAAAGGGTATTTACCCTCATTCTTTGATCATGGAATTAAACTGTGAATGTTTTGTTTGGTTAATGAAATAATCAATTTTATAGTTAAAAGAAACAATTGAATTATTTCTCACCTTTCTAGAGGTGAGTACAATTCAGGTTTAAACTATTTCCTTGGGCTCTTGTGAACATATCTTGTCAATATGGATATCAATAAACGAAGAAAATATTTAAAAGTTATACTCAGATTATCATACTATATGGTAGCATATTTATTTATCATGAGGACATCCTGTTATCTTACTATTGATATGAGTTATATCTCGTACATTTTGCAGGTCACAGACAGTAATATATTGAGTTTCTGTTCAAGGTATTTGTCTCATCGTATTGATACTTGTCATCAAAAGAAATTGTCAATATTAACAACAAAACATGTTCATTACCATCACAGGCAGCATAATGGTTTTCATTTTTCATGATGTCCTTAATCTTAGAACTTAGATGTGCCAGATGCCTCAAAGCAATGTAATTATTGTTAGTAAGCTAGTTGTTATGCGTTCTTATTCCTCATTATCCAAACACCATGTGTGTTTGGATCACATTGCCGCCATAGACAGCCGTTACAACTGTTTATCTAACATTGATCATTTAATAATGTGCTGCTGGAACAGTCAAAAACTATTCGAAAGTTCAAAACATTGTTTCGGCTTTTGAATATGAATGGAGTTCGGTACCATTCATTCATTAAACTTTGGATGTTTAAATGATAAAATGTTGTTTTAAGTTGTCAATGACACAAATTGACTGCACATCGTAGAGAATCTCAAAATACGAATACTAATGAGAAAGTTAAATGTCAATTTTTACGAAAAACTTTAAGTGCTGTTAAATTTCTCATATCATTTCTGTTAAAATTATGATAACATGGTTAATATATTTTTCATGACAAAAATAAAATCATTCCAAACAAGCTTATTTTAATCAAAACATATCACAAAAATTACAAAAAAAAATTCAATGCCCCAGTCGACACACTGTTATCAAGAAACAGAATAAAAGTCATAAGCTATTAAATGCTTCTTCAAGTCACATTATATTTGCGCATATTTGAACCGCTTTGTGGCTCTTTATGTAATTGATCAATTCGCAATTTCCTGATAACTTCACTTGGGTGACCTTATAGACAAGCACATGTTAGATCGTCAGAATTAACAAAGATTGAACAGTCCATCTAGATGTAGTTGCTACCATAGCTGTCGAGTTGTTTCCGGTAATGTAATGGCAGTGGAAACTTTCTGTGCCTTTCAACCGATATCGCTGAATAAATATGGCCATTTCTGACATTATTTGATTGTATTAGATGTTTAGTACTCTACCGATATATAACAGCAACAAGTTGTATATATTCGTTACGCTACGCTGTAAGTGTGATATGTCAAGAGTCATTCACTGTATTCTTTTGTTCTCGTATTTTAGGAAGACACTCGGCCCATTTGATTTACGTGACCTTCACATTTGTTAGGTCACAGTGAAGCCAACCTTCTTTTAAAGCTTATAAAAGTAATATGTTAAAATTGTTCTCTAAATTCTCATATTTTGCAGTAACCTTCTTTTTGAAGGAATTAGGGACAAGTCGATTTGGATGGTCTGAATGACGTCTAGTAGAATGACCAATCTTGACAATAGACGTTTTCGACACATTGTAATTATTTCAACATCAATTTACGGCGGGGGATCTTGTCACAAAGATGATTGATCTCGTCTCCAAAATGCGATCACCTTCTTATTTTGATAGGGAAGAAGTAAAAAGTATTAAGAAAACATCATTATGTATTTTCATGTCAATACAAGCATTCTTTCTTTCAAACTGTTATGTAAAGCTAATTGAATAATTTAACAAATTGTTTAGAATAATAATGTTTGTCGGCTATGTCAATTTGACCGTGCTCTATATTAAACATGTCAGGGTGTTTTGACATTGCTGAAAATACAACTTGTCTATGAAATGTTATATTGGAATATCAAGTAAGACTTACTAACATTGTCTGCGACCTTTATTTCTGTAATGATTTGATTTGATGTTTATTACCTTCCAAATATATATCTAATTACAAATATAAATGGTAGACACTGAAGGACCCTAGTCATGGCGTTTCATTTAATTGATCTATATCCAGATAATCCCTTACCAAATTGTGTAATCAGCAGCCAAATTTGTTGTTACAATTATAACTTAGAAGATTTTAATTAACGTTGATTTCTATTATGATAGAAAAATCATGTTGATTTAACTCCGTGTTAGTGTTTAACACAGTCAAATTAAATATCTAATTACCAAATATTTATTAAAGGCGCTGAAGGAACATGACATAGGGTGTCGCATTTGTTCGATCTGTCAAACTAGTGCCCTATAAATATTGTAAAAACTACAGCCAAGCTGCTGTTACATTTTGAAACAAGATGTGTTTGTGAAACACGAATGCCCCCGGATGCATATGTCAAGTATCAAAGACCTAGCTCTGACCAATCAAAAGTTATGACCAAGGTTAAAGTTTTTGTGGACAAACGGACAGACGGACAGACGGACGGACGGACAGACAGACGGACAGGTGAAAAACAATATACCCCCGGAATCTCCGATTCGGGGGCATAATAAGGTTATGAGACCTAAGACTATCGTGATTTATCACTGATCTGACTTACAAGAACAGTTGCCCAATTTGCACCGATAGAAGTTGATGGAAATCCTTCAGGATAGCAAGCAGGAAACTGTCAACAAGCTCCAGGCAATAGATGATCGATCTGAGGTTATTGTCATCTACAAGAGATGCCCCGTGGTCACTTCATCTTCTCGATCTTCCGGCAATATTGTCCCGAGACAGTCTCTAATAGAATTGTATTTTCAGAATGTGCTTACTGTTCTGAACATATGCGTATTAACGTCCTTATACATCCTTGTTTGATCTAGAGGAATCAATAGAGCATATCTTGTTTTCTCAAATCAACCAGTTAGTTGGGATTAAAGGTGCTGTCAGCAATATTTGATACGTGGATGTTGCCATCCAAAAGAAAGAAGACAGATCAATGATAAGGGGATCGAAAGGATGAGAGAAAGACAGAATTTTTTAGAACCACTCAAATCTGACTAGTATAAAGACAACAGCATCACATTGGGGCTCGATATACATGGAAAATATTTTCTTTTATAGCGCTACCTTGTAGATAGAGGTCAAAAGTATAAAACTTTGACAAGAAGCATCATTGTAAAAGTAATATTTCAGTTTTCGTATTAAGAAATTCACGATTAAATGTGTGATTGATAGTATTTATCATCTACTAAGTGAAGTCAAAGGGTTTATTTAATCTGCAGATGAGGAAGTATGTGTTATCAAATAAAGCACATAGACAAAATATATTTTTATTTTTATTTTCCTGTAATAGAAAAGGTCTACATTGGGAGGACACATTCCTGATAATCATTACCAAGATGTGGTCTAATAAGAAGTAACTATAAATACAATGCTACGCCAGCGTAAAGACTTGCATGTTCTTTAAAGGGCTATCAATAAAAACAATCTTCTAAATTATTCTAAGACGTAGACAAGGTTATTGGTTTTCCGTTATGTAGTCTTATCAGACTTATAAATTGTTGAGTTTTTCATTAAAACTGTCACGTTCTTAATGGAGCAGATACATGAGCATTTTTATTGCTTTCATAACAACCAATATTATATTCCGCGGACAAATATTATGTGACACTTTCGTCATAACTTCCATGAACTCGGAATAAATAAGTACATCTGAAAAAAATCATTTTTCCTTGTAAAATGTAAAATAAAAATAAAGTATGGAATATGTTATGAGCGAAAGACCATTCTAGTTTTAGTATTCAATAACTTAAATAGAAATAATTGTTAAAATCACTTTCTTGGTTTCTAATTATAACACCGTTGTTTGGCTTTGATAATCACACTCACCGACACATTTGCCCTGTTTGCACCGTTAATCAACTGTGAAAACTTTCAACATGTTCTAGGTAATAGATGTTCAATCTGAGCTTATTCACATTTTGATACAAGAGAGGCTTCGTGGTAACATCAGATCAGGAGTCTTCAGGCAACTTTGTCCCGAGACAGTTCTTATAACAGGACAGTATGTTCTTGCTGTTCTGAACTTATATCTATAAGGAATAACAATACATGGGTTTGTTTGATCTTTAGCTATGAAACTGTCAACATGCTACAGGTAACAGATGTTTTTTTCTATATACTGCTTGGTCTTTTGCCACATTGTATGAAATTTAGATAGCCATCCTGAACCGACCGTTAATAAATATCTGTTCATACGGACAAGTTAGATCTTTAGGAATCAAATGAGCATAACCTTTTTTTGTAGATGCTCCTCTGTTATGCTTGTTTTGACAGGATGATATATGAAGACATTCACGTAAGGAACATGTTTCAAACAGTAAAAGTAATTTCTGATTAGCTGTGCGAGTAATATCACAGTAATATTTCACCTTTTGGTCATTATTTTTCATATGGACAAGTTAGATCTTTAGGAATCAATTGAGCAATTGACTTTACAAGGGTAATCAAACTTTTTTTTTGTAGATGCTCCTCTTTTATGCTTGTTTTGACAGGTTGGTATAAGAAGACATTCACGTAAGGAACATGTTTCAAACAATAAAAGTAATTCCTGATTTGCTGTGTTAGTAATATTACAGAAAGGTTTCACCTTTTGGTCATTATTTTTCCTATTTGTTATCAACTCTGATTCAAGCAAATGTTTATCATACTCACAAGAATAATGAACATTGTGTTAATAAGGTTTGGTTTGTTTACTGTTTTGTGTATATAAGTGCAAATATCAAAACAAAATTGTTTATTTATCCTTCATGATAATGGCCAACAATTTTGGTAATTACATAAATGCAATGACAGGAGTAGATCGCACACAATCTGTATCAATGGTTACATTGCTTGGGCAAACAATATGTCAACAATTTCTGTATATATCTATGCATTGCTTCTTAAAGGTATTTCTCCCATTATTCAAATAGTTACAGAACATAAAATATAAATACATGAATTAAACCTTAACGTTTGTTAATATTGACATTCTGATTTGTCAAACCTTCATTTATAAAAAAACAAACAAAAACATTTTAAGTTGTTTTGATTGGGAGTTTTTTCAATCCATTTACCATTTAAACAAGTCAGACACTCACGTGAGAAATTCATTCATCATCATGAAGCGTTTTACTTTCAATGAATATACAGAGATGGTTACATGAACTGTTTCCATGTTAACAAACTGATAGTTGTCTATTCATCTCTTTTCCATTGATCGCTGGTACTGAATATACTAGTTCTATTGAACATGATTGATGCATGTTGGAATTTAACTATGTTGACAATTTATTCATAAGTTTCTATTGGTTAGAAGTTATTGATTAAATATTTTTGATTTTAATCGACTTTGAAAAAGCGTTTGACACTGTTTCAAAGGATTTCATAAATTCGGTCTTATTAAAATTTGGTTTTGGTCCGGAGATTATACGCTGGATTAATCTTCTTACTTATGAAACGTCTTCATGTGTTATACAGAATGGATATCTCTCTGAATTCTTTCCTAATGAAAGGGGCTGCAGGCAAGGTGACCCAATATCACCATACCTCTTTCTCTTTGTAGCTGAAATCCTTGGATGTATGATAAGACAAAATGAAAATATTAAAGGTATTGTTATCGATGATGAAGAATATAAATTGGAACAAT
The DNA here is from genome assembly GCA_916613615.1 of Steromphala cineraria. NCBI lineage: Eukaryota > Metazoa > Mollusca > Gastropoda > Trochida > Trochidae > Steromphala > Steromphala cineraria. The sequence goes on from OU744721.1 coordinate 25,394,410, forward strand.
ATGCTGATGATACTGAATTATTTTTGGATGGTACAGATGAAAGTTTATATGCTGCTATTGAAACTATTAATATATTTTATGATATGTCAGGACTAAAGATAAATATAGACAAGACTAAGGCAATTTGGATTGGTTCGAAGGCAAAAAGTAGGGATATTATTTGTCAAGATTTATATATAGAATGGCAAAGAAATGAATTTGACGTATTGGGAATTAAATTCACACCTGATTTGAATGACCTGTGGGTTATCAACACAAGAAAAAGACTAGAAGAAATCAAAAGATTATTAGCAACATGGAGAAAAAGACATTTGACACTAATTGGAAAGATTACTGTTATTAAAACATTAGCTTTATCAAAACTAGTTCATATTTTCAATAGCTTACCTAATCCCCCTGATGAATTTTTGACCTCCCTTGAAAGAATATTTTTCAAATTCATTTGGAATGACAAAAATGACAAAATCAAACGAAGCATATTAAAAAAAGATTATGCTGAAGGGGGTTTACGTATGGTTGACATTAAGACTTTTGTTAATGCAATGAAACTGTCAACACTCAAAAGATATTTAAGAAAGCCAAATAGTAATAACCCATGCAACTTTCCACTTAATGACATATTGAAATATGGAGCAAATTTTCAAAATATTGTACAAATTGACAATCCTTATTGGAAAGATGTATTACTGGCATGGAAATTATATTGTGAAAAAAAGACCATAAATGTAGATAATATACAGGAAATATTAGCCCAACCCTTGTGGCTAAACAATAATTTTAAAAACCCAAACCATTATATTAGACACTGGGCTGAAAAAGGAATTTTGGAAATTAAGGATCTTTGTAATGAAAATGGATTTATGTCTTTTGAAGAGTTGAAGATAACATATGATATAAGAGGTACCTTTTTAGATTTTGGATATGTTTTGTATAACTTTCCTAAATCATGGGAAATGACTATTAAAAACAATAGACATATACATACCACTGATCTTGGTAAAAGCTGTCCTTATGTTGACTTTTTTACTTTAAGAAAAGGTACAAGACTATTTTATGATATACTCCTGTCTGACAATATTAAACCTCATGTGTGCCAAAAATGGGAAATTTTATTCAATGATGTTGATTTTGATTGGCATATGATCTTTGATATTTGCAGAAGGAATTTGAAAGATGTAAAACTATTTGATTTTCAATTCAAATATTTGCACAGAATTATATACACAAAAAAAGAGCTTTTGAAAATGAAACTTGTTGATAATGCCAGATGTAATTTTTGCAATGTTGATAATGAAACTTTATGTCATGTATATTGGGAATGTACTGTAACCCAATCATTTTGGAAAGAGGTCAAAAATTGGATTATCCAAAATGGAATTTTGCAGACTTTTGATTTAACAAAATCTTTGGTTTGGTTTGGATTTAATGGAATTAACCCATTGCTAGTTCATATCATTTTTTCAGCTAAAAGATATATTTATATTTCGACATTGAAGAAATTAAATCCTAACTTGAAAAGTTTTATCAAAATTTTGAAAGATATTTACACTGTTGAAAAATTCATATCCAAAAGAAATGATAGTTTTGCTCAATTTAAAGATAAGTGGTTCCCACTATTCCAAATATTTGATCCATAATCATTCCTATGGTCTGTCCATATTTTTGCCATATTTCTTGCACATAGAAACCCATCTCACTATATATAATCGACTAAGCTTATGTTATAGCAGATACAATTTACATATGTATCCTTATATGTTTTATATATATGTAATATATTCTAATAGTATATATTTTACTATTTGTATCAAACTCTGGAACCAATAAAAAAAAAAAAAAAAAAAAAAAAAAAAAAAAAAATATTTTTGAAAAATGCAGAATATTTTTTCCGAACTATTTGCACTATTCTAATTCGCTTATATTTTAATTCCAAATAGTCAATTTTACTAACAGCTCTGAAACATTCAGCTATGATCTGTAAACCTCACAGTACATTTATTGTTACCATAGCCCTTATAAAGCAAAGCGACAACTTGTCTGTTATATTAATGGCCGGATACAAAGTTATCGATCTGCCGTCATGTAACTTTGGTAAGTGAAACCGCAGACTACTAAAGTAGAGATTTGTTCATGTTTATCTTCCTTCTGTGATCTGATGGTGATGAACCATGTAATCAGAAGCACGTTTATAAGTATCATTTATGCACAACGAGCCTCTACTGTTTTTTATTATCTCGTTTACTATCCTTCTTTATTGTAATATGATTAAGTACTACTTTGTTATAATGCCATACGTTGAATATGAATATTCTCCTTGAGGTGACAATCTTAATACCTGTCACACGATGTTATTTTTGCCTAAACTGAAAAGGTGGTATAAATAAGATACTCCAATACCTGATACATCTACAACCTGACATATCTCTTATGCCGTCATAGGTAGTTCTAATCCACCTAATCAAAAGCATTATTTCAAATCAAACCCGTCAACTCAATCATGCATAGTTTTACTTCATATAGTTACATATCCCTCTTTTATGATTTTGTGAGCGATGTAAATGGAAATGCCCCCTGAGAGTGTTTTTTCGAAAATCATTCAAATGGTACAAATAATGTTAATTGCATAAAGGGTCGACATAATATGCCAAGACTGGCCACAATTGCCCCTTACTCTCTATCTGCAAATACCAATATCAGACTCATTTCACTCACAATATCCTATCTAGAAACTGACAATTCTATGTACAAAATAGCAAAACTGAATAAGACATTCATTTATTTCTGTCCCTCTGTCCACAATATTGATACATTTGTCACGACCCGAAGTGATGAAAGGTTGACCCACTGGTAACAGAAAGGTTAATGGTATGTGACCTTCATTGATTGCATTATTACGCATCTGGAATTGGGAATAAAACTGTTTCCTGAAACTACAAAGTCATCCTGAAGAAACCAGAGATATTTTTAATACAGGTTTCTCAGATCAAATTCTTGGTCCCTATATGCTCTTCCTATGCTGACCTCTGATATATTTTAAGCACTTTCCTTTATCATAATATCTCTAGCATGATGAATTTTAATAGAAACTAGTTTCCTCAAAAAAACTGTATATGTTTATTGTCATTAGCGAAAAAATAATTGGACTGAACATGACATTAGTGTAGTTGCGCAATTCGTACGAAAATATTGCAATTGCAAAAGTTAAGGTTTGTGCTCTACTGTATTTAAGCAACATAAGGGCATCATATATTAATTTATAACGTATTCAATTATAATAGTAGTTCGCAATATAGGGGTGGTAGTTAAACGTATAAGCATTGCTTTAGGGCAACCTTTGCGCTGCGAATTAAATGCTAGTTTCATAATTTTCTAGCAAGTATTTTATCTAGCTTGCAGATTAACTTACACATATATGCTTTAGACGAGTTACTTCTTGTTGGACAAACGAATTTACTTCGACTCTTTAACTTACAACCGTGATTCCATATCCCTTTTTTGGAAATGCCTCCGAACATTTAACTGCATTTAATCGCGATTATTAAACTTTAGACAACTGATTGGTGGTCCAATTTCAATTGATTTAATCATATATCCATCTCTTCTTTGTATTGCGTAATACGATGTGACATTATCTTTTAAAATTAATCATTAATTAATAATGGATAAATTTTTAAAAACTGTTTGTCAAACAAAAGTAAAAACCTGACCTTTGAATGTTCATTTTCCATTCAAATTTAATTATGATTAAATTGAATTAAAGTGTGGAATTTCAAATATGATTACTTCGTGTAAGTACTGTAAGTTTAAAATACAATTACTTTATGTTTAAATTTAGAAAAGCACATAAAATCCACCAAGAAGATTTTACACTACAGTTAATGTTTTTGCTAAATGTCTTTTTTTACAAAATAACAAAATCTGATAAAACATTGCAGGCTCATCGAGCGGCTGAAGATAACGTTTTTTTATTAAGTTTCATTAATGCATTGTGCTGCAGGTAACTTGAAATAGTACTTTCCTTGTTACTCCTTACATTTTCTGTTGAACGCCATTAACCTACTTTCTGCTAGTTTTATGAGGATCACTTTCAGTATGGTCAGCGCTCTATATTTATTGTAGATATAGAGACCAGCGACGAGGCATACATGTACTATACATAAATCAATAAGAATCTGTCATCCATCGGTCAACAAAAGACCATGGAAAATGACATTAGATTTATTGACCTAAAACAAATGGGTTAACCATAAAACTAAATTAGCACTTCCTGAACATAATGACAACATCGCACAGCACCTAAGGTTTACCAAATAGTTTAATCAATGAGGTTGAAAATGCCAATGATGGTTTTAGATGTGTTACTTCAAAGGACAAAAGATTAATGTATTTTTCATAAACCTAAAGCATTTTGTATAACATATTGTATTAGAGATTATTATCTTTCAATTTAAAGAGTTTCTAAAGTCGCATAGCAAGTTTCTATACAATAGAGCCAATTTGTTTCCAACTAATTCAGACCTGACCTGCATTCAATAATGGAAAAGTTCAGATGGCCGAAGTCGCCAGCAATGTCATAAAGATCAATATTGACTTTGCACAAATGGAGATAAAAGATTGTTTGAAACGGCTAAATTTGAAATGTTTGCAGCTTTTTTATCATACTTTAATCTCGTTACGAAAAACCAGGATTTTTTACCTTTAATACACTTCATCTACATGTACTTGTTGCATATTTTATATATGATTTTGTTATACGACACATATATCTGCACCTTCAACCCTGTCATATACACCGCATACAAATTACTGTTGCATGAACCATAATGACTGCCGTCTTTGGTGTCCCGAATATCTTTGCGGATATCTTTCATGTAGTCCATTTAGATATAATGCAACGTTGCAATAAACACTTCAGGTGTCTTAGAATTGACTCAATGTCATAAATCAATTTACAAATTACAAGGTCGATTATTTGATTGTGGATTTCGACTAACAATATCGAGAGTTATTCATTATCTGTGCATTACTTGCGTTTTGGTCGGTGCCTTTAAAGATACAGTAGCACATTTTATCAAATATAAAATGATAAAAATGTAAGTTCATTGCAAATATTTAAACAATTGTCAACAAGCAAACAAAGCTCTACTCCCTATTAAATCTTCAATTAGGAAATATGATATTTGTCCAAAGAATGCTTTTGAAGTATTTGACCGCATGATTGTAAATATTCTTCTGTATGGTAGTGAAATACATGTATTGGGTTTCACAAACATAGAACAACTTTAAATTGTACATCGAAAATTTTGTAAATTTATTTAAATGCAAGTTATAGTTTTCCAAACGCAATTGCAAATGGTGAATGTGGCAGGAATCCATTATACGTTTAATATTTCAGCAACTGTGTGATATATTAGATAAGGATCCTTTACATGCACCCAAATATATATCCCTATTAAACTTATTTAATGTTGAGAGATACATCAGAACGAAAATATCCTAATTGGGCAACATTTGTTAAAAATCTTTTGTTTAGATATGGATTTGGACATGTATGAATAGCACAAGGTGTAGGCAATGAAAGGTTGTTTGTTAAAATATTTCGCCAAAGAGTAATGGACTGTGCTATCCAAGATTGGCACTCTGCATTAGAAACTAAATCTTCATTATGTTTTTATTTATCTCTAATATGTGATATTTCTATTGAATGCTATCTTAGAAGTGGTTACCATTCAAAATACAAAAAAAGCATTGCTAATGTTAAGAAGTGATTTAAATAAGTTTGGTGTCCAGCTTTAAGAAAAGACATAATGGTGCAATTTTTTCCGCCAAGGGAAAATGCTGGAACCCAGGGATTTCGGCGTAATAGAACAGTAGAACAAAGGCTTATCAACATTTCGTGACTTGATATGCCTCTGTGGGGAGAGTATGCTGAGAGGTATGATATTGATTATTTATTTGCATTCTGTGATTATATTTCAATATATTTTGTAACTTTCCTGACATTCCAAAATGTCATTGATATGTTTCTTTCAATTACAAAAATGGAGTTGAACTTAATGACATGTCATCATACAAGAAAGATCGATAAACAATGTAGTTTTATATAACACCTATCAAGGGATCGCACCAAGAGCTGAGAAGGTCATTGAGTATTTTGTTCTATTGAAAGGTTGAACATGAAGAAGAAGAAACGAGCCAAGCTTGAGCCCTTCCTCTTATGACCCATCTATCTTGTGCTCTTATATTGAAGACTATTCGTTCTTATCAAGACATGGGTCTCTTTTCAGAAAGCAGTTTTTATTGTGGTTCACCTATTTTCATATTATTTACACTAACGTTACCCTTGCAACTTCTTCGATTTATGCAAGGACTTCCTGGACTGAATCATATAGGCAATGGTTATCTGCCTCTATAGATGGCCCCTGATTATTCAAGGGATACGTTTGAATAAGATTGGAAAGGTATGATTAAGGCGTGGTACCATTCGGATAAGTACACCGTACCATGTGAATGAAAGGTTTTTGTCTTGTCTGCCAAGAAGCAATTTTATTACATTCTTCGCTTAGTAATTTGTTCTTAATAACTTCGAGTATAAAAAGGTAAGACGCTGATGCTTATCGCCACACAACTTTTGGTCTAAATAAATGAATAATAACATAATAATGATAGCTGCAAAGCATTTGGGTCATTACTATGCATGTACAGTTATAATTTTGCTCACTTATTCTGAACTTAAATTATTCGATTGGTAGAAAAAAGAAGCCATTCTTAGAAAAACTCCTAAAATGAAATGTGCAAAACAATCTTCATTTCTCGTCTCTGTCTTAAAGTAGCACCCAAAAGCAATGCTACAATACTTATATGACTGTACATTAATCAAATTATTGTCAACCTATTCGTTAAACAATCAAGAACACAATACAGTAAAATCATTTTTGTGACAAAAATCAATTTTACACGTAAAATTGAAAATTGTGTAGAAAGACGTTCGGATCAAATGATCAGTGTTTATAATTTAGCTGAAAGTGCCTCGTTTAACAGAGAGGGAGAGCGTCATCGGAATGCTACAAATGGGAGCATATGGCTACGAGGATGGGATGCTGCAGACCCACCATCGACAGGTATGTTTCTTGTTTAGGAACTACTTCTGACAGGTCAAGGACTGCAAATCACAAACCACAACAAAGACCATTATTTAAGGACGCTCACCTGCCGAATAGTTATCTGACTGTGACGTCATTGAGTATTATACGTCTTGGGCACCGTATAAGTAGACAGACTGTGGTCGGGCGGCTGCATCACCATGTTATTGGTGCCTATCGACCCTTCGAGGGCAAGATATAAACGTTTCGGGCCTGGCGAAGAATGATTCTTAGTGACGAGGGTAGGTTTCAACTTTTCAAGTCTGAGGGTTCATGAGAGTCTACCAATGACGGGATGAACGCACCAGACGTTGTGTACACGAGATCGTACCTAACGGTGGGGAAGCCTTATGGTCTGGGCCGACATTATTGGGCATCAGAAGAGAGATCATGGTCATCAACCGTTACCTTACCAAAGGCCGTTACATAGACGAGATAGTTCAGCCTATGATACTTTCTTTCTAATAATGAACCATAGAACTCAAAGACCATGTCAACAAACATTCTGCCCGAATCACCATTAATTTTCTTCACGGCAAAACAATGATAACGTGAACGCATTGACATCAAGGTCCTCGGGTCTGTCGCCAAATGAGCACCTGCTAGAACGTCGTCTTCGAAAACCTCCAAATCCCCCTTTAACGAGAAACGCGTTTGGAGTTGCGTTAAAAGAGAGAGGACATTAGATTTCTATTGAAGGCATCAGAAGACAAACCTACTCATTAAGGGGGCTGCATCGATGCTCGTGGAGGTCACATACGGTAGTGAATATGCGCTTTTAAGAAAGTTGAAAGTGTTACTAATCTACTCTACATTAGTGATCGAATATAGGACAATCGACCCCAAAGTCATTCAAGAGTCATTAATTTTTTATGCTACAAGAACAGACATAAATCATTTTAAAAGATTACATTTTCAAAAGAAAAAAGAGATAGCTCAAGCAAGCAACCTCCAAACTTGAATTCGTTATTCTAACAGTAAAGATCATGGGTAACCGTCATATGATAAGGAAATTGATTGCCGTATTCTTTTGCAATTGCGTGTTTCTTTTTAATTCAAAACGAGACAATTTATTGAGCAGTATTACACTGTGTCTGAATATCTCTTTAATCAAGCATAAATTGTTTTGAGGTTATGTGATATCATGATTTATTTTATCGCGACAAGAAGCTTTGTTATTTCGTACATGTTAAGTACATGTTAGATCGTCACAGAAATCAGAATTTTAGACATCGGAACTATGTTAAAAGTGTTATATCTCTAATACAATTGAATAAAATGCCATGCAAATCTTTATAATTCAAACATAAGTCTTAATCGGTGATAGCCATTTTTTGTGTATGACAATGGATTATGACATAGAGAGAATATATTTTTAAAAACAGAACAGTATTTAAATTTGGGTGCAATGCTACACTGAATTTCTGCGCAGTACCAACCATGGTACGCTAGTTCCAGCCGATGCTCGCAGGTTTCACCGCAATGCATAGCCACAATGGTGTTGCGGCCTTTCTCCCTGCACTAATACTAGCAGCCCCGATATAAGTGAAATAATCTTGAAAGCGGCGTTAAGCCCCACATCACCTCACCTCAGCTAAATAACATCAACAAGGATCAATGCCATTATCACAGTTGTTAAATTGTGAATGCAAGGTTTTTCCATTCTTTATGCTGTAGTCTGTGCGTCCTGATGTCAGGTGTTGTTAACATTTGTTAATAGTATGTTGGCTTCGTTATTGTTTAAAATATCAGTGACGAACACACAGTTAGGGTCGATAGCTTATCATATGCATTTCATCTTCAGTGTCAATGTACTCATGTAAATTTATAGGTTATTGCATAGGCAAGACTTCAGCGTCTATGACCAGCAAATCTGCTACAGTGAATAACACTACTGAATGCTTTCTAATCAGCTCTTAATGGAAATGCCATCATGTATTGTGCTTGAGAGATGCTGCATTATTTTGTCAAATTAGATGTTAGTATTTTTAAACTAAATGTTAATGGTAATTCTTTTTTCTGGTAGGCATTTGTTTTTGATGACCAGACTGGAAAGAATACAGCATGTACATTAAATAATTTTTTTAACATTAATTTAGAGTTTAATCTAAAGTACAATTTGTACAACATTTGCGAAAAAGAATGTTATGATTACCATCGTAGTCATTGACAAATATCAACAAGTGAGCATTGAAAATACCATAAAGGAAACTGGAAACGATACAATGAAATGTTTCATGGATACCATTAAAACGTGTCAAGTGACAACTTGCAAAATGCAAATATTGATAGCAAAATATTCAAACTTGGTTTCCAATAAGTGTTCCCAAAAAAAATAGAAATAATGAGACAGAGAAACATGAATGAGTATGTTTAGGGTTAAACAATCAACAATCAACAAAAAGCAAATATGAAGTTGATAACTACACTTCAAGAAGGACTGGGAAGATAATTATAGATAATTGTATTTTGCATTAAGGTCAAAATATTTGAGTCTTTTGTCATTTTTGTTGCCTTTATCATTGTGTGGCTAAGCATTTTGAAACAAAAACCCTTGTTTATCTTCTTGATAATTTTAGTAGAAACTCGATGAAGCAGTACTTGTGTTTTCCAACGAGTAAGAGCTCGAGAGAATGAACATACATCAGCTTCATTCACGAAAGGCACATCAAAAAAAAATTATTTGACCAAGCATCAGTGAAAATAGAATTTGCTTTATGGACCCTGAAGAAAATGGGTTACCCCAGAATCTGCTTTATGGACCCTGAAGAAAATGGGTTACCACAATATGTCAAGGAAATTGCCAAGCAGTTCCGATTACGATTATGTTTTACAAATCTGTTTTAGCAGATCGATTTTGTATTATCTCAATGACCTTCCGAAATTCATTCTCTCCCCACAGAGGCATATAAAGTCATGAAATGTTGATACAGCCTCTGTTCTATTACGCCGAAATCCGTGGGTCCGGCAGTTTCCCGTGGCGGAAATAGCATTGAAAGGGGTGTTTTTGCAATGATTCAGTAGCCAAATGAGGATTTTAGAACGGCATCACTGATTGCACAACTAACTTGCCAATCTATTCTACAAAATCTGCGTAATAAAACAGAGGCCGTATCAACATTTCGTGACTTGATCTGCCTATGTGGGGAGAGATTGTCTGAAATTGTAGTGGCTTAAACTTTGAATTATCGTAAATAAACTATACGTTTTAGTAACTCATCAAGAATTTTCTTCTCTTTGTGTTTTACAGAATAAAACTTCTAATCCTGAGCACAAAAGCCATCGACGGAAGATTAGTTAAATAAAGATAAGGTAAGATTTGATATCGGCATTTGAAAACTTACACATGTACATGTATTGAAACAGGAATTATACAAAGTGTGACGAACCTTATTTTGCTTATAATCTTTTAATTTTACAACCGATATCGGGTCTAGGGTTTCTTGGTAATATCAAGGATTCGGTTCATTTGTCCGTTAATTTGACAACATTATTTGTCCGACCAATTAAAGAAAAACTATTCATTGGATTCATTTCAAATTTTGAAAGATGTTTTGTAACAAGTCCTTTTTTCTAAAATCGGAATAATCAGGCCGCTATAAACAAACTTGCAAATGTTTCTATCCTGTATTAGGAGGAATGCAATGCTTACTTTACAAAGAATGTCATGTAGTATCGTTAACTAATAAAAAAATTAAATATGAAAGATAAATGTAAGAAAATATGTTACAGAAAATGTTTCAAATAAATGTCTTTTACATATCCATTTTTATTAAATATCTTCTAATCACTGCACTTAATTTAACTGTGATGTCTGGAATTCAGGACGCAACATAATTTAATTAATTGATAGCAACAATATCACCGTTTTTAATCAAATATTGGTAAAATGACAACAACACAACAGTACTATCACATCTGTCAAATATTCCAATGATATTGACAAAAATGTATTTCATTAAGAGTAAACTGATTATGATACTTGTAGATCCATAAGCCAAGAGCAAATATTGCAAGAAACGTATGCTGCAGTAAGATTTGCAACTTCCATTTACTTTTTCAGCCGACTGCGTGCACTATTTCAAACAAAACCCAGTACAAGGATACATGTATATTAAATTTGCAACTTGATTATTTACATGGTGTCTACAATAACATTCTTTTTACACAAAATGATACGTAGTGAAATCTTGAAGACAATCACATAACAGGCATTCCAATTTATACAAGTAGTATCTTGTTGATAACCTTTTTACCTTTCATATGAAATTGACATATCAATGGTTCTTCATGGCAGTTAAAGCCATATGGGAGACACGTCAATCTTTTCTGAATAGCAGATTTGGCCAAATGGGAGAATTCTGAAAATCGTTTAACAACCTTATTGAAAGATGAATTTTTCAAATCCTGCAGTACATACCGTAATCGACTACATAATCCACATTTCATGTCAATAAAGTTTCACACCCTCATTCGAATACATTCACATTTTAGTTGTTAGTTCTTTTCCACAACGACAATCATCATCTTTCATAACAAGTCCTGTGAATATACGTCTGAATGATAAGTAGAACCAGAATGTCACCATGATTAGCTTCAGAAAGGGTTCACTTACATAGGTGTATGCACATCGTGACATTGAACCGTTCACACAGAAAATATCATTTCTAAATAATGATTCTTGTCAATAACGTTGTCTCATTTGATTAAAGGATTAATTTAAATGATTTATTGATGAAATATAAAAAAGACATACAATAAGCATTCAGATATTTCATTGGATCATTTAATGGAATAAACATTCATCATGTTTATGCAAGAAAAAATATAGTAGAAACATCATACTTATAATGTGAGTGGCAGTAGGCTCTGACTTTGTGCTTTGTCAATCCGAAATATAAATAATAACATTTTAACATAAACGTGAACGTTTGGAATATATATATAAGATATTAGATGAATTGCTAAAAATGCACTTTAACGTAACGTTTAACGATAAAATTATTTGATTTATTAGAAATTATCAATATGCCACAGCTTTAATTCATATCTTTTCAATGTTTCAAACGTTATATCAGCATAGGAACACAACAACAACAACAACAAATGTACCCTTTGATTAACGATGGATCCTCTAAATAAGCAGTTTCAGAAGAGTATATGATAGATGATCTTGTACTTGATCAACACTTCAGATGAGATTTCTTAAAATAGGCAAAAGTGTTATTTCTTCATTTGAATGGTTTGATTTAAGGGGATATCAATAAACAATCAAATCTAATGACTACAGTTTAAATTTTCAGGAGACGCAACTCCATACAATGTCAAGGTAAATAGGTTTGAAATATACACCACAATATCAAAGGGTGAGGTGAGGTGATTTGGTGTTTAACGCCGCTTTTAAGGGTATTTAGCTTATATCACGGCTGCTGTATGTGGCTATGCGTTGTGGTGAAACCTGCGAGCAACAACTCGAATAAGCGAACCAAGGGTGGTACTGCGCTGAAACTCAGTGTGGCACTGCATCTTTGTGCGTATAGAACAGTTCCCCACTGTAGATATGTAGATGTGGATTCGAACTCCTCTTAATCCGAAGCCGATCGCACTAAACACTGCGCTATCTCGCCCCCTCAAAGGCTGACCGATCACATAAAAAATAACGCTTCGACCTCATCAAGCAACCCACGATATATTCATCAAATCAATTTTGATGTGTGCATCAATGATGAAAAGCATGTAATGTTTGAGAATAGTACAACGGCAGGAGTTAACTGCGCAAGACAGTCACATTGTTTGAGGAAAGACCACAACACAACCGAAGCCCATGTCGGTTTTCCATTGGGGATGAAAACTAAGAAACAAGTAACATTCTTTGATCAGTCTATATAAGCCGGAAATTGGAAATAAGAAATTGCTATTCTCTGAGGAAATCATTAGTTGTCAACTTGCTGTTATCTGTTTAAATCAATAACGGGATATGAGTAATGATAAGAATGTAATAATTTTCTCTTCATTTCCCTGGCCAAGGGATTCATAATCTAAATTTCCGACGTTGATTAAGCTTTAAGATTGGATAAAAAAAACATACAATTGTATCAATTTCTGAAAGACACCATTTGATTCTATTATTCAATAGTTAAACATTATGAATGTTCAATAAGAACAATTGATTTAAATTGATATAAGGGTTGTTCAAGTTGAAAGAGAGTGTTCATTACACTCGTTGACAAAGAAGATGCATAAACTAATATATATCATGTTGTACAAACATAGATAGGGAAACGAACGAGGCTACTTACTAACAAATTGTCTGAGCCTTAAATTAAATCATAAGATTAATAGCAACATGATTATTTCCATTTATTCAATCTGCATTTCATTAAAGACAATTAGAAAGCAACCATAGGTTTTCAATTTATCTAATGTATCTTTAACTTTAACTTTAACCGAATACGAGAAGAATGATTATATAACTACAACATATTTCATTTGAATTGATTACAAACTAAGACAAAAACATGGTGTATCAGGTTTTCATTTGAATTTATTTAAGAAAGATCTGATCCTGGTGAACTACATAAAATAACTAATTAAAATTTTTATGTTCAACAGCAACACAAAAACATCATGTTTATTCGTATTTATCAACTTACTGATTATCCTTCATGTGATTTTATCATGGACAAAAGAAATAGAAAATCATTTGTTTAACGATTTTCAAACCACGTGGCTAATGAATAGAATAATCGATTTAGCTGAGTTGTCATTTGTGGTGATCAACGGTTGATCAAATTCAAATTGCTCGAATATTGCCATTTATCAATCACAAATCTCTGCTTTTACAGATTGTATCAAAATCACTGACAGTGGCGATTTTCGTTACACAATTGGCACCGAATTTTTTTCTTTTGAGGTTTATTATTCAGTTAACCCCACACATTACTTAATCAAGGAACATTTAACAATTAATAATGATGTACCCTTATTTCACTCAAATGACGAGATATATGATATTAAAAGAAAATATGACTTCATTTGGAAGTTTGCAAATCAGAATGGTCCTAATATCTCGTATCATTGACATGAATACATTATTGCCTCTATCTTGTCAAAATAAAAATAGCTGTATAAAACTGTGGAAATTGGGTCGGCTACTGTCTGATTGTATCAAGGGATTTTGTGATTAATCATGGGTGAAAGGCAGTGATTGAAAACTTTCTTTCAGTGCAAGTGCCTAACTTATTCCTGATAACAGAATACCAATTTAAGCTTGATTAGAAAAAAATGGGAAAATAAGTTTCTATTTTACTAGATTAATGGGCAGAAATGTGTTATTAAGATCATCTATTCTCGCAGGTCCAGTATTGTTCCATTTGTAAGAATGTGCTTTGTTATTGGCTGTAGAACCAGGAGTAAAATCGTAAATTTCATATGTTTAAGGAAATTGTAGTTTTGACATCAAAAACCCTAAATTCCATGTATTATGTTCTCTAAATGTAATTGTGTGTAAGTCGAGACCATGAAAGGTTTGATCAAAAACCTTACAATTCAATTGTAATTCAAATATTTATCTTTGAAATTTGTAATGAAATATTTTAAGGAAGGTACCCACACGTAGATGTATGAATCCTCAAATTCCCAAATTAAATTGTTCATTCTTTCACCATACCTATAATCAAATATTTAAGATATAATAATCAAATGAACGGTATTATGAAGACATAAGATTGTTTTTGTACAGAGGATCATAGTTCAGTAAATAGTGTTGGTTCTAGTTAAATTCATAACTGCAAATATATAGCAGTAATTAATTAATTCTATACAGATTTGGAAATTTAAAGAGTGTCTGTAAAACAATATAAAAGATACTAACTCCTTGTGTTTTTTTTAATAAAATGTTCTACTATAATATTTTAGTTGTGTATGACTTTCCTCTTCATTAAGTATGTTTGGTGATATGTTCAGTATTCAGAGATAGTGCCATTAAGTGTCTTTGTTTCTACACGCTTTTATGAATGGAATGAAAAGCAAAGCTTAAAGGAAAATATTATAGTTAACTATAACCAACGTCTAATGTGCTGTACGTGTAGTTCATTCTTAAACACTTGTAATTTCCGAAAGAATAAAATACTTCATGATAATTTGTGTCAGTTGACACTAAAATATATTCCTACAGAACGACTTTCATGAATTCCTGTCTTCTTTGTTAACGTTTGAATGATGTGCCCTTTACGTGCTGACAGTAAGTCGATGATAAAGGATATCGTTTCGTTCCATTAGATATGTTGACATCACGAGCTGATTAGCAACTATCTTTCAATTCCAATAAGAACACGTCATGAATCCCAATGATGTTCTTAATTGATAATGATGTAGCTAAGTATAATTGACAATATTCAAAATCTTATCAGATTTTAACATGTCACTGCCTAAATGATATGAAGATAAATTGTAAAACGTGTCAAAGCTTTAATTCTGTTCCTTATGTCGTTAAATTGCCATCGTTGATGACTGAAAGCTTCATTGGTTTTTTTCCATTTCTATATTGTCAACAGTTAAAGTAATTGTTGAAATAAATCGATGGCAAATCATTTAATCAGAATTGCAGCTCTTTAAGTTAGAATGTACAACGTTTTCAAAACATACGTTGTAAATAACAATTCACAAACAAGACTGTATTATAAAAACATGATTTGAAATTTCCCTATTTGAATGGGTCACAACAAACTATCAATATAAATTTGAATCACGTTTCAATCTGAACTGCTTAAACAAACGTATTCTAAATGCAAAGACCTAAAACGGATTTTTCTTTTAATAATGTATACTCTTTTGTCGTAAAATAATTTTGAACCTTACTTTAACCTCAAACAAATAGGAAACGTAACTTAATATGTTTTTTTAAAATTTGGATTTCTCTGAACGTACATTGACTATGATACAAAAGACAAATCAATATTGAGCTTACTGGATTCCGATACCGATTCACTGGAGGAAACATCTGTAAGTGAAAAAGATTATGTTAGCTTCATTGATCAATTTTGATTTCAATGAGAGAAAACAATGTTTTCCGAGAAGTCATCTACATTAACGTGTCATTGTTGTCATACAATTACAGTTCAAATATTAAAAGTATTCAGAACTTTAAATCCTAAGTGACATTATGATTAAAGATTTTATTTACGCGTATTTTCTTTTCTATCATAATATTTCGCGTTTTTCGAATGTAAGCCCTTTCAAACCCATACTAGTGATTTTCCGTTTTTGAGCACATGGCTTAAAACAGGAATTCCCGGTAAGTTGCCTAAATTAATTCTTAAACTCTGTGAATATATATGACATTCTTCGAGTTGAATTGGATGAATAAACACTTCTTTTCCCTTTTTCATAATTTTGCAACTTTGAAGGTACATACAGCTTTAACGACAAGCTGTGAAGTCATATACTAAATATTCATCATTTAAGTCTAGAGAAAGATTGTTATCACATTGCAGCACAATTATTGACTTTAGTTTCAATCATAAGATAACTTTCGACTCAAAAATGCCAAGCCGTTGTAAAAACAGTAAGAGACAGTACAATGCGATATCACGTTTCAAACGTTGACAATCTAGTTGAAGTCATGTCATTTCAGACGTAATCGGGATCGTGACTGGTCGTTTTAACTAGATTGCAAGCATTCAACTACTTTAAATAACCAACGATAACTTTCAAAACATAAGGAGATAACATTCCATGAAAATTCTTTAAATTCATTTAAAATCTAAGCATGACAAATGCCACAACCTTTTATAGTTCAGAGCCTTCCTGAAACGTTTTGTTTAGCATATTGAATCCGAACAATGATGTGTAACAAAATGTACTTTTCATTCCCCATCTTTTAAGGCAATCGTGTTATTATCCCCCGCCACGAAGTGGAAGGGGGATATAGGTTTGAGCTCCGTCCGTGCGTCCGTCCGTCCGTGCGTGCGTGCGTGCGTGCGTCCGTCCGAGTTAAAGGAGCCAATTTTTCTCAGAAACCGTTAAAGGTAGGATTATCAAATTTTGTATGTGCCTTCAGGGTATCAATACCTTGATGGAGTTCAAAAATCAGAACCGTGCAAATATTTTTTCCGGAGTTATTGCCCTTGTTACGTTTTTTGGGACTCTGTTCGAGGTGTCTTCAAAGGAGCCAATTTTTCTCAGAAACTGTTTCAGATAGGATCATCAAATTTTGTGTGTGCCTTCAGGGTATCAATACCTTGATGGAGTTCGAAAATCAGAACCGCGCAAATATTTTTTCCGGAGTTATTGCCCTTGTTACGTTTTTTGGGACTCTGTTCGAGGTGTCTTCAAGGGAGCCAATTTTTCTCAGAAACCGTTAAAGATAGGATTATCAAATGTGATGTGTGCCTTCAGGGTATCAATATTTTTCCGGAGTTTGGTGTCATGATATTTTTGGGTACACTCGAGTATTTAGGAGAAGGTTCTGACTTAATTTAAAATAAGAACAAATCTGGCGGGGGATGTTGATGACTATGTCTTCTTGTTCAGAATAAAACGATTGTTCTTCAAAATTACGGAAAAGGAATAATCTTTAAAGAAAGCAAACAAAACAACTTCATCATACTGATGAGAAACACGTTTTGTATTTTTGTTTATTTCAGGGGCATTTCTAAAGAAGTGGTAACCTTAACAACTTATAATGATAGTTTTGTCTAAGATTAACACTTCAGAAGAAATTAAGAATAAAACGTTCGTTATCCAGGTTGATCTTGTTGCACCAAGGGATCAAACAAGACTTGACGTCATTTGATTCTGGTCATTATTTCTTGTGGCCGACATTTTAACAGTGCATGATATAGCCATTTTCCGTAATCCAATCTATTGACCGCAGATCTCCCAGGAGGCATCAGCAGGATTTTTTGCAATTACGTGTAGGCCTGACAAAGGTAATAAACAATATCTTTATAAGTAATTTGCAGGTCAGTTATGAACATTTTCGGAACAATTATTCAAAATAACAATGACGTTATGAGGAATGTCTGCATTGTAATACATGATTCCTTCCAGATGAAATACTTCTCATGAAACAAAGAATCCGCAAAAGTCAAACAATGAATTGTGAATAGACGAACATGTGTAGGTATCTTTTCTTTCTGCTTTATTTCCATTTATTTGGAATGATATTTAATGTTTCAAGACAGTCTATGACAAATTCAACAAATTGCAGCTTCTTTGGTCTAAATCAAACAAACCTTGGTGTGTCTTAATATATCGAGTGAGTACCTAGTGCATTGATTTATAACCACTAATGTCCCATAATACATTTGTCTCCTTTTACCCTAAACAGACTAAATGCTTGTGGAATTTAGCAGTATTTCCGCTGATGCATGTTCATAAACATAAACAGCGACCCTCTATTGCCAGATGTCTATTTAAACTTAACCTTTTCATCCTAGGAAGAAAATCAAAGTAATCATTTAAAGGGGCAGTAGCACGTTTTAGGGGGAATATAAGGTGATGTCTGGAAAATGAAAATTAATGGTTCCAATTGAAAGACAATGTATTTAAACTAAATTGAGCAGTAATAATTCAAATATATTACGTAAAGTTTAGCCATCCGATTTCTTTTCCTTACACAAAATGAATTAAAGGTGTTCACACAAAATGGCTGCCAATGGATTTTATGTGAATCGTCATGTTTTGTCCTCTGACTATGGATGATTGGGTTGTGTAATGGGATCTTTGACACTGTCAAAATAAAACATTACCATTAACTTACAATTATCAGTGAAACATTTGAAATATAAAATTATTCAAATACGTGATACTTCCCCTTTAAAGTGGTATCATCTGTCCTACAATTGAGAAATCAACTCCAGGAACAGATTTTCTGCCTTAAACATAACGATAACATATCAGCCAATAATGAAAATACATCAATTTCTTAGAAAAAATGAATTACTATGAAACCTGATTCACACAATTGCTAACAATCTAAGCTTCCCTTGACAAAAGTATTGGGGTTTGTTGCTTTGTTTGTTCGTTTTGAATCTTTTTTCAGTATCATCGAAATACAAACACCAGTGATAGGACTGTTGGTTGTTTAATATAATTTTATATTCGTAAACTTGTCGGTAAACAATGTGAGTCATACGTCAATCACATATTTGAAGTATATGTAAACATGCCTTAAAACAATCAATTAACCCTTCACCCTGCATCTCTCAATTTCTTAACATACATTATGTACGCTATAGATTCTGTCACATGTTCGGACTAATGAAATTGCCAACTCTCTGTGTAGTCAAATGGTAACAAAGGGGGTTCATTAAAAAACAGAAATACAATCCACAATGTAGAATCATGTCAAGGACAAGAACTGATTGATTTGACTTTGCCTTGATCACAGATTGAAATATTATCAATTCCATACATCTAAATGTTCATGCTTTTATCCAGGTTTGAGGTTAGAATCAGTATTTAAATTTGTGTTTCTCCTTTCCAAAAGTCATTACACAACATTCACGAAAACGACGGAATCTTCATCTGAAAAATATCAAGTCTAAGAGGCATGCAATTTAAAAAGGAATCAATGTCATATCAATATCATAAGCTATTGTCCATACTGCCATATTGATTTCCAAAGGAATCAAAACATGAAAAGAAAGGTAATGGAAGCTTTGTAGCTCAGTAACATTGATGTGGAACTATTCAGGCATTTAATACATGTATATTTAAGAAAAGCAATACGGCAAGTTATTTTCATGAAAAACCCACTTACAATGGTTGTTACATAATTACAGGTTCCACTAAATGGAATTATCTTCCTTTCACGTGAAGAGGCATTTTCTTTTCAATCTTATATAGTGAATATACCGTTGAAAGCGTTTAGTGACGATAATGTCAATAAACTGTGTCAGCGAAGAACAATTACCTACCATCCTTATGACTAATAAGGGCGACAGAGAGAATTTTAACCAAGTTACCATACGTAAAGGCATCCAAAACTGCCAACTAAACAAAAGGTAAAACACCATAACTTTCACCGATATATCGAGGCATAAATTGCACCGTGCCTTACCTTTTGATTTGTCGCCAGAAACTTCATTCTGAGTTAACAACTCGCGCATGTGTTTAGAGTAGGGATACATGAGCATGTTTAATGTACATTTTATATGCTTTTGTTTCCCAGCATGTTTAATGTACATTTTATATGCTTTTGTTTCCCAGTGTAAGGTTATTGACTTGTGATTAAATAACCTTTACCCACACTCTTGGGCATTTATTATGAACTACTTCAAATATTGTAATCAGTGTAAAGATATGAACCCCGCCATGTGCAAAGGAGATATTGAGTATGTAGTGTATTGGGGTTTAACCTAATAAACTCTTGAAATGAATCCTGCAGCTGCCTAGGTTAGAAGTAATTCCCTCCTCACTGAGGTAGCTTAGGTTATACAATCTATCACTAGCCCGTTTTACAACGAACCTTTTTTTGGGCTGAAATAGAGGGGCCGGACTGGATGCACTTTAACAAAGTTGTCCAATTGGTGACACCAGTCAAAAGCTATCGCTCGTTTCAATCAATCTACTAAACTAGTATTCAGTTATAGTAAATTTTATTCTAATGAATTATAATATGCATATACAAGACGGATAAGATGTTTTTAATGATCATCCTCTCATACATATTTTTCTCTTGCATCGTAAAAACATGATCAGATAGACATTTATAGCAATGAAAAACCCATTGACATACAGGCTGAATCCGTTTTGTTATCGGCGTGTGTTTTTTTGTGTTCCATGATATTTTGTGAACAGGATACAGCTAAAACGACTGAAGCTATCAAAGCCAGAGAGGAAGCGACACACGGCTTTTGGGCTAATTCGGCCCATAAATAAATGGCCCAGCACGGCCCAAAGTTGTGATTTTAATATGGCTTTTTTTTCAAAATAGACTTAGAGACTTATTTCCAACCCCACCCACCTTTGACTATCTTCTTCTCTGAAGATACTTGCACTAGAGAGCTGAAAGTTATACTCAATGTAGCTGGAACATTGTAGTTCTTTATTTGATTTCTAGAAAGGGCAAGATAACTAAAAATCCAGACCATAGAATTTTCTGATTTTTGCATGAGAGTTAGACAGGAGTACAGACCCTTGCAGAATTAGTTACCTGAAAACCGCGGTCTGATTGCAGTCTGATCGCAATCAACTGCATTCAGATTGCAGTTTGATCGCGGTCAACCGCGGTCTGACTGCAATCTGATCGCGGTCAACCGCGGTCTGACTGCAATCTGATCGCGGTCAACTGCAATCAGATTGCAGTTTGATCGCGGTCAACCGCGGTCTGACTGCAATCTGATCGCGATCAACCGTGATCAGATTGCAGTCAAACTGTGGTCGATCCGATCAGGGTTGAGAGTGATTATAGACATTGTCTGCATGTCGGCAGTACAGCATAAGTTTAATCATAATAGATTGAGAAACTCAAATCTGCCGTATTCGGTCCAAATTGATTTTACTACCTGATTTGTTATTTGTTATTCAAACTTTAACAACGCATTCTATTCCTTTGATCAGATACTTCATGTCTACCTTCTACACTGTCCTAAAACGTATAGCGATTTTTTGCACTGGTTAAAAAATGAAATAATATCCTGTTGCAAAAAGTGTAATTTGAATGTACCTTGCTACGACTTTTTGTAGCGTATGTGTGAAGTTATGAACATCGTTAACTCATCATTACTTATATTCCTCATTCATACAGGAGAGATATATCACTTTATGGTGTTATGAAAGCCCTTTGACTTCTCTGTAGTTTGTGGGTGTTTAAATTTTAAGACGGCCGAATGAAATCGTGAAAATCTCCATGCCAATACACGTCATAACGTTATAGTCAAGTTTTAATGACAGATGTAAATTGTTAGAGAATTCGTGATATCATATTTGATTTTGTTGAATTTTGGAGACAATAGGAAGAAGGAATAATTACTGATCATGATATTCTCGGTTTTTGGACAACACTGGGTAATTTAGACAGGACACAATGGGAGAAAGTGGTATTATTGGTATATGACTGTCATTTTCAAATATTTTTTCAAAACTGTACATTTTAATTCTTTGTGTGCACGATACATTTGGAGGAAATAAAGATGGCTTATCAATCATCGTGACAATCTCACATGCCAGTATGGTAAGGAATAACTGAAACGGTACAACCAGTAGCAGTAATAATATAAAATGTTTCCATCAAATCAAGTCTAATGGTCTATTTTCAAGGTATAACTGAAATAGAACAAGAACACATATGTAATATTGATTATCTGTGATCAGTTTCGCCGATATATGTGCATTAATTTATATGCGAATTGAGAATTTTGAGAATTTCACCTTCCGGGCCGCATACCTTTAATGAGAAGAGACAACCTCTATGTAGATTTTGTAATTCTGTCATGAATGTAAATATTACAGTGTTTATGTTTTCACGGGTAAGTTTATAATTATGATAACACCCGATAGAAACAGTCAGAGAAAAGTTTATGAATTAATTTTTATGTACAACAGCGACTTCTGACCGATGGTGTCATATACCGCATTGATTTTTCAAAAACGTTCATCTTTTACAGGTTTAACAAGTAGTTTATTGGTCGAGTCATTCAGTGTTGCTGCCAAATTACCAGTTATCAGTATGTCAAAAGTCTTGTACTTTAAAATGGTTCAGGTTCATACACGTGGGATCAACAATTTAAGTGGGATCAACCATAAAAGTACGCGGATTAAAAATCGACAAAAATCTTGTCGATCCCGCGTGAATGTCACTTCCACTTATCGAAAATAATGCAGAGGAATATATGAATGACAACTTCTTTGGTCATTGAATGCAAAGTTTACAAGAATCTGTGTTGAAAAGCCGCATGCAATGAACAAAGAAGTTGTCATCCATATATTCCTCTGCATTACTGTCATTCCAACTTATATCATGCCCCTCAAAGAAGTTAATCGAGAACAGTCGATTGGCTTAGAAGGATTAACGCATGGATAATCCCGATCCTCATGAATACAATTGTCGACAGTAACTTGAGTTACGAGTTAAAACGAGACGTTTTACTAATTTACCATTAGCTGAAAGAGTATATGTCTTATATTTGTTTTTACGCTGTTAAAGTTGAGTACCATTTTCTATTGTCCACAGTATACATACCATAGACAAGAGATTTTATCTATTAATGTGGACATTTGTCAAGATTTTGTGCCTTTTAATCTAGCTTTATAATGTTCAGTCCAGAGTTTTTATGTATTGTTGCCAAAAGCTGCAGATTTATTTCAGAAAAAGGAAAATCTTTTTTATGTTAGATTAAATCTATTTCATAGTCAATTTTGTTGTATTTATATTTCATATGTCGTAGTCTCTCATAACCCTCATATCAACGGTTGGCTCATATGTTTTTGTTTTTAGCAAAATATATATGTATGTAATTCATAAGATGCTAATACTGTTTTAATTTGTTTTATCTATTTGTAAATGTTCTATGTAACCCAGCACGTGACTTATTTTCTCTCTCTCTCTCTCTTGATCGCCCCTGTTCGTTTCATTCAAGGACATTTGAACTTGATTTGGAGAACTCAGCAGCTTCATCTCGTTTACTTTAGGGGAGATTGCCCCTATTTACCTCTTTATTGTGTATTGCTTTGCCTACATACCTGATACAAAGGCCGCCGCCATTATTTCGTTAATTAACCCTTGACCCGATTTGCTACCCAACATCTCGCTGTCCTACCGTCTCGCTCTAGGAGACAAATTACCACAAGAAAGGACTTCCGGTTATGTAAAGGGCCATAAAGTCCCGATTGTTTCACGAAGATTAAAAAGGAATCGAAGTATAGTATGTTTTAACGTGTGATGTGTCATTTTGCTGCACTGATTTAATTGGGGGAGGGAGAGGAGAACACTGTTAAACATCAATTATTCAGTGTCGCCTACAGCTCGGCTGTACAATCTGAACGCACATACATCTGTAGATTCAAAGTCGGAAACATCAAAGTCCTATTCAGCGATCAAAGCGGTATATCACATACCCATTGCATATCAACGCCGGTGACCGGATTGGTGGTATTTATTGTCTGATATTGCTGAGTAGGTTATGTAATGTATTTTTCCAGGAATGATAGATCGTTATTGCCAGTACCGTTATCTATGGGAATGAGCGGTTTTAGAGCGCAGCCGAAATTACAAGGCGAACACTTTGAAAACTCATTAGAGCGTGACCAGGCCACTTGCGTATCTACCATAATGTCCGGAGATAAACCCCCTTAAAACCTAAACCATTTATGTGTTAAATTCTGATTTATAAAAATGGCAGAAGCAGGTACATTAACATCTAAGAAATACGCTAAACTCGAACTTTATAAAACGGTGAGTCAATTTTGTTTGCGGATTCGCTTTGATGGATGTGACTGTACCATTGTGCGGAATGTGATGATCCCAAAAATAACATTGGTGCATTTTCAATACGAATCGAAACCTTATATATCATAAATATATCAATCACTGGTAACAATAATTTATGTTTAATTATTCTATTCTTGACATGTGTTGTAAAAATACGGATATTGATCATAACTTACTATAGATTATTCACTGTGGCGTCTATATTTTTCATAAAAATAAAGATATCATAATAAATAACATTTAACCGTCGACACTTTTCCTTTCCATTCATATCACCATGGTACAATTATCCACCGTCTAATGGCTCTTTAGAATAAATCTTTATTTTGCAGTAAACTCACAAAAATGTAACATTATTTAGGTATTCTTTTTTAGAAAATATTCGGTTTGGTCACTGAAAATATAAACAATTTGTTATTTGTCACTGTCAGAAAAAACAGTCAGTGTATGTTATGTAAGATTCAGCAAACAACAGACCATCAGATTATCACTTTAAACAGACAAGTCTAGCCACAACGGTGCCAATATAACAAGGAAATTTTATCAAGATGAAGCCTTGTTGCGTCATTTATAGGGTTTTGAAATATACAATGCGACATGTTTATACAATTAAAAATTAGCTTGAATAAACTTTTATTGAGCCGTCGGATATCTATGCTTTCGGAATAAATAAAACTTGAATGTATTTTGTAACTATTTGTATGTAAAATGAACGATGTAAAGGGTGTCATTACACGTTGAAACTACTCCCCTTCTCCTACGTCATAGAAGGTAGATACGCTCGTGACACGCTTCAGTGACCACAGATTCTGTTCGCCGCGGCTAATTAGGCAGTGTATTTAAAAAGCTGTATTTAGGCAGGTTACCGTCGTTCTTTCGAAAATTCAAAGTTGAATATAATTCAAATCGCAAGCCCCTTTTCATGAATCCCCAAAGTGGCTATAGACCATTTTAGTCCTCCTTAACGATAAGAACTGATAAGGGATACACATTCCTAATCACTGATGAAAGTGGTATATCACATGATCATTTTATGTTACCGCCGGTGACCAGTTTGTCGGTATGTATTGAGTGACAATGGCGTCATCACTGTGTCTTGTATGTTGTGTCTTATATTTAGACTGCTTCAATAAAAAATAATGTCTTTTGACCTCAGGCGATCATTCATTGATATACTTTTCAAAAAGGATGAGTAAGTGTCAGGATTAATTGTGCAAACACTAAACGACGACAGTTTCTGGTACTGGGCAAAAAGGTATACTGAACACTTCTCATATTTGATAAAACCTAAATCAAGAATGGCATCTATGATGTTGAAAGAGATTATCATAATACGTTAGACATATATGATAGTAAGAATATGACATTAACGACTTATCTATTATTCTATTTTTTTTATATAAATAATGTAATAATGATTTTTGATATCAAAAAGCAAGAGTCTGATATCTAATAATTCCTAAATTTGATGATAATGATGTTTCTGAATAACATGAACCCGTAATGTAGCATAGCGACACAAACAGTGGTATATTAAAATTCAGTTATTGAAACAGTGTCAATTGTTCAATAGCAGCATTTACAGGAAATTAATACAGCCAAATGTTAATTCATGACATATTTCCATTCAATCATTTCTTATGTTTTCCCGAAATGTTCACTAAAATTCCAACCAATCCCGATGTTATGTAACTACGAGACGAGTGACACATGAA
The DNA here is from genome assembly GCA_916613615.1 of Steromphala cineraria. NCBI lineage: Eukaryota > Metazoa > Mollusca > Gastropoda > Trochida > Trochidae > Steromphala > Steromphala cineraria. The sequence goes on from OU744721.1 coordinate 25,420,704, forward strand.
TAAACTCGTCGGTCTGTCTCTTCTAAGTAAATCCTGATTCATCGTGGGAGCTAGCTAATCACCGAGACATACACATGTACACCTGTTGTATGTACACGATGTCAGACAAACAGACAGACAGAATATTTGTGTCTCACTTGTTTACACAACCAATCTATCAGCACGAATAATTACCACCTGCAGTCGTTTTTTTAGATTGTTATATTAGTGTGCCAACACCCCAATCTCCCGGAAACACTAAGTCTTCATCTCGAAAATGAAAGGAAACTCTTTTGAAAGTTCCAATAACCACAAACATATTTTTTTCTATTTCTTTGGAATATATGAAAGTCTGATTACAATATTGTATAGTGCGTCAAAGGTCGCTACTCAAATACGTTTCGTCGAATTTATAGTTTTAGGATAGAAAAATCCATTCGACGGATCGGTACTGTAGCCTACTTCATTTATTAACTTAGATTCTCCCAGTGTCTCTTGCTCGTCAAACTTCACAAAATCACCCAAGCGTTATTCGACGGATAGGTACAGAATCAGTTTTGAAAATTCGACGGATCAGGCTGTAATTGTTCAGTTTGGTAATGGAAGCCACTTTTGATGGGTCGCTTAGACTTGTCTGGCCACAAACCAGTGAATGCATGACTACACACCCCCCTTTTAGTGACCGGGCGTCATTAACAGAATCAGCCTCGTTATCTATACATCTATCGTAACAATACCACAGAAAAAACCCCAATAAATAACGATTTTCAGAAAATGATTCCACTCAGTTAGATAAATCATTTGACGATGTAACACTACTAAGCATTTGGTGTAAAAGGGATATCAATTGTAATTAAACAATTATTTAGGCGGTATATCAGTTGAATTAATGATGCGTTACTTTCTATGTTTATTGTCTCACAACCGCGCAAGTTTTATGGCCCCTAACCCAGGTTGGTTTTTCACAGCCGATAATTACGCTGTCTTAATGAAAGGCCATTGAAAGGTGTTTATTTGACAAATTAACAAAAGTTCCTTTTTTATTTTTTGAAAAATCGAAAAGTGGTAAAGTCGAGGTTAGTGGATGTTTAACTTAACGATTGACATGTAAAGTTCATTTACGGTAATTAATATGCTCAGATGGCAATTTAAAGCACGATTTTCTTACTGAAATAAAAGGATCTTACGAAAAGATAAATACGTGTTAACAATGGCTTAATAAATAGAGATTATTACCCGAGGAAGTGTGTCATTTGACTTTTACGAAACGAGTGTGAATTTTTGTATTACCCGAGCGAGAGCGAGGGTTATACACAAATTTGCACGAGTTTCGTAAAAGTCATATGACACACTTCCTCGGGTAATAATATCTTTATTACCGATTCTATTCCATTTTATCATCTTAAAAATATCCAAGAAACGGGCTGCTTCCGTTGCGACGGCCGACTACGATGACGTCACGAACAATGGTGTTATGACGTCCCAGGCGAAAAAATACGGGAACTCGCGCTACAACAATCGTTGCAAGGAAAAATTGATATGTGCACTAGTGCTCATATTGAAAATACGTCACCACTTATTTCCAACCGTATGGGTAATAATACTTTGTATCAATAAAAATAGTTCTAAAACGAATGCACAATGTTCGGTTACGTCATGTGAGCCGATTTTCCTTCGAGCGGCCACATTGTATTCCATAATGTTCACACATTAAAATGGCCGCTCGAATGTTCAAGTTCAAGGGATCTGACTGATATTGCGAAACACAGTGTGTTATAAACATCCAACAAGCAGGTTATTTTCATATATGGTATAACTACTGGGTCACTAATTCATCAAACCGTTTAGACACCTTTGAATGGGGCACCATTTTGACAATAAAAATGATCGACACACACAAATATTCCAGTGCACATATTGTATTATGTATATGGATTATGTGTTATGATAGTGTGAGACAAGAAGGATTGCTAGCGTATCTCATTCCTACAGTTTAGTATTTATTTCAACGCCGCTTCAATTCATATTTCTCAAATCTGGATGAAAACAAATATCAAACTCAATGAATATACTGTATAATTTTCTGCCATATATTTTATGTAGCGTATGAAACTTTATGTTGTTCTGTTAGTGAACGTCACCCATTATTATTTTTGCAAATATATCTTGGAACCGCCTTAGCATAACTTGTTGGCCAAACCGATTCATTTATCTTTAATGAAATGAATATGTTTAAACCAAATCAATGAAATCAAAAATGAAAAGAACAATATAATGTGTTTAAAACATCAAATCAGTGAATACATTATGCAAAGTGTCATGTTGTTGGGTATGCCAAATGAGGAAGAGGGCTGCAGCTCTAAATTAAATTTTTGTCGAAGATACGTTTTGGCAGTGGTTCAAACCAAGTATCGATTGTAATATTGTAATGATTAGAACCAGGATCAGCACCTACATATAATCAACCGAAATATTTGTAATAACTTGAGGGAATTGGATACCAACTCAAAAGGTGTATACACGTGAACTGAATGTAATTGAAAAATTAGTTCATTGTCCATTGTTATCTGAAAACCAGTATAGTATGACTAAATATTGGTGTAAGCTTTTCGTGTGTGATTATGATATTTTACGTATTTGTTATGAGTATCTGTAAAAGAAGTTGAAACTTTAACCTGTTCAGATTCCCACGTTTCAGGTTAAACGTATACTGTTATTGCCATTAATTTCATTTAAGTATGATTATAGATTGAATAGATTATTCATCAGTGTTAAAACAATAGGCTTTCTTATAAACAGTTAAATATGGGGTCTCTGAAAAACCAAATGATTATTACCATATCACCCAGTTAAATATCTTGCTCATTGCGTAATAATACTTTTGTTTAATGTTCACTGTAATTTTATTCACGCAAATCTATTACATATCATTACATGAAATATGTATAGAAAAACCTACACTTTGTCTACTCAACAGTTCTTATTATCAGTAGAAACTGAAAATATAATGAAATAAATATTGCTCATCTCAAATAACCAATGTGTACAGATGATATTGTAGACGAATTATTCTTTATATTAAAGTGGCAGTAGCACGTTCTTTCTTGAAGAAAAACAATGTAAATTTGTCACTGATAATTGAATGTTAATGATTAATGTATTATGTTGATAATGTCAAAAATCTTATTACACAATCATCCATTGTAAGAAAATAAATTATAAAGTTTCACATAAAGACCATTGGCGGTCATTTTTGTATGAACAACTTTAACTCAATTTTGTGTAAGAAAACAAGAATCCAATGGCTGAACTTTACAAAATATATTTAATTCATATATATATATTTGTCTTTCAATTGGAACCATTTATTTTCATTTTCCTGACATCAGCTTATATTCCTCCAAAAAACGTACTACTGTCCCTTTAAAATATCCTTTATAAGTTAATTCCAGAATACGATTTGTCAAACCTTACGCAATTTTTTAAATACTATAATGTTTATTAAAATCACGCCTCACAACACATAACCTAGTCTTATTCAATTCGAAATGAGTAAAAGAAAATTATTTGTATTGATTACTGATAATCACTCCTGGCCGTAACAAGTGAAACGGTGATACCGATGTTGCATATAACTACTACATGTATAGTTTTTACAATTAACATGTTTTATTTGTCATAAAACATATGCCTTTTCCATACATATGTAAATCAACCATAACATTGTTTATGCGTTTTCAAATTATAACTGGCGACAAACATATCTTTACAAATTGACTGTCCTCTTTATATCAACTGATGGGCTTTATAGATCAAATTTTCCTTCTTTCAATGATTCTGAATTGACCACGGTCAAACGCGATCAGAATGCAATCCGATCGCGGTCAACCGCGGTCCGACTGCATTCTGATCGCGGTCAACTGCAATCAGATTGCAGTTTGATCGCGGTCAACCGCGGTCTGACTGCAATCTGATCGCGGTCAACCGCGGTCCGACTGCAGTTTGATCGCGGTCAACTGCAATCAGATTGCAGTTTGATCGCGGTAGGTACCGGTAAAGATATCTGCAACCGTCTGTAGGTCTTAAAGATAAAAGAATAAAATCTACTTGAAGGGCAAACAATTTATTTTTTAAACGTGAAAAAAAAAAGATTCTGCTATCAAATGGTATCAGACCGACCTGTTAAAGAGTTTCTGCGCTAAATGTTTTGCCATGCGTAAACAATTTAAAAAAACATGACCAAAAGCTGACCTCAAAATATCTTATTTTTCCTATAAATCATGCCGAAGTCGCTATAACTGGTCTCAGGCTCTCATATATTTGGCTGAATCCTGTTATTGTCGCTTTGCGACTATATTTAAGGATTTAGTCTATAGTATAGGCTGAATCCGTCTTGTTATCGGCTTGTTTCAATTGGTGAGACACAGTTAGAAATAAATGATAATGTTGGAATGAAGTTTGTCATTGAGTTTAAACTCTCTGCAATTTGAAAACACCAAAAGACACATTTTGTTTTATTGAGCTAAACCAAATTCTGCTCCAGAAACGCATTTCCATGGAAACCAGAAAAATAACTGCAACTACATGCAATAATTAGTCAACATACCAAGTTTCGTTAAACTTGGCCAGATTGTATTTGAGTTCTGCTCCAGAAACACATTTCTAATTTGCGTTTCCATGGAATTAGTCAATATATCAAGTGTTATTGAGCTAGCTGTAACGGTTTTCAAATTATGTAAAAATATGTTGATCTAATTTATTTAGATTGATATAGCCTGTTTTAACTCGCCGAAATCGGTAGGTTCCGGCAGTTTCCCCTGTGGAGAAAAATTGCACCATTATCAAATGACAACGCTTCTCGCATGGAGAGAACGGTTCATATCACAATGCTTTTTGCCATGATTCAGTAGCCAAAATGATGATTTTAGAACAGCGTCGCTGATTGCAGATCTAACTTTGATTGCCTTCAAACAGGCGGCACCCGTTCTAACTCTGCGAGTTGGACCACAGGCTGTAACATTTCATGACTTGATCTGCCTCTGTGGAGAGAGAATGCCACCCATCAGAAACATCTGTAATATATTGTACATGTTTTCATAATTACCAGATTGGATATACACAATAACAAATAAATCATTAATTAGCTGAATTTTACAACAATTGTCTAGGTATCAGTATGTGCTGGTCAATCTATTATATTGTAAACTGTACAACCAACAGTGGTCTTTAAGTCAACTCCATGTGTGCAGTTTTCGATGATGAAGATACAAACGAACATGTGCATATCGTTATTTTATTATGAACATGACGATAACATTGATGTGGACGAAAAACAACTCTTTTTTACTTGTTCCAGAATATAGTATTTTCTTTCAACACAGATCGTAGAAATGCGCTTGTTAAATGTTCTAGTAATGCCTTGTCCATAATCCCTGAAGATTAAGCCGAGCCGAGCCGCCCATAATGAACTGCTCCCATGCAGTTGTCTGCCACCGGGCACCTCCCTCAGGGCGTCTCTGTCGGCACCTGAATGTGTAAGGAAATATATAATACAGTCATTTGTAAAACAAAGTTTTATCATATGATAACAGTACATTACAAACGATGTTAATAAAATTAATAATATTAGGAACAATATATTTTGTACTGCATTTTTAGGTGAAGAAATAATTTTGAAGAAAATCGAAAGATTATATTACCGATGAAAGTATATACTTGCATGTAAATAAATTAAATGATAAGCGATTCTTGATTTTATCAAGTAATATCTTAGGTAGGTACATATTCTATACTGGGGTTTCCCTTTTGCATGCGGGCCAGGGTTTCTATCACACACTTTGCAATTCCACTTAAGTTTGAATTTGAAATATTTTACAGCAGCCCCTGCAAAATAAGCATGTTATTTTACTTTTTAAGAGTAGAAGTACAACTTTCATTTCAATATCTGTGTAAAACAAAAATGCTTCGTGAAACAAAATGACCTGAACATTTACTTGTGGGTTTTAGATCTGTCTTTTCGGTTGAAAATACAAAGTAACAGCTTCAAGATACTGAGGTCTGGAATGCCTTCTCTTTTCTTCCACGAAGGCTGTTATTCGCCAAAAGCGCATTAGTGCGCCAACTTTCGCAGCATCTCCCTCGTAATATTTTGCCATCAATCCATTTCCGGTAGCTGAAACCAAATTACATCAAATGAAGACAACGAAATATAGATCAGAGATTCGAGTGAAATAATTTTAGTATTTTACTTAACTTTTTAGCTCATCTGGCCTGTAAGTCCCGATGGGCTTATGGCATGGCATGGCATGGTGTCCGGCGTCCGTCCGTCCGTAAACTTTGTGGAATTTCGACTTCTTCTCCAGAACCATAAGGCCTAGAAAGCTGAAACTTTATGTACAGACTCCTTGGCTAGTAAGGATTATAAATTGTAGCTTTGGTGGCCCTGTGACCCCTCATAAGGGCCACAGGGGCCACACCCTAAAAACCTGTTTTCATCTTCTTCTCCAGAAGCATAAGGCCTAGAAAGCTGAAACTTTGTGTACAGACTCCTTGGCTAGTGAGGATTATAAATTGTAGCTTTGGTGGCCCCGTGACCCCTAATAAGGGCCACAGGGGCCACACCCTTAAAACTTATTTTCATCTTTTTCTCCAGAACCATAAGGCCTAGAAAGCTGAAACTTTATGTACAGACTCCTTGGCTAGTGAGGATTATAAATTGTAGCTTTGATGGCCCTGTGACCCCTAATAAGGGCCACAGGGGCCACGCCCTAAAAACCTATGTTCATCTTCTTCTCCAGAACCATGAAGCGTAGAAAGCTGAAACTTTGTGTACAGACTCCTTGGCTAGTGAGGATTATAAATTGTAGCTTTGGTGGCCCCGTGACCCCTAATAAGGGCCACAGGGGCCACACCCTTAAAATCTATTTTTATCCCCCGCAACAACGAAGTTGCGGGGGGTATTAAAATGGGTACCGTCCGTCCGTCCGTCCGTCCGTCCGTTACACTTTGTGTCCGGCTCATAACTTTCTAACTAATCAACCATTTCAATTCAAATTTGTCATGGACATGAAGAAACATGTAATAATGTGTCATGAGAAACAATTTTCTGAAAATCTACATAAAATATAAGGATTTTGGAGAAAAAGTGGTAAATTTTGTAAGAACTCTGTTACAAGTCCCGTCCGGCTAACAACTTCTAAACTAATCATCACATATTGATTAATTTTGATATAAAGATACATAATCATCTGAAGGTGTGTTATGAAGAACAATTTTGAAAATATTTTTATAAAATTTTGCCTTTTTGGCAAAAAATTAGGACTCTGTTGGAAAACTATTACAAGTCCTGTCCGGCTCATAACTTCGAAACTAATCATCACATATTGATCAAATTTGATATGAAGATACATAATCATCTGAAGGTGTGTCATGAAGAACAATTTTGAAAATATTTTTATAATATTTTGCCTTTTTTTGGCAAAAAATGAGGACTCTGTTGGAAAACTGTTACAAGTCCTGTCCGGCTCATAACTTCTAAACTAATCATCACATATTGATCAAATTTGATATGAAGATACATAATCATCTGAAGGTGTGTCATGAAGAACAATTTTGAAAATATTTTTATAAAATTTTGCCTTTTTGGCAAAAAATTAGGACTCTGTTGGAAAACTATTACAAGTCCTGTCCGGCTCATAACTTCGAAACTAATCATTACATATTGATCAAATTTGATATGAAGATACATAATCATCTGAAGGTGTGTCATGAAGAACAATTTTGAAAATATTTTTATAATATTTTGCCTTTTATGGCAAAAAATGAGGACTCTGTTGGAAAACTGTTACAAGTCCTGTCCGGCTCATAACTTCTAAACTAATCATCACATATTGAGCAAATTTGATATGAAGATACATAATCATCTGAAGGTGTGTCATGAAGATCAATTTTGAAAATATTTTTATAATATTTTGCCTTTGTTTGGCAAAAAATGAGGACTCTGTTGGAAAACTGTTACAAGTCCTGTCCGGCTCATAACTTCTAAACTAATCATCACATATTGAGCAAATTTGATATGAAGATACATAATCATATGAAAGTGTGTCATGAAGTACAATTTTGAAAATATTTTTATAAAATTTTGCCTTTTATGGCCAAAAATGAGGACTCTGTTGAAAAACTGTTACAAGTCCTGTCCGGCTCATAACTTCTAAACTAATCATCACATATTGATCAAATTTGATATGAAGATACATAATCATCTGAAGGTGTGTCATGAAGATCAATTTTGAAAATATTTTTATAATATTTTGCCTTTTATGGCAAAAAATGAGGACTCTGTTGGAAAACTGTTACAAGTCCTGTCCGGCTCATAACTTCTAAACTAATCATCACATATTGAGCAAATTTGATATGAAGATACATAATCATCTGAAGGTGTGTCATGAAGAACAATTTTGAAAATATTTTTATAAAATTTTGCCTTTTTGGCAAAAAATTAGGACTCTGTTGGAAAACTATTACAAGTCCTGTCCGGCTCATAACTTCGAAACTAATCATTACATATTGATCAAATTTGATATGAAGATACATAATCATCTGAAGGTGTGTCATGAAGAACAATTTTGAAAATATTTTTATAATATTTTGCCTTTTTTTGGCAAAAATGAGGACTCTGTTGGAAAACTGTTACAAGTCCTGTCCGGCTCATAACTTCTAAACTAATCATCACATATTGATCAAATTTGATATGGAGTATATAATCATATGAAAGTGTGTCATGAAGTACAATTTTGAAAATATTTTTATAAAATTGTGCCTTTTTTGGCAAAAAATGAGGACTCTGTTGGAAATCTGTTACAAGTCCTGTCTATCTCACAACTAAACTAATCATCACATTTTAATCAAATTTGTTATGGAGATACAAAATCATATATGTTGGTGTGTCACGAAGAACAATTTTGAAAATATGTTTGTTTAAATATGATCAAATTGATCTTGGAGATCCAAATACATAATACATAAATTCATTCGTTTGATTTTAATTTTGTCAGTTAACTCGAATTATGCCCAACAGTGAACATAAAGTTGGTATGATTTAGTTTTTTTATTAGAATAGTTTCTTTCATATCCTGGAAAAATTGTGTTATTTTGTGCGACAAAAATTAATCAGCAATATGATAAGGAAAACCTATAGATATTATGTAATTTGCGGGGGATATAGCTCGACCATGTCAGCTGCTTGTTATCTTCTTCTCAAGAACCATAAGGCCTAGAAAGCTGAAACCTTGTGTACAGACTCCTTGGCTAGTGAGGATTATAAATTGTAGCTTTGGTTGCCCTGTGACCCCTAATAAAGGCAACAGGAACGTCCTTCAAATCTATTTTCATCTTCTTCTCCTGAAGTATAAGGCCTAGAAAACTGAAACTTGTCGCCTTTATACTTAATTTTATGATTGGTGACCCTGTGGCCTCTAGAAAGGGGGAATCACATTGGCCACACTCTGCAGCATAATTGATGATGAAGCCTGATGAGCTACAGAGCCAATGGCTCTATTTTTTCATATTTCCTCCTGCGACTTTTATCATTATCTGGAAGGTGGGCACCTGTTTTTGACCATTAGCAGAAAGATGAATGAAAATAAGGTCTACGATTATTCATTACCATCATTTCATTCAGTCTTGAAGGAATGGTTTCATCCTTAATTAGGATTCTTTTAGATAAAACCCCCAAAACACTTAAGTTTTATTCCAAAAAATTAGTTCATGATATTTATGATTAGGTTAGTTAATATGTTTTAACACAGTAATAAATTATATGCTACCTTCAAGCTCTTCTCATAGATTTAAATAAAAAAAATAGAGCCATTGGCTCTGTAGCTCATCAGGCTTCATCATCAATTATGCTGTAGGGTGTGGCCAAAGTGATTCCCCCTTTGTAGAGGCCACAGGGGCACCAATCATAAAATTAAGTATATAGGCTACAAGTTACAGTTTTCTAGGCCTTATACCTCAGGAGAAGAAGATGAAAATAGATTTCAGTGTTGTTCCTAGAGGTCACAGGGCAACCAAAGCTACAATTCATAATCCTCACTAGCTAAGGAGTCTGTACACAAAGTTTCAGCTTTCTAGGCCTTATGGTTCTGGAGAAGACAATGAAAATAGGTTTTTAGGGCGTGGCCCCTGTGGCCCTTATTAGGGGTCACAGGGGTACCAAAGCTACAATTTATAATCCTCACTAGCCAAGGAGTGTGTACACAAAGTTTCAGCTTTCTAGGCCTTATGGTTCTGGAGAAGAAGATGAAAATAAGTTTTAAGGGTGTGGCCCCTGTGGCCCTTATTTGGGGTCACAGGGCTACCGAAGCTACAATTTATAATCCTCACTAGCCAAGGAGTCTGTACACAAAGTTTCAGCTTTCTAGGCCTTATGGTTCTGGAGAAGAAGATGAAAATAGGTTTTTAGGGTGTGGCCCCTGTGGCCCTTATTAGGGGTCACAGGGCCACCAAAGCTACAATTCATAATCCTCACTAGCCAAGGAGTCTGTACACAAAGTTTCAGCTTTCTAGGCCTTATGGTTCTGGAGAAGACGATGAAAATAGGTTTTTAGGGCATGGCCCCTGTGGCCCTTATTAGGGGTCACAGGGCAACCAAAGCTACAATGTATAATCTTCACAAGTCAAGGAGTCTGCAAACAAAGTTTCAGCTTTCTAGGCCTCATGGTTATGGAGAAGAAGATGAAAATGGGTTTTTAGGGTGTGGCCCCTGTGGCCCTTATTAGGGGTCACAGGGCCACCAAAGCTACAATTTATAATCCTCACTCTTCAAAGAGGCTATACAAAAAATTTCAGCTTTCTAGGCCTCATGGTTCTGGAGAAGAAGGTGAAAATAGGCTTTTAAGGCGTGGCCCCTGTGGCCCTTATTAGGGGTCACAGGGCCACTAAAGCTACAATTGATAATCCTCACTAGCCAAGGAGTCTGTACACAAAGTTTCAGCTTTCTAGGCCTTATGGTTCTGGAGAAAAAGATGAAAATAGGTTTTTAGGGCGTGGCCCCTGTGGCCCTTATTAGGGGTCACAGGGGTACCAAAGCTACAATTTATAATCCTCACTAGCCAAGGAGTATGTACACAAAGTTTCAGCTTTCTAGGCCTTATGGTTCTGGAGAAAAAGATGAAAATAAGTTTTAAGGGTGTGGCCCCTGTGGCCCTTATTTGGGGTCACAGGGCTACCGAAGCTACAATTTATAATCCTCACTAGCCAAGGAGTCTGTACACAAAGTTTCAGCTTTCTAGGCCTTATGGTTCTGGAGAAGAAGATGAAAATAGGTTTTTAGGGTGTGGCCCCTGTGGCCCTTATTAGGGGTCACAGGGCCACCAAAGCTACAATTTATAATCCTCACTCTTCAAAGAGGCTATACAAAAAATTTCAGCTTTCTAGGCCTCATGGTTCTGGAGAAGAAGGTGAAAATAGGCTTTTAAGGCGTGGCCCCTGTGGCCCTTATTAGGGGTCCAGCCACTAAAGCTACAATTTATAATCCTCACTAGCCAAGGAGTCTGTACACAAAGTTTCAGCTTTCTAGGCCTTATGGTTCTGGAGAAGAAGATGAAAATAAGTTTTAAGGGTGTGGCCCCTGTGGCCCTTATTTAGGGTCACAGGGCTACCGAAGCTACAATTTATAATCCTCACTAGCCAAGGAGTCTGTACACAAAGTTTCAGCTTTCTAGGCCTTATGGTTCTGGAGAAGAAGATGAAAATGGGTTTTTAGGGTGTGGCCCCTGTGGCCCTTATTAGGGGTCACAGGGCCACCAAAGCTACAATTTATAATCCTCACTCTTCAAAGAGGCTATACAAAAAATTTCAGCTTTCTAGGCCTCATGGTTCTGGAGAAGAAGTCAAAATTCCACAAAGTTTACGGACGGATGGACGGACGGATGGACGGACGGACGCCGGACACCATGCCTTGCCATAAGCCCATCGGGCCTTACAGGCCAGATGAGCTAAAAATTCACTTTGCGTATGGGTCAAGGTTTTAATAGATATTTGATATAGCACATAAACTCGTATTTACCCTCGATGTTGTCTCAATCCACTTCCCCACCTGCTACCATCACCAACAATATCAAAACTATCTCAAACTCTGCTAAATCACTAGACACGAGCTTCTCGGTACCAAAACTAATCAGTCTTTCATCATGTGATTGAATTGTTTTCAAATCAGGATCGTTATCACTATTGAACAAGTCACTACTCCCTCTATGTTGATTGGTCGCAAAAGGTATTGTTCGGAAAGAATGTGTCAATACCTACAGTAATGTTGTTTGGGTATTTGTTCTTATTCTTTTGGAGTTACGTTTTCATGCCGATAAAAAAATAGTCATACTTTAGGGTTTTGTCTGTTTTCACATTAATGTCCGAATTATAAGGCGCTATTGAAGCTATATTGAGATCAAGGTTAACTCTATTGAGTTATATGACAAGAGGTCCTTCTGTAGCATTGTGCTTTATCTGGAAAGTGTTAACACACATCACAAGGTCACTCTCCAAGTTACTAACATCATAGCTAAACTATCATCCTCTCAAACTATGCTGAATCACTAGACATGAGCTTCTCGGTACCAATACTTATCAGTCTTGCATCGTGTAAGATTGAATTGTTTGCAAATCTGGATCGTTATCACTACTCCCTCTATGTTGATTGGTCGTAAAAAGTCTTGAAAATACGGGTAGTGTTTTTTCCTTGGTCACTCTCCCTGCCAAATAACAGGTGTAAGTGTATCCCACCAGAAAGAATATTGTTGGATATATACTCATCGCCCCGTCCGTCAGTAATCCGAGCAGAACCCTGAAAATCATCATACGTAGCTTAATGATACTTGGCTTGTGGATTGATCGGTATACGTAGATGTGCCTTTTGGTATTTTCAACTTTTTCAGATTTTTATTTTGTGTGTGGTTTCTTAAATGAAACTGAACTTTAGTTCAGACCGGTGGGATATGTCATCTTCTGATGACTTGTTTTCAGAGGTTACTTGAAAACTTAAAATTAGCTTGTATTAAATATCAAACTTAAACGAATATTGCAATCCACGTTACTTTCTTTTGATTATTAATGAAAAAACCCGATTGGCTGAACAGGAATTTTGGAGATACCAGATTTTAATTGTTTAAATGATTCGATATTATTTATAATTTTACCAGTGTTTGAGCGTATTCTATTTTTGAATGTAATAAAAGAAGTACCTATCCGGCGAAGATCGAAAATATCAAATATAGTAAAAATAACTACTTACTAATCACAATCGGTTAAAATGAAACGATGTTAATAATGATTCAGAAACGTCTGAAATAGAAGAATGGGTTTGAGAAGGTGAAGTTTGGCTAACGGCGGTCTGTGAAAAAATAACTCGCACATCTACATGGAACAATGCATTTTAGTTTATGGGGTCACAGGGGTCACAACCTTCAAAACCTATGTTCATCTTCTCCTCCAGTTCCAAATGGTCTAGAGAGCTAAAAAGTTTTGTGTAGACTCCTTGGCCAATGGGGATTCAAACTTGTAGATTTCATGACCTCATGACCCCAATTGGGGTCAAAGGGGTCAAAACCTTAAAAACCTATTTGACTCAATCTTCTCCAGTTCCAAAAGTTCTAGAGAGCTAAAAAGTTGTTTGTAGACTCCTTGGCCAATGAGGATTCTAAATTTTAGGTTTGGTTACCCCTTGACCCCAATTGGGGTCAAAGGGGTCAAAGCCTTAAAAACATATTTTACTCCTTCTTCTCCAGTTTCAAAAGGTCTAGAGAGCTGAAAAGTTGTGTGTAGACTCCTGGGCAAATGGGAATTCTAAATTTTAGGTTTGGTGACCCCATGACCCCAAATGGGGTCACAGGGGTCACAACCTTCAAAACCTATTTTCATCTTCTCCTCCAAATTGTCTAGAGAGCTAAAAAGTTGTGTGTAGACTCCTTGGCCAATGGGGATTCAACTTGTAGATTTTGTGACCCAATGACCCTAAATGGTCTGATGAGCTACAGAGCCCATGGCTCTATTTTTTAGTTCATCGGGCCTTACAGGCATGGTATGGACGTGTCCGCCGTCCGTCCGTATACTTTGTGGAATTTCGACTTCTTCTCCAGATGCATATAATGACTAGAATGCTGAAACTTTGTGTACATGCTCCTTGACTAGTGAGAAATATAATTTGATAAACCTGTGACCCCTATTAAGAGCCACACCCTTAAAACCTATTTTCAATTTATTTTCAAGAAGCATCAGGCTTAGAATGCTCAAACTTTGTGTACAGACTCCTTATTAAAGAAAAGAAGGATTCTAAATTGTATATTTGGTGAGGGGGGGGGGGGGGGACCCCATTTGCTACACCCTAAACCAATTTGATATGAAGCCTGATGAGCTACAGAACCAATGGCTCTATATTTTATATTTGCTGATTTCCATAGAAACAATTTCAATTTGGTGCATATGTGGGAGGCAGGGTCTCTGTCCGGCCCTATCGCTAAAACCTTTCAATATGTTTTTACGAAATTTTGTATGTTGGTAGATACAGTGATGGACCGATGCCTGTTGCCATTTTGGTTAGTCTGAATTTGTATCTGATATCTATGGAAACAATTTGAATTTAATGCATATTGGGCGTAGGGTATATTTCCTGGCCATAGCTCAACAACTATTACATATGTTTTTTAAACTTGATATGAGATTAGAGTTTGTGGTGGAGTGGTTCCTTCGGCTATTTTGATTATTCTGAATTTGTTATTTTGCTGGTTTCCATGCAAACAATTTGAACTTTTGAGCATATTGGGGTTAGGTCCATTTCCAAGCTAAAGCTCAAAAACTATTAAATTTTAGTTTTACTTTAGTTATTCTGAAAATTAATTTTTCTGGTTTCCGTGGAAACAATTTGAACTTGGTACTTATTGGGGATACTGATTATAAGTTAGGGCGGGGGACATCACATGAACATATTTCTATGTTTCCAGTGAAACAATTTCAACTTTGTGCATATGTGAGGTAACTTTCTGATTAAATGTTGTTAAAAAGCTTACAGGGTTTGACATCTGAAATAAATGTCTTTTACAAACATTTACTAGATTTGCATACGATTTCATTTCTCCAGTGCGATATGACATACCAATGTAATGAATTTGAATTCATTATCATTGAAATATATCTCAAATTTCTTAGGTTTACAACATTTGTAAAGTAGTACGTAACATTGTCCCATTGATTTCATGCTAAATGCCACTCTTAATAAAACTTTTTAAGTTATCAAACGAAAAAGAATTTATTCTTTAACAAGGTTTTTGAATGTCTAAGTATTTTCGTGGAAAAGTTGTTCCTTGCAACATTAATAACTTATTAGGTTTTATTACTTAACTACTCAAAAGTGATTTTATCAATGCTATGAAAGGATGTATTAAATATAATGCATTGCACGATAATGAAATTCAAATCCATAATTCGAAATTCTTGAAAAAATACATGTATTATCATGTAAATGAGATGTATATTGAAGCTACTCTGTCGTGTGATAATTGCTCACATACGCCGACAGAGTTGTCGTGTGATAATTGCTTACATACGCCGACTGATTCAACTTTAGCAAATTTCAGATCCTGCGTACGCTTGTCCTCTTAAACTAATGGATATATCAAGCATAGCCAACATTATCGGCAAACATCAGCAAATTTCGTGAACATCCAAATACGGTCATTGCAAAATCATGTAGAGATATCGTTTGCAATTGTAATCATACAACTCATGTCAGTCACGAAATGAAAAAGTCCGTTTTACAAAGCCGACTTTATTACTCTTCATTCATCTTTAATTTTTAAAACATATATTGTAACAATGAAAATGTATATAGCATTAAGATTAAGAATGTAAGAAGTAAGAGATACCTTTTCAACTATAACATTTCTAGAATAACATTTGAGCTTTGTAAAATTGAGAACTGCAAGTCAAGATTGACAGGATCAAATGTTAGGTTTTTATGCCTGAACTTGTCTTTTCGAGAGTTACATGGTTGAGAAAGACATGTTACATGTTGCATGTTACAAGTCTTAATCTATTCAATTTTGGTACACCTCCCATTCCATAAAAGCTTCCTGATCATTCGGTTATTTGATACACTGTGCTAATAATCCGGAGGAAGCACAGTGTAGCAAATAACCTGAATATATATTCTTTAACTCATTGATTGTCATCTTCTAGTCCTTTGTTATGCACATTCATATGCATGTATATTACTTGGCAATAAATAATTACAAGATTTGTTATTAGGAACTGTCCTTATATTAATATTACACTTGCGAATTCTGATTCACCCAGGGTTCACATAATTGAAATCAACTCTGATTCTGTTACTTTTCCATGATTTTTCAAAGATGCTGCAAATATTTTTACATGACAAAAGTTCAATTGTGTAAATATTACCTTGAAAGCCACCACATTTTAATAAAATACAGACAATAACAAAAATTCAAATACATGTACACTACTTCAGGATGGGCGGCTCCAAGTAGTTCGAAACTACGATCTAATTTGAATAGTTTATTATATTGATATCACATTATATCCAAAAGAATAATTGTCTCATATCATAAAAAAAATCGTTTTAATTGACTGCGCACAACCGGAAAGAAAAATTAAGACGTCGTTAGCTTTCGTTACGTTTGAAAAACCTAGTGAGGAATGTACGACGTCAATGTTTGACGTCATAGAGCTATGACGTAGCGACAGTTCGGCCTGCGACTCTCCCACCTAGCGCCGCCTTGAATATTTAACTTGTATTTATGACAAAGAAAACATCAGAAGGTATTGATTTCCCATTAAAAATGTTTTAGTAATGTGTGACTTTCGCAATTTAAGTATAAGATTTTTCATCTATATCTTCAACTAAAATAGAAGATCCAAGCGAATCATGAATGGATGCAAAATAGTTCCGTCAACCAAGCAAAATGCGAGTTATTTTTAGAAAAACTGTCATTCCCATGACCATTATGCAAACTTTAATACCCGGCATATCCTTGCCCGCTTGGGTAAGAATCTATCTTAATATATTACATAATTTCATAGAAAGAAATTGATGTCTCCTGACCTATGTGGTATGAACAAGATTGTTGTTTATTCTTTGTATAAATATGTTTCTTAATAGATACTTATTACTTATATAAAATATTAATCATACAGATAAAGAAATGTTTTACCTTGTATTTGTTCTTATTACCTGTGGTTGTGAATTTATTTTTATTATTTTGTAGTATATTGACTTTATAGCGTTTTGACAAGAAGATTCAGCAATTGCATTAGTGGCACATTAATTGACACAAAAATAAATGTACCTGATCAAAGACTTTCCGACTGATCATGCTGATCTCATCGATGATGAGAACATCTGTGCTCCTTATTCGGCCAATATGTTTCTTTTCATCAGAGAACAGTAAATTGGACAATTCAACGTTGCTGAAACGTCCATCACTCAGCCCAGCCCAGTCGTGAGTCAAGAGTTCTGCCATGTTGGAACTGGCGGGCAGCCATTCCCGTGCTTGCAGTGATTGAAACTTTCTTTCGATTTTCACGTAAAGACCGGTCAATCTCTCTTATCAAAACAGTTTGACTGGTGCCTGCCTGGCCAATGATTACAACTGAGTGTCCATTTTTAACCAAAGACAAGGCATCCTGCTGATCAGACGTTAATTTCATAGCGAAACCTATTCCTGAAACATCGCACTGTCCAAACCATGCTAATGTGTTGAAATCAGCCAGGTTTTGCGGGGATATATATAACTGAGAGGTACGTGTGTATGTGTATGGAATGTCACCAATGAATGCGTTTATTCCTTTACTCAATTATATAGAGGGGTGGGTCTTTCTTATCTACGTTTTACCTACATTTTATTTACGATATCGGGTTCCTTTGATATAATAGTATAAGATGTGTTTCTATTCAGTGGATGTTAGTTTATTTGGAAGGTTTTGCATTAAGACCAACGATTCTTTTACCAATATACTACACAAATGGGGAAAACATGTGACTCGCCCTGAAAATGATACTGTTCATTTTTGCGTCTCTATTGCCATATCACATGAATGTCACTATAAACTTGCACATACATTTACGGTTACTAATGCTGAAATGAAATTAAGGTTACAAATGTAAAATTATAAAACTCCAATTCCAATAATTATTTAGCCTTTTAAGTTAAGATTTAATCCTGAACAGCATCTCAAATTAGATGCACAGTTGACCAGCATCAACCTGCTAACAATTGGCATTTACTCTTATTCAAGGCAAGAAAAAAAGTTTAATACGTAAACAAAAGTTTGTATTTGATCAACTGCTTTTATTGTAGAAAATATGGACGTTTCGACATAGATTTGTATACTTTAATGTAATGTTAAGAAATGTAATTTTCAAGAATGCCATTTTACCAGGTCACCGCCATATTTTTTAAACTGAAATTGTCACTTTAACAAGCAACAGTGATGAAAAGATACATTTAATGCACATCATTTAGCTTTGATAGACATGTGAAGTGCCTGATGAGGTTTATCGGCCAACAGTTTCTGTCTTATATAATGCTACTTAAGAAAATTATTTCTGCTCTACTAATTTTAATGATAACTACAAATATAAATGGAGTTTGCATAGAAAATCTTTCCAAGCTGATTGTCAGGAAACCGGACTCACAATATCCTTGAAGTGTAAGTTTCTCGAAATACGAAAGGACATCAAATACATCCATAAAATAGCGACAGCCGAAAATAGTATGTGCTTTATGAACCTTGAAGAACAGCGGTACCTTGTCTGTCAAGGAAGTTCTAAAATTGATTACCTAACTCGAAAAGCTTTTAGATTTGGGATCTGCAAGTCATCTCAAAATCCAATAATCCATTTCAGAAAATAACGGATTTTCTTATATATCTTTAAAAAATAGATGATGAACTCAAAGGTTATGATAAATTCAATCGAATAAATACAGAAAACAGTGCCTAGGAGTAATTTATCGACAATAGTTACCTTTACATTTATATTTTTAAAAAACAAGAGTGGAAATAAAACTGTATTTTATGATACATTTTATTAAAAAAACAAGCTACTTTAACCCATCTTGGAAACTGACAGATTTTGAAATCCTTTATATCTGCTGTTCTTCATTAATGGTAGACACATTCGTTATTGTCAAAATTTAAAAAAATGAAGGTTGTGTTAATGCAGTTAATAAGCTTAACATTTGCATATTGTCTAATTTGAATACATAATATTTGAATGTATTCATTTATGTAAAGCTTAGTTTTGAAAGCTTTAAAGGGGCAGTAGCACGCTTTGTGACAATTTTATATTATCAATTTTTCACTGATAATTGTTAGTTAATGCTAAATGTATTACTCAGATAGTGTCAAAAATCTCATTTCACAAACCAATCATCGATAGTCAGAGAATAAATTATAAAGATTCACATAAAATCCATTGGCGGCCATTTTTGCGTGAACACCTTCAATTCATTTTGTGTAAGAAAGGAATCGCATGGCTGAACTTCACATTATATTTTGATTTATTTCTGCATCATTTAGTTTAAATACATTGTCTTTATATTGGAACCATTCATTTTCATTTTCCTGACATCATCTTATATTCTCCATAAAAACGTGCTACTGCCCCTTTAAATGTCACTCATAGTTATACATATATGAAATAATTACTAATTTTAAAAAAAAGATAATTTTCAAAAACGTAAACCAAAATAAAATATGTTAGTGTATTTCGGCCAAAGATGCCTGATGTGGATAGTTAAGTATTTATGATAGATGGATTGGTCTGGACAAGTGTCTTCAACTAACTTCATTCTTAGAACACTCTTATAAAGTTATAGGTTGTCAATGTAGGATCAAATTTGCGTACGTAGTACACAGGCTTAATGGTGATTTGAACATTATTGCAATAGCACATATATGTAATTTTAATACATTCCAGAGTATGTTGTAGCTGTAACAAGTCAACTAAGACAGAGCAGATAGCAATGACTGAAATTCCGATAAAGTCCTATTTGCTTGAATGATTCTACTTAACATACAAGAAGTCTGCACTTATTGTGTTATGCATGATGATAAAATCAGACGGAAATTACGGAAAATATTCACTTACCGCTTACATTTTTATTTGCTGTAACTTGCTTTTAAAGGGGGCAGTAGCACGTTTTAGGGGGAATATAAGGTGATGTCAGGAAAATTAATGGTTACAATTGAAAGACAATGCATTTAAACTAAATGAAGCAGTAATAATTCAAATATATAACGTTAAGTTTAGCCATGCGATTCCTTTTTCTTACACAACATAAATTAAAGGTGTTCTCAAAAAATTGCCGCCATTGGATTTATGTGAATCTTTATACTTTGTCCTATGACTATGGATGATTTGCTTCTGTAATGAGATTTTTGACATTGTCAATATAATACATTTAGCGTTCACTAACAATTATCAGTGAAAAATTTCAAATGTAAAATTATCAAAAACGTGCTACTGCCCCCTTAATATTATCAATATTATGATTTCATCTTTTTTCATTTGTATGTGGAAACTAGGACAAAGTATATTCATGGAACACATGATTTATACAAAAACTGCTGAAAACATTTATGAAGATCTGTAATGCCATCTTTAAGCAAATGATAATCAACTCAATCGACGACTTTGTTTGCTAATCCAAAACGATATATACAAGTTTCACCACAATTCATTTCGATTTATAGTTGGACACCTAGACAATTCGGATTCGATAACCTCTTAAACCATTTCATTAATCACACTAATAATGGAATCAGCTTGGCAAGTTCCAAGTGGTTACCCATATTCTTTCAGTTTAAAGCAGATGCTAGTTTAGTGAATGCTTGAGTAATCAATTCCTTTGAAGTGTCTTTTGTGAATACGTCGTTTGTAGTGCTTTATGTCTTTCATCCATGTATAAACATCGAGCAGGAAAAATCCAACATAAAATAAATATCTGGTGACTAGAAATAATGGTTTACATCCAAACTACTTAAGAGTTGTCAACTATGAGACTATGAGAGATTGAGCAAAGTATCAACATACAAAACATGATTACATAGTGTTGTAACTTAACACATGACATCTACTATTAACCTTGATAGATGCAGTGACTAAATAGATATAGGTTCACTTATGCTTTGACCTGAAATATCTGAGAGCAGAAAGCTAACGCTTACTAAATAGTTAAAACGAAATACAAATACCAATAGTTCGTTCCCCACAATCAATATGCTTCTGAACAGCTCAAGACTATAGTGTCATGAAACCTTCATCAGGAATTTGTTCCAAATCACTTAATTGGCCAGTTAGGAGTTTACAGGAGCTGTCCATGATCGACCCCTTGACTCAGAAGCAACGTGTTTCCCCTGCAGAGTTTAGGTATCAGCTGTTAGTATTTAGACGTGTAATTTTCAGAGTGTTTCATTCATGCAAACCATTAATCTGTCAGTGCCAGCTATCATATGGCCACAGGAAACAAATTACTGAAAATAATTACCGTTAATGTGTGCTTTTGATGTTCCATGATGATTATTAATAATGAAGCTCTAAGAGTCAATTGGTTTCACTTATGGATTAACAATGAGATGTGCAAATTACATATTGATAGAAACACAAAATCAATTAGTTAGAGATACTTTAATGACAAAGATGTATATGTATGTGATTTTTATGTATATGTTAATTAAGAAGTAGTTTGAAAATAAACATTCATTTGCGCCTGATTTTGAACATTCATTGGTTAAAGTTCATAGGGCACATGGCAGTTTCCTCAACACTTTGATACCTTGTACACTGTTATAATATCAACTATCAATGCTGTAACAACAGGAGTGTCTGTAAATCTTGTTACATGATCATTTCATAGACATACTATTTAACACAGTAATCATCGTGTTAATGAAAACAAACATTTACAAATGAAACCGAACCCTTTCATGTAATTGCTGCAAGATTTCGATTAATTTCGTAAGGTCGAAATTTCCAATAAACATCTTTGCTGTTTGGATTCCGTCTTAAAGGTTCGTCCAGTCATTTCTCACAAAAACAGTTTTATGATCAGGACATAAAAAGCATAGTGATTTATAAATTCATAAATTGAAACTGGTATTTATAAGCATCAATATTTTCTTTACTGTCATGATCTTAAATGCAAATTCGCCAATGGTTATATCAAAGCTATTAAAACCAGTTAGGCACTAAATCTACATGGGATGATTTTTTATCTAAATTGCATAGCATTTAACTGGCTGGCTAGGAAACTATTACAGATTTTTTTATCGTGTCCTGTATCTGTATTCACGTATATACTTTTAAAATGTCATCCAATGAAAACACTTCTCTCATGCAAAAGAATGGTTGTCAGTGGGTGTTTGAAGTTATTAGGTAGCCGAAATAATTACTTTTGATCAACCTCGCTGATTGCGAAACCGACTTTGATTGCATCCAATGAGGCCTCTACCTTGCTAGCCTGAAAACTAGTATTATAAAAAAAGAAAGTATTTCCTTAATAATTGTTGTTATAGTCGTAAGGGTTGAGGGGTCCCTCCTGAAGTCGGTCATCTTCAAATTATTTTTTAAAAAGTCAACAAACACACTTGTTTTTTAAAATATACATGTAAAGCAATTTCGATCTTGTTTAAGGAAACTTCAAACAAAACCAAATAATTTAATCTGTTCCTTAAATTCGTTATATAACGTTTGAGATGTGTTTCCTATCATGTTTCATTATATGATGGAAACATTCATAGTTCTTTGATAACTATCAATTTTGTTTCATACTATTATCTATTATCCCATGTTAGTCGACGTACTATTAAAACTGAAAAGGTGATAATTATTCAGTTGCATGTTAGTGTTACACCTTTAAGTATATTTCTATTTTGAAAGTAACAAATAATAATAATAATAATGAATATTTATATAGCGCCTGACCTCAATTGAGCACTAGGCGCTTAACAAATAAGTGGAAGGTAAAGACAGAGACATGGTAATACGAACAAACAAGAGACAAACAAAGAAGAGAGATACAAAGAAGGGCTTAAGTTTCAGTGAAAGTTCGTTGGAAAAGAAATGTTTTTAGAGATGTCTTGAAGGAGGCTTTATTTAGTGGTTGTCTGAGGTGAGAAGGCAGTTGATTCCATATGAGAGGTCCTTGATATTTAAAAGAGCGTTCGCCGTAGGTTTTTGATTTCACTTTAGGTGTTGAGAGGAGATGTTGATCTGAAGAACGGAGATTTCTGTGGGGGGAATAGAGCTGGATCATGTCGGAGATATATTGTGGCGCAGTGTTATTGAAGTATGAGTTTGAAATAGTTGCAATTTTGTACTCTTTTCATGTTGAAATGGGCAGCCAGTGAAGTGTTCGGAGTTTAGGGGAGATGTGTTCACGTTTAGATGATCTGAAGATGAGACGGACTGCGCTGTTCTGGACCATTTGGAGTTGCTGAATAAGAGATGCTGGTAAACCGGATAGGATGGAATTGCAGTAGTCTAATCTGGACAGAATGAAAGAAGTGACGAGTGTTGTAGTAGCATCGGTTGAGAGATAGTGTCTAATGGAGCTGATTTTCCTAAGTTCGCTGTAACAAGATCGACAAACGTTGAAGATGTGCTGCTTGAAGGAGAGAGTTTGATCAAATTGAACGCCAAGATTTCTGCATTGTGCTGAGACATCAATAACTGTACAAGCCGTTCAATCACTTGATTGTTCCTTTTCCAAAGTTCTAATCACAAGTTACCGAACAATTTCGTTTTGTAATAACCAGTCTGTCTTTCTCCTCTGTTCCAATGTCGTCTAAGGCAAAATCAACGTTTGCATCATATTCATAATGTCATAGAGCTTGACATCAGTCTATTGTCTTACACTATAAGTTATACCATTCAGAGGCGGGGTGCATGGGGAGATATCAGCCTCAAGCTTGGTGTTATGCGACGAGCCTCTGAATGGTATAACGAATTTATCTTACCGAATGTTTAAACAAAACGCATAAAATATGAAGATAAAGAGCACCGTTAACTGCGTAAACCCTTTGATCAAAAGAAACCAGCTTGATCATGTGTTCGAGGTAACATACATTGTACATTTCATGACGCTCAATCCGCACGCTTGTTTCATGCTTTTTATGTGCAGGGGTTTAAATAATTTGTCCTCCCGCTCAAGAGGGTGATATCAGTATTTATCCAGGGTTACGTGGATCAATCAGAGATCGAGATTCTTACATGAGGTAGGATAAGTACATGTATTTGCTCTCTACAGATCGCCCTACTGATTCAACCAACACAAACGTTATTTAACGATAATGGTTTAATCGTATGGAGTCCACAAAGACAAAAGAGTTTAATCATTGAAGCATACCTCAATTTCAATTGACTTTAGGATATGGAAATAGATTCCTACACCACAAATGAAAAACGAAAATAAACACCGTTATTACCGCTCTGTTTCTTACAAGAACCGTTCTTGAGTCCTGGGGTTTATTTGATTATTTTTTTTTTTTGGTTCCTTTAACAGATGTGAGGAGTCTTGAACATCGATTGCCTAAATGGCTTCCATAGGTGAAAATACACTAGATATTACCCATTTCAATGTAAACATACAGAATTGGTTCAATTGGGGTGAACAATTGCAATGAAAAATCAGCTGAGAATATTGGTGAACCATACTTTATATAAGATTAACATTCACAATATTGACCAAATACTGTGTCAGTTCACTTGATGGTTGTGTGATCTATTCATCTATATAAACAATTCCAGTTTGATTCCACTGCAAAGAATTGCTGAATGCAGATATGCAATTTAAAATAGCAACTGGCTGTCTGTGGCATCCTAGATATTGGTAAATTGAGTCTAATGTAATTAGTTCCCTCTCGTATAAAAAACAAGTTTAAAGGGTTTGACAGTTTTATCTAATTGAACTTTATGTCTCTATATATATCTCTATTTGATTACAGACTCAGAAATGGCTACAAAATCATATAACTCAAAGCATGTAAGATATAATTGTTTTGATTGATGTTTTCATTGCAAACAAGTACAAACATGTTTTGATGTAAAGTGATTACTCATTATACGAAAGCTTGAAAAAGCCAACGAGCCCATATTGACTCTTTTATTAATGTTAATCAAAGCTGATTGCATCTCTTCCAGGTTTTAACATGACAAAGACAGTCGATGTACTTTCTGATATATATAAACATTCTGCCCATTGATGTAGAATAAATAGTTTGGCAATGCTAATCTGAATCACATCTATATTTAAAATCAAATGCATACTGAAAAAGACTGATGTATCAAAGATATTAATGAACTAGTTTGTAAGTTGTATTTAACCATACAATCAAGGCCTGCTGAACTGAAATACCTTTTAGATTTAAGTGATAATTCAGTTGAAAGGGAAAAGTAGAAAAACTAATTTCGGCATGTCCAAACTTGTATAGTATGGAATGACATTTAATCATTGTTTCAGCAAGATCATTTCTTGGAACCAAATCAACGTCTAAATTAATAGTACATCTTTCCCCTTACCATATATATATTATGTGAGAATAATGTTGGCCCATTCCCAATGTCAATAAAATCCTGCCGAGCACATAGATGTCTCGCTAGAAAATATGATTTCGTAAAATGACGTAGGTCAATGCCTTCTCGTGGTTCATACTAATCCATTTTAATTACATCTTGCAATATTTCTTCCAGAGAAGATGTCACGTTCTGTACATACTTTCTGACGCCCTACACTGGCCAGGAGGAAACATTTATGTGTAAATGGTCCCAAGTTCTGGACTCATTTTAGCCCACAAGGTCGATAAAACATTACCTGAGGCTTGTTGGTTTATTTGGCAAGTTGAAACAAGTTGAAGGTCGTCATATTGAGCTGAAAGTGGCTTATATCAATAAGTTGATAAAACAAATAGCTGTAGAAAAAAACAAGAATTTTCACTACAACTATCATAAATATCATGTATTTGATAGAAAACACGTTAATTGTTACATGGTAGACTCTCCTATATAAAGCAAAGCTAAACGGTAAATGAGTGGATTATAAGGGTTTGCTTTCAAAATATGAAAACGCACAGGAAACTGTGAATAATCAAATATACGTCACCAGAGATGTGAATTATAATCATCACCAGGAAAAGAGTCTGTACAAAATGTTTCAGTTTAGAGAATAGGCCCTGCTGATTAAATGAGGTTCATATCATTGCACGTGGTTTAACATTAATGAGCATACCCTTGATTGTATTCTGCTAAATTCTTTAAAAAATGTGCAACCATTGCAACCTACTTTCTTCACGCACATGAGGATGCCTTGCATTATGATTGATTAAATCAATTTGAAACTGCGAGCAACGAAAATGTTGTAATAAATGAACAACACAAACATGTCCATTTATTTGCGTAAGTTAAATTGACAGGTCAACTTTCCAGATAATAAACGTTTGAACATTGGCGCTGTAGATAAGACGTTTCTTTATTCACGTGTTGAACATCTAGCTTATCAGGTTTACTGACAGGAACATCTTAATGTTAACCACCTGCTTAAAAGATAAATAGATTAAACCAGAAACAATATCTACATGTAACTCATTCATTGATTCAGTTTGACAGTTACATTTTAATATACAGTAGAACACGGATATAGCGATACGGATATGGTTGTTGTTTCCTCTCGTAAATATATGATACAATCTCCAGAATATAAAATACAGGTAACCCAATTATTAAAAATGCAAACAAGCATGTTTGAAAAGGTTCAATCTCCCCTGTTTGTCTCATATTGACTGCTGACTACTTGACGATAATAGTTATGCATAGCATGGAGGCGTTTGATTTGATAAAGAAATTCAAATGGATTGTGGTGCAGTTTTTTCCACCAGGGGAAATTGCTGGAACCCACGGATTTCTGCGTATTATATAGAACGTTAACAGAGGCTGTTTCAACATTGCATGACTTTGATCTGCTTCTATGGGGAGGGAATGATGTTTTAGTGAATCTTCATTCTGTCAACACACAAAGTTTGGTTGATTATTTAAACAACGACTGATTATGCCTACTCATAGTTGATATATTCCAACTATATCCATAATAAACTCGTAATCATGTCAAACTAAATCCCTCAAGGAGGTACATGTGGATAAGATTTTGGAAAAGCTTAGTTGGGAAACTTTATAGCCTATTTACGAGTTCGTTCGGCTGATGTTTGATTATCTAAAAGCTTTATATTTTAACTTTCATAACATCTATTTAATAAATGTAATAATTTAATCACTATTTTATCAAACGTGAAGATTATTCTAAAAAGTGGTACAAGGTTGGAGTCTAGTTCAACACAATCAACTTAACGATCGAATGAGTATACTAATCATTGTAACACCATGAAATAGTTGTGTTCTATTTTGTCATTTTTGAAAAAAAACCTAGTAAACCTAGCCTCAATACTATCCGTTTCACTCCTATACTGAGTCTAGAAAAGCCTAGTAGAGGGTAGCGTCAACCCACGTATCGAATTGACCAATCAGAACTCATCTTACCAAGCCACAATAGTCTGCCTTCGCACGTATAACGTTGGAAGGTCATAGGTCGCAGAAAGGTCGGCTGACGCGACCCTCTAGAAAACAACCTGTCGCAATGAAACACGAGCCAGAAAATCAAATCGCCTAAAGTTACAATGGAAAGTAAACCAATTTCAACGAAAAGACAACAGTCAAACTAAAGATGAGATATCATTGCAAAGGATCTAGTATTGCTAATCAATTCTCATTTAAAACTCTTATGATCAATTTGGACAGGAATAACACTTTGGGAGCAGTCAAGGACGAACTCAAAATGCCAGACGTTCAATTCATCTTTGTAAGAGTGGATAAATCCAGATCAAACAAAAGTCAACACCTCTTGATTGAATCCTTAAGGGCATTATCCAAATAATATGCTCTAAACCAGTAATGTTTATTTCACATGATTACAAGTCTTTCTCTTATAGATTTATGAAATTGTAAATCTGGGGCTTGCTCCTCAAAACGATCGTAGCTACAATCAATTGTAACAGCTAGGATCAATATTTTGTTGACATTTGTTAAATTTCATATTTTGAAAGTGAAAATTAACATGATATTTGTGATCAGCTATGATAATTAAACATACACTAAAGACTTTCCTTCTCTCCTTCAACAGTAGGATGAACACTCTTGTACTGTTAATAACTTACCATAATGGAGATCAAGCGATAGCGCCTAGGAGATTGTGTTTGGTAGTACATTTTGTACAATATACTGTCATTGTAAACGATACATGACAACAAAGTGCTTTTACGTCACTATGCAATGTTATCACTGTCTTGAAATCTAGTATTGTTGTTCAGAGATGTATTTTTTTCTCTGAGATGTAAAACAAAGTGACTGTTGTTATGAAAGATACACTCGTTGAAAAATGTAATAATATCCATTACTATCATTAACTCATGTTGATAGAAATTAATTTTGTTAAATTAAGTTTGATTGATTGATTAATACTCGTCCTAATATTAGTGTTGTTACCCAGTGTTGTTACTATTCACTCATCACTCCAATTGGTCGAATAATCACAATCCCCTTTTAAAGGCTTTTCTTGTTCTTGTCGTCTTCAGATAGCAGTGTCTATCAGTTCTACTCTACCCTTAACTACTCTACTTAACCCTACTCTTATAAGGCTTCACAAGAACTGGTTGAACTTCTTGGAAGACTTCTGTATCTCATAGACGACATCAGAACACTTGTGAGTAACTGTGAAAGGACCTGTCCACTTGCCCTTGTGACAAGACACCACATCTGGTTCCCCAACTGAAATTGAACGCCCTTGTAGATATCTGTCATAGTTCTGTTTCTGTGTCAGAATCCGTGAGGGTGGTCCTGTCAGTGTCCCAGGCATCCAAAAGGTTCTGCTACAGTTTGCGGGATACTCAGTGGTCACTACCATCCTGTCTCAGATTACGAAGGTTACGCTAACTTCACTAATCTGTACCCTGGGCTCAGAAGCTAGATTCGCGACTTGGAATATAGCCAATCAAATCATTTTCTCGGCACCTTCTCGATAAAATTTCAACGAGAAATAACGTTCGTATCCTGAGAGAGGATGGGTCAGTACAGGTTCTACTGCTGGATTGCTATTTATTACGTCCATCGGCATACTAATTTCCCGACCAAACATCTTTCTGTTTTTTGTTACCTTGGTAGATTCCTGCACTGCGCTGCGACATGGCATTTGTGCCAGACATCTGCCTACATCTTTTTTCTATAGAAACAAAACCAATCAACGAATCTGTTCTTTGTGTTACCCCCACTGTCGTAAAATATCTGTCTGAGACAGTTGATCATGTGATCATTTACAATAACGATGTCAAAGACAAATTGTCTCGAATCGATTATATAGATCTCTTCAATACTTCCTTTTGTATTTGTTTTAGTTACAAAGTCTGAAACAATGTGACAATACCATTTTGTTGACACTTATTCATTGCTTATTAATATAGAACTCGTGTTGATAGATTGGGGTTTTGAACTATGCAATTCTGTACAATAACATTGCTTCCATTCTTATTAATGTTCGCTTTAAAGACGCACTTTGCATCAATCACCAGCAGAAAGGTCCACAATTGAGAATACAGAAATCATTCAGCGTTTGATATAAAGTGATATTTATTTTCTAAGGCAAGATCAAGATTGTTTTATAACAATTTGCTAGCATGAGAGAAACCGAGAAAATGAAAAAAAAATGTTTGGTGTTATACATGTACGTATTTTTTATATATAAGTATATAAGTATTAATAAGTGAATGTTTCACACATATTTTCATTTGTCATAAACAAATTCAAACATTAAATATAAATGGGGGATCATTTCATCTCGTTGACAAGCGATTGTTTGTTAATGTTTGACATCATTATACCTTACTACCTTACTTTATCAATTTATAAAGATTTTTCCTAATGTGACAATGTTGATATGAACATTGAATAGAACTCTTCCCAATAATTGTGTGATATATTTTAGAGGCTCATATAAGAATTAACATTTGTTGATAATGCCGTTGCTGTAAACAATTTTCTAAAAAAAACTCAATTAAAATGTAAACTGAGAAATGCATTTTGCCTCGAATGTTTTTCATACGTGAATACGTAATGGTAATTAATTAGACCTTGACTCAACATATACAATTTTCCTGTTCTTGTGTGTGATGTGGATAGTGATAATTTGCAGGGGTAAGACTCTTAACAATTTGTCACATCTACATTGAGCACTTTCGATAAAAGGATGATAAAGGATATTTAGCTTTTATAAGGGGGAATGCTATTAGGGAAACGAATGTAAAATTCCTTTGATAGCATTCAGGATAAAGAACAATTGTTGAAGGAGCATGAAAAGAACAATCTGAAACAAAGAACACAGCTTAGAACTCTGAAACATTGTATACTAAAGGGACAGTAGCACGTTTTGAGGAGGAATATAAGGGGGTGTCAGGAAAATGAAAATAAACGGTTCCAATGGAGAGATGTATTTATACTAAATGGAGCAGTAACAAATCAAATATATATGTAAAGTTCAGCCAAAAGATTGTTTTTTTCTTACACGAAATGAATTAAGTTGTTCACAAAAATGATCGCAAATGGACTTTATGTGAATTTTTATAATTTGTTGACTGAATATGGTTGATTGGTTTGTGTAATGAGATTTTTGACACTATTATATATGACATTAACGTACAATTATCAGTGAAAAATTTACAATCTAAAAGTTTTACTAAACGTGGTAAGTTATAGATAAACCCATACTTCTCGAGGTGTATGGCTCAATAACCTCCTGTTCGAATCGTGGAACTCCGAGGCGTAGCGTAGCTACTGGTGCGATTCCCACCATCTTTGATTATAATTCTCAAAAGCTTATAATTCTAAATTTAACAAGTCCGTTTATTTGACAACGTTGAAGATCTCTTTTCCTGACCTTAACAATAAAGAGTGTATGAGAAAAGGAGAGACGTATTCGTAATTACAATAATTTACAAACTATTCTTATTTTTTGTAATGATTTTACGATATGCAAATCTTCATTCTTAAAAACAATATCAATCTGGTACTGTCGCCTTTGCTTATCAATCATAAATTGCATTCAAAGCTGATAAACTAGATTTTTATATAAAATCGCTGCAAAACATATCTGGACAAGGCGGCAATTGGAAGTCCAGCCCTCATTCATCTTAACGTCCTATTGATAATTGCATGGCATCTCTTAGAAGAATACTGTCTATGAGTAATGAACTATTTACAAATATCTTCTATGCCATTGTTTGTTTATACGATAACCATTGATTTGTGCAAATGCATGCACCGCTCAACTACATTTCCCCACATCAGAGATAATGATAATCAATCCAAATAGTCTTGTAACACATTGATTAGTCCTCAGCTGAGTGGTTCCCATTTAACTATTTACTTAACATACTTGGAAGTTCAAGATGTCACGTATTATTGACAACAATGCATTTTTAAAACTATTGCTGATAAACCTCTTATATATAGTTAATAAAATAATGTAGACTTCAAATGAAGCCTTTTAACTTTTCAGAAAAAAGATATTTCTCAATAACTGAATAATAGATAGATATATGTAATAAAAGCTCTTTAAAAGATCATTGATCATCAAAGACAAATTGTAGTGGCACGAGCAAACTCATTCACCGCTCATATTTTTTTAGGCAGCCATATTCGCACGAGCCTTCTTTATTAGCTTAACGTTTATGTGTTTTATTGATGATTTATATAACTTTTTCTTGCCAGGTTCAGCTTGACATGAGATTCCTACGTTTCTATTTTTACCAGTTTCGATTAAAAAAGTTTTGTCAACATTGATAGTCATTATCCTTATGTTCAAATATTTGACATTCCGGTCGTTACCATATCTTATAGTATTTCAGTATTTGCACGTTTGTTCATTTTCAATAGCTCGGTCTATCTCACTGTGTTGATGCTGCATGTAGGTATCATTCAGAAGCAGCACTACCATGTTCATTGGGAAGAGTATATCGGTAATAGTTCTTTTCTTTATTTCGGATGTCCATCTACTGATTTGTGTTTCAAGGACCAAATGTAAGTAAGAGTTTCTTATATTTAAAAAATATTTTAAATACAGATTTAGTATGATGATGATAATCAAATATAAATACCGTTTATGCAAAATTGAGGTTAATATGTGGGAAACTTTGATCACAGTAAACATTTCCGGCAATAGGTCTTGTGGACACTACACGATGAACTTTGACTTCTTCTCTTGCTAAAAAAATGTTGATAACGGGTTGACATTTAAACACCATTCATGTATGATTAGAGGTATGATTTCTCGATTTAGACAAGCAAATACAGCAAATAGTGGCCGAGAAGGTACTTCAGGCAATCTTCTCAAATATGTTAGGAATCTTTTATTTTGATATCTCATTCTACCCTAATACCTTTCGGTATCAGTCATTCTTTAAAGTTTAATAGAATCATTTGAAAGAGTGAAAATAATCACATTACAGCAATGACAATTTACTTTCTATTTCTAGTGTATTTGAACTTGAATTTTGACTCCAAAACTATAAGTTTTTGTTAACGCTGTTGTCCAAAGACATTGATACATTTCTAGAGTGATACTTTCTTCATTGATAGATGATTTATCCTTCTATTATAAATTATTGTTTTCCGAACAATTCATATTTCAGCCATTTGAAGTTGTAAAAAACATCACTGCTTAATTAAGCTTTTTGTGTATAGATTCACCTGAAGAACAGGCTAAGAAGGATGTTGCTTCAAATGTGAAGACTCAAACCAACCGACTACGAGTTAAAAGATGGATAAAGCTGATATCATCAAACAATAAGAAACTTCATTCAATTAATGACGAGGAAACTGAAAGAGGCATTGCCGCAAGATTAGAAATTGCCCAACAAATAATACTCTATGAGAAATGGGAATATGTTCACATCTTAATGAAAGGTAAGTCGAATTTTGTCCTCTATGAATGTCGTTGTGCGTCTGACCATGCCTAAATTTGAACTGAAAGCAGCAGAATCATTTTAGTGTTTTTTGCTCAATTTGTTTATGGAAAATGCTAACGATACGTTTAAAGACATAATATTCTCATCAAGGTCGACCATATTGCGTTTGGTTACACGAACCCTTACTCGTTGTTTTTAATGTGGCATATACTTTATCATAAATACTCCCTGAAAAGGGGTGTATTGCACCAAATATTTCCAATAGTTTTTCATAAATAGCTTTGTAGTCAAAATAATAGTGTAAAGGGGCCGACGGCACGTTTCTCATTGTAAACAAATGTTTACGCTCAAACTTCATCTATTTACTCTCTTTTCGATTGCAACATTAACGTGTTTAACAACTGAAATATTGTTCAAAACACGTTAAACACTCAATGATAAATCTTTCGGATTATGGATAATCCTATTGAGTAATGAAATGATTGAGCCTCTGAAGATATTACGTGTATATTTTGCATAAACATATTTATTGGGGACACTTGGATTATATACTTGTTACTGTCCCTTTAATTATATATGTTTATTTATTAACAGGCTAGTTTGATTTGATGTTTTTTTCAGGCTCGCGTCTCGGTGAATTCAAGTATGGTATGAGAATCAATGACTGTATACTTCGTTATCTTGATAATGACAATATTGATGTGACGATACGGGAAGTTCTCAACAATGTACAAGTTCGACAAACTGAAGATCAAAGAAGAATCCTCAATTTTGTCATGATTGACTATGCAAATAGAATAAATGAGACGATGACTAAAGTACGTAATTTCTCCTCGCTTTTACTAATTCAATCTATTTATTGATATAATTATCGTGATGACATAAGTTCATTTAGTAATATACAAATATTAGAAAATATAACACTATTTGAGATAGAAATTCACAGATTTGCCAATTAAAAACTGTGTTGGTTGTATCTGGCAATGTTTTTAGACTCTCAAAGTTAAAATACTAATTACTAGTATTCTACATATTTTTAAGCGTTTGTCTTAGCATTTCAGATAAGAAAGTTTAAAACAAAATTGTGTCATTTTCCAGCTGAAAGATATAGACACGGAGCAATATAATGCAATTCTCAGACATTTTTCAAGATGGTTGCTACTCCCACTTACTGACGGGGATATAGAGCCGAACGGATTTGACAACGTGGCAATGATTCGATGCAGTCAAGAAAACTCCTACCATTTACAACATGTGAGTAAATTAACATTATTCAATATCGCTGAACACAATTGGAATGTTTGGTCTGATGTTTTTTCAATTTCTAAACAATATATCACGCGATGTTAAATATTTCGCTATTTACAAATGTAAGAAAATTGCAATAAAATGATTAAAGTAAATATAATGTTTGAAATTATGACTTCATTATTGTTTTAGTATAATGTATTGTTATAGCGCGTTATTGTTGTAGGCTTTGCTTTAAATCTAAATTCAGAAATGTAATGCTACGATTTATTACCTACGAGGGCAGTCATACAGAGGTTCATATTTTTCATATGTTGCCCTAGGGAAAAATATCACTTTTTCATTGTGACGTCCCGTTATAAACAATGCTTTGACGTCACGGTTCACCTATGACGTCACAATCTATACGGACCGGTGGCGGCTAGGTCGCCTAGGCTGCGAAGTAGGTTTTCCGTATTTTCTTTAATTTTTGGACGACTGTTATAAACAGAAAATTATATGAGTGTCCATGACATACTATGTTTACGACACTCGTGCCTAAATATCAGTATATCCCTCGCGATATCCTCTATATATATTCAGCCGTTACTTTGAAAATTCAGCCAAATCAATTTAGTACTGTATCAGTAACATTATTCTTCTTTAGAGTTGGATCCGTTTCTGTGACACATGCTCTATCTATACCTCGGAATGGAAAAGTTCAGGACAAATGTTTAGCATATTGGGCAAGATAAACCCTTCGACTTCATCGGAATTGTTTCCCAACGTGAAATATGGACTAAACGGAAGAGAACTTCGATTGTCTATTACTCAGGTATGATATTATGGAATTTATTGAAATATGGAAAATTAAAATAAACGAGTACACATTAATGGTTTAATGTTGAATCTTTGTTTAAAGTTGATGTCACATATACCGTGGTTTACATGTATTAATTTGATACTATGATGAAAGTCTCTTGATATGTTTAAGGGTTTGATGTATTAGTGGGATTTGTTTACCTTCGGTTCAAATCTTATGTTGGTTACAGTGGATTCCCTATGCAATAAAGGTAACATCTGGAAATAAAACAACGTTCACTGGCGTGTGTCCTAGAATAATACAGTTATTGGCAAAAACCTATAACTTTACGTAAGTATACTCACCTTCTTTATCTTTAAATTTGTAAACAAGAAGTATTTAAGGAATGATATAAACGAAAATTGTTAAAAATGGTCATCAGGTTTTCAAATAACTACACAATAACATTTACATTTTACATAGATGCATGTCTTCAAGATAGGATCGAAGGACATTTAATTCATTTTAATTTATAATCTCATTTTAACTTAAGATGGGTTTGTATTATTGTAACAAGAAGAACAAAAACGAACAAATCATTTGAAATTGAATAATGTTTCCTTAATAATTACCATTTGTGATAACTTAGGTACGATTACAAAGAACCAGCGGACGGCCAATGGGGTCAGGTGGAGAATGGGTCTTGGACTGGTCAGATCGGCGATGTCCATAGGAAGGTACTATATGTTCAAATGTGTCACACAACTATTTATACAATGTGAAGCACACATTTTAACATGTGACATCTTATTTATTTTACAAAACATAAGCAATACAATATCGTATTTTTCTTCTGTATGCCTGCCACATTCAACATAATTGTTTTCAACAATCAATTTGATATACATGTATATGTATATATCTCGCTTGTATCATACCGGTATTTAATATTTATAAAGTTGTCTGTTTATGATTGCATGGGTGTTGTTATATTGAACTTTGGCTTTCCCCCTTTCATTTTAAGTAAACAAACGAATTAATTGCAGGTTGCTGACATGACTGGATCGGTATTAGGAAAGGATCTACACAGAGTTGAAGTTGCTGATTTTGCAGTTACTCTTCGATTTAGCCCATATGCGATAGTCTATTTACGATGCTCAGAAGAAAAACCTTTAGTTGCTCTTTTGAGACAGTTTGAGGTTGACGTGTATATTTGTGGGATCTGTGTGGTCTTCGGGATATTCTGCTTGTTTCTTTTCCATGAATATTCCTGGCACAAACTACGAGGAAAAAAATTCTTGAGTCTAACAAAAGGACTACAAACAACGGGGAAAATTATACTTCTGATGACCTCAGTAACGTTGCGTCAAGGCAAGTTATGTACCAGATATAGCATTTACGTTTGATAATTAATGATCGTCCTAAAAAGGAGATCAGGCCAGCCTCGAAAACAAAACTAAATGCCGTTATACTCTTTTCAGAGGGGGGTAAGAAAACAGACTAGATCATTATGTTGAAATGTAGGTAACTTTAGTAACATGGATATAAGAAGTCAAATGATACGGAATTAAGTATAAAAATAATGAATATAGAATTTGCACCATCTGCACATTTTGTTCATTAAAAGGAGTCCGAAATGTCCTAACGTAAGGTGATCACATTAAAGCCGGGAGAATTGAAGGAATATTGAGGGTATCTATATGATTATTCGAGTTCATTATATTTTAAAATTTACAAAAATATCAAATTATTATTTTTGCAGGAATCACCAAGTCCCCCCACCAGTCGTCCGACAGAATACTATTGGCTACTTTGTGGGTCTTCACGATAATCATCACCTCAATATATTGCGGCAACCTGATTGCATTTAGAGCAGTACCAAAGGATACACGTACGTTTAGTACATTGTCTGAAATGTTGGATCAGAAAGATATGGTCATCGGATTCGAAGGCAAATCTATGCTAGAAAACCTATTAAAGGTAACGAACCTTTGTTTTTTTTCTCAATGGTTTTTAAAACCTTTGCTGAAAATATTTTGTAAACATTTCTTATAGCTACTGATCTAATTTGAAACCATATGATTGTATTCATTAATCAATTATCATGTATTCATTTGACATACATATATGTATCTCAGTATCTCAACGCAGCTGGCCATCTACATTATTTGACATCTCTCATGGTTTGATTTCTAGCCTTGTTGCCTTGTGTTACTTCGAATTCCTGACAAGTGCTATAATGATTTGTGGCAAGAAAGAATTGCATACCAAATGCAAAACCGTATGAAAACTAGTATTCTACTGGAAATATCCTAGTTAATGCAGTTGCCCGCTCGAGGCGTGTAAATAGTCAAGTCTGTTACACCTTAACATCATTATAATAAGTCGCCAAATGTAGTAGGCGAGATGCATCGTGAGAATATTTCAAGTGCCCTCACATTTAATTGGATTACGTGTATTTATTTAAAGTGTGTAATGTTCACCGATAGGTAATTGCAACCGTGTTTGCGAGCTTTTATCAGTGTATGGTAATTGTTTATCACAGCAAACTGAAGACGCGGAACTGAAGAGTTTATGGCAGCGTGTTTCTGGGGCAAGAGCTTCAGACGAATCTGTGACAAGCACCAATCAATCGGAACACGTGAAGAGACTGTACTCAGATAGAAACTACGCTTACATATCACAGCTCATGATCCTTCCATCAGTCACCAAACAGGACTGCAAAATCCTGACTCTCGACCAAACCTTCCTCTCCTCTCCTTACTCTTTTGCATTTCCGAAAAATTCACCACTTGCAAAGTTGTTTGATAAGACGTAAGTTAAGTTTCATTTTCATGTTCTATTCAAAGTTAGGTTTGGAACAATTTACTTGATTGATTTATATCAATATATAATACAAATTGGTAGTTTTCTATCCATGGAAGGGGTCAATTGCTTTAAATTTCATATTCTCGTTACACTGGTCTCATGACAGCACAGTACATCTTTAAACGATAAAGTGAAAACATAATATGATGTTAAAATAAATCTTAATTTCGATAGTACTGTAGAACACGAGTATAACGAACTCCAAGAATTTAGTTCGCTATATCCGGTGTTCACTACTCACGTTTGGCCGGCAAACATAGGGCTCTTGACCACAAATTGGTTCACCATATCTGATTGTTCGCTATATCCGGTGTTCACTACTCACGTTTGGCCGCCAAACATAGGGCTCTTGACCACAAATTGGTTCACCATATTTGATTGTTCGCTATATCCGAGTTCGCTATATCCCTGTTCTACTGTAGTTACAAAA
Source organism: Steromphala cineraria (assembly GCA_916613615.1). Taxonomy (NCBI): domain Eukaryota; kingdom Metazoa; phylum Mollusca; class Gastropoda; order Trochida; family Trochidae; genus Steromphala; species Steromphala cineraria. The sequence continues at coordinate 25,459,079 of OU744721.1, forward strand.
TTACATTAAGAAGAACATGACCCTTCATAAACAAATGAAATCAAACCAAACGAAATATAGTGCTTTTATGTCGCTCTTAGCTTCATTAACAGTAATCCCTTTAATATTTGGTGCAAACAGAGCTTTTAACTAACGGACGTACGGACTTACTACTGTTTCTATAATCCTTCTCGTTCACAGACTACTGGACCTGATTGAGACTGGTATCCTGGACAGGATGATAGAAGAATCTGTCCCCAGTAAGCAGTGCCCGGATGAAATGAAACAAGCCAAACCAATGTTCCTTACTGACTACCTAAGTGCGTTCATAGCTATTGGAGTGGCTATTGTGTTAGCCACTGTAGTTTTGGTTTTTGAAATCCTTTTTGCTTCGGACACCACAAGATAACAATATTTCTCCATTCCCAGAAAGACCAAAATATGACATTGATTATCATGTATATATTATATATGTTATCTTATCCTCAGAAAGAGAAAAAGATGATATTGCTGAGCATGTATATCTTATATTTTGCTACCAGAACGGATTGTGTAACAGGACTGCGAATTCAGCATTTGGACATTAAAGAAGCTTGCTTGACATTTTGGTTACGCTAGTTGTTATGAGAACGTCACCAAACATTTTGCATGTGAATGGCACCAAACATTTTGAATGTGAATTTACTTCTAGCAAACGACTAGTATCAATTTTGGTGCTCTACCAGTCACTTGTATATGTTTCTCCACTCCCTGTGGCAAGGATCTTCTCGACATTGTAGCACTTCTTAAGCTTATTGTCAACTGAGTATTTGCATCCACGAAATTCGTACAATACCCTGATAACTAATACGTCAGATTGATACGTATCGCTGAGAGCTTGTTGGTCATAAATGGCCAAATAAGACTCAATGGCGTTATCCAAGTAGTCTGAAGCAAACTATTCATACCGGATACGCTGAAAATGCAAGTATTTCTATTTTGAATTGCTATTATTTTTGATATTTTATATCTAAGCGAAACGAGTTATTTGCTTTCAAAGATATAAGAGTATTGTAGAAACTTTGGGTACAAGTACGCACAATAAGCGTGTCAAAATAATTTTGATTATTTTTTTAAACCAATTTGATTAGATTTAACTTTAATTCGCACAAGGTGAGTTTATTGAACGACAATAGGCTATAGAGCTGCCACAGGAAACTTATGGAAATGCTGCAAGGTCAAAATAAGTCAGGGATTTGGACTTGCGAGAGTTACTTTTAAGTTTGCCTTTTATCCAATGTTTGTAATAGAATCGATAGTTTAATTACAAAATACTTTTAACTTTTGAAATTTTGGACGCGCATTTGGCTACTGTGAAACAAAGCCAAATGAAGTGAGTGGAAAATAAATTTGAATTTAATGGAAACATAATGCAACAATTGTAATTGAAAATAGAAAATCTATACTTTTTTGAAAGTAGATGATGGACAATTAATTAGATATAATGAAACATATTTTTAAAAATGTATGCTCGTTTGGCCTTTAAAACTTTGAAGTTGAAGTATCTGTTTTGAATGGATATAGATTTTGTTGGGTTACATAAAACTCGAGTTGAAAAATACGAAATGGATATATTTGAAATCCATGATAAAACGAATTCGACACTGACATTTTAGACAATGTGAACTTGAAATGGCAATTAGACCACATTGACAAATCGACTTGACTTCAATAAATGCTCTCTGTTTGTCTGTTTGAGGGCTCACTATTGACCATAAACTTGATTTAGGATCTTAAATTGAACTACAAACTCTTCAAATACTATTCATTTCATTAACAGAAGAGTGTCCTGGCAACACCATTGATTTTATTTTTAAAAGATGAGCAGGTTTTGCAATGTCTTAACATAGCATATACTTAATTAAGTGGTGTATTTATTCAAAGCAAGCAATTTTTTATACAATAATTGTAATTGTATCACCGCATTTTACAAATGGAATAAACATGTAATCAGTCAACAGAAGCGAGAACTGACTAGAATAAAAACATGTTATGAATAACCATTGAACGATTCATCTTCAAGAGTTTGATGTTGTAAAATGTGTTCGTGACTAATTCTACGTCATGCAACTACAACCTGGTGTACAAGCGGTGTTGCAAAATTGGTGGGCGTTTTGGCCTTGATTATTTCGTAATATACAATGCTTGACAAAAAATTCTTCTCATTTCGTGATTCAGAGACGTTATATAATGCAACTCAGACAAGAGACAAAGACGTCTATTGTAATTCAGACCTCCGGTCCATATACAAATGATAAAAGATTTCAAGGTACACATATAGAGACAATTCACAACAGACATTCAGTGCAAAAAGATACAACTCTGGTTGAATTAAGCTTTTAAATGATCTATACAATTGGTATATTGTGCTTTTGTCTAGATTTGAGTGCCATTATTGATAAAACATATTAACAGATTGATCTCAGACTTGCTCAAGAAATACGGTAGCATTACAAACTGGTTGATGTAGCCATGGATTCATTTTCCTTTAAGAAAAATAAGTTTCTAATATGAGTTGCCCATGTTATCTTCCCCATATCATCTAAATGAACATTCAAGTATATGCTAGCTTTGGTAATCTTTGTTCGTGCATTCTAAGGATATTCGCCAAAGTTTTAGACATCTGATTTGTGAGTTTACATATATTGGATATCTACCACATTCGCCATAAATCATGCAGTTTGGTTTGCTACGACATTCATCTTGTTGTGAAAAATTGCTTTTTATAGTAATGGAAATAATTGAAAACAATTAAATGGTTTTAACTTCATACACATATACGTAATATAACAATTCGTATTGTCTTCACAAAAACTTTTCTATTGGTCAGTGAAAACATATGCCGCTCTTTAATCATGTTTTTCAGTAGATTCAAATTTAAATGATACCCATGATACAAAGCAATTACTCGAAGCCGTTGGTACTTGATTCTTTGAATCTAATAGACCATGATGCCCTTACACAGGGTCATTTGAGATGGGACGAACACATGAAATATTTAAGAATTCATTCTTTTTTTCTGTTTAAACTAGCAAGATCATGATGTTTTTCTTTACAAAAATGTAGAAAAATGGTGGAGGCATCAGTATCAGTTGTTCAATAATGCCTTCGGCAAATTACGCTGTTATTTTTTACCGATTTCGCGTACTTTAATAAAATCCCGCGTTCCATGAATGGACTTCTAACGATATCAAATACATTTCAAATATTTACAGGGATGTGTAGGGAACACACAATTCGAAAAACATTTTAAAGTATGTGCATATTTTAGATATTGCTTAAACTCATATGTAATGTGCTCATCTAATTGACAAATTAAGATAAAACGAAAATGATAATAAATGCTGAAACGTCGATTTAAAAATAACAAACGGCTTACCATGTGACCAACAACATATCATCAACAACAACACTGTCTGCCGCCGACAGCAGTGTTAACGAACAACTATCAGTTGAAAATATTAGGCAATCTAAATTGTAAATGTATGGTATTAATCTTATTTGAATATATAAATACATATTAAATTCCTGCAAACATACATGTCGGTGTCGATGTCGCCATACGACAGGTCTTAAATAACTATCTACTAAGGGCGCCTTCATAAACATGTTAATCACAAATATCTAATTGACATATTTTGTGAGACGTCTTTAGATACAATGTACCATAAAGATTTATCTTTTTTATTTTCGTCACACCATTAAGCTAAGATGTCAACTTGAGTTTACTATGATCGCATCCTGCTGTGTTTAATTTGGGGTTTAGTGCATAAAGTTTGCGTGGATCTCAAGAATATAATTTTTATCTAATATTGAGGTTGATTTTTAAATGAAGTTTTTATTGAATCCTGGTAACTCAAGGTTAAGTCACTTAATAATATATATAATTTTTAATGATGATTTTCATTCTTATTATGTGTAAAAACGAAATGTTTTAGATTTCATGAAAAAGGTTTGTAATTTTGTGTTAGTGTCAGTGACTGTAGTTTTACTCAGTGTAATGCAACAAAACATAATCTGTTACATGGACGCCTGAAAAATAGCTGAAATAGTGACGAAAACGTTGCACCACTCAAATATCTTTATTCAGGGATTTTGATGTAGAAATTTTACTAAAACAAGGGAATATCTTGCCATTTCAACGTCAAAAATGTCTAACATATATTTTGTTATTTGTTAAACTCGCTACTTAAACACTTCTTGCAAAGGAAAAAGAATTTAATTGACAGCAACTTTTATATTTGTAAATATTTCGACAAATTATCTTATCCTTTTCTTAGAATTTATCGCATGGTCTAAGAGATCGTATGGGTTCCCAAAAGCCAATTGCACCAAAAGACATTATTTGCAATAATACGTTTTTCCATTAAGAGTATTTGTTTTCAGACACATTCATATATAAAATGATTGACTGGTTAAGAAACGAAAACAAAACGGAAATCAAAGCCGCTGAGGATTTCCTCTTTCAGGGCAAACGTATACAGTATCTCACATACGTATCTCACAAACGGAAATCCTATTAACTCAATTACGGTTACGAATATAGAAGTGTGTACTGTTTAGTTTGGAGGTACTAACTTCGGTTAGTTAAGACTAGTTTATGCGTACCAGCGTAAAGAATTCACTAAATCCAAAGCTATCATCAATATAATACTTTAAATAAGTTAAGGCCTATAAACATCCATCTCATAGGATGACTACTTTATTGTTTATTATTTGCATTTTCAGAATAAAGTATCTCTGACACACAATTAGTTGATAGATAGACATATATTCTCTAATACGGTAAATGTATAGATAATGAGTTATTTTAGGTCTTTATCACATAATTGAGTTATAATACAAACATAAGAGATAACCGTGTCTAAGAAGCAATCAAGGTTTTCAAATGTCAGACACACACTTGGCACTGATTAATCAATGGACTTCAAATTGTCTTGCTCAATTTCATATTCAAAGTATTTTCGTTCATCCAACATGCTGTTGATGAATTATGTCTTCTTAATAAGCCTATCAGTGTTCCAGAATAAGATAAAACTTTGTGACAGTTAATGAGTGAGTTATTTCATAATAATATTGTTGTAAACCATCCCCCATTATCATATATATAGAGGTTAGCATGAGAGTGTGTTTTGAAATCGTAAATATCCTGCATTAGGAAACATTGTATTTTGCAAGCCTTGGCGAGCTAAATACATAGTGTTTATTCCCTATGCAGGATATTTACGATCCCAAAACACACGAGCATGATAACTTCTTTATCATACGATGTCTTTTTAATTTTTTATTCAAAAAAATGTTTGATTATTCTATTTTGATAGTTGACATTGATTAAGAGATGCGCGCAATGATATATGCAAATGAACAGTGTAATGACTGCGACGGTGAATTGAAAAAATATAATTCCCCTTTTTAAATGCCATTTTAGTTATCAATTCACAACTTAAAAGTTTACACAATCTACCAAAAAACGACGATTTTCAAATGAAAAACATTTCAACGTTTCTTTGACGGATTCGGACACACGTTCTATCACCTTACGGAAAAAAAGAGGGCGAGTTCCTCTCACTTGAGGGCAGGAGTTGCTTCCCTTCGGTTAGTTGCAATGTCAGCTTGCGTTGAACGAAGAATTAACGGAAAGCTAAACTAGAATATAGACTTTGCAGTCTCTAATCCAAACTAAACAAACATTAAGTAAACAATAATGAAGATTGATAAATGAAGTGTTTAAACAAGGGACTTGAACTGCCTTTGGTACCTGTGAGTAAACTTGTTCGGTCGGTTCATTCAACTCACGATGACAGTGTTTTTGTACTGCTAAGTCATACAAATGTCTAATGTCTATGCAATGTTTCATTTATATTATTTATCTCTCTCCGTTTCTAAAGGCGTCAAAAATATTAACGGTTGTGACGTCATCGGAATTTTAAAAAAAGTTTCGACCTTGACCTTTGCATCTCTATCCGTACATGACCCCAACGGATACCGAAAATATCCGTAGGCTTTATTATGCCGAGAACACTATCCATTGTATGATAAATATATATATCATGTGGAACTAGATTATGAATGCTGATTGAAATATATCAATAATCATAACAAATTTCAACATCCAATAATACATGTACATGTACGTTATTCAGAATATGTACTTACAATGTAACTAGCGAAGATCGCTTAAATGAGTTTCTATCAATTCTGTCTTTGAAATTCTTTCATAGCGATTTATCATTTGAATTCAGAAATTTGATATACTGAATAAAGGAATTCAGCAACTAAGAAAAGCGCGAATTGTTTCCCTGAAATACATACATGGAATAAAAAAAATGAACCAATGACGAAGGATGTTCTTTTACCTGCACTGATTTAATTCTAGAACGTTAGGATGTGAATTCCTGTTGATTTACTATTGTGGACAACTAAATATTCACACTGTTGAGAAATCTTAGCAAATCGTCGGATCAAGTGAAATATAAATCAAAACTTTCAGGATAATGTTCACTTTCAGGATACAAAGAAGACTTGTTAATTTGCAATGTACATGAAAGATATGATATGTTCAGGTACACAATGTTACGTAGAGACTATTACAATCAAGCAACATCACAACTATGCATGATGCTCTAATTTAACGTATATTAAGCGACCAAGACCTTGCTATATACAGCTGCATACCATAAGTTTGTTCAGCGAAATGATAATTTGAATATTCGATCGAAGTTATGTACATTTTACTTCAAACTGACATTATTTTGAACCTTCTCGCGCAGTTTGACAAAGATTTATATGCAAAGTTCATATCATAAAAATAATGTGTGCTGCACAGAATAAATCTCGTAAGTATCACATATCATATTTAGCTTTCATTTATTTCTTCCCGTAGTAAAATGTCATTTATGTCAGTTCAGAATGACATTCATACGTCATGATAAATAGACATTTCGTGATATTCATAGCGTTTTGTTCGGTTTTGATACCAAACTTTATACCATTCTAATGAAACAAATTCAAAACTGACACATGTATATTCACAAACAACAAACATACAGCTGCATACCAAAAGTGTGTTCACCTACTTGTTATCTTAGTGCAAATATCATGTAATTTGGGTATCGTTTTGACCGCCAGGACCACTTACAGAAGATCATCAATTGTCCATGTGTAAAATAATCATTCCCAAACCATATTTCGGGATCGTCTTGTCACTGGTGCTGAATGTTTAAATTTGGCATTGTTTAATGGACAGATGGGGTCATATTTGTGAAATTCGGATTTTCTTAAATTTCGATTAAAATCATCAATGTAAACTTTGTAGGAAAAGAATCAGCACATTTACTCTGCATTAGCGCAAAGGAACACATATGAATAAGATCTAAGACTGTTGATCACTCATGAATTTTCGGAATTTTCACCCCTGGTCACTTCAATGACCTGCCAAATTTGTTACAGCTATCTGCTAGGTATGACATACGAATGTGTCAACGCAATCTGAATCACAACTTATGCAGTGAAGTTTCATCATTATCGGTTTTGTTTTTACAATGATATGATGTCTCAAAGACGTTACAAATTACATGATATTTGCACTAGAATACGATGGTAAGTAAACAAACTTAAGATACGCAGCTGTACACCTTATTTCATCCTTTATAAAAAAATTGGATGATTCAGGGATTTTGCTAAGGAATTATGAAGGATACAACATTTTTACACATTTCACTTAATGTGTCAGGATTGTTTGAATAACAGCAATAACATAATCAATGTTGGTCACTGTCAGGAAAGTTTAGATTTGACAGAAACTCACTCATGATGTAACATGATTGCTTTTCAGAAATGCTTGTAACCAGAACTGACAAACTTGTGTAAATAACTTTAGATAAATCGCTATAGTTAAGATTCTCAAACTAGCTCCTGGTGAGTCATCAACATCAATCAATATCTTTCCATTTCTCTTGCTTTGCAGTAATCGTAAACATAATGTCAAATTCACGTAAGAAACATTATTTTGGGACCATTTTAAGATTGAAGCTGATTGAATCACCCTATTACTACCAATCAACATCAACATCAATTGGTCACAAACTAAATTTTTATAACAATCTATCTTTTAAATTGCTTAATATCAGCACAACTTCATTATACAATATGGTTTATAAAACGTTTCTCGGATCCTCCCTTTATGATTTTGCAAGGCACAAGGTGTTATCTACACAGACCATTTTTGTTGGATTTCAAAAAATTAATATGAATTTGTTCTGAAAATGAGTATACTTTATGTATTAATGGTATATACTACAGCAAGAAGATCACTACAACTAACTAATGTTGGCTTTTGGATGAGGGTGAATTATAAGAGAACAAATTAAAAGTGAGTTTAGGAAAATGTGGTCCCCACTGCTTTCGTAATATTCTTAACAAGTTTGAAAAAATGTGCATATTACTTCAGGCACCATTCTCTCCCCACAGAGGCAGATCAAGTCAAGTTGATTTTGCCTCTGTTATATTACGCCGACTTTGTGGGATAGAATGGGAGATGCCTGATTGGACGCAATCAAAGTTAGTTGTGCAATCAGCGACGCTGTTCTTAAATCATCGTTTTGGCTACTGAATCAAGGCAAAAGCATTGTGATATGAACCACCCTTTCCATGCAGGAAGCGTTGTCATTTGATAAAGAAATTCAAATGGATTGTGCTGCAGGGTTTTTTTCCGCCAGGGGAAACTTCTGGAACCCACGGATTTCGGCGTAATAGAACAGAGGCTAAATCAACATGACTTGATCTGCCTCTGTAGGGAGAGAATGTTCAGGCACGAGTATCGTAATGTGTTTAATCAGTAATCATTGGGGAAACGAAGAGGCATTGAAAAGTCATAACGATGGTTTCCATTTAAATCAACAAAAAAGCCTTTTGAAGTTGAATTTAATACAATATCTTCAAAGTTTCTGTAAGTATTCATATATATTGACAATAACAATATTGGGTATATCAGCATATCACATATGTTGGCGAATGTATGTTTAGGCCCTTGCTTCATCACTTTTTAAACAAATAGCACTTGAACTCCAGCTTCAAAGAAAAAGAAGGTTGATAACTTGGCAAATAAAAACACACTTTTAAGAAGGTTTTTTTAAGTTCAATAAATACGTGAAGACGAAATTAGCTCCCTTGGGCAATATCGTATTTTTTCTTAGGGCAATGGTGATATTTCACAAACAGTAAAACAAATGTTACCAATCTGAAGGCAATCTTATCAAACAATAACGGTAGTCTTAAAAACGAACGAACACATTTCGGCGACAAGCAACGCAAATCTGTTACCCAAATGCAATTAAGTAAAAGGTGGAATGACCGCCATCAGTTATTGTTTGATATTTGAAAAGTAGTTTGACGTCTACGAATATACGGTTCGAGAATTGGGATATTTAACCTTCTGAAGATAATATTAAGAATAAAGTAAATAAAAACGGAAAATAACCATCCAATAACTTCCGCTCTCTTTAGCTGGATGTCTTTAAAGGGGCATTAGCTCGTTTTTTTGAAAAATCTACCTTTTCAAATTTTCACTGATAACTGTACGTTAATGATAAATTATTATTTTATGGTGTCATAAATCGCATTACACAAACAATGCATCCATTGTCAGGGAACAAATTATAAAGATACACACAAATACAATTGGAGGCCATTTTTGTGTGAACACCTTTTATTTATTGTGTGTAAGAAAATAGGATCGCATAGCTGTATACATGTACGTACTTTACATTTTATATTTTTATATAAATTGCCTTTCAATTGGAATCACTGATTTTATTTTGACATCACCTTATATTCCCAATAAAAACGTGCCGGTGTTCCTTTAAAAGATATCAACTTAGCAATTGACCGAGCAACTAGGGCCGCAATGCATTTGGTTGCATTGACATCAGACGTATCTATTAACGGATCTACAGTATTTGATTAGCCAGTTTTACTTCATGGAACCTCAGAACATAGACAAGCAGCAAAGTCGAACAAGACATTAGTTTCTACTGAGGAGATGCTTTGGTTTCCTTACTTATTTCAGATTACATATTCATGGTTATTTTTTTCTTTGTTTAAGGAGAAGGTGTGATCGGGGTATTGACTAGTCCAAAATCCCAGAATATAACCCCTTGACATATCCGAACCGTGATTTACTGTAGATTGACATTTATTAAATGTGTGATGTTTGGAGCGAATCTCAGAAATTCTCTTTTGAAATCAAAACCAACTATTATTTCCCGCAGATTAATTTTATTTGCTACATCGTCAATTTTATAATGTAACGAAACATTGGAACGATTTGCAATAAACAAATTGCGTAACAAATTATGCCTTTGTACCAAGGTATGAAAAGGATGATTAAGGAATGTTCAAATGTCACATTTCTTTGTAATCAATTTTCTCTTATCTCTTTAAAGTATTATGGTAGTTCCCAGGGGATGTAAGTTTGATTTGAAATAATGTCCATAGAGAATAACAATAAACTGTTTGTTTAGTTTTCTCAAAAGCTTTCCATATTTCCGTACGTCAGTAAACATCACTAATTGTTTCCTTTGGGATTTCATTAAGGATAAAAAGAATACTTTTTATTTCCTCAATGAATCATTTGACTTTTGCAAGACATAGTAAAAGATATTTACCAAACGTGTTGTCATGAATTTCATAAAATCCAATAACCGTTGCCAAGCAAGCCATTTCTTTAAATCGACGTCGAAACGTTGGATACCATCAGTAAAACATTTGTCATCCATATTTTACTTTGAAATAAAACATATTTACTACTGGCGGGAAAACATTTATTGCCTTTTAAAAATTATCGCCATCACCTCGCTGTAGAAACCTACCACCTCTTTAAAGTAAATAAGCATTCAGGTGACTATTTTGATTGGAAAAAACAACAAACAGTTATTCCTGGATTACTTTGGTCCTATTGAACTTTCTTGTAGTTAACAAGTCCACCAATACAATATGATCTAAAACCTACTTGTATGAATTTTCAGTATAGCACATTGCATTATCAACTGTTCCTTTAATTCACCAGCTAAAAGTGGTGACAGTCACTCTAAAGTTATATTTGGATCATTAAATACTGTTTACATTGCAGCCTGTTCAATAACATGGTTTCTGTCACAGTAAGACCGAGTTGTTAAGCTCGTTTAACCACACCCAGATGCTTAAGGTTAGCTATTGTGGGATCTCCTAAGCATCTCGCTCTTCTAAATGTTTTATGAGTTTTGGCACAAAGGCATTTAATTTTGAGAGCTAAAACTGATTCTAATAAATGTTATAGTATTTTCCATCATTTTTAGTTAGGATGTTTAAGTGACACTACCAACACTTAAGTTTAATCTGAGAAACATCTAATCTGCGATGAGTCGCCTTCACTGACTTTCTTAAATGACCATTAAAGGGGCAGTAGCAGGTTTTTTGACAATTTTATATTTTTAAATTTTCACTGATAATTGGACGTTAATGCTAATGTATTATTGTGATAGTGTCAAAAATCTCTTTACGCAAACCAATCATCCATAGTCAGAGAACAAATTATAAAGATTTACATGAAATCCATTGGCGGCCATTTTTCGGTGAACACCTTTAATTCATTTTGTGTAAGAAAAAGGAATGGCATGGATGAACTTTACATTATATATTTAATTTATTATTGCTTCATTTAGTTTGAATACATTGTCTTTCAATTGGAACCATTTATTTTAATTTTCCTGACATCACCTTATATTCCCCCTAAAAACGTGCTATTGCCCCTCTAAGATTTGTTATTTTGATAAGATCAATTTATATGTACATGCACCCTATAAGGCGAAATAAAAAAGATTGGTAACTTTATATTTGTGACATCATTGTAACTATAGCAACCGACAAACGTTTTTGTACATAGTTAGATTTTCAATACTGTTCCTAGAGATAATTCTTTGCAAAATGATTAATCTTCTTACTACCAACTTGAAATGTCAACAGGTTGAAAGAAAACAGAATTATATCTATTGTAATCACAGACATAAAGCTCTTCATTTGTACTTGTCACGATGTCATCCATCAGTTGAAAATTTACCTTTAGTTTCTATTTTCTTTTTCAAGACAATGTTATGTAAAAATATGGTATATTATTTTCAAAAATGTTTTGTTGTGCTTGTTTGCTTTCCATTTGAAAATATTTGTGGCAGTATTTTGTTGAAGTGTGCGCATATAAAAATTTGTAGTATTGAACATTGCTTGCCATTTTAACATTTCACTTTGTTCGTTTGTGCAAGTCAATTTAGGTTTTCTGTATTCACAATGACAAAACTTGATCGTGTCTGCCTGATTCTTTACAAAAATCACTAAACAACTCTGAACCATGTCTTTTTCGACATTTGCAGTGTTTATTTATAAAAACGGTTCGGATTCAGTATTAACACATGACTTGGTGGTTATTTCTTATGTTGATTAATTGACAATGCTTTGATACGAACTATGATCAACTTATCCATTGTTATATAAATAAATGGCAATTGCAATCCGTGTACCTGATTCGCTGAACACTGTAACAGAAATTCAGTTCATACCTGCATAAACTTAATTTCGTGACGTCACATCATATTTAGCCACGCCCATTCACACTTAGCCACGCCCCTAATGACGGAACTATTCGAATACAAATAACGTTTTTTTATGGTGTATCGGTACCGCGAGAGCACGGTAAATTAAAAGACACAAATAACCAATAGCTATTATCAAATAAATATTTTATAGTTTGTTTGATAAATGGCATTGCTTCATAAACATATATGCGGTCGTTTTTCGAATTCCTCTCAGAAGGCATATACATGTATCAGCATTGAAGTCGCGGCTGTTGCAAAGGGATCGGCCATTGAAATGCCGCATACTTAGTCAACAGTTTTTAGCTTTGTTTCTCAAAAAGATTAGAGAACTGTGACGTTTTACTATAAACCTAATTCGATCTGATTGCTTGTCGTCAAGTTAACGCCACATGTACGGAACCTACGTTAGTCTACTCGGCTATTTTCCTCCTGAATCCCACAGTCGCGGATTTACACAGTTTGCACAGCGGTTTTTAAGTTTATACCTCCATGAACTTAATAAATTTTGAAGTCAATTCTTAAATGTATTTATGTTCATGATATTTATCCTTTTTGGAAAAAATGAGATTTTGAAATGATATGTATGTTATGATAACCCAATTACTCACGTTAGATGTAACAATTAATGTAGATGCTTGGATGATGGGTTTTTATGAGCATATCTTCAGATAACATTATCTGATACTGTTAAAAGACGATTATGACTACACCTCTCACTTGACAATGTACGTATAGTACTGTTTAAAGAGTGTCTTCTACTTAAAGTCTATTGAGCACCTGATAAATTGTCTTAGGGCTATTAAGGTTAATGACACTTTTGTCTGGATGTAAGACAGAGTCGGCCTCTAGTGCCGTATTCATGTGATCAAGCAATCTGTCTACCAGTTACTGATAAATCATAGAGAAAGGATAATCTCATTGAAAGAAGATGAAATCTTTTTATATAACGATCTACTGTATATAATGATAAACCGCTACTGTCAAATAAAGAAGTTGTTCATCCATAAATTTTACAATGTACCTTGTCTTCATTATACCACCAACTTTTATAATGCCACATAACGGTGCATAATTGTTTGTTTCTGATCCGAGAACTTTTCCGTTAAAGTCATGTCAGGATGCGTTATCTTTGACCTTTCAACTTCCTTGATTTCCAAAAGTTGGAGGCCCGCTAAGATATGAAGTCGTCACAATTGCTTTCTATAGCTAGTTACGTCAGTAAGTTTGAAATAAATGCAACCAGTCCTCAGAAGGGAAATGCCAAAGTGTATTAAACCACAGATACAGATGTAGATGTAGTGTGTAATTTGTAGATATCTTTCTTTTCTTGTGTGTTACGTGGTCAATGTTGTTCACCAAGCCATCATACAGAAGGAAGGTGTCCGTTCATACATGGGGGGAAAAGTATCTAATATAAAAGGTATCTTAGCATGAAATAAATCGATCATATGTCACTGACGAAATAACAAAACTGCTACAAAAAGACTAACAATATAAGCTGCGAAAGTTAACAAACATTACTCCTGTTTATGTAATGTTTCCGTCTTCTGTTCTCACAGATGTTTTTGTTAAAGAAGATAATGCATAGATATTGACTTGGTGCTGTTAACATAACAGCATGTACATGAAATAGGAAGTGTAACGTGTATTTTATTGTGTTCATTGTAAACTGAACACTTAGACTAAAATCATCTTATAACTGATTTAATTTTTCATAAAAATATTACTTACATTTGGAAATTGTTTTTTTGGAGTAATTCATATCGTCGTTATTGTTATACATGTTCGAACATCAGCCAGTCAGTCAGCCCTCAAACACAGAACAACAAGCTGTGTTATTTGTGTCTGCTTTGATACCTATAATTGCATTAAGGGACATCGCTAGTGATTTAATCCATTTAGTATTCCCTAGAGTGCATAATAAGGGCGTGATCAGACACCATGATATGTTTGATGTGACATTTAAAGCCAATGAAACACTAGTTGTCAATATTTATTTGGATTTTAGACACCTTAAAGGTCATGACAAAATAGTTTAAGTTTAAAAGTGGTAAGAAAAGCTTTATTCAGTGACATGAATATATGGTAGAAATCAAAAGCGATTTAACACAGGTAAATTGTCACTGGAATAACTTTAATTGAAATCACATAACGGCACATTGTTCACAGGATTACCAAGACATCAATAAGGTTAAGTGTTACATTTGCATTTTCACTGAAATATTTATGATCATGATTTATAACTAATGTGCTTACAATCGGCTTTTGTTCACAAGGAAACTTAACGATTAAATGCTGAAATTGAATATGATCATTAAAGGTCTCTGGAGTTTTTTACTAATAATGTTCAAAGTGATAGCATAAAAACTTTAGTTTAGTCAAACGCCAGAAGACTTGAATACCAATACTATTTTACTTAACGTAAATATTGCTTTGCTTAGTGATAAGCTGAGATTTGTCAACAAAACAACATTTCCTTCAAATATTTCATACATTGATAGTTACTTGAGCAATCTTCGCTCTAATCAATCAGAGTAACAATTGCAAATAATGGAGTTTTTAAGGATAAATGGTTTTTTTTCAATTTGAAATTCGTTTTTGTACGGAAATGAAAATAATATAGAAAACATTAAAAATAATTTGTTATTTATTTTGCTTTTTGATGATGTTATACTTATTGGTTTGAAAAGTAAGACTTACAATTTTTACGATTCAAGTTGTTCTTCCTGGACCACTAAAGGGTCACTGCAGTTCATTTAACTTCATATAACGTCATACATGTACATTTATATATGTTAGTCATCAACAAGGCAATCCCAAAGGAGTTATATTTCTGGAGTTTTATTCTATGATTTAGCTAATAAGAAATGATCATGCCATTACGACAGCTAACCAAACGAGTAGAAACACTCCTTGAAATCGTACATAATGCAAAATCTCATCTAATGCATAGTTATTGATAAATGTCTACCGGCTTTGTGTTACAAACAGGTGCAATTCCAAAGACGTAACTTCTCTCAATAATTATCACCAACAGAACTATATATCATACATGTACTGTCACCCCCGCATCCACAAGAGGGTTGAAAGGGAATGAAAGCCTACATTCTTTGATGGTTACGTCAGACTAAGCGCCTCAGTCGAGGTAGTCAGGTTTTTGAGTAGGAGAATCAAATGTCTTGGATTCAAATAAGCAGTACACAACCGGAATCTAAGGAACAAAAGCAAATGGTAATTGTAAGAATATTTGACATATCTTGAGTTTAATATGATAAAAGTTTAGAGGTAGTGATGATGATATGTTTACTCACGTAGGAAGAAACTTCCTTACGTACTTTGATTACTGATTTTTATCTCTTCTCTTTTTAATACTTCTATAATAATATTGAGCAACAATAGACAAGATAGCACTTTCTAGTCAATTCGACATCTATAATTGAGGGAAACATAGACACTAGCTTAATGTTTAGATGGATAACAATTATTAGTTTCATTGGTGAGGGAATAATTATTAAATATTTTTGTATTGAACTGAAACAGAGAAAATTGTAAAATAATAAGATGGTTAAGCGTCTCTTAGCCAGAGTCAGCACTCAGCACACATCCATAATGTATCTTTGAAAAACTTGTCCTGACGTAAATACTTACATAGGGGATTGTGATCAGTACATATTTCAACTAAAGTTAAACTATATCTCAACTGAAAGCGTAAATATGAATATATAGTTAAGGGTACTTGATTCAAGGAAGTTGCCTGTGAATAAATCACAGTTGATTACCCATTGTAACGTCTTCACCGGAAAGAATGGATATATAGTTGAACTAATTTCAAGTAAATGTGATATTTATATTGGCAGCGTAAGGTCAGACCAACTGCCTACCAGTATACAACAATTCAATGCTTACAAAGAACTATTGCAAGCGGAGGTGAGACGACTTTTCTTTTCAATGTGGATAGTTTCTAAGTATGATTAAGTTACACGAGAATGTATTTAATCTTAAGGACCATAAGAATCTCTGCAATGGAAGAATTAGATAAGATGTTTCTGATAGACCTGGAATGAACCTATTTCGCCATGGATAGTGATGCTTTTATTGCAAATGTATATCATTTAGTTCCTGTTGCCATTGTAATTTCTTATTTGGAGAGAGTTGGGTTATATGAAATCCAATCTAGTCATATATCACGTTAATAAACAATATTAAAAACTGCCGTTGTTCATGACCTATTTACTACCAGATGATAAAAATTTATAAGCTTAGAAGGGGGTAAATTTCACTGTCAAAATCAATATAATTCGAAGAATATACTGTATCTTTCCTTCATCACACATCAAAGAGAATTTTAAAGGGGCAGTAGCACGTTTTTTGATAATTTTATATTTAAATTTTTTTACTGAGAATTTTACGTTAATGCTAAATGTATTATTTTGATAGTGTGAACAATCTCATAACACAAACCCATTATCAATAGTCAGAGACAATAGTCAGAGACAAAGTATAAAGATTCACCTATAATCCATTGGCGGCCATTTTGTGTGAACACCCTTTAATCATTTTGGGTAAGAATTGTACGGCTAAACGTTACATTTTTTATTATAGATAAAAATACTGTGTTTGGAAATCAGCGGCAAATAAAGGGGCAGTAGCACGTTTTTTGATAATTTTATATTTAAAATTTTTTACTGAGAATTTTACGTTAATGCTAAATGTATTATTTTGATAGTGTGAACAATCTCATAACACAAACCCATTATCAATAGTCAGAGACAATAGTCAGAGACAAAGTATAAAGATTCACCTATAATCCATTGGCGGCCATTTTGTGTGAACACCCTTTAATCATTTTGGGTAAGAATTGTACGGCTAAACGTTACATTTTTTATTATAGATAAAAATACTGTGTTTGGAAATCAGCGGCAAATAACGGAATGTTTATCTCCATTCTACCATAATACCGATTTAAAATTGAACTATATTCTTTCACAATGACTCATGTGTGCTGTGTCAAGATGCCCGTGTACGATTTCCACGGCACGACATTCCCACAGTGTTGACGGATTTGGTTATCTCGAATGACGTAGCGGTTTCATAAAGAAGGTCTCGGAGATTACCGACAAATATCCGAATGCTGCAAAGGGAGCTCACTCTACTGAATAGACGTTTTATTGTTTCGTGACGGTTGTTAGCGTTTTGAATATGTTACGGTCTGCATATATTCACAAACGTGGCGTCGGTATAATTGCATTGGTTTTTTAATTAAAATTTAAGCTAAGTCTAAGCCGCATTTTGATTCATATTCGTATGAAATTCTGCCGGTTAAACTTTGTCGGGCCCGTTTTGGTCCATGCTTGGCCCATGCCAACAGACAATCTGAACTGTTGGCTGTGTCGTGTATTTTGTCAGTTTTGACAGCATTAAGCGACTCACATTAACATGGTCCTCGCAAATATACCTGTTTTACATTTGCTTTCTTACAAGTTAGTGATTTTTTTACCTTTTCTAAAATACCATTTGGAAAAGAAATATCCACTGCTCTGTTTCTGTTCATTTATATAAAATATTGTCATGTTACAAATGTATCAAATTAATGTTTAAACTTTGCATAAAGAGATGATGATGCACAGAATCCAGTTTTATATTGTTATATATTAAAGTTATATAACGCTCGAACAAACGTACATGTACAGATTAAAATTGATATGTACATAAGAAGACCAGCATCGTTATCAAATATGGCAGAGAGAAACGTCAAGACAAATACATTAATCGCAATTATCGTAGTTGACAAATGGTTATTATTATATGAATACCATAGACATCTATCATCAGCTCAATAGTACATCATTTGGTCGCATTGTCTATCTGTGGGTATATAATTAATGGTCGTTACTTATGTTTCAACAGATGTTTGTAAAATGTAGACTTCAGGTTAATTGTAGGTTTAAAGGTCAAATAAAATCAATTAAAAACCAAAAACTATTTTGTTCCCTCATTTTCACTTTGAAATGTCAACTAGTCTTCAGATTTTAGCGATATTACACCATAAACTTATGAAAGATGTAAAATAATGAACGTTAATTAGTAATTCATAATTAACCACATGTGCTACGATCAGTTTTGCGAGAAACACATATGCCAAACATTTTTATGGGTCGTATTTTATTAAAAGGTTTTTAATTTAATCATTTGAATGTTAGTTGGTTGATTATACAAAGTCATCAGAAACAAGCGATGTGCAGCAACGTGCGCGGTAATCATTTAAACATAATTACAGATTAGAATTGGTGTTGTTTTAATGACCATACAACAATTATGCATGTTACTGTGAGGCGTGACAATTTTTAATGACCATTCAACAATTAAATTGACATACATGAACACACTATCATTTGCATGTTTAAATATTTGTGAAAGCCTTGATTGCACAGTACTATTAATACAAAAAACACATTTTTCCTGAGCATTTAAAAATGCAAATACATTAACATTACTTTGCAAAATACAATAATAGACACGATGTGTTTGTTGAAGTCCCCGGATATCATTAAATTGTAAGTGTATATTGTCCCCAAGGTCAAGGTCGCAAGGGCAAAATTTATGACCTCACCTGTAAGGTCTTATTCTGACATATGCACATGTGCAATATCAATGGCCTAACTCTATTCAATCGCAAGTTATGGCCAAGGTTAAATTTGTCAAAAATGATTTTTCTGCGTCAAGTTAAGGTAAAACATTTTGACCTCATCTGACAGGTCCAGTCATGATGAATGAACATGTGAAATATCAAAGGTTTATCTCAATATAACCACAAGTTATGGCCGTGGTTAAAGTTTTCGAAAAATACTTGCTGTACCAAGGTCAAGGTCACGAGGTCCAAAACTATGACCTCATTTGAAAGGTTTTACCATGATAGATGCACGTGTGAAATATCAAAGGTCAACCCTCAAACAGTCAAAAGTTATAAGCAAGGGTAAAGTTTTTGTCGTGACAAACAGATTGACAGAGATAGAGACAGACGGACAGGACACACACAAAATACCCGAGGCCAATATACGGGGCCATATAAATTCAATTTTTTTTAAGGTATTAAAATAATATGAATGTTTCTACTTTTTTTATTGTATAAGTGTTACATGAAAGTAAAAGTTTTCTTTAAAACGTAACCTTTAATTGATACATATGTTAATAACCAAATATTCCTATTCTTAAACATGTTTTATCTTCGATACATAAAGCATTCGAATTAAACACCGATGATGTTGACGTCTACAGAAATCTACATTACCTATGAGTTTCTTGCAACCGTCTGAAATGTTCTAGACACATAATTTTTATTGTGATCTTTAACACGTATTTTATTTATTTTCTTATAAACATATTTAATTTGTATTTAAATGATTCGAAATCGGTAAACTATTTAGCTGTAATAACGCATGTTTACTTTTTGTAAGGCAATGTTTTCTGTAAGTGGATATTGCACATACGAATTATTAAATAAATTGACAATTTGAAGAAATGAGAACTTGTTATCCGTTATTGACAACATAACGAAATTAAGTAGTTTTAAAATCAATAATTCACAAAACTCGATGGATAACTAGTATCTGATTAATTTCTTTCAAAACATTTCTCTGGAATTAATTCAGAAAAGTATGTAAAATGCCATGCAATCAAAAACGTCTTTGACCAAGTACAGTGTGTGTGCTTTAAGACACATCGATAACTTTGAAAGACTACAACCAGTTCATTTCTTAGAAATGAATGCATATTAGAAAAAAAATTGGACTGAAAATCAAAACATGCAGTAATGCCTGAATTGCAACTGACAGTCCCATTACTTTCCTTTATAATTAAATGACAAACAGTAACCATGTCATAAATCAGTGTTTTATGATTGAATTGTATCATTAATTTACTTATACACTAATTATTTTCGCCGAAATGATGATGTTAATAATAGACTTGGTAATTAAGTTGTATTTTCTATATAGAGGTTTGGTCATGAGTTATGGGGTTGATGTAGTAACGCGATAGATATAGGTTTATAATCAATTTTGGTGTTAATTTTTATGTCAAAATCATTAGTATTTCATTTAACTAACTATTTTCGGTATCACGGACAAGAATTTGTTTACGTCAGCTGTGACAAATGAACGTGAAATTTCCGATATAACTTATATCGTATTTTTCTCTGTCATTATATCATTATTCGAAAATAAAGTGCGCTTTATGTCTTCTTGTTTAAAGAGGTGTCGTGTCATTACGATAAAAAAGACAAAATGAAATTCAATGGATGAACAACTTTTTATTTTCACAGTAGTGACGTTTCGGTATTGATCCGTATTCCGTTTACAAGCATACAGCAAGGGTATGATGATTAATAACGAACGCTAATATGAACAGAAAGCTGTACTATTAACTTCTGCCATTAGCTAAATGCCATGCAAACATTTACATGTAAAGAACTTAATTATTTTGAACAGATTTCAGATTATAAATATTTATTTTACATTTACATTTACTCCAAAATGTTATATCTATATTTGCCAAGCATATTATCTGTAAGCTTAGAGAAAAAATGTCATATTGACGTACAAAATATTAAAAAAATCAAAGCTTAAATTCTTTTGATATTTAGAAACAAACACACTCCGACCATCAGAGTTTCGTCCTGCCTCAGACTGTTTTATTCGGACGATTTACTTTCATTCAGTATCAAGTCGAAGAGCTTTTTTAAAAAGAATCTCCATAGTAACAAATCAATTTACTTCTCATACCTCCAATGTAAGCTAAAGGTTTTCTATACCACGCTTCCATGGAAACAAATTGATAACAATATATCTTATATTTTTTTGCATGACTATTTTCGTTTCTTAAAAACAGGTAAGGCATGCCTTTTACATACTGTTTTAGAACAATGATCATATTGGCATAATTGTATATATTACTGTTATTTTAATATCCATTTTACATTGTTCAGTTTAAAGATAATTTGTTTTGAAAAACACAATTTAAGATTTTTTAAACATCTCATAATTTTTTAAATGTCAAAGGGTTTGGTGGAAAGATATCTGAATAAATTTGCTTTCCTTAATTGATCCTTTATTCTGAATTCGAATCAGCTTGAACAAGAAACGTATCCATAGACACTAACACACAAAAATATAAATCCATGACTATCGTATTTTCAGTATCGAATTACAGTCAATCATTTTAAAGAAATTTAAACTTAAACAAAACACACAATGTTTAGATGTCAATCTTTTAGGTTTCACTTCATTAACAGAGAAATTTCAAAGGGCATTTAAAACATCTATAAACAAACTAAATTCAAAATTCTAATAATATGCTCTTATTTGTAGAAGAATTACAAGCAATACCGAGAAAAACTGATAGATGTCTTTATCACATGATGTAAATTCAAACTAAGATTATGTTTGCATTTTAGGATATATGATTTCTGTAACCTTGATCCCTGGAAGAGCATCGTATAGGTCCCAAGTATCAAATGTTCGTTTCACTTTCAAAGTCATAATGCTTCATATTGTGCGACTTTCAGATAGGTAAACTGATTAAATTAACTATACCTTGAACAGTGGACGAAAGTTAAATACCTATGAAACTACAAATCTACTTACGCTACCTTAACAACAACATCGTTGTTTTTTTTCTCTTCTTCTAAACTCTGAAATAAAATATTATAATCATTAATACATTTTACTTTACTCATGAACATTTACAGTTCAATGAATGATAAAATAACAATCCTTAAGTAAAACGGTAGTGAAATTAGCCTTATATAAGGACAAAAAATTAAAACAGAACACGGTTTCGTACATGTGAATATCATGAAATCGGAAACACTATGTAAAAGATTTGTATTGAAGAAAAGTTTAGATCAGTTAATTTTTTTTGTAAATGCCTATAACACATAATCTTTGTAAATGAAATTATATTTATAAATCATGTTTCACCGAGCACAAAGCTAATTATCCTCATGAAATAAGAGAGGAAACATAAAAGGTTATGAAAAATTTAGAAAATTATTAAAAAGATACACTGCAAACATATATATCAAATTATTTCACTAATATAGAACTTATCATGTTTACGAGGCCTGCAGTGTTGTGGTAGGAGAATAGGTTTAACAACTTCAGTCAAGTGAAATGATTTTACTGACATAAGAAGAAACTTTTCAGAGTGCCTTGTGTCGTTTAGTATTGAGTTTACGGATCTTATACCTTTATGATCAGTAAGGGTACTTAAGAAATGTCATTAATACTAAAGAAATTGAAGAAAGCTCCTTAAACTTATATTTTTGAAGGAAACATTTAAAACAGTGGAATCAGATTGTAAGCCTTTCTTACATGCAAATGAGCTAAACATTGGTGGAATTGGATACATAAAGAGACAGAAAGGTTTCAGTGCGCATCTGCAAGTTTTTCCATTAAATGAACTGCTCTTCAGACGGGATAATTTTGAAACGATGGTGTGGTTGATAAAAAATGACTCTTCTGAAAGGCAAGTGGGCTGCATGAAATCAAAGTCTAAGACAGACGGGTTTTCTATTAAGTATGAATGTGTACCTTCAGATTAACTCGTTTCAGTAAGCCCATTTAGGGTATGCATGAAATATCCCTCTAGACTCAAATCAATGCCATTACAAATAGAAGTGTAAAGAGATAGTAAGTTTAAACGTTTCATATAGACACACATTAAATATCAAATGCCTTTATACTCAACTATAATAAACAAGTCCACATTGAATGGGATTACCCAAAATGGTATTTTACAGACATTTGATTTAACAAAATCTTTGGTTTGGTTTGCATTCAATGGAAATAACCCATTACTATTTCATGTCCTTTTTTCAGCTAAAAGATATATTTATATTTCACCATATCTTTGCTATATCTGTCTCACATATTAAATTATTCTATTATTTAGATGATGTCCATATCGTGTTCACATATTAACTTACTTAGATGATGTACTAAGCTCATGATATATCTGCTACAATGTATACATGTATTTTATATGAATATTATGATATTATATAATTTACTATCTGTATCAAACTATGGAACCAATAAAAAGAAAAATTCCACATTAATGCGACTGTTGCAAGATGATGCTACATGTATGTAAATATTGATATCAAGTGACCATTTGTAAAACACTCAGCAATATATGTATGATAACCTCTGAAACACATTGCCCAAATAAATACACACTTCAAATTCGTGGCTAGATTTATATCGATATTTGAGAATCAATCTTCACTTTCCCTCAACTGTCGTTGAATGGCTTCAACAGTTCACATTGAAATTTGAGATACAGGATATCTTTCCGAGTCATTAGATACTGTCAACATTACATGTTGAACTTTTACTGTTCATATGTCATCGATCAATTCACAACCTGCAGTTCGCGACCTAAAGACGTTTCAAGATATCGATTTAATTTTTCAAAAGTCTTTCATAGTTTTTGTAAATAAATTGCCAGAACAGGATGTTACTTAAGGTTGTTTGTAAGACACGTAGGATCGAAATGTCGTTGTAGGAGAAATTAAATATAGTGCACTACATGTACCTGATTATTTGCGCAACGACAATCAAAAGACAGATGTTAAAGCCAGTGCGGCATGTCAATTGCCTTCTGTTTGTATATGGATTTCCTAGAAAGTCTTGAAAGG
Source organism: Steromphala cineraria (assembly GCA_916613615.1). Classification (NCBI taxonomy): domain Eukaryota; kingdom Metazoa; phylum Mollusca; class Gastropoda; order Trochida; family Trochidae; genus Steromphala; species Steromphala cineraria. Next base: position 25,483,418 of record OU744721.1, read on the forward strand.
TTAACAAGGCAACAAAGACTACCTGGGGCAGTGCGCCGAAATTTGCTTTATGGTCTCTCAATTAAGCTTCCCCGCGATACAGTTATATACCTATATGTTTATAGAATTGAATTTCGCAGGCCTTTATTCTAAATGTCCATGTAATCATGTTCTGCATATTACGCGAAAAAATCTATGTCAGTTTGGTCATAAAGGCGCTATATTCCGCCGAAGTATATTGCAATAGATGTGTATACTCAAAAAACAAAACGCACAAGTAGAATATTTTGAAGCATGCATCCTTTATTCTAATGAAGATATGAGTGTGAAGAGAATTGCACATGTGTCACACTACACGTGATGGCAGTAATGTTAAAAACACCGTGTGGCCTTATATTACTACGACCTTTATCCAGGCGACGGTTATGTCGTACATTTATGTAAGTACATATCTTTGTTACTATTAGCATTTGTGACTATTTTATATGCACTAGGCAATATAGTACGGGTCGTTGAATGCAAACAAGATACAAACTGCTAACATCTTCTTGGATCTCCATTTTCTTTGTGACGTTATATAACGTCTAGGATAAAAAATAACAACACTATTGAAAGCATTCTCTCCCCACAGAGGCAGATCAAGTCGTGTTGATTTAGCCTCTGTTCTATTACGCCGACTTTGTGGGATAGAATGGGAGATCCCTGATTGGAGGCAATCAAAAGAAGAAGAGATAGTCATCAACATCCCCCGCCAGATTTGTTCTTATTTTAAATTAAGTCAGAACCTTCTCCTAAATACTCGAGTGTACTCAAAAATATCATGACACCAAACTCCGGAAAAATATTAGCGCGGTTCTGATTTTCGAACTCCATCAAGGTATTGATACCCGGAAGGCACACATCAAATTTGATGATCCTATCCGTAACAGTTTCTGAGAAAAATTGGCTCCTTTGAAGACACCTCGAACAGAGTCCCAAAAAACCTAACAAGGGCAATAACTTCGGAAAAAATATTTGCGCGGTTCTGATTTTCGAACTCCAACAAGGTATTGATACCCTCAAGGCACACACAAAATTTGATAATCCTACCTTTAACGGTTTCTGAGAAAAATTGGCTCCTTTAACTCGGACGGACGCACGGACGCACTGACGCACGGACGGAGCTCAAACCAATATCCGCCTTCCACTTCGTGGCGGGGGATAGTTGTGCAATCAGCGACGCTGTTCATAAATCATCATTTTGGCTACTGAAACAAGGCAAAGGCATTGTGATATGAACCACCCTTTCCATGCGAGAAGTCTTGTGATTTGATAAAGAAATTCAAATGTATTGTGATGAAAGTTTTGTCGTCAGGGGAAACTGCCGGAACCCACGGATTTTGGCGTAATAGAACAGAGGCTAAATCCACATGACTTGATCTGCATCTGTGGGGAGAGAATGTATTAAAAGATATCATCCAATAAAATTACAAATAAGTGCTATACCAAAGAATTAAGATTAATCTAAAATTGTTTTAATTGTCTAACTGCCCAGTAAATCATTTTCGGCAGATATTGTGGGAGATCTAAATTTATCATTATAGGGATCATGAACTGGTAGGATGTCGCTTTGGGATGTTTTCCCTCATTAATATTGGTTGTAAAATGCCGTACTATTCTATCCAAACCAATAAAATAACGAGAACATGTTATGTGTAGGAGACTAAAGATTAATATGAAACTGCCTTTTTTATCAAAAAAACAAACGGAACATATTGATTCTTTTCGTAGGATCATATTTATGTAAGTTTACCTAAAGTTCAAGGTCAAGTCAGGAAACCCGAATCTTGAATCAAGTCAAGACAACCGATTCTTGTGTTCGACATGTTTTGTGCTACTGCAAAGTGGATTGTATTCCTCTTTGTAAATTGATACCCTTTGTTCCCGACTTCATAGAAAGTGACCACTTTCATTAGAACGGTTCAAACATGTGAGATAATCAATAGCTTTCATATTGCATGTCAACAAATTGAGAGATGTTGGGAGAAGGGCTAATGGATTGTTCTAAGACATGTTCATACATTCTTTTTACATGTGTCCTTGACGTATGACTCACATTGTTGAGCAACACAATAAAATGAATTTTAGTTATTTGAAAATTAACCTTCAAAACAGAAGCATTTTTGAATCATTGTTGTCTAAGTATTCAATTTCAACATGAAAAAAAAATCCCGATTCAAAACCACATGAAAATGAATGTGTTTTTTCACTCTTTTTTTCATAATATTAGAGTTTATATTTTTAATGAACACTGTTGTTTTCTTATTTTCAAAAAATATTATATTATTCATTTTATTTATATTTATATGTTTCATAAAAATCACGAAAATGTGTGTTGTGTTTCTTACTTCAAATGAGGTCTGCTTTCTCTCCCCACTGAGGTAGATCAAGTAATGAAATGTTGATCCTACATCTGTTCGAATTACAACACAATCCATTGGAATTTTGTAAACAATGACAACGCTTCTCGCATGGACAGAGTAGTTTCATATTGCAATACATTTGTCATGATTCATTAGCCGAAATTATGCTTAAAGCACTAACTACGATTGCATCCATTGATACGTCTCCCATTTTAGCCCACACACTCGGTTAATTAGAACAGAGGCTCGATCAACATTTCAGGCTGATATGCCTCTGTGGGGAGAGAATCAATGGTCTGCAAGAAATTATCGTTTTGAAATACAACTTTAAAACATAGTTTATGCTCAGTTTATCAAAATACTTACAAGACATGTAAATGACATTGAAGTCGATCTGACAATCTATGGTTAGTATATTTTCTTATTGAATGTGATAAATAGCAATTGGTTGTATACATTATCGCACTCTAAAACGTCAAACATGCCAAACCATTCACGACTCGTGGGAACTATAACTGTTAGAAATATTGTGCTTGACAGTATACTAGTTTCACAGAAAGCCCTCAGCGAGTTCTGAAACGCTAGGAACATATGACGATGTCTTGACGCAAAATGAATGGTGAAATAATGTTAGCTCTGTGGTATGTTATATTTGAGGTTCATTGAAATGCACATATTTTTTATACAAAAAGGATAGATTTAAATACTAATCTCCAAGAACTTTCTCATTTCGGTTACATTGCAAGAACATCTCTATGTCTAGACAATTAAGGTTCTCACATACAAGCGACCACTTTTTACATGTTCATGTAATGTTGCGTGGACTCTTTGCATGTTCACGATAATTAGAGTAAATGTAAGTCCTTGAACTAAGTGTCCTTTCAGCCATCGCCCTTGAAACGAAAGATGTGGTATGTTTGTGAGTTAAGTCTGCAGTATTAAGTGATATAAACAACATTTATTTAAATTTTACGCAATACTCTTAATTATATACATTAAATCGAAGAAATGATGCTTATACCACTCGTCTTGAGATGAAATATCACCTAAAGTTTGAAGCTCGTTCTATGTAGTTTGTATTTTCAATATTCAATGTTAAATAAAAATTCTGTAAAATCGTATTAAAGTCATTAATCAGATAGGTTTTGCATGAATTACTTAAAAAATTAACAGTTCAACTGAAAAGAAATTCTAAACGAGTCTTAGCTCCTAGCAAATAACCTTGTCAACTTGGCGCAAACAGTGATTAGATTTTCTCAAAGATCCGTTATTCTAATTTCACTGTGTTTACGTTACTTCGTAGTTTACAGTTTAAAAATTCAATCTCACTGTTACCGTACAAGACAACAGTTTCGTTAATTGTGTAACCGAATGTTTCATTTCCGATTCAGATAATTTAATTCAGATTAATTTCAACGTCATAAAAACGTCATCACTTTTCCGGAATGATAAATGTATATTTTAGACTACTAAACATTGGTTGGTAGAAATTGAACCTGTTTCAAAACATGATATGCCTTGGAAGAGTCAGTTTAGTTTGTGTTTGTAAGCAATAACATTTAAACACCATGTCTTACACTTAAGATGTGCAATAAGGTGGTTAATAGTTACAGGAATATTTGTATTCTTATTTCAGTTTATAATGTTAAGTATAAAAACACTAATTGTACGTTTCTCATACCCTAAATACATACTCTGATAGCATCAATTATTGACAAGATAGTTTGAACAATATAGCTATCAATATTTCCCATATCAAATAATGTTAAATTTGTATTTTTTTCTTTTGAGTCACTTGACCCTTCCTCACTTCGTTTGTATTTTTTTCCAAATTTGTCTCAATACTCATTAGCTTATATTTGCAAGTTACTATGAAATAACACCCAGACTGTTCACAAACAACACCTGTAAATCAAGTATAAGGAAAACATATTTTAAACACGCCAAATAATACACAACTTATATAAAACACACCACATACTAATATCTTATTCTAACACAAACTTCTTTTATGGACACGAAAACAAGATAGGATAGTATTTCCATTAATATCTGGTTATAAAACATTCATGCGTATGATTTAGTGTGGCAGTTTGGCTTGTAAAAGACGCTGACATCCTACATACATTCAAGTTAAGTTTGTCCCAAGATATTTGTAGTTTTTGACAATCTCAACATCTGAACAAGTGAAAGAAGTATAGGGGCACATTTTGATACTACACAAATTATCGTCTCTTATCTAATAAAATCTATATTCTCAGAATTTCCTAAAACATTTTATAACTGATGGTGACTTCCTTTATCAATAATGGAACTGATTTATTATTAGATATGTTGTCAAACTGTTCGGAATGTTATTTATTCAAATTCGTTTTTGGTGTAGAAAGTGAAATATATCATATCTTGATATGTTCTAAGAAAAAATACTTTGCAAAAATTCAGATCATTATGATTTTAAAATGGTTATCAATTATCTTCAATATAGAAGATTTGTTCATCATGTTCCATAATTTTCCCGAACAGAAAAACGTTTTTGCTCAAGTGCACTCAATACTCATATCTAAATATAACTTCCCATGAGATGATACAAGTGTCAATCTGTGAAAGATTAATAGTTGATTTAATTTAATATCTAATTTCAACTTATACATCTCCGAGAAATGACAAATTTTGTTGGCATGATGTTATTATTCATTAGTTTAGATAATCTCGCAACAATTGATTAAATTATTCCTGATTCAATGATCCATTTTGACACATTGTATCACTACATTGTGCACCTTTTAATATCAATATTCGACGTGTTAAGAAGTTCAATATTTTAAAAGTATTTTTACTGTATTTATTATATTGTTTGCAATTTTTGTGCGACCAACCCAGAGAAATCGGACCAAAACTCATTCAAAAGGAGGCAATTTACCAAAATGATTGAAACGGAAATCGACATTAAGGCGAATGTTCCAAAACATACGCTTGAAACCCGTCTCTGTCCCGCACGACCAGGTTTTCTTTTCTTTTTCTTCGAATCAGGTACTCGTTGCAGCGCAAGTTTCTACCAATCGGACCCAATTTCGGAGCGACGTTGTGCAAATCCTACAGACATAATGATGACGTCAACCAAAGCGGGCTCGTAAAAAGCTATGGCACTTTCGTTATCAAACTGTCGACGAAAGATTTGTGTACCAAGTGATGTACATGTATTTGTTTTTTCAATAGCTTAATTTCATCACGAACCCAATACAAGTATGACGATGGGGCCTTACAGTCTCTCAATCAATTCATCAACCCACTATAATGATGAAAACAGGTTTGAAATTTCTGTGACATGTGGTCATTTTAAAAGTAGTAAAAGTGTTCTAGATGTTAAATGAATAAATGCTTGTTTTGCGAAAACTTGATTGAGCACCTTCTTTGAAGAGCCTTAAGAGACACAATCGTTTGCAGTGATTAATGTCCCTTCTTGTAGCATGTGAAATACCATCCATATCTCACTGACTCGAAATCAACAAAGACAACCAGAGGATTTATGTTGTGATTGAACATAAATGCAGCGACAAATAATTTGACTGACCTAAAAGTCTTATATAGTAAATAAATCAGTCAAAATATTGCAAATAGCAAATTTTAGAAAACAAATCCCCAGTTTCAGTGTTAAATTGCACTCAATTATTAGATTAACGTTTGACTCTCCGTCCTCAACTTTATGTGACTGTGATTTCAAGTGCACAATCCCATTGTAAATAACTTCCTGAGAGGATTATTTCAAAAATAGGACAAATTGGATGATAATTGAAAGGTATTTAAATCTCATACTATCTAAATATGATGATCTGTACGTGCACGCGATATTAATGAAACAATAATAATTTTCCATTCTTGCCGTCATGTATTTAAATCATATATAATTCAAAAGCCCAAAACAAAATACACAGGAATTGGTGATTGAATATGAAATGTTAAGAACAAGGAATATATGTTACCCACATGTATCTCTTAGATTATAAAGGTATAATAAGTAATAATATATAATGGAACATTTATGAAGCTCTAATTTTATTGTGTTCACTTAATAAATTTAAACTTTGTTAGAATGGCTTTATTGATATCTATGAGTTCAGAACTAACAACTACGAAGAACCCTGACAACAAATCTTTATATGACATGCACTGATTAACTCCTATGAATCGTAAGATGCTGCTTCTTACAGTCGTACATCACATCTTATCCAAAACATATTTTACTTGAATTATAAGGAACCATCAAAAGAAGGCACATAAGATTTATCTGCAAGGATGAGAGGGTCGTTGAAGCTTAAGAACGGGCACTCCTTTAGACCATTCTCTCCCCACAAAGGCAGATGTAGTTATATTGATCGAGCCTCTGTTCTAATTCACCGAGTTTGTTGTATAGAATGGGAGATGCCTGATTGGAGGCAACAATTTCAAAAGGATTGTGGTTCTATTTTTATCGAAAACTGTCGGAACCTAGGGATTTAGTCTAATTGGAACAGAGACTCAATCAACATGACTTGGGAAGAGAAGGCTTGTACACATAAGTTCAAAATCGGGTTTATGTAATAGGATGGGTTTATATTAGAGTTAGAGTGAAAAGAAACAATAGTCTCCAATATAACATCATTGAAATCAGGATCATGTCATAGTTAAAAGGATTTATCTTTGGCTTTGTATATTTTGTCCAAATATTCCTCTGTCAATAGCAAGAACTACTCAATGCTCCTGTCAGGTGTTTGGATTCCTGAATATATTGGCTATGGAACTATCAGTGTTGATCAAGTTGTCACATTAATGGCATTTGATGAATATTTATAAACCACTGATCTAAAATATCTTTTTGATCTGTACAATAAGACATTCTGACTCGATTAAGAAGAGATAATGTGCTTCCATAAATATATTTATAAAATATTAAAAAGCAGACATGAATCACAAAATGTGACATCAAGTGAAAAGAGTTATGCACGTGGGATTTCTGTGATGCTATTCAATGAATCATTCTGTTGTTTTAACGTGTTACTGCATTAGTTGTATTTGACGTCGCCTGAAAGCCTTTTGGTTATCTGTAAAACACATTGAGAAAACAGTTAACACCACAATTTTTTCGATCTATTAAATATATAAAAGGCATGAGATGCAGTAGATTAGAGCATAACAGTAACTCATATTAGCAGTAGTTGTGGAGTCGGGTTTATCTGTTATCAACATATCTTTATTAAATAATGTAGGCAGGGGTCAAAATGACCCCACAATGGGTAAAATCTTGTAAATGTGTGAAAATTAAGGCTTACTGATATATAGAGTTTAACAAAGAATATATCTTATATGACAATAAACAGTTAAGTTTTATTAAATATAACTAGAAATACAATGTGCAATGTTTTGAACTATCTGACTTTATTTGTTACATCAGAACTGCGAAATTTTATGACTTCATTGCCAAACAGTCGTTTCAGTTGACACAAAAATCACAGACAAGGATTTGTTTTTAATAACGGTCAACGGTTATATATTTGAATTATTACTGCTTCATTTAGTTTGAATATATTCTCTTTTAACTGGAACTATTAATTTTCATTTTCGTGACATCACCTTATATTTCCCCTTAAAATGTGCTACTGTCCCTTTAAAACAATGGCTATTTATCATTTCTTCATACACTTCACCTTGTGCTACTTCCCTTTCAGTGTTTTGTCATTATAACGGCTAATTTGAACAAGACTTATTTTGGGTTACCTGAGTAAATATGAAATTATAAGAATCAGTCCTTTGCGGTGTTTGTTTTTCATAATTCAATCCCAAATCTTGATCTTTTCTTTCTCCATTCAACAGGATGAAGTCGTTTATTGAACGAACATCACTTAAACCGTGTAATCAAATTGAATTTTTGTTGAGGTCATTAAAACACAATTCATTGTAATGGAAATATTGTAAACACTGAAAAACATTGATGACAACTCTTGAACGTCATAAAAGGGTTCAGCAAAGGACAGATGTGATTTGAAACAATGTTGTTATTGGTTATAAAAGGGTGCGTTGGTGGTCATCAAAGGAGTATATCAGGTTAATGATATGTAAGTTATTTGCTTCTTTTTTTTTTGTGTACCATCCATTTTCAGGTATATCTTTTGTTTGATTGGAATATAAGAACTAATATCATAAAGTGATATTAGTTACAAGAAAGTTTGATAGGAATACATACCACCAATCAACATAACTATAATCATAGTAAATGAGATAACGAAAATAGAATATTTGTCGTTTAGGATATTTAACACTTAAGTACTTTTGATTACATTGTTCATCACCACCAAATTATCCGTGAGCGATAAAAATGAATAAAATCTCTACTTTAGTAATCTGCAGTATCAAGGCAACATGATTGTCTGGTTATTAGTTACACAGATAAGTCTTTCTTCTGAATTGTAAGTGCTATATGCTCAAATGAATAAAAAAGCATAAAGCAATTATGTTTTCTCGTAAAGCTAAAAATGGAGGACACAAGCCGATAGATAGGTGTCTTTAATTGAGCATCTTCCTACGCAGAGCCTAAAACGCCAGTTTCCGAACTGTCATTTTATGCCTTGCTGCAGAGCCTTTACGTTTCTGTGCTGCTATAGTGCCCCTAGAGACTTGAGAGCAAGCACAGAAAACTCAAGGTTATGCAGCAAGGCATAACACTGACAGTTTGGAAACTGGCGTTTTAGGTTTTGCGTAGGAAGATGTAAATTGAGGTGTTTCTTAATTTGTTAGTATCTTCAAAACTCAAAAGTATCTTAGGACACTTCATATCAAATTCATGTAACTAATAAACAAAATGTTATAAAGACTTTTTGTTGCTGAAACTGTAGTTTAGGTAGGGCAATAAATTCAAAAGAGAGTGGGCATCAATCTGACGATAGATTTGATCTTTACAATAGTATTTTTTAAAACTGAATTATGTGAGATGTAACCTGAAAATTCCTTGTCATTATATTACGATTAATATAAATGCGTGTAACGGATTTATTTACTTGAATTCCATAAAAAAAAAAGTTGCTGACAAAAACTAAAACAAAACCGAAATGTCTCCCTACCGTTTAAAGGGGTGACATACATGTATTCATGCAAAATTACTTTTTATATGTACTGATGAATTATATTTTTATAATTTAAACTCATTTTCAACTAACGAACACGAAACATGTTTCGTTTTAAAATATATGATCTTACGAATTGACAGAAATATGATAGTGTTAAACCAAGATCTTAATATACAATAAATATCATTTCTTATGATGGATGAGTTTGATGGGGCAAACTATTATCAAGGAATATGCCTGATTTATGTTTAGCATGATTCATGTTAAGTATGGCATGTTCCATTTCCTTTGATTCTGATAGAACTATCAATCGGGCCATACAGAATGTGATCTTAATCAAAGTTTATAGAGCAGAAAAATCAGGTTAGCCGTAGACAAAGAGCTGCTGTTGGTCATAACGACACCGTTTTTGTAAAGTCTATAGATCTACAGAACATTTATGTCATAAATCTTAAATTACTCATTAAAAATGACAATAATATGTCTTTATTAACACAATTCTATAAATCATTTAAGAATTATTTTACGAATAGTTACGAAATCCATGGATATTAAATGTTAAACAAGCATGTGTCCCCCGCCGTAAAATACCATTTGAATATGTAAGAGAAAGTAAAACCTCTTCATTGTCACCAGAAACATCAATGATCAATATTTGCGTGTAATGTGTTGTTGTGGTGGTTTTAACTTAACAATGTTTTCAAAATTTTCATTGAACTTCAAAAATAAATCGACGGAGACAATTATAAGACGCGGTTGATCAAATGTGGTGCTAATATTGGTCATTAAGTGCATAGTGACTTTCCTGTAAGTCTTTCAATTGCTAAACTAGTATATCAGAATTAGTATTGAGCAATGCAACATTTGTAACCTCAAAGAATTAATCATATTTACCCATGGCAGCATAACAATTTCGTATAAACTCTTGGAAATTGATATCGCCAATCAAAATGACCCTATTCATAGTAAATGAGATAATAAAAAACTGTAAGTGTCCTTTGGATATTGGATACTTATAAAGAGTGCTTCTGATTACATGGTTCATCACCATCAAATCACAGAGGGGAGATAAAAATGAAAAAATCTCTACTTTAGTAGTCTGCAGCTTCACTTATCAAAGCAACATAGTCGCAGATCGATACCTTTGTCTGGTTATTAGCTTCTCAGATAGTCTTTATTCTGTATTATCAAGTGCTAAAGTAACAAATACTTGAAATCAGAACAGACAGTGTCAGTGTTTCAGCACAAGTAGACAGTTGATTAAGGATATTCAAGAAGTGTTTATAGTGGTAGGAATGCCACTGAATGTCATGATGAGTGAAAATAATTATTGAATAATCATTCCGTGATTATACTTTTTATACCGGAATGTATTAAACGAATCAGATCGATCATCTATTACCTGGAGCTTGTTGACAGTTTCCTAAAGATCAAACAGACCTATGTATTGTGACTCCTGGTATGTATTTATTCAAAACAGCATGCATATTATATAAACTTAAAAAAAACTGTTTCGGAACCATGTAATCTGAAGACCCGGAATCTGATGTGACCACTCTTGTCTTGAGGTAAGAATTGCTGTAATCACATTTCACTCTGGCCTTGCTGACAGTTTCTATAGGTGCAAACAAGACAACTGTTCTTGGAGGTGAGATCAGTAAGAGAAAAGTATTAGTGCTTCTTCTTTAGTTTATTATACTTTGAAGTCCATATTTTGTCTATATTTATTACTAAATGTAATAAACATATACATGTAGAGTAGGTAAGGCAATGAATAAAAAGAAAGGTAATATGGATAGTATGCTATACACGTATATGGAGACGAAAACACAAATACTACTGTTGTGTTGAGTCCCATAATTGTCTACGATTAATATATTGACAACTAAATATAAAGTGGAATGTAATAAACTTCCACACTGTGTAAATAAAAATATGTTTCTATGAATCATTGTATACAAACAAAAGGTCGCAGACAATGATCTCAGTTATTATTGTCACAACAAAGTCTTAATTGATAATCCAATATAACATTACAGAGAAAATATGCATACTCAGCAATATCACAATATATTGACCCTTTGTACAGCACGGTCAAATTGACATAGCCGAAACAATAACTGGAAAATTGCATTTCAATGTTTCACATATCAGATTTTTATATGGTATATTGTAGTGTTAAATTATTCTTAAATAGGATCACACTTTTATATTTCTTTTTTTTTAATACAAAGGATTTCGCAAAAGAACTGAATAGCTAAATTGCTGATATCTATATACAATGATGTATTACTATTTGCTGAGTACTTTATCGGGCATTAAATCATAAATTACATCATTTCATTTCATTTCATAATTATTGATTTTCCTAAGGTTAATTGCAGTTATTCTTTAATAGGTATTTCTATAAAAGTGACAAGTGATAAAATATTTAATCTTTCTTTTCGTGAAACTGCCTATGATTAGTATTAGTTATATCAAAAGAATAGATCGCTCGATGTTGTGATCTATATGTGGTATCTTATTTTCTGTGTCATGTTTTATATTTTATTTTTCAAGATAGGTAACTCCAGTGTATTAATTACTTTAGGCTAGTACCAAAGGCTGTATACATTTCAATGAGATGAAAATTGAAGTATATTTCTTCAATTATACTTGTTCGTTCCTTATTAAAACAAACCACAAATTATCTATAAAAGGATGTCTTCCAAGATATTTTTTATTGTTTGTATACAGATGATAGAAAAGCTTTGAAATATATAGCTAAATGGAATTGAAAAGTTGGTTTTGTTAGAGAAATGGTATACATTATCATTGTAATCGTTGCTTTCAGCTGCTCTGTCTTGTAAATGAAGATTGAAATGGCGCTGAGACAAGCGTTGTTATCACAACCGGAAACGATAAGATTACAATGTTGCAAGTTGGTCTAGGTACTTGAGGCAGGATTAAATCTGAGGAATCCAGTTTTACGTAGAGAACAGGCTTTTGTCTTTAATTTCATTAAATACCTTCAAGGACAGTCATAATTATTTCAAGTATAATAAGTATAACATTGTTGTAATTATGAAGATTAAAGGGGCAGTAGCACGTTTTAGGGGGAATATAAGGTAATGTGAGGAAAATGAAAATAAATGGTTCCTATTGAGAGATAATGTATTTAAACTAAATGAAGCAGTAATAATTCAAACATATAACGTAAAGTCTAGCAATGCGATGCCTTTATCTTACGCAGAATGAATTAAAGGTGTTCACACAAAAATGGCAGCCAATGGATTTTATGTGAATCCTCATACTTTGTCCTCTGACTATTGGTGATTGGCTTGTGTAATGACATTGTTGACACTGTCAACATAATACATTTAGCATTAACTTACAATTATCAGTGAAATAATTAAAATATAAAATTATCAAAAAACGTGCTACTGCCCCTTTAATACTTAATATATATCATGGTAATCAAAAATGTAGTTAAATTAGGCAGGAGGAAATTTTCGGGTGATCGGTTGAAAACAGGAAAATAAGATTGGTTGAGATAGTGGAATGAAAGTCCTAGCTAGGAGTGTTTGTTGTGGAGAGCCGGACCAAGGAGTTAAACAGTCTAACAAACATTATAAGAAGAACAGGATAGCATTGATAAATTTTCATTTTGTTAATATGTATCAATGCTTAAACAAATGCACAGACTAATTGGCTAATGGTCATTATAATTTATAGATTACTTTCTTGTGTTCACAGTTAAAGAGTTTCAAGCCAGAAGAAAAAAGCCTCGAAAACTGAAACCATGAGAACACACTCCTTGACTAATGACACACTTTGTGATGACCCTTTGACTGATAAGAAATTGCATGACAGCCGGTGAACTAGAGACTCAAAGACTCTACGTTTGTTAAGTCTTTGTCATACTACATGTAGCATGCATCATCTATATTTACCTTACCATTTGACCAATGTTTGAGAACGATTTAATGATGATCATTTAAAAAAAAAATAGATATCAATGTTGAGGTAATGCGGATTCACTCTCCCGAAACGTAAGTGGGAGATGATTTTAGATGTCGATGATTTTGAACTATTAACAGTTTATATAATATATTAATCCAGGTGAACAGTTCTCAAATGGGAGTACAATGGACAATAACAAAAGTCAGGGGTTAAATCTAATGATTATTTCACAAATATTATCAGCCGTTAGCATTTGTTCATAGGGTAGCATTTTGTAACTTTCTGTGGAGATATACGCCATATCGATATAATATCACATGTAATCACAAGAGCATAGATCATTGTTTAAAAAATCGATGTAATCATCCCAAAAAACGAGAAAGAATTTCCAACATTTTAAATTGAAAATTGAACATTAGATTGGACAAGAAAAACGTTCACGATTGTATTTCATGGTGATATTTGATAGCAACCATACCAATTTGTGTCTGATTTTTCTTGACACAGACAACATTTTAATCAATATGCAGACAGGACGACATTTTTCTTCAGCAGAGCTGCAATTTGTCACAGTCTGTGGCCAGACAGGAAACTACAAGATTCATATGATAGTAATATCACAGAATGTCCCTTTGGTATAAGAATTGAAAGTAGGATGTATTGGGAGTAAAAACATAAAGAATAAATCTTAGGAGGGGGGGGGGGTGGCTGCCAATAAATCGCCATTTGCTACGTGTTTGAAATTCAAATTAATCCATTGTTTTTCGAACAGATGTATGTTTACGCGTGAACTGAAGTGGTTTCTATCGTGACGCAATCCCGATTGCTCTAACATGAATTATTGGATCGTTTCTGAGATCTTTCACAGACGAACTATGTTTCATATAAATAGTTCAATGAAATTTGTCGAAATTTCTATCATGAACCAATAGCATGAAATGAAACTATCAGACAGTTGCCCGTGGAAATTGTTGAGGATGCAATTAGGCCTAAGGTTGTGGTACTCTTAGAGAAGTATCCAGACAAATGTCACGAAATTGTAACATTGCAAATAGTGTGATCAATCCAATTTCAGTATAACTCTTCTGATAACTTCTGATTGGGATAAACTTAAACTATTATTTATTCTGAAGCTCTAGGAAGTTAGTAAACCACATAATACTCAATAAAGACATATCAAACAGATAATAAATATCCTTAGAGAAACAAGAATAGCAACCACGTGCTTAAAATAAACTAAACATATTGGGTATAACTGCTCGAGGGAATGATCAAATGACGTCAGCCCTCTTTTGATCCCTTTGTGCAACAATATCAGCAGTCAACTAAGAAACTGTAGATGTACCCCGAAGTGTACTACATGAGAAGGAAGTACTGAACTGGTAGTAAAGTGGATAACCCTGGGGAAACATGTGTTAGATCGAGAACACCTCTGCTCTGATAATCAAACTGGATGTAATCGTGGTGATATAAGAATCGAGTGTTTCACTGTTGTCCAATGATAAATAAATTGTTGACCACCTTCTGTACACAGAAAGCACGTCGAAGGGTTTTATGAATTGTGTCACTCTTTCAAAAACGAGTGTCTTCACTCATTGCGATAAGTATTATTAACATTTCGACGTTTCGACACAGATTCGTTTTAAAGCAGATGAACACATAATGGACTTACATTCATATATGTTTCTTCATCATCATTATTCCAGCAACAACCTTCTAAAATGCTTCTCAAAGAAGACCTTTTTGGTTTAATATATTTGCTATCTCTCACTTTTTTCTTCCAGAATAGCAGATTCGCCATTTCGTTACAAATTGTAAAATAATGTGGGCAATTTCATATTGCTGGCACGTATTAATTGCATATCAATATTGAGCTTCCAATGATATATAGGGGTTCTGAACTATGAAATCAGTTGTATTTATTATGCGGCTTTTCTGATTAATACTCACTTTACAGACACATGTCATCAATCATAGGCAGCTGGATTCGGCACTTAAGAATACAAAGATCATCCGGTAAAGGTGGAATCAGAAACTTCAAGACATGTGTCAGTCATTAACAATGACTGGTGTAAATTTTCTAACCACAAAGTAATGAATATAAATTGTTTTGGGAACTAAAACGTCAAGTTTTTCACTTATTATGTGCGGTGTGCAGATTTTGTAACAGCAAATAAAAGAACAATTGTTTGATAATCTGATTTCATAGTGACCGACCCTTCATCAAGCTAATTAATCAAGCTCGAAATAATCAGGCGTTACTTCATGACAAACGATACTTTATTCATTTACTTAGGTATATGTTTATGGCAGAGACAATTATCAACACGGAAATATACATACACTCCTCGTCAAATGTACTTTCGAGAGGTTAGTTTTAGGAACGAAAGACGTATAAGTGTATCTGGTAGAATGACGGAATTCTTTAAAACATGTTTTCAAACGGATGAAACAAATGACTAAAAGGAATATCGTGAAGTGATGCATGAAGCAAGCTTCTACACGTCGTGATAGCGGAATATGCATTGTTACTGATAGATATTAGGATAATCAACGAGTGATGATGATGATAATGTAGTAGGATGAATAAAAGCATTTTGAGATATGTTTGGAGGTTACTTACAAACCTACCTTTTTTTCAATGATGAGAACTCATCGAGGTCTTGACCTATCACATGTTAAGGATCTGAGTTTGTAGGAGGCTATTTATTCATTAGCATGTTCTTTTGTATTATAATAGACAATGCTATTTTTCAGGGTTCATATATTCATATCTGTTAGTGAATGGGGACAGAAATGTTATTGAGGGACAGTTAGCAAGGTCACATAGTCATCTCAAGCAGGGGTGATGCCTTGAAATATTGATATGAACCAATACATTCTTAAAATTATACATCTTCTTCAAGTATTTAGCAGTGACGATTATATGAATAATAGATATCATGTAGAGGATCACTTATTGTAAATCCAACACATTGTTCAGTAACCAATAGAGAATGTAAGTAATGTAATCTTAGTGTGTACATCAAAACCAGAAATACAACAACTGAGAGAATTTGTGAAAAACAGTTCTGTGTATTTTTCGGATATTAGTTTATATATAAGATTAATTCTAAAAAAAACTAAGTGGTTAGTTTTATATATTTAGAAACCTATCGGGGATTTCGACTATTGTTTTGAAGGTATCTTGTTTTCACGTAATAACCTCCAAGGAGGTTTTACATTGGGAAGTCAGGGCATTATATTCATATGTAAGATCTACTCGGAGCTCGGAAGGTTTTTATATTTCAAAGTCAAAGGATTTCATATTCCAATGTATAACTTAACCCCAAAGTCCATACTATCTTAAAAGAATCTACAAACATGCATGCTTCCAAAGTGCATAACCTCGTTCTCGTGTTTTAACCTTAACATAATAACAGTTGTTTTAGCATAATCATGGAAATAACTATTTATTTGTACATATAACTCCAATCCCTAATAGTCACGTAACACATTGGTTGCTCCTCAGATGCGTGGTTCCCATTACGTTATTTACTGAACATACTTGGATGCCCAAGTCCTCACGTATCATTGACAACATTGCTCGGTTAAGTATTAATTAAACAATTGCTGCTACATCTCGAATATATTGAGTATCAAGTGATACAATATATTATTATACATTTAATAGAAATACAACTATATTCAATTGCATAACTTTAATTGTTCGAATGTTTTACTTATCTTGAATGTGTCTTGGGTAAAACCACAACTTGATAACGTTCATGAACGTTTTATGAGAATTGTCACATTGTCACATACTGTAGGCAATGAAACATTGCTTTATGAATGCATTTCACACATGTATTAGGTAAACACCGTTTGTAATCTTTTGAAGTCTTTTGATATACATGTACAGTCACCAATATCATATATTCATTTGTCGATAATTCTTATTGAAATCAGTGAACTGATTTTCAAAGAGGCATTCACATATATATTTTGTTAAATATCTTTTTTGATTTTTCTTCAAGTTCTATTACAACTAAGTTGATTTCCTGTCTGGGTCAGTTTTCTTATCTAACATTTCCTTTCAGACATGAGAGGTATCTTGAAATGTATGTTGACAGTGCTGAGTATCACATGTGGTTGTCTATGTATGTACATCTGAGTGAAAAATTCGTGATAGTTTAAAATTTGGTAGGTAAGGAAATAAGTATAAAACTTGCTTACCAGATGCCTAAAACAGGACCAATCAGTCACACCAAGTTGAGACCTCCTATTGTCTTGAGGGAAGTACACTTTTGTGTATATTTGTGTTTGTATTGGACGGCATTTTATGTTTACACAGGTATTTGTCTAAAACTTTGCATGGCACAATAGAGTTGAAATTTGGAAGCAGATAGTACATTATATATTAAAGTTGCATGATTCTCATGATGGTAATACCGTCTGATGTATCTTTGAAGAAATGTTGCCCCAGCCGCATAGATGGTAAATCATACGGTATTTCTGGCACCAGAGCGGAATGGGGGCTATGTTAAAGATTTCAGAGTCTCAAATTTTTGCGATTACATGTTACTAAAACATTTCCGGCAACGTATTTGATGAAAAGTCCGTATCAAATAACGTAATGACATATAATTTGTAATTTAGAAAGAAATATTTTAAAATGAAGATTCTAGATGGAAATTTTAAACATTGAATGGTTATATATTTTAACCCAGTGTTTCACAAATCCATACCAAACATATTCTAATATGAAAATTACTTTTCTATTTCAGTGTGTCATGATTTATATGCTTTTTTGTAATATACTTTAAATGTCGAACAAAATCTTGGCTGAAAGCTCGTTGTATAAATCGAACATCACATGTGAGCACCTAATTATATAATGATTTCAGTGATTGTGCATTCTATGTTACAAACCTTTTATTTTTATTAACATATTTCTATTGTGTATCTTTTTTATAATTTGAACTCAGTTTACCTGGCAGCAGAATATAAAAGTATTTATTTACAGTATCACTCAAATTCAAAATCACAATAACTAATTCTTAATCGATCAGTTTTATGAAAATATTAAAATAAAGGAAGCCGAGTTGTATGCTTAAGTTAAACATGATCAGATACGTTTTCGGATTTGTTATTTGTTCTTGTCTCATAAAAGAAGATATTGTTTAATCGTGTAACATAGACGTGTCTACGAGTAAATTTCATCTCGTAATAAATTGGCATAATATGACATCAATAACATGTGTCAATATCATTTCAGGCTATGAAACAATTTTTCATTTAATGAAGTACGAAATATACACACCAAAAATGTTAAGCACCACCTGATTTTTCACAGAGGGATGTACTTCGTTGAAGTATGCGATGAGAGCGTGTGCCGCTCGATCAAAGCAGCTTAAATAAAGTTAATCAGTGTTTCAAGAATCACAAAACATCATGGAACCTGTGGTGCCACCACGTGCGCGAATAACTGCAGCCACTCTTCTTGACATACCCCTAACCAGTTTCTTTAATTGTTCCATCGGTATCAGCTGTCGCTCATTGTGAAGATCGGCCTCCAGTTGCCTCAGGTTTTGTAAAGGATGATCCCTTCTTTGTATCCGACGACCCAAAATGCCCCAAAAATGCTCGATTGGGTTCAAGTCAGGAGACATTGCTGGCCATGGAATTCGTGTTTCACCATTATTTCTAGATGTTGGTTTACAGCAAGTGAACGATGGGGTCTGGCATTGTCGTCTGTGAACAAGATTCTTGTGGCAAGTCTGTGGTCATCAAAATGATCAATAATGACAGGATCCAGAACCTCCAGAATGTAGCGAACGCCTGTCAGTGAACCCTGTATAGTCATCAAATTGTGTCTACAGCCGTAGGAAAAGCCTCCCCAAACCATCACGGATCCCCCGCCAAATATTCCTGGGGGCGAGACGTGTATTCCTGGTCCTCCATACGCGGGCTTGGCCATCAACAGCATACAGGAGAAAACGACTTTCGTCAGTCCAGTGTACTCTCCTCCATGATCTCAGGTTCCACTTCCGCCTGTCCACAAACCATAACCTACGCTCACGTCTGTGGGGATTTGTGAGCATTGAACGCCTGATGACCCTTCTGGCCCTTAATCCGGCAGCTTTGAGGCGATTTCTTAAGAGTTTGGTTGCTCAAGCGGCGATGTATTGCCATTATTATTGAAACAACAAAAAGAACAACAAATGCTAAAGGTTTTTATCGGAAAACGTTTCAATGAAAATATACATAGTACACATGAATAGCTTTTGAGTCAAAGCATCTCAGTGAGTACAATAATATCCTTTCCTGTCTGTTGATATTAACCTTCCAAAAATGTGTGTCGTAAGGTTGCAAATATATATATTAACAAATAAAAGACTCTTTCATATCACTATATGCATGCACCAAATGTTGTTTTCATTGTTTTTGTGTTTGACGCATTCAATATTTTCATTCACATAATATACTGTGATTATCTTTATTTCTTACGAAGACTTTTAAAGGATTTTTACGATCCATCAAGCAAAACGTGCATGTTAACAATTAAAACATCAGTACAATTATCATTAAAGGACAATTCCACAATCAATTCCTGACATTCTATGACATATGTACAATAGTTGTCAAAGATAATGTTCAAATCTGAATTAAGTTCAAATAATTTCAAATTCATTGATTCACCATCTACTAACGCTTGTGTGTATAACCATCATTTTTCACGAGTGTGCAGACATATATATTCATATCTGTGACACTACAGACCTAATCTACACCTACTTAATTCTAGTAAACTAAAACACAGACAGGTGTTTAGACATCACTAAGAATCAGGCAAAATGAAAATAGCCCAATCAAGCTGATGTTTCATTTAGTGTCTCGATTCTGTTTAGGTCAAGACAAAGAAGTTTCAAAACTTTGTTTTGAGACAACATCAAGAAAATCAAGAGTATCTTTGGCACAAAATTGTAAATCTTGTTTATTGGAGAAATATGTTAATATAATTCTCATAAAGGGAACGCATAGGCAATGTTATTTCCATAAGATAACGTAAGAATGAATCACACGTTTGCATTTGAGCAGAAGTCTGTGGTAAACGTAATCTCAAAACGTTTGCAAGCTTGAACACATTGCCATTGAAAATGAATTTCCAAGATGCAAATAAGCATGAATTTGAAAAGGCGCTTCCTTTAAATAAACAAAAAATCTTTAAAAAAAATATTTTGTTTAATTTTTAAGTAAAGTCATACCTCCACTTCTTGAAGTTAAACATAACTATGTTATAAAGCAGTCTGAGAGCGGCTAAATATAGTTTGAATGACCATCTCTTCTGGGATAGAAATGCTGATACAGCCTATGTTCTATTACGCCGAAATCCTTGGGTTCCCGCAGTTTCCCCTATCGGGAAAAGATTGCACCATACTCCATTTGGAATTCTTTATCAAATGACAACGCTTCTCGCATGGAAAGGGTGGTTGATATCACAATGCCTTTGCCATCATTTAGTAGTCAAAATGATGATTTAACAACAGCGTCGCTGATTGCACAACTAATTTTGATTGCCTCCAATCGGGCATCTCCCATCTATCCCACAAAGTCGGCGTAATAGAACAGAGGCTGTATACAAATTTCATGACTTGATCTGCCTCTGGGGAGAGACCTTGGTTGGAAAATACCAGAAACATTTCAGAGCATTATATCAAGTTTTTCTGCATGAGGATATCAAGCAAAAAATTACTCTTATTGCTATGCCACAAGATATAGACTGATTGATGACCATAACTTTTTGTCACATGTCATTTGCCCTGCCAAGCTCTCACTTGACAATACATGTTTAACATTCTTTTTCTTATCTCTAATACAAAATGTATAAATTTGATTTGAGAATATGTATTTCTCTGTTTGAGTGTTATACTAAGATATCTAAAAATATTACTAAGTTAACAATACATACATGTATATCTCCAAATTAGATCAATAGTATACTCCGATATTATCATTAACAATGTCCCTACATTTTATCAAATGAATAACTTTTCACCATAGGGAAACAAGGATGGCCTTTATAATGAGTGACAATGTTTGTAATCGTATTTTGACATAACCTTTCAGTACGCACTGCAGGCTTTCTGTGAAACCATTATACTTCCTAGTATTGACAGTTCCCGTGGCTCATTTGGTAGGATTGGTGTCGAAATACTGCATTGTCTTAATTGTATTAGCACATTTGTCTTTGTTAATAGCATCGCATAATGTATCTGAACTGATTCGTGTTGTTTATAACATAATAACAAAGCCTACAAAATTGATAGAGTGTTCATATTTCTGGCTTAAGATGAAAACAGAAAGTCCTGAAATGTTTCCTCCTTATTGACATTTAGGGTTAACATATAAAAGGAATCAGATTTACTCAAGATTGAACTGCAATTGTATGACCATAACTTCGAAAGAGTTTGAAAGAGGTTTTCATATTTTAAAGGGGCAGTAGCACGTTTTAGGAGGAATATAAGGCTATGTCAGGAAAATGAAAATAAATGGTTCTTATTAAACGACAATGTATTTTAACTGAATGAAGCTGTAATAAATTTAATATATATAGTAAAGTTCAGCCAAGGGATTTCTTTTTCTTACACAAAATGAATTAAAGGTGTTCACACAAAACTTGCCGCAAAGGTTTTTTATGTGAATCTTTATAATTTGTTCTCTTACTTTGGATGATTGGTTTGTGTAATGAGATTTTTGACATTATCAACATAATACATTAAGCATAAACATTCAAGTATCAGTGAAAAATTGAAAATATAAAAATTTCAAAAAACGTGCTATTGTCCCTTTAAGGCAACCTTAAGGCAGCGTATCAGGATTATTAACAAAGGTGAGACATCTTTACTATTTGCCTGATTGGGTTGCACCAGGGGATCAAACAAGAATTGACGTCATTTGATTGGGTCCTTCTGGTCATTATTTCTTGTAGCAGACATCCAAACGTTACAGGATAGTCTTGTTTCACCAGGATGTCTGCTCTTGTAAGAGTTGATGCCTTATGTCTGTAAGAGCAATGTTGGTAGTTCACAGTGTTCTTTGCAGGTATATGACACCATTATACGCTTTAATCTTGTATCCGTAAAGACGTTATATCTCAGGAAAATAACAGAACTATTTTCTAAATGTAAAGCCGTAGAATCCTGAAACGATAATGATGCCTCATCAGAGTACAATCACATCTTCTAGATTGGTGTCAAGTCAAAAAGCAACCTTAGGTATATTTTATTACACATACATACACAATTATTTTAGATACATACAACAATGTATGTTTAATGGTGGTTTGGCAACTTAAAGTGCGCTGCATTACTGAACGTATTAGCTATCACACATGAGAACGGATTAATTAAGATTAATGTTTTGCCTATGTCTATATACATAAGACAGCCCCAATAAGTTAACAGTATTTAACCTAATAATATCTACTTTGTTAAGACTTCATACGCCAATTTTACGCAATCACTCTCAACTGTTAAATCACTTTTGTTTCTACCAAAGATTTATGAATAAAGCTGTCCTGACCTCATGTCAACTTTATTTTGTCATGAACTTTAAGGTTGCTATAGAGTCAAATAGATATTGACAAACTATTGTTTCGTTGCCCTAAAATAACTTATCAAACATGTTGTAGTGTCTGGTATTGACCTTATGGTGCGCGCAAGAGAGTACTAAATAGATTAATATTACTAGTGATGTCCCTTATTCAATTACAGGTTAAAAACAGACACAGCGTGTGATTCTGCCTTACGGGGCTTACTGCATTGATTAAGAAAATGTTTGAATGTTACACAATCACGAGATGTTAATGAAACAAAAATCTTAACCATTTACTACAGACAAATAGTTGGAAACTGATTATATTTGTAATTGTTACAATTATCTTCTAAACTATCTATAGTAAATCGCTTTTGTTCATGTGGAGATTAGGTATCTTTTTAATTATTAGAATGCCAAGCTGTTGTATGTTTTAGTAAAGGTAAATCTCTTAAGTTGTTATTAAGTGTTGGAAATGCAATATGCTTTACACACGAAAAGTTGCTTGTTACAGTATTAGGTGTATGGTAATGCTGTAACGTTTCCAAATGACTTAAATATGTTTGAATATTAAACAATTTATCATCACGTACGTTAAACTAATGATTACTTCAATTGTATATCTATATAGCAAATAGTATCAATTAATGGTTATTTATCTTCGAATTTTATTTAAGAAATTTCAAACTATTTGTTTATTACCCAAGCATAAGCGTATTTGGCAAAATACAATCAGGTATCAACGTGCTGTGCGGAATAACACTTTAAAAGGTAAATGCTTTTAGTGTTCTCCTTGATGAGAAAGGTGTTAAAACATACAATTTCATTTAAAGCACCTCAAACCTATACCTCATAATACCGTTTCTGATATTGCTACTGATTCCATGGAGACGTGTCAATGACCTTTGGACTCAGGTTACGCAAGAAAGCAGTCAGCAATATTAGATATTGTAGTTTTATTTTTGTTATATAAGAGGTCTTAGACTAAGTTTGCTGACATGACCCCCATGGTGTATTACTCAAACCAGCCAAATCAAGAGATATGTTCTAGGGGGTACTGTGCTTTGGGCGTCAAAATAAGTATGTTATGTTTTCTTAAAAAATTTAAATATGATATCAAAATTTCGATGAATGTGTTTTCTACTCGCAATAGATAAAGTTCATCCCAAACCGCATTCAAGTATGAAAATGGGTATTTAATGTAAGTCACCTAGTTCTCAAAATGTAAAAATCATGTTCATGTGAATGTGCTTGTGCGACAAAAAATATAAATGCAAACACTTTTTCCCTTGTCTTGTTCGTTGCTATTTACAATCGACCTTTCATGAGTTAAAAGTTATAACAATTTCATCATTTCACATTACTTAGTTGCATAGTATTAAAGTAGACGGTGTCGCTTACTTCTTCAATCGACTTTCTTCTATTCATGGAAAGTTGTACCCTTTGTGCTCTAATTCTGTTTGGAAAACAATGTTTCCTTATCCAACACTCCATGTCATTTAACATCTACATTCTAAGTTGTGATATTGACATTCTATTTTTGGTAATAAATATTTTTAGGGCCATTCAAGAGTATGTTGATATACAGGTACTGGTTTCGCAGAACACTTTGAATTTTGTCAAAACATAGCCATAGCCGTTACGTATACAGACATGAATCATCCACCTTCAGAAGATTATCAGAAAACCTTATAATTGATTACAATTCCTTTATCACTGAATCAGATCCGAAAGCCTAATGCATGTCTCTACGTGTCATTATTAAGTGTATGTGTGTATTGTTATCAAAGTTTAGGAATGTAAAGATTAAGACACGCAAAAACACATAGCGATAAAAGTCATTCAAATTTCCCATCCACCTTAAGACTTTTTACAGCATATCAAAGGAATAACAAACTAAGATAAAAACCGATATCTATTCCTTGTCTGATCATCTTTTGTTCTAAATTTGCCCAAGTCATGCAAAAAATGAACATAGAAGCAGAATAAATTGTCATTAACGTTTTAGGCATAACATAAGGCATGATATAAAACACTATATTGTTTTACCTTTTAAATGATCACGATGTTCTAATTGGTACCTAAGTGTATGTAATTCTAAAACCATGCAACGCAAACGATGAATAGAGAATAAAGCACACACAAATAAAAATAACGTTTTATGAGTAAAAGTAAATTTAATCAACAGTCGTGACAAGCATACATTTACAAAAATATAAGTTTGACGTCAATAGATTAAATTTTGTTTACATTCAACCATTTGCCATTTCAAGTAAACAGTATTGAAGGTTAATCATGTCGTAAAGAAATATTGTGCATCTATTTTTCTTTTCAAGACAAAAACTAGACTTTAATTATATAAGATAAGGTTTATCGGTTGCTATGGTAACGTTGATGTATCACATTTGAAGCTAATCATATCGGTTATCTAAACAGTATCAGTTATACAACCCAAAAGACTAGGAGTATACTGTGTAGTCTCAGTTGTTCTACAACTTTCTATATGTCTTCATGTTCATCTTTTGTCATCTTTGTTGTAAAACATGTCAGTCATCCATGTTGTTACTAAGAAGGTGTTCGTAGATGGAGAACTTCTTCCTCAGCATTAACTCATCATTGAATAAGATTTATTAAACTTAAAATCTAATGATTTTATGAACATTCAAGTAGAAGTTATCATGTGTTGCAATTTTAGATATTGCATTTCATAGGCATTTATTTATTTAAGTTTTATTCATAACTAGATGCATACTTTAAATTGGGCAACTGCTTTGTAAACTTTAAAGATTTTATCAAATTTGAATAATTATGTAAATTTGGAAATTTTCGTCTGACTTGTTAGGAAACAAATGTCTTTAACAAGCTATTCACTCCAAGGAATATCTCATGACACGACTTACTCGTTTTAACTCTGAACCACCTGCCATCATGTGATTTTTCACTTTGTATTATTTCAAATTTGATTTCAATATTCAATTAAACAGATACAATCACTATTTGGTTACCGCACATATAAACTTTTCTCGAGAACACCAATAAACTGCAAATTCAGGAATATGTTCTAATCTTATAAAAAAAATGTACATGTGCAACAAGTTCGATGACCTTTAACTGTATACCATATATCAAATCTGCCAATGTACGTATAATTACAAAACATAAATATTTATGAATTCCATAGAAACTGAGCTATGGTATCACTCAGAAATATTCAGAGAGGCTATTTGTCATCCATTATGGTGGGCGCTGATTTCTTGTTCTGAACATCAGTCCAGGAATCCCAGGCACAGTCGACAATAGATATTTTCGTCCTTATTTCCATAACATAATTCCAATTGTCTGACACACTGGAGCCAAATGTTAGAGGGCGACCACTGCTCACAGATACGGTGACACTTTATCAACATTCCTCACTTTGTTGGCCATGAACACATTCGAATGATAACTGAGTGACAAGCCAGATAACAAAACTCATTTTTTATAACGGAGTCGCAAGCCAATGCATAACAGTTTCATGCCTATTTGTTAACAGAAATAAGTTTTGCATAAAATGTCAAACGATGAATAATAATTTTCGAATAGTAATCTTGTGTAAGCAATATGCAGTATACTTCAGGAATTTGTTTGGAGGCTGCATAGTTTACAGTTTATTTACAACTCTTCATTTGGAATTACTCCAAATTAAACTTTTAAACATATTTTTCACCACGGTTTATCTATTAACTCAATTCAATGCAAAGTTTACGTCTCCATTTGTATTCAAAGTTATCTACAGAAAATAAAGATGTTATCTAATACATATTTGAGGATACGACTATATCAATCAGTTTGTCAACTCTAGTTACAGCCATTTCTGGAGAGCAATCATGATCGGTAAACATCCAAAATGATTTTCTGTCATGGCTTCACCTTCCCGACATTAACCAATCGTGATTGGTTTACTTCTGTCAACAAATGATTCTCACTATTACGAGGATGGTTTACAAGGTTATGGTTTGGTCTGACATCTTACCAAAATCCTCGGCATAGATGTTTCCTTGAATATTCCATATATAATGAATATTGAAATATTTTGAATTGAAGATGATCGGTTTTGATATATTTTGCAAGGTCTGGACTGTTCCATATATAGTTTTTGTTATTAATGTTACGTTGTAGCGTGGTTCAATAACTCATTTGATAAACACAAGCACTCGGATCATGTGCACTATTCCTAGAGAGTTTGAGAGGTTTATGCACTGTATATATAAACTTATATCTTTCGGATCCATTTTCCAATGTTAAAATACAATACAATTTCAATCAAATGAAAAATGAGATTATCAATATCACGGAATGATGATATCCACAAAATTTATGATATCAATAAATATTTAAAATCAATATTTACCATAATGTAAACAACAGCTGCTTGTCTTACCAGCATATTCAAACAGTCTTACTAACTAGGATATCTACAGTAAGTATGCAATCTACCAATAGACACTAGACAATAGACAATACTTTTTTACCTTAAAAGGAATTCGTTTTGGAGAGTTTTAACATAGATTAAATGTAATAAATAACAAAATGAATATGAGTTTTTAAAAAGCATCATGAAATTATAAGACATGTGGTTTACAAATAATAAGACTAAGAAGATAAATGGACATTCAACAAGTATTTAAAAGTGAAATGCCTAGAGGTATATAGGCGTTCGAGCTGTTTTAGTCCTTGCTTTTGGCACTTTGTAGCGGCGGCCTGAAGGTAAAGGCTGATACTCTTGATTTAAAAAATGCGTTGGGTCACTTATGATTTTTCAGACGTTAAACGTACTTGCCGCTTATAAAGTAGTGAATGATTTTCGAAGCTGACCCCAGCTATTTTACCAGCTTACAATTTTGCTAAGTTTTGCTGAAACTGAAAGTGAGAGACGAGAACCAGCACTGAAAAGAAAATGTGAGTATACTCTGAATATATGTAGTGTAAAATAACAGCATAACAGATTGTTAAACATCAAAGGAACGCAATGTATGCATTACATGAAGGGGTTGTTGACATTTCCAGACAGAATGGATCATGCATATCCTTACATAACCAAACTTTGCCTGAGGGCATAATAACCAATCATAGTAAAACATTGAAAGAACTCCAAAATTGCTTTTATATCTATTATCCTGAAAGTAAATAAATTGCATGTTTTACTCGACGCTACAGTAGTCACACCGAACGAGGCATTTTGCTCTCTTGTCCGTGTGCTTAACTCGTATTACTAATATTACTACAATATTTAACCAAAGATCTTTATCAAATGAACAGTCACTGTGGGGAAAGATGGCAACGAAGTCCGATATTTTTATTCAAGCTAGTCAAAAAAATATTCTTGACAAATCAGTTGTTTCCGATATTTATAGAAGCTTATGGCCACTGGAAAGCTAATTATGACGACTACACAGGTTATTTACTAAACACACTGAAGGAGAATGTTTGAATAATATAGTATTAATTGAACAGAATATCAATCCATTAATCCAAAGCCATTAATCAAACAGCCATGTGATGCTCTGTCAAATGTTTACCAGTGGTGTTTGGACACCATGATTGCTTCTGAGACATGGTTGTCATAAACAGATCCAGAACCTTTAAACTAATTTAAGAGGTCACATACAAGTCATTCAATGTTTGTACTGTATCCGTTTGTAATATTTGAATGCCAGAATCGCTAGAGAGACATTTCTGACTGAGGCAAATATCATTAGGTTAATTTGAAATATGGAACAAATCAATTTTCAATTAGGTATATGGTAACATGTAAACGTGTATAGATAAGTGTTCAGGACGTTAACCCCATCATCTATTTTAAGTTCTGTCTTCAATTTGTATTTTTGAATGTTCCCCCTTAAAGTATAGAAGAAAGTTTATGTGTAATGATGATGTTATCATCCGCATGTGATTATACATGTACTTGTTTGTAAAGAAACAATTATATATGGTATGTCTTCTCTCTACTTGCTTTTCAGCTACATATTATATTCTTTTGTTTTGAACAATAACGAAATTATATTATTTCTACACGTACCACACGGGACAAATATGTTATCAGTTGATCACAATGTAATACATCAAACGATTTAATGCTTGAACTGAAGAGAAACAGGAACTAGATGTAAATCAAGTAATTGTCACCGGCACCCAAATTATCATTTGAATTTTTAAGAGAAAAAAAGGTTCCATAACACTTTTGTGTCAATAGCATTAGAATTAGTTGATAATTGAAACGTAAAGATATATTTTCAAAAATAACCAGTAAACTTACAAACAACATCAGGTGATCACAAGCTTCACATTCGGGTTCCAGATATACGAGCTTGCATTTATCCAATAATAAGCTTTGTGGACAATATGAAGAAAACTGGAGTAAAAGGGAAATACGGCACTAATTTTTGAAAAAAAAGTCTTTGTGACTCTTAAAATAATATCATGGTAAGCTTGTCAAAATAAGGAACTCATATGTTATTATAGCAGCTCTTTTGATTCCAGCAAACTATGGTGTAGAGAGAAAAAAAGTTGTCATGAAGGTGCGGACAAACTACTAATATAAGGAGGATATTTACCAATTGTCAAAATTAATTGTTCAAAACCTCTTTTCCTATCACATTTACAATCAACTGTATACCTACAATATATACTAAGATAAAATTATATTTTATCCAGTTAATTCTACATTTTAACCCCTAACTTGTCTTAACATATATCAGTGGTTCTGAACTGAAGAAAACAGTTATATAAACAATCTACGATAAGCCAAAAGGGTTCCTTTTTTAATATTTGTTTGACCTGAAAGAGGTAATCCCCAAGACAATTCATTCGCGTTTGGTCTCCTTTCTTGTAGTTTGATGAAGAAATCTAATATTTTGTAATATTGATGCCATCGTCATATAACTGAATGTGTTCAAAGGTACGTAATATAAAAACGTACTTGTTTTGCTATGACTGTCTTAAGATTTATTTACAAATACAAACTATCAGAGATTCTGGAGTGTAATCATTTAACGTCTTTCCCATTGTATAAAAGTCGGTAAATTAAAATATTTTCCTTTGCAAAGCGGTGTTAAAGGAGTTATTTTCAATTAATATTTTTATTGTTAAGAAACAATTTAAGGGGTAGTTTGAACTTAAGTTTAAGAAAAGACTTCAGGTATTCAGTAAAGAATAGACTGCGAAACCTCGTGCACAACTATAAACGAGTTTGAGGAGTCTATTCAACTTAAACCTAAATTCGAAACCGGTTTAAGTCAACGCACAACTTGCACGTGAACCTCGCAACACACGTCCCTGTTTACTATTGACGAGTTTTACCATATGACGACTTATAAAAAGAAATCACGTGAGCTCAATGTCATTCTCAACAGCTACGCTCAAGGAACAACACCGTTATTGAAAATGCCCCCCAAGAAAAATCATGTTATGCCTTAAATTTGATATTTGTAAGTTGATGTTGGTTTCATTTTCCTAATGTAATTTTGTTGTTTTACTACTATTCACTACTAACAGAATCTATTATTAAATAGAAGACTATACGCAAGTCTATAAAGTAGACCTGCAATTGACAATGTTCTTATTTTAAAAGTACAAATATGTCTTTTTCTAAAAGCTGTTCACCACTTAAATAGAAATTGTAAGTCATACATTAAATCCTTACGAAAGATAATTAGGGATATAGAAAAACATGTTTTTTGGCGTGCATTTTTATGTTTCTCAACGAATAAGTTCTACGGCTACATGTGTTGAAATAACAACATTTATTCATAAAAAGGCCTAGTGATGCATAACATATATAATCATTCTCCACAAATTAGCTCATTTGCCACACATTTAGAGACATGATTTAGTCCATGTCAATAGAGATTAAACAAACCTTCAAAGCAATTTGCACGGGATGCACGTGCGTTGTCACAGCAACTTTGAAATTGACATAAAATTCAACAAGCGAACTCGTCAGAAACAGCACTTTGTAACAGGCGCTAAATTTTAGGACTGAATAACAAACGCGATTTTTTATGTATGTTTTAATGTCACCAGATGTATAATTGTTAGGGAACAGATAATAAATACATAGTGAACAGTTTGCGTGACAGTATTGAGATTAACATCTAATTTAACATTATATCGAAAATTATTAATTTAGGTTTAAAATGATATATACCCAAAAACGATGTATCAAATTCCTCGTTTATGTAATTTTTTTTTGTCACGAGTAGCTGCATCAGACCTCCCTGTAGCAAAATATTGGGTTTTTTTTACTTGGTCAATTTGTGTCAGCAAAAACTGATTCAATCAATATATCATAAATTAGAAGAAATAAGAGTTTAAATAATAAATATGATTAGTGTTTTTTACTTCAGCTATCAGACATTGAACATATATGTAAGGAAGCATTGTGAAAAAATGTATTCGAGTTCATTATAACGCGAAATCTTGAATTATCTACTTCATACTCTAATATTGCCTATCAGTTGAGAACTCTTCTTGAATTAGAATTTGAATAGACGTTTATCAAACAAATATATTAGATACATTTTCAAATCTTGTTCGGTGAACTTCGTTTTTTATATGCGAACCCTCATGAGGAAACGGCAATTATTTTGGCAGCGTTTAGAGCCTATGAGGTTGAGATCAAAACAGTTTTTTGGTCGTTGTTTGATTTTGCATTTGAATCAAATTAAAATTTGCTTTGAAATATAACTTTCCTAAAAAAATTATTTAAATATGATTTTCACAATGTGGTTGTCCACACAGATATAACCTGTTTGAAACTCGTAAACTTTATTTATTATATAACTGTCTACGCAAACAAGTTTTTAATTGTGACGACACATAATGAACTTATTATGAAATTCAATTCTTGAATAAACTGTCGGCCTTTATAGCTTAATTCGATTCACCGTTTTAGTAAGATTTGCTTTCCGCGTGAAATTTCAAACATGCAGGCATTTATGCACTGGAATCTAATGAACACCTCAAGGTTAAAAAGTAAAATTCGGGTGGACTCGTTAGCCTAATGATGACATTTATAATTCATCACAATTATTCATGATATCAAAAGAGGTTACACGATACTATTTGAATGTCACTTTGATAATTGTGATTAATGTGTTTATGTAGATGACGACCTTGGGTTGCTACGTGCATATACAACTTTTTTTTCATGAGATATACACTGTACTTGACAGACTTGCAACTAGAATTTACATTAAGTATTGCGAGAAAACGTGTTCCAAACTTCTCTGCGTTGATAATTATACGATCACTAATGATTTACTGGTATTTTTTATTTTAAAAAAAAACAAGAAATCTATCATTACAATCTCCTCTCTATCCTTGTTCATGATCACAATCGTCCATATGGTTTTCAACAGAAAACTATCTGATATTCATTCAAAGAGCTGAGTAATGCTGAAAGTCTAAAACTTACCGTGATGGTTATGAACTGATTATTACTGATGAACTGATGAATTATAACTAGAGGGACAAAGACTGAGATCAAGATTCTCTCCTGAGGTTGACGAGGGTCATTCGTGTCGCTCGTGTTAATATTAGATCTCTATCTCACTCGATAAGATAATCATGACATTAGTGAAAAAAGACAGATATCCTCTATTTAATCAAACAATTAAAAATCAAGGTACATTTAAACATGAAGTTAATATTTTCTTCGTTTTAATTTTTCTGCCATGATAAAGGTGTATCATACAATGAAATTAACGTCTACAAACTACACTTTCAGGACTTGAAATTGTCACATCACAAATCTATAAGCATCCAATCCCACTATCAAAATACACACAAGGGAACACTTAGTGGATTAAGTTGATACCAGTAATGGATCGCAACACATCAAGAATATTTAGACTGACATGTATCAAAGAGCCATAACTGATTGATCCTGTTCAAGGGAATTTCACAAACACGGGCAATTAGATCTAAAGTATCACCGATAAAAGTTTCTTAATTCGTAACTGTGTTTGAACCAACTTGAACGTATATAGGAATATATACTCTGGAACAAAGTTTACAATGAGGTTTCTACCGGCATCATCAATTTGTGTATACGAGTCCGAATTAAATCCTTAAAGACATGATTGTATAAATCAAAACATGTTACGTGTATTTGAACATCCTGTTTCAAAATTAGAAAAGTTTTTTCAAAGCATTTCCTATACAAGTATTTACCAATAAAAGAGGTTTCTCATCACAATATGTCGAAAAATTAAGTTTCAACCTTATACTTTGTTTAAATAACGATTTCAATAACAAACTTTTTTACCAGTTAAACATGAATCTGAAATTACCTCTTTAACTAAATGGTAATTGCAAACTTAACATGAACCAATATTGAAACGTCTGTTTGAAGCATTCCCTTTTCAATTATTTAGCAACAAAAATGCTTCAGTGGATTATGAATTATGTATAATATCATAACCATGATTGATGTTTTTCAAACCAATGGACTTCTGCCATTGTTCTAGACATTCTGGATCCACGGATTCAGAAAGTGTTGTGTGAAAGTATTGAATAGTATTGACCACAGTGACGTTTCCTTTGTGGTTTAGAATATTTATTGAATTCCTTTTATTTCTATTAATTGTTTCATAAATAGTCAACTTGTCATGTCTAATAGAAAAAGCCTATGTTATCATTGCATTTTAATTACTCATTAAGAATCACAGCTGTAAATTTCACGAGTGACCTAATAAACAGTAGTAAAGATCTTTCCGGACCATTGAAAGAGACAAACTTATCACAACATGACCTATATGACATACATTGTATACATATACATGTAGTATGTATAGTGGAGTCATCATTCGTCTCCGATATCTTATTTTAGTGTTCCTTTGATTTACAAAAGTAGAAATTACTTAATGAGAAATGAAAAAGATTCAATGATATATTACTTAAGCTTTTTCCTATTTCATTCTCTTGCACAATCCGTCATCACTTTTAAAGGGGCAGTAGCACGTTTAAGGGGGGGATTATTAGGTGATGTAAGGAAAATGAAAATTAATGGTTCCAATTGAAAGAAAATGTATTTATTCTAAATTAAAAAGTAATAAATAAAATATATAAGGTAAAGTTTAGCCATGCGATTCCTTTTTCTTACACAAAATGAATTAAAGGTGTTCACACCAAATGGCCGCCAATGGATTTTATGTGAATCTTCATACTTTGTCCTCTGACTATGGTGGCTTGTGTAATGAGATGTTTGACACTGTCAACATAATACATTAAGCATTAACTTACAATTATCAGTGAAAATTGTAAAATATAAAATTATCAAAGAAGGTGCTCCCGCCCCTTTAAACGTGAACGGAAATACCGCCATCTTGATCATTAAAACATCAGCATTGATATCCAATGAGAAAAGAATGCAGAACAAGCCAGGGTTAAAAAAATAAAATCAATGGTGTTGCCAGGTCACTTCTCTATTACTGACATGAATAGTATTTGAAGAGATCTTAGTTCGATTTAAGATCCTTAATAAAGTCTATCGCCAATAGTGAGTTTTAAAATTGATAACATTTATTGATGTCAAGTCGTATTCTCAATGTGATGTAATTGCCATTTAAAGAGATCAATGTTTCAAACGCCAGTGTCAAATAACAAATCTCCAATAAATCTATCGCCAATAGTGAGTTTTAAAATTGATAACATTTATTGATGTCAAGTCGTATTCTCAATGTGATGTAATTGCCATTTAAAGAGATCAATGTTTCAAACGCCAGTGTCAAATAACAAATCTCCAATAAATTTAGGGTGCCAGAATGTTTATGTTATCTAAATTCATTCAAAAACATGTTCTAAGTGAAACGCGAATGTCAAATGTTCAACTCAAATGTGTTGAAATTGAATAAGATTTACTATTTTCAATTGGATTAATCCCAATAGTGTAATTCTTCATTTAATTTCTTCATTTCAACTGATTTTACAGTAGCAACATTAGGATCGGGATTGTTTCATAAAAAACTCAAATGCAAATATTAGCTTGAAATAATACAAATATGTATGTTAGTTTGCTTTTGTTTCGGGAAATATGACAAAATCATTTATTATAATATTTTCAGGTATGAGAATATCTTTTTTGGCCAACTGTTAGAACGTCCAAAATGTTAATAAATTAAAATCTTTTGCGATCTCACCATCGATTATGTTACAAAAGACACGAAATTAATCTAAACCTCCCCATTAAAGGGGACGTAGCACGTTTTTTGACCATTTTCTTTTTCAAGTTGTTAATTGATAATTGTACGTAAATGCTAAATGTATTAATTTGATACTGTCAAAAATCACATTTCACAAACCAATCACCCATAGCCAGAGAACAAATCATAAAGATTCACATAAAGTCAATTGGCTGCCATTTTTGTGTGAACACCTTTAATTTAATTTAAGTAAAAAAAATTTTATCTTTGATTTATTACTGCTTCATTTAGTTAAAATACATTGTCTTTCAATTTGAACCATTTATTTGACATTCTTGACATCACCTTATATACCCTCTAAAAACATATACTGCCCCTTTAAAGTGTTCCTTGCGCCAGTCTCAGGCACTAGCTTATTTTAACCTTGCAGCGTTTCCTTAACCTTTATGTGACAGATACAAAAAACGTTTCATCATTTTCGGAATGTGAATTCAAGGACTGTTTCAAAAGTTACTCCTCCCAGTTCATTATAATAGGTTAATATTTCCTTCAATTGCTGTAGGTCAATAGGACTTAGTATAGGCCATTTTTCAAGCGCAATACATGGTGTAAGTCACAAATCATTTCGTTAGGACTTGATATGTAGATAATTCTGTGGCAAGTAATTACCGTTATTCCGTAATTATTTAAGAAACATAATCGATGATTGGTAAATTGCTGCTTTCCTTTGATGACTGATCTATGTGTTTGAATTGCAAGATATCCCAAATATATGTTTATTGCTGTCCTGTTTAAACATTTCAGATTTGAAGCGTTTCAATCATCTGGCCTCTGTGTTCACAGGGATGAAACTATTGTTACGTATATGAGTGTTTCCTACTAGAAGCTATTAAAAAATAAAGTTCAAAAATCATTTTATACAGAAAATGGCCATGGTTAGATAAAAGCATAATTGCAAGAGGCTAACTGAGCATATCACATCACTTTTGAACTGCATACAAATCTCCGACCTTGAGCTTTTCTAGTTCAGAAATGTCAACTATTGAAATCTTAAATTCTTCCAAAAAGAGTAATTGGATACTGCTCAAACTTGATGCATGTCCTTGTGAAGATATTTTAAAAAATCATCTTGTTAATGTTTCTTAAATAGAAAATGAAGTGTTACAGATATGCACTCAGTTTCTGACAAAAATATAACCTTTGAAGTTTGATTGCTCTTAAAATTGAAGTTTGAAGTTGATTAGGGAATGAAACTCTAAATGATTAACACTTGTGATTATAAATCAACACACTAGAGATTTTAAATGGACAGTCCCTTCGGGGTATTTTTGTGGAAACCAAACTTTCATTTAAGCGTTTCTTTATCAAGTCAACCAAAACTTTACCCCCGGTTATATGTTTCAACTTGGTTGTGTTATAATCATGTCCTAATAACATTACATGCATAAACTAAAATGTTTCTTTTAATGTCGTTTCCACAACAAATAACCCGATAGGATTGTCCTTTTATCGATTCATCTAATAGGAAACCCTTGTTCGATTTTACTGTTTAGGTCGACGTGCTCCCTGCATTCTGGCACACAGTGTTCCATGATGCTCCATTTAAAAGGTACATGTAAGTTGAGTTTTTGTTAATATCCGGCTGAGCATACTTAGCCTTTGGAGGCATTGTAATGACTACAAATTTGCTGCAGAAACTCCATATATAACTAAAGCCAAAAATTATTATGCATTTAATAGATCGTTTATGTTGTGTTTTCACTTCTAAAGTGATTGATTAGTGTTGAAAAGTTAATGATATAGAGAAAGTTGCAATTGATTACAAAGCCAAAAGATAAAAGAGCACGTTGACTATAAATCATTAGAAAAAAATCGCAAGAGCTTTTTAAGATTATCACCACACATAACTTTTCTCCCCACAGAGGTAGATCAAGTCATGAAATGTTGATCGAATGTCTGTTCTTATTAGAGCAAATCCTTGGAATCCAACAGTTTCCGCCTCGCACCACAATCCATTTGAATTGTTTTATCAAACGATAACGCTTCCCGCATAGAAAGGTGGCTCACATGACAATGCCTTTGACATGAATCGGTAGCCAAATTGATGAAATTAGGACAACGCATTCGTGTGTGCCTCCAATCAGGCGTCTACTATTTTACCCCACAAACTCGGCGAATAAGAACAGAGGCTCGATCAAAATTTCATGACTTGATCTGCCTCTTTTGAGAGAGAATGGGAATCACACTGTATACTTGACAAATTTCATGACGTCTATTTCAACTCATGCCTTGGTTCAATGGCAGAAGCATCTTCACGCGAACTTATAACGTTGCTACATGTACATCATCACAAGGTAGCCATTTAAATATGTAAATATAACATTGCTTCCCTGTGTGGGATCTTAATTGCGGTCAAGAGGTTTCGAGATTGGCTTATGATAGCAAAATGTTAATTTGTTTGCTCAATATCAAGGCATATATATAAATATTCATGCAACAACATGATGTTATGTTATTTATGAAAAACTCAGCAAAGGCTTATTGAATGGAGGATTCATATTATATTGAGGAAAATACCTACTTTGAGGTACCAAAGGGGCATTCTGTGATATTAGTATCAAAATAATCTGGTAGTTTTCTGTCAGGCCACAGACAGTGACAAAATACAGCTCCGTTAAAGACATACATCGTCCTGTCTGCATATTGATCAACATTTAGTCTGTGTCAAGGACAAACCACACACATATTGGTCAAAGGGCATTTACCCTCATTCTTTGATCATGGAATTAAACTGTGAATGTTTTGTTTGGTTAATGAAATAATCAATTTTATAGTTAAAAGAAACAATTGAATTATTTCTCACCTTTCTAGAGGTGAGTACAATTCAGGTTTAAACTATTTCCTTGGGCTCTTGTGAACATATCTTGTCAATATGGATATCAATAAACGAAGAAAATATTTAAAAGTTATACTCAGATTATCATACTATATGGTAGCATATTTATTTATCATGAGGACATCCTGTTATCTTACTATTGATATGAGTTATATCTCGTACATTTTGCAGGTCACAGACAGTAATATATTGAGTTTCTGTTCAAGGTATTTGTCTCATCGTAGTGATACTTGTCATCAAAAGAAATTGTCAATATTAACAACAAAACATGTTCATTACCATCACAGGCAGCATAATGGTTTTCATTTTAAATCACCATTTTTCATGATGTCCTTAATCTTAGAACTTAGATGTGCCAGATGCCTCAAAGCAATGTAATTATTGTTAGTAAGCTAGTTGTTATGCGTTCTTATTCCTCATTATCCAAACACCATGTGTGTTTGGATCACATTGCCGCCATAGACAGCCGTTACAACTGTTTATCTAACATTGATCATTTAATAATGTGCTGCTGGAACAGTCAAAAACTATTCGAAAGTTCAAAACATTGTTTCGGCTTTTGAATATGAATGGAGTTCGGTACCATTCATTCATTAAACTTTGGATGTTTAAATGATAAAATGTTGTTTTAAGTTGTCAATGACACAAATTGACTGCACATCGTAGAGAATCTCAAATTACGAATACTAATGAGAAAGTTAAATGTCAATTTTTACGAAAAACTTTAAGTGCTGTTAAATTTCTCATATCATTTCTGTTAAAATTATGATAACATGGTTAATATATTTTTCATGACAAAAATAAAATCATTCCAAACAAGCTTATTTTAATCAAAACATATGACAAAAATTACAAAAAAAAATTCAATGCCCCAGTCGACACACTGTTATCAAGAAACAGAATAAAAGTCATAAGCTATTAAATGCTTCTTCAAGTCACATTATATTTGCGCATATTTGAACCGCTTTGTGGCTCTTTATGTAATTGATCAATTCGCAATTTCCTGATAACTTCACTTGGGTGACCTTATAGACAAGCACATGTTAGATCGTCAGAATTAACAAAGATTGAACAGTCCATCTAGATGTAGTTGCTACCATAGCTGTCGAGTTGTTTCCGGTAATGTAATGGCAGTGGAAACTTTCTGTGCCTTTCAACCGATATCGCTGAATAAATATGGCCATTTCTGACATTATTTGATTGTATTAGATGTTTAGTACTCTCCCGATATATAACAGCAACAAGTTGTATATATTCGTTACGCTACGCTGTAAGTGTGATATGTCAAGAGTCATTCACTGTATTCTTTTGTTCTCGTATTTTAGGAAGACACTCGGCCCATTTGATTTACGTGACCTTCACATTTGTTAGGTCACAGTGAAGCCAACCTTCTTTTAAAGCTTATAAAAGTAATATGTTAAAATTGTTCTCTAAATTCTCATATTTTGCAGTAACCTTCTTTTTGAAGGAATTAGGGACAAGTCGATTTGGATGGTCTGAATGACGTCTAGTAGAATGACCAATCTTGACAATAGACTTTTTCGACACATTGTAATTATTTCAACATCAATTTACGGCGGGGGATCTTGTCACAAAGATGATTGATCTCGTCTCCAAAATGCGATCACCTTCTTATTTTGATAGGGAAGAAGTAAAAAGTATTAAGAAAACATCATTATGTATTTTCATGTCAATACAAGCATTCTTTCTTTCAAACTGTTATGTAAAGCTAATTGAATAATTTAACAAATTGTTTAGAATAATAATGTTTGTCGGCTATGTCAATTTGACCGTGCTCTATATTAAACATGTCAGGGTGTTTTGACATTGCTGAAAATACAACTTGTCTATGAAATGTTATATTGGAATATCAAGTAAGACTTACTAACATTGTCTGCGACCTTTATTTCTGTAATGATTTGATTTGATGTTTATTACCTTCCAAATATATATCTAATTACAAATATAAATGGTAGACACTGAAGGACCCTAGTCATGGCGTTTCATTTAATTGATCTATATCCAGATAATCCCTTACCAAATCGTGTAATCAGCAGCCAAATTTGTTGTTACAATTATAACTTAGAAGATTTTAATTAACGTTGATTTCTATTATGATAGAAAAATCATGTTGATTTAACTCTGTGTTAGTGTTTAACACAGTCAAATTAAATATCTAATTACCAAATATTTATTAAAGGCGCTTGTAAAGACTATCATTTAAATTTTTCTTAGCGGTATGCTATGTTAGGCCTGGGAGTGACGTCCCTTTTGGAAGTGTGTTTTTGAATGCTCGGTTTATGCTGTCTGTCGGTCAGTCCGTCGCTGCGTTAATGTTGCTGAAACATGTTGTAATGCCTGCATGGTGTTTTACGGAGAATTATGAATAAACTTCAGTCAAGGGACATCATGCCTGTTTTTTCTGAGTAAGCGGCTGCGAGGGGACCGCCACAGTAAAACACCCGGCGCACGTGATTCACGAAATTAGGAGACATGGACCTGTCAAGCTCTACTCGGACTCGGAAACCAACGGACAGGTTTCTTCAATGGCAAATTGAACAGCACGAAAGTAGGTTTAAGTCTGCAGTTACGAACTGGAAAAGGTATGCAAATGTTTTGAGTAGAATGTTGTCAGAGTGTAATGTAACTGCTGAAGAGTTGAGAAAACAGAGAGAAATGGTTGACATTCGAAGAGATTCAGTTACCATAGAATTTGACAATTTAAACAGAGTTTTACCACAGGATGAGGAATGTGTAAATAACGAAAGATATTTGAGGCTAGAACATGACCATTATGAATTAATGAGGGAAGTGAGTGATAAGATATGTGAAATAGAAGCTTAGAATAGTGACCTTGATGGTAAAAGTTCAAAACACAGTAGTAAGAGAACTGTTGTTTCAAAAGCTTCATCTCAGTCTTCAACTTTGTCAAAAACCAAA
Source organism: Steromphala cineraria (assembly GCA_916613615.1). Lineage (NCBI taxonomy): Eukaryota > Metazoa > Mollusca > Gastropoda > Trochida > Trochidae > Steromphala > Steromphala cineraria. Next base: position 25,524,432 of record OU744721.1, read on the forward strand.
TTAACAGCTGCAACAGAGGCTGCTGCTTTAAGAGCTAAATTACAGTATTTACAATTGGAACATGAGAAAAAGTTTGAACTTGCAAGATGCCAAACTCGCATGAATTTGTCAATTGCTGAAGCAAAATTGGATGCTATTGTAAAGATAGAAAAAGAAGAAAGAGACTTTGTTGACATTACAGAAAGGTTAAATTTACCTTCAACTGATCAGTCAGAATATGTTCAGAGTTACATTGAGAGTTTACATACAGTTGATGAATGTGGAGTTGATAATTCCAATGCACAGATATCTGAGGATCAAGTTAATGTTTCAGGTAGAGATCACCTCAGTGATACTCAGTTACCATCCACATCAGTTCAACAACAGGTAATCTACCAACCTAACGACCAGAACATCACTCAGCCAGTCAACCAACCTGTTAATCAACTAGACAACCAGCCCAACTTCCAGTCGGTCAACCAACCTGTCAACCAACCCATCTTCCAGTCGGTCAACCAGCCGGTCAACCAACCTGTCAACCCACCGATCTTTCAGCCAGTCAACCAACCTATCTTTCAGCGAGTCAACCAACCCATCTTTCAGCCAGTCAACCACCCTCCCAACCAACCCATGTTTATGGAACAAGATTCCGGTCAAGTATTCAGAATGTTGGCTCAACAAGTAAGTTTAGGACGTTTGCCTACACCAGAACCAAATGTTTTCTCAGGGAATGCTCTTTTATATCCTGAATGGAAAAGTGCCTTTGAAGTTTTGATTGAGCGTAGGGGAATTCCACCAAATGAAAGAATTTATTATTTGAAAAAGTATTTAGCTGGGCCAGCTAAGGAGGCTGTTGAAGGGTTCTTTCTATTGAATACACCAAATGCATATGAGGAGGCAAAGAAACTTATCGAGGAGAGATATGGAAACTCTTTTGTTATCGCGAGTGCATTTAGGGACAAACTTGAGAGTTGGGGTAGAATACAGTCAAGAGACGGTAAAGGTTTGAGAAAATTTGCTGACTTTCTTAGACAATGTGAAACTGCAATGACATCGGTTGATAGTTTGAGGATATTAAACGATGAGAGAGAAAATCAGAAACTGATTCAGAAGCTACCAGAATGGTTAGGGCACAGCTGGCGCAGAGTAGTAGCAGAACACAGAGAGAAAAGAAAGGCTTTTCCTCCATTTTCACGGTTTGTAAAGTTTGTTGTACATGAAGCTAACATTGCATGTGATCCTGTCACTTCAGCCCAGCCAAGAATGGAACAGAGACTAAGAGACACAACCAATACTCAAGTGAGATCAAGCCGGAGACCACTTGCTGAAAAGACATCCTTCTCTACGGAGACCAAGAAGGTAACAGACCAGAAGAATGTAACTTCACCTGGAAAGGAATCAGAGAAGGTAAACATTGGTGAGAACAAAGCTTGTATTCTCTGCAGTCGAGATCATTGTTTGGACAAGTGTAGGGTATTTCTTGCTAAACCATTGAATGAACGCAAACAGTATGCATTTGAGAATCATCTATGTTTTGGATGTTTAAATGCAGGCCATCAAGCAAAGTTTTGTAAACAGAGACTAGTGTGCACAAAGTGTTCAAAACAGCATGCTACATCATTTCATGGTGATTATCCAGGAGCAAACAGACCAGATCTCGGCTATCAAGAACAGAGAACTAAGGTGAAAGACTCACAAACAGCAATTTCCATGATGAGTGAAAGAACAGAGGACAATGGTGATGGAAAATGCAGTATGATTGTGCCTGTTTGGCTGTCAGCTAAAGGAGGAAATGAAGAGAGATTGGTATATGCTCTATTAGATTCACAATCCGATACAACGTTCATTCTTGACAAGACCTGTGATGCACTAGGGCTAGATGGACCTGAAGTTCAACTTAATCTATCAACAATGACAGATGAAAACCGTCTTGTGAGCAGTCGTAGAATAAAAGATTTGAAAGTCCGCGGCCACAATGGATCAGTGACAATTCAGCTTCCTGTAACATACACAAGATCAATCATGCCAGCAAACTTATCACATGTACCTACACCTGAGAAAGCAAAACAGTGGGAACATTTAGCTGAGATAGCTGATGACCTGCTCCCTTTCAGTGACATTGAAGTTGGACTATTAATCGGTTATAACTGTCCGAAAGCTATCATGCCAAGGGAGGTGATAGCACCTGTTCATGATGATGAGCCATATGCGGAGAGAACAGATCTCGGTTGGGGAATCGTTGGTATCGTCAAGTACACCGAAGATGATAGGAATGATCCTATCGGTACAAGTCACAGAATTATCTCACGTGAGGTTCCAGCTCAGCTTTTGACTTCATGTGAAGTGCGTCCTACAGGAAATCCAAAAAGTGTCCACTTTTCAGTTCCAACCACAATCAAAGAGAACATATTACCAAAGGATGTTGGAAAAATGTTCGAATTGGATTTTAGTGAGAATGCTGGTGACCAAAAGATTTCTTATGATGACAGAAAATTCATGAAGATAATGACAGCAGGAATTCATAAGACTGATGAACATTATGAGATGCCACTACCTTTTAGAGATAAAGAGCCAAGTCTACCAAACAACCGAAGTCTTGCTGCACACAGATTTCGTCGTCTTCAATCACAGTTCAAGAATAACAGTCAGTATCGGGAAGACTATTCAGCATTCATGAACAATATCATACAAAGTGGACATGCTGAGAAGGTGCCAGAATCAGAGTTACAGTTGGATAATGGACATGTGTGGTATATACCCCATCATGGGGTTTATCATCCAAAGAAACCAGGAAAAATTAGGGTTGTCTTCGATTGCAGTTCTAAATGTGATGGAATATCCTTGAATGACTGTCTACTTAAGGGCCCTGATCTTACAAATGACCTTGTGGGTGTACTCTGTAGATTCCGTTTGGAAACAGTTGCCGTCATGTGCGACATCGAGCAAATGTTTCATCAATTTAAGGTAAATCCAGAACACAGAAACTACTTGCGTTTTCTATGGTGGGATGATGGACAGATTGCAGAGTATCGTATGACAGTTCATCTTTTTGGAGCCGCTTCATCGCCTGGATGCGCAAACTTCGGCCTCAAACAGACAGCAAAAGACAATCAACAAGAATGCGGCGAGACAGCAGCAAATTTTGTACAGCAAAATTTCTATGTTGACGACGGGCTTTCTTCCTTGCCAACTGTTGAGGAAGCCATACAACTTATTGGTGATAGCAAGAACATGTGTGAAAGGGGTGGACTCCGTTTACATAAGTTTGTTTCAAATTCAAAGGAAGTTATGGCTGCGATTCCTTCTTCTGAACAATCCAAACTTATGAAAGAGATAGACATCTTCAGTGAACCACTACCAATGGAGCGAGTGCTTGGAGTGCAATGGTGCATTGAGCTGGACACGTTTCAATTCCGGATTACGATGAAGGACAGTCCATTGACAAGACGCGGTGTATTGTCCACCGTCAGTTCAATATATGATCCCCTTGGTTTTTTAGCCCCATTTGTTCTTAGAGGAAAACTGATTTTGCAGCAGTTATGTAAAGAAGATAGTGACTGGGACAGCCCACTACCAGAGTATTTACAAAATCAATGGGATTCATGGAAAAGGGAAATCATTCTACTTCAGTCACTCAACATCAGCCGATGTGTCAAACCTCCAAACTTTGGAAACATAAAGAAAGTTGAACTGCATCACTTCTCAGACGGTAGTACCTACGCATACGGACAGTGTTCCTATCTACGCCTTGTCAACAGTGATGATCAAGTCCACTGCGCATTCTTGATGGGTAAAGCAAGAGTAGCGCCAACAAAGCCTATGACAATTCCAAGAATAGAATTAACGGCAGCAGTCATTTCAGTCAAGGTCAGTACTTTCTTGAAGAATGAACTCCGACTCAGGGAATTTTCTGAAATCTTTTGGACTGATAGTCGTATTGTCTTGGGATATGTCAACAATGATGCACGCAGATTTCATGTGTTCGTTGCGAACAGGATACAACAGATCCGGAATAGAACTGAACCTGAACAGTGGAGATATGTTGCCACAAAACTGAACCCTGCTGATGAAGGATCAAGAGGATTACATGCAAAAGATCTACATTCATCGAAATGGTTGCAAGGTCCGGAGTTTTTGTGGGAAAAAGACATCCCTGAATCAGATATGTCAACTGACGGCGAAACAATTTCTTTACATGACGATCCAGAAGTCAAAAAGGTAAAGTCTGCACACAGTTTAGCAACCTCTGCTCAACAAAAACAGAACAGTCTACTTCCCAGATTGGAATACTTCTCGGATTGGTTCCGTCTCAAGAGAGCAGTCGCAAACTGTATGAAGTTTACAAACAATTTGAAATTGGTTACGAAGTCTGGAAAACCTGTATCCAAATCAGTTGAAATTGAAGATCTTCGCAAAGCTGAACTGATAATCATCAAACATGTTCAAAATGAGAGCTTCAATGATGAAATTTGTATTCTTCAAGGACTCAAAATGAACGAAGAAAAGGTTAAACGGAAAGAGACAGTTGAAAGAAAGAAAGCTCTGAAAACAACAAGTGCCCTTTTCAGACTTGACCCATACTTAGATTCGGATGGACTGTTACGTGTAGGTGGACGGTTGAAACTTGCGTCAATGTCCGATGCAGTGAAGCATCCAGTGATTCTTCCTAAAAGGCACCACATTACTCAACTGATAGTTAGAGACTGCCATGAGAAAACTCAACATCAAGGTAGAGGTCTAACTGTAAATGAGATCCGTTCAAGAGGATATTGGGTTATAGGTTGTAGTTCAACAGTGACAAACTTCATCTCCAAATGTGTCTTATGTAGGAGACTCCGTGGAAACCCCCAGAAGCAGAAAATGGCAGATCTACCATTTGACAGAACTGAGGAGGCCCCTCCGTTCACTTACAGTGCAGTTGATCTTTTCGGCCCATTCTACGTCAAGGAAGGTAGAAAAGAACTGAAGAGATATGGAGTTCTATTTACTTGCATGGGATGTCGAGCAATCCATATTGAAACTGCAAACTCACTGACAACTGATTCCTTCATCTGCGCCCTCCGTCGATTCCTAGCTTTCAGAGGCCCAGTTCGACAACTCCGCTGTGACAGAGGGACTAATTTTGTAGGAGCTCTGAATGAATTTGAAGAATCAAAGTCACAAATTGACCATACTTCTGTTAAGAACTTCCTTCTAAAACAGAACTGTGACAATGTTGAGTTCAAAATGAACCCCCCTATGGCAAGCCATATGGGTGGGGTATGGGAAAGGCAAATAAGGAGTGTGAGAAGTGTACTTGCGTCTTTGCTACATCAAGCTAGCAGTCAGCTTGATGATGAATCATTTAGAACCCTGATGGCAGAAGTTATGTCAATTGTAAACAGTCGACCACTTACGTCAGATATTCTCAATGATGTGACAAGCCCAGAAGCTTTGACACCAAATCATCTTCTAACGATGAAATCGAAAGTGCTCTTTCCCCCACCTGGTGTATTCCAGCAAGCTGACGTGTACTCCAAGAAAAGATGGAGACGTGTGCAACACTTATCAAATCAATTTTGGTACAGGTGGCGAAGAGAATATCTTCAAAGCCTACAAGTTCGGCAGAAGTGGGTACGCCCATTCCGTGATCTTCGAGAGGGAGATGTAGTCATCTTGAAGGATGAAAACATGTCTCGCAATAACTGGAAGCTTGCGAGAGTAACTCAGTCGGTGAGAAGTGCTGATGACCATGTGAGAACGGTGAAGTTGGCGGTTGCGGACTGCAACCTCGACAAATCAGGGAAGAGACTTTCCCAAGTGACTTACCTAGAGAGACCAATCCACAAGACCGTGTTGCTTGTGGAAAATGAGTAAATCGATCACAAACTCTGATCACCTTTAAATATTTCTAAAGACTCTAAAGTGGTTTTTTTGCAAGAATCAAAGTAATATTTTCTTCTTTACAGTATTGGTAAATAACTTTTATTTTGAATTTTCATCATTTTTTGCTGATGCAGCAATATATCCTTAGATTTAGGGTATCGTTTGGCTTAATTATTTCTTTTTTGTTGAAAAATTAATCTATTAGAATATAGTTTAATTTTGGTGGGGTGTGTAAAGACTATCATTTAAATTTTTCTTAGCGGTATGCTATGTTAGGCCTGGGAGTGACGTCCCTTTTGGAAGTGTGTTTTTGAATGCTCGGTTTATGCTGTCTGTCGGTCAGTCCGTCGCTGCGTTAATGTTGCTGAAACATGTTGTAATGCCTGCATGGTGTTTTACGGAGAATTATGAATAAACTTCAGTCAAGGGACATCATGCCTGTTTTTTCTGAGTAAGCGGCTGCGAGGGGACCGCCACAGCGCTGAAGGAACATGACATAGGGTGTCGCATTTGTTCGATCTGTCAAACTAGTACCCTATAAATATTGTAAAAACTACAGCCAAGCTGCTGTTACATTTTGAAACAAGATGTGTTTGTGAAACACGAATGCCCCCGGATGCATATGTCAAGTATCAAAGACCTAGCTCTGACCAATCAAAAGTTATGACCAAGGTTAAAGTTTTTGTGGACAAACGGACAGACGGACGGACGTACCAACATTCGAACACTAGGAGTTAATGACCATTAGGAGTTAATAACTCCTTAGTCATAGACTAAAATCAAAAAGTTTCTAGCAATTGACCATTAGGAGTTCACAAGGGTATATGATAAGGAGTTAATGTCACTCATTAGATTATTTCCTCCTATGTTGATAGCCTTAACATCATACAAGGTGTGCAAGGTGAATTTCAAACCCCCTTGTTTTAAATTGAGATGAAGCAAGTGAAAAACTGATACTTTGATAGACACATCTGACAGGGATCAGCTCTTTTAATCTCTTCCTCTAAATTTGACTGAACTAGCTCATTGGTAGACACAAAACATTTTATCTCCAAAATAACCTCATTTATAACGTCTTTGGTGCGTTATCTGCCTAAATTTGGTAAGAAAACTCCTAAGTACACGGACTAAAATTTATCTCCTTAAACCTGGACAGCAATAACTCTTTAGTACATGGACCAAAAGTTATCTCCTTAAACTTGGACAGCAATAACTCTTTAGTACATGGACCACAAGCTACTTCCTACAATGTTAACAGAAATAGCTCCTTGGTACACGGACTAAATGTTATCTCCTTAAACCTGGACAGCAGTAACTCTTTAGTACATAGATCAAATAGTTATCTCCTTAAACTTGGACAGAAATAGCTCTTTGGTACACGGACTAAAAGTTGTCTCCTTAAACATGGACAGCAATAACTCATTAGTACACGGACTAAAATGTATCTCCTTAATACTGGACAGAAATAGCTCTTTGGAACATGGACTTAAGTTATCTCCTTAAACTTGGACAGCAATAACTCTTTAGTACATGGACCAAAAGTTATCTCCTTAAACTTGGACAGCAATAACTCTTTAGTACATGGACCAAAAGTTATCTCCTTAAACTTGGACAGCAATAACTCTTTAGTACATGGACCAAAAGTTATCTCCTTAAACTTGGACAGCAATAACTCTTTAGTACATGGACCAAAAGTTATCTCCTTAAACTTGGACAGCAATAACTCTTTAGTACATGGACCAAAGTTATCTCCTTAAACTTGGACAGCAATAACTCTTTAGTACATGAACCACAAGCTACTTCCTACAATGTTGACAGAAATAGCTCTTTGGGTCACGGACTAAATGTTATCTCCTTAAACCTGGACAACAGTAACTCTTTAGTACATGCTTAAACCTGGACAGCAATAACTCAGTAGTACACGGACTTAAATTTATCTCCTTACTATTGGACAGAAATAGCTCCTTGGTACATGGACTTAAGTAATGATCTCCTTAAACTTGGACAGCAATAACTCTTTAGTACATGGATCACAAGTTATCTCCTTAATCCTGGACAGCAACAACTCTTTAGCACATAGACCAAATAGTTATCTCCTTAAACCTGGACAGAAATAGCTCTTCGGTACAGGGACTAAACGTTGTCTCCTTAAACCTGGACAACAGTAACTCTTTAGTACATCCATAAACCTGGACAGCAATAACTCGGTAGTACACGGACTTAAATTTATCTCCTTACTATTGGACAGAAATAGCTCTTTGGTACATGGACTTAAGTTATCTCCTTAAACTTGGACAGCAACAACTCTTTAGTACGTGGACCAAAAGTTACAGTGTACTTCCTTAAACTTGGACAGCAATAACTTTTTAGTACATGGACCAAAAGTTATCTCCTTAAACTTGGACAGCAACAACTCTTTAGTACATGGACCACAAGCTACTTCCTACAATGTTGACAGAAATAGCTCTTTGGTTCACGGACTAAATGTTATCTCCTTAATCCTGGACAACATTAACTCTTTAGCACATAGATCAAATAGTTATCTCCTTAAACCTGGACAGAAATAGCTCTTTGGTACACGGACTAAAAATTGTCTCCTTAAACCTGGACAACAGTAACTCTTTAGTACAAGCTTAACCCTGGACAGCAATAGCTCAGTAGTACACGGACTTAAATTTATCTCCTTACTATTGGACAGAAATAGCTCCTTGGTACATGGACTTAAGTTATCTCCTTAAACTTGGACAGCAATAACTCTTTAGTCCATGGACCACAAGTTTTCTCCTTAATCCTGGACAGCAACAACTCTTTAGCACATAGACCAAATAGTTATCTCCTTAAACCTGGACAGAAATAGCTCTTTGGTACAAGGACTAAAAGTTGTCTTCTTAAACCTGGACAGCAATAACTTGTTAGTACACGGACAAAAGAGTTATTTCCTTAGAAAAGGACAGAAAAGCTCTTTGATGCACGGACAAGTGATCTCCTTACACCTGGAGCGAATTAACTCTTTATTACATCATGGACTACCCGTTAATCTACAGGTGAATATCATTTTAGATGAAGTTGGAATGCTCTGGTAGTGATGTGAACGTTGTCGTCTCCCCTCCATTTCTGGGAGTGAAGAAACAAACATACTTACAAACATCTCTACTTTGTTAGTCTTTACAATATTGTTTAATAATACCGGTGTTTTCCGAAAGATAAAACGTCTTATAAAATAATAATTATAAACCAGTAAGTGAGGGTTTCCTTTGAATATTGCATTTATTAGTGATGCAATGACGAAAACTTGACTAGACGGGACACATATGTTCATAAGTAAAAATGCATACTCTTTATGTATCTAAATGTTCTGTAAACCTCAAAGATGGACAGTTTGTATTGTAGAAAGGGAAGCCTAATTTCACTTAACGCACTTTGGAATTAGATTAAAGCCCATGGGCTTCCATTTGGAAACATTATTAGCCAATTATTAGCCCATGGGGTTCTAAACGAGAGGGCTTGCTTTCGGAAAATCCCGGTATAATTTAGATCTTAGATGTTCAAATAAAGACAACATCAGTAATTTCCACATATCCTTTTATTTTAATATCTAAGACAACATAAAACAACTTTTATCTGTATATTTGTAGTTAGCTAAACTGGTCGAGTTAAGCTTTGAGTACACAGAATCTAAATCATTTAAACACTTTTTAAAAGTTTTTAAACATGGCTTTTGGTGTTACTTATTACTGTTTAGAATACATGATATTAATCAAACCATTCAAGTGTGCAAAGTTATGTTCTATTTACTTTTCAGAACTCAGTTAAAACAAATGTGTCTCCCGACCCTTTGGGAGACATAATTGATAAAACCAATTGAATCAAATAACAAAGAACCTGTAACATAACTAACTATGAAATAGGACCTTCAGATGGGTTCTCAAAAAGATGACAACTGAATCAACCACTGGTTCATCAACAACAGGTTATCTCCTACTAAAACGTTTACAAGAATAACTCATTTGTACATGGATGACAATAATACCCTTACAGTTGAACAAGAAGAAGTCTTTTGTAGATGGACTGCAAATAATCTCTTTGACATTTGGTTGTCCTCTACTTTTCACAATCCCCCCTACATAATAGAGAGAAAAATTCCCATTGATTTTAACTTCCAGATTAGAGTCCCTGATATTAATATTTGAAATTTCACAACAATGTTTAAACCATAAAATATTTTTATCCATTCAAAGAATTCTTTTTTTTTTATTAAAAAGGAAACTTTACACTACACCAGAAAGCCATTTATTTTTTATTTTCCCTCATGCCTAAGCCCTTTTGACCCCCAAAAATTTGTCACAAGTAATTAATTTTGTCCGGCCTTAACAAGCATGTTTGAAACTTTCTTTTTTATGGTTTCCCACGAACGAAGATGTATAGTTCCACCATTCTGCTTGCTCTCAAGAATTGCGTTCTTGCAATGATCTTGGCTTGGGCATTTCTTCCTAATTCTTTCCATGAAGTAGTCTGAAAAGTATTTCCTCAATTCCTTCTCCTCGCCTTCACTCCATTTCACTCTGATGACTGAAAGGCAATATAAAGATGTCAGAAGAATAGCACGGAGCTTAAAGGGTCAAAGATATAACATTTAAAAATTTGCATTTTTTTTCTGCCATGGGTCCGTTAGAAAGTCGAAATGTTCTATTTTAGCAAAATTCATTACAAATTATTATAACATCACAAATACTTAGATAATTAAACTTAATTAAAAACTAATTAAAAACAGATTCCCAAATCCTTATATCAAAATCATTGCTAAACTAGAAACATGTGCATGTGATGCACTGTGATGTCCCCCGCTCCAACTTTCAATCACTTAAACACTAGAAAGTTACCTATATCACTTATACAGGGGTTCACTAAGTTTGTTTTTTTCCCCATGGAAACCAGAAAAAATTTGAAAATCATAATAACGAAGGTAGCAAGAGGCACCATTCTTCCACTGGGTCTAACCACATACCAAGTTTCGTAAAGAAATATTCGATAGATTTTGAAATAGAGGGCGGAAAAGGTCTCTACCCCCAATTTGCACTAAATTCAAATTGTTTCCATGGAAACCAGAAAAAAATAAAAAATAAAAAACCACTAGGTCCAACCACATGCCAAGTTTTGTGAAAAAATATTGAACGGTTTTGAGATATGGCCCGGAAAAGAAAGCATTCGGAATAACGGAATCACGGAATCACGAACGGTGGTGAAAACATTACGTCTCCCGAAAGTTTTTCGGGGGACATAATAATCAATTATTTCACCAGATTTTGCAATTTTATTCCATAAAAGAACTTGGGCAATTCTAATATTACTTAATTCAAATGACGAGTCACTTACTTCTTGCCTTGGGTCTTGGTTCTTCCAGCAAGCCGTCTGAATGCTCTTCACCCAAGTTGTGGCCTGTTAATAATTTGTATATTGAATGTTATTTTTTATTGTAAATATACATTGTCAGTCTCCATGGAATCAGCTTAAAATCTATGATACATTACACTATTACAACGTATTTTTATATTGGTCAAGATATAAGTTATTTTACAAAGGGTTATACAGTATGTAACTTAAACTGCCAATCATATGACACCAATTGTAAATAAACACTGCATGCACAGTCAGAGTTGCTCTCCCACATTGAGAAACTAACCTTTGATAAGAACTTATTCTTCACAAATGTTGTTTTTTATTTCAAAGGTAGTGAATTCTTTACTTTATATGTAAGGAAAATGTTAAATGATGAAATTGTATATGTATGTGGCTAGTATGCAGACATTCTTCACAGCACAAGTCATAAGACGAACAATTTACTTTTGCAATTATGAAAATTGAGCTGCCAGTCTTCTCTTTGTAGAAACTTAATAATTTTAAAGATAGTAAAATAAGCAGCTTTAGAAAAAATAATATTTTGTATAAATGGTCAACTTACAACCAATGTCTTCACTCTTGCGCAGAGTTTCTTCTGAAGCTTCAGTTGTCTCAATGTCTCTTATGATATCTGAAAAATAATTTTTATATAAGTGAAACTTTGGAATTTGATCCTTTAGTTCAAATAAAATGCAAATGCGTTCCCTTAGGAATGCTACAATATTTACAAGACTTCTCAACTCAACAGTAATATAAATAATAACAATAATATAAATGATAATGAAATATTGCAAACTGAGGATTTGAACATTTATAACATTTTGTACTTTAGAATGAAATTTTGAAAATAATAATGAATTCACTCAAAAGAGTTATTTAAGCTTTTTGACCTAATTTAACAATTTATTACAAGTAGTATCATTGGATTGGAAAATTATAACTGGTCCATTTATCCGAAATGATTATAAACTTATGATCCACAAAATTGACATAAACACTTCTTCAGGGTCAAATTTTAAATGGTCTACAACTTTTTAAATCCCCAAATTATAGTTCATATATGGATTCAGCATATCCTAAAGAACTTGTAAGAGAATTGTCAGTAAATTCTTGAAACTTTTGTTCCTGGGTAGACTATACCCTTAAAAGTAAAAATCATTATAATTACCATCCATTTGGACTTCCGACAACTTTCTGTTGCTGTACTTTCCCACGATGTTGTTTTCTTGAAGTAGAAGCAGCTTGGCAATGTCGATTCTTTCTATTGATCCCGATGTCTGCCTATAGTAGTGATCGTGGACTTTCATCGTATGCCCCAAATGATTGCACACCCATTTCATCTCTTGGTCAGAGAGATTCAACACCTACAATTTAAGTTTTATAATAAGCTCAAGTTGATAATGAAAGTAGCAAAAGACACCACTCTAAAAATAATATACAAATAATAAAAATTGAATATACAGATCAGATGATATGAAGAAGCTATTTGAAGTTAAACTTATTTCCATGAAAACCAGAAAAAATATAAATCAGAATGATCACAATAGCAAAAGGTACCTTTCCACAAGTAGGTTTAACTACAAACCAACCACAGAATTACTGAATAACAGAAGCTAAGTTTTGCTTGTTATGACTGTCAAGTGACAACTGAGTTTATCACATTAAAACATTCTGGAAGGAGTTTTCATAATATACATTAGGTACATAAAAAGTTATTTCTTTGTACCCTAAACATTGAGATTACTAGAATATCACAGAATATATTCAAATATTCCTCAATTGTGGGTTAATCTACATTTATAAGTCAATGGATACCTGAGCAATGGTGGCAGTATATTTCCGAAGATTCGTTGCAAGAATCCGATTCGGCTGGTCCAACTTCAATTTGGGGTGTTGCTTGACCTCATTTAGGGCATCTCCAGCTCGGATAACGCCATCACCTATTGTAACATTGTTCAGTAAGTATAAAAAAACTTAACTGAAAGATATTTTGATCAGCACTAATCATATAATGGGTCAATCTAAAAAAATTGCCATATTTGGACCAGGTAAAAAACAAAACTCAAACTTAAATGGATGATTTCTTCATTGTTTGCAATGGTCAATACAGTAAAATAATTTTTAATTTTGGATGTGTCAACAGGGGGAAAATGTAAGTGGTGTAACAAGCATAAATGTAAAGATTTTCACACTCTAATGTTAAGTAAAGATTTTTCAAATGTTGTCATTATCCAAATTTTAATTTTTTTCAAACGCGAGTTAATTTTTAAAATTATTTTTACAACTTTAATGAAAAAGTAGAGCTATGGACTCTGTAGCTCACTAGGGTTTAAATATTACAGTTGCATGTAGGTTAAAATTTAGCTGTTGTCTATAGTTGAAACAAAGCAATCGATGCCTAAATGCCTAAGGAGTGTGTATAAAAGATTTCAACTCAAGATCCCCATTAGCCAAGGTACCTGCACACAACAATTTAGTTTTCTAGAACCAGTGGTTCGGTGAAAAAACCAAAAGTAGGTTTTAAGAACATGATCCCGTTGATCCCGTATCTATCACAAAATCTACAAATTAGAATCTTCACATTAAATTTCAACTCTCTTAACCTTATGGAACTTGAGAAGGAGATGACAAAAGGTTTTTAAGATTGTGACCCCTGTGACCCTATTTGGAGTCATGGGGGGTCAAGAGATCTACAATTTATAATCTCCATTGGCCAATGAGTCTGCACATTTTATTTTTAACTCTATATTCCTTTTGGAACTTGAGAAGAAGATGGAAATAGGTTTTTAAGGTTGTGACTCCTGTGACCCTATTTGGAAGGAGGAGTAAATTAAAAATCGAATCAACAATTGGAAAACAATATTGACATACCGGTATTCCCAAACATGAAGCCATTCCCTGGCTTTATCCCCCCTTTCTCCCTGCACTCTGCATCTGACAAGAAGTCGAGCATCCGCTTGACCTCATTGGGTATTAACAGGGGTACACCTCTGCCAGTCTGGAAAAAGGAATATAATGCATACATATATTGTACTAAGGATACCCATTTCAAAGACCAATAGTAAGATATTAAACACAAAGCTGACAATTCACCCAGTTGCTACCATCGAATTGAAATTAGATAGAGTGAGCGAGTGAGTTTGTATTTAACGTCGCTTGCGCAATATTACAGCCTTTAGCAGCGATAGATAATTATTAACCTATCTAATTGGTTAATCGGAGTGTTACACAAAATCAAGTGCATCAGGTGACATTCAACTAACCGTACAGCATTTCAGCGTTGAGGCTAGAAAAGTTGAAATTTGAAACATTACAATCGAACCTTAGAAAGCAAGCTTTTCTCAATGAACTGGAGTATGACAGGACTGACAATTATAGCGATTTGGATAATAACTAGTACAAGCAAAGATAGTTAATATCTGATTTCAATGAGATTACTTGTTACAACAGATCAAAAGAACTTGTGATAAACATTAAACCTAGTTGCAGTGCCGTATTCCAAGAACGAAATTGCCTATGCAAAACAAATTCTTGAGTAAATTTGACTAATAGGGAGATTCAAGGTTTTAAATGGACAAGCACACTAGAATATTGAATCTTACTTTGCCTCGGATTTCTACAAGATCCTGACTGTCCAGTAACTGTTTCTCAAGTTCTGTCAGGGATTGCCTCATGGCAAGGTCGGCTTCGTCAAGCGTACACCTTTTCCTGTACGCATCCACACTGTAACCAAATAAATCGTCATTTAAAACTAAATAAAATTTCAAATACACAGATGAATATAGTAGGAGATATTAATTAATGAATTCTTTGTTTAATTAAAATGCAAGTTACAAGTAAAATTTTATTATCATGTAGAGCAAATGTTAACATTTCTACACTTCAATATAAATTTCTAGACCACAAGCAATTAAGGCAACGTTTGATATAACTGATTGTAAATCTATTTTTTCCGTACAAAAGCTACGTAATTGAAAAATACCTAAGGCTTTCAAGCTCCCCAGGCCTTCGACGATTGTACAGAAGTAACCTTGCTTCTGTGTACAGAGTCACCCTCCTGAAAAGTTCTTCATTAGGCTCTGAGATATCCATCTGTTTCAGCTCTTGCACAAGGAACTTCGAAAGACTTTCTATGTCCTTCGGAATAGGTAGGTTTTTTGGCTTGTTGAAATGTCTCTCTTCCAGGGTCACACGTGCAAGTTTATTCACCCGCACTCCCCATTCCATGCTCATCAATCTCAGAAAGTCAGATGCTTCTTTTTTTTCTTCTTCATCACCGGCTTTGATGCTGAATCCAAGTTTTAGAGATGCTAATCTTGACAGATCGTAGCCCATTTTGATTGCAGTGCTTGGGTTGAGTAGCTCTTCATCCTGGGTTTCCTTGCATGCTTTAAGAGCACATTTGACGAGGATGTCAAAGTAGGATGGAGAAATGAATTTGGTCATGGATGCCTCATTCTCTCCAGTCTCTTCAATGCACAGAATTAAGAGTTTTGCAGCTAGACGCATTCTGAAACTGGTGAAGTTCTTCCTCCTGAGTTTATTTCCGATATTTTTCATGAGCCACACGTTTCCAAGAGATATTATAAGGTCATCACTTTGAGCAACTTCTGTGAGTCTGTCCCTTCTCATGCATGTAAAAACTTCCTTTATGAGCTGTTTTGATGCATATTTATTTATTTGGCCTTTCATGATTTTTGACTGTAGGATGATGCTGCCTTTTGTACAATCTTCATCTGAAACCCTCCCGGGGCAAGAAGTTTGATGTTTTGATGCATGCTCCAGGATTATCCATTCTGAACAAAAGGGACAAGGTCCATACAGTGAGAGGTCAAACTTTGAGAAATCTCTTCTGCGTGACAAAATTATCTCACCACTTTGATTTTGGTTGACCAGTGTATTGTGAAAATGATTTCCTTTGTTCCGCAAAAGAGTCTGTTTGTTATGAAGCAATACTCTCAATTTAGCATTGTCATCTTCATCAATCTTTCGTTTTAGATCAATGATGGATTTGACTTCCTCTTCATTCCTATGCTTTATTTGTAAATGTGTCTGAATGTTGGTCATAAGTTTATGGCAAAACAGACATGCATGTCGTCTGTCATATGGTCTTCCAAGTTTGGAACTCTGGTTGCTTTCCTTCACATATTTTCTCACAAATATTCCTGGATGGGTTGAATCACATATTTTCTCATCTTCTTTGACTTTTTGCTCAGCTGGTTTAGATTCCTTTCCAGCCTTCAGTGAACTTTTTGCAAAACTTTCTATATCAACAATATAGACATCGGACATGTCGTCATCAGAGTCACTGTTTGGAACATAGTCGGTCTCATCTGTTCCTGAATAAACATCTGGTGTGTTAGATCTTCCTTGAGAACTCTCTGTGTCAGTACTTCCTTCATCAGTCCCTGTGTCAGATCTTCCTGGACAAGTCTCTGTGTTGGTCCTTCCTGGACGAGTCTCTGTGTTGGTTCTTCCTGGAGGAGTCTCTGTGTTGGTTCTTCCTGGATGAGTCTCTGTGTAGGTTCTTCCTGGACGAGTCTCTGTGTCACTTCTTCCTGGACGAGTCTCTTTCTCTGTGTTGGTTCTTCCTGGACGAGGCTCTGTGATGGTTCTTCCTGGAGGAGTCTCTGTGATGGTTCTTCCTGGACGAGTCTCTGTGTTGGTTCTTCCAGGACGAGTCTCTGTGTTGGTTCTTCCTGGAGGAGTCTCTGTGTTGGTTCTTCCTGGAGGAGTCTCTGTGTTGGTTCTTCCTGGACGAGTCTCTGTGTAACTTCTCCCTGGACGAGTCTCTGTGTCACTTCTTCCTGGACGAGTCTCTGTGTAGGTTCTTCCTGGAGGAGTCTCTGTGTAGGTTCTTCCTGGACGAGTCTCTGTGTAGGTTCTTCCTGGAGGAGTCTCTGTGTAGGTTCTTCCTGGAGGAGTCTCTGTGTTGGTTCTTCCTGGACGAGTCTCTGTGTTGGTTCTTCCTGGACGAGTCTCTGTGTAGGTTCTTCCTGGAGGAGTCTCTGTGTAGGTTCTTCCTGGAGGAGTCTCTGTGTAGGTTCTTCCTGGAGGAGTCTCTGTGTAGGTTCTTCCTGGAGGAGTCTCTGTGTTGGTTCTTCCTGGACGAGTCTCTGTGTTGGTTCTTCCTGGAGGAGTCTCTGTGTAACTTCTTCCTGGAGGAGTCTCTGTGTCACTTCTTCCTGGACGAGTCTCTGTGTAGGTTCTTCCTGGACGAGTCTCTGTATAGGTTCTTCCTGGACGAGTCTCTGTGTCGGTTCTTCCTGGAGGAGTCTCTGTGTTGGTTCTTCCTCGACGAGTCTCTTTATAGGTTCTTCCTGGAGGAGTCTCTGTGTCACTTCTTCCTGGAGGGGTCTCTGTGTCACTTCTTCCTGGAGGAGTCTCTGTGTTGGTTCTTCCTGGAGGAGTCTCTGTATAGGTTCTTCCTGGACGAGTCTCTGTGTCACTTCTTCCTGGACGAGTCTCTGTGTTGGTTCTTCCTCGACGAGTCTTTGTGTTGGTTTTTCCTCGATGAGTCTCTGTGTCACTTCTTCCTCGACGAGTCTTTGTGTTGGTTCTTCCTCGACGAGTCTCTGTGTCACTTCTTCCTCGACGAGTCTTTGTGTTGGTTCTTCCTCGACGAGTCTCTGTGTCACTTCTTCCTGGAGGGGTCTCTGTGTCACTTCTTCCTGGAGGGGTCTCTGTGTCACTTCTTCCTGGAGGGGTCTCTGTGTCACTTCTTCCTGGAGGAGTCTCTGTGTTGGTTCTTCCTGGAGGAGTCTCTGTGTCACTTCTTCCTGGAGGAGTCTCTGTGTTGGTTCTTCCTGGAGGAGTCTCTGTGTAGGTTCTTCCTTGAGGAGTCTCTGTGTCAATTCTTCCTGGAGGAGTCTCTGTGTTGGTTCTTCCTGGACGAGTCTCTGTGTCGGTTCTTCCTGGACGAGTCTCTGTGTCAATTCTTCCTGGAGGAGTCTCTGTGTAGGTTCTTCCTTGAGGAGTCTCTGTTTCAATTCTTCCTGGAGGAGTCTCTGTGTTGGTTCTTCCTGTACGAGTCTCTGTGTTGGTTCTTCCTGGAGGAGTCTCTGTGTCACTTCTTTCTGGAGGAGTCTCTGTGTAGGTTCTTCCTGGAGGAGTCTCTGTGTTGGTTCTTCCTGGAGGAGTCTCTGTGTCACTTCTTCCTGGAGGAGTCTCTGTGTAGGTTCTTCCTGGAGGAGTCCCTCTTACTTTTGCCTTCGTGAGATCCTGGTCATACTTCATAATGAGAGGGTTTTTCTTCCTCTTGAGGATGTCTGAAAACATTGAAAACATATTAATCATGTGAAATGGCAGTTCATTTACCTTACAAGTTAGAGAAACAAAATATATTTATTTCAATCTTACTTGTACTTGTTAGGAGAGTTTACATAATGAACAACTTGTGAATGGTCATGTTCTGATTGTTTTCCCGGTCAGAAATAACTCTTTAGTACATGGACCAAAGGTTATCTCCTTAAACTTGGACAGCAATAACTCTTTAGTACATGGACCACAAGCTACTTCCTACAATGTTGACAGAAATAGCTCTTTGGTTCACGGACTAAATGTTATCTCCTTAATCCTGGACAACATTAACTCTTTAGCACATAGACCAAATAGTTATCTCCTTAAACATGGACAGAAATAGCTCTTTGGTACACGGACTAAAAGTTGTCTCCTTAAACATGGACAACAGTAACTCTTTTGTACAAAGAACTAAAGTTTTATCTCCTTACTATTGGACAGAAATAGCTCCACCACTAGGTCTAACCAAATACCAAGTTTCGTGAAAAAATATTGAATGGCTTTTAAAATATCATATGGCCAGTAAAAGAAAGCATTTTGGAAGGACGGAAGAAAGGAATTACGGACTGAGGTGAAAACATTATCCCGAGAAAAAATTTCCGGGGACATAATTAAATAAAGCATAAACTTTTTTCCATTTGAACTGAAGGACTTTGAATATATTCTATTGAAATCCATAGTTCAAATCCATTTCATTTTTTGGTTTTCTCTTATATCATATCAAACTCAGCTTTGCGTTTTCAAAGTTCTTCAGTATAGTAATAAAACGTTAATGAAATAAATTGTTTATGAAAAACACAATAACATAATAATATCTTATCAAATGCTGTTAATCTCAAGTTTCAAGGGGCTGTAGCAGTTTTTTTCTTTAAAATAAGTCAATGTCATGAATTTGTCAAATTGAAAAACGCCCTCTTTCTTTACAATATTGAAGTTCAAATACATGTGTATATCCCTTTTTAAAGCTATGGGAATCATTTTGTACTTTGTGGCCATTTAAAGGCGTTCACATTAAAATGGCCGCCAGCAGTTTTCATTATGACCACTACACAATTTTCTGCGACTAAAGAAAAATGGTTCATGTGATTAAAATGTTTACCCTCTAAATTCATTCTAAATTGCATTAACTTGTATTACAAATGGTAAATTTGAAAGAATAAAATTGACAAAAAAACATGCTACAGCCCCTTAAAAGACTGAAAATCAATGTAAACGACTATGAACCAAAATGAATGCATACATAATTTCACAAGTGTTATTTTGTAAATATCCAGCATTCAGAGTCATTTTCTCTCATTTAGACATTCGATTCTTCAAATATAGTATATATACTTTATAGGTTAAAAAAAATAACTGGGCAAGGGATATTGACCAAGATTTTTAGCTGGAATCATGTGACTTAATGAGTTATTGATGATTTTTTGTGTCGTTCTGAAGCGACTTACATCACTCAAAATTGGTACAACACACCACTGATTCCTCAATAAAAATCATAGTTTGAAAGATTCTAAAATTACCATCATGAAATGTGTTAAAAAACACAACATGTCACTTCTTATTAACTGTCAAAGATCAAGAGATCAAAATCAATTTAACAGAAGAAATCATATTCAACACTAGCAATGGAATAATTATTACAAATAACAGTTTCTGAATAGTCATTTTTCTGATTTGTGAATTTTGAATAAACATCAATTTTTAAGATCATTAACCAGAGACGATAATGAATATGATTTCTTGTAAAACAATTTCAATTATTGAAAAGTAAACGAGGAAAACTCCATTGAAAATTTACTTTTGCTTGACAAAATTAATGCCGGAGATTTCTCAGAGTCAAAAGGAATGACTTGCGAGAATGTCTTTGTATTCCTGGAAGTGAAAGTACAAGTATAAATGAACATTCCCTTAAGCTGAGGTCAAATAAAGGTGAAATGACAAATCATTAATCTCAACCTTTCCTTTTCCTGTTTATTGCCAATCCAAGCAACTTATCATTCTACATCAATCCTATTCTTCTAGGGGTGAGAATGCAGTCAGTCTACCATCAATTTGATTATCAATTCAAACCAATCGATTTAATTCAACAAATATACAGTAGAACATGGATAAAACAAACTCAGAGCTAAATATAGCGAGCACTCATTTGCTCCCTTTTTTCCAGATTACTTCCTGCAAATTCGACAAAGGCTCGACAAAATTTGAGTTCACTTAAATAAGTTGTTTCTTATTGCCAAAAAAACCCCAGTACTCATCACTAAAGTGTAAATATGATGTTGAATATTAGCTAGATTCTGCCCATTTTCATTATATATACATTATCTATCTGATCATCCCGATTTGAACCAAAAATTCAAAACACAATACAGTTTTCATAAAAAAACAAATCTGTCACCTTAAAAGTATTTAGAGATGTCATGGATAACTTCATGGAGTTTAACCAAGGTTAACTCTTAAATGTTGGACAGAAATGGCCCTTTACTCAATGGTTTTCAAACATTGCATGTCTACTCATATTTTAAAATTGTCCACTTAAAGTAACCCCTTTAACAATAGAAAGAGCAATGGTTATTGTATTCCTCAATTATTACATTTACAAAACATTATTGACGCATTTGAATCTATTTGCCTAAGTTCTCAACAATAAAGTCAAATATTCAATTTTTACAAAATATTTACTCACTTGTGAACTTCATTAAAGAAGCCTACAATTAGCTTGTTCTTTTCAATCCCCCAAATGTATCCCGGCCACCAAACGTTCATTTCCAAAAGGCACAGTACATGGTCACCTAAAACATGAAGAGCATTCACATATATATACACCAGTAAAACAAAAGCCATGACAAGTAATCAAAATAAATTTGGCAGATGTACCTTCATGACAAATCTGTGTTCCATCTATTAAAAAGTCTTGTCCATTTCTTGAAAGTCAACAAAATTAATACAAGAATAATGAGCAGTGTGATGAAACACAAGGGGACAAAAATGACCAGAGGCCACATGTACTTCTCCAGATCATCCATCTTGGTTTACAATGAATTATGGGTAGAAAAAGCATCATGGGAAAGAATAGAAACTTTAAGGTTTTAGGAGTTAATCAGATTCAAATCATCAGAATCCTGTCACCATAAATATGACAATATTCATCGAGGTAATTTTAACAAGCGAACTTGAGAAAATTGCTTTATAAAAGTTTTTAAATGAATTGATATGAAAATAAAGCCTTACTTGAATTCTCACCAAAATGAAAATTAAACATGGTTTCACATAATCATCAAATTTGTATAATGGTCTATTCATGGAATGAAGATTCATTATTTGTGAGTAACAAAGATTTGATCAATTAATCTACATTTTAATCATAAATGAATTCAAAGAGGAAACTAAATGAGCTTCTATTTAATACCATTTTTATTAAACGAGTAATGATTTTGTATCAAACGAGCGAAAGCGATTATCACGAAAATGGTATTAAATTGAAGGGAGTTTAGTATTCTGTATTCAAAATTTTCTGCCATGTTGCGTGCGGCCGGTTTCTTTCGAATGTCGTTCGGTGGTTTTAGAGATCTGCTCCAGAAACTAAATGGGAATGCCGACGCCAACTCAGCTAAAACCAATATGTCTCGCGACCCTTTCAAGGGTAGACACACTAAGCAACAGGAAACTTACCTTTGGAAAATGTATGGGGTTTCCTTGCCTTCTTTGAAGGCAATGAGGCACCTAAAATAAATATGAAAAAGTTAAATGGCTGGCCAACAGTTATCCCCTAGTAACAATTATCGCCAACACATACTGGCTGGCCACCAGTTATCCTCGTGTAACAATTATCGCCTACATTATTATAGTGCTTGCACCTAGAGCTTGACTTGTACTTGTGTAGTAATTAACAGAGAGATCACTCAACTGATAGACAACAAAAGTTAAATCAGCCATAAGCAAATTATTTTGGCTGATTTAATTCTGTTGAGTATTAGTTTAATGATCTCTCTGTATGTGAAATACTACGGAAGTACAAGTCAATTCAACCAAACGCTACAGCTATGTGTTGGCGATAATTGATACACAAGGATAACTGGTGGCCAGCCAATAGCATTTATATATATCAACACAAAATGAAAATTTCGGAAATTCTTGTTGTCCCCATGGCACCCAGCAGCAACAGTGCAACGCCAGTTCAAGCATTGTTCCATCCTTTTAATGCTGAGCGCCAAGCAAGGAACCAACAGCTCTGATCTTTTAACGTCTTTTGTTATGACGCAGTCGGGATTCAACCAAGACATCCCGGGTGAAGAGCGAACGCTTTACCGAATAAGCTACTTCCCCAGTATAAAGACATGAAGTTAGGCCAGACACTACACCCAAATATGAAAAATGTATTTAAATGGATTAAATGAGTGGTTTAATATGTCACAATAGGTTCACCGTTGCATAACATGTTAAGAGTTATTTTGAAGTATTTTCCAGATGCTGTGGATAATAGCCTCAATACCTATTTTCGTGTGTCAGCCAATTTTCTTACAGCTAGTTGATGTTATTCCAGTGTCCAAATCACATCAATTAAGAGCAGATTCCTTGATCTGGTTTTATACCAGTCCAATCGCAGAAGGGATATTTCTTAAAACTATTTTTTTTACTTTTGTCAGATTTTTTCGTTCAATGAATTTTTGGAACATTTAAACTTTGCTTTTGCTTTAAACTTACAATTTGAAGCATATTAATATACAAGGTATTTGGGAGCCATGAAGTTTTCTGTTCCTAAATAAACAATTGGTTGCCTGCATATTTTTTCTTTTAGCAGAAATGCATATATTTGTGTCAATGTAAAAAACTTACTGAAAATGAAAAAAATCACCATGCAGCAATTTGTAGTTGAATGTAATTTTACAATAGCTTAATAGGTTTGAAAATCAGTAAAGTATAGTAATTCTAAATGTGTTGTGTTTTAAGTTGACCTAAGGT
Source organism: Steromphala cineraria (assembly GCA_916613615.1). Taxonomy (NCBI): domain Eukaryota; kingdom Metazoa; phylum Mollusca; class Gastropoda; order Trochida; family Trochidae; genus Steromphala; species Steromphala cineraria. The sequence goes on from OU744721.1 coordinate 25,547,928, forward strand.
AAATACCATGAAAATAGGTGACATATTAGTAAAAATTAAAACCTCTTTTAAAAATGTCAACCAAATGCCAAAAAAGGAATAAATTAAGTGTTTGTTTGCCATAAAATTTTTGAAAACTAGGTAATCCGACATTTTACATGTTCATGATGTTTGAAATTAGGAGCCCTCAAGTTCAATACCACGGAAATAGGTAACATGAGGGTATTTTATGAATTGAAGTTGATCGTATTCTAAACAAACTAACTTATATTATGCACACTACCTTCAGTAATCGGGGTTTTCCTCTTCCGTTTGGAAGGCATTTCTGCCGACAGGACTTGAACATCTGGAAAACATTTTCAGTTCAATAGTTCAATCATAGATAAATTTGTATTAAAGTGATCATTATGTGCAAGGTACTGCATATTTGATTTTTTATCATCAATATATAAGCCTATTACATGATCATAACTTATAAATTATCAGGGGTGGAAATTTCAAATAAATTTTTACTTGCCACTGGGCAAGTATCAACCCAAGTTTTACTTGCTCTGATTTATTTTTCACTTGCCCAAATATTTAGTGAACAAAATCATGTTTTAACTATGAATCAATCAGAATAAATTTTTTTTTTTGTATAAACATCAATAAGATCATGATTAACATGTTACCTTTTATTACAGGCCACATGTCTTATGACAGCTTATGTTTCTCATCCCTATTTGTAACCAGTCAAAATTCAACACAAAGCTATTTTTAAATGACACACAATTAATTAGAACTTTGCATACATAAACCAGCACAATTAGGAAATATAAGTGCTTCTGAAGTTCTGAACTTGTGCCAAATTGTGAAGATTGATTATTTTGAACATACCTTAACATATTTGGATTGGTGATAGTCCAAAATTACCACAGTGAAAACAGAAATAAAAGACGTAGTCAGACTCAGTACGGTCAAGACCAGTCCATTTTTAATTAAGGGATTAGCAAGGAAATTATTTCAAAGACATTTTATCACAGTAAAATATATGTGTTACCAAAGTAATTTTTAAAATAAATACTAAAACTGTCATTAGTTTCCAACTTGAAAAGTTTTTACTAAGTAAATTCGAAACCCAAACTAAAATGCACATGGCTGCCATGGCAACCACCCGTCACCCCTACTCAATGAATAGTCTGATCACAGACGCTGTCTGGAATTTAGGTCAGGTCACATGAGTGGCAGGTACTTCCGTCTTCTGAAGCTGGTACAGTAAAACTTAGCAAATGTGAACCCAATATGTTTATAATTGAAAAATGTTCTGTCTGTAGTTTGCACAAATTTAGAAGGTTTTTTCCCTAATAAGTGAAGTAAGAAATTGCTAATAAGAAAATACTGCTGAGGCCACTATATCTTGTCAAGAATTCAATGTTCATGACTATGTAGTAGGGATAATTAATCAAATTTCAGGACTTTTACAGTGAACACAGATCTGTCAAATAATAATTGTTTACAATGTAGCCAATAGGCCTAAGACACATTGTACTTTCAGTTTAGACATTTACGATGTTTTGTATTGTCACTCAAAACATAATTATTAATGACAAACATATTCCTTCATGTAAACATGATAACATTTTATTAGCTACATTACGGATTAAGATAAGATAAATTTTATTTGTTTTTTTTGGAAATTTGCTGCTCATAAAGATCGCTGATACTTTCAATTGGAAGTCCAATAATTTTTGAAGCTGTATTAACAATTTTAGAGAGTTTGTTTTTATTCTGAACAGACAGGTTTACGTGGGTTGAATATAAGATCTGATTCTCAACAATATATTGGCGATTATTAAAGAACAAGTATTTGGAGTAATTATTCTTTGGGACATTCAGGAAATACGTATAGAGGCCTATACGGAACAATCTTAAATCTGTGTGCAATTGCTATGCATGAAGATACGTCAGTAAAAAATCGAAATTATCCCGCAAGATAAGAAAACGATATGTTTTCTTTATTCTAAAATAGGTTAAAACTTTTTACTATTTAGTGGAGATTGACATAAAATTGAAGACAGAATGATACCAATTCGTTACAAAAATCATTACAGTACAGTTGTCGATGTAACAGTAAGAGCTTACCAACTTGCCTCCTTCGCCTCAGTCTGACAAATTTGCAGTCCACGAAGCGGGAAAATCGCCCGCGATCACGCGATGCTGTCAACCAATCAAATCTCACGCTTCATCCAATCAAATTACAGGAGGGGTAGGGCTCGTTGAACTATGAACATGCGCATGCTCGTTCAAGTTCTCTGGCACAGACATTCAAAGAGTGACTTTTTCATGTTCTAAGGGAGATAACTGCGGATACCTAGTCCAAACTTGGATAAAAGAACCTGTCTAAGAATTAGGCCTTAATTCACCAATAGCATTATTAACCCCTGAGTAGCATGCTGACACATTATCTCAGAAGAATTAGGAGCTTAACTCTTAATTTTTTTAAACTCCTAAGTATGTCCTGGACAGCTAGATTAACTCATAAAGGCCCAATGCTAGCACGGACAGACGGACAGACGGACAGGTGAAAAACAATATACCCCCGGAATCTCCGATTCGGGGGCATAATAAGGTTATGAGACCTAAGACTATCGTGATTTATCACTGATCTGACTTACAAGAACAGTTGCCCAATTTGCACCGATAGAAGTTGATGGAAATCCTTCAGGATAGCAAGCAGGAAACTGTCAACAAGCTTCAGGCAATAGATGATCGATCTGAGGTTATTGTCATCTACAAGAGATGCCCCGTGGTCACTTCATCTTCTCGATCTTCCGGCAATATTGTCCCGAGACAGTCTCTAATAGAATTGTATTTTCAGAATGTGCTTACTGTTCTGAACATATGCGTATTAACGTCCTTATACATCCTTGTTTGATCTAGAGGAATCAATAGAGCATATCTTGTTTTCTCAAATCAACCAGTTAGTTGGGATTAAAGGTGCTGTCAGCAATATTTGATACGTGGATGTTGCCATCCAAAAGAAAGAAGACAGATCAATGATAAGGGGATCGAAAGGATGAGAGAAAGACAGAATTTTTTAGAACCACTCAAATCTGACTAGTATAAAGACAACAGCATCACATTGGGGCTCGATATACATGGAAAATATTTTCTTTTATAGCGCTACCTTGTAGATAGAGGTCAAAAGTATAAAACTTTGACAAGAAGCATCATTGTAAAAGTAATATTTCAGTTTTCGTATTAAGAAATTCACGATTAAATGTGTGATTGATAGTATTTATCATCTACTAAGTGAAGTCGAAGGGTTTATTTAATCTGCAGATGAGGAAGTGTGTGTTATCAAATAAAGCACATAGACAAAATATATTTTTATTTTTATTTTCCTGTAATAGAAAAGGTCTACATTGGGAGGACACATTCCTGATAATCATTACCAAGATGTGGTCTAATAAGAAGTAACTATAAATACAATGCTACGCCAGCGTAAAGACTTGCATGTTCTTTAAAGGGCTATCAATAAAAACAATCTTCTAAATTATTCTAAGACGTAGACAAGGTTATTGGTTTTCCGTTATGTTGTCTTATCAGACTTATAAATTGTTGAGTTTTTCATTAAAACTGTCACGTTCTTAATGGAGCACATACATGAGCATTTTTATTGCTTTCATAACAACCAATATTATATTCCGCGGACAAATATTATGTGACACTTTCGTCATAACTTCCATGAACTCGGAATAAATAAGTACATCTGAAAAAAATCATTTTTCCTTGTAAAATGTAAAATAAAAATAAAGTATGGAATATGTTATGAGCGAAAGACCATTCTAGTTTTAGTATTCAATAACTTAAATAGAAATAATTGTTAAAATCACTTTCTTGGTTTCTAATTATAACACCGTTGTTTGGCTTTGATAATCACACTCACCGACACATTTGCCCTGTTTGCACCGTTAATCAACTGTGAAAACTTTCAACATGTTCTAGGTAATAGATGTTCAATCTGAGCTTATTCACATTTTGATACAAGAGAGGCTTCTTGGTAACATCAGATCAGGAGTCTTCAGGCAACTTTGTCCCGAGACAGTTCTTATAACAGGACAGTATGTTCTTGCTGTTCTGAACTTATATCTATAAGGAATAACAATACATGGGTTTGTTTGATCTTTAGCTATGAAACTGTCAACATGCTACAGGTAACAGATGTTTTTTTCTATATACTGCTTGGTCTTTTGCCACATTGTATGAAATTTAGATAGCCATCCTGAACCGACCGTTACTAAATATCTGTTCATACGGACAAGTTAGATCTTTAGGAATCAAATGAGCATAACCTTTTTTTGTAGATGCTCCTCTGTTATGCTTGTTTTGACACGATGATATATGAAGACATTCACGTAAGGAACATGTTTCAAACAGTAAAAGTAATTTCTGATTAGCTGTGCGGGTAATATCACAGTAATATTTCACCTTTTGGTCATTATTTTTCATATGGACAAGTTAGATCTTTAGGAATCAATTGAGCAATTGACTTTACAAGGGTAATCAAACCTTTTTTTTGTAGATGCTCCTCTTTTATGCTAGTTTTGACAGGTTGGTATAAGAAGACATTCACGTAAGGAACATGTTTCAAACAATAAAAGTAATTCCTGATTTGCTGTGTTAGTAATATTACAGAAAGGTTTCACCTTTTGGTCATTATTTTTCCTATTTGTTATCAACTCTGATTCAAGCAAATGTTTATCATACTCACAAGAATAATGAACATTGTGTTAATAAGGTTTGGTTTGTTTACTGTTTTGTGTATATAAGTGCAAATATCAAAACAAAATTGTTTATTTATCCTTCATGATAATGGCCAACAATTTTGGTAATTACATAAATGCAATGACAGGAGTAGATCGCACACAATCTGTATCAATGGTTACATTGCTTGGGCAAACAATATGTCAACAATTTCTGTATATATCTATGCATTGCTTCTTAAAGGTATTTCTCCCATTATTCAAATAGTTACAGAACATAAAATATAAATACATGAATTAAACCTTAACGTTTGTTAATATTGACATTCTGATTTGTCAAACCTTCATTTATAAAAAAACAAACAAAAACATTTTAAGTTGTTTTGATTGGGAGTTTTTTCAATCCATTTACCATTTAAACAAGTCAGACACTCACGTGAGAAATTCATTCATCATCATGAAGCGTTTTACTTTCAATGAATATACAGAGATGGTTACATGAACTGTTTCCATGTTAACAAACTGATAGTTGTCTATTCATCTCTTTTCCATTGATCGTTGGTACTGAATATACTAGTTCTATTGAACATGATTGATGCATGTTGGAATTTAACTATGTTGACAATTTATTCATAAGTTTCTATTGGTTAGAAGTTATTGATTAAATATTTTTGAAAAATGCAGAATATTTTTTCCGAACTATTTGCACTATTCTAATTCGCTTATATTTTAATTCCAAATAGTCAATTTTACTAACAGCTCTGAAACATTCAGCTATGATCTGTAAACCTCACAGTACATTTATTGTTACCATAGCCCTTATAAAGCAAAGCGACAACTTGTCTGTTATATTAATGGCCGGATACAAAGTTATCGATCTGCCGTCATGTAACTTTGGTAAGTGAAACTGCAGACTACTAAAGTAGAGATTTGTTCATGTTTATCTTCCTTCTGTGATCTGATGGTGGTGAACCATGTAACCAGAAGCACGTTTATAAGTATCATTTATGCACAACGAGCCTCTACTGTTTTTTATTATCTCGTTTACTATCCTTCTTTATTGTAATATGATTAAGTACTACTTTGTTATAATGCCATACGTTGAATATGAATATTCTCCTTGAGGTGACAATCTTAATGCCTGTCACACGATGTTATTTTTGCCTAAACTGAAAAGGTGGTATAAATAAGATACTCCAATACCTGATACATCTACAACCTGACATATCTCTTATGCCGTCATAGGTAGTTCTAATCCACCTAATCAAAAGCATTATTTCAAATCAAACCCGTCAACTCAATCATGCATAGTTTTACTTCATATAGTTACATATCCCTCTTTTATGATTTTGTGAGCGATGTAAATGGAAATGCCCCCTGAGAGTGTTTTTTCGAAAATCATTCAAATGGTACAAATAATGTTAATTGCATAAAGGGTCGACATAATATGCCAAGACTGGCCACAATTGCCCCTTACTCTCTATCTGCAAATACCAATATCAGACTAATTTCACTCACAATATCCTATCTAGAAACTGACAATTCTATGTACAAAATAGCAAAACTGAATAAGACATTCATTTATTTCTGTCCCTCTGTCCACAATATTGATACATTTGTCACGACCCGAAGTGATGAAAGGTTGACCCACTGGTAACAGAAAGGTTAATGGTATGTGACCTTCATTGATTGCATTATTACGCATCTGGAATTGGGAATAAAACTGTTTCCTGAAACTACAAAGTCATCCTGAAGAAACCAGAGATATTTTTAATACAGGTTTCTCAGATCAAATTCTTGGTCCCTATATGCTCTTCCTATGCTGACCTCTGATATATTTTAAGCACTTTCCTTTATCATAATATCTCTAGCATGATGAATTTTAATAGAAACTAGTTTCCTCAAAAAAACTGTATATGTTTATTGTCATTAGCGAAAAAATAATTGGACTGAACATGACATTAGTGTAGTTGTGCAATTCGTACGAAAATATTGCAATTGCAAAAGTTAAGGTTTGTGCTCTACTGTATTTAAGCAACATAAGGGCATCATATATTAATTAATAACGTATTCAATTATAATAGTAGTTCGCAATATAGGGGTGGTAGTTAAACGCATAAGCATTGCTTTAGGGCAACCTTTGCGCTGCGAATTAAATGCTAGTTTCATAATTTTCTAGCAAGTATTTTATCTAGCTTGCAGATTAACTTACACATATATGCTTTAGACGAGTTACTTCTTGTTGGACAAACGAATTTACTTCGACTCTTTAACTTACAACCATGATTCCATATCCCTTTTTTGGAAATGCCTCCGAACATTTAACTGCATTTAATCGCGATTATTAAACTTTAGACAACTGATTGGTGGTCCAATTTCAATTGATTTAATCATATATCCATCTCTTCTTTGCATTGCGTAATACGATGTGACATTATCTTTTAAAATTAATCATTAATTTATAATGGATAAATTTTTAAAAACTGTTTGTCAAACAAAAGTAAAAACCTGACCTTTGAATGTTCATTTTCCATTCAAATTTAATTATGATTAAATTGAATTAAAGTGTGGAATTTCAAATATGATTACTTCGTGTAAGTACTGTAAGTTTAAAATACAATTACTTTATGTTTAAATTTAGAAAAGCACATAAAATCCACCAAGAAGATTTTACACTACAGTTAATGTTTTTGCTAAATGTCTTTTTTTACAAAATAACAAAATCTAATAAAACATTGCAGGCTCATCGAGCGGCTGAAGATAACGTTTTTTTTATTAAGTTTCATTAATGCATTGTGCTGCAGGTAACTTGAAATAGTACTTTCCTTGTTACTCCTTACATTTTCTGTTGAACGCCATTAACCTACTTTCTGCTAGTTTTATGAGGATCACTTTCAGTATGGTCAGCGCTCTATATTTATTGTAGATGTAGAGACCAGCGACGAGGCATACATGTACTATACATAAATCAATAAGAATCTGTCATCCATCGGTCAACAAAAGACCATGGAAAATGACATTAGATTTATTGACCTAAAACAAATGGGTTAACCATAAAACTAAATTAGCACTTCCTGAACATAATGACAACATCGCACAGCACCTAAGGTTTACCAAATAGTTTAATCAATGAGGTTGAAAATGCCAATGATGGTTTTAGATGTGTTACTTCAAAGGACAAAAGATTAATGTATTTTTCATAAACCTAAAGCATTTTGTATAACATATTGTATTAGAGATTATTATCTTTCAATTTAAAGAGTTTCTAAAGTCGCATAGCAAGTTTCTATACAATAGAGCCAATTTGTTTCCAACTAATTCAGACCTGACCTGCATTCAATAATGGAAAAGTTCAGATGGCCGAAGTCGCCAGCAATGTCATAAAGATCAATATTGACTTTGCACAAATGGAGATAAAAGATTGTTTGAAACGGCTAAATTTGAAATGTTTGCAGCTTTTTTATCATACTTTAATCTCGTTACGAAAAACCAGGATTTTTTACCTTTAATACACTTCATCTACATGTACTTGTTGCATATTTTATATATGATTTTGTTATACGACACATATATCTGCACCTTCAACCCTGTCATATACACCGCATAAAAATTACTGTTGCATGAACCATAATGACTGCCGTCTTTGGTGTCCCGAATATCTTTGCGGATATCTTTCATGTAGTCCATTTAGATATAATGCAACGTTGCAATAAACACTTCAGGTGTCTTAGAATTGACTCAATGTCATAAATCAATTTACAAATTACAAGGTCGATTATTTGATTGTGGATTTCGACTAACAATATCGAGAGTTATTCATTATCTGTGCATTACTTGCGTTTTGGTCGGTGCCTTTAAAGATACAGTGTCACATTTTATCAAATATAAAATGATAAAAATGTAAGTTCATTGCAAATATTTAAACAATTGTCAACAAGCAAACAAAGCTCTACTCCCTATTAAATCTTCAATTAGGAAATATGATATTTGTCCAAAGAATGCTTTTGAAGTATTTGACCGCATGATTGTAAATATTCTTCTGTATGGTAGTGAAATACATGTATTGGGTTTCACAAACATAGAACAACTTTAAATTGTACATCGAAAATTTTGTAAATTTATTTAAATGCAAGTTATAGTTTTCCAAACGCAATTGCAAATGGTGAATGTGGAAGGAATCCATTATACGTTTAATATTTCAGCAACTGTGTGATATATTAGATAAGGATCCTTTACATGCACCCAAATATATATCCCTATTAAACTTATTTAATGTTGAGAGATACATCAGAACGAAAATATCCTAATTGGGCAACATTTGTTAAAAATCTTTTGTTTAGATATGGATTTGGACATGTATGAATAGCACAAGGTGTAGGCAATGAAAGGTTGTTTGTTAAAATATTTCGCCAAAGAGTAATGGACTGTGCTATCCAAGATTGGCACTCTGCATTAGAAACTAAATCTTCATTATGTTTTTATTTATCTCTAATATGTGATATTTCTATTGAATGCTATCTTAGAAGTGGTTACCATTCAAAATACAAAAAAAGCATTGCTAATGTTAAGAAGTGATTTAAATAAGTTTGGTGTCCAGCTTTAAGAAAAGACATAATGGTGCAATTTTTTCCGCCAAGGGAAAATGCTGGAACCCAGGGATTTCGGCGTAATAGAACAGTAGAACAAAGGCTTATCAACATTTCGTGACTTGATATGCCTCTGTGGGGAGAGTATGCTGAGAGGTATGATATTGATTATTTATTTGCATTCTGTGATTATATTTCAATATATTTTGTAACTTTCCTGACATTCCAAAATGCCATTGATATGTTTCTTTCAATTACAAAAATGGAGTTGAACTTAATGACATGTCATCATACAAGAAAGATCGATAAACAATGTAGTTTTATATAACACCTATCAAGGGATCGCACCAAGAGCTGAGAAGGTCATTGAGTATTTTGTTCTATTGAAAGGTTGAACATGAAGAAGAAGAAACGAGCCAAGCTTGAGCCCTTCCTCTTATGACCCATCTATCTTGTGCTCTTATATTGAAGACTATTCGTTCTTATCAAGACATGGATCTCTTTTCAGAAAGCAGTTTTTATTGTGGTTCACCTATTTTCATATTATTTACACTAACGTTACCCTTGCAACTTCTTCGATTTATGCAAGGACTTCCTGGACTGAATCATATAGGCAATGGTTATCTGCCTCTATTGATGACCCCTGATTATTCAAGGGATACGTTTGAATAAGATTGGAAAGGTATGATTAAGGCGTGGTACCATTCGGATAAGTACACCGTACCATGTGAATGAAAGATTGTTTGTCTTGTCTGCCAAGAAGCAATTTTATTACATTCTTCGCTTAGTAATTTGTTCTTAATAACTTCGAGTATAAAAAGGTAAGACGCTGATGCTTATCGCCACACAACTTTTGGTCTAAATAAATGAATAATAACATTATAATGATAGCTGCAAATCATTTGGGTCATTACTATGCATGTACAGTTATAATTTTGCTCACTTATTCTGAACTTATATTATTCGATTGGTAGAAAAAAGAAGCCATTCTTAGAAAAACTCCTAAAATGAAATGTGCAAAACAATCTTCATTTCTCGTCTTTGTCTTAAAGTAGCACCCAAAAGCAATGCTACAATACTTATATGACTGTACATTAATCAAATTATTGTCAACCTATTCGTTTAACAATCAAGAACACAATACAGTAAAATCATTTTTGTGACAAAAATCAATTTTACACGTAAAATTGAAAATTGTGTAGAAAGACGTTCGGATCAAATGATCAGTGTTTATAATTTAGCTGAAAGTGCCTCGTTTAACAGAGAGGGAGAGCGTCATCGGAATGCTACAAATGGGAGCATATGGCTACGAGGATGGGATGCTGCAGACCCACCATCGACAGGTATGTTTCTTGTTTAGGAACTACTTCTGACAGGTCAAGGACTGCAAATCACAAACCACAACAAAGACCATTATTTAAGGACGCTCACCTGCCGAATAGTTATCTGACTGTGACGTCATTGAGTATTATACGTCTTGGGCACCGTATAAGTAGACAGACTGTGGTCGGGTGGCTGCATCACCATGTTATTGGTGCCTATCGACCCTTCGAGGGCAAGATATAAACGTTTCGGGCCTGGCGAAGAATGATTCTTAGTGACGAGGGTAGGTTTCAACTTTTCAAGTCTGAGGGTTCATGAGAGTCTACCAATGACGGGATGAACGCACCAGACGTTGTGTACACGAGATCGTACCTAACGGTGGGGAAGCCTTATGGTCTGGGCCGACATTATTGGGCATCAGAAGAGAGATCATGGTCATCAACCGTTACCTTACCAAAGGCCGTTACATAGACGAGATAGTTCAGCCTATGATACTTTCTTTCTAATAATGAACCATAGAACTCAAAGACCATGTCAACAAACATTCTGCCCGAATCACCATTAATTTTCTTCACGGCAAAACAATGATAACGTGAACGCATTGACATCAAGGTCCTCGGGTCTGTCGCCAAATGAGCACCTGCTAGAACGTCGTCTTCGAAAACCTCCAAATCCCCCTTTAACGAGAAACGCGTTTGGAGTTGCGTTAAAAGAGAGAGGACATTAGATTTCTATTGAAGGCATCAGAAGACAAACCTACTCATTAAGGGGGCTGCATCGATGCTCGTGGAGGTCACATACGGTAGTGAATATGCACTTTTAAGAAAGTTGAAAGTGTTACTAATCTACTCTACATTAGTGATCGAATATAGGACAATCGACCCCAAAGTCATTCAAGAGTCATTCATTTTTTATGCTACAAGAACAGACATAAATCATTTTAAAAGATTACATTTTCAAAAGCAAAAAGAGATAGCTCAAGCAAGCAACCTCCAAACTTGAATTCGTTATTCTAACAGTAAAGATCATGGGTAACCGTCATATGATAAGGAAATTGATTGCCGTATTCTTTTGCAATTGCGTGTTTCTTTTTAATTCAAAACGAGACAATTTATTGAGCAGTATTACACTGTGTCTGAATATCTCTTTAATCAAGCATAAATTGTTTTGAGGTTATGTGATATCATGATTTATTTTATCGCGACAAGAAGCTTTGTTATTTCGTACATGTTAAGTACATGTTAGATCGTCACAGAAATCAGAATTTTAGACATCGGAACTATGTTAAAAGTGTTATATCTCTAATACAATTGAATAAAATGCCATGCAAATCTTTATAATTCAAACATAAGTCTTAATCGGTGATAGCCATTTTTTGTGTATGACAATGGATTATGACATAGAGAGAATATATTTTTAAAAACAGAACAGTATTTAAATTTGGGTGCAATGCTACACTGAGTTTCTGCGCAGTACCAACCATGGTACGCTAGTTCCAGCCGATGCTCGCAGGTTTCACCGCAATGCATAGCCACAATGGTGTTGCGGTCTTTCTCCCTGCACTAATACTAGCAGCCCCGATATAAGTGAAATAATCTTGAAAGCGGCGTTAAGCCCCACATCACCTCACCTCAGCTAAATAACATCAACAAGGATCAATGCCATTATCACAGTTGTTAAATTGTGAATGCAAGGTTTTTCCATTCTTTATGCTGTAGTCTGTGCGTCCTGATGTCAGGTGTTGTTAACATTTGTTAATAGTATGTTGGCTTCGTTATTGTTTAAAATATCAGTGACGAACACACAGTTAGGGTCGATAGCTTATCATATGCATTTCATCTTCAGTGTCAATGTACTCATGTAAATTTATAGGTTATTGCATAGGCAAGACTTCAGCGTCTATGACCAGCAAATCTGCTACAGTGAATAACACTACTGAATGCTTTCTAATCAGCTCTTAATGGAAATGCCACCATGTATTGTGCTTGAGAGATAATGCATTATTTTGTCAAATTAGATGTTAGTATTTTTAAACTAAATGTTAATGGTAATTCTTTTTTCTGGTAGGCATTTGTTTTTGATGACCAGACTGGAAAGAATACAGCATGTACATTAAATAACTTTTTTAACATTAATTTAGAGTTTAATCTAAAGTACAATTTGTACAACATTTGCGAAAAAGAATGTTATGATTACCATCGTAGTCATTGACAAATATCAACAAGTGAGCATTGAAAATACCATAAAGGAAACTGGAAACGATACAATGAAATGTTTCATGGATACCATTAAAACGTGTCAAGTGACAACTTGCAAAATGCAAATATTGATAGCAAAATATTCAAACTTGGTTTCCAATAAGTGTTCCCAAACAAAATAGAAATAATGAGACAGAGAAACATGAATGAGTATGTTTAGGGTTAAACAATCAACAATCAACAAAAAGCAAATATGAAGTTGATAACTACACTTCAAGAAGGACTGGGAAGATAATTATAGATAATTGTATTTTGCATTAAGGTCATAATATTTGAGTCTTTTGTCATTTTTGTTGCCTTTATCATTGTGTGGCTAAGCATTTTGAAACAAAAACCCTTGTTTATCTTCTTGATAATTTTAGTAGAAACTCGATGAAGCAGTACTTGTGTTTTCCAACGAGTAAGAGCTCGAGAGAATGAACATACATCAGCTTCATTCACGAAAGGCACATCAAAAAAAAATTATTTGACCAAGCATCAGTGAAAATAGAATTTGCTTTATGGACCCTGAAGAAAATGAGTTACCCCAGAATCTGCTTTATGGACCCTGAAGAAAATGGGTTACCACAATATGTCAAGGAAATTGCCAAGCAGTTCCGATTACGATTATGTTTTACAAATCTGTTTTAGCAGATCGATTTTGTATTATCTCAATGACCTTCCGAAATTCATTCTCTCCCCACAGAGGCATATAAAGTCATGAAATGTTGATACAGCCTCTGTTCTATTACGCCGAAATCCGTGGGTCCGGCAGTTTCCCGTGGCGGAAATAGCATTGAAAGGGGTGTTTTTGCAATGATTCAGTAGCCAAATGAGGATTTTAGAACGGCATCACTGATTGCACAACTAACTTGCCAATCTATTCTACAAAATCTGCGTAATAAAACAGAGGCCGTATCAACATTTCGTGACTTGATCTGCCTATGTGGGGAGAGATTGTCTGAAATTGTAGTGGCTTAAACTTTGAATTATCGTAAATAAACTATACGTTTTAGTAACTCATCAAGAATTTTCTTCTCTTTGTGTTTTACAGAATAAAACTTCTAATCCTGAGCACAAAAGCCATCGACGGAAGATTAGTTAAATAAAGATAAGGTAAGATTTGATATCGGCATTTGAAAACTTACACATGTACATGTATTGAAACAGGAATTATACAAAGTGTGACGAACCTTATTTTGCTTATAATCTTTTAATTTTATAACCGATCACGGGTCTAGGGTTATTTGGTAATATCAAGGATTCGGTTCATTTGTCCGTTAATTCGACAACATTATTTGTCCGACCAATTAAAGAAAAACTATTCATTGGATTCATTTCAAATTTTGAAAGATGTTTTGTAACAAGTCCTTTTTCTAAAATCGGAATAATCAGGCCGCTATAAACAAACTTGCAAATGTTTCTATCCTGTATTAGGAGGAATGCAATGCTTACTTTACAAAGAATGTCATGTAGTATCGTTAACTAATAAAAAAATTAAATATGAAAGATAAATGTAAGAAAATATGTTACAGAAAATGTTTCAAATAAATGTCTTTTACATATCCATTTTTATTAAATATCTTCTAATCACTGCACTTAATTTAACTGTGATGTCTGGAATTCAGGACGCAACATAATTTAATTAATTGATAGCAACAATATCACCGTTTTTAATCAAATATTGGTAAAATGACAACAACACAACAGTACTATCACATCTGTCAAATATTCCAATGATATTGACAAAAATGTATTTCATTAAGAGTAAACTGATTATGATACTTGTAGATCCATAAGCCAAGAGCAAATATTGCAAGAAACGTATGCTGCAGTAAGATTTGCAACTTCCATTTACTTTTTCAGCCGACTGCGTGCACTATTTCAAACAAAACCCAGTACAAGGATACATGTATATTAAATTTGCAACTTGATTATTTACATGGTGTCTACAATAACATTCTTTTTACACAAAATGATACGTAGTGAAATCTTGAAGACAATCACATAACAGGCATTCCAATTTATACAAGTAGTATCTTGTTGATAACCTTTTTTCCTTTCATATGAAATTGACATATCAATGGTTCTTCATGGCAGTTAAAGCCATATGGGAGACACGTCAATCTTTTCTGAATAGCAGATTTGGCCAAATGGGAGAATTCTGAAAGTCGTTTAACAACCTTATTGAAAGATGAATTTTTCAAATCCTGCAGTACATACCGTAATCGACTACATAATCCACATTTCATGTCAATAAAGTTTCACACCCTCATTCGAATACATTCACATTTTAGTTGTTAGTTCTTTTCCACAACGACAATCATCATCTTTCATAACAAGTCCTGTGAATATACGTCTGAATGATAAGTAGAACCAGAATGTCACCATGATTAGCTTCAGAAAGGGTTCTCTTACATAGGTGTATGTGTATCATCCCAACTTGGAATCCCGTCCCATCTTAAGATGGGACGCGTCCCAACTTGGAATCCTAAGTTGGGACGTCCCATCTTAAGATGGGACGGGGAATATTAAAACATGCATGTAATTATCTTATTTAAACATGAATTGTGATAAAAATGATATTTATTAATACTAACGGTATATACGTTTGACACGTACAAGAACAATGAAATTTGATGTTGATTTACTCGACTTACGGGCTTGGATTCAACTCCCACCTTCTACAAGCGAGTGAACACAACAAGTATGTAAAAACACGATGTCAACATTAATTTACTGATCATATTTATTTGCATTTACGCTTTATAACACATCGATGATTTAGTATACATCATGTTCTGTTCTTTTTCAGTCATAAACCATCAACATAGGAATTGAAACAAAGTAAACAAACTAAGAAACAACGTAAACAACATAACAGCACAAACCAAGCGACCTTTATTTGAAAATGAACATAAATGTGAATAAACTTATCTGTATTTAATATACTATGAAATACATGTATTAAGAAAATCAACAAATAGACCCTCTTTATTTATTTACTATAGATAATATCGCCTTCAAATGTGAAACCAGCTTACCTTATACAAAGAAATGAATAATCCAAATGTACATAGAAATCCAATGTAAAGGCTTTTCTCAATGTGTGTTACAACGCTATCATTTCCTAAACTAAGCACTGTGGGTAAGTTAATCTGACAGCTTGGCATGTTAGAGAATTAGAGACTGACATTGAGTCATTCATGTCAGCAAGCAATTCCAATCAGTCATGAATGGGCACCAATTTGACAACTGTCACTAATGTATGGTTAAAACAACACTGAGTTGGGGGAAGAAAAATCTTGTTGTTTTTAAACAGGCTGTAAAATGGTTTGTTTACTTATCATGTAACAAGCTTGATTAAATCAAATATAAACACATTTAAAAAACTTTATTGATGTATGTGTTTGCTGAAAGGTTTATGTGTTTGAAAGGTTTACCAAAATGTGTAACATTCAACAACTCTTAACTGAGAGAACAAAAATCATTATTGAACATAAAACACCTAGCACAAAATTAACATATTGATGAATCA
Organism: Steromphala cineraria; assembly: GCA_916613615.1. NCBI lineage: Eukaryota > Metazoa > Mollusca > Gastropoda > Trochida > Trochidae > Steromphala > Steromphala cineraria. The sequence continues at coordinate 25,564,336 of OU744721.1, forward strand.
AATTTATTGAAAGGATCTTTATAAAATTTATAAAATAGTATGAACTTACATAATACAATCAAGTTGTATTGTCGTAATATAATATTTTAGTGTCAAAATTTTATTTTATATTTTTAATGAGTTAGCAGTCAAAACCGATAGAAATTCCAAGTTGGGACGGCCATGTCTGAGAGTTTGGAGTCATTTACAGTTAATGTTTATTTTTCTGAATGTATAAAATAGTATAAACTTACATAATACAATCAAGTTATGGTGTAGGAATATCATATCTTAGTGTCAAAATTTTATTTTATATTTTTAATGAGTTAGCAGTCAAAACCGATAGAAATTCCAAGTTGGGACGGCCATGTCTGTTACTTTGGAGTACTTTACGGTTATTTTATATTTTTCTAAATTTATAAAATAGTATGAACTTACATAATACAATCAAGTTATAGTGTAGGAATATAATATTTTAGTGTGAAAATTTTATTTTATATTTTTAATGAGTTAGCAGTCAAAACCGATAGAAATTCCAAGTTTGGACGGCCATGTCTGTTACTTTGGAGTACTTTACGGTTATTTTTTTTTTTTACTAAATTTATAAAATAGTATGAACTTACATAATACAATCAAGTCATAGTGTAGGAATATCATATCTTAGTGTAAAAATTTTATTTTATATTTTTAATGAGTTAGCAGTCAAAACCGATAGAAATTCCAAGTTGGGACGGCCATGTCTGAGAGTTTTGAGTCATTTACAGTTAATGTTTATTTTTCTGAGTGTATAAAATAGTATAAACTTACATAATACAATCAAGTTATAGTGTAGGAATATCATATCTTAGTGTCAAAATTATATTTTATATTTTTAATGAGTTAGCAGTCAAAACCGATAGAAATTCCAAGTTGGGACGGCAATGTCTGGGAGTTTGGAGTCAATTTTGGGTAAAGTTTATTTTTCTGTAAGTATGAAATAGTATTTAGTTACATAAAACAATCAAGTTGTATTGTCGTAATATAATATTTTAGTGTGAAAATTTTATTTTATATTTTTAATGAGTTTGCAGTCAAAACCGATAGAAATTCCAAGTTGGGACGGCCATGTCTGTTACTTTGGAGTACTTTACGGTTATTTTATATTTTTCTAAATTTATAAAATAGTATGAACTTACATAATACAATCAAGTTGTATTGTCGTAATATAATATTTTAGTGTGAAAATTTTATTATATATTTTTAATGAGTTAGCAGTCAAAACCGATAGAAATTCCAAGTTGGGACGGCCATGTCTGTTACTTTGGAGTACTTTACGGTTTTTTTTTATTTTTCTAAATTTATAAAATAGTATGAACTTACATAATACAATCAAGTTGTATTGTCGTAATATAATATTTTAGTGTCAAAATTTTATTTTATATTTTTAATGAATTAGCAGTCAAAACCGATAGAAATTCCAAGTTGGGACGGCCATGTCTGAGAGTTTGGAGTCATTTACAGTTAATGTTTATTTTTCTGAATGTATAAAATAGTATTTAGTTACATAAAACAATCAAGTTGTATTGTCATAATATAATATCTTAGTGTCAACAATTTATTTTATATTTTAAATGAGTGAGCAGTCAAAACCGATAGAAATTCCAAGTTGGGACGGCCATGTCTGAGAGTTTGGAGTCAATTTTGGGTAAAGTTTATTTTTCTGTAAGTATGAAATAGTATTTAGTTACATAAAACAATCAAGTTGTATTGTCGTAATATAATATTTTAGTGTCAAAATTTTATTTTATTTTTTAATGAGCAAGCAGTCAAAAGCGATAGAAATTCCAAGTTGGGACGGCCATGTCTGAGAGTTTGGAGTCAATTTTGGGTAAAGTTTATTTTTCTGTAAGTATGAAATAGTATTTAGTTACATTAAACAATCAAGTTGTATTGTCATAATATAATATTTTAGTGTCAAAATTTTATGTTTATTTTTCTGAATGTATAAAACGATCATGTCTGTTACTTTGGAGTTTTTTAGGGTTATTTTAGAAAAATAAACATTAACCGTAAATGACTCCGAACTCTCAGACATGGCCGTCCCAACTTGGAATTTCTATCGGTTTTGACTGCTAATTCATTAAAAATATTTTTAAAAAATTGACACTAAAATATTATATTACGACAATACAACTTGAATGTATTATGTAAGTTTATACTATTTTATACATTCAGAAAAATAAACATTAACCCTAAAGGACTCAAAACTCCAAGACATTGCCGTCCCAACTTGGAATTTCTATCGGTTTTGACTGCTAACTCATTAAAAATATAAAATAAGATTTTATCACTAAAATATGATTTTACGTCAATACAACTTGATTGTTTTATGTAACTAAATACTATTTCAAAATTACAGAAAAATAAACTTTAACCAATAATGACTCAAAACTCTCAGACATGGCCGTCCCAACTTGGAATTTCTATCGGTTTTGACTGCTCAATTATTTAAAATATAAAATAAAATTTTGACATTAAGATATTATATTCCTACACTATAACTTGATTGTATTATGTAAGTTCATACTATTTTATAAATTTAGAAAAATATAAAATAACCGTAAAGTACTCAAAACTCCCAGACATGGCCGTCCCAACTTGGAATTTCTATCGGTTTTGACTGCTAACTCATTAAAAATATAAAATAAAATTTTCACACTAAAATATTATATTACGACAATACAACTTGATTGTTTTATGTAACTAAATACTGTTTCATACTTACAGAAAAATAAACTTTATTCAAAATTGACTCAAAACTCCCAGACATGGCCGTCACAGCTTGGAATTTCTATCGGTTTTGACTGCTAACTCATTAAAAATATAAAATAAAATTTTCACACTAAAATATGATATTACGTCAATACAACTTGATTGTTTTATGTAACTAAATACTATTTCAAAATTACAGAAAAATAAACTTTAACCAATAATGACTCAAAACTCTCAGACATGGCCGTCCCAACTTGGAATTTCTATCGGTTTTGACTGCTAACTCATTTAAAATATAAAATAAAATTTTGACATTAAGATATTATATTCCTACACTATAACTTGATTGTATTATGTAAGTTCATACTATTTTATAAATTTAGAAAAATAAAAAATAACCGTAAAGTACTCAAAACTCCCAGACATGGCCGTCCCAACTTGGAATTTCTATCGGTTTTGACTGCTAACTCATTAAAAATATAAAATAAAATTTTCACACTAAAATATTATATTACGACAATACAACTTGATTGTTTTATGTAACTAAATACTATTTCATACTTACAGAAAAATAAACTTTATTCAAAATTGACTCAAAACTCCCAGACATGGCCGTCACAGCTTGGAATTTCTATCGGTTTTGACTGCTAACTCATTAAAAATATAAAATAAAATTTTCACACTAAAATATGATATTACGTCAATACAACTTGATTGTTTTATGTAACTAAATACTATTTCAAAATTACAGAAAAATAAACTTTAACCAATAATGACTCAAAACTCCCAGACATGGCCGTCCCAACTTGGAATTTCTATCGGTTTTGACTGCTAACTCATTAAAAATATAAAATAAAATTTTCACACTAAAATATTATATTACGACAATACAACTTGATTGTTTTATGTAACTAAATACTATTTCATACTTACAGAAAAATAAACTTTATTCAAAATTGACTCAAAACTCCCAGACATGGCCGTCACAACTTGGAATTTCTATCGGTTTTGACTGCTAACTCATTAAAAATATAAAATAAAATTTTCACACTAAAATATTATATTACGACAATACAACTTGATTGTTTTATGTAACTAAATACTATTTTATACTTACAGAAAAATAAACTTTACCCAAAATTGACTCAAAACTCTCAGACATGGCCGTCACAACTTGGAATTTCTATCGGTTTTGACTGCTCAATCATTTAAAATATAAAATAAAATGTTGACACTAAGATATTATATTCCTACACTATAACTTGATTGTATAATGTAAGTTTATACTATTTTATACATTCAGAAAAATAAACATTAACCGTAAAGGACTCAAAACTCTCAGACATGGCCGTCCCAACTTGGAATTTCTATCGGTTTTGACTGCTAACTCATTAAAAATATATAATAAAATTTTCACCCTAAAATATTATATTACGACAATACAACTTGATTGTTTTATGTAACTAAATACTATTTTATACTTACAGAAAAATAAACTTTACCCAAAATTGACTCCAAACTCCCAGACATGGCCGTCCCAACTTGGAATTTCTATCGGTTTTGACTGCTAACTCATTAAAAATATAAAATAAAATTTTCACACTAAAATATTATATTACGACAATACAACTTGATTGTTTTATGTAACTAAATACTATTTCGTACTTACAGAAAAATATACTTTATTCAAAATTGACTCAAAACTCCCAGACATGGCCGTCCCAACTTGGAATTTCTATCGGTTTTGACTGCTAACTCATTAAAAATATAAAATAAAATTTTCACACTAAAATATTATATTACGACAATACAACTTGATTGTTTTATGAAACTAAATACTATTTCAAAATTACAGAAAAATAAACTTTAACCAATAATGACTCAAAACTCTCAGACATGGCCGTCCCAACTTGGAATTTCTATCGGTTTTGACTGTTAACTCATTTAAAATATAAAATAAAATTTTGACATTAAGATATTATATTCCTACACTATAACTTGATTGTATTATGTAAGTTCATACTATTTTATAAATTTAGAAAAATAAACATTAACCGTAAAGGACTCAAAACTCTCAGACATGGCCGTCCCAACTTGGAATTTCTATCGGTTTTGACTGCTAACTCATTAAAAATATATAATAAAATTTTCACCCTAAAATATTATATTACGACAATACAACTTGATTGTTTTATGTAACTAAATACTATTTTATACTTACAGAAAAATAAACTTTACCCAAAATTGACTCCAAACTCCCAGACATGGCCGTCCCAACTTGGAATTTCTATCGGTTTTGACTGCTAACTCATTAAAAATATAAAATAAAATTTTCACACTAAAATATTATATTATGACAATACAACTTGATTGTTTGTTGTAACTAAATACTATTTCATACTTACAGAAAAATAAACTTTATTCAAAATTGACTCAAAACTCCCAGACATGGCCGTCACAACTTGGAATTTCTATCGGTTTTGACTGCTAACTCATTAAAAATATAAAATAAAATTTTCACACTAAAATATTATATTACGACAATACAACTTGATTGTTTTATGTAACTAAATACTATTTTATACTTACAGAAAAATAAACTTTAACCAAAATTGACTCAAAACTCCCAGACATGGCCGTCCCAACTTGGAATTTCTATCGGTTTTGACTGCTAACTCATTAAAAATATATAATAAAATTTTCACACTAAAATATTATATTAAGACAATACAACTTGATTGTTTTATGTAACTAAATACTATTTTATACTTACAGAAAAATAAACTTTACCCAAAATTGACTCAAAACTCTCAGACATGGCCGTCACAACTTGGAATTTCTATCGGTTTTGACTGCTCAATCATTTAAAATATAAAATAAAATGTTGACACTAAGATATTATATTCCTACACTATAACTTGATTGTATAATGTAAGTTTATACTCTTTTATACATTCAGAAAAATAAACATTAACCGTAAAGGACTCAAAACTCTCAGACATGGCCGTCCCAACTTGGAATTTCTATCGGTTTTGACTGCTAACTCATTAAAAATATATAATAAAATTTTCACCCTAAAATATTATATTACGACAATACAACTTGATTGTTTTATGTAACTAAATACTATTTTATACTTACAGAAAAATAAACTTTACCCAAAATTGACTCCAAACTCCCAGACATGGCCGTCCCAACTTGGAATTTCTATCGGTTTTGACTGCTAACTCATTAAAAATATAAAATAAAATTTTCACACTAAAATATTATATTACGACAATACAACTTGATTGTTTTATGTAAATAAATACTATTTCATACTTACAGAAAAATAAACTTTATTCAAAATTGACTCAAAACTCCCAGACATGGCCGTCCCAACTTGGAATTTCTATCGGTTTTGACTGCTTGCTCATTAAAAATATAAAATAAAATTTTCACACTAAAATATTATATTACGACAATACAACTTGATTGTTTTATGTAACTAAATACTATTTCAAAATTACAGAAAAATAAACTTTAACCAATAATGACTCAAAACTCTCAGACATGGCCGTCCCAACTTGGAATTTCTATCGGTTTTGACTGTTAACTCATTTAAAATATAAAATAAAATTTTGACATTAAGATATTATATTCCTACACTATAACTTGATTGTATTATGTAAGTTCATACTATTTTATAAATTTAGAAAAATAAAAAATAACCGTAAAGTACTCAAAATTCCCAGACATGGCCGTCCCAACTTGGAATTTCTATCGGTTTTGACTGCTAACTCATTAAAAATATAAAATAAAATTTTCACACTAAAATATTATATTATGACAATACAACTTGATTGTTTTATGTAACTAAATACTATTTCATACTTACAGAAAAATAAACTTTACCCAAAATTGACTCCAAACTCCCAGACATGGCCGTCCCAACTTGGAATTTCTATCAGTTTTGACTGCTAACTCATTTAAAATATAAAATAAAATTTTATCACTAATATATGATATTCCTACACTATAACTTGATTGTATTATGTAATTTTATACTATTTTATAAATTTAGAAAAATAAAAAATAACCGTAAAGTACTCCAAAGTAACAGACATGGCCGTCCCAACTTGGAATTTCTATCGGTTTTGACTGCTAACTCATTAAAAATATAAAATAAAATTTTAACACTAAGATATGATATTCCTACACTATAACTTGATTGTATTATGTAAGTTCATATTATTTTATAAATTTAGAAAAATAAAAAATAACCGTAAAGTACTCCAAAGTAACAGACATGGCCGTCCCAACTTGGAATTTCTATCGGTTTTGACTGCTCAATCATTTAAAATATAAAATAAAATGTTGACACTAAGATATTATATTCCTACACTATAACTTGATTGTATAATGTAAGTTTATACTATTTTATACATTCAGGAAAATAAACATTAACCGTAAAGGACTCAAAACTCTCAGACATGGCTTTCCCAACTTGGAATTTCTATCGGTTTTGACTGCTAACTCATTAAAAATATATAATAAAATTTTCACACTAAAATATTATATTACGACAATACAACTTGATTGTTTTATGTAACTAAATACTATTTTATACTTACAGAAAAATAAACTTTACCCAAAATTGACTCAAAACTCTCAGACATGGCCGTCACAACTTGGAATTTCTATCGGTTTTGACTGCTCAATCATTTAAAATATAAAATAAAATGTTGACACTAAGATATTATATTCCTACACTATAACTTGATTGTATAATGTAAGTTTATACTATTTTATACATTCAGAAAAATAAACATTAACCGTAAAGGACTCAAAACTCTCAGACATGGCCGTCCCAACTTGGAATTTCTATCGGTTTTGACTGCTAACTCATTAAAAATATAAAATAAAATTGTGACACTAAGATATGATATTCCTACACTATAACTTGATTGTATTATGTAAGTTCATACTATTTTATAAATTTTATAAAGATCCTTTCAATTAATTTTTTTCATTAATATGTTAATTTTGTGCTAGGTGTTTTATGTTCAATAATAATTTTTGTTCTCTCAGTTAAGAGTTGTTGAATGTTACACATTTTGGTAAACCTTTCAAACACATAAACCTTTCAGCAAACACATACATCAATAAAGTTTTTTAAATGTGTTTATATTTGATTTAATCAAGCTTGTTACATGATAAGTAAACAAACCATTTTACAGCCTGTTTAAAAACAACAAGATTTTTCTTCCCCCAACTCAGTGTTGTTTTAACCATACATTAGTGACAGTTGTCAAATTGGTGCCCATTCATGACTGATTGGAATTGCTTGCTGACATGAATGACTCAATGTCAGTCTCTAATTCTCTAACATGCCAAGCTGTCTGATTAATTTACCAACAGTGCTCAGTTTAGGAATGGATAGCGTTGTAACACACATTGAGAAAAGCCTTTACATTGGATTTCTATGTACATTTGGATTATTCATTTCTTTGTATAAGGTAAGCTGGTTTCACATTTGAAGGCGATATTATCTATAGTAAATAAATAAAGAGGGTCTATTTGTTGATTTTCTTAATACATGTATTTCATAGAATATTAAATACAGATACGTTTATTCACATTTATGTTCATTTTCACATAAAGGTCGCTTGGTTTGTGCTGTTATGTTGTTTACGTTGTTTCTTAGTTTGTTTACTTTGTTTCAAGGCCTATGTTGATGGTTTATGACTGAAAAAGAACAGAAAATGATGTATACTAAATCATCGATGTGTTATAAAGCGTAAATGCAAATAAATATGACCAGTAAATGAATGTTGACATCGTGTTTTTACATACTTGTTGTGTTCACTCGCTTGTAGAAGGTGGGAGTTGAATCCAAGCCCCTAAGTCGAGTAAATCAACATCAAATTTCATTTTTCTTGTACGTGTCAAACGTATATACCGTTAGTATTAATAAATATCATTTTAAACACAATTCATGTTTAAATAAGATAATTACATGCATGTTTTAATACTCCCCGTCCCATCTTAAGATGGGACGTCCCAACTTAGGATTCCAAGTTGGGACGCGTCCCATCTTAAGATGGGGCGGATCCGCAGTTGGGATGATACATATGCACATCGTGACATTGAACCGTTCACACAGAAAATATCATTTCTAAATAATGATTCTTGTCAATAACGTTGTCTCATTTGATTAAAGGATTAATTTAAATGATTTATTGATGAAATATAAAAAAGACATACAATAAGCATTCAGATATTTCATTGGATCATTTAATGGAATAAACATTCATCATGTTTATGCAAGAAAAAATAAAGTAGAAACATCATACTTATAATGTGAGTGGCAGCAGGCTCTGACTTTGTGCTTTGTCAATCCGAAATATAAATAATAACATTTTAACATAAACGTGAACGTTTGGAATATATATATAAGATATTAGATGAATTGCTTAAAATGCACTTTAACGTAACGTTTAACGATAAAATTATTTGATTTATTAGAAATTATCAATATGCCACAGCTTTAATTCATATCTTTTCAATGTTTCAAACGTTATATCAGCATAGGAACACAACAACAACAACAACAAATGTACCCTTTGATTAACGATGGATCCTCTAAATAAGCAGTTTCAGAAGAGTATATGATAGATGATCTTGTACTTGATCAACACTTCAGATGAGATTTCTTAAAATAGGCAAAAGTGTTATTTCTTCATTTGAATGGTTTGATTTAAGGGGATATCAATAAACAATCAAATCTAATGACTACAGTTTAAATTTTCAGGAGACGCAACTCCATACAATGTCAAGGTAAATAGGTTTGAAATATACACCACAATAAACAAGATGACAAGATCAAAGGGTGAGGTGAGGTGATTTGGTGTTTAACGCCGCTTTTAAGGGTATTTAGCTTATATCACGGCTGCTGTATGTGGCTATGCGTTGTGGTGAAACCTGCGAGCAACAACTCGAATAAGCGAACCAAGGGTGGTACTGCGCTGAAACTCAGTGTGGCACTGCATCTTTGTGCGTATAGAACAGTTCCCCACTGTAGATATGTAGATGTGGATTCGAACTCCTCTTAATCCGAAGCCGATCGCACTAAACACTGCGCTATCTCGCCCCCTCAAAGGCTGACCGATCACATAAAAAATAACGCTTCGACCTCATCAAGCAACCCACGATATATTCATCAAATCAATTTTGATGTGTGCATCAATGATGAAAAGCATGTAATGTTTGAGAATAGTACAACGGCAGGAGTTAACTGCGCAAGACAGTCACATTGTTTGAGGAAAGACCACAACACAACCGAAGCCCATGTCGGTTTTCCATTGGGGATGAAAACTAAGAAACAAGTAACATTCTTTGATCAGTCTATATAAGCCGGAAATTGGAAATAAGAAATTGCTATTCTCTGAGGAAATCATTAGTTGTCAACTTGCTGTTATCTGCTTAAATCAATAACGGGATATGAGTAATGATAAGAATGTAATAATTTTCTCTTCATTTCCCTTGCCAAGGGATTCATAATCTAAATTTCCGACGTTGATTAAGCTTTAAGATTGGATAAAAAAAACATACAATTGTATCAATTTCTGAAAGACACCATTTGATTCTATTATTCAATAGTTAAACATTATGAATGTTCAATAAGAACAATTGATTTAAATTGATATAAGGGTTGTTCAAGTTGAAAGAGAGTGTTCATTACACTCGTTGACAAAGAAGATGCATAAACTAATATATATCATGTTGTACAAACATAGATAGGGAAACGAACGAGGCTACTTACTAACAAATTGTCTGAGCCTTAAATTAAATCATAAGATTAATAGCAACATGATTATTTCCATTTATTCAATCTGCATTTCATTAAAGACAATTAGAAAGCAACCATAGGTTTTCAATTTATCTAATGTATCTTTAACTTTAACTTTAACCGAATACGAGAAGAATGATTATATAACTACAACATATTTCATTTGAATTGATTACAAACTAAGACAAAAACATGGTGTATCAGGTTTTCATTTGAATCTATTTAAGAAAGATCTGATCCTGGTGAACTACATAAAATAACTTATTAAAAATTTTATGTTCAACAGCAACACAAAAACATCATGTTTATTCGTATTTATCAACTTACTGATTATCCTTCATGTGATTTTATCATGGACAAAAGAAATAGAAAATCATTTGTTTAACGATTTTCAAACCACGTGGCTAATGAATAGAATAATCGATTAAGCTGAGTTGTCATTTGTGGTGATCAACGGTTGATCAAATTCAAATTGCTCGAATATTGCCATTTATCAATCACAAATCTCTGCTTTTACAGATTGTATCAAAATCACTGACAGTGGCGATTTTCGTTACACAATTGGCACCGAATTTTTTTCTTTTGAGGTTTATTATTCAGTTAACCCCACACATTACTTAATCAAGGAACATTTAACAATTAATAATGATGTACCCTTATTTCACTCAAATGACGAGATATATGATATTAAAAGAAAATATGACTTCATTTGGAAGTTTGCAAATCAGAATGGTCCTAATATCTCGTATCATTGACATGAATACATTATTGCCTCTATCTTGTCAAAATAAAAATAGCTGTATAAAACTGTGGAAATTGGGTCGGCTACTGTCTGATTGTATCAAGGGATTTTGTGATTAATCATGGGTGAAAGGCAGTGATTGAAAACTTTCTTTCAGTGCAAGTGCCTAACTTATTCCTGATAACAGAATACCAATTTAAGCTTGATTAGAAAAAAATGGAAAAATAAGTTTCTATTTTACTAGATTAATGGGCAGAAATGTGTTATTAAGATCATCTATTCTCGCAGGTCCAGTATTGTTACATTTGTAAGAATGTGCTTTGTTATTGGCTGTAGAACCAGGAGTAAAATCGTAAATTTCATATGTTTAAGGAAATTGTAGTTTTGACATCAAAAACCCTAAATTCCATGTATTATGTTCTCTAAATGTAATTGTGTGTAAGTCGAGACCATGAAAGGTTTGATCAAAAACCTTACAATTCAATTGTAATTCAAATATTTATCTTTGAAATTTGTAATGAAATATTTTAAGGAAGGTACCCACACGTAGATGTATGAATCCTCAAATTCCCAAATTAAATTGTTCATTCTTTCACCATACCTATAATCAAATATTTAAGATATAATAATCAAATGAACGGTATTATGAAGACATAAGATTGTTTTTGTACAGAGGATCATAGTTCAGTAAATAGTGTTGGTTCTAGTTAAATTCATAACTGCAAATATATAGCAGTAATTAATTAATTCTATACAGATTTGAAAATTTAAAGAGTGTCTGTAAAACAATATAAAAGATACTAACTCCTTGTGTTTTTTTTAATAAAATGTTCTACTATAATATTTTAGTTGTGTATGACTTTCCTCTTCATTAAGTATGTTTGGTGATATGTTCAGTATTCAGAGATAGTGCCATTAAGTGTCTTTGTTTCTACACGCTTTTATGAATGGAATGAAAAGCAAAGCTTAAAGGAAAATATTATAGTTAACTATAACCAACGTCTAATGTGCTGTACGTGTAGTTCATTCTTAAACACTTGTAATTTCCGAAAGAATAAAATACTTCATGATAATTTGTGTCAGTTGACACTAAAATATATTCCTACAGAACGACTTTCATGAATTCCTGTCTTCTTTGTTAACGTTTGAATGATGTGCCCTTTACGTGCTGACAGTAAGTCGATGATAAAGGATATCGTTTCGTTCCATTAGATATGTTGACATCACGAGCTGATTAGCAACTATCTTTCAATTCCAATAAGAACACGTCATGAATCCCAATGATGTTCTTAATTGATAATGATGTAGCTAAGTATAATTGACAATATTCAAAATCTTATCAGATTTTAACATGTCACTGCCTAAATGATATGAAGATAAATTGTAAAACGTGTCAAAGCTTTAATTCTGTTCCTTATGTCGTTAAATTGCCATCGTTGATGACTGAAAGCTTCATTGGTTTTTTTCCATTTCTATATTGTCAACAGTTAAAGTAATTGTTGAAATAAATCGATGGCAAATCATTTAATCAGAATTGCAGCTCTTTAAGTTAGAATGTACAACGTTTTCAAAACATACGTTGTAAATAACAATTCACAAACAAGACTGTATTATAAAAACATGATTTGAAATTTCCCTATTTGAATGGGTCACAACAAACTATCAATATAAATTTGAATCACGTTTCAATCTGAACTGCTTAAACAAACGTATTCTAAATGCAAAGACCTAAAACGAATTTTTCTTTTAATAATGTATACTCTTTTGTCGTAAAATAATTTTGAACCTTACTTTAACCTCAAACAAATAGGAAACGTAACTTAATATGTTTTTTTAAAATTTGGATTTCTCTGAACGTACATTGACTATGATACAAAAGACAAATCAATATTGAGCTTACTGGATTCCGATACCGATTCACTGGAGGAAACATCTGTAAGTGAAAAAGAGTATGTTAGCTTCATTGATCAATTTTGATTTCAATGAGAGAAAACAATGTTTTCCGAGAAGTCATCTACATTAACGTGTCATTGTTGTCATACAATTACAGTTCAAATATTAAAAGTATTCAGAACTTTAAATCCTAAGTGACATTATGATTAAAGATTTTATTTACGCGTATTTTCTTTTCTATCATAATATTTCGCGTTTTTCGAATGTAAGCCCTTTCAAACCCATACTAGTGATTTTCCGTTTTTGAGCACATGGCTTAAAACAGGAATTCCCGGTAAGTTGCCTAAATTAATTCTTAAACTCTGTGAATATATATGACATTCTTCGAGTTGAATTGGATGAATAAACACTTCTTTTCCCTTTTTCATAATTTTGCAACTTTGAAGGTACATACAGCTTTAACGACAAGCTGTGAGGTCATATACTAAATATTCATCATTTAAGTCTAGAGAAAGATTGTTATCACATTGCAGCACAATTATTGACTTTATTTTCAATCATAAGATAACTTTCGACTCAAATATGCCAAGCCGTTGTAAAAACAGTTAGAGACAGTACAATGCGATATCACGTTTCAAACGTTGACAATCTAGTTGAAGTCATGTTATTTCAGACGTAATCGGGATCGTGACTGGTCGTTTTAACTAGATTGCAAGCATTCAACTACTTTAAATAACCAACGATAACTTTCAAAACATAAGGAGATAACATTCCATGAAAATTCTTTAAATTCATTTAAAATCTAAGCATGACAAATGCCACAACCTTTTATAGTTCAGAGCCTTCCTGAAACGTTTTGTTCAGCATATTGAATCCGAACAATGATGTGTAACAAAATGTACTTTTCATTCCCCATCTTTTAAGGCAATCGTGTTATTATCCCCCGCCACGAAGTGGAAGGGGGATATAGGTTTGAGCTCCGTCCGTGCGTCCGTCCGTCCGTGCGTGCGTGCGTCCGTCCGTCCGAGTTAAAGGAGCCAATTTTTCTCAGAAACCGTTAAAGGTAGGATTATCAAATTTTGTATGTGCCTTCAGGGTATCAATACCTTGATGGAGTTCAAAAATCAGAACCGTGCAAATATTTTTTCCGGAGTTATTGCCCTTGTTACGTTTTTTGGGACTCTGTTCGAGGTGTCTTCAAAGGAGCCAATTTTTCTCAGAAACTGTTTCAGATAGGATCATCAAATTTTGTGTGTGCCTTCAGGGTATCAATACCTTGATGGAGTTCGAAAATCAGAACCGCGCAAATATTTTTTCCGGAGTTATTGCCCTTGTTACGTTTTTTGGGACTCTGTTCGAGGTGTCTTCAAGGGAGCCAATTTTTCTCAGAAACCGTTAAAGATAGGATTATCAAATTTGATGTGTGTCTTCAGGGTATCAATATTTTTCCGGAGTTTGGTGTCATGATATTTTTGGGTACACTCGAGTATTTAGGAGAAGGTTCTGACTTAATTTAAAATAAGAACAAATCTGGCGGGGGATGTTGATGACTATGTCTTCTTGTTCAGAATAAAACGATTGTTCTTCAAAATTACGGAAAAGGAATAATCTTTAAAGAAAGCAAACAAAACAACTTCATCATACTGATGAGAAACACGTTTTGTATTTTTGTTTATTTCAGGGGCATTTCTAAAGAAGTGGTAACCTTAACAACTTATAATGATAGTTTTGTCTAAGATTAACACTTCAGAAGAAATTAAGAATAAAACGTTCGTTATCCAGGTTGATCTTGTTGCACCAAGGGATCAAACAAGACTTGACGTCATTTGATTCTGGTCATTATTTCTTGTGGCCGACATTTTAACAGTGCATGATATAGCCATTTTCCGTAATCCAATCTATTGACCGCAGATCTCCCAGGAGGCATCAGCAGGATTTTTTGCAATTACGTGTAGGCCTGACAAAGGTAATAAACAATATCTTTATAAGTAATTTGCAGGTCAGTTATGAACATTTTCGGAACAATTATTCAAAATAACAATGACGTTATGAGGAATGTCTGCATTGTAATACATGATTCCTTCCAGATGAAATACTTCTCATGAAACAAAGAATCCGCAAAAGTCAAACAATGAATTGTGAATAGACGAACATGTGTAGGTATCTTTTCTTTCTGCTTTATTTCCATTTATTTGGAATGATATTTAATGTTTCAAGACAGTCTATGACAAATTCAACAAATTGCAGCTTCTTTGGTCTAAATCAAACAAACCTTGGTGTGTCTTAATATATCGAGTGAGTACCTAGTGCATTGATTTATAACCACTAATGTCCCATAATACATTTGTCTCCTTTTACCCTAAACAGACTAAATGCTTGTGAAATTTAGCAGTATTTCCGCTGATGCATGTTCATAAACATAAACAGCGACCCTCTATTGCCAGATGTCTATTTAAACTTAACCTTTTTATCCTAGGAAGAAAATCAAAGTAATCATTTAAAGGGGCAGTAGCACGTTTTAGGGGGAATATAAGGTGATGTCTGGAAAATGAAAATTAATGGTTCCAATTGAAAGACAATGTATTTAAACTAAATTGAGCAGTAATAATTCAAATATATTACGTAAAGTTTAGCCATCCGATTTCTTTTCCTTACACAAAATGAATTAAAGGTGTTCACACAAAATGGCTGCCAATGGATTTTATGTGAATCTAACAATTGAGAAATCAACTCCAGGAACAGATTTTCTGCCTTCAACATAACGATAACATATCAGCCAATAATGAAAATACATCAATTTCTTAATAAAAAAATGAATTACTATGAAACCTGATTCACACAATTGCTAACAATCTAAGCTTCCCTTGACAAAAGTATTGGGGTTTGTTGCTTTGTTTGTTCGTTTTGAATCTTTTTTCAATATCATCGAAATACAAACACCAGTGATAGGACTGTTGGTTGTTTAATATAATTTTATATTCGTAAACTTGTCGGTAAACAATGTGAGTCATACGTCAATCACATATTTGAAGTATATGTAAACATGCCTTAAAACAATCAATTAACCCTTCACCCTGCATCTCTCAATTTCTTAACATACATTATGTACGCTATAGATTCTGTCACATGTTCGGACTAATGAAATTGCCAACTCTCTGTGTAGTCAAATGGTAACAAAGGGGGTTCATTAAAAAACAGAAATACAATCCACAATGTAGAATCATGTCAAGGACAAGAATTGATTGATTTGACTTTGCCTTGATCACAGATTGAAATATTATCAATTCCATACATCTAAATGTTCATGCTTTTATCCAGGTTTGAGGTTAGAATCAGTATTTAAATTTGTGTTTCTCCTTTCCAAAAGTCATTACACAACATTCACGAAAACGACGGAATCTTCATCTGAAAAATATCAAGTCTAAGAGGCATGCAATTTAAAAAGGAATCAATGTCATATCAATATCATAAGCTATTGTCCATACTGCCATATTGATTTCCAAAGGAATCAAAACATGAAAAGAAAGGTAATGGAAGCTTTGTAGCTCAGTAACATTGATGTGGAACTATTCAGGCATTTAATACATGTATATTTAAGAAAAGCAATACGGCAAGTTATTTTCATGAAAAACCCACTTACAATGGTTGTTACATAATTACAGGTTCCACTAAATGGAATTATCTTCCTTTCACGTGAAGAGGCATTTTTTTTTCAATCTTATATAGTGAATATACCGTTGAAAGCGTTTAGTGACGATAATGTCAATAAAGAACAATTACCTACCATTCTTATGACTAATAAGGGCGACAGAGAGAATTTTAACCAAGTTACCATACGTAAAGGCATCCAAAACTGCCAACTAAACAAAAGGTAAAACACCATAACTTTCACCGATATATCGAGGCATAAATTGCACCGTGCCTTACCTTTTGATTTGTCGCCAGAAACTTCATTCTGAGTTAACAACTCGCGCATGTGTTTAGAGTAGGGATACATGAGCATGTTTAATGTACATTTTATATGCTTTTGTTTCCCAGCATGTTTAATGTACATTTTATATGCTTTTGTTTCCCAGTGTAAGGTTATTGACTTGTGATTAAATAACCTTTACCCACACTCTTGGGCATTTATTATGAACTACTTCAAATATTGTAATCAGTGTAAAGATATGAACCCCGCCATGTGCAAAGAAGATATTGAGTATGTAGTGTATTGGGGTTTAACCTAATAAACTCTTGAAATGAATCCTGCAGCTGCCTAGGTTAGAAGTAATTCCCTCCTCACTGAGGTAGCTTAGGTTATACAATCTATCACTAGCCCGTTTTACAACGAACCTTTTTTTGGGCTGAAATAGAGGGGCCGGACTGGATGCACTTTAACAAAGTTGTCCAATTGGTGACACCAGTCAAAAGCTATCGCTCGTTTCAATCAATCTACTAAACTAGTATTCAGTTATAGTAAATTTTATTCTAATGAATTATAATATGCATATACAAGACGGATAAGATGTTTTTAATGATCATCCTCTCATACACATTTTTCTCTTGCATCGTAAAAACATGATCAGATAGACATTTATAGCAATGAAAAACCCATTGACATACAGGCTGAATCCGTTTTGTTATCGGCGTGTGTTTTTTTGTGTTCCATGATATTTTGTGAACAGGATACAGCTAAAACGACTGAAGCTATCAAAGCCAGAGAGGAAGCGACACACGGCTTTTGGGCTAATTCGGCCCATAAATAAATGGCCCAGCACGGCCCAAAGTTGTGATTTTAATATGGCTTTTTTTTTCAAAATAGACTTAGAGACTTATTTCCAACCCCACCCACCTTTGACTATCTTCTTCTCTGAAGATACTTGCACTAGAGAGCTGAAAGTTATACTCAATGTAGCTGGAACATTGTAGTTCTTTATTTGATTTCTAGAAAGGGCAAGATAACTAAAAATCCAGACCATAGAATTTTCTGATTTTTGCATGAGAGTTAGACAGGAGAAGGTCTTAAAGATAAAAGAATAAAATCTACTTGAAGGGCAAACAATTTTTTTTTTAAACGTGAAAAAAAAAAAGATTCTGCTATCAAATGGTATCAGACCGACCTGTTAAAGAGTTTCTGCGCTAAATGTTTTGCCATGCGTAAACAATTTAAAAAAACATGACCAAAAGCTGACCTCAAAATATCTTATTTTTCCTATAAATCATGCCGAAGTCGCTATAACTGGTCTCAGGCTCTCATATATTTGGCTGAATCCTGTTATTGTCGCTTTGCGACTATATTTAAGGATTTAGTCTATAGTATAGGCTGAATCCGTCTTGTTATCGGCTTGTTTCTAAGATTCAATTGGTGAGACACAGTTAGAAATAAATGATAATGTTGGAATGAAGTTTGTCATTGAGTTTAAACTCTCTGCAATTTGAAAACACCAAAAGACACATTTTGTTTTATTGAGCTAAACCAAATTCTGCTCCAGAAACGCATTTCCATGGAAACCAGAAAAATAACTGCAACTACATGCAATAATTAGTCAACATACCAAGTTTCGTTAAACTTGGCCAGATTGTATTTGAGTTCTGCTCCAGAAACACATTTCTAATTTGCGTTTCCATGGAATTAGTCAATATATCAAGTGTTATTGAGCTAGCTGTAACGGGTTTCAAATTATGTAAAAATATGTTGATCTAATTTATTTAGATTGATATAGCCTGTTTTAACTCGCCGAAATCGGTAGGTTCCGGCAGTTTCCCCTGTGGAGAAAAATTGCACCATTATCAAATGACAACGCTTCTCGCATGGAGAGAACGGTTCATATCACAATGCTTTTTGCCATGATTCAGTAGCCAAAATGATGATTTTAGAACAGCGTCGCTGATTGCAGATCTAACTTTGATTGCCTTCAAACAGGCGGCACCCGTTCTAACTCTGCGAGTTGGACCACAGGCTGTAACATTTCATGACTTGATCTGCCTCTGTGGAGAGAGAATGCCACCCATCAGAAACATCTGTAATATATTGTACATGTTTTCATAATTACCAGATTGGATATACACAATAACAAATAAATCATTAATTAGCTGAATTTTACAACAATTGTCTAGGTATCAGTATGTGCTGGTCAATCTATTATATTGTAAACTGTACAACCAACAGTGGTCTTTAAGTCAACTCCATGTGTGCAGTTTTCGATGATGAAGATACAAACGAACATGTGCATATCGTTATTTTATTATGAACATGACGATAACATTGATGTGGACGAAAAACAACTCTTTTTTACTTGTTCCAGAATATAGTATTTTCTTTCAACACAGATCGTAGAAATGCGCTTGTTAAATGTTCTAGTAATGCCTTGTCCATAATCCCTGAAGATTAAGCCGAGCCGAGCCGCCCATAATGAACTGCTCCCATGCAGTTGTCTGCCACCGGGCACCTCCCTCAGGGCGTCTCTGTCGGCACCTGAATGTGTAAGGAAATATATAATACAGTCATTTGTAAAACAAAGTTTTATCATATGATAACAGTACATTACAAACGATGTTAATAAAATTAATAATATTAGGAACAATATATTTTGTACTGCATTTTTAGGTGAAGAAATAATTTTGAAGAAAATCGAAAGATTATATTACTGATGAAAGTATATACTTGCATGTAAATAAATTAAATGATAAGCGATTCTTGAATTTATCAACTAATATCTTAGGTAGGTACATACTCTATACTGGGGTTTCCCTTTTGCATGCGGGCCAGGGTTTCTATCACACACTTTGCAATTCCACTTAAGTTTGAATTTGAAATATTTTACAGCAGCCCCTGCAAAATAAGCATGTTATTTTACTTTTTAAGAGTAGAAGTACAACTTTCATTTCAATATCTGTGTAAAACAAAAATGCTTCGTGAAACAAAATGACCTGAACATTTACTTGTGGGTTTTAGATCTGTCTTTTCGGTTGAAAATACAAAGTAACAGCTTCAAGATACTGAGGTCTGGAATGCCTTCTCTTTTCTTCCACGAAGGCTGTTATTCGCCAAAAGCGCATTAGTGCGCCAACTTTCGCAGCATCTCCCTCGTAATATTTTGCCATCAATCCATTTCCGGTAGCTGAAACCAAATTACATCAAATGAAGAAAACGAAATATAGATCAGAGATTTGAGTTGTGAAATAATTTTAGTATTTTACTTAACTTTTTAGCTCATCTGGCCTGTAAGTCCCGATGGGCTTATGGCATGGCATGGCATGGTGTCCGGCGTCCGTCCGTCCGTAAACTTTGTGGAATTTCGACTTCTTCTCCAGAACCATAAGGCCTAGAAAGCTGAAACTTTATGTACAGACTCCTTGGCTAGTGAGGATTATAAATTGTAGCTTTGGTGGCCCTGTGACCCCTCATAAGGGCCACAGGGGCCACACCCTAAAAACCTGTTTTCATCTTCTTCTCCAGAAGCATAAGGCCTAGAAAGCTGAAACTTTGTGTACAGACTCCTTGGCTAGTGAGGATTATAAATTGTAGCTTTGGTTGCCCTGGGACCCCTAATAAGGGCCACAGGGGCCACACCCTAAAAACCTATTTTCATCTTCTTCTCCAGAACCATAAGGCCTAGAAAGCTGAAACTTTATGTACAGACTCCTTGGCTAGTGAGGATTATAAATTGTAGCTTTGGTAGCCCTGTGACCCCTAATAAGGGCCACAGGAGCCACGCCCTAAAAACCTATGTTCATCTTCTTCTCCAGAACCATGAAGCGTAGAAAGCTGAAACTTTGTGTACAGACTCCTTGGCTAGTGAGGATTATAAATTGTAGCTTTGATGGCCCTGTGACCCCTAATAAGGGCCACAGGGGCCACGCCCTAAAAACCTATGTTCATCTTCTTCTCCAGAACCATGAAGCGTAGAAAGCTGAAACTTTGTGTACAGACTCCTTGGCTAGTGAGGATTATAAATTGTAGCTTTGGTGGCGACGTGACCCCTAATAAGGGCCACAGGGGCCACACCCTTAAAACCTATTTTTATCCCCCGCAACAACGAAGTTGCGGGGGGTATTAAAATGGGTACCGTCCGTCCGTCCGTACGTCCGTTACACTTTGTGTCCGGCTCATAGCTTTCTAACTAATCAACCATTTCAATTCAAATTTGTCATGGACATGAAGAAACATGTAATAATGTGTCATGAGAAACAATTTTCTGAAAATCTACATAAAATATAAGGATTTTGGAGAAAAAGTGGTAAATTTTGTAAGAAATCTGTTACAAGTCCCGTCCGGCTAACAACTTCTAAACTAATCATCACATATTGATTAATTTTGATATAAAGATACATAATCATCTGAAGGTGTGTTATGAAGAACAATTTTGAAAATATTTTTATAAAATTTTGCCTTTTTGGCAAAAAATTAGGACTCTGTTGGAAAACTATTACAAGTCCTGTCCGGCTCATAACTTCGAAACTAATCATCACATATTGATCAAATTTGATATGAAGATACATAATCATCTGAAGGTGTGTCATGAAGAACAATTTTGAAAATATTTTTATAAAATTTTGCCTTTTTTTGGCAAAAAATGAGGACTCTGTTGGAAAACTGTTACAAGTCCTGTCCGGCTCATAACTTCTAAACTAATCATCACATATTGATCAAATTTGATATGAAGATACATAATCATCTGAAGGTGTGTCATGAAGATCAATTTTGAAAATATTTTTATAATATTTTGCCTTTGTTTGGCAAAAAATGAGGACTCTGTTGGAAAACTGTTACAAGTCCTGTCCGGCTCATAACTTCTAAACTAATCATCACATATTGAGCAAATTTGATATAGAGTATATAATCATATGAAAGTGTGTCATGAAGTACAATTTTGAAAATATTTTTATAATATTTTTCCTTTTTTTGGCAAAAATGAGGACTCTGTTGGAAAACTGTTACGGCTCATAACTTCTAAACTAATCATCACATATTGATCAAATTTGATATGGAGTATATAATCATATGAAAGTGTGTCATGAAGTACAATTTTGAAAATATTTTTATAAAATTGTGCCTTTTTTGGCAAAAAATGAGGACTCTGTTGGAAATCTGTTACAAGTCCTGTCTATCTCACAACTAAACTAATCATCACATTTTAATCAAATTTGTTATGGAGATACAAAATCATATATGTTGGTGTGTCACGAAGAACAATTTTGAAAATATGTTTGTTTAAATATGATCAAATTGATCTTGGAGATCCAAATACATAATACATAAATTCATTCGTTTGATTTTAATTTTGTCAGTTAACTCGAATTATGCCCAACAGTGAACATAAAGTTGGTATGATTTAGTTTTTTTATTAGAATAGTTTCTTTCATATCCTGGAAAAATTGTGTTATTTTGTGCGACAAAAATTAATCAGCAATATGATAAGGAAAACCTATAGATATTATGTAATTTGCGGGGGATATAGCTCGACCATGTCAGCTGCTTGTTATCTTCTTCTCAAGAACCATAAGGCCTAGAAAGCTGAAACCTTGTGTACAGACTCCTTGGCTAGTGAGGATTATAAATTGTAGCTTTGGTTGCCCTGTGACCCCTAATAAAGGCAACAGGAACGTCCTTCAAATCTATTTTCATCTTCTTCTCCTGAAGTATAAGGCCTAGAAAACTGAAACTTGTCGCCTTTATACTTAATTTTATGATTGGTGACCCTGTGGCCTCTAGAAAGGGGGAATCACATTGGCCACACTCTGCAGCATAATTGATGATGAAGCCTGATGAGCTACAGAGCCAATGGCTCTATTTTTTCATATTTCCTCCTGCGACTTTTATCATTATCTGGAAGGTGGGCACCTGTTTTTGACCATTAGCAGAAAGATGAATGAAAATAAGGTCTACGATTATTCATTACCATCATTTCATTCAGTCTTGAAGGAATGGTTTCATCCTTAATTAGGATTCTTTTAGATAAAACCCCCAAAACACTTAAGTTTTATTCCAAAAAATTAGTTCATGATATTTATGATTAGGTTAGTTAATATGTTTTAACACAGTAATAAATTATATGCTACCTTCAAGCTCTTCTCATAGATTAAAATAAAAAAAATAGAGCCATTGGCTCTGTAGCTCATCAGGCTTCATCATCAATTATGCTGTAGGGTGTGGCCAAAGTGATTCCCCCTTTGTAGAGGCCACAGGGGCACAAATCATAAAATTAAGTATATAGGCTACAAGTTTCAGTTTTCTAGGCCTTATACCTCAGGAGAAGAAGATGAAAATAGATTTCAGTGTTGTTCCTAGAGGTCACAGGGCAACCAAAGCTACAATTCATAATCCTCACTAGCCAAGGAGTCTGTACACAAAGTTTCAGCTTTCTAGGCCTTATGGTTCTGGAGAAGACGATGAAAATAGGTTTTTAGGGCGTGGCCCCTGTGGCCCTTATTAGGGGTCACAGGGGTACCAAAGCTACAATTTATAATCCTCACTAGCCAAGGAGTGTGTACACAAAGTTTCAGCTTTCTAGGCCTTATGGTTCTGGAGAAGAAGATGAAAATAAGTTTTAAGGGTGTGGCCCCTGTGGCCCTTATTTGGGGTCACAGGGCTACCGAAGCTACAATTTATAATCCTCACTAGCCAAGAAGTCTGTACACAAAGTTTCAGCTTTCTAGGCCTTATGGTTCTGGAGAAGAAGATGAAAATAGGTTTTTAGGGTGTGGCCCCTGTGGCCCTTATTAGGGGTCACAGGGCCACCAAAGCTACAATTCATAATCCTCACTAGCAAAGGAGTCTGTACACAAAGTTTCAGCTTTCTAGGCCTTATGGTTCTGGAGAAGACGATGAAAATAGGTTTTTAGGGCATGGCCCCTGTGGCCCTTATTAGGGGTCACAGGGCAACCAAAGCTACAATGTATAATATTCACAAGTCAAGGAGTCTGCAAACAAAGTTTCAGCTTTCTAGGCCTCATGGTTATGGAGAAGAAGATGAAAATGGGTTTTTAGGGTGTGGCCCCTGTGACCCTTATTAGGGGTCACAGGGCCACCAAAGCTACAATTTATAATCCTCACTCTTCAAAGAGGCTATACAAAAAATTTCAGCTTTCTAGGCCTCATGGTTCTGGAGAAGAAGGTGAAAATAGGCTTTTAAGGCGTGGCCCCTGTGGCCCTTATTAGGGGTCACAGGGCCACCAAAGCTACAATTTATAATCCTCACTCTTCAAAGAGGCTATACACAAAATTTCAGCTTTCTAGGCCTCATGGTTCTGGAGAAGAAGGTGAAAATAGGCTTTTAAGGCGTGGCCCCTGTGGCCCTTATTAGGGATCACAGGGCCACTAAAGCTACAATTTATAATCCTCACTAGCCAAGGAGTCTGTACACAGAGTTTCAGCTTTCTAGGCCTTATGGTTCTGGAGAAAAAGTTGAAAATAGGTTTTTAGGGCGTGGCCCCTGTGGCCCTTATTAGGGGTCACAGGGGTACCAAAGCTACAATTTATAATCCTCACTAGCCAAGGAGTGTGTACACAAAGTTTCAGCTTTCTAGGCCTTATGGTTCTGGAGAAGAAGATGAAAATAAGTTTTAAGGGTGTGGCCCCTGTGGCCCTTATTTGGGGTCACAGGGCTACCGAAGCTACAATTTATAATCCTCACTAGCCAAGAAGTCTGTACACAAAGTTTCAGCTTTCTAGGCCTTATGGTTCTGGAGAAGAAGATGAAAATAGGTTTTTAGGGTGTGGCCCCTGTGGCCCTTATTAGGGGTCACAGGGCCACCAAAGCTACAATTCATAATCCTCACTAGCAAAGGAGTCTGTACACAAAGTTTCAGCTTTCTAGGCCTTATGGTTCTGGAGAAGACGATGAAAATAGGTTTTTAGGGCATGGCCCCTGTGGCCCTTATTAGGGGTCACAGGGCAACCAAAGCTACAATGTATAATCTTCACAAGTCAAGGAGTCTGCAAACAAAGTTTCAGCTTTCTAGGCCTCATGGTTATGGAGAAGAAGATGAAAATGGGTTTTTAGGGTGTGGCCCCTGTGGCCCTTATTAGGGGTCACAGGGCCACCAAAGCTACAATTTATAATCCTCACTCTTCAAAGAGGCTATACAAAAAATTTCAGCTTTCTAGGCCTCATGGTTCTGGAGAAGAAGGTGAAAATAGGCTTTTAAGGCGTGGCCCCTGTGGCCCTTATTAGGGGTCACAGGGCCACCAAAGCTACAATTTATAATCCTCACTCTTCAAAGAGGCTATACACAAAATTTCAGCTTTCTAGGCCTCATGGTTCTGGAGAAGAAGGTGAAAATAGGCTTTTAAGGCGTGGCCCCTGTGGCCCTTATTAGGGATCACAGGGCCACTAAAGCTACAATTTATAATCCTCACTAGCCAAGGAGTCTGTACACAAAGTTTCAGCTTTCTAGGCCTTATGGTTCTGGAGAAAAAGTTGAAAATAGGTTTTTAGGGCGTGGCCCCTGTGGCCCTTATTAGGGGTCACAGGGGTACCAAAGCTACAATTTATAATCCTCACTAGCCAAGGAGTCTGTACACAAAGTTTCAGCTTTCTAGGCCTTATGGTTCTGGAGAAGAAGATGAAAATAGGTTTTTAGGGTGTGGCCCCTGTGGCCCTTATTAGGGGTCACAGGGCCACCAAAGCTACAATTTATAATCCTCACTAGCCAAGGAGTCTGTACACAAAGTTTCAGCTTTCTAGGGTTTATGGTTCTGGAGAAGAAGATGAAAATAGGTTTTTAGGGTGTGGCCCCTGTGGCCCATATTAGGGGTCACATGGCCACCAAAGCTACAATTTATTATCCTCACTAGCCAAGGAGTCTGTACACAAAGTTTCAGCTTTCTAGGCCTTATGGTTCTGGAGAAGAAGATGAAAATAGGTTTTTAGGGTGTGGCCCCTGTGGCCCTTATTAGGGGTCACAGGGCCACCAAAGCTACAATTTATAATCCTCACTAGCCAAGGAGTCTGTACACAAAGTTTCAGCTTTCTAGGGTTTATGGTTCTGGATAAGAAGATGAAAATAGGTTTTTAGGGTGTGGCCCCTGTGGCCCTTATTAGGGGTCCAGCCACTAAAGCTACAATTTATAATCCTCACTCTTCAAAGAGGCTATACAAAAAATTTCAGCTTTCTAGGCCTCATGGTTCTGGAGAAGAAGGTGAAAATAGGCTTTTAAGGCGTGGCCCCTGTGGCCCTTATTAGGGGTCCAGCCACTAAAGCTACAATTTATAATCCTCACTAGCCAAGGAGTCTGTACACAAAGTTTCAGCTTTCTAGGCCTTATGGTTCTGGAGAAGAAGATGAAAATAAGTTTTAAGGGTGTGGCCCCTGTGGCCCTTATTTGGGGTCACAGGGCTACCGAAGCTACAATTTATAATCCTCACTAGCCAAGGAGTCTGTACACAAAGTTTCAGCTTTCTAGGCCTCATGGTTCTGGAGAAGAAGGTGAAAATAGGCTTTTAAGGCGTGGCCCCTGTGGCCCTTATTAGGGGTCACAGGGCCACCAAAGCTACAATTTATAATCCTCACTCTTCAAAGAGGCTATACACAAAATTTCAGCTTTCTAGGCCTCATGGTTCTGGAGAAGAAGGTGAAAATAGGCTTTTAAGGCGTGGCCCCTGTGGCCCTTATTAGGGATCACAGGGCCACTAAAGCTACAATTTATAATCCTCACTAGCCAAGGAGTCTGTACACAAAGTTTCAGCTTTCTAGGCCTTATGGTTCTGGAGAAAAAGTTGAAAATAGGTTTTTAGGGCGTGGCCCCTGTGGCCCTTATTAGGGGTCACAGGGGTACCAAAGCTACAATTTATAATCCTCACTAGCCAAGGAGTCTGTACACAAAGTTTCAGCTTTCTAGGCCTTATGGTTCTGGAGAAGAAGATGAAAATAGGTTTGTAGGGTGTGGCCCCTGTGGCCCTTATTAGGGGTCACAGGGCCACCAAAGCTACAATTTATAATCCTCACTAGCCAAGGAGTCTGTACACAAAGTTTCAGCTTTCTAGGGTTTATGGTTCTGGAGAAGAAGATGAAAATAGGTTTTTAGGGTGTGGCCCCTGTGGCCCATATTAGGGGTCACATGGCCACCAAAGCTACAATTTATTATCCTCACTAGCCAAGGAGTCTGTACACAAAGTTTCAGCTTTCTAGGCCTTATGGTTCTGGAGAAGAAGATGAAAATAGGTTTTTAGGGTGTGGCCCCTGTGGCCCTTATTAGGGGTCACAGGGCCACCAAAGCTACAATTTATAATCCTCACTAGCCAAGGAGTCTGTACACAAAGTTTCAGCTTTCTAGGGTTTATGGTTCTGGAGAAGAAGATGAAAATAGGTTTTTAGGGTGTGGCCCCTGTGGCCCTTATTAGGGGTCCAGCCACTAAAGCTACAATTTATAATCCTCACTCTTCAAAGAGGCTATACAAAAAATTTCAGCTTTCTAGGCCTCATGGTTCTGGAGAAGAAGGTGAAAATAGGCTTTTAAGGCGTGGCCCCTGTGGCCCTTATTAGGGGTCCAGCCACTAAAGCTACAATTTATAATCCTCACTAGCCAAGGAGTCTGTACACAAAGTTTCAGCTTTCTAGGCCTTATGGTTCTGGAGAAGAAGATGAAAATAAGTTTTAAGGGTGTGGCCCCTGTGGCCCTTATTTGGGGTCACAGGGCTACCGAAGCTACAATTTATAATCCTCACTAGCCAAGGAGTCTGTACACAAAGTTTCAGCTTTCTAGGCCTTATGGTTCTGGAGAAGAAGATGAAAATGGGTTTTTAGGGTGTGGCCCCTGTGGCCCTTATTAGGGGTCACAGGGCCACCAAAGCTACAATTTATAATCCTCACTCTTCAAAGAGGCTATACAAAAAATTTCAGCTTTCTAGGCCTCATGGTTCTGGAGAAGAAGGTGAAAATAGGCTTTTAAGGCGTGGCCCCTGTGGCCCTTATTAGGGGTCACAGGGCCACTAAAGCTACAATTTATAATCCTCACTAGCCAAGGAGTCTGTACACAAAGTTTCAGCTTTCTAGGCCTTATGGTTCTGGAGAAAAAGATGAAAATAGGTTTTTAGGGCGTGGCCCCTGTGGCCCTTATTAGGGGTCACAGGGGTACCAAAGCTACAATTTATAATCCTCACTAGCCAAGGAGTGTGTACACAAAGTTTCAGCTTTCTAGGCCTTATGGTTCTGGAGAAGAAGATGAAAATAAGTTTTAAGGGTGTGGCCCCTGTGGCCCTTATTTGGGGTCACAGGGCTACCGAAGCTACAATTTATAATCCTCACTAGCCAAGGAGTCTGTACACAAAGTTTCAGCTTTCTAGGCCTTATGGTTCTGGAGAAGAAGATGAAAATAGGTTTTTAGGGTGTGGCCCCTGTGGCCCTTATTAGGGGTCACAGGGCCACCAAAGCTACAATTTATAATCCTCACTAGCCAAGGAGTCTGTACACAAAGTTTCAGCTTTCTAGGGTTCATGGTTCTGGAGAAGAAGATGAAAATAGGTTTTTAGGGTGTGGCCCCTGTGGCCCATATTAGGGGTCACATGGCCACCAAAGCTACAATTTATTATCCTCACTTGCCAAGGAGTATTTGATATAGCACATAAACTCGTATTTACCCTCGATGTTGTCTCAATCCACTTCCCCACCTGCTACCATCACCAACAATATCAAAACTATCTCAAACTCTGCTAAATCACTAGACACGAGCTTCTCGGTACCAAAACTAATCAGTCTTTCATCATGTGATTGAATTGTTTTCAAATCAGGATCGTTATCACTATTGAACAAGTCACTACTCCCTCTATGTTGATTGGTCGCAAAAGGTATTGTTGGGAAAGAATGTGTCAATACCTACAGTAATGTTGTTTGGGTATTTGTTCTTATTCTTTTGGAGTCACGTTTTCATGCCGATAAAAAAATAGTCATACTTTAGGGTTTTGTCTGTTTTCACATTAATGTCCGAATTATAAGGCGCTATTGAAGCTATATTGAGATCAAGGTTAACTCTATTGAGTTATATGACAAGAGGTCCTTCTGTAGCATTGTGCTTTATCTGGAAAGTGTTAACACACATCACAAGGTCACTCTCCAAGTTACTAACATCATAGCTAAACTATCATCCTCTCAAACTATGCTGAATCACTAGACATGAGCTTCTCGGTACCAATACTTATCAGTCTTGCATCGTGTAAGATTGAATTGTTTGCAAATCTGGATCGTTATCACTACTCCCTCTATGTTGATTGGTCGTAAAAAGTCTTGAAAATACGGGTAGTGTTTTTTCCTTGGTCACTCTCCCTGCCAAATAACAGGTGTAAGTGTATCCCACCAGAAAGAATATTGTTGGATATATACTCATCGCCCCGTCCGTCAGTAATCCGAGCAGAACCCTGAAAATCATCATACGTAGCTTAATGATACTTGGCTTGTGGATTGATCGGTATACGTAGATGTGCCTTTTGGTATTTTCAACTTTTTCAGATTTTTATTTTGTGTGTGGTTTCTTAAATGAAACTGAACTTTAGTTCAGACCGGTGGGATATGTCATCTTCTGATGACTTGTTTTCAGAGGTTACTTGAAAACTTAAAATTAGCTTGTATTAAATATCAAACTTAAACGAATATTGCAATCCACGTTACTTTCTTTTGATTATTAATGAAAAAACCCGATTGGCTGAACAGGAATTTTGGAGATACCAGATTTTAATTGTTTAAATGATTCGATATTATTTATAATTTTACCAGTGTTTGAGCGAATTCTATTTTTGAATGTAATAAAAGAAGTACCTATCCGGCGAAGATCGAAAATATCAAATATAGTAAAAATAACTACTTACTAATCACAATCGGTTAAAATGAAACGATGTTAATAATGATTCAGAAACGTCTGAAATAGAAGAATGGGTTTGAGAAGGTGAAGTTTGGCTAACGGCGGTCTGTGAAAAAATAACTCGCACATCTACATGGAACAATGCATTTTAGTTTATCATCACATTACCTTTCCCCAGAGCTACTGTCAAGTTCGATATACTCCCCTTCAAAAAGCTGTGCTTGGTGGTCAAATATTTATTCATGGCAAATTGACCATTTGGAATTTTTCACTGGAGATTGGAAGGGGATTTATCTTTATATCAAATGACGGATCTGGCAGTATATGGAGGCTAAAATTTACTTTGTGAAAAATTGGAAACTAGGTTTGGCGTCTTTACTGAACCAAATGCCGAAAATCAGGCTCAGATTGATTTCTGATGAAACTTGTAGGGAATAATCCCGAGGGCAAATTAGGAAACACTCATAATGCGTGCAATCAAAGAAAGATAATGGGTCTGAGAAAACGTGAGTGTCTAAGTGATTAAAACTGTTCTCACTACTGCAGTCTCCGCAACTGAAACTAATTTGACACCTCGTACCTAGAGGAGATTTATCCTTATGCAATCTAAATAAATTTAGATCAACAGGTTTTATATTTGGTCACACAGTTGATCTAACATTGGCCCGTAAGGCAGGTCGTCCCGGTGACCTCTGACATCAGCCTCTCGGCCAATCAGAAAACTTGCCCTAGCTCGCTGGAAGTTAAAAAACTCAGCAGTATTAATAGATTAGATTTTTAGCTCATCTGGCCTGTAAGGCCCGATGGGCTTATGGCATGGCATGGTGTCCGTCCGTCCATCCGTCCATCCGTCCGTAAACTTTGTGGAATTTCGACTTCTTCTCCAGAATCATAAGGCCTAGAAACCTAAAACTTTGTGTACATACTCCTTGGCTAGTGAGGATTAAAATTGTAGCTTTGGTGGCTCTGTGACCCCTAATAAGGGCCACAGGGGCCACGCCCTTAAAACCTATTTTCATCTTCTTCTTCAGAACCATGAGGCCTAGAAACCTAAAACTTTGTGTACATACTCCTTGGCTAGTGAGGATTAAAAATTGTAGCTTTGGTGGCCCTGTGACCCCTAATAAGGGCCACAGGGGCCACGCCCTAAAAACCTATTTTCATCTTCTTCTCCAGAACCATGAGGCCTAGAAACCTAAAACTTTGTGTACATACTCCTTGGCTAGTGAGGATTAAAAATTGTAGCTTTGGTGGCCCTGTGACCCCTAATAAAGGCCACAGGGGCCACGCCCTAAAAACCTATTTTCATCTTCTTCTCCAGAACCATGAGGCCTAGAAACCTAAAACTTTGTGTACATACTCCTTGGCTAGTGAAGATTAAAAATTGTAGCTTTGGTGGCCCTGTGACCCCTAATAAAGGCCACAGGGGCCACACCCTTAAAACCTATTTTCTTCTTCTTCTCCAGAACCATGAGGCCTAGAAACCTAAAACTTTGTGTACATACTCCTTGGCTAGTGAAGATTAAAAATTGTAGCTTTGGTGGCTCTGTGACCCCTAATAAGGGCCACAGGGGCCACGCCCTAAAAACCTATTTTCATCTTCTTCTCCAGAACCATGAGGCCTAGAAACCTAAAACTTTGTGTACATACTCCTTGGCTAGTGAGGATTAAAAATTGTAGCTTTGGTGGCCCTGTGACCCCTAATAAGGGCCACAGGGGCCACACCCTTAAAACCTATTTTCATCTTCTTCTCCAGAACCATGAGGCCTAGAAACCTAAAACTTTGTGTACATACTCCTTGGCTAGTGAGGATTAAAAATTGTAGCTTTGGTGGCCCTGTGACCCCTAATAAGGGCCACAGGGGCCACGCCCTAAAAACCTATTTTCATCTTCTTCTCCAGAACCATGAGGCCTAGAAACCTAAAACTTTGTGTACATACTCCTTGGCTAGTGAGGATTAAAAATTGTAGCTTTGGTGGCCCTGTGACCCCTAATAAGGGCCACAGGGGCCACGCCCTAAAAACCTATTTTCATCTTCTTCTCCAGAACCATGAGGCCTAGAAACCTAAAACTTTGTGTACATACTCCTTGGCTAGTGAGGATTAAAAATTGTAGCTTTGGTGGCCCTGTGACCCCTAATAAGGGCCACAGGGGCCACACCCTTAAAAGCTATTTTCATCTTCTTCTCCAGAACCATGAGGCCTAGAAACATAAAACTTTGTGTACATACTCCTTGGCTAGTGAGGATTAAAAATTGTAGCTTTGGTGGCCCTGTGACCCCTAATAAGGGCCACAGGGGCCACGCCCTAAAAACCTATTTTCATCTTCTTCTCCAGAACCATGAGGCCTAGAAACCTAAAACTTTGTGTACATACTCCTTGGCTAGTGAGGATTAAAAATTGTAGCTTTGGTGGCCCTGTGACCCCTAATAAAGGCCACAGGGGCCACGCCCTAAAAACCTATTTTCATCTTCTTCTCCAGAACCATGAGGCCAAGAAACCTAAAACTTTGTGTACATACTCCTTGGCTAGTGAAGATTAAAAATTGTAGCTTTGGTGGCCCTGTGACCCCTAATAAAGGCCACAGGGGCCACGCCCTAAAAACCTATTTTCATCTTCTTCTCCAGAACCATGAGGCCTAGAAACCTAAAACTTTGTGTAAATACTCCTTGGCTAGTGAGGATTAAAAATTGTAGCTTTGGTGGCCCTGTGACCCCTAATAAGGGCCACAGGGGCCACGCCCTAAAAACCTATTTTCATCTTCTTCTCCAGAACCATGAGGCCTAGAAACCTAAAACTTTGTGTACATACTCCTTGGCTAGTGAGGATTAAAAATTGTAGCTTTGGTGGCCCTGTGACCCCTAATAAGGGCCACAGGGGCCACACCCTAAAAACCTATTTTCATCTTCTTCTCCAGAACCATGAGGCCTAGAAACCTAAAACTTTGTGTACATACTCCTTGGCTAGTGAGGATTAAAAATTGTAGCTTTGGTGGCCCTGTTGCCCCTAATATATATATTAAGCATAATTGATAATGAAGCCTGATGAGCTACAGAGCCAATGGCTCTATTTTTTCATTTTGCAATGATTTAGCGTATGTGCTAGTTGTCGATGACAAATGATAATTGCAAGTCGCACAGATACTAACGTGGCGAATAATAATCCCAAAGTTAGAGCTTGATAAATGCCAATATCTGCGAATATCCATATGCAAGGGGAGGTAACTCCTTTTTTATGAAACTCGTTTATACTAATTTATTTCATTGTCATCCAAATAATGTTTAAGATAGTGATTTTTGCCAATCATAAAACTAAAAATATTTCATACAATTAAAATAAAATCAACCTATTGATATTTTTCTTATCAGTATCGAAAACAAGATTTATTTTTCACAATGCACACTGTTATTGAGAACAGGCCATAAGCCATCATAGATTTCTTCCGTTCATTCTTTGAAATAGCGACTTTTAACTGTTTGTAACGTCGAATTTGATTGATCAAATCGCGAATTCCTTATTTGCATACGAAAGGTCACCGGGACGACCTCTCACACTGGTCAATGTTAGATCAACAGTATGACAAAATATAAAATCTGTTGATCTAAATTTATTGAGATTGATCCTTATGTGATATCTTCTTTACGTCACTTTGGTGTGCAAAGTAATGTATGAATAAAATAAAGATAAGTAAAAAACATTTTTGTAGCCAAATCATATGATAAATTTGACAAAAACAAAATGCGTTATTAATTTGACTTTTCTTTCCTAGATTTTAGTTTGACTATTATCCCGCCGTCGAAGTGGCGGGGAATATTTGAAACGGGCTCCGTCCACCATTCTTTCTTTTGTCCGTCTGTCCCGATATCGGAGCAGAAATCAAAATCTTTATGTACAGGCTCCTTGACCAGTGACGATTGAAATCTATAGCTTTGGCCCCTTACATCCTAAAGTAAAGTATTTCATCTTCTTCTCCAGAAGCGTAACTTAGTCAGAAGTGGCGTTTTTTGCTATTTTGGTTATTCAGAATTTGTTGTTTTTGCTGGTTTACATTTAAACAATTTGAACTTTTGTGCATCCATTTCAAAGCTCAAAAACTATTAAATTTTATGTTTTTAGCTAACTTGGTATATGAATTGACCTAGTGGAGGAGCGGTATTTTTTGCTTCTTTGTTTATTCTGAAATTAAATTTTTCTGGATTTCATGGAAACAATTTGAAGTTTGTGAATATAGGTAGTAGAGTCTGTTTCCGGGCAGCAGGTAAAAAACTGTTCAATATCGTTTTACGAAACTTGGTCTGGGGGATAGGATCATTCTCTTAAAAAAGGGCGTGGGACATCACATCTAGTTTTTAGCTCATCAGGTCTGAAAGACCCGATGGGCTTATGGCATGGCGTCCGGCGTCCGGCGTCCGTCCACCCGCCGTCCGTCCGTCCATCCGTAAACTTTTCACATTTTCGACTTCTTCTCCAGAACCAATGACTCTAGAGAGCTCAAATTTGATGTGAAGACTCCTTGGCCAATGGGGTTTCTTAATTGTATATTTCATGACCTCATGACCCCAATTGGGGTCACAGGAGTCAAAACCTTTAAAACCTATTTTCATCTTCTTCTCCAGTTCCAAAAGGTCTAGAGAGCTGAAAAATTGTGTGTAGACTCCTTGGCCAATGAGGATTCTAAATTGTAGATTTCATGACCTCATGACCCCAATTGGGGTCACAGGGGTCAAAACCTTAAAAACCTATTTTCATCTTCTTCTCCAGTTCCAAAAGGTCTAGAGAGCTAAAAAGTTGTGTGTAGACTCCTTGGCCAATGGGGATTCTAAATTGAAGATTTCATGACCCCATGACCCCAAATGGGGTCACAGGGGTCACAACCTTCAAAACCTATGTTCATCTTCTCCTCCAGTTCCAAATGGTCTAGAGAGCTAAAAAGTTTTGTGTAGACTCCTTGGCCAATGGGGATTCAAACTTGTAGATTTCATGACCTCATGACCCCAATTGGGGTCAAAGGGGTCAAAACCTTAAAAACCTATTTGACTCAATCTTCTCCAGTTCCAAAAGTTCTAGAGAGCTAAAAAGTTGTTTGTAGACTCCTTGGCCAATGAGGATTCAAAATTTTAGGTTTGGTTACCCCTTGACCCCAATTGGGGTCAAAGGGGTCAAAGCCTTAAAAACATATTTTACTCCTTCTTCTCCAGTTTCAAAAGGTCTAGAGAGCTGAAAAGTTGTGTGTAGACTCCTGGGCAAATGGGAATTCTTAATTTTAGGTTTGGTGACCCCATGACCCCAAATGGGGTCACAGGGGTCACAACCTTCAAAACCTTTTTTCATCTTCTCCTCCAAATTGTCTAGAGAGCTAAAAAGTTGTGTGTAGACTCCTTGGCCAATGGGGATTCAACTTGTAGATTTTGTGACCCAATGACCCTAAATGGTCTGATGAGCTACAGAGCCCATGGCTCTATTTTTTAGTTCATCGGGCCTTACAGGCATGGTATGGACGTGCCCGCCGTCCGTCCGTATACTTTGTGGAATTTCGACTTCTTCTCCAGATGCATATAATGACTAGAATGCTGAAACTTTGTGTACATGCTCCTTGACTAGTGAGAAATATAATTTGATAAACCTGTGACCCCTATTAAGAGCCACACCCTTAAAACCTATTTTCAATTTATTTTCAAGAAGCATCAGGCTTAGAATGCTCAAACTTTGTGTACAGACTCCTTATTAAAGAAAAGAAGGATTCTAAATTGTATATTTGGTGAGGGGGGGGGGGGGGGGGGGGGGGGGGGGGGACCCCATTTGCCACACCCTAAACCAATTTGATATGAAGCCTGATGAGCTACAGAACCAATGGCTCTATATTTTATATTTGCTGATTTCCATAGAAACAATTTCAATTTGGTGCATATGTGGGAGGCAGGGTCTCTGTCCGGCCCTATCGCTAAAACCTTTCAATATGTTTTTACGAAATTTTGTATGTTGGTAGATACAGTGATGGACCGATGCCTGTTGCCATTTTGGTTAGTCTGAATTTGTATCTGATATCTATGGAAACAATTTGAATTTAATGCATATTGGGCGTAGGGTATATTTCCTGGCCATAGCTCAACAACTATTACATATGTTTTTTAAACTTGATATGAGATTAGAGTTTGTGGTGGAGTGGTTCCTTCGGCTATTTTGATTATTCTGAATTTGTTATTTTGCTGGTTTCCATGCAAACAATTTGAACTTTTGAGCATATTGGGGTTAGGTCCATTTCCAAGCTAAAGCTCAAAAACTATTAAATTTTAGTTTTACTTTAGTTATTCTGAAAATTAATTTTTCTGGTTTCCGTGGAAACAATTTGAACTTGGTACTTATTGGGGATACTGATTATAAGTTAGGGCGGGGGACATCACATGAACATATTTCTATGTTTCCAGTGAAACAATTTCAACTTTGTGCATATGTGAGGTAACTTTCTGATTAAATGTTGTTAAAAAGCTTACAGGGTTTGACATCTGAAATAAATGTCTTTTACAAACATTTACTAGATTTGCATACGATTTCATTTCTCCAGTGCGATATGACATACCAATGTAATGAATTTGAATTCATTATCATTGAAATATATCCCAAATTTCTTAGGTTTACAACATTTGTAAAGTAGTACGTAACATTGTCCCATTGATTTCATGCTAAATGCCACTCTTAATAAAACTTTTTAAGTTATCAAACGAAAAAGAATTTATTCTATAACAAGGTTTTTGAATGTCTAAGTATTTTCGTGGAAAAGTTGTTCCTTGCAACATTAATAACTTATTAGGTTTTATTACTTAACTACTCAAAAGTGATTTTATCAATGCTATGAAAGGATGTATTAAATATAATGCATTGCACGATAATGAAATTCAAATCCATAATTCGAAATTCTTGAAAAAATACATGTATTATCATGTAAATGAGATGTATATTGAAGCTACTCTGTCGTGTGATAATTGCTCACATACGCCGACAGAGTTGTCGTGTGATAATTGCTTACATACACCGACTGATTCAACTTTAGCAAATTTCAGATCCTGCGTACGCTTGTCCTCTTAAACTAATGGATATATCAAGCATAGCCAACATTATCGGCAAACATCAGCAAATTTCGTGAACATCCAAATACGGTCATTGCAAAATCATGTAGAGATATCGTTTGCAATTGTAATCATACAACTCATGTCAGTCACGAAATGAAAAAGTCTGTTTTACAAAGCCGACTTTATTACTCTTCATTCATCTTTAATTTTTTAAAACATATATTGTAACAATGAAAATGTATATAGCATTAAGATTAAGAATGTAAGAAGTAAGAGATACCTTTTCGACTATAACATTTCTAGAATAACATCTGAGCTTTGTAAAATTGAGAACGGCAAGTCAAGATTGACAGGAGCAAATGTTAGGTTTTTATGCCTGAACTTGTCTTTTCGAGAGTTACATGGTTGAGAAAGACATGTTGCATGTTACAAGTCTTAATCTATTCAATTTTGGTACACCTCCCATTCCACAAAAAGCTTCCTGATCATTCGGTTATTTGATACACTGTGCTAATAATCCGGAGGAAGCACAGTGTAGCAAATAACCTGAATATATATTCTTTAACTAATTGATTGTCATCTTCTAGTCCTTTGTTATGCACATTCATATGCATGTATATTACTTGGCAATGAATACTTACAGTGATAACCTGAGGCTTCAGATGGAAAAGGCATCTTTATCGATGGGCCATTCTCAGGCATTTTTATTAATTTTCTGATTTGTAATTAGGAACTGTCCTATTAGTATTACACTTGCAAATTCTGATTCACCCACGGTTCACATAATTGAAATCAACTCTGATTCTGTTACTTTTCCATGATTTTTCAAAGATGCTGCAAATATTTTTACATGACAAAGTTCAATTGTGTAAACATTACCTTGAAAGCCACCAAATTTTAATAAAATACAGACAATAAAAAAAAATCAAATACATGTACACTACTTCAGGATGGGCGGCTCCAAGTAGTTCGCAACTCACGATCTAATTTGAATAGTTTATTATATTGATATCACATAATATCCAAAAGAATTATTGTCTCATATCATAAAAAAATTGTTTTAATTGACTGCGCACAACCGGAAAGAAAAATTAAGACGTTTTGACGTCATAGAGCTATGACTTATCGACAGTTCGGCCGGCGACTCTCCCACCTAGCGCCGCCTTGAATATTTAACTTGTATTTATGACAAAGAAAACATCAGAAGGTATTGATTTCCCATTAAAAATGTTTTAGTAATGTGTGACTTTCGCAATTTAAGTATAAGATTTTTCATCTGTATCTCCAACTAAAATAGAAGATCCAAGCGAATCATGAATGGATGCAAAATAGTTCCCTCAACCAATCAAAATGCGAGTTATTTTTAGAAAAACTGTAATTCCCATGACCATTATGCAAACTTTAATACCCGGCATATCCTTGCCCGCTTAGGTAAGAATCTATCCTAATATATTACTTAATTTCATATAAAGAAATTTATGTCTCCTGACCTCTGTGGTATGAACAAGATTGTTGTTTATTCTTTGTATAAATATGTTTCTTAATAGATACTTATTACTTATATAAAATATTAATCATACAGATAAAGAAAGTTTTAACCGTGTATTTTTTCTTATTACCTGTGGTTGTGAATTTATTTTTAGCTCATCTGGCCTGTAAGGCCCGATGGGCTTATGGCATGGCATGGTGTCCAGCGTCCGTCCGTCCGTCCGTAAACTTTGTGGAATTTCGACTTCTTCTCCAGAACCATAAGGCCTAGAAAGCTTAAACTTGGTGTACAGACTCCTTGGCTAGTGAGGATTAAAAATTGTACACCTAATAAGGGCCACAGGGGCCACGCCCTAAAAACCTATTTTCATAGTCTTTTCCAGAAGCATAAGGCCTAGAAAGCTGAAACTTAGTGTACAGACTCCTTGACTAGTGAGGATTATGAATTGTAGCTTTGGTGGCCCTGTGACACCTAATAAGGGCCACAGGGGCCACGCCCTAAAAACCTATTTTCATAGTCTTTTCCAGAAGCATAAGGCCTAGAAAGCTGAAACTTAGTGTACAGACTCCTTGACTAGTGAGGATTATGAATTGTAGCTTTGGTGGCCCTGTGACACCTAATAAGGGCCACAGGGGCCACGCCCTAAAAACCTATTTTCATCGTCTTTTCCAGAAGCATAAGGCCTAGAAAGCTGAAACTTAGTGTACAGACTCCTTGACTAGTGAGGATTATGAATTGTGGCCCCTAATAAAGGCAACAGGAACGTCCTTCAAATCTATTTTTATCTTCTTCTCCTGAAGTATAAGGCCTAGAAAACTGAAACTTGTCCCCTATATACTTAATTTTATGATTGGTGTCCTTGTGGCCTCTACAAAGGGGGAATCACATTGGCCACACTCTACAGCATAATTGATGATGAAGCCTGATGAGCTACAGAGCCAATGGCTCTATTTTTTTATATTTTGTAGTATATTGACTTTATAGCGTTTTGACAAGAAGTTTCAG
Source organism: Steromphala cineraria (assembly GCA_916613615.1). Taxonomy (NCBI): domain Eukaryota; kingdom Metazoa; phylum Mollusca; class Gastropoda; order Trochida; family Trochidae; genus Steromphala; species Steromphala cineraria. The sequence goes on from OU744721.1 coordinate 25,603,869, forward strand.
CAATTGCATAGTGGCACATTAATTGACACACAAATAAATGTACCTGATCAAAGACTTTCCGACTGATCATGCTGATCTCATCGATGATGAGAACATCTGTGCTCCTTATTCGGACAATATGTTTCTTTTCATCAGTGAACAGTAAATTGGACAATTCAAGGTTGCTGAAACGTCCATCACTCAGCCCAGCCCAAAGACAAGGCATCCTGCTGATCAGACGTTAATTTCATAGCGAAACCTATTCCTGAAACATTGCACTGTCCAAACCATGCTGTTGTGTTTGTTTACCGATGCTAAACATATCTCCGACTAACAGATCGCTCGAGAGGTGTTGGGTGCGGAGTAACGTTCACCCCAGAGGTTTTTTGCGGTCGATTTGCGAATTTAAATCGACATTTAAGTTATTTGAAGGGTGACATGTGGTGGAAATCAGCCAGGTTTTGCGGGGAAATATATAACTGCCACATTACATGAATGTAACCGTAAACGTGCACATAACTTTACGGTTACTAATGCTGAAATGAAATTAAGGTTACTAATGTAAAATTATAATACACCAATTCCAATAAATATTTAGCCTTTTAAGTTAAGATTGAATTCTGAACAGGATATCCAGTTAGATGCACAGTCGACCAGCATCAACCTGCTAACAATTGGCATTTACTCTTATTCAAGGCAAGAATATACATATAATACGTAAACAAAAGTTTGTATTTGATCAACTGCTTTTATTGTAGAAAATATCGACGTATCGACATAGATTTGTATACTTTAATGTAATGTTGAGAAATGTCATTTTCAAGAATGCCTTTTTACCAGGTCACCGCCATAATACTTTTTACACTAAAATTGTTACTTTAACAAGAAACAGTGATGAAAAGATACATTTATTGCACACCATTTATCTTTGATAGACATGTGGAGTGCTTGATGAGGTTTATTGGTCAACAGTTTCTGTCTTATATAATGCTGCTTAAGATAATTATTTCTGCTTTACTAATGTTCATGATAATTACAATTGTAAATTGAGTTTGCATAGAAAATCTTTCAAAGCTGATTGTCAGAAAACCGGGCTCACAATATCCAGGCAGTGTAAGTTTCTCGAAATACGAAAGGACATCAAATACATCCATAAAATAGCAACAGCCGAAAATAGTATGTGCTTTATGAACCTTGAAGAACAGCGGTACCTTGTTTGTCAAGGAAGTTCTAAAATTGATACCCAATCAAAAGGCTTTTAGATTTGGGATCTGCAAGATTGAGGTCATCTCAAAATCCAATAATCCCTTTCAGAAAAAAACGGATTTTGTTGTATATCTTTTTAAAATTGATGATGAACTTAAAGGTTATGATCAATTCAATCGAATGAATACAGAAAACGGTGCCTAGGACTAACATGTAATTAATAAAACAAGCTACTTTAACCCATTTTGGAAACTGACAGATTTTGAAATCCTAAATAGTTGTTATTTATTGTTCTTTCTTAATGGTAGACACAGTCGTTATTGTCAAAACTTAAAAAATGAAGGTTGTGTTAATGCAGTTAATAAGCTTAATTAGCATTTGCATATTGTCTATTTTGAATAAATAATATTTTAATATATTCATTTATGTAAAGCTAAGTTTTGAAAGCTTTAAATGTCACACATAGTTATACATATACAGTAAAATAATTACTGCTTTTTTTAAAAGATAATTTTCAAAAACTTAACCCAAAATGAAAGATTTTAGTGTATGTCGGCCAAAGATGCCTGATGTGGATAGTTAAGTATTTATGATGGATGGATTGGTCTGGACAAGTGTCTTCAACTAACTTCATTCTTAGAACACTCTATAAAGTTATAGGTTGTCAATGTAGGATCAAATGTGCGTACGTAGCACACAGGCTTAATGGTTATTTGAACATTTATTGCAATAGCACATTTATGTAATTTTAATACATTCAAGAGTATGTTGTAGCTGTAACAAATCAACTAAGACAGAGCAGATAGCAATGGCTGAAATTCCGATAAAGTCCTATTTGTTTGAATGATTCTACTTAACGTACAAGAAGTCTGCACGTATTACGTTATGCAGGATGTTAGGAACATGAGCTCTAGATGAAATCAGACGGAAGTTACGAAAATTATTCACTTACCGCTAACATTTTTATTTGCTGTAACTTGCTTTTAAAGGGGCAGTAGCACGTTTTTAGGGGGAACATAAGGTGATGTCAGGAAAATAAAAATTAATAGTTCCAATTGAAAGACAATGTATTTAAACTAAATGAAGAAGGAATACTTGTAATATACAACGTAAAGTTAAGCCATGCAAAATCCTTGTGCCGCCAATGGATTTTATGTGAATTTTTATACTTTGTCCTTTATGGATGATTGGCTTGTGTAATGCGATTTTTAGCACTGTCAAGATAATACATTTAGCCTAAACTTACAATTATCAGTGAAAATTTTCAAATGTAAAATTATCAAAAACGTGCTACTGCCCCTTTAATGTTATCAATATTATGATTTCATCTTTTTTCATTTGTATGTGGAAACTAGGACAAAGTATATTCATGGAACACATGATTTATACAAAAACTGCTGATAGCATTTATGAAGATCTTAAATGCCACCTTTAAGCAAATGATAATCAACTCAATCGACGACTTTGTTTGCTAATCCAAAAGGATATATATACAAGTTCCACCACAATTTATTTCGATTTATAGTTGGACACCTAGACAATTCGGATTCGATAACCTTTTAAACCATTTCATTAATCACACTAATAATGGAATCAGCTTGGCAAGTTTCAAGTGGTTACCCATGTTCTTTCGGTTTAAAGCAGATGCTAGTTTAGTGAATGCTTGAGTAATCAATTCCATTGAAGTGTCTTTTGTGAATAAGTCGTTTGTACTGCTTTGCGTCTGTTCACCCATGTATAAACATCGAGCAGGAAAAATCCAACATAAAAATAAATGTCTGGTGACTAAAAATGATGTATTAGAGCCCAACTATTTAAGAGTTGTCAACTATGAGAGATTGAGCAAAGTTCTAAACATACACAACATGCTCACTAAGTGTTGTAACTTAACACACAACATCTGTTATTAACCTTGATAGATGCAGTAACTAAATAGATATAGGTTCACTTATGATTTGACCTGAAATATCTGAGAGCAGATAGCTAACGCTTACTAAATAGTTAAAACGAAATTCAAATACCAATAGTTATTTCCCCACAATCAAGATGCTTCTGAACATTTTCACACTACAGCTGTAGTCTGTCATGACAGCTTCATCAGAGATTTGCTCCAAATCACTTAATTAGCCAGTTAGGAGTTTGCAGGAGCTGTGCATTGATCGACCCCTTGACTCAGAAGCAACGTGTTTCCCCTGCAGAGTTTAGGTATCAGCTGTTAGCATTAAGACGTGTAATTAGCAGCCCCGTCTATCAGTTTTTGTGAAGTTTCCATCGCCGCCGCCGCCGCCGCCGCCGCACTCGTACTACTAGCTATAACTTTTTTCCACTAAGCTTTCCAGAACTCTTATTCATACCTTACTACTCATACCTCGGGGGAACGATATTGACACGTTCACTTTCAAGGTCAAAGGTCAAGGTCACGAGATATGTATTCACTCTAAGAATTCCTTGTAAACGCGATAACTTGAAAAGTTTTTGTGCTATGAAGCTCTTACTTGGTATATATCATCCTTGGAAAGGTAAAAAATTTTGAAAAGGTTTTGGCTACAATCCGTCAAAGGTCAAGGTCACAGCAAGGTCATGACGTAAGCATGTTTAAGCGAAAATGCTTTATTTTAAATATGAACGGTTCGATAACTTGAAAAGTTTTTGTGAAATGAAGCTCTAACTTGATATATATCATCCTTGGAAAAGTAAAAAAATTTGAAAAGGTTTCGGCTACAATCCGTCAAAGGTCAAGGTCACAGCAAGGTCATGACGTAAGCATGTTTTAGCGAAAATACTTTATTTTAACTATGGACACTTTTAATCAATACATGATTGTTATACTCAATAAAAAGTGTTCAATTATTGTGTGACCTTGAAGGTCAAAGGTCAAGGCCATGAGATATGAGTTATTGCAATTCCTTGTAAACACAATAACTTCAAAAGTTTTTGTGCTATGAAGTTTAGATTTTGTATATATTATCTCTTGAGAAGTACAAAATTTTCAAAAAGTTTTGGGTACGAACTGTTGAAGGTCAAGGTCACAGCAAGGTCAAGATATATGGAGAAAATGGATTAATTTAATTTTTAACACTTTATTTCATTACAATAATGTTATACTCAATGAAATGTGTTCATTGATTGTGTGACCTTGAGTGTCAAAGGTCGAGGTCACGAGAAAATTCCCAATTTGGTGAGGCCTGTAAAAGGCGGAACAGGGTAAGGCGAAACCCCAAGTTCCGGGGCTGCTCTGCTTTTGCGGTATCCCGCAAACGCTAATCTAGTTTACAGAGTGTTTCATTCATGCAAATCATTAATCTGTCAGTGCCAGCTATCATATGGCCACAGGAAACAAATTACTGAAAATAATTACCGGTAATGTGTGCTTTTGATGTTCCATGATGATTAATAATAATGAAGTTCTAAGAGTCAATTGGTTTCACTTATGGATTAGCAATGAGATGAACAAACTACATATTGATAGAAACACCAAATCAATTAGTGAGATCCGTTAATGACATAGATGTATATGTATGTGATTTTTATGTATATGTTAATTAAGAAGTAGTTTGAAAATAAAAATTCATTTGCGCCTGATTGTGTACATTTATTGGTTAAAGTTCATAGGGCAAATGGCAGTTTCTTCAACACTTTGATACCTTGTACATTGTTACATGTCTTGTTACATGTTCATTTCATAGACATAATATTTAACACATTAATTATTGTGTTAACGAAAACCAACATTTACAAATGAAACCGAACCCTCTACCGTTTCATGTAATTGCTGTTAGATCTCGATTAATTTTGTACGGCCGAAGTTTTCAATAAACATCTTTGCTGTTGGGTTTCCGTCTTAAATGTTCGTTCAATCATTTCTGACAAATACAGTTTTATGATCGAGACATTAGTGATTTATAAATATCATAATTTGAAACTGTGGTATTTATAACCATCAATATTTTCTTTACTGTCATGATCTTAAATGCAAATTCGCCAATGGTTATATCAAAGCTATTAAAACCAGTTAGGCATTAAATCGACATGGAATGATTTTTTATCTAAATTGCATAGCAGCATAACTGCCTTGCTAGGAATCTATTACAGATTTTGTTTATCGTGTCCTGTATCTGTATAAACGTATATACTTTTAAAATGTCCAATGAAAACACTTCTCTCATGCAAAAGGATGGTTGTCAGTGGGTGTTTAAATGAAACAGTTGCCGAAATAACGACGTTTGATCAACCTCGCTGATTGCGAGTTACATACTATTATCTATTATCCCATGTTAATCGACGTACTATTAAAACTGAAAAGGTGATAATTATGCAGTTGCATGTTTGTGTTACAACTTTATGGATATTCCTCTTTTGAAAGTAACAAGCCGTTCAATCAATTTATTGTTGAACTTCAAACGTTATATTCACAAGACACCGAACAATTTCGTTTTGTAATAGCCATTCTGTTTTTCGCCTCTGTTCCAATGTCGTCTACCGCAAAATCATATTCATAATATCATAGAGCTTGACATTAGTCTATTGTCTTACACATACATTTATTTGCTCTCTACAGATCGCCCTACTGTTTCAACCAACACACAAACGTAATCGTATGGAGAAAAGAGTTTAATCATTGAAACATACCTTAATTTTAATTGACTTTAGGATATGGAAATATATTTCTACACAACAAAAGAAAACCGATAAATAAACACCGTTATTACTGCTCTGTTTCTTACAAGAACCGTTCTTGAGTCCGGGGGTTTATTTGAATATTATTTGTTTTTGGTTCCTTTAGCAGATGTGAACATCGATTGCCTAAATGGTGACCATAAGTGAATATGCACTAGATATTACCCATGTCAATGTAAACATACAGAATTGGTTCAATTGGGGTGAACATTACAATTAATACATTTATATCTTAAAGGGGCAGTAGCACGTTTTTAGGGGGAATACATTGTATGAGGTGATGTCAAGAAAATGAAAATAAATGGTTCCAATTGAAAGACAATGTATTTAAACTAAATAGAGCAGTAATGATTAAAATATATAACGTTAAGTTCAGCCATGCGATTCCTTTTTCATACACACAATGAATAAAAGGTGTTCACACAAAATGGTCGCCAAAGGATTTTATATGAATATTCATACTCTGTCCTCTGACTATGGATGATTGGTTTGTGTAATGAGATTTTTGACACTGTCAAAATAATACATTTAGTATTAACTTACAATTATCAGTGAAAAATTTGAAATATAAAATTATGAAAAGACGTGCTACTGCCCCTTTAAAGGGTATAACCAAAACATTAAACTAAATTTCCTCTTAATATAACCCTTTTATAGTTTCTGATCCCTTAAAATTTTCTATATTTTTCGAAGTTCATGTTCTTTGTATTGCAATAAATAACACGGATCTTACCTTTGATTTTGAAATCCTCTTTTCGTGTTTTATCCCTGTTCCGGTCCGTAATCATTCCGGAACAGAACTCTGGAACTGTTAGATCTGAATCCTTGAATGTAGATTAGTCACCATATACTTTTTTAGGTTTCCATGGTAACGTTACTTAGTATTCGGTTTCCGGAACAGAACTCAAAACCCATAAGACCTAGCTCAATGAAACATGGTATGTAGATTAGACAATCTAGTAGATATGCCTTTGGTATTTTCAAGCTCTTCGGGTATTTATGTTTGGCGGTTTCCATGGCAACGAAACTTAAATTTCTGTTTCCAGACCAGTAGACCTAGCTCAATGAAATTTGTTACGTTGATTTACTAGCATATGCATATTTGCCTTTTGGTATTTCAGATTCTTTGCGGTTTCGATTGAAACATAACTTAGATTTTGGCTTCCGGAGTAGAACTAAAATACGTATAGGTCTAGCTCAACGAATATTGATGTATGAATTAGTCAGGATGTGCAGATCTTTGGATTTTGACCTTTGGCGGTTTCCGTGGAAACGTAACTTTATTGGGGACCGTTGGGCTATGTCATCTTCTTATGACTCTATGTTTCACTGCAATGAACAATCGCCGGAGACTATTGGTGAACCATACTATATATAGGATTAACATTCACGATATTGACCAAATACTGTGTCAGTTCACTTGATGGTTGTGTGATCTATTCATTTTAACATTCCAGTTTGATTCCACTGCAAAGAATTGCTGAATGCAGATATGCAATCAAAATAGCAACTGGCTGTCTGTGGCATCCTAGATATTGGTAAATTGAGTCTGAATCTAATTAGTTCCCTCTTGTATAATAAACAAGTTTAAAAGGTTTGACAGTTTGATCTAATTGAACTTTACATCTCTATATGTCTCTATTTGATTACAGACTCAGAAATGGCTACACAATCATATAACTCAAAGCATATAAGATATAATTGTTATGATTGATGTTTTCATTGCAAGTACATACATGTTTTGATGTAAAGTGATTACTCATTATACGATAGCTTGAAAAAGCCAACGAGCCAACATTGACTCTTTGTTTAAGGTTAATCAAAGCTGATTGCACCATTTCATATAAATTACAATACCAGAAACCAGTCAAGTCCATGAAGGACCGAGGATTTACGATTTAAAGCTCTTCCGGGTTTAAACATGACTAAGACCGTAGATATACTTTCTAATGTATATAAGCATTGTGCCCATTGGTGAAGAATAAATAGTTTGGCAATTGCTAATCTGAATAACATCTATATTTATAATCAAATGCATACTGAAAAAGACTGATTTATCAAAGATATTATTTTAATAGTTTGTAAGCTGTATTTAACCATACAATCAAGGCCTGCTGAACTGAGATTTTTGTGATAATGTCCAAATTTGTATGGTATGGAATGACATTAAATCATTTTCATGGCACCGAATCAAGGTCTAAATTGATAATACATCTTACATTTTACCTTAGTATATTATGTGAGAATAATGTTGGCCAATTCCCAATGTCAATAAAATCCTGTCGAGCACATAGATGTCTCGCTAGAAAATATGATTTCGTAAAATGACGTAGGTCAATGCCTTCTCGTGGTTCATACTAATCCATTTTAATAACATCTTGCAAGATTTCTTCCAGAGAAGATGTCACGTTCTGTACATACATTCTGTCGGGAACTGACGCCCTACAATAGCCAGGAGGAGACATTTATGTGTAAATGGTCCCAAGTTCTGGACTCCTTTTTGCCCACAATGTCGATAAAACATTACCTGCGGCTCGTTGGTTTATTTGGCAAGTTAAACAAGTTGAAGGTCATCATATTGAGCTGAAAGTGGCATATCAATAAGTTGATAAACCAAATAGCTGTAGAACAAATAGAATTTAAACTACAACTATCTTAAATATCATGTTAAATAGAAATACCGTTTATTGCTACATGGTAGACTCTCTAATATAAAACAAGCTAAAAGGTAAATGAGAGGAGTATAAAGGGTTTGCTTTCAAAATATGAAAAAGCACAGGAAACTGAGAATAATCAAATATACGTCACCAGAGATATGAATTATAATCATCACCAGGAAAAGAGTCTGTACAAAATGTTTCAGTTAAAGAGAATAGGTCCTGCTGATTAAATAAGGTTCATACCAATGTGCAACCATTGCAACCTGCTTTCTTCACGCACATGAGGATGACTTGCCTATTATTTGATAAACTCAACTTAAAACTCCGAGGAACGAAAATGTATTAATAAATATACAACACAAACATGTCTATTTATTTGCGTAAGTTGAATTGACAGGTTAACTTTCCAGATAATAAACGTTTGAACATTGGCGCTGTAGATAAGACGTTTCTTTATTCATGTGTTCAACATCAAGCTTATCAGGTTCACTGACATGAGCATCTTAATGTTAACCACCTGCTTAATAGATAATTAGATTAACCAGAAACAATATCTAACTCATTCATTGATTCAGTTTGACAGTTACATTTTAATATGCGTTTCTCTCGTAAATAAATGATACAATCTCAAGAATATAAAATACAGGTTACCCAATTATTACAAAAAAAAACAAAAAACATGTTTGAAAAGGTTTAATCTCCACTGTTTGTCTCGTATTGACCACTGACCACTTGACGGTAATTGTTATGCATAGCATGGAGGCGTTCGGACATGATCTCAATGTAATTTAAAAAGTATGTTCTTGTGAAGGAACCAGGTTATTTATTATCTTTGAACGACTGGACGAATATGTGACATATTAAAGTATTGGCTTTTCTTTCAAATGGTTAGTTTAGTTAATGCCTTTATTTAGGAATCAACGAGCGAGTTTTATAGTTATCAGCATCGTCCTACCTTCATACATGTACGTCGTATGCCTGCTTGTGATATGGGGCTAGATTTAACGAAGAATGAATATCTATATTGGTACTTCAACTATACTCGACTGATGAAATGTCTCTCTTCCAAGTGGCTGCAGAAAAAAACCTAGAAATGCTAGACATGCATGCATGAGATCAGTTGACACGATGCGGGTTATTAAGTCACTTTATTATAAGTGGCTGTACACAAATATTTTCCAAAATGGAAACAAAAATCTGGTCCATTTTCTAAATAAAGGAAAAGAAGACTTACGAGTATATTCCAGAATTGTTGACCGATACTTATGTTTCAAATGTTTCACTAAAGAGTGTTATACACAAATAATCCTAGTATTTCAAACACCACAGGATGTAAACGACTCCAACAAAAGAATTCTGGGTTGATTTTATGATATAATTATATTAAGTAGATTGGCGTCTCGTTGGTCTGTTATGGCCTTGTTGTATATTTAATACTGTATATAGTAACAGTTGTGATGTACTACCAAAGACACAGTAATAAACAATTTGTTTCTACTATTAGTTAACAACAATTCAAGATTGTATGAGATATAAATAGATTGTGGTGCAGTTTTCTTCCGCCAGGGGAAATTGCCGGAACCGACGGATTTCGGAGTAATAGAACAGAGGCTGTATCACCATTTCATGGCTTGATCTGCCTCATTGGGGATAGAATGATGTTATTGATGAAACTTTCTGTCAACACACAAAGTTTGGTTGATTTTTTAGACGACTGCTTATGCCCACTCATAGTTGATATATTCTAACTTTACACTCGTGAACCTGTCAAACTAAATCCCTCGAGGGGGTAGTTGTGGATAAGACTTAGTTTGGGCGCAAAAAACTTAGTTGGGAATCTTTATAGCCAATTTACGAGTTCGGCGATTATCTTAAAAGGTGATACAAGGTTTTTTCCAAACGTTAAAATTATTTTAAAAAATGGTACAAAGTTGGAGTCTAGTTCAACACAAACAACTTAACTATCGAACCCGCCTTTGAGTAATCATTGTAACACCGTGAATTAGATCTGTTCTAGTTTGCATTTTTGAAAACTTCTTACCCGAGTACTAACATTTTTGGAATGAAACACGAGCCAGACAAATAGAGAGAAAATGAAATCGCCTAAAGTTACAGTCGAAAGTAAACTAATGTTAATAAAAAGATCACAGTCAAATATCATTGAAAAGGATCTAGTATTGCTAATCAATTCTCATTTAAAACTCTTATGATCAATTTGGACAGGAATAACACTTTCGGAGCAGTCAAGGACGAACTCAAAATGCCAGACGCTCAATTCATCTTTGTAAGAGTGGATAAATCCAGATCAAACAAAAGTCAACACCTCTTGATTGAATCCTTCAGGGCATTATCCAAATACTATGCTCTAAAACAGTAATGTTTATTTTACATTATGATAACAAGTCCTTCTCCTATAGATTTATAAAATTTTAAATCTGGGGCTTGTTCCTCAAAACGATCGTATCTCTAATCAATTGCATCAGCTAGGATGAATTTTACCAATATCGTAAATAAAAGTTTATTGCCGTTCCTCACAGCTATTGTAAGGGAATTGTAACTTTATCCATTGTAAAACTTGTGATCGTAAACTTACAATCGCTGAGAGGTACCTCCCCTTTCAAGCAGACGATAAACATCATGTCGGAAGTAAACATCATAAACTAGATCCGGAAGGCAAACTCGCAGGCGTCTGGTATATCTAACCTTGTTGAGGAGGTTTTCGTCACCAATCCTCGCTGTTTTGACCTTTCTCGGCGGTGCTGACAGGGGAAATTGTAGCAGGGAACGCGGAAAAGTGAGTATACACTCAGGCATTAGGCCGTTGTTTTGGTGTACATTTCTGACAAAATTATGCTGGAGCATTTTGTATCTATGTATGTATACTTTTGTATGCTTATTTAGCAGTTAATCAAAATAGTGATCAAAGCTAGTTTTATAGCCTATATGATTAAATTAGATTATTTATTTATAAGGATGCGCGGTATTATCGATATATCGGTATATTGCAATACAGTTTCCATCTAAAATTTAAAAAGAAAACACAACCAAATAAAACACGATTGACGGAAAGTTCTTTTCAACGTGTGAAGTTGTGTTGTAAACATAGCTCAAATATGTATACAGATCAAAAACAGTGATTGAAAAAATATCATAGCTGAGCAATTATGATAGTTCTTAACGCTCATATTTAGACACGACAGCATGCACATTCTTAAATTAAAGAAGTACCAATATTTTGCAATACGTATTGCAATACGCTTTTCTGTATCGCAATATATTGCAATACAGAAATGTGGAACGATACCCATCCTTATTTATTTATAACGGTAATGACTTGACATGATTTATTAAACTATACACAAAGAACTTAATTAAGCACCGGCCATTTTGTAAAATGAAATTGGGGGCTCTTTGAATATTGTGATTTATTTGATGTATTGACCACTCTAGATATAACAATTGCAGTTTTATTGACTATTTAATTGACGTAAAAATCATTATAATACAAAATAATTGAAAATATGAATAAAAATGCGAGACCACTCAATTTTGGCTAAATAAAACTATTGTCATTGGTGAGTGGCCACGCATGAAACTTTGGATTTTTTAAATCAAAAATAACATTTTTGATCCCTAGTTGACACTCAATTAGAGAAACATTTTTTATCATGCACGATAAGAGCATAGCAGGATATTAAATTTTCAGTACTTTTTTCAACCATAATTGAGAACTTTTCTAAAACTTTCAAATCTGTGATTAAATTTGAGATTCTTTGAATTGGACTTGTTGGTCAAACACTTCTTCTCCCTATCGATAAGCTATTTTCTTAAACAGTGGCTAGTTTTTTCTTAGTGAAGCTTTTTTCAAATTTGATATTTGATCAATGTGATTTTGAAGGTTCATACTGCTCTAACGACTAACATTTGCTAAGAGGTCCTTACAAAAAATTATCAATTCAGTCAAGGGAAAGATGGTTACCACATTGCAGCACAAAATATTGACTTTCATTTTCAATTATAAGTAATCTTGGATTTTCAAAAATACCAAGCCAGGTCAAAACATTTATCCAGAGACAGTGACTCGTAAATTGAGTGAAGTTTTCGTTTCTACTCTGCTAAATGATCGTTCTATCCAAAAACCCTAATTGGTTACCTTGAACTTTGTATGGTTTATTAGCAGAAGCCTTTTTCTGAAAACATTGGGTGGTGCTTAACTAAGTTCTTTGTGTATAGAATATCATCCTCGTGTCCATTCTCTCCCCACAGAAGCAGATCAAGTCATGTTGATTTAGCCTCTGTTATATTACGACGAGTTTGTTGGATAGAATGGGAGGTGCCTGATTGGAGGCAATCAAAATTAGTTGTGCAATCAGCGACGCTGTTCTTAAATCATCATGTTCGCTACTGAAACATGGAAAAGGAATTGTGATATGAACCTCCCTTTCATCCGAGAAGCCTTGTCATTTGATAAAGAAATTCAAATGTATGGAGATGAAAGTTTTTTCCGCCAGGGGAAACTGCCGGAACCCTCGTATTTTGGCGTAATAGAACAGAGGCTAAATCAACATGACTTGACCTGCCTCTGTGGGGAGAGAATGCCTCGTGTCTTTTGATAAGTCATATACAAACACTCGTTGATAAATGTAAAAATAAACTCAAGTTGATAGAAATTAATTTTTTTGAATTAAGTTGATTGATTGATTAATACTCGTGCTAATATTAGTGTTGTTACCCAAATTGGTCGAATAATCACAATCCCCTTTTTAAAAGCTTTTCTTGTTCTTGCTTTCTTCGGATCGCAGTCTCTATCAACTCTACTCTACCCTTAACTACTCTAATGATAAGAATTCAGCAGATATGGTTGAACTTCTTTGAAGACTTATGTATCTCATAGACGATACCAGAGAACTTGTGAGTAACTGTGCAAGGGCCTGTCCACCTCGTCTGGAGCCTTTGTGACTTGTCCTTGTGTCTTCGATTTGTAAGACACCACACCTGGTTCCCCAACTGAAAATAGTTCTGGTTCTGTGTCAGGGTGGTCCTGGCAGTGTCCCAGGCATCCAAATGGTTCTGCTTCAATTTGCGGGATAGTGGTCAGTACCATCCTGTCTCAGGGTACGAACTTTACAGATTAGTAAAGGGTACAGATTAGTTGAGTTAGCGTCACTTTCATACCCTGAGACAGGATGGGTCAGTACAGGTTCGGCTGCTGGATTGCTATTTATTACGTCCATTGGCATACCAATTTCCCGATCAAAGAATCTGTACTTTGTGATACCCACACTGTCGTAAAATATCTGTCTGAAACAGTGGATCATGTGATCCTTTACAATAACGATGTCAAAGACAAATTGTCTCGAATCGATTATAAAGATATCTTCAATATTTCATTTTGTATTTTGTTTTAGTTACAAAGTCTGAAATAATGTGACAAAACCATACTGTTGTCACTTATTCATTGCTTATTAATATGGAACTCGTGTTGATAGATTGGGGTTTTGAACTATGAAATTCTGTACAATAACATTGCTTCCATTCTTATTAATGTTCGCTTTACAGACGCAGTTTGCATCAATCACCAGAAGCAAGTTCGACAATTGAGAATACAGAAATCATCCAGCGTTTGGATATAGAGTGATATTTAATTTCTGTGGCAATATCAAGATTGTTATATAACAATTTGCTAGCATGAGAGAAACCGAGAAAATGAAAAAAATGTTTGGTGTTATACGTGTTGAATTAAGTATTAATTAGTGAATGTTTCATTTGTCATCAAAAGTTTCAAACATTAAATGTAAATGGATCATTTCATCTCATTTACAAGTGATTTTTTTTGTTAATGTTTGACAACATTATACCTTACTACCTTACTTTATCAATTTATAAAGATGTTTCTTAATGTGACTATGTTGATATGAACATTGAATAGAACTCTCTTACCCATAATATTGTATGATATATTTAAGAGACTCATTCAAGAAATTAACATTTCTAGATAATTCCGTTGCAGCAAACATATTTCTGAGAAGAAAAATCAATTAAAATGTAAACTGAGAAACGCATTATGCCTGAAATGTTTTGCATACGTGAATACGTAATGGTAATTAATTAAACCATGACCCAACATATACAATGTCCCTGTTCTTGTGTGTGATGTAATAAGTTACAGGGGTAAGACTCTAACAATTTACCACATCTACATTGAGCACTTTCAATAGAAGGATGATAAATGATATTTAGCTTTTATAAGGGAGGGATGCTATTAGGGAAACAAATGTAAATTCCTTTGACAGCATTCAGGTAAAGAGGAATTGATGAAGGAGCATGAAAAGAATAATCGTATAAGTTTAAAACTTTGAAACATTGTATACTAAAGGGACAGTAGCACATGCACGTTTTAGGGGGAATATTTAAGAATTGACTTCGAAATTTATCAAGTTTATGGAGGTATAAACTTGTAAAACCGCTGTGCAAACTGTGTCAATGCCAAGTTTGCACTGTGGTTTTGAAGTTTATACCTCCATAAACTTTATAAATTTCGAAGTCAATTCTTATTAATAAATCTGCATATACTTATTGTTTTGAAGACATATTGTTTCTCTAAATACACAATTTAACAACAAAAAGAGATGCACTATTTTCGCGAAAAACGGTCCGCCACGGGGGCGTGGCTAGACATGACGTCATATGTATTATGACGTCACGAAATTAAGTTTACACGGGTATGAACAGAATCGCTCTGACGGCCTTCAGCGAATCAGATCCCTGCAAAGCAAATGCTATTTATTTATAAGGTGATATCAGGAAAATGAAAATAAACGGTTCCAATGGAGAGATGTATTTAAATAAAATGGAGCAGTAATAAATCTAATATATATGTAAAGTTCAGCCAAAAGTTTCCTATTTTCTTGCACGGAATGTATTAAGGTGTTCACAAAAATGATTGCAAATAGACTTTATGTGAATCTATATAATTTGTTCGCTGAATATGGTTGATTGGTTTGTGTAATCAGATTTTTGACACGATAAAATAATACATTAAGCATTAAGGTACAATTATCAGTGAAAATTGGACAATATAAAATATTTAATAAACGTGATAATGCCCCTTTTAGGATGATGCTTTAATCGGACAACATGTTCTCAGGTTGTACAGTAGAGAAAGGGTTCTGTTGAACCGTATCCATATAATTAGTATAATTATCCCCCACCCAGTGCACCGTATTTCTTTAAAAACTATTCTTATTTTTTGTATAGATTTTACGATATCTTCATTCTAAAAAAATCAATCAATCAATCTGGTACTGTCGCCTTTGCTTATTAATCATAAATTGCATTCCAAGCTGATAAACTAGATTTTTTTTATACAATCGCTGCAAAACATATCTGGACAAGGCGGCAATTGGAAGTCCAGCCCTCATAATTTTAACGTCCTATTGATAATTGCATGGGATCTCTTAGACGAAATACTGTCTATGAGTAACTATTTACAAATTGCTTCTGTGCCATTGTTTGTTTATACGATAACCATTGATTTGTGCAAATGCATGCACTTCTCAACTACATTTCCCCACATCAGAGATAATGATAATCAATCCAAATAGTCATGTAACACATTGATTAGTCCTCAGCTGAGTGGTTCCCATTGAACTATTTACTTAACATACTTGGAAGTTCAAGATGTCACGTATTATTGACAACAATGCATTTTTAAAACTATTGCTGATAAACCTCTTATATATAGTTAATTAAAATAATGTAGACTTCAAATGAAGCCTTTTAACTTTTCAGAAAAAAGATATTTCTCAATAGCTGAATAATAGATAGATATATGTAATAAAAGCTCTTTAAAAGATCATTGATCATCAAAGACAAATTGTAGTGGCACGAGCAAACTCATTCACCGCTCATATTTTTTTAGGAAGCCATATTCGCACGAGCCTTCTTTATTAGCTTAACGTTTATGTGTTTTATTGATGATTTATATAACTTTTTCTTGCCAGGTTCAGCTTGACATGAGATTCCTACGTTTCTATTTTTACCAGTTTCGATTAAAAGAGTTTTGTCAACATTGATAGTCATTATCCTTATGTTCAAATATTTGACATTCCGGTCGTTACCATATCTTATAGTATTTCAGTATTTGCACGTTTGTTCATTTTCAATAGTTCGGTCTATCTCACTGTGTTGATGCTGGTACATGTAGGTGTCATTCAGAAGCAGCACTACCATGTTCATTGGGAAGAGTATATCGGTAATAGTTCTTTTCTTTATTTCGGATGTCCATCTACTGATTTGTGTTTCAAGGACCAAATGTAAGTAAGAGTTTCTTATATTTAAAAAATATTTTAAATACAGATTTAGTATGATGATGATAATCAAATATAAATACCGTTTATGCAAAATTGAGGTTAATATGTGGGAAAATTTGATCACAGTAAACATTTCCGGCAATAGGTCTTGTGGACACTACACGATGAACTTTGACTTCTTCTCTTGCTAAAAAAATGTTGATAACGGGTTGACATTTAAACACCATTCATGTATGATTAGAGGTATGATTTCTCGATTTAGACAAGCAAATACAGCAAATAGTGGCCGAGAAGGTACTTCAGGCAATCTTCTCAAATATGTTAGGAATCTTTTATTTTGATATCTCATTCTACCCTAATACCTTTCGGTATCAGTCATTCTTTAAAGTTTAATAGAATCATTTGAAAGAGTGAAAATAATCACATTACAGCAATGACAATTTACTTTCTATTTCTAGTGTATTTTAACTTGAATTTTGACTCCAAAACTATAAGTTTTTGTTAACGCTGTTGTCCAAAGACATTGATACATTTGTAGAGTGATACTTTCTTCATTGATAGATGATTTATCCTTCTATTATAAATTATTGTTTTCCGAACAATTCATATTTCAGCCATTTGAAGTTGTAAAAAACATCACTGCTTAATTAAGCTTTTTGTGTATAGATTCACCTGAAGAACAGGCTAAGAAGGATGTTGCTTCAAATGTGAAGACTCAAACCAACCGACTACGAGTTAAAAGATGGATAAAGCTGATATCATCAAACAATAAGAAACTTCATTCAATTAATGACGAGGAAACTGAAAGAGGCATTGCCGCAAGATTAGAAATTGCCCAACAAATAATACTCTATGAGAAATGGGAATATGTTCACATCTTAATGAAAGGTAAGTCGAATTTTGTCCTCTATGAATGTCGTTGTGCGTCTGACCATGCCTAAATTTGAACTGAAAGCAGCAGAATCATTTTAGTGTTTTTTGCTCAATTTGTTTATGGAAAATGCTAACGATACGTTTAAAGACATAATATTCTCATCAAGGTCGACCATATTGCGTTTGGTTACACGAACCCTTACTCGTTGTTTTTAATGTGGCATATACTTTATCATAAATACTCCCTGAAAAGGGGTGTATTGCACCAAATATTTCCAATAGTTTTTCATAAATAGCTTTGTAGTCAAAATAATAGTGTAAAGGGGCCGACGGCACGTTTCTCATTGTAAACAAATGTTTACGCTCAAACTTCATCTATTTACTCTCTTTTCGATTGCAACATTAACGTGTTTAACAACTGAAATATTGTTCAAAACACGTTAAACACTCAATGATAAATCTTACGGATTATGGATAATCCTATTGAGTAATGAAATGATTGAGCCTCTGAAGATATTACGTGTATATTTTGCATAAACATATTTATTGGGGACACTTGGATTATATACTTGTTACTGTCCCTTTAATTATATATGTTTATTTATTAACAGGCTAGTTTGATTTGATGTTTTTTTCAGGCTCGCGTCTCGGTGAATTCAAGTATGGTATGAGAATCAATGACTGTATACTTCGTTATCTTGATAATGACAATATTGATGTGACGATACGGGAAGTTCTCAACAATGTACAAGTTCGACAAACTGAAGATCAAAGAAGAATCCTCAATTTTGTCATGATTGACTATGCAAATAGAATAAATGAGACGATGACTAAAGTACGTAATTTCTCCTCGCTTTTACTAATTCAATCTATTTCTTGATATAATTATCGTGATGACATAAGTTCATTTAGTAATATACAAATATTAGAAAATATAACACTATTTGAGATAGAAATTCACAGATTTGCCAATTAAAAACTGTGTTGGTTGTATCTGGCAATGTTTTTAGACTCTCAAAGTTAAAATACTAATTACTAGTATTCTACATATTTTTAAGCGTTTGTCTTAGCATTTCAGATAAGAAAGTTTAAAACAAAATTGTGTCATTTTCCAGCTGAAAGATATAGACACGGAGCAATATAATGCAATTCTCAGACATTTTTCAAGATGGTTGCTACTCCCACTTACTGACGGGGATATAGAGCCGAACGGATTTGACAACGTGGCAATGATTCGATGCAGTCAAGAAAACTCCTACCATTTACAACATGTGAGTAAATTAACATTATTCAATATCGCTGAACACAATTGGAATGTTTGGTCTGATGTTTTTTCAATTTCTAAACAATATATCACGCGATGTTAAATATTTCGCTATTTACAAATGTAAGAAAATTGCAAATAAAATGATTAAAGTAAATATAATGTTTGAAATTATGACTTCATTATTGTTTTAGTATAATGTATTGTTATAGCGCGTTATTGTTGTAGGCTTTGCTTTAAATCTCAATTCAGAAATGTAATGCTACGATTTATTACCTACGAGGGCAGTCATACAGAGGTTCATATTTTTCATATGTTGCCCTAGGGAAAAATATCACTTTTTCATTGTGACGTCCCGTTATAAACAATGCTTTGACGTCACGGTTCACCTATGACGTCACAATCTATACGGACCGGTGGCGGCTAGGTCGCCTAGGCTGCGAAGTAGGTTTTCCGTATTTTCTTTAATTTTTGGACGACTGTTATAAACAGAAAATTATATGAGTGTCCATGACATACTATGTTTACGACACTCGTGCCTAAATATCAGTATATCCCTCGCGATATCCTCTATATATATTCAGCCGTTACTTTGAAAATTCAGCCAAATCAATTTAGTACTGTATCAGTAACATTATTCTTCTTTAGAGTTGGATCCGTTTCTGTGACACATGCTCTATCTATACCTCGGAATGGAAAAGTTCAGGACAAATGTTTAGCATATTGGGCAAGATAAACCCTTCGACTTCATCGGAATTGTTTCCCAACGTGAAATATGGACTAAACGGAAGAGAACTTCGATTGTCTATTACTCAGGTATGATATTATGGAATTTATTGAAATATGGAAAATTAAAATAAACGAGTACACATTAATGGTTTAATGTTGAATCTTTGTTTAAAGTTGATGTCACATATACCATGGTTTACATGTATTAATTTGATACTATGATGAAAGTCTCTTGATATGTTTAAGGGTTTGATGTATTAGTGGGATTTGTTTACCTTCGGTTCAAATCTTATGTTGGTTACAGTGGATTCCCTATGCAATAAAGGTAACATCTGGAAATAAAACAACGTTCACTGGCGTGTGTCCTAGAATAATACAGTTATTGGCAAAAACCTATAACTTTACGTAAGTATACTCACCTTCTTTATCTTTAAATTTGTAAACAAGAAGTATTTAAGGAATGATATAAACGAAAATTGTTAAAAATGGTCATCAGGTTTTCAAATAACTACACAATAACATTTACATTTTACATAGATGCATGTCTTCAAGATAGGATCGAAGGACATTTAATTCATTTTAATTTATAATCTCATTTTAACTTAAGATGGGTTTGTATTATTGTAACAAGAAGAACAAAAACGAACAAATCATTTGAAATTGAATCATGTCTCCTTAATAATTACCATTTGTGATAACTTAGGTACGATTACAAAGAACCAGCGGACGGCCAATGGGGTCAGGTGGAGAATGGGTCTTGGACTGGTCAGATCGGCGATGTCCATAGGAAGGTACTATATGTTCAAATGTGTCACACAACTATTTATACAATGTGAAGCACACATTTTAACATGTGACATCTTATTTATTTTACAAAACATAAGCAATACAATATCGTATTTTTCTTCTGTATGCCTGCCACATTCAACATAATTGTTTTCAACAATCAATTTGATATACATGTATATGTATATATCTCGCTTGTATCATACCGGTATTTAATATTTATAAAGTTGTCTGTTTATGATTGCATGGGTGTTCTTATATTGAACTTTGGCTTTTCCCCTTTCATTTTAAGTAAACAAACGAATTAATTGCAGGTTGCTGACATGACTGGATCGGTATTAGGAAAGGATCTACACAGAGTTGAAGTTGCTGATTTTGCAGTTACTCTTCGATTTAGCCCATATGCGATAGTCTATTTACGATGCTCAGAAGAAAAACCTTTAGTTGCTCTTTTGAGACAGTTTGAGGTTGACGTGTATATTTGTGGGATCTGTGTGGTCTTCGGGATATTCTGCTTGTTTCTTTTCAATGAATATTCCTGGCACAAAATACAAGGAAAAATATTCTTGAGTCTAACAAAAGGACTACAAACAACGGGGAAAATTATACTTCTGATGACCTCAGTAACGTTGCGTCAAGGCAAGTTTTGTACCAGATATAGCATTTACGTTTGATAATTAATGATCGTCCTAAAAAGGAGATCAGGCCAGCCTCGAAAACAAAACTAAATGCCGTTATACTCTTTTCAGAGGGGGGTAAGAAAACAGACTAGATCATTATGTTGAAATGTAGGTAACTTTAGTAACATGGATATAAGAAGTCAAATGATACGGAATTAAGTATAAAAATAATGAATATAGAATTTGCACCATCTGCACATTTTGTTCATTAAAAGGAGTCCGAAATGTCCTAACGTAAGGTGATCACATTAAAGCCGGGAGAATTGAAGGAATATTGAGGGTATCTATATGATTGTTCGAGTTCATTATATTTTAAAATTTACAAGAATATCAAATTATTATTTTTGCAGGAATCACCAAGTCCCCCCACCAGTCGTCCGACAGAATACTATTGGCTACTTTGTGGGTCTTCACGATAATCATCACCTCTATATATTGCGGTAACCTGATTGCGTTTAGAACAGTACCGAAGGATACACGTACGTTTAGTACATTGTCTGAAATGTTGGATCAGAAAGATATGGTCATCGGATTCGAAGGAAAATCTATGCTTGAAAACCTATTAAAGGTAACGAACCTTTTATACCTACTGATCTATGAAACAATATGATTGTATTCATTAATCAATTATCATGTATTCATTTGACATACATGCATATATGTATCTCAGTATTTCAACGCAGCTGGCCATCTACATTATTTAACATCTCTCATGGTTTGATTCCTAACCTTGTTGCCTTGTGTTGCTTCGAATTCTTAACAAGTGCTTTAGTGATTGTGTAGCAGGAACATTTTGCATACCAAATTCTCAACCGTATGAAAACTAACATTCTACTGGAAATATCCTTGGTAATGCAGTTGCCCGCTTGAGTCAAGTCTGTGACACCTTAATATCATTATAACAAGTCGCCAAGTGTAGTAGGTAAGATGCATCGTGAGAATATTTCAAGTGCCCTGTAATTTAATCGGACTATGTATATTTATATAAAGAGTGTAATGTTCACCGATAGGTAATTGCAACCGTTTTTGCGACCTTTTATCAGAGTTTGGTAATTTCTATCACAGCAAACTGAAGACGCGGAACTGAAGATGTTATGGCAGCGTGTTTCTGGAGCAAGAGCTTCAGACGAATCTGTGACAAGCACCAATCAATCGGAACACGTGAAGAGACTGTACTCAGATAGAAACTACGCTTACATATCACAGCTCATGATCCTTCCATCAGTCACCAAACAGGACTGCAAAATCCTGACTCTCGACCAAACCTTCCTCTCCTCTCCTTACTCTTTTGCATTTCCGAAAAATTCACCACTTGCAAAGTTGTTTGATAAGACGTAAGTTAAGTTTCATTTTCATGTTCTTTTCAGAGTTAGGTTTGGAACAATATACTTGATTGATTTCATATCAATATATATTACAATTTGGTAGCGTTCAATCCATGGAAGGGGTCAATTGCATTAAATTTAATATTCTCCTTAAACTGGTCTCATGACAGCACAGTACATCTTTAAACGATAAAGTGAAAACATAATATGATGTTATATAAATCTTAATTTCGATAGTACTGTAGAACACGAATATAACGAACTCCAAGAATTTAGTTCGTTATATCCGGTGTTTGCTACTCACGTTTGGCCGCCAAACATAGGGCTCTTGACCACAAATTGGTTCACCATATCTGATTGTTCGCTATATCCGGTGTTCACTACTCACGTTTGGCCGCCAAACATAGGGCTCTTGACCACAAATTGGTTCACCATATCTGATTGTTCGCTATATCCGAGTTCGCTATATCCCTGTTCTACTGTAGTTACAAAATTACATTAAGAAGAACATGACCCTTCATAAACAAATGAAATCAAACCAAACGAAATATAGTGCTTTTATGTCGCTCTTAGCTTCATTAACAGTAATCCCTTTAATATTTGGTGCAAACAGAGCTTTTAACTAACGGATGTACGGACTTACTACTGTTTCTATAATCCTTCTCGTTCACAGACTACTGGACCTGATTGAGACTGGTATCCTGGACAGGATGATAGAAGAATCTGTCCCCAGTAAGCAGTGCCCGGATGAAATGAAACAAGCCAAACCAATGTTCCTTACTGACTACCTAAGTGCGTTCATAGCTATTGGAGTGGCTATTGTGTTAGCCACTGTAGTTTTGGTTTTTGAAATCCTTTTTGCTTCGGACACCACAAGATAACAATATTTCTCCATTCCCAGAAAGACCAAAATATGACATTGATTATCATGTATATATTATATATGTTATCTTATCCTCAGAAAGAGAAAAAGATGATATTGCTGAGCATGTATATCTTATATTTTGCTACCAGAACGGATTGTGTAACAGGACTGCGAATTCAGCATTTGGACATTAAAGAAGCTTGCTTGACATTTTGGTTACGCTAGTTGTTATGAGAACGTCACCAAACATTTTGCATGTGAATGGCACCAAACATTTTGAATGTGAATTTACTTCTAGCAAACGACTAGTATCAATTTTGGTGCTCTACCAGTCACTTGTATATGTTTCTCCACTCCCTGTGGCAAGGATCTTCTCGACATTGTAGCACTTCTTAAGCTTATTGTCAACTGAGTATTTGCATCCACGAAATTCGTACAATACCCTGATAACTAATACGTCAGAATGATACGTATCGCTGAGAGCTTGTTGGTCATAAATGGCCAAATAAGACTCAATGGCGTTATCCAAGTAGTCTGAAGCAAACTATTCATACCGGATACGCTGAAAATGCAAGTATTTCTATTTTGAATTGCTATTATTTTTGATATTTTATATCTAAGCGAAACGAGTTATTTGCTTTCAAAGATATAAGAGTATTGTAGAAACTTTGGGTACAAGTACGCACAATAAGCGTGTCAAAATAATTTTGATTATTTTTTTAAACCAATTTGATTAGATTTAACTTTAATTCGCACAAGGTGAGTTTATTGAACGACAATAGGCTATAGAGCTGCCACAGGAAACTTATGGAAATGCTGCAAGGTCAAAATAAGTCAGGGATTTGGACTTGCGAGAGTTACTTTTAAGTTTGCCTTTTATCCAATGTTTGTAATAGAATCGATAGTTTAATTACAAAATACTTTTAACTTTTGAAATTTTGGACGCTCATTTGGCTACTGTGAAACAAAGCCAAATGAAGTGAGTGGAAAATAAATTTGAATTTAATGGAAACATAATGCAACAATTGTAATTGAAAATAGAAAATCTATACTTTTTTGAAAGTAGATGATGGACAATTAATTAGATATAATGAAACATATTTTTAAAAATGTATGCTCGTTTGGCCTTTAAAACTTTGAAGTTGAAGTATCTGTTTTGAATGGATATAGATTTTGTTGGGTTACATAAAACTCGAGTTGAAAAATACGAAATGGATATATTTGAAATCCATGATAAAACGAATTCGACACTGACATTTTAGACAATGTGCACTTGAAATGGCAATTAGACCACATTGACAAATCGACTTGACTTCCATAAATGCTCTCTGTTTGTCTGTTTGAGGGCTCACTATTGACCATAAACTTGATTTAGGATCTTAAATTGAACTACAAACTCTTCAAATACTATTCATTTCATTAACAGAAGAGTGTCCTGGCAACACCATTGATTTTATTTTTAAAAGATGAGCAGGTTTTGCAATGTCTTAACATAGCATATACTTAATTAAGTGGTGTATTTATTCAAAGCAAGCAATTTTTTATACAATAATTGTAATTGTAACACCGCATTTTACAAATGGAATAAACATGTAATCAGTCAACAGAAGCGAGAACTGACTAGAATAAAAACATGTTATGAATAACCATTGAACGATTCATCTTCAAGAGTTTGATGTTGTAAAATGTGTTCGTGACTAATTCTACGTCATGCAACTACAACCTGGTGTACAAGCGGTGTTGCAAAATTGGTGGGCGTTTTGGCCTTGATTATTTCGTAATATACAATGCTTGACAAAAAATTCTTCTCATTTCGTGATTCAGAGACGTTATATAATGCAACTCAGACAAGAGACAAAGAAGTCTATTGTAATTCAGACCTCCGGTCCATATACAAATGATAAAAGATTTCAAGGTACACATATAGAGACAATTCACAACAGACATTCAGTGCAAAAAGATACAACTCTGGTTGAATTAAGCTTTTAAATGATCTATACAATTGGTATATTGTGCTAATGTCTAGGTGTGAGTGCCATTATTGATCAAACATATTATCAGATTGATCTCGGAATTGCTCAAGAAATACGGTATCATTGCCAACTGTTTGATGTAGCCATGGATTCAAATCCATTGGTAAATAAAAAGTTTCTAATATGAGTTGCCCATGTTATCTTCTCCGTATCATCTAAATGAACAAGCATGTTATATGCTAGCTTTGGTAATCTTTGTTCGTTCATTCTTTGCCAAAATTTTAGACATTTGATTTGTGAGTTTACATATATTGGATATCTACCACATTCGCCATAAATCATGCAGTTTGGTTTGCTACGACATTCATCTTGTTGTGAAAAATTGCTTTTTATAGTAATGGAAATAATTGAAAACAATTAATGGTTTTAACTCCATACACATATACGTAATATAACAATTCGTATTGTCTTCACAAAAACTTTTCTATTGGTCAGTGAAAACATATGGCGCTCTTTAATCATGTTTTTCAGTAGATTCAAATTTAAATGATACCCATGATACAAAGCAATTAATCGAAGCCGTTGGTACTTGATTCTTTGAATCTAATAGACCATGATGCCCTTACACAGGGTCATTTGAGACGGGACGAACACATGAAATATTTAAGAATTCATTCATATTTTCTGTTTATAATAGCAAGATCATGATGTTTTTCTTTTCAAAAATGTAGAAAAATGGTGGAGTCATCAGTATCAGTTGTTCAATAATGCCTTCGGCAAATTACGCTGTTTTTTTTACCGATTTCGCGTACTATAATAAAATCCCGCGTTCCATGAATGGACTTCTAATGATATCAAATACATTTCAAATATTTACAGGGATGTGTAGGGAACACACAATTCGAAAAACAACGGGATTTTAAAGTATGTGCATATTTTAGATATTGCTTAAACTCATATGTAATGTGCTCATCTAATTGACAAATTAAGATAAAACGAAAATGATAATAAACGCTGAAACGTCACTTTAAAAATAACAAACGGCCTACAATGTGACCAACAACATATCATCAACAACAACACTGTCTGCCGCCGACAGCAGTGTTAAGGAACAACTATCAGTTGAAAATATTAGGCAATCTTAATTGTAAATGTAAGGTATTAATCTTATTTGAATATAAAAATACATATTAAATTCCTGCAAACATACATGAAGGTGTCGATGTCGCCATACGACAGGTCTTAAATAACTATCTACTAAGGGCGCCTTCATAAACATGTTAATCACAATTATCTAATTGACATATTTTGTGAGACGTCTTTAGATACAATGTACCATAAAGATTTATCTTTTTTATTTTCGTCACACCATTAAGCTAAGATGTCAACTTGAGTTTACTATGATCGCATCCTGCTGTGTTCAATTTGGGGTTTAGTGCATAAAGTTTGCGTGGATCTCAAGAATATAATTTTTAGCTAATATTGAGGTTGATTTTTGAATGAAGTTTTTATTGAATCCTGGTAACTCAAGGTTAAGTCACTTAATAATATATATAATTTTTAATGATGATTTTCATTCTTATTATGTGTAAAAACGAAATGTTTTAGATTTCATGAAAATTGTTTGTAATTTTGTGTTAGTGTCAGTGACTGTAGTTTTACTCAGTGTAATGTAACAAAACATACATATCTGTTACATGGACGCCTGAAAAATAGCTGAAATAGTGACGAAAACGTTGCACCACTCAAATTTCTTTATTCAGGGATTTTGATGTAGAAATTTTACTAAAACAAGGGAATATCTTGCCATGTCAACGTCAAAAATGTCTAACATATATTTTGTTATTTGTTAAACTCGCTACTTAAACACTTCTTGCAAAGGAAAAATAATTTAATTGACAGCAACTTTTATATTTGTAAATATTTCGACAAATTATCTTATCCTTTTCTTAGAATTTATCGCATGGTCTAAGAGATCGTATGGGTTCCCAAAAGTCAATTGCACCAAAAGACATTATTTGCAATAATGCGTTTTTCCATTAAGAGTATTGGTTTTCAGACACATTCATATATAAAATGATTGACTGGTTAATCCCAGGGTTTCAGTTTCATCAAATAGGTATAGAAACGAAAACAAAACGGAAATCAAAGCCGCTGAGGATTTCCTCTTTCAGGGCAAACGTATATCTCACAAACGGAAATCCTATTAACTCAATTACGGTTACGAATATAGAAGTATGTACTGTTTAGTTTGGAGGTACTAACTTCGGTTAGTTAAGACTAGTTTATGCGTACCAGCGTAAAGAATTCACTAAATCCAAAGCTATCATCAATATAATACTTTTAATAAGTTGAGGCCTAAACATCCATCTCATAGGATGACTACTTTATTGTTTATTATTTCAATTTTCAGAATAAATTATCTCTGACACACAATTAGTTGATAGATAGACATATATTCTCTAATAAGGTAAATGTATAGATTATTTTAGGTCTTTATCACATAATTGAGACCGTTATAATACAAACATTGAATGCTTAAGAGATAACCGTGTCTAAGAAGCAATCAAGGTTTTCAAATGTCAGACACACACTTGGCACTGATTAATCAATGGACTTCAAAATGTCTTGCTCAATTTCATATTCAAAGTATTTTCGTTCAGCAAATATGCTGTTGATGAATCCTGTCTTCTTAATAAGCCTATCAGTGTTCCAGAGTAAGATAAAACTTGTTAACTGTTAATGAGTTAGTTATTTCATAATAATGTTGTTGTAAACCATCCCCGTTATCATATATATATATCATGAGGAACCAGATTATGAATACTGATTGAAATACATCAATACTCATAACAAATTTCAACATCCAGTAATACTGTATTCAGAATATGTAATTACAATGTAACTAGCGAAGATCGCTTTCTATCAATTCTGTCTTTGAAATTCATTGATAGCGATTTATCATTTAAATTGAGAAATTCTATATACTGAATATAGGAATTCAGTAGCAACTGAGAAAAGTGCGAATTGTTTCCTTTAATACATGCATGGAACATACTGAAATGTACCCATGACGATCAATGTTCTTTAACTTGCACTCGTGGACACCGAATATATTATAGAACATTATGACTTTTGATTTACTATCGTGGACAACTTAATTATGCACAGTGTTGGTAAATCTTAGCAAATCATTGGATCAAGTGAAATATAATTCAAAACCTTAAGGATAATGGTCACTTCCAGTATACAAAGAAGACATTGTTAATTTGTAATGTTCATCTTTGAAAGATATGAACTCCAAGTTACTTGTGTTACTCAGGAATACAATGTTAAGTAGAGATAATTACAATCAAGCAACATCACAACTATGATACTCTAATTGAACGGTTATTCAGCGATGAAGACCTTGCTATATACACGTTAAACCTATTTTCATTTCATCGTTTTTAACATATTGGATAATTCAGGAATTTTACTAAGGAATTATCAAGGATACAACATTTTTACACATTACACTTAATGTGTCAGGATTGTTTGAATAACAGAAATATAATAATCAATGTTGGTAACTGTCAGGAAAGTTTAGATTTGACAGAAACTCACTCATGATGTAACATGATTGCTTTTCAGAAATGCTTGTAACCAGAACTGACAAACTTGTGAAAATAACTTTAGATAAATCGCTATGTGTTTGTTAAGATTCTCAAACTAGCTCCTAGTAAGTCATCAACATCAATCAATATCGTTCCATTTGCTTTGTAGTAATCGTAAACATAAATGACAAATTCGCGTAAGAAATATTATTTTGGAACCATTGAAGATGGAAGCTGATTGAATCACCC
This sequence comes from Steromphala cineraria, assembly GCA_916613615.1. Classification (NCBI taxonomy): domain Eukaryota; kingdom Metazoa; phylum Mollusca; class Gastropoda; order Trochida; family Trochidae; genus Steromphala; species Steromphala cineraria. The sequence continues at coordinate 25,633,043 of OU744721.1, forward strand.
TATTACTACCAATCAACATCAACATCAATTGGTCACAAACTAAATTTTTATAACAATCAATCTTTTGAATTGCTGAAGATCAAATTCTTTATACAATATGATTTATAAAACGTTTCACGGATCCTCCCTTTAAGATTTTGCAAGGCACAAGGTTTTATCTACACAAACCATTTTTGTTGGATTTCAAGAAATTAATATGAATTTGTTATGAAAATGAGTATACTTTATGTATTAATTGTATATACTGCAGCAAGAGGGCCACTACAACTAACTAATGTAGGCTTTTGGATGAAGGTTAATTATTAGAGAACAAATTAGAAGCGACTTTAAGAAAGTGTGGTTTCCACTGCTTTCGTAATATTTTTAAAAAGTTTTGAAAAAATTTGCATATTTCTTCAGGCACGAGTATCGTAATGTGTTTAATCAGTAATCATTTGGGAAAGAGGCATTGAAAATCATAACGATGGTTTCCATTTAAATCAACAAAAATAAAGCCATTTGAAATTGAATTGAATACAATATCTTTTTTTCTGTCAGTATTCATATACATTGATGATAATAATATTGGGGATATCAGCATATCACAAATGTCGGCGAATATATGTTAAGGCCCTTGCTTTATCACTTTTATTAGATATAGCACTTGAACTCCAGCTTCAAAGAAAAGAACGTTGATAACTTGGCAAATATAAACAATAAGAAGGTTTTTTTAAGTTCAACATAAACATGAAGACACAATTGTCTCCTTTGGACAATATCGTATTTTTCGGAGGGCAATTGTGATATTTCACAAACAGTAAAACAAATGTTACCAATCTGAAGGCAATCTTATTAGACAATAAAGGTAGTCTTAAAACGAACGAACACATTTCGGCGACAAGCAACGCCAATCTGTTACCCAAACGCAAATAAGTAAAATGTGGAATGACCGCCAAAAAAATTATAAAGATACACATAAATACAATTGGAGGCAATTTTTGTGTGAACACCTTTAATTTTATGTGTGTATGAAAAAGGAATCGCATAGCTGTATACGTACTTTACATTTTATATTTGATTTATTATTGCTTCATTTAGTTTAAATAAATTGCCTTTCAATTGGAATCACTTATTTTATTTTGACATCACCTTATATTCCCCATAAAAACGTGCCGGTGTCCCTTTAAAAGATATTAACTTAGCAATTGACAGAGCTACTGGGGACACAATGCATTTGGTTGCATTGACATTAGACGTATCTATTAACGGATCTACAGTATTTGGTAGCTCAGCCAGTTTTACTTCATGGAACCTCAGAACATAGACAAACAGTAAAGTCGAACAAGACATTTGTTTCTACTGAGAAGATGCTTTGGTTCCCTTACTTATTTCAGATTACATATTCATGGTTATTTTGTTCTTTGTATAAGGAGAAGGTGTGATCGGGGTATTGCCTAGTCTAAAATCCCAGGACCAGAATATAACCCCTTGACATATCCGAACCGTGAATTACTGTAGATTGACATTTATTAAGTGTGTGATGTTTGGAGCGAATCTGAGAAATTCTCTTTTGCAATCAAAACCAACTATTATGTCCCGCAGATTAATTTTATTTGCTACATCGTCAATTTTATAATGTAACGAAACATTGGAACGATTTGCAATAAACAAATTGCGTAACAAATTATGCCTTTGTACCAAGGTGTGAAAAGGATGATTAAGGAATATTCAAATGTCACCTTTCTTTGTAATCAATTTTCTCTTTAAAGTATTATGGTAGTTCCCAGGGGATGTTAGTTTGATTTGAAATAATGTCCATAGAGAATAGCATTTTCGAATTAATACAATATTTATCAAAAGCCTTCCATATTTCCGTACTTAAGTAAACATCACTAATTGTGTCCTTGGGGATTTAATTAAGGATTGAAAAGAATACTTTATATTTCCTCAATGAATCATATGACTTTTGCAAGATATAGTTAAAGATATTTACCAAACATGTTGTCATGTATTTCATAAAATCCAAATACCGTTGTCAAGCAAACCATTTCTTTACATCGACGTGGATACCATCAGTAAAACATTTGTCATGCATATTTTACTTTGAAATAAAACATATTTTCTACTGGCGGGGAAGCACTTATTGCTTTTTAATAATTTTCGCTATCACTTCGCTGTAGAAACCTACCACCTATTTATAGTAGATAAGCTCTCATGTGATTATTTTGATTGAGAAAAAAACATCAAACAGTTATTCCTGGACTACTTTGGTCCTATTGAACCTTCTCGTACCATTTCTCGTACGACCATTACTATTAACATTATACCTACTTGTGTTAATTGTCATTATAGCACATTGCATTATCAACTGTTCCTTTAATTCACCAGCTATAAGTGGTGACAGTCACTCTAACATTTTAGGTCTTCTTCCTATTCCGCCTTTCTATGATATCTTGTTATTTGTAAAATTGTTTTTGTAAATATTGTATGTATTAATGTGTAGTGATCTTCGGACACACATCTGGAGGAAATAAAGACATTCATTCATTCATTCATTTTTAAGTTTAATCTGAGAACATCTAATCTGCGATGAGTCGCCTTCACTGACTTCCTTAACGGAGCATTAAGATTTGTTATTTTGATAATATCAATTTATATTTACATGCACCTTATAGATCGAAATAAAAAAGATCGGTAACTATATATTTGTGACATAATTGTAACTATAGCAACCGACAAACGTTTTTGTACATAGTTAGATTTTCAATGCTGTTCCTAGAGATCATTCTTTGCAAAATGATTAATCTTCTTACTACCAACTTGAAATGTCAAAAGGTCGAAAGAAAACAGAATTATATCTATTGTAATCACAGACATAAAGCTCTTCATTTGTACTTGTCACGATGCCATCCATCAGTTGAAAATTTACCTTTAGTGTCGCTTTTCTTTTTCAAGACAATGTAATGTAATAAATTGTGTATTATTTTCAAAAATGTTCTGCTGTGCTTGTTCGCTTTCCATTTGAAAATATTTGGTTAACAATGTGGCAGTATTTTGTTGAAGTGTGCGCATATAAAAATTTGTAGTATTGAACATAGCTTGCCATTTTAACATTTCACTTTGTTCGTTTGTGCAAGTCAATGTAAGTTTTCTGTATTCACATGTACAATTGCAAAACTTGATCGTGTCTGCCTAAACAACTCTGAACCATGTCTTTTTCGAAATTTGCAGTGTATATTTATCAAAACGATTCGGATTCCGCATTAACACATGACTTGATGGTTATTTCTTATGTTGATTAATTGACAATGCTTTAATATGAACTATGATCAGCTTATCCATTGTTACATGTATTTATGTTTATGATATTTATCCTTTTGGGGAAAAATGAGATGTTGAAATGATATGTATGTTAAGATAAGCCAATTACGTTAGATGTAACAATATATGTAGATGCTTTCATGATGGGTTTTTATGGGAATATTTTCGAGATATGATAATATGAGAATATTAAAAGACGATTATTACTACACCTCTCACTTGGCAATGTACGTATAGTACTGTTTAAAGTGTTTCTTCTACTTCAAATCTATTGAGTACTTGATAAATTGTCTCAGAGCTATTCAGGATAATGACACTTTTGTCTGGATGTAAGACAGAGTCTACCTCCAGTGCCGTATTCATGTGATCAAACAATCCGTCTACCAGTTACTGATAAATCATAGAGAAAAGATAATCTCATTGAAAGAAGATAAAACCACCTTATATAAGGATCTATATAACGAAACACCGCTACTGTCAAATAAAGAAGTTGTTCATCCATAGAGGTTACAATGTACCTTGTCTTCATTATACCACCAACTTTAATAATGCCACATAACAGTGCATAATTGTTTGTTTCTGTTCCGAGAACTGCTCCGTTAAAGTCATGTCATCTAAAATGTATCTTAGAATAAAATTAATCGATCATATATCACTGACGAAATAACAAGACTGCTACAAAAAGACTAACCAGATAAGCTGTGAAAGTTTACAAACAATACTCCTGTTTATGTTATTTTTCCTTCTTCTGTTCTGGTTTAAATTACACAGATTATTTTTTACACAGATGTTTTTGTTAAAGAAGATAATGCACAGATATAGACTTGGTGCTGTTAACATAACAGCATGTACATGAAATAGGAAGTGTAACGTGTATTTTATTGTGTTCATTGTAAACTGAACACTTAGACTAAAATCATCTTATAACTGATTTAATTTTTCATAAAAATATTACTTACATTTGGAAATTGTTTTTTTGGAGTAATTCATATCGTCGTTATTGTTATACATGTTCGAACATCAGCCAGTCAGTCAGCCCTCAAACACAGAACAACAAGCTGTGTTATTTGTGTCTGCTTTGATACCCATAATTGCATTAAGGGACATCGCTAGTCATTTAATCCGTTTAGTATTCCCTAGAGTGCATAATAAGGGCGTGATCAGACACCATGATATGTTTGATGTGACATTTAAAGCCAATGAAACAATAGTTGTCAATATTTATTTGGATTTTAGACACCTTAAAGGTCATGACAAAATAGTTTAAGTTTAAACGTGGTAAGAAAAGCTTTATTCAGTGACATGAATATATGGCAGAAATTAAAAGCGATTTAACACAGGTAAATTGTTACTGGAATGACTTTAATTGAAATCACATAACGGCACATTGTCCACAGGATTACCAAGACATCAATAAGGTTAAGTGTTACATTTGCATCTTCACTTAAATATTAATGATCATGATTTATAACCAATGTGCTTACAATCGGCTTTTGTTCACAAGAAAACTTACAGATTAAATGCTGAACTTGAATATGTTCGTTAAAGGTCTCTGGAGTTTTTACTAATAATGTTCAAAGTGATAGCATAAAAACTCATTTTAGTCGGAAAATTTTAGTTTAGTCAAACGCCAGAAGACTTGATAAAATACCAATACTATTTTACTTAACGTAAATATTACTTTGCTTAGTGATAAGCTGAGATTTGACAACAAATTAACATTTCCTTGAAATATTTCACACTTTGATAGTTATTTGAGCAGTCTTCACTCTATCAATCAGAGTAACAATTTCAAATTGTGGAGGTTTTATGGATAAATAACTTTTTTTCAATTTGAAATTCGTTTTTGTACGGGAATGAAAATAATATAGAAAACATTAAAAATAATGTGTTATTTATTTTGCTTTTGGATGATGTTATACTTATTGGTTTGAAAAGTAAGACTTACCATTTTAACGATTCAAGTTGTTCTTCCTGGACCACTAAAGGGACACTGCAACTCATTTAACTACATATAACGTCATTTATCATACAATGGAGAGTGTTCTCGGCATAATAAAGCCAACGGATATTTTCGATATCCGTTGGGCGTGGCTAAGGGTCATATACGGATACCGATGCAAATTTCAAAGGTCAAGGTCGGAACTTCTTTCGAAAATTCCGATGACGTCACAAGCGTTAACATTTTGAACGCCTTTAGTAACGGAGAGAGGCATTACAATATGAATGATACATTGCATAAACATTAATCTAAGAAATAACAACAAAACTGTATGGGTCTTTAGCAATATGTATGACTTAGCAGTGCTAAAACACTGTCATCACGATTTGAATGAAACCGACCGAACAATTTTACTCACAGGTACCAAAGGCAGTTCAAGTCTCATGTTTAAACACGTCATTTACCAATCTTCGGTGTTCTTTACTTTAATATTGTTTAGTTTGCATTCGGAAATCCACAGACTATGATCTAGTTTAGCTCTCCGGCCATCAATGTTCGTTCAATCGCTCTCAACGCAAGCTGCCATTGTCAAGTAGGCGAAGGGAAGCAATTCTTGCCCCTTGGTGAGATTGACTCGTCCTCTCGATGACGTCGGATTAAAGAACGTCAGTTCGATCCCACCAAAGACCATTTAAAATGTCTCTAATTTTTAAAGTCATCGTATTTTATAGATTTTTAAAATTTCAAAACTTTGGAGTCGTGACAAAATAACTCAAACGGCAATAAAAGGCATATATAAGGAGGAATTATATTTTGTCAATTCACCGTCAGTCACTGCTCTATTCATTTGCATATATCAATGCGCGAATCTTAAAACAATTTCAACTATTAAAATAGTATTATCAGGCATTTTTATCGAATTAAATTTTAAAATGACATTGTATGATAAAGAAGTTATCATGCTCGTGTGTTTTGGGATCGTAAATATCCTGCATTAGGAATAAACACTATGTATTTAGCTCGCCAAGGCTCGCAAAATACAATGTTTATTCCTAATGCAGGATATTTACGATCCCAAAACACACTCGCATGATAACCTCTATATATATGTTAGTCATCAACAAGGCAATCCCAAAGCAGTTTTATTTCTGTTCTACCAATTATCTCTAATTATCTGATGAAAGTATATCTATACGAATATTCCAGTCTGAATAATAATACACGAATGCGTCAGAATAGCAACTATCTTTATCAAGACTCACATTTAGCCTTTACAGTGAAGTGATTCTCTGATTTAGCTAACAAGAAATGATCATGCCATTACGACAGCTAACAAACGAGTAGAAACACTCCTTGAATTCGTACATAATGCAAAATACGTTAAACACCTGAAAATATATAGGAAAAATAAACTAAGAGTACATCTTCTCGAAAATCTATTCACTGAAAAGAACATATTTGCAATCAATTTAGCAATATTTTTCAATACCATAAACATAATAATACGGTAACTCGAAAAGTTATTCTCTGATCAGAAATCCATAAAAAAAAACAGATTGTGTTGACAGAGGTATCAAGGGGAAATTGTATGAATAGAGACGTTCATTGTGCACTGCTAGATCTATTTAACACAATCTGTCAATAACCCAAAGGTTCTTAAATAAGGTACATTTATGAATTCAGACAAACTCAGACAGCGTCACTATATCATTCTTTATGAGTATTCCCATTCTCTCCCCAAAGAGGCAGATCAAGTTATGAAAGGTTGATACAGCCTCTGTTCTGTTACGCCGACTTTGTGGGATAAAATGGGAGATGCCTGATTAGGAAGAAACTTGCTTACGTACTTTGATTACTGATTCTATCGTGACTGGCAAATCGGCGAGACGGTATTATCAGTGGCAAGATCGATTTCTCAAAGGGAAGCAACTCTGGAATTCTCAATGGGAGTTAGCCATTTTAGTTTCGTATCCATCACTTTACAAGTAAATACCTACGATTGATGAGCTCTAAAGTTATCTAATTGGATTGAAAAATTCACTAAATAATTTATATGAATGTTGCTGCGATTTACATTGTACAGTGTAGCTTTTAGAGAAAACCGAAATGTGAGCCCATCATACCGCTGCCTATATAGGAACGAGAACAAGTGGGCCCACATTTTCCCACGCGACCAACCGCCAATGTCGCATATCCAAAAGCTCCAAATTGTCCTTGAAAATGTTCTCTGTTGTGATTATTGATGTTCTTATTGAAAATAAACATGATTAAACGATCATTGTTGTTTTAATTCCCCTCAGAAAGGAATACAAATAACCCGCAAAAAGTAGGACACAGCTCATGAATATTAATTAGTACTTAGTGTTCTGTCATTGGTCAAATGTGGCACCTTGATGGAAACTATCTTATCATGATCCTTTCCCATCTCTTGAATATGATTATGTATGTGGCACCTTGATGGAAACTATCTTATCATGATCCTTTCCCATCTCTTGACTATGTATGTGGCACCTTGATGGAAACCATCTTATAATGATCCTTTCCCATCCCTTGACTATGATTATGTATGTGGCACCTTGATGGAAACTATCTTATCATGATCCTTTCCCATCTCTTGACTATGTATGTGGCACCTTGATGGAAACCATCTTATAATGATCCTTTCCCATCCCGTGACTATGAATATGTATGTGGCACCTTGATGGAAACTATATATTATCATGATCCTTTCCAATCCCTTGACTATGACTATGTATGTGGCACCTTGATGGAAACTATCTTATCATGATCCATTCCCATCCCTTGACTATGTATGTGGCACCTTGGTGGAAGCTATCTTATCATGATCCTTTCCCATCCCTTGACATGACTATGTATGTGGCACCTTGATGGAAACTATCTTATCATGATCCTTTCCCATCCCTTGACTATGACTTTGTATGTGGCACCTTGATGGAAACTATATCTTATCATGATCCTTTCCCATCCCTTGACTATGTATGTGGCACCTTGGTGTAAACTATCTTATCATGATCCTTTCCCATCCCTTGACTATGTATGTGGCACCTTGATGGACTATCTTATCATGATCCTTTCCCATCCCTTGACTATGATTATGTATGTGGCACCTTGATGGAAACTATCTTATCATGATCCTTTCCCATCTCTTGACTATGTATGTGGCACCTTGATGGAAACCACCTTATCATGATCCTTTCCCATCCCTTGACTATGAATATGTATGTGGCACCTTGATGGAAACTATATCTTATCTTACATTGTACAGTGTAGCTTTTAGAGAAAACCGAAATGTGAGCCCATCATACCGCTGCCTATATAGGGACGAGAACGAGTGGGCCCACATTTTCCCACGCGACCAACCGCCAATGTCGCATATCCAAAAGCTCCAAATTGTCCTTGAAAATGTTCTCTGTTGTGATTATTGATGTTCTTATTGAAAATAAACATGATTAAATGATCATTGTTGTTTTAATTCCCCTCAGAAAGGAATACAAATAACCCGCAAAAAGTAGGACACAGCTCATGAATATTAATTAGTACGTAGTGTTCTGTCATTGGTCAAATGTGGCACCTTGATGGAAACTATCTTATCATGATCCTTTCCCATCTCTTGACTATGATTATGTATGTGGCACCTTGATGGAAACTATCTTATCATGATCCTTTCCCATCCCTTGACTATGACTTTGTATGTGGCACCTTGATGGAAACTATATCTTATCATGATCCTTTCCCATCCCTTGACTATGTATGTGGCACCTTGGTGGAAACTATATTATCATGATCCTTTCCCATCCCTTGACTATGTATGTGGCACCTTGATGGACTATCTTATCATGATCCTTTCCCATCCCTTGACTATGTATGTGGCACCTTGATGAAAACCACCTTATCATGATCCTTTCCCATCCCTTGACTATGAATATGTATGTGGCACCTTGATGGAAACTATATCTTATCATGATCCTTTCCAATCCCTTGACTATGACTATGTATGTGGCACCTTGATGGAAACTATCTTATCATGATCCTTTCCCATCCCTTGACTATGTATGTGGCACCTTGATGGACTATCTTATCATGATCCTTTCCCATCTCTTGACTATGTATGTGGCACCGTGATGGAAACCACCTTATCATGATCCTTTCCCATCCCTTGACTATGAATATGTATGTGGCACCTTGATGGAAACTATATCTTATCATGATCCTTTCCAATCCCTTGACTATGACTATGTATGTGGCACCTTGATGGAAACTATCTTATCATGATCCTTTCCCATCCCTTGACTATGTATGTGGCACCTTGATGGACTATCTTATCATGATCCTTTCCCATCCCTTGACTATGACTATGTATGTGGTACCTTGATGGAAACTATCTTATCATGATCCTTTCCCATCCCTTGACTATGACTTTGTACGTTGCACCTTGATGGAAACTATATCTTATCATGATCCTTTCCCATCCCTTGACTATGTATGTGGCACCTTGGTGGAAACTATCTTATCATGATCCTTTCCCATCCATTGACTATGTATGTGGCACCTTGATGGACTATCTTATCATGATCCTTTCCCATCCCTTGACTATGATTATGTATGTGGCACCTTGATGGAAACTATATCTTATCATGATCCTTTCCCATCCCTTGCCTATGACTATGCATGTGGCACCTTGATGGAAACTATATCTTATCATGATCCTTTCCCATCCCTTGACTATGACTATGTATGTGGCAACTTGATGGAAACTATCTTATCATGATCCTTTCCCATCCCTTGACTATGACTAGGTATGTGGCATTGTTACTATTTACATTTGCTTTCTAAGATATATTGGCAATACCATCAATTTTTGAAATGTGGGCCCACATAATTAAGACCTATATACAGAGGAAGACAGGTGGGCCCACATTTAAGGTAGAGGTACATTTACCTTGTAATATATATTTTTTTAAATGTGGGCCCACATATTTAAGACCTATATACAGAGGAAGACAGGTGGGCCCACATTTGAGGGAAAGGAACATTTACCATGTAATATATATATATTTTTTTTAAATGTGGGCCCACATATTTAAGACCTATATACAGAGGAAGACAGGTGGGCCCACATTTGAGGGAAAGGTACATTTACCATCTAATATATATATTTTTTTTTTAAATGTGGACCCACATAATTAATACCTATATACAGAGGAAGACAGGTGGGCCCACATTTAAGGAAGATGTACATTTACCTTGTAATATAAGTTTTTCAAATGTGGGCCCACATGAAAGAGAAAGGTACATTTATTTTGAAAACGTGATGAAAACAATAAATCTCTAACCACAAGTAATCAAATGATACAAAGTAATTATACTAACAAGCCAAGACGAATAATTTCAGCTGCCACATCCAATAAACAGCTGAAATTCATTTTTTAAAAACATTATACGCCGCAAGTATCCGTGCGCGCGTGAATACGTAACTAAATACTATAGCTTTGAGGAAGGGAACTCGGTTAGAGTTGCTTCCCTTGGAGAAATCGAGCTTGCCACTGATAATACCGTATCGCCGGCAAATCTCTTAAATACTTCTATAATATATTCAGCAACAATAGACAAGATAGCACTTTCTAGCCAATTCCATATGTATTATAACGGACAACATAGATACTAGCTAAATGTGTAGATGGATAATAATTATTAGTTTCACTAGTGAGGGAATATTTTTTTTTGTATTGAACTGAAAGAGAGAAAATTGTAAAATAATAAGATGGTTAAGCGTCTCTTAGACAGAGTCAGCACTCAGCACACATCCATTATGTATCTTTGAAAAACTTGTCCTGACGTAAATACTTACATAGGGGATTGTGATCAGTACATATGAATATATAGTTAAGGGTACTTGATTCAAGGAAGTTGCCTGTGAATAAATCACAGTTGATTACCCATTGTAACTTCTTCACCGGAAAGAATGGATAAATAGTTGAACTTATTTCAAGTAAATGTGATATTTATATTGGCAGCGTAAGGTCAGACCAACTACCTACCAGTATACAACAATTCAATGCTTACAACGAACTATTGCAAGCGTAGGTGAGACGACTTTCCTTTTCAATGTGGAGAGTTTCTAAGTATGATTAAGTTACACGAGAATGTATTTAATCTTAAGGACCATAAGAATCTCTGAAATGCAAGAATTAGATAAAGATGTTTCTGATAGACCTGGAATGAACCTATTTCGCCATGGATAGTGATGCTTTTATTGCAAATGTATATCATTTAGTTCCTGTTGCCATTGTAATTTCTTATTTGGAGGGAGTTGGATTATATGAAATCGAATCTAATCATATATCACGTTAATAAACAATATTAAAATCTTCCGTTTGTTCATGACCAATTTACTATCAGATGATAAATGTTTATGAGCTTAAAAGGGGCTAAATTTCACTGTCAAAATAAATACAATTCGAAGAATATATTGTATCTTTCTTTTATCAGCCATCAAAAAGAATTTTAAAGAGGCAGTAGCACGTTTTTTGATAATTTTATATTTAAACACTGAAAATGTTACGATAATTGCTAATGTATCACTTTGAAAGTGTCAAAAATCTCATAGCACAAACCAAGTATCAATAGTCAGAGGACAAAGTATAAAGATTCACCTAAAATCCATGGGCGGCCATTTTGTGTGAACACCCTTTAATCATTTTGGGTAAGAACAGGGAATTGCACGGCTAAACCTTACATTATGTATTTAGGAGATAAAATACTGTGTTTGGAAAGCAGCGGCATATAACGGAATGTTCTACCATAATACCGATTTAAAATTGAACTATATTCTTTCACAATGACTCAGGTGTGCTGTGTCAAGATGCCCGTGTACGATTTCCACGGCGGGACATTCCCACAGTGTTGACGGATTTGGTTATCTCGAATGACGTAACGGTTACATATATCCGAATGCTGCAAAGGGAGCTCACTCTATTGAATAGACGTTTTATTGTTTCGTGACGGTTGTTAGCGTTTTGAATATGTTTCGGTCTGCATATATTCACAAACGTGACGTCGGTATAATTGCATTGGTGTTTTGAATAAATTTAAGCAATCTCAATAAATTAAGATCTTCATTGCTCCACTATAATCGGCGTAGCTTAGTGGAGCAATATAGATCTTAATTTATTGAGATTGATTTAAGGTAAGTGTATGCCGCATTTCCATTCAGATTCGTATGTAATTCTGCCGGTTAAACTTTGTCGGACCCGCTTTGGTCTAACGCTAGGCCCATGCTAACAGACAATCTGAACTGTTGCCTGTGTCGTGTATTTTGTCAGTTGTGACAGCATTAAACGACTAGCTTGTGAAAAATTTGATTAGATTTGATAGATAATGTGCGTAAACAAAATCATAGCTAATGGTTGAGAATTTTCGACACAACAGCAATATTTGCGAACTACTGTTGCTGGGCAACAATTGAATTCCTGCGCATAAGACGGAGTAAACAGAGCAACTTTTGGACAAATTATACGCCCTCTGATTTCTCACGGTAGCCAATCAGAAGCGAGTATTTTGCACATTTATGGTAGAATTGAATTATAACTGCTCCATTTAGTTTAATGCATTGTCTTACAATTGGAACCATAAATTTTCATTTTCCTGACATCACCTAATATTGCCCCTAAACACGTGCTACTGTCCCTTTAACGGCTTTCATAGAAACATTTCATTGGTATGTTTAAAAGCACTGTAACATGCAAAATAAATTATCAATCTCATCACGTATTGTTTCATGCAAACTCATATCATGCTACAGGGTTTTATACGTGTAGGATGTTATGTTTAGATAACAAATCGGGCAACACGATTCTTAATCCGACAATGCAGAGATGATAAAAACACTCCGTCATTTCAAAACTTTCTTTCCTTTAAAGGGGCATTAGCGCGTTTTTAGGTGGAATATAAGGTGATATCAGGAAAATTAAAACAAATGGTTCAAATTGAAAGACAATTAACTTCAGCAATAATAAGTCAAATATAGAATGTACTGTTCAGCCATGCGGTTCCTTTTTCTTACATAAAAAATGAATTAAAGGAGTTCACATAAAAATGGACGCCAATAGACTTACGTGAATCTTTATATTTTGTTCTCTGACTAAGGATGATTGGTTTGTGTAATGAGAAATAATAATCAAAATATTACATTAAGCATTAACGTGCAATTATCGGTGAAAAATTGAAAATATGAAAATTTTAAAAAACGTGCTACCACCCCGATAAGCTTGTACTTTACACGAATAAAATGATTGTATCAAATTAGAAGTAAACAATAAATATCATTCTTTCTCGGTAGCAGTGCATATATGTAAATAATGTTAGTCATAGAATAATTTGAAAATGGAAACGAGACGTTTTTCTTTGGATATATTTTTGTCAGATTATTTGATAATTTCTAGATTCGTAGATTTTTGTTCACTCAAAATCAATTAAATCAATTTCTACATCCCATAAATAAATCATTTTAAATGCCACAAGGCCTGATGAAAAGATGGTTTATTGATTATTATCTATGAGTTTGAACTCAAAATTTCATTAAATTGTATTTAATGATTCTTTAGGTTCAAAATATACAAAAGACCTGAAATTAGCATGGCCCTCGCAAATATACCTGTTTTACATTTGCTTTCTTACAAGTTACTGATTTTGTTTACCTTTTCTAAAATACCATTTGGAAAATAAATATCCACTGCTCTGTTTATGTTCATTTATATAAAATATTGTCATGTTACAAATGTATCAACTTAATGTTTAAAACTTTGCATAAAGAGATGATGATGCACAGAATCCAGTCTTAAATTGTTATATATTAGAGTTATATTACGCTCGAAGAAACGTACAGATGAAAAGTGATATGTACATAAGAAGACCAGCGTCGTTATCAAATATGGCAGAGAGAAACATCAAGACAAATACATTAATCGCAATTAGCGTAGTTGACAAATGGTTATTATTCTATGAATACCATAGACATCTATCATCAGCTCAATAGTACATCATTTGGCCGCATTGTCTATCTGTGGGTATATCATTAATGGTCGTTACTTGTGTTTCAAGTAATGTTCGAAAAATGTTCACTTCAGGCAATTGTAGTTTTAAAGATTTAGTAAAATTAATTAAAAACCAAAAAACTGTTTTGTTCCCTTGTTTTCACTTTGCACTAGTCCTCACATTTTACCGATATAACATCATAAACTTATGAAAGTACAACATATTTAACGTTAATTAGTAATTCATAATTAACCACATGTGCTACGATCAGTTTTGCGATAAACACATATGCCAACCATATGTATGGATCGTATTTTATTAAAAGGTTTTTAATTTAATCATTTGAATGCTAGTTGGTTGATTACACAAAGTACAACGTGACTGTAAGTTCCATGTGTTTGATCAGAAACAAGCAGCAACGTGCGCGGTAATCATTTAAACAGAATTACAGATTAGAATTGGTGTTGTTTTAATGGTCATACAACAATTATGCATGTTAATGTGAGGTGTGACAATTTTTAATGACCATTTAACAATTAAATTGACATACATGAACACACTATCATTTGCATGTTTAAATATTTTTGAAAGCCTTTATTGCACAGTACTTTTAATACATTAAACACATTTTTCCTGAGCATTTAAAATTGCAAATACATAAACATTACTTTGCAAAATACAATAATAGACATGATGTGTTTGTTAACGACTGAAGCCCCCGGGTATCATTAAATTGTAAATGTATATTTTCCCCAAGGTCAAGGTCGGAAGAGGAAAATTTATGACCTCACCTGTAAGGTCTCATTCTGACATATGCACATGTGAAATATCAATGGCCTAACTCTATTCAATCGCAAGTTATGGCCAAGGTTAAAGTTTTCGAAAAATGATTTTTCTGCGTCAAGTTCCAGGTCATAAGGTAAAACATTTTCACCTCATCTGAAAGGTCTTATCATGATGAATGAACATGTGAAATATCAAAGGTTTATCTCAATATAACCACAAGTTATGGCAGCGGTTAAAGTTTTCGATAAATGCTTGCTGTACCAAGGTCAAAGTCAGGAGGTCCATAAAAATGACCTCATTTGAAAGGTTTTACCATGATAGATGCACATGTGAAATATCAAAGGTCTTCCCTCAAACAATCAAAAATTATGAGCAAGGTTAAAGTTTTTGTGACAAACAGACTGACAGAGAGACAGACAGACGGACAGGGCACACACAATATACCCGAGGCCAATATACGGGGCCATACAAATTCCATTTTTTTAAAAATATATTAAAATATTATGAATGTTTCTACTTTTTTTATCGTATAAATGATACATGAAAGTAAAAGTTTTCTTTATAACGTATCCTATAATTGATACATCTGTTGAAAACCAAATATTCCTATTCTTAAACATGTTTTATCTTCGATACATAAAGCATTCGAATTAAACACCGATGATGTTGACGTCGACAGAAATCTACATTACCTTATGAGTTTCTTGCAACCGTCTGAAATGTTCTAGACACATTGTGATCTCTAACACGTATTTCTTAATTTTCTTTTAAACACATTTAATTCAATGATTCGAAATCGGTAGACTCTTTTAGCTGTAATAACGTATATTTACCTTTTGTAAGGCAATTGCACATACGAATTATTAAAAAAACTGACAATTTGAAGAAATTAGAATTTGTTAGCCGTTATTAACAATTTAACGAAATTAAGTAGTTTTAAAACAAACAATTCATAAAACACGTTGGATAACTTGTATCTGGTTAATTTTGTTCAAAACATTTCTCTGGAATTAATTCAGAAAAAGTATGTAAAATGCCATGCAATCAAAAAACATATTTGACCCAGTACGGCGTGTGTGCTTTAAGACACATCAATAACTTTGAAAGACTACAACCATATCTTAGAAATGAATGCTTATTTGAAAAACAATTGGACTGAATATCAAAACATGCAGTAATGCCTGGATTGCAACTGACAGTCCCATTATTTTCCTTTATAATTAAATGACAAACAGTAATCATGTCATAAATCCGTGTTTTATGATTGAATTGTATCATTAATTTACTTATACACTAATTATTTTCGCCGAAATGATGATGATAATAATAGACTTGATAATTAAGTTGTTTTTTCTATATAGAGGTTTGAGTTATGAGGTTGATGTAGTAACGCGATAGATACAGGTTTATAACCAGTTTTGGTGTTTATTTTTATGTCGAAATCATTAATTTAGTATTTCATGGAACTAACTATTTTCGCTATCACGGACAAGGATTTGTTTACGTCAGCTGTGACAAATGAACGTCAAATTTCCGATATTACTTAAATCAATTTTTCCGTGTCATTATATTATTATTCGAAAATAAAATGCGCTTTATGTCTTTTTGTTTAAAGAGGTGTCGTGATGCAAAAAGAGAAAAGGAAATTCAATGGATGAACACCTTTTTATTTTCACAGTAGTGACGTTTCGGTATAGATCCGTATTCCGTTTACAAGCATACAGCAAGGGTATATATATATAATGATCTATACCGAACGCTAATATGAACAGAAAGCTTGATCAACTCTATACTATTAACTTCTGCCATTAACTAAATGTCATGCAAACATTTACATGTAAAATACTTAATTATTTTGAATAGATATGAGATTTCAGAGTATAAATATGTATTTTACATTTACATTTACTCCAAAATGTTAGATCTATATTTGCCAATCATATGATCTGTAAGCTTAGAGATACAATGTCATATGGACGTACAAAATAATAACAAAATCAAAGCTTAATTTTTTTTATATTTAGTCCTTCCTTCATACTGTTTTATACGGACGGTTTACTTTTATTCAGTATCAAGTCGTAGAGCTTTTTTCAAAAGCATCTCCATAGTAACAAATCAGTTTACTTCTCATACCTCCAATGAAAGCTAAAAGTTTTCTATACCACGCTTCCATGGAAACAAATTGATAACCATATATCTTATATTTTCTTGCATGACTCGATTCTTAAAAAGGTAAGGCATGCCTTTACATACTGTTTTAGAACAATGATCACATAGGCATAATTGTTTATATTACTGTTACTTTAATATCCATTTAAAATTGATCAGTTTAATTTAAAGATAATTTGTTTTGAAAAACACAATTTAAGATTTTTTAAACATCTCATAAACTTTTAAATGTCAAAGGGTTTGATGGAAAGATATCTGAATAAATTTGCTTTCCTTAATTGATCCTTTATTCTGAATTCGAATCAGCTTGAACAAGAAACGTTTTCATAGACATTAACACACAAAACATAAATCCATGACTATCGTATATTCAGCATTCAATCATTTTGAAGAAATTTTAACTAAACACTCAATGTTTAGATGTCAATCTTTTAGGTTTCACTTCATTAACTGAGAAATTTCAAAGGGCATTTAAAACATCTATAAACAAACTAAATTCAAAATTCTAATACTATGCTCTTATTTGTAGCAGAATTACAAGCAATACCGTGAAAAACAGATAGATGTCTTTATCACATGATGTAAATGTAAACTGAGATTATGTTTGCATTTTAAGATGTATGATTTCTGTAACCTTCATCCCTTTAAGAGCATCGTAGAGGTCCCAAGTATCAAATGTTTGTTGCACTTTCACAGTCAGAAATAATGCTTCATATTGTGCGACTTTAGGATAGGTAAACTGATTAAATTAACTATACCTTGAACAGTGGACGAAAGTTACATACCTACTACAAATCTACTTACGCTACCTAAACATCAACATCGTAAACCATGTTGGCTTTTTCTCTTCTTCTAAACTCTGAAATAAAATATTACAATCATTAATACATTTGACTTTGCTCATGAACATTTACAGTTTAATAAATGATATAATACAATTCTTAAGTAAAACGGTAGTAACATTAGCCTTATATATGGACACAAAATTAAAACAGAACACGGTTTCATACATGTGAATATCATGAAATCGGAAACACTTTGAAAAAGATTTCTATTGAAGAAAAGTTTAGATCAGTTAATGTGTTTTGTAAATGCCTATAACACATAATCTTTGTAAATGATATTATATTTATAAATCATGTTTCACCGAGCACAAAGCTAATTATCCTCAAGAAATAAGAGAGGAAAATTTAAAGGTTATGAAAAACTTAGGAAAACATTATTAAAAAGATAAATTGCAATCACATATATCAAATTATTTCACGAATATAGAACTTATCATGTTTACGAGGCCTGCAGTTTTCAAGCTGTGTTGTGGTAGAAGAGTAGGTTTAACAACCTCAGCCAAGTGAAATGATTTTATTGACGTAAGAAAAAAACTTTTCAGAGTGCCTTGTGTTGTTAAGTATTGAGTTTACAGATCTTATACCTTTATGATCAGTAAGGGTACTTACGAAAAACGATACCAATGAAATTGACGAAAGCTCCGTAAAATTATATTTTTGAAAGAAACATTTAAAACAGCGCAATCAGATTGTAAGCCTTTGGCTTCATGCATGCAAATGAGCTAAAAGTCGGTGGAATTGGGTACATAAAAAGACAGAAAGGATTCAGTGCGCATCTGCAAGTTTTTCCATTAAATGAACTGCTTTTCAGACGGAATCATTTTGAAACGATGGTGTGATTGATACAAATGACTCTCCTGAAAGGAAAGTTAGCTGAACCGTAATCAAACTCTAAGATAGACGGATTTCCTACGAAGTATGAATGTGTACCTTCAGATTAACCAATTACAGTAAGCTCCTTTAGGGTATGCATAAAATATCCCACTAGATTCAAATCAATGCCATTACAAATGTAAGTGTAAAGAGATAGTAAGTTTATACGTTTCATTTAGACACACATTACATATCAAATGCCTTTAAACACAACTATATGATCAACAAGTCCATACTGATTTCGATTACCCAAAATGGTATTTTACAGACATTTGATTTAACAAAATCTTTGGTTTGGTTTGCATTCAATGGAAATAACCCATTACTATTTCATATCCTTTTTTCAGCTAAAAGATATATTTATATTTCACCATATCTTTGCCATATCTGTTTCACATATTAACTTATCCTATTATTTAGATGATGTCCATATCGTTTTCACATATTAACTTATCCTATTACTTAGATGATGTACTAAGCTCATGATATATCTGCTACAATGTAAACATGTATTTTATATGAATATTATGATATTATATAATTTACTATCTGTATCAAACCATGGAACCAATACAAAAACATTTCCACATTAATGCGACTGTTGCAGGATGATACTACATGTATGTAAGTATTGATATAAATTGACCATTGGTAAAACACTCAGCAATATATGTATGATAACCTCTAACACAGATTGCCCAAACAAATACAAACTTAAAATTCGTGGCTAGTTTTATATCGATATTTGAGAATCAATCCTCACTTTCCCTCGACGGTCTTTCAGTGGCTTAAACAGTTCACAATGGAATTTGAGATACAGGATATCTTTCCGAGTCATTAGATACTGTCAACATTACATGTTGAACTTTTACTGTTCAAATGTCATCGATCAATTCACAACCTGTTAACGACCTAAAGACGTTTCAAGAAATCAATTTATTTTTTTCAAAAGTCTTTCATATTTTTTGTTAATAATTGATTTAGTTTGGGACTCTAATGATGTTTATAGACTTAAATTTCGCAGACTTTTATTCTAGATCTCCATGTAAGCATGTTCTGCATATTAAGCGAAAAATTCTCTGTCAGTTTGGTCATAAAAGGCGCTATATTCCGCCAGGAGTATATTGCAATACATTCGTATACTCAATAAAAAATAAACGCACTAGTATTATATTTTGAAGCATGCATCCTTTATTCTAATGAAGATATGAGTGTGAAAAGAATTGCACATGTGCCACACTACACGTGATATCAGTAATGATAAAAACACCTTGTGGCCTTTATATTACTACGACCTGTATCCAGGCGACGGTGACAACATTTCAGTAAGTACATATTTTTGTTACTATTAGCATTTTTAATTATTTTATATACACTGGGCAACATGGTACGGATCCTTGAGTGCAAACAAGATTCCACCTGCTGACATCTTCTTGGATCGCCATGTTCTTTGTGAGGTTAGGAGGTTAGGTTTGTCTAGGATAACATAATAACAACACTATTGAAAAATATCATTCAATAAAGTTACAAATAAGTATTAAACCAAAGAATTAAGATTAATCTAAAATTGTTTTAATTGTCTAACTGCCCAGTAAATCATTTTCGGCAGATGGTGTGTGAGATCTAAATTTATCATTATAGGGATCATTAACCGGTAGGATGTGGCTTCAGGATGTTTTCCCTCATTAATATTGGTGATAAAATGCCGTCCTATTTTGTCCAAACCAATAAAATAACGAGAACATGTTATGTGTTGGAGACTAAAGGTTAATATGAAACTGTCTTTCCCCCCCAAAAAGAAAGGAACATATTGAGGCTTTTCGAAGGGTCATATTTATGTAAGTTTACCTAAAGTTCAAGGTCAAGTCAGGAAACCCGAATTTTGAATCAAGTCAAGACAACCGATTCTTGTGTTCGACATGTTTTGTGCTACTGCAAAGTGGATTGTATTCCTCTTTGTAAATTGATACCCTTTGTTCCCGACTTGCTTCATAGAAAGTGACCACTTTCATTAGAACGGTTCAAACATGTGAGAGAATCAATAGCTTTCATATTGCATGTTAACAAATTGAGAGATGTTGGGTGAAGGGCTAATGGATTGTTCTAAGGCATGTTCACACATTCTTTGTACATGTGTCCTTGACGTATGACTCACATTGAGCAACACAATAAAATGAATTTTAGATATTTGAAAATTAACCTTCAAAACAGAAGCATTTTTGCATCATTGTTGTCTAATTTCAACATGAAAAAAATAAAGGGCTAATGGATTGTTCTAAGGCATGTTCACACATTCTGTGTACATGTGTCCTTGACGTATGACTCACATTGAGCAACACAATAAAATTAATTTTAGATATTTGAAAATTAACCTTCAAAACAGAAGCATTTTTGCATCATTGTTGTCTAATTTCAACATGAAAAAAATCCCGAATCAAAACCACATGAAAATGAATGTGTTATTTCAATCTTTTTTTCATGTCAACGATTGTGTGAATAATTGTCTATATATTATATTATTCCTTTTATGTATATATATCACGAAAAATGAAGCAATAATAAGTTGAGCCATTTTGTTGTGTTTCTTACTTCAAATTAGGTCTGCTTTCTCTCCCCACTGAGGTAGATCAAGTAATGAAATGTTGATCCTACATCTGTTCGAATTACAACACAATCCATTGTAATTTTGTAAACAATGACAACGCTTCTCGCATGGACAGAGTAGTTTCATATTGCAATACATTTGTCATGATTCATTAGCCGAAATTATGCTTAAAGCACTAACTACGATTGCATCCATTGATACGTCTCCCATTTTAGCCCACACACTCGGTTAATTAGAACAGAGGTTCGATCAACATTTCAGGCTGATATGCCTCTGTGGGGAGAGAATCAATGGTCTGCAAGAAATTATCGTTTTGAAATACAACTTTAAAACATAGTTTATGCTCAGTTTATCAAAATACTTACAAGACATGTAAATGACATTGAAGTCGATCTGACAATCTATGGTTAGTATAATTTCTTATTGAATGTGATAAATAGCAATTGGTTGTATACCTTATCACACTCTAAAAAGTCAAACATGCCAAACCATTCACGACTCGTAGGAACTATAACTGTTAGAAATATTGTGCTTGACAGTATACTAGTTTCACAGAAAGCCCTCATCAGCGAGTTCTGAAACGCTAGGAACAGATGACAGATGTCTTGAGCAAAATGTATGGTGAAATAATGTTAGCTCTGTGGTATGTTATCTTTGAGTTTGATTGAAATGCACAGATTTCTTTTACAAAAAGGATAGATTTAAATACTAATCTCCAAGAACTTTCTCATATCGAAAGAACATATCTATGTCTAGACAATTAAGGTTCTCACATACAAGCGACCACTTTTTACATGATCATGTTATGTTGCGTGGACTCTTTGCATGTTCACGATAATTAGAGTAAATGTAAGTCCTTGAACTAAGTGTCCTTTCAGCCATCGCCCTTGAAACGAAAGATGTGGTATGTTTGTAAAATTAAGTCCGCAGTATTAAGTGATATAAACATAATTTATTTAAATTTTACGAAATACTCTTGATTATATACATTAAATCGAAGAAATGATGCTTATACCACTCGTCTTGAGATGAAATATCACCTAAAGTTTGAAGCTCGATCTATGTAGTTTGTATTTTCATTATTCAATGTTAAATAAAAATTCTGTAAAATCGTATTAAAGTCATTAATCAGATAGGTTTTGCATGAGTTACTTAAAAAATTAACAATTCAACTGAAAAGAAATTCTAAACGAGTCTTAGCTCCTAGCAAATAACCTTGTCAACTTGGTGCAAACAGTGATTAGAATTTCTCAAAGATCCGTTATTCTAATTTCACTGTGTTTACGTTACTTCGTAGTTTACAGTTTAAAAATTCAATTTCACTGTTACCGTACAAGACAACAGTTTCGTTAATTGTGTTACCGAATGTTTCATTTCCGATTCAGATAAATTAGTTCAGATTAATTTCAACGTCATAAAAACGTCATAACTTTTCCGGAATGATAAATGTATATTTTAGACTACTAAACATTGATTGGTAGAAATTGAACCTGTTTCAAAACATGATATGCCTTGGAAGAGTCAGTTTAGTTTGTGTCTGTAAGCAATAACTTTTGAACACCATGCCTTACGCTTAAGATGAGTATTAAGGTGGTTAATAGTTACAGGAATATTTGTATTCTTATTTCAGTTTATAATGTTAAGTTTAAAAACACTAATTGTACGTTTCTCATACCCTAAATACATACTCTGATAGCATCAATTTTGACAAGATAGTTTGAACAATATAGCTATCAATATTTCCCATATCAAATAATGTTAAATTTGTATTTTTTCTTTTGAGTCACTTGACCCTTCCTCACTTTGTTTGTATTTTTTAAAAATTTGTCTCAATACTCATTAGCTTATATTTGCAAGTTACTATGAAATAACACCCAGACTGTTCACAAATCACACCTGTAAATCAAGTATAAGGAAAACATATTTTAAACACGCCAAATAATACACAACTTATATAAAACACACCACATACTAATATCTTATTCTAACACAAACTTCTTTTTTGGACACGAAAACAAGATAGGATAGTATTTCCATTAATATCTGGTTATAAAACATTCATGCGTATGATTTAGTGTGGCAGTTTGGCTTGTAAAAGACGCTGACATCCTACATACATTCAAGTTAAGTTTGTCCCAAGATATTTGTAGTTTTTAACAATCTCAACATCTGAACAAGTGAAAGAAGTATAGGGGCACATTTTGATACTACACAAATTATCGTCTCTTATCTAATAAAATCTATATTCTCAGAATTTCCTACAACATTTTCATAATTGATGATGACTTCCTTTATCAATAATGGAACTGATTTATTATTAGATATGTTGTCAAACTGTTCGGAATGTTATTTATTCAAATTCGTTTTTGGTGTAGAAAGTGAAATATATCATATCTTGATATGTTCTAAGAAAAAATACTTTGCAAAAATTCAGATCATTATGATTTAAAAAGGTTATCAATTATCTTCAATATAGAAGATTTGTTCATCATGTTCCATAATTTTCCCGAACAGAAAAACGTTTTTGCTCAAGTGCACTCAATACTCATATCTAAATATAACTTCCCATGAGATGATACAAGTGTCAATCTGTGAAAGATTAATAGTTGATCCATTTTGACGTATTGTATCACTACATTGTGCACCTTTTAATATCAATATTCGACTTGTAAAGAAGTTCAATATTTTAAAAGTATTTTTACTGTATTTATTATATTGTTTGCAATTTTTGTGCGACCATCCCAGAGAAATCGGACAAAACTCATTCAAAAGGAGGCAATTTACCAAAATGATCGAAACGGAAACCGACATTAAGGTGAATGTTCCAAAACATACGCTTGAAACCCGTCTCTGTCGCGCGCACGACCAGGTATTCTTTTCTTTTTCTCCGAATCAGGTACTCGTTGCAGCGCAAGTTTATACCAATCGGACCCAATTTCGGAGAGACGCCGTGCAAATCCTACAGACATAATGATGACGTCAACGAAAGCGGGCTCGTAAAAAGCTATGGCACTTTCGTTATCAAACTGTCGACGAAAGATTTGTCTACCAAGTGATGTACATGTATTTCTTTTTTCAATAGCTTAATTTCATCACGAACCCAATACAAGTATGACGATGGGGCTTTACAGTCTCTCAATCAATTCATCAACTCACTATAATGATGAAAACAGGTTTGAAATTTCTGTGACATATGGTCATTTTAAAAGTAGTAAAAGTGTTCTAGGTGTTAAGTGAATAAATGCTTGTTTTGCGAAACCTTGATTGAGCACTTTCTTTGAAGAGCCTTTAGAGACACAATCGTTTGCAGTGATTAATGTCCCTTCTTGTAGCCTGTGAAATACCATCCATATCTCACTGACTCGAAATCAACAAAGACAACCAGAGGATTTATGTTGTGATTGAACATAAATGCAGCGACAATTAATTTGACTGACCAAAATGTCTTATATAGTAAATAAATCAGTCAAAATATTGCAAGTAGCAAATTTTAGAAAACAAATCCCCATTTCAGTGTTAAATTGCACTCAATTATTAGATTAACGTTTGACTCTCCGTCCTCAACTTTATGTGGCTTTGATTTCAAGTGCACAATACCATTGTAAATAACTTACTGAGAGGATTATTTTAAAATTAAGACGAATTAGATGATAATTGAAAGGTATTTACATTTCTTAATATGTAATTATGATGCTCTTCACGCGCAAGCCATACTAATGAAACGATTATAATTTTACATTCTTGACGTCATACATTTAAATCATATACAATTCAGTGTAACAAAAGCCTAAAACAAAAAACACAGGAATTGGTGATTGAAAATGAAATGTTAAGAACAAGGAATATATGTTACCTACATGTATCTCTTAGATTATTAAGGTATAATAAGTAATAATATATAATGAAACATTTGTGAAGCTCTAATTTTATTGTGTTCACTTAATAAATTTAAACTTTGTTAGAATGGCTTTATTGATATCTATGAGTTCAGAACTAACAACTACGAAGAACCCTGACAACAAATCTTTATATGACATGCACTGATTAACTCCTATGAATCGTAAGAAATATAAGGAACCATCAAAAGAAGGCACATAAGATTTATCTGCAACACAAGTACAATTTTTTAAAGTATGATTTTTCCAATTTTCACCAGTTGTACAAAAAAAACATTTCCATCTATACTTATACAACCATGTACAAACAAGGCATTCCTTTTGATGAATATATCACCATAAACAATCTAAATGTATTCTAAAGCACAGATAAGAATATTATCTCTAAACTGCAGAGGCTTAAATGGTTCCAAAAAGAGAAAACAAGTTTTTAGATTTTTGAAAAAGAAGAAAGCACAAATTTATTGCCTACAGGATGTTCATTTTACTTCCGATCAGGAACAAATAATTAAACAAGAATGGGGATATAAAGAATGCTACATATCACCATTTAAAAGCAATTCAAGAGGCACAGTAATTTTATTTAATAACAACTTTGAATTTAAAGTTATTGATAATGCTGTAGACCACGAAGAAGGTAATTATGTAGCCCTTGATGTATTAATTGATGAAAAGATATACACACTTATAAACCTTTATGGGCCAAATAATGATAGACCTGAATTTATACAAAAAATTAAAGAAATTGCAGAACATTTTGAGGGAGAAAGAATCATAATATGTGGTGACTGGAACATTGTAATTGATCCCGAAAAAGATACATATAGTTACAAAAATGTAAACAATCCTAATGCAAGAAAAGAATTGATAGATACAATGGACGCACTTGATTTAAAAGATCCATGGCGTGAAATAAACCCATCCTCCCGAAGATTTACCTGGCGACAACCCACACCTTTGAAACAAGCTAGACTAGACTATTTTCTAGTTTCACATAATCTTTTACAGACTGTTACTGATACTGATATAATCCCAAGTATTAATTCTGATCACTCAATCATTTCGATGACTATATCATTATCTGAAGTGCAGAGAGGTAAGGGCTTTTGGAAATTCAATAATTCATTATTAAAGGATAAAGACTATGTAGACCTTGTAAAGAAAACTATAACTGACACTATTGATCAATACAAAGAACCTAGCAAAAATGTGAACAATGATTATGTTATAAATGATCAATTACTTTGGGAAATATTATTATTAAATATAAGGGGAATATCAATCTACTACTCTGCAACCAAAAAAAGAAAAACTTGGCATTAGAAAATAAACTAGAAGAAACATTACTTGACTACGAAATAAAAGTTGATAAAACTGAAAATGAAAGTAAAAAAGAGATACTTTTAGGTAAAATAAAAGAAATAGAATTAGATTTGGAAAATTTAATAAAAACTAAGACTGAAGGCTCTTTTATAAGATCAAAAGCCAAATGGATAGAACAAGGGGAGAAACCTTCCAAATATTTCTTGCACTTAGAATCTAGAAATTTCCTTAATAAATCAATATCAAAACTTGAAAATAATGATGGTAATCTACTAGATGCACAAGATGATATTATTCAAGAAGTAAGAACTTATTATGAAAAATTATATACTAGTGAAGATTGTACACAAATTAACTTAAAAGAGTATTTTAGTGAAATACAAACTCCCAGGCTTGATAAGACTACATCTACATCCCTTGAAGGTAAATTAACTTATGATGAGGTTCTAGATGCACTTAAAAAAATGAAGAATGAAAAAAGCCCGGGCCCAGACGGTTTTACAGCAGAATTTCTAAAGTTTTTTTGGCTGGACCTTCATAGATATCTTATTAAGGCACTGAATTATGCCTTTGATACTGGCACAATGTCAATAACACAAAGACAAGGATTAATCACATGTATACCAAAAGAAAATAAAACTAAGTTATATTTAAAAAATTGGCGCCCTATATCTCTTCTCAATACCTCATACAAACTAGCTTCTGCATCTATTGCCAATAGAATTAAAAAAGTACTACCAATAATGATACATGAAGATCAAAAAGGATTTGTAACTGGTAGATACATTGGGGAAGTAACTAGATTGATTTATGATGTAATGGATTATACTGAGACGTATCAAAAGCCAGGTCTATTAATGCTCATTGATTTTGAAAAAGCTTTTGATTCTGTTGACAGAAAATTTATGCAAAATGTTCTGGACTTTTTCAATTTTGGACCTGACATTAATAAATGGGTGAAAATACTATTTGAAGATATTGAATCGTGTGTATTGGTAAATGGATTTGCTAGCTCATTCTTTAAAGTCTCAAGAGGATGTCGCCAAGGGGATCCAATATCACCATATGTATTTATTTTATGTGCGGAAATACTATCAATCATGATAAGAAATAATAATAACATACACGGTATTAAAATGGGCAATATTCTATCTCTTCTTGCACAATTTGCAGATGATACCACATTAACCTTAGATGGATCAGAAAAAAGCCTCTACGCAACAATGAACACCTTAACTTTTTTTGCAAGATTTTCAGGCCTTAAGATAAATGCTGAAAAGACTAAACTAATATGGATTGGGACAAAAAAGAGAACAAGATATAAGCTTTGCAAAGAATTGAAACTTGATTGGTCACAAGATAAGTTCAAACTACTTGGTATTGACTTTGATATTGAACTAGATAATATGATTCATGCAAATTATAATAACAAATTTGAAAAAATTGAAAAAGAAATGAAATTATGGGCCAAAAGAACTTTAACACCTCTGGGAAGAAACACTGTCCTGAAATCATTATTACTTCCAAAGCTAAATCATTTGTTTAGCAGTATACCTAGCCCCTCCAAAAAGACTCTTGAAGATTTTCAAAAAAAATGCTTTGAATTTATTTGGAAGGGTAAACCAGACAAAATCAAAAGAAGTATCATGCAACAACCACCTAAATATGGAGGTATAAGTGTTCCAGATGTGGAAAAAACTATTGCAGCTCAAAAATTGAATTGGATTAGGAGAATAATTTACAACAATGATGTTTGGACAAAACTGTTTTCTGATTATATATTGGAAAAGCCCATATTGTTCTATGCAGATTCTCATTATATTAAACACATTGTTGTACCTAGAATCACCAACAAATTCTGGAAGGAGGTACTCACAAACTGGTCCTCATATTTAAATTGTTGTGAAAATGAAGTTAAGAACAATGATAACATTTTGTCAAAATCTATATGGTATAATAAGGACATCAGAATTGGGGGTGAATCTATTTTCATCAAGCAATAGCATAACAAAGGTGTATGTTATCTAGGTGACATGATTGATACCAATGGCCAAGTTTATGATTATGTTGACTTTACAGAAAAATATAATATTCAAACAGATTTTTTAACATACGAAGGAATTAAACGATCAGTGTCATCTTTTCTGCTAAGCCACAATTCTAATGACAAATTCCATTTTGGACCTGTTCTTCCCTTTAACTTATCAAAAATTAACAATCAACAAGGTTGTGCAACATTCTATATGACTTTATGAAATTCAAAATTTACAAAACTCAAAACATTTGATAAATGGGAAAATCATTTACAAAAAGATTATTTGGAAACAGAATGAATGAATTTTAACCTCATGGCACAAAGATGTACACAAAGTATTGATTTAAGATGGTTTCAGCTTAAGATCATTCATAATATACTTTACACAAATCAAATGCTTTCTAAGATGGGATACGTAGAATCACCAGTTTGTTCTTTATGCAATGACCCAACTGAAACCATCTCCCATGTATTATACTCTTGTCAGTATGCTGAATCAATATGGAGAGAACTATCAGAATGGCTTGCAGGCTACATTGATGGAAATTATGATTTCAATGAAGAAAATATACTATTTGGTTTCAAAGGTAAAAATAACAACCCATTGAATATAATTACTCTTATCACAAAACAAATGCTATACAGATGTAGTATTAAGAAAATGAAACCAAATATCAAGCCACTAAAGCAAGAATTAATAAGATACTACCAAGTAACAAAATGTATAGCATATTCAAATTGCAACTTTGCAAGCTTTCACAAATTCTGGAGCTCTCTCCATATGCTTTTGAAAAACTATGACCCAAATGTATAAGAAGTTTGGTCTGATATTTACCCATGTACACATGGAATGTCTTAGTACACTGTGACAATTGTACCCCCTTACTATTGTTTGATGGTTATGTACTCTAAAAAATGGAGAAAAAAAAAAAAAAAAAAAAAAAAAAAAAAAAAAGATTTATCTGCAACGATGAGAGGGTAGTTGAAGCTTAAAGATGCTGTATCATACTTGCAAGCGGTTCAGGATGCAACTTAGCTATTGAGAAATGAAATACATCACTTTGTAGAAAAATCTTTCGTCGAAATTTTGATATCATATTTAGATTGTTTAATCAACAATAACATACTTATTTCGACGCTTCAAGCACAGTACCCCTCTTGGAAAGGGCATGTCATTTTGTGAACCCGCTTTCGGTGACGTAATCATTATGCTTGTAGGATTTACACCGTGTCTCAACTACCGTAATTGCGTTCGACGGGTATCAACTTTGACAGCAACGAATACCTAATTCGGAGAAAAGGAATATAAAATCTAGTTGAGCGCGACAAAGACGGGTTTCAAGCGTACATTTAGAAACCGAAAGTTGTGAAATGGCCACACTTGATTCGCCCTTATGTCGACTGCCATTTCTGTATTTTTTGGTAAATTATCTCCTATTTGATGAATTTTGGTCCGATTTTCTCAAGGTTGATCGCTCAATTTTTCTAAATATACAACGTATACATTAAAAATACTTTAAAAAATATTGCAAGTATGATATAGCATCTTTAAGAACGGGTACTCCTTTAGACCATTCTCTCCCCACAAAGGCAGATGTAGTTATATTGATCGAGCCTCTGTTCTAATTCACCGCGTTTGTTGTGTAGAATGGGAGATGCCTGATTGGAGGTAATCAAAGTTAGTTGTGCAATCAGCGACGCTGTTCTAAAATCATCATATGGTTACTTAATCATGGCAAATACATTAAGAAATGAACCACCCTTTCCATGCAAGAAGCGTTTTCATTTGGTAAACAATTTCAAATGGATTGTAATGCCATTTTTTACGGCAGGGGAAATTGTCGGAACCTACGGATTTAGTCTTATTAGAACAGAGACTTAATCAACAAGATTTGACCAGCCTCTGTGGGAAGGGAATGCTTATACACATAAAGTTCGGAATCGGGTTTGAAAAGAAACAAAGGTCTTGAAAATTATCTCTTATATAACATCATTGAATTCAGGGTTATATTTATCTTTGGCTTTGTATATATTTTGTCCAAATATTCCTCTGTCAATAGCACGAACTACTCAATGCTCTTGTCAGGTGTTTGGGTTCCTGAATATATTGGCTATGAAACTATCATTCTAACATGACACGAAAACTAGTTTGAAAATACTGCGTTCTGATTGGTTACTCATAAACATTTTGGAGTAATCATTTCACCGATAATCACCTCTAAATATTTACGACCGCTTCACATTCCTTCGCGCACGCGTATACAATCTACACTCAGCGACTTTCAGTTTACAATAGACATGTTGGCGACGACACTTTAAATTTCAATATCAGAAACTTGTCGACATTTGAAACACCTACAAATTTTAATCGAATAACCAGGTTTTTTGTTCCTGTTTGAAGTGTTTCTTACTGCTTCGCGATGTAAATTCATCACAGTAATCAACGATCGCAACACCTCTCATACAGCGATTCGTCAAATGAACGGAAGCGACTTTATTCTTTAATTTCGCTGAATGCTGTCACTGCCCCTACCTCTCATTTACAAGTGACCACTTTTCCTGTCACAGTCTCCCCAACCATGTCACAAATTATAACTTTCTTGACAGCTTCTACTAAGTTTGAAACAGTTCACCGACACGTAGTGAACAACTATTTTCAGAGTAACGTCCCTTGATTTGGTCAGTCCTTGTCGCTGTTGTAGGGGTGATGGGTCGACCCATGTATTTAGGTAAAAATTCGTAACTTTGACGACATTGAAATCTGTTTTCTATTGATAATATGCTCAATAGATTACAGATGAGTCTATTTAAAAACGTGTTTTCTGTATGTAATGATATTTTAATTGTTATGTGTTCTTTATGAAAGTGGACTGTACCGTTGTTTTGCAAGTGAGTGGAACCGGTCTGCACCGGTTTGACCTAATCACATTGCTTTTGCGCAAGTAAAATTGGTTCCTCCTTTTTTTACTAATTAGTCATGTTAGTATGGTGATAAATCCATTCTGTTTTTTTATTTTGGGGTTGTATGTCGTGCATTCTTTACCCCTAAATAAACATTTCAAACCTCGCAAGTTCGGTTTGAAATTATATTTAGGGGTAAAGAATGCACGACATACAACCCCAAAATAAAAAACAGAAGGGATTTATCCCCGAAGTGTTGATCAAGTTGTGACATAATGGCATTTGATGAATATTTATAACCACTGATCTAAAATATCTTTTTGATCTATACAATAAGACATTCTGACTCGATTAAGAAGAGATAATGTGCTTCCATAAATATATTTATAAATTATTAAAAAGCAGACATGAATCACAAAATGTGACATCAAGTGAAGAGAGTTATGCACGTGGGATTTCTGTGATGCTGTTCAATGAATCATTTTGCTGTTTTAACGTGTTACTGAATTAGTTGTATTTGACGTCGCCTAAAAGCCCATTGGTTATCAGATTCTGTAAAATGCATTGAGAAAAAAGTTAACACCACAGTTTTTTCGATTTATTAAATAGGTAAAAGACATGTGATGCAGTAGATTAGAGCATGATAACAGTAACTTATATTAGCAGTAGTAGTGGAGTTTATGTGTTATCAACATATCTTTATTAAAAGTAGGAGGTGGTCAAAATAACTTGTAAATCTTGTAAATGTAAAGGCTTACTGATATATAGAGTTTAACAAAGAATATATCTTATATGTCAATAAACAGGTAAGTTTTAAAAAATACAAATAGAAATACACTGTGCAATGTTTTTAACTACCTGACTTTAATTGTTACATCAGAACTGCGAATATTTATGACTTCATTGCCAAACAGTCATTGTAGTTGACAAAAAAAAACAGACAAGGATTTGTTTTTAATAACGGTCAACCATTTACGACAATGGCTATTTCTTTATACACGTCACCTTTTGCTTCTTCCCTTTCAATTTTGTCATTATCACGGCTAATTTGAACAATACTTATCGTGGGTAACCTGAGTAAATATGAAATTTTAAGAATCTTGCTGAATACATAACGTATCTTGTAAGATTGGCACACAGACATATAGCCGTAACAGAATGTATATTTCAAAAAGCAGTGCCTACAACGTGTCCTTGATTTTTCTGCAATAGTATAGTTGATACTAGTAATAAGTAAGTTGTTACCTTCCAACATTGTTATTTCCCTCTGTCACTTTAAGACGGATGTGTTTGTTGTGTTGTTGCATTAATATTGTAGATGGTGTGGTGGAGGGGTTGTAATTAATTTACGACAATTGTATCACTTTTGCATGTATTTTGTTACCGCTTAAATAACAATAAAGAAAGCTTTGATATCACTTAATAAACTTTCATACCAACCAACTCGTTAAGATATCCTTTAAGAATAAAATTATGTTAAGTCCTTTGCGATTTTTGGTATTCATACTTCAATCTTGATAACGGAAATATAAAGGCCCAAATCTTGATCTTTTCTTTCTCCATTCAACAAGATGAAGTCGTATATTGAACATACATAAAATAAACCATGTAATCAAAAACACAATTCATTGTAATGGAAATATTATAAACATTAAAACCAGATCTTACACTCACAACGTGTCCATTTTCAAAAAATCAATCAGTCATACCACTGTGATCACATCAATATTACATCTGCAATATTTAAGAAGGAAATCTTGTTGGTTGTTTAAAACACATTCTACCATGACATTTCAAAATCCTCGAATTTCATTGGTTTATTTCTATGGTCGAAACTACGTTCGAACACGATTTTTATGACGGGCGATTCATCGCGGTTTGATACACATTGCCATAGAAACGAAATTCATGACACGAGTCGACATGCATAAAGTCACCGTACGCTTCGGGAGTTGCTTCGTCTGAATACTAACTAAAAGTCTTTTATCATTTTACTACCCTTAATTTACATAAGAAATGTTTGGTTCGCATTAATATCATGCATGTTTATGTCCAGGAAATAGCGTAATTTTAAGCGAAAGGCTGAATTTAAATCAAAAAGGTACCGCAACCGGTTTGGGTTAAGTGATGTCAACAGTGACGTCAACCTTTGACGTCATAAGCACAAAACATTATGACGTCACAGTGTTGACCGAAGCACAACAAACGTTACGCCGTAGAAAAGAAAGGACATTCAAAACGCTAAAAACACTCGTCATGGTAGAATGGAGATAAACCTACTGTGTTTTTTAACTTTCGTGGAATGACATCAACAGGTATCACATCTACGTTAGACCACGAACATTAAAAAACACAGTAGGTTTATCTCCTAAGTGTATTTGACCACCTTTCATTCCTTCATTCATTCAGTCATTCTTATGATCAATGGATGGCATATTCTGTTCAAAATTTCAGAGGTGTATGACAATCGATGAAGGTTCACAGACCACATTAGCCTGTGTCACAGTCTGTGACCAGAGAGCACTTATCGTGTATTATCTGCTATTGCAAACGTAGGGAAATAGATAGATGAAAACTCAATGTTGTGTCTTAGTGTGTCTAAGAACTGACATATTCATGATAGTCACTTAAGGATTCTGTGGAATACATGTAGTATGACATACTTTCAATAAGAGCAAGTTTTGTTTGGCGTGAACAAGTCATGTCTACCGTTTATGTTATTAACAATGTTTGAATGAAAGAAATGAGGGTTCCTGATACGAAAAATAGTATTAGAAAAAGGGGCATAGGCTGCGATGTTTGTCCTATTTGGTAGTTGCTAATGAATCTGTTTCGAAATGCCATCCCATCACAGAATAGGGTAATCTTCTATTTAAACTATGGAAATCATAATATTTCATTTGTTACACAAATATGAATAACTTTTGGTCAGTATATTTAGATTATAGTTATATAGGATATTGATATACAATCACATATAGATATTAAAATATTAATGTATTTATCATATTAAAGATTTTCAGAATTGTTTGTTTCTTAATTTAGTCGTTACATTACGCCAAAGTCTATTTATCTGAAACATAGATTGTCTGTTTTTTCGACTGTTTCAAGATTTTATATTTACAAGAAAACGTTGACAACTCTTGAACGTCATGTAAGGGTTCAGCATAGGACAGAAAAATGTTGTTACTGGTTATAAAAGTGTGCGTTGGTGGTCATCAAAGGAGTATAGCAGGTTAATGATATGTAAACTATTTTCTTTGTCTTTCTTTTGTACCATCCTTTTTAAGGTATATTTATGTTTGATTGGAATATACATGTAAGTACTAATATTATAAAGTGATATTCGTTACAAGAAATTTTGATAGGAATACATACCACCAATCATAATAACTATATTCATAGTAAATGAGATAACAAAAACAGAATATTTTGTCGTAAAGGATGTTTCACACTTTTAAAGAGTACTTTTGATTACATTGTCCATCACCACCAAATTATCCAAAAACGATAAAAATGAATAAAATCTCTACTTTAGTAATCTGGAGATCCACGTACCAAGGCAACATGATTGTATGTCTATTAATTACACAGATAAGTATTTCTTCTGACTTGTAATGCTAAATGCTCACATGCACAAAAAGCATAAAGCAAATATTTTTTCTCGTAAAGCTAAAAAATGGAGGACAAAATCCGATAGATAGGTGTCTTTAAATTGAGATGTTTCTTAATTTGTTTGTATCTTCAAAATTCATATCTCATTTTGGAAGAACGAATACAAATTGATACTGACTCACTTCGGACACTTCATATTAAATTTATGTTACAAATAAACAAAATGTAATAAAGACATTTACATTTTGTTGCTGAAAATGTAGTTTAGGTACATGTAGGGCAATAAATCCAAAAGAGAGTGGGCATCAATCTGACTATAGATTTAATCTTTACAATTGTATTTGTGTTAACTGAATTATGCGAGATGTAACCTAAAATATCATTGACATTATATTACGATAAGTATAAATGCGTGTAGCGGAATATTTACTTGAAATTAGTGAAAAAACTATTTGCATAAAAAAAACTAAAGAAAAACCGAAATGTCTCCCTATCTTTTAAAGGGGAGACATATTCATTCAAAATTACTTAGTTTTTATATGCACTGATGATTCTATAATTTTGTATTTCAAACTTATCTTCAATTAACGAACACAAAACCTTTCTGCTTTGAAAGATATGATTCTACGAATGAACAGAAATATGATAGTATTAAACCAAGATCCAATCAATTTCCTTTCCTATGATGGATGAGTTTGATGGGGCAAACTACTATCACGGAGTATGCTTGAATTATGTTTAGCATGATTCATGTAAAGTATGGCATGTTCCGTGTCCTTTGCCTCTGATATCACTATCAACCGGGTCATACAGAATGTGATCTTAATCAAAGTTTATAGAGCAGAAAAATCAGGTTAACGTAGACAAAGAGAAGCTGTTGGTCATAAAGACACCGTTTCTGTAAGGTCTATAGAACTACAGAACATTTATTTCATAAAACTTAAATTACTCATTGAAAATGACAATAATATGTCTCAACACAATTCTATTAATCATTTAAGAATTGTTTTACGAATAGTTACAAAAACCAAGAATATTATGTTAAACATAACAATCCCCCGCCGTAAAATACCATTTAAATATGGAAGAGAAAGTAAAACCTCTTCATTGTCACCAGAAACATCAATGATCAATATTTGTCTGTAATGTGTTGTTGTGGTGGATAAACTTAACAATGTTTTCAAAGTTGACAGTGAACTTGAAAAGAGAGTCGACGGAGACGGGAGCAAGCCACCCTGACAAAACCCACCCGGACAAAAGCCACCGGGACAAAAGTCACCTAGGACAAAAGCCATCCACTTATTTACTATAATATATTAATAAAATGAATTAGATCACATGACATTATTTAGTCATATGATTCATTCAGGAACAATTATCCAAGAACATTATTTTTTTCCGATATGCAAATGTATAATAAGAAATACATGTAAATTGTTTGGTATAAAATGAAATAGAATGGTATATAAATATATACGGTGTCTATATAAGAATAATTGGATCTTATCAACTCAAAATTCCTGCACAAATGGAAGTAGTGGAGTGAGTCTTCCAATGGATGTCAACATGAACAATTTGAATTGTTTGAAATACGAGTATGCCTGTCACATTTATCGGCGTTTAGGTCACTACAACCAAATCTGAGCCGACAATGGATCATTTGCCAAAAACCGGTTCCAAATTTATTCTAAACGCAATTTTCAAATACCTTCCGGATGCAGATCATTGAATAAGTATGTAAGAGGAATGGGTAGCGATTCTGCGGTTAGCGTGATAAACTTACTACTCAGTTTGTCTGGGCCACTTGCCTTATTTATATCAACTGATAAAACTAAGTCAATACAATTTAGCAGAAAACTAAATAGCAGTATTAAACCTGATCTGATAATGAACGGTGAAACGATTGAAGAAGTAAAAAGTCATAAGCACCCAGACTTGACCCTTTAAAGTAACTATTACTAAAAGATGTCCTGATAAACTATGATCAAGAAAGTTAGACACCTTGATTAACTGATTAAGAAATCTGATATATCAGCTATCACGTAAAAGTTCAGAAATTATTTATAATATTTCATAATACCAACTTTTGATGATTGTGGGTATATTTGTGACAATTGCACCCAAGAGCAATGCAACTTACTAGAAAAGTTGAACTTGGACGCGTTGAAATCAATATTTGGAGCAGATAGCGGAACAAGCCATAAGATATTTTATGCCTAAACAATTCAGAAACAAATAGCAGAACGTAGATATATATTTGATTTAACTACTATATTTTATAAAATGATATGATAAATAATTTAGCACCTCAAAATCTTATCAAAATCACCTAATATGAATGACACAAATGTATTTCCATTCTGAATATTATATATTATATTGCGGACTGATTTATTATCATTATTGAGTGTAGTTATTGTTTCTAGAGCTTTAATAATAATAATGTGCTAATTATATAGCGCCTTTTCCACGTCATAAGACATTCTCAAAACGCTACATTATTACCCCGAATGAGTGTACTGTCACAGCTGCTACTAAGCGCTAATCACGACCATATACATGTAGGTCAGTACATCAAATTGTTTTAAGGTACCCGTTTTAACAGCTGGGTAGACTGAGTGCAATGTTGATGAAATGCCTTGTCAAGGGACATAACACAGGATGAGACCCAAGTCACAAATGTTTGGTGTCTCCACTGGGATTCGAATACTACAGTATTTGTGTTGTTGTTTTAAAAACAACCTAAAACTTGATCGGGTTTTGTCCGGGTGGCTTTTGTCTGGGTTGCTTTTGTCCTAGGTGGCTTTTGTCCCATATGGCTTTTGTCCAGGTGGCTTTTGTCCGTGTGGCTTTTGTCCTAGACCCGATGGAGACAATTATATGACGCGGTTGATCTGATTTAATGCAAATATTGGTTATTAAGTGCATAGTGAATTTCTTGTTGGTCTTTCAATTGCTAAACTAGTATATCAGAATTAGTTTTGAGCAATGCAACATTTGTAACCTCAAAGAAGTAATCATATTTACCCATGGCAGCATAACAAATTCGTATAAACTCTTGGAAATTGATATCGCCAATCAAAATGACCCTATTCATAGTAAATGAGATAATAAAAAACTGTAAGTGTCCTTTGGTTATTGGATACTTATAAAGAGTGCTTCTGATTACATGGTTCATCACCATCAAATCACAGAGGGGAGATAAAAATGAAAAAATCTCTACTTTAGTAGTCTGCAGCTTCACTTATCAAAGTAACATAGTCGCAGATCGATACCTTTGTCTGGTTATTAGCGTCTCAGATAGTCTTTATTCTGCATTATCAAGTGCTAAAGTAACAAATACTTGAAATCAGATCAGACAGTGACAGTGTTTCAGCACAAGTAGACATTTGATTAAGGATATTCAAGAAGTGTTTATTGAGGTAGGAATGCCGCTGAATGTCATGATGAGTGAAAATAATCATTGAATAATCATTCCTTGATTATACTTTTTATACCGGAATGTATTAAACGAATCTGATTGATCATCTATTACCTGGAGCTTGTTGACAGTTTGCTATAGCTAAAGATCATACAGACCTATGTATTGTGACTCCTGGTATGTATTTATTCAAAACAGCATGCATATTGTATAAACTTTAAAAAACCTTTTCGGGACCATGTAATCTGAGGACCAAGAATCTAATGTGACCACGAAGCATCTATTGTCTCCGAGGTAAGAATTGCTGCAATCACATTTCACTCTGGGCTTTTTGACAGTTTCTATAAGTGCTAACTAGACAACTGTTCTTGGAAGTGAGATCGGTACTGAAATAGAATTAGTGCTTCTTTTTCTGAGTCCCATAATTGTCTACGATTAATATCTTAACAACTAAATATAAAGTGGAATGTAATAAACTTCCACACTGTGTAAATAAAAATATGTTTCTATGACTCATTTGACAAACAAAAGGTTGCAGACAATGATCTCAGTTATTATTGTCACAACAAGGTCTTATTAATTGCATTACAGAGAAAATATGCATACTCAGCAATATCACAATATCTTGACCTTTTGTACAGCATGGTCAAATTGACATAGCCGATAACAATAACTGGAAAATTGCATTTCAATGTTTCACATATCAGATTTTATATGGTTTATTGTAGTGATAAATTCTTCTTAAATAGGATCACACTTTTATATTTCTTTTTTTTTTTAATACAAAGGATTTCGCAAAAGAACTGAATAGCTAAATTGATGATATCTATATACAATGATGTATTACTATTTGCTGAGTACTTTATCGGGCATTAAATCCTAAATTATATCATTTCATTTCATAATTATTGATTTTCATAAGTTTAATTGCAGTTATTCTTTAATGGGTATTTCTATAAAAGGGACAAGTGATAAAATATTTAATCTTTCTTTTCGTGAAACTGCCTTTGATTAGTATAAGTTATATCAAAAGAATAGATCGCTTGATGTTGTGATCTGTATGTGGTATCTTATTTTCTATGTCATGTTTTATATTTTATTTTTCAGGATCGGTAACTCCAGTGTATTAATTACCTTAGGCTAGTACCAAAGGCTGTATACATTTCAATGAGATGAAAATTGAAGTATTCTTCTTCAATTATACTTGTTCCATCCTTATTGAGAAAAAACACCACAAATTATCTATAAAAGGATGTATTCAGGGTATTTTTAATTGTTTGGATATCAAAACAGAAAAGTATATTTATAAGATGACTTCATACTGCACCTACACAGATGATAGAAAATCTTTCAAATATCTAGTCAAATGGAATGGAAATGACAAGTTGGTTTAGAGAAATGGCATACATTATCATTGTAGTCATTGCTTTCAGCTGCTCTATCCTGTAAATGAAGATTGAATTGGTGCTGAGACAAGAGTTGTTATTGGTCTAGGTACTTGAGGCAGGATTAAATCTGAGGAATCCATCTGTACGTAGAGAACAGGCTTTTGTCTTTAATTTCATTAGATACCTTCAAGGACAGTCATAATTATTTCAAGTATAATAAGAAAGTGTAACATTGTTGTAATTAGTAAGACTAAAACTTAACCCATTTATGCATGACCTCTCAGATTTTAATTTAATTGTGACAATTTATAGTTCATAACTTGCAATGAAGGGAATCAGTTGTTATTTTTCCCTCAAGTAATTTTTTCCCTGTTATTTTGATGATTGAATTAGCGTCCCATATATGGGACGACATGCACAGGAGGGTACAGGTTTTTTATATGCACATGATGAAACCAAATTTTTGGACAGATGATAAATTTTAGTTTGACAACATCTTGGATACTTCCTCTTTCAGAAATGCAAACAATTTCAGAATTTCCGATTTCAGGTGTACTTCAGCAGAGCAATCAATCAAATTTTGCGTGAAAAACTTAGTATATGTAGTATTCAAGCATTAACAATTTCTCCAGAGAGCGGGAAAAGGAACATTGACCACCACGTTTGGTTCTTCATGAGGTACTTCTAGCACATGAACTGCTCTGATTTACTCATTTCATCCTTAAAACCATCCTCATCTTCAATATAATCTGTGGCAGCAGAAAATTCGGATATGTCCATATGATTATATATCAGCAGAGGGTTAATCAGTCACTTATAATTTTTTTCTAATTTTATTACCTTTCAGGTTATCCTTTCCAATAAATATCAAGACAAGAAATTATATTTCTTCACAAGAATAATTTCCGAGAATGACCAAAAAACCTGTACCCTCTTGTGCATGACGTCCCATAAGTGGGACGCTAATTTGACAGAAGTTTGAGCATGGAAAAAAATTTATTTGACATTCACTCATATTTTTAGTTAAACTATTAAACATTGAAAAACATTAAAAACAAGTCAATTTAGTTCAAATTGAAAATTCAATTATTCAGTGGTACCTCAAACTTTGGCAATTTGCTAAATAAGTATCTTCTCTGTTTCATGTTGTCAGATTTCACCGTATTTAAATATACAACTATTTAACTTTGTTGACATATAAATACAACATCTTCCCTTTAAAAAACAGCTTACAGCAAATATTTATCTTGTATATGAACAGAGAACCAGACCATTGAATTAGCGTCCCATAAATGGGACGTCATGCACAAATGGGTTAATATATATCAGGATAATAAAAAAAATTGTACAATTAGGCAGGAGGAAATTGTCTGGTAATCGGTTGAAAACAGGAAAACAAGATTGGTTGAGATAGTGGAATAAAAAATCCTAGCTAGGAGTGTTGAATGTGGAGAGCCGGACCAAGGAGTTAAACAGTCTAACAAACATTATAAGAAGAACAGGATAGCATTGATAAATTTTCATTTTGTTAATATTTATCAATGCTTAAACAAATGCACAGACTAATTGGCTAATGGGGATTATAATTTATAGATCATTTTCTTGTGTTCACAGTTAAAGAGTTTCAAGCCAGAAGAAAAAAGCCTCGAAAACTGAAACCATGAGAACACACTCCTTGACTAATGACACACTTTGTGATGACCCTTTGACTGATAAGAAATTGCATGACAGCCGGTGAACTAGAGACTCAAAGACTCTACATTTGTTTAGTCTTTGTCATACTACATGAAGCATGCATCATTCATATTTACCTTACCATTTGACAAAAGTTTGAGAAAGATTTAAGGATGATCATTTTAAATAAGAATAGATATTAATGTTGAGATAATGCGGATTCACTCTCCCATAACGTAATTGTGAGATGTTGATTTTATATGTCGATGATTTGAAACTATTCACAGTTTATATAATATATTAAATAAACAGATGACATACGTTAAAGAAACCTGGTATGACGTGTGGAGGAGAGAATGAGCGGCAGTAATACCGAAAACAAAGGTTTTCCGTTCCCCAGATTGACAAAAGTCAAGAGTAAAATTATTTTACAAATATTATCAACCGTTAGCATTTGTTCATACGGTAGCATTATGTTACTTTCTGTGGCCAGACAAAAACTCAGAGATCTACGTCATATCGATATAATATCACATGATGTCCTTTGAAGGTAATATTGTCATTCGTACAAGTATACATGTATCTGATTTTGATCAAATGTAATCACAAGAGCATAGATCATTGTTAAAAAGTCGATGTAATCATCCATCATCCAATCATCTGAAAAACGAGAAAGAATTTCCAACATTTTAAATTGAAAATTGAAGATTAGATTGGACAAGAAAAACGTTCACGATTGTATTTCATGGTGATATTTGATAGCAACCATACCGATTCGTGTCTGATTTTTCTTGAAAATAGACAACAATTTAATCAGAATGCAGACAGGACGACATTTGTCTTCAGCAGAGCTGCAATTTGTCACAGTCTGTGGCCAGACAGGAAACTACCAGATCCTTATGATAGTAATATCACTGAATGTCCCTTTGGTATAAGAATTGTAAGTTGTATGTATTGGGAGTAAAAACATAAAGAATACATCTAAGGGAGGGGGGAACTGCCAATAAATCGCCATTTGCTACGTGTTTGAAACTCAAATTAATCCATTGTTGTTCGAACAGATGTATGTTTACGCGTGAATTGAAGTGGTTTCTATTGTGACGCAATCCCGATTGCTCATACATGACATATTGGATCGTTTCTGAGGTCTTACACAGACGAACTATGTTTCATATAAATATTTATTTATATCGAAATTTCTATCATGAACCAAAAGCATGAAATGAAATTATCAGACAGTGCACCTTGGAGGATGTTGAGGATGCAATTAGGCCTACGGTTGTAGTACTCTGAGAGAAGTATCCAGACAAATGTCATAAATTTCTAACATTGCAAATAGAGAAAATAATCCCATTTCAGGATAATTCTTCTGATGACTTCTAATTGGGATAAATTTTTGATAAGTTGTAGTTTTAAAACTTTTAATGTCATCTTTGAACAGTCTCGTGATATTTCGCTGTACAGCAACAGTGGTGTTAAACAATACCTTACTCACTCGCTCAATCATTAGTGTATGCTGTCTACAATATAAAACTACCGGGAAACATCTACATTCCAGCTCTGAAGCAGCCCATTTGCTAATTAACTAAACATTAGTTTTTCTCAAAAGTGAACATCGAATTTTATTCTACTTTTGATATTTTAGTCATTCAATCTTGGGATTTGTTTACATAAAACATCAGTTCTGATAACTGGACAAGAAGCTATACCCAACGTAACATTTATAAAAAAGGAAGTGTTATCAATGTATTTCTTTACCTCATGCACATTCAAATTTCTACCATGCCTCTAAAAGAATATAAATAGTAGCAGCCTCGAACTTTGTGACATCTTGCCGATTTTAAAACCGCGCTGCGTTTGTAATCAATTTTAAATTTAGGCAATTTTGTCAACATTCAAAATTCGAAATGCTGACGTGTAATATGCAATAAATTAATTAAATAAACGAAATCGCGACACAGACAGTAGACAAGGGATTGAGGTGTCATTTTTAAAGTCGGAAAGGAAAAAGTACTTTATCTTTCCTAAAGGTCCAACTTTATAACAATATGACAAATTGTTTTGAGAACGTGTACAGTACATGTGCTCTTAATGAAACTAAACATTACATATATTAATTTATTATTTACTATGACACATTTTCATGCTATAAAAATCGTCAAGTCAGTGGTGCAAGTATTCGTGCTTAGGCCTGACGAAACAGACAGAAGAGTTTAACGTTTAAAAGTTTAGGTTTACTTTTATTTGGAATAAACGTTTACCATTTGACTTTTAACAGAAACTTTCATAACAAGTACACTGATAAAGTGCAAACGAAACAAACACACACACACTGGCGGTAATCATTTGCATTGCTGTTATAACGTTGATGAGAACCTTGTCAGTACAACTTTAAGAACGTGCAGCTTTGACATTTTATTCTTGTAATTCAACAGTTTGAAAAACACATTATGTAACATGTTTCAC
This sequence comes from Steromphala cineraria, assembly GCA_916613615.1. Taxonomy (NCBI): domain Eukaryota; kingdom Metazoa; phylum Mollusca; class Gastropoda; order Trochida; family Trochidae; genus Steromphala; species Steromphala cineraria. The sequence goes on from OU744721.1 coordinate 25,677,336, forward strand.
TTTGGTTCGTATAATATTCCATTGTGTTTCTCGTAAATTAATGCCATTTGTTACGGAAGTGTCATATAACTACGTTCATGATAACTGATATGAACCTGAAGCTAATTTGTCAGTGTTGTTACTGACGTTTTGCAATTGTTAAAGATGAGAAATTTTGAAAGCACAAACCGGAAAATTTGACATCGTTTTTTTGGATATTATAACACTGGACAAATAATGACAACAATTTCCTTTTTCTTGTATGGGCATAAGCACACAAACAAATTCAAAGAACAAACCTTTCTACTGTATAAATTATTATTTATTCTGAAGCTCTAGGAAGTTAGTAAACCACATAATACTCAATAAAGACATATGAAACAGATAATAAATATCCTTAGAGAAACAAGAATAGCAACCACGTGCTTTAAATAAACTAAACATATTGGGTATAACTGCTCGAGGGAATGATCAAATGACGTCAGCCCTCTTTTGATCCCTTTGTGCAACAATATCAGCAGTCAACTAAGAAACTGTAGACGTACCCCGAAGTGTACTACATGAGAAGGAAGTACTGAACTGGTAGTAAAATGGATAACCCTGGGGAAGATGTGTTAGATCGAGAACATCTCTGCTCTGATAATCAAACTGGATGTAATCGTGGTGATAAAAGAATATAGTGTTTCAAATATGTGCTCACTGTTGTCCAATGTTAAATAAATTGTTGACCACTTTCTATACGCAGAAAGCACGTCGAAGTGTTTTATGAATTGTGTCACTTTTTCAGAAACGTGTATTTACTCATTGCGATAAATGTTATTAACATTTCGACATTTCGACACAGATTCTTGTGTCGTTTTAAAGCAGATGAACACATAATGAACTTTCATTCATTTATGGTTCTTCATTATCATTATTCCAGCATCATTATTCTCAAATGCTTCTCGAATAAGATATTTTTGGTTTTAATATATTTGCTATCTTTCACTTTTTTTCTTCCAGAATAACAGATTCGCAATTTCGTCATCAATCATAGGCAGCTGGATTCGGCACTAAAGAATACAGAGATCATCCGGTAAAGGGGAAACAGAAACTTCAATGCATGTGTCAGTCATTCACAATGACTGGTGTATTTTTTCTAACCACAAAGTAATGAATATAAATTGTTTTGGAACTAAAACGTCAAGTTTTTCACTTATTATGTGCGGTGTGCACGTTTTGTAACAGCAAATAAAAGAAAAATTGTTTGATAATCTGATTTCATAGTGACCGACCCTACATAAAGCTAATTAATCAAGCTCGAAATAAGCAGGTGTTACTTGAATGTGTCCATTGGCATGTTCTTTTGTATGATGATAGACAGTATATTAATATCTGTTAGTGAATTGGGACAGAAATGGTAAACTGTTGATGTGGGACAGTTTTAATTAGCAAGGTCACATAGTCATCACAATCAGGGGTGATGCGTTTAAATATTGATATGAACCAATACATTCTTACAATTATACATCTTCTTCAAGTCATTAGTAGTGACGATCATGAGTAATAGATATCATGTAGAGGATCACTTACTGTAAAAATGAAACACATTGTTCAGTAAATATTAGAGAATAAACAACTCTAAGTTATGTAATCCTAGTGTGTACATAAAAACCAGAAATACAACAACTGAGAGAATTTGTAAAGATATTTCTGTGTATTCTCCAGATATTAGTTTATATATATAGATTATTACCCGAGGAAGTGTGTCACAAATTCGTATGAGTTTAGTAAAAGTCATAATAATGATATACCGTTGAGGGTAATAATTTCTTTATTACCGATTCTATTCCATTTTCCCATCTTAGAAATATCCATGAAACGACCCGATTTCCTTGCAACGGCTGGCTACATTGACGTCACGAACAATGGTGTTATGACATCAAAGGCGAAAAATACGGGAACTCGCGCTTCAACAATCGTTGCTTCGCAAAAGTGAAATGTGCACTAGTGCTCATATTGAAAGTATCTAACCACTTATTTTCAACCATATGGGTAATATATAACTTTATTTCTAACCATTGTTAAGTGGTTGTGTAAGCATAATCATAGAAATCACTATTTATTTGCACATGTAACTCAAATCCTTATAGTGACGTAACACATTGATTACTCCTCAGATGTGTGGTTCCCATTGAGTTATTTACTGAACATACTTGGATGCCCAAGACGTCACGTATCATTGACAACATTGCACGTTAAGTATCAATTAAACAATTGCTGCTAAATCTCGAATATATCGAGTATCAAGTCATACAAAATATTATCATACATTTAATTGAAATACAACTTTATTCAATTGCATAACTTTAAGTTTTCAAAAGGTTTATTTATCGTGAATGTGTGTTTGGTAAAACCACAATTTGATAACGTTTAGGAACGTTATATGATAATTGTCACATTGTCACATAGGCAATGAAACATTTATTTTATGCATGCATTGCACACATGTATAAGGTAAACACCGTTCGTACTCTTTTGAAGTCTTTTGATACAATGTATACATGTACAGTCACCCATATTATATATTCATTTGTTGATAATTTTTATTGAAATCAGTGAACTGATTTCTAAAGAGGCATTCACATATATATTTTGTTAAATATTTTTAAAGTTCTATTACAATTTAGTTGACTTTATTTCTTGGATCAGTTTTCTTATCTTACATGTCCTTTCACGTCTACATGAGAGGTATCTTGAAATGTATGTTGACAGTGATAAGTATCACATGTGGTTGTCTCTGTACATCGGAGTGAAAAATTCGTGATAATTAAAAATTTTGCAGGTAAGGAAATAAGTAATATACTTAGTTGCCAAATGCCTAAAACAGGACCAATCAGTCACACCAAGTTGAGACCTCTTATTGTCCGTCCTGAGGAAAGTACACTTTTGTGTATATTTGTGTTTGTATTAGACGGCACTTTATGTTTACACGTGTATATGTCTAAAAACACCCTTTTCATGACACAATACAGTTGAAATTGGGAAGCAGATAGACCTTATATATATTAAAGTTCTTGATTCTCATGAGGGTAATACCGTCTGATGTGTCTTTTTAGAAATGTCGCCCCAGCCGCAAAGATGGTTAATCATACGGTATTACCGTACGAAAACCTATTTCTGGCACCAGAGCGGCATGGGGTCTATGTTAAAATTTTTAGAGTCTCATAGTTTTGCGATTACATATCATGTTACCTACAACATTTTCGGCAACATATTTGATGAAAAGTCAATATTAATCTATGTAATGAGATATGCTTTGTAATTTTCAAAGAAATATTTTGAAATGAAGATTCTAGATGGAAATTTAAAACATTGAATGTTTATATTGTTAACCGAGTGTTTCGCAAATTCATACCAAACATATTCTAGTATGAAAATGACTTTCCTATTTCAGTGTGTCATGGGAATGTGATTCTTTGTAATATACTTTAAATGTCGAACAAAATCTTGGCCTAAAGCTCGTTTCATAAATCGAACATATGTGAGCACGTAATTATATAATAATTTCAGTGATTGTGCATTCTATGTTACAAACCTTTTATTCTTATTAACATATTTCTCTTGTGTATCTTTTTTATAATTTGAACTCAGTTTACCTGGCAGCAGAATATAACAGTATATATTTGCAGTATCACTCAAATTCAAAATCACAATAACTAATTCTTAATCGATCAGTGTTATGAAAATATTAAAGTAAGCCGAGTTGTATGCTTAAGTTAAACATGATCAGATACGTTTTCGGATTTGTTATTTGTTCTTTTTTCATAAAAGAAGATATTGTTTAATCGTGTAACATAGACGTGTCTAAGAGTAAATTTCATCTCGTAATAAATTGGCTTAATATGACATCAATAACATGTGTCAATATCATTTCAGGCTATGAAACAATTTTTCATTTAATGAAGTACGAAATATACACACCAAAAAAATCAAGCACCACCTGATTTTTCACAGAGGGGTGTACTTCGTTGAAATATGCGATGAGAGCGTGTGCCGCTCGATCAAAGCAGCTTAAATAAAGTTAATCAGTGTTTCAAGAATCACAAAACATCAGGAACGTGTGGTGCCACCACGTGCGCGAAAAACTGCAGCCACTCTTCTTGACATACCCCTAACCAGGTTCTTTAATTGTTCCATCGGTATCAGCTGTCGCTCATTGTGAAGATCGGCCTCCAGTTGCCTCAGGTTTTGTAAAGGATGATCACTTCTTTGTATCCGACGACCCAAAATGTCCCAATTATGCTCGATTGGGTTCAAGTCAGGGGACATTGCTGGCCATGGAATTCGTGTTTCGCCATTATTTTCCAGATGTTGGTTTACAGCAAGTGAACGATGGGGTCAGGCATTGTCGTCCATGAACAAGATTCTTGTGGCAAGTCTGTGGTCATCGGAATGATCAATAATTACAGGATCCAGAACCTCCTGAATGTAGCGAACGCCTGTGAGTGAACCCTGTATAGTCATCAAATCGAGTCTACAGTCGTAGGAAAAGCCTTCCCAAACCATCACGGATCCCCCGCTAAATGTTCCTGGGGGCGAGACGTGTATTCCTGGTCCTCCATACGCGGGCTTGGCCATCAACAACATACAGGAGGAAACGACTTTCGTCAGTCCAGTGTTCTCTCCTCCATGATCTCAGGTTCCACCTCCGCCTGTCCACAAACCATAACCTACGCTCACGTCTGTGGGGATTTGTGAGCATTGAACGCCTGATACACCCTTCTGGCCCTTAATCCGGCAGCTTTGAGGCGATTTCTTAAGAGTTTGGTTGCTCAAGCGGCGATGAGCGGGTGGGTGCTTTAATGTTTTGGTGTGTATATTATGTTTTACACGTCTATAAGAAATAATAATTGCTTTGAAAAACTTTAGGCGCAGGGTACTTTGTATTGCCATTATTATTGAAGCATGTTAAATAGAACAACAAATGCTGAAGGTTTTTCTCGGAAAATGTTTCAATGAAAATATACATAGTACAACGAATATCTTTTAAGTCAAAGCGTCTCAGTGAGTACAATAATATCTTTTCCTGTCTGTTGATATTAACCTTCCAAAAATGTGTGTCATAAGGTCGCAAATATATATATTAACAAATGAAAGACTCTTTCATATCACTATTGGCATGCACCAAATGTTGTTTTCATTGTTTTTGTGTTTGACACATTCAATAGTTTCATTCACATAATATACATGTACAGTGATTATCTGTATTTCTTACGAAGACTTTTAAAGGATTTTTATGATCCCTCAAGCAAAACATGCATGTAATCAATAAAAACATCAGTAAAATTATCATTTAAAGACAATTCCACAATCAATTCCTGACATTCGACATGTACAATAGTTGTTGAGGATAATGTTCAAATCTGAATAAAGTTTAAATAATTTCAAATTCATTGATTCACCATCTACTAACGCTTGTGTTTATAATCCTCATTTTTCACGAGTGTGCAGACATATATATTCATATCTGTGACACTACAGACCTAATCTTCACCTACTTAATTCTAGTAAACTTAAACACAGACAGGTGTTTAGACATCCGTAAGAATCAGGCAAGATGAATTAGCCCCATCAAGCTGATGTTTCATTTAGTGTCTCCATTCTGTTTAGGTCAGGACAAAGAAGTTTTCAAACTTTGTTTTGAGACAACATCAAGAAAAGAAAGAGTGTCTTTGGCACAGACGTGTAAATCTTGTTTATTGAAGGAGTATGTTAATATAATTCTCATAAAGGGAACGCATAGGCAATGCTATTTCCACCAGATAACGTTAGAATGAATCATACATGTACGTTTGCATTTGAGCAGAAGTCTGCGTTAAACGTAATCTCTAAACGTTTGCGAGCTTGAACACATTGCCATTGAAAATGTATTTCCAAGATGCAATTGAGCCTGCTGTTTTAAAAGTCGATTAAGCATGAATTTGAAAAGGCGCTTCCTTTAAATAAACAAAAAATCTTAATAAAACTTTTTTTTAAATTTCTAAGTAAAGTCATACACTGTACCTCATCTTCTTGAAGTTAAACATAACTATGTTATAAAGCAGTCTGAGAGCGGCGAAATATAGTTTGAATGACCATAGCCTTCTGGGATAGAAATGTCGATACAACCTCTGTTCTAGTACGCCGAAATCCCTGGGTTCCCGCAGTTTCGCCTATCGGGAAAAGATTGCACCATACTCCATTTAGAATTCTTTATCAAATGACAACGCTTCTCGCATGGAAAGGGTGGTTGATATCACAATGCCTTTGCCATCATTTAGTAGCCAAAATTATGATTTAACAACAGCGTCGCTGATTGCACAACTAATTTTGATTGTCTCCAATCAGGCATCTCCCATTCTATCCCACAAAGTCGGCGTAATAGAACAGAGGCTGTATACAAATTTCATGACTTGATCTGCCTCTGTGGGGAGAGACCTTGGTAGGAAAATATCAGAAACATTTCAGAGCATTATATCAAGTTTGTCTGCATTAGGATATCAAGCAAAAAATTACTCTTATTGCTATGCCACAAGATATAGACTGATTGATGACCATGACCTTTTGTCACATGTCATTTTCCCTGCCAAGCTTTCACTTGACAATACATGTTTAACATTGTTTTCTTATCTCTAATACAAAATGTTTAAATTTGATTTGAGAATATGTATTTCTCTGTTTGAGTATTTTACTAAGATATCTAAAACTATTATTAAGTTAACAATACATTTATCTCCAAATTAGATCAATAGCATATTCCGATATTTTCATTGACAATGTCCCTACACTTTATCAAATGAAGAAGAACTTTTCACCATAGGAAAACAAGGATGGCCTTTATAATGAGTGACAATGTTTGTAATCGTATTTTAACATAACCTTTCAGTACGCACTGAAGGCTTTCTGTGAAACCATTATACTTCCTAGTATTGACAGTTCCCGTGGCTCATCTGGTAGGATTGGTGTCGAAATACTGCATTGTCTTAATTGCATTAGCACATTTGTCTTTGTTTATATCATCGAATAGTTTATCTAAACTGATTCGTGTTGTTTATAACATAATAAAAAAGCCTACAAAATTGATAGAGTGTTCAGATTTCTGGTTTAAGATGAAAATGGAAAGTCCTGAAATGTTTCCTCGTAATTGTCATTAGGATTAATATATATAAGGAATCAAATTTACTCAAGATTGACCTGACCATAATAATTAGAAACTTACAAAGAGTTTGAAAGAGGTTTTCATATTTTTATATATTTGTTTACATTTTAAGGGGCAGTAGCACGTTTTCAGGAGGAATATAAGTTGATGTCAGGAAAATGAAAATAAACGGTTCTAATTAAAAGACAATGTATTTTAACTTAATGAAGCAGTAATAAATCAAATATATAAAGTAAAGTTGAGCCATGGGATTTCTTTTATCTACACAAAATGAATTAAAGGTGTTCCCCCAAAAATGGTCGCCATGTCTTTTTTGTGAATCTTTATAATTTGTTCTCTTACTATGGATGATTGATTTATTTTATGAGATCTTCGACACCATCAACTAATACATTTAGCATTAACGAACAATTATCAGTGAAAAAATAAAATACATCTTTAAAAAAAAACGTGCTATTGCCCCTTTCAGGCAACTTCAGAAAGACGTATCAGGATTATTAATAAAGGCGAGACATCTTTACTATTCGCCATATTGGGTTGCACAAGGGGATCAAACAAGAATTGACGTAATTTGATTGGGTCCTTCTAGTCATTATTTCTTGTGGCAGACATCCAAGCAGTGTGTTGGCGTTACAGGATAGCCTTGTTTCACCAGGATGTCTGATCTTGTAAGAGTTGATTTCTTATGTCTATAAGAGCAATGTTTGTAGTTTCACAGTGTTCTTTGCAGGTATATGACACAATATAGTACCACTATCCCCTTGCATCTTGTATCCGTAAAGGATTTATATATCAGGAAAATATCAGAACTATTTCTAAATGTAAAGCCGTAGAATCCTGAAACGATAATGATGAGTACAATCACATCTTTTAGATTGGTGTCAAGTCAAAAAGCAACTTCAGGTACATTTACATACACACAACATTATTTTAGATATATACAACAATGTCTTTTTAATGGTGTTTCGGCAACTTAAAGTGCGCTGCATTACTGAACGCATTAGCTATCACACATGGTAACGGATTTTTTTAGAATTCTTTACAATGATAAATACTGTTAGAATATGTAACTGCAGGTTCAATGTCAGGGCACAACCAGCACATGACTTTATCGTGGTGAGGTGTTTTGTGTGCTTTATGATCCGGGGGGCAATGCGTCATTCTAACGATCTCCTTTCGTACTTACTGTCCACTCTCATTTGGAAGTTAACATCCACTTGTTGAAAACTTAAATGTTCTTGAAATGAAACATCCAAACGATATCCTTTCTTCCCTACTGTCCATTCTCTTATGACAGTTAACATCAGCGTGTTAAAAACTTACACGTTGTTGAAACGAAACATCCTAACGATCTTTTGGCAGTTGACATCCACGTGTTGACTAAATTAAATGTTGATAATCAAACCCATTAGCTTTGGTTTCAATCTCTCTTTTCATATATTGCAACATTCAAAACAAATGGACATTTTTTATTTAGATCATACGACTATATTATAAGATCAATGTTTTGCCTATTTCTATATACATGTTTTAAGACAGCCCCAGTAAGTTAACAGTATTTAACCTAATCATATCTACTATGTTTAGACTTCATACGCAAAATGTTGAGACCATATATTTAAACTTGTTTTTACGCAATCAGCATGATTCATTCGAAAAATGTAACAAGCGATTTGTCTGATCATATATTACTTTGGCGTACATTTTTCATTTGTTTATTCTTTTTAACAGTATTATATGTGACTCTTCTGACACTGTTCACAGCGCTTAGATAATGCTTTAATAGATGACTAAAGCCCTTTATCATTATTATTATTTTAATTATTATATTTTTTTAAATATTTTTATTAATACTATTAAAAACTTTGATAGAAACACATCACTGTTCATGAGTATTCACACAAATGATGAGTATAACTATATTTATATAAAATATTACTCAAAATCATATACCACTCTAAACTGTTAAATCACTTTATATTTCTACCAAAGATTCATGAATAACACTGTGCTAACCTCATGTCAACTTTATTTTGTCATGAACTTAAAGGTTACTAAAGAGCCAAATAAATGTTGACAAACTATTGTTTCGTTGGTCTGAAATAACACATCAAACATGTTGTAGTGTCTGGTATTGACCTTATGGTGCGCAAGAGAGTACTAAATAGATTAATATTACTAGTCATGTCCCTTATTCAATTACCGGTTAAAAACAGACACAGCGTGTGATTCTGCCTTTCGGGACTAACTGCATTGATTAAGAAAATGTTTGAATGTTACACAATCACGAGATGTTAATGAAACAAAAATCTTAACCATTTACTACAGACAAATAGTTGGAAACTGATTATATTTCTAATTGTTACAATTATCTGCTAAACTATCTACAGTAAATCGCTTTCGTTCATGTGGAGATCACGTATCTTTTTAATCATTGCAATGCCAAGGTGTTGTTTGTTTAAGTAAATGTAAATCTATAAAGTTGTCATGAAATGCTGGAAATGCAATATGCTTTACACACAACAAGTTGCTTGTTACAGTATTAGGTGTATGGTAATGCTTTAACGTTTTCATGTGGATTAAATGTTTAATGATGAATTATGACCTTATGACTACTTCAATTGTATAGTTATATAGCCAATAGTATCAATTAATGATTATTTATCTTCGAATTTTATTTAAGAAATTTCAAACTATTTGTTTATTACACAAGCATAAGCGTATCTGGCAAAATACAATCAGGTATCAACGTGCTGTGCGGAATAACACTTTAAACGATAAATGCGTTTAGTGCTCTCCTTGATGAGAAAGATGTTAGAACATACAATATCATTTAAAGCACCCCAAACCTATGCCTCATAATACCGTTTCTGATATTGTTACTGGTTCGATGGAGACGTGTCAGTGACCTTAATACTCAGGATGACGCAAGAAAGCAGTCAGCAATATTAGATATTGTAGTTTTATTTTTGTAATATGAGAGAGTTATTATTTGTTGCATCTTTTTTGTGAATCTTTATAATTTGTTCTCTTACTATGGATGATTGATTTATTTTATGAGATCTTCGACACCATCAACTAATACATTTAGCATTAACGAACAATTATCAGTGAAAAAATAAAATACATCTTTAAAAAAAAACGTGCTATTGCCCCTTTCAGGCAACTTCAGAAAGACGTATCAGGATTATTAATAAAGGCGAGACATCTTTACTATTCGCCATATTGGGTTGCACAAGGGGATCAAACAAGAATTGACGTAATTTGATTGGGTCCTTCTAGTCATTATTTCTTGTGGCAGACATCCAAGCAGTGTGTTGGCGTTACAGGATAGCCTTGTTTCACCAGGATGTCTGATCTTGTAAGAGTTGATTTCTTATGTCTATAAGAGCAATGTTTGTAGTTTCACAGTGTTCTTTGCAGGTATATGACACAATATAGTACCACTATCCCCTTGCATCTTGTATCCGTAAAGGATTTATATATCAGGAAAATATCAGAACTATTTCTAAATGTAAAGCCGTAGAATCCTGAAACGATAATGATGAGTACAATCACATCTTTTAGATTGGTGTCAAGTCAAAAAGCAACTTCAGGTACATTTACATACACACAACATTATTTTAGATATATACAACAATGTCTTTTTAATGGTGTTTCGGCAACTTAAAGTGCGCTGCATTACTGAACGCATTAGCTATCACACATGGTAACGGATTTTTTTAGAATTCTTTACAATGATAAATACTGTTAGAATATGTAACTGCAGGTTCAATGTCAGGGCACAACCAGCACATGACTTTATCGTGGTGAGGTGTTTTGTGTGCTTTATGATCCGGGGGGCAATGCGTCATTCTAACGATCTCCTTTCGTACTTACTGTCCACTCTCATTTGGAAGTTAACATCCACTTGTTGAAAACTTAAATGTTCTTGAAATGAAACATCCAAACGATATCCTTTCTTCCCTACTGTCCATTCTCTTATGACAGTTAACATCAGCGTGTTAAAAACTTACACGTTGTTGAAACGAAACATCCTAACGATCTTTTGGCAGTTGACATCCACGTGTTGACTAAATTAAATGTTGATAATCAAACCCATTAGCTTTGGTTTCAATCTCTCTTTTCATATATTGCAACATTCAAAACAAATGGACATTTTTTATTTAGATCATACGACTATATTATAAGATCAATGTTTTGCCTATTTCTATATACATGTTTTAAGACAGCCCCAGTAAGTTAACAGTATTTAACCTAATCATATCTACTATGTTTAGACTTCATACGCAAAATGTTGAGACCATATATTTAAACTTGTTTTTACGCAATCAGCATGATTCATTCGAAAAATGTAACAAGCGATTTGTCTGATCATATATTACTTTGGCGTACATTTTTCATTTGTTTATTCTTTTTAACAGTATTATATGTGACTCTTCTGACACTGTTCACAGCGCTTAGATAATGCTTTAATAGATGACTAAAGCCCTTTATCATTATTATTATTTTAATTATTATATTTTTTTAAATATTTTTATTAATACTATTAAAAACTTTGATAGAAACACATCACTGTTCATGAGTATTCACACAAATGATGAGTATAACTATATTTATATAAAATATTACTCAAAATCATATACCACTCTAAACTGTTAAATCACTTTATATTTCTACCAAAGATTCATGAATAACACTGTGCTAACCTCATGTCAACTTTATTTTGTCATGAACTTAAAGGTTACTAAAGAGCCAAATAAATGTTGACAAACTATTGTTTCGTTGGTCTGAAATAACACATCAAACATGTTGTAGTGTCTGGTATTGACCTTATGGTGCGCAAGAGAGTACTAAATAGATTAATATTACTAGTCATGTCCCTTATTCAATTACCGGTTAAAAACAGACACAGCGTGTGATTCTGCCTTTCGGGACTAACTGCATTGATTAAGAAAATGTTTGAATGTTACACAATCACGAGATGTTAATGAAACAAAAATCTTAACCATTTACTACAGACAAATAGTTGGAAACTGATTATATTTCTAATTGTTACAATTATCTGCTAAACTATCTACAGTAAATCGCTTTCGTTCATGTGGAGATCACGTATCTTTTTAATCATTGCAATGCCAAGGTGTTGTTTGTTTAAGTAAATGTAAATCTATAAAGTTGTCATGAAATGCTGGAAATGCAATATGCTTTACACACAACAAGTTGCTTGTTACAGTATTAGGTGTATGGTAATGCTTTAACGTTTTCATGTGGATTAAATGTTTAATGATGAATTATGACCTTATGACTACTTCAATTGTATAGTTATATAGCCAATAGTATCAATTAATGATTATTTATCTTCGAATTTTATTTAAGAAATTTCAAACTATTTGTTTATTACACAAGCATAAGCGTATCTGGCAAAATACAATCAGGTATCAACGTGCTGTGCGGAATAACACTTTAAACGATAAATGCGTTTAGTGCTCTCCTTGATGAGAAAGATGTTAGAACATACAATATCATTTAAAGCACCCCAAACCTATGCCTCATAATACCGTTTCTGATATTGTTACTGGTTCGATGGAGACGTGTCAGTGACCTTAATACTCAGGATGACGCAAGAAAGCAGTCAGCAATATTAGATATTGTAGTTTTATTTTTGTAATATGAGAGAGTTATTATTTGTTGCATCTTTTTTGTGAATCTTTATAATTTGTTCTCTTACTATGGATGATTGATTTATTTTATGAGATCTTCGACACCATCAACTAATACATTTAGCATTAACGAACAATTATCAGTGAAAAAATAAAATACATCTTTAAAAAAAAACGTGCTATTGCCCCTTTCAGGCAACTTCAGAAAGACGTATCAGGATTATTAATAAAGGCGAGACATCTTTACTATTCGCCATATTGGGTTGCACAAGGGGATCAAACAAGAATTGACGTAATTTGATTGGGTCCTTCTAGTCATTATTTCTTGTGGCAGACATCCAAGCAGTGTGTTGGCGTTACAGGATAGCCTTGTTTCACCAGGATGTCTGATCTTGTAAGAGTTGATTTCTTATGTCTATAAGAGCAATGTTTGTAGTTTCACAGTGTTCTTTGCAGGTATATGACACAATATAGTACCACTATCCCCTTGCATCTTGTATCCGTAAAGGATTTATATATCAGGAAAATATCAGAACTATTTCTAAATGTAAAGCCGTAGAATCCTGAAACGATAATGATGAGTACAATCACATCTTTTAGATTGGTGTCAAGTCAAAAAGCAACTTCAGGTACATTTACATACACACAACATTATTTTAGATATATACAACAATGTCTTTTTAATGGTGTTTCGGCAACTTAAAGTGCGCTGCATTACTGAACGCATTAGCTATCACACATGGTAACAGATTTTTTTAGAATTCTTTACAATGATAAATACTGTTAGAATATGTAACTGCAGGTTCAATGTCAGGGCACAACCAGCACATGACTTTATCGTGGTGAGGTGTTTTGTGTGCTTTATGATCCGGGGGGCAATGCGTCATTCTAACGATCTCCTTTCGTACTTACTGTCCACTCTCATTTGGAAGTTAACATCCACTTGTTGAAAACTTAAATGTTCTTGAAATGAAACATCCAAACGATATCCTTTCTTCCCTACTGTCCATTCTCTTATGACAGTTAACATCAGCGTGTTAAAAACTTACACGTTGTTGAAACGAAACATCCTAACGATCTTTTGGCAGTTGACATCCACGTGTTGACTAAATTAAATGTTGATAATCAAACCCATTAGCTTTGGTTTCAATCTCTCTTTTCATATATTGCAACATTCAAAACAAATGGACATTTTTTATTTAGATCATACGACTATATTATAAGATCAATGTTTTGCCTATTTCTATATACATGTTTTAAGACAGCCCCAGTAAGTTAACAGTATTTAACCTAATCATATCTACTATGTTTAGACTTCATACGCAAAATGTTGAGACCATATATTTAAACTTGTTTTTACGCAATCAGCATGATTCATTCGAAAAATGTAACAAGCGATTTGTCTGATCATATATTACTTTGGCGTACATTTTTCATTTGTTTATTCTTTTTAACAGTATTATATGTGACTCTTCTGACACTGTTCACAGCGCTTAGATAATGCTTTAATAGATGACTAAAGCCCTTTATCATTATTATTATTTTAATTATTATATTTTTTTAAATATTTTTATTAATACTATTAAAAACTTTGATAGAAACACATCACTGTTCATGAGTATTCACACAAATGATGAGTATAACTATATTTATATAAAATATTACTCAAAATCATATACCACTCTAAACTGTTAAATCACTTTATATTTCTACCAAAGATTCATGAATAACACTGTGCTATCCTCATGTCAACTTTATTTTGTCATGAACTTAAAGGTTACTAAAGAGCCAAATAAATGTTGACAAACTATTGTTTCGTTGGTCTGAAATAACACATCAAACATGTTGTAGTGTCTGGTATTGACCTTATGGTGCGCAAGAGAGTACTAAATAGATTAATATTACTAGTCATGTCCCTTATTCAATTACCGGTTAAAAACAGACACAGCGTGTGATTCTGCCTTTCGGGACTAACTGCATTGATTAAGAAAATGTTTGAATGTTACACAATCACGAGATGTTAATGAAACAAAAATCTTAACCATTTACTACAGACAAATAGTTGGAAACTGATTATATTTCTAATTGTTACAATTATCTGCTAAACTATCTACAGTAAATCGCTTTCGTTCATGTGGAGATCACGTATCTTTTTAATCATTGCAATGCCAAGGTGTTGTTTGTTTAAGTAAATGTAAATCTATAAAGTTGTCATGAAATGCTGGAAATGCAATATGCTTTACACACAACAAGTTGCTTGTTACAGTATTAGGTGTATGGTAATGCTTTAACGTTTTCATGTGGATTAAATGTTTAATGATGAATTATGACCTTATGACTACTTCAATTGTATAGTTATATAGCCAATAGTATCAATTAATGATTATTTATCTTCGAATTTTATTTAAGAAATTTCAAACTATTTGTTTATTACACAAGCATAAGCGTATCTGGCAAAATACAATCAGGTATCAACGTGCTGTGCGGAATAACACTTTAAACGATAAATGCGTTTAGTGCTCTCCTTGATGAGAAAGATGTTAGAACATACAATATCATTTAAAGCACCCCAAACCTATGCCTCATAATACCGTTTCTGATATTGTTACTGGTTCGATGGAGACGTGTCAGTGACCTTAATACTCAGGATGACGCAAGAAAGCAGTCAGCAATATTAGATATTGTAGTTTTATTTTTGTAATATGAGAGAGTTATTATTTGTTGCATCTTTTTTGTGAATCTTTATAATTTGTTCTCTTACTATGGATGATTGATTTATTTTATGAGATCTTCGACACCATCAACTAATACATTTAGCATTAACGAACAATTATCAGTGAAAAAATAAAATACATCTTTAAAAAAAAACGTGCTATTGCCCCTTTCAGGCAACTTCAGAAAGACGTATCAGGATTATTAATAAAGGCGAGACATCTTTACTATTCGCCATATTGGGTTGCACAAGGGGATCAAACAAGAATTGACGTAATTTGATTGGGTCCTTCTAGTCATTATTTCTTGTGGCAGACATCCAAGCAGTGTGTTGGCGTTACAGGATAGCCTTGTTTCACCAGGATGTCTGATCTTGTAAGAGTTGATTTCTTATGTCTATAAGAGCAATGTTTGTAGTTTCACAGTGTTCTTTGCAGGTATATGACACAATATAGTACCACTATCCCCTTGCATCTTGTATCCGTAAAGGATTTATATATCAGGAAAATATCAGAACTATTTCTAAATGTAAAGCCGTAGAATCCTGAAACGATAATGATGAGTACAATCACATCTTTTAGATTGGTGTCAAGTCAAAAAGCAACTTCAGGTACATTTACATACACACAACATTATTTTAGATATATACAACAATGTCTTTTTAATGGTGTTTCGGCAACTTAAAGTGCGCTGCATTACTGAACGCATTAGCTATCACACATGGTAACGGATTTTTTTAGAATTCTTTACAATGATAAATACTGTTAGAATATGTAACTGCAGGTTCAATGTCAGGGCACAACCAGCACATGACTTTATCGTGGTGAGGTGTTTTGTGTGCTTTATGATCCGGGGGGCAATGCGTCATTCTAACGATCTCCTTTCGTACTTACTGTCCACTCTCATTTGGAAGTTAACATCCACTTGTTGAAAACTTAAATGTTCTTGAAATGAAACATCCAAACGATATCCTTTCTTCCCTACTGTCCATTCTCTTATGACAGTTAACATCAGCGTGTTAAAAACTTACACGTTGTTGAAACGAAACATCCTAACGATCTTTTGGCAGTTGACATCCACGTGTTGACTAAATTAAATGTTGATAATCAAACCCATTAGCTTTGGTTTCAATCTCTCTTTTCATATATTGCAACATTCAAAACAAATGGACATTTTTTATTTAGATCATACGACTATATTATAAGATCAATGTTTTGCCTATTTCTATATACATGTTTTAAGACAGCCCCAGTAAGTTAACAGTATTTAACCTAATCATATCTACTATGTTTAGACTTCATACGCAAAATGTTGAGACCATATATTTAAACTTGTTTTTACGCAATCAGCATGATTCATTCGAAAAATGTAACAAGCGATTTGTCTGATCATATATTACTTTGGCGTACATTTTTCATTTGTTTATTCTTTTTAACAGTATTATATGTGACTCTTCTGACACTGTTCACAGCGCTTAGATAATGCTTTAATAGATGACTAAAGCCCTTTATCATTATTATTATTTTAATTATTATATTTTTTTAAATATTTTTATTAATACTATTAAAAACTTTGATAGAAACACATCACTGTTCATGAGTATTCACACAAATGATGAGTATAACTATATTTATATAAAATATTACTCAAAATCATATACCACTCTAAACTGTTAAATCACTTTATATTTCTACCAAAGATTCATGAATAACACTGTGCTAACCTCATGTCAACTTTATTTTGTCATGAACTTAAAGGTTACTAAAGAGCCAAATAAATGTTGACAAACTATTGTTTCGTTGGTCTGAAATAACACATCAAACATGTTGTAGTGTCTGGTATTGACCTTATGGTGCGCAAGAGAGTACTAAATAGATTAATATTACTAGTCATGTCCCTTATTCAATTACCGGTTAAAAACAGACACAGCGTGTGATTCTGCCTTTCGGGACTAACTGCATTGATTAAGAAAATGTTTGAATGTTACACAATCACGAGATGTTAATGAAACAAAAATCTTAACCATTTACTACAGACAAATAGTTGGAAACTGATTATATTTCTAATTGTTACAATTATCTGCTAAACTATCTACAGTAAATCGCTTTCGTTCATGTGGAGATCACGTATCTTTTTAATCATTGCAATGCCAAGGTGTTGTTTGTTTAAGTAAATGTAAATCTATAAAGTTGTCATGAAATGCTGGAAATGCAATATGCTTTACACACAACAAGTTGCTTGTTACAGTATTAGGTGTATGGTAATGCTTTAACGTTTTCATGTGGATTAAATGTTTAATGATGAATTATGACCTTATGACTACTTCAATTGTATAGTTATATAGCCAATAGTATCAATTAATGATTATTTATCTTCGAATTTTATTTAAGAAATTTCAAACTATTTGTTTATTACACAAGCATAAGCGTATCTGGCAAAATACAATCAGGTATCAACGTGCTGTGCGGAATAACACTTTAAACGATAAATGCGTTTAGTGCTCTCCTTGATGAGAAAGATGTTAGAACATACAATATCATTTAAAGCACCCCAAACCTATGCCTCATAATACCGTTTCTGATATTGTTACTGGTTCGATGGAGACGTGTCAGTGACCTTAATACTCAGGATGACGCAAGAAAGCAGTCAGCAATATTAGATATTGTAGTTTTATTTTTGTAATATGAGAGAGTTATTATTTGTTGCATCTTTTTTGTGAATCTTTATAATTTGTTCTCTTACTATGGATGATTGATTTATTTTATGAGATCTTCGACACCATCAACTAATACATTTAGCATTAACGAACAATTATCAGTGAAAAAATAAAATACATCTTTAAAAAAAAACGTGCTATTGCCCCTTTCAGGCAACTTCAGAAAGACGTATCAGGATTATTAATAAAGGCAAGACATCTTTACTATTCGCCATATTGGGTTGCACAAGGGGATCAAACAAGAATTGACGTAATTTGATTGGGTCCTTCTAGTCATTATTTCTTGTGGCAGACATCCAAGCAGTGTGTTGGCGTTACAGGATAGCCTTGTTTCACCAGGATGTCTGATCTTGTAAGAGTTGATTTCTTATGTCTATAAGAGCAATGTTTGTAGTTTCACAGTGTTCTTTGCAGGTATATGACACAATATAGTACCACTATCCCCTTGCATCTTGTATCCGTAAAGGATTTATATATCAGGAAAATATCAGAACTATTTCTAAATGTAAAGCCGTAGAATCCTGAAACGATAATGATGAGTACAATCACATCTTTTAGATTGGTGTCAAGTCAAAAAGCAACTTCAGGTACATTTACATACACACAACATTATTTTAGATATATACAACAATGTCTTTTTAATGGTGTTTCGGCAACTTAAAGTGCGCTGCATTACTGAACGCATTAGCTATCACACATGGTAACGGATTTTTTTAGAATTCTTTACAATGATAAATACTGTTAGAATATGTAACTGCAGGTTCAATGTCAGGGCACAACCAGCACATGACTTTATCGTGGTGAGGTGTTTTGTGTGCTTTATGATCCGGGGGGCAATGCGTCATTCTAACGATCTCCTTTCGTACTTACTGTCCACTCTCATTTGGAAGTTAACATCCACTTGTTGAAAACTTAAATGTTCTTGAAATGAAACATCCAAACGATATCCTTTCTTCCCTACTGTCCATTCTCTTATGACAGTTAACATCAGCGTGTTAAAAACTTACACGTTGTTGAAACGAAACATCCTAACGATCTTTTGGCAGTTGACATCCACGTGTTGACTAAATTAAATGTTGATAATCAAACCCATTAGCTTTGGTTTCAATCTCTCTTTTCATATATTGCAACATTCAAAACAAATGGACATTTTTTATTTAGATCATACGACTATATTATAAGATCAATGTTTTGCCTATTTCTATATACATGTTTTAAGACAGCCCCAGTAAGTTAACAGTATTTAACCTAATCATATCTACTATGTTTAGACTTCATACGCAAAATGTTGAGACCATATATTTAAACTTGTTTTTACGCAATCAGCATGATTCATTCGAAAAATGTAACAAGCGATTTGTCTGATCATATATTACTTTGGCGTACATTTTTCATTTGTTTATTCTTTTTAACAGTATTATATGTGACTCTTCTGACACTGTTCACAGCGCTTAGATAATGCTTTAATAGATGACTAAAGCCCTTTATCATTATTATTATTTTAATTATTATATTTTTTTAAATATTTTTATTAATACTATTAAAAACTTTGATAGAAACACATCACTGTTCATGAGTATTCACACAAATGATGAGTATAACTATATTTATATAAAATATTACTCAAAATCATATACCACTCTAAACTGTTAAATCACTTTATATTTCTACCAAAGATTCATGAATAACACTGTGCTAACCTCATGTCAACTTTATTTTGTCATGAACTTAAAGGTTACTAAAGAGCCAAATAAATGTTGACAAACTATTGTTTCGTTGGTCTGAAATAACACATCAAACATGTTGTAGTGTCTGGTATTGACCTTATGGTGCGCAAGAGAGTACTAAATAGATTAATATTACTAGTCATGTCCCTTATTCAATTACCGGTTAAAAACAGACACAGCGTGTGATTCTGCCTTTCGGGACTAACTGCATTGATTAAGAAAATGTTTGAATGTTACACAATCACGAGATGTTAATGAAACACAAATCTTAACCATTTACTACAGACAAATAGTTGGAAACTGATTATATTTCTAATTGCTACAATTATCTGCTAAACTATCTACAGTAAATCGCTTTCGTTCATGTGGAGATCACGTATCTTTTTAATCATTGCAATGCCAAGGTGTTGTTTGTTTTAGTAAATGTAAATCTATAAAGTTGTCATGAAATGCTGGAAATGCAATATGCTTTACACACGACAAGTTGCTTGTTACAGTATTTGGTGTATGGTAATGCTTTAACGTTTTCATGTGGATTAAATGTTTAATGATGAATTATGACCTTATGACTACTTCAATTGTATAGTTATATAGCCAATAGTATCAATTAATGATTATTTATCTTCGAATTTTATTTAAGAAATTTCAAACTATTTGTTTATTACACAAGCATAAGCGTATTTGGCAAAATACAATCAGGTATCAACGTGCTGTGCGGAATAACACTTTAAACGATAAATGCGTTTAGTGCTCTCCTTGATGAGAAAGATGTTAGAACATACAATATCATTTAAAGCACCCCAAACCTATGCCTCATAATACCGTTTCTGATATTGTTACTGGTTCGATGGAGACGTGTCAGTGACCTTTGTACTCAGGTTACGCAAGAAAGCAGTCAGCAATATTAGATATTGTAGTTTTATTTTTGTAATATGAGAGGTCTTGACTAAGTTTGCTGACATGACCCCCATGGTGTATTACTCAAACCAGCCAAATCAAGAGATATGTTCTAGGGGGTACTGTGCTTTGGGCGTCAAAATAAGTATGTTATGTTTTATTAAAAAATTTAAATATGATATCAAAATTTCGATGAATGTGTTTTCTACTCGCAATAGATAAAGTTCATCCCAAACTGCATTCAAGTATGAAAATGGGTATTTAATGTAAGTCACCTAGTTCTCAAAATGTAAAAATTATTTTCATGTGAATGTGCCTGTGCGACAAAAATATATATATGCAAACACTTTTTCTCTTGTCTTGTTTGTTGCTATTTACAATCGACCTTTCATGAGTTAAAATTAATAACGATTTCATCATTTCACATTACTTAGTTGCATAGTATTAAAGTAGACGGTGTCGCTTACGTCTTCAATCGGCTTTATTCTATTCATGGAAAGTTGTACCCTTTGTGCTCTAATTCTGTTTGGAAAACAATGTTGCATTTTACCCAACACTCAATGTCATTTAGCATCTACATTCCAAGTTGTGATATTGACGTTCTATTTTTGGTAATAAATAGTTTTAGGGCCACTCAAGAGTATGTTGATATACAGGTACTGGTTTCGCAGAACACTTTGAATTTTGTCAAAACATAGCCATAGCCGTTACGTATAAAGACATGAATCATCCACCATCAGAAGATTTTCAGAAAACCTTATAATTGATTACAATTCCTTTATCACTGAATCAGATCCGAAAGCCTAATGCATGTCTCTACGTGTCATTATTAAGTGTATGTGTATATTGTTATCAAAGTTTAGGAATGTACAGATTAAGACACGCAAAAACACATAGCGATAACAGTCATTCAAATTTCACATCCATCTTAAGACTTTTTACAGCATAGCAAAGGAATAACAAAGTAAGATAAGACCCGATGTCTATTTCTTGTCTGATCATCTTTTGTTCTAAATATGACCAAAGTCATGCAAAGATTGGACATAGAAGCAGAATGTATTGTCATCACCGTTTAAGGCATAACATTTGATATGATAAGACACTATATTTTTTTACCTTTTAAATGATCACGATGTTCTAATTGGTACCTAAGTATATGTAATTCTAAAATCATGCAACGCAAAAAATGAATAGAGAATAAAGGACACAAAAATAAAAATAACGTTTTATGAGTAAAAGTAAATTTAATCAACAATGAATTTCTTAAACGTCGGATGAAATCGTGACAAGCATACATTTAAAAATATAAGTTTGATGTCAATAGATTAAATTTTGTTTACATTCAACCATTTGCCATTTCAAGTAAACAGTATTGAAGGTTAATCATGTCGTAAAGAATTATTGTGCATCTATTTTTTCTTTTCAAGACAAAAACTAGACTTTAATTATATAAGATAAGGTTTATCGGTTGCTATGGTTACGTTGATGTATCACATGTGAACCTAATCATATCGGTTATCTAAACAGAATCAGTTATACAACCCAAACGATAAGGAGTTTCCTGTAGTATATCAACAATATTGTGTAGTCTCAGTTGTCTATATGTCTTCATGTTCATCTTTTGTCATCTTTGTTGTAAAACATGTCAATCATCCATGTTGTTAACAAGGAGAAGGTTTTCGCAGATGAAGAAGTTCTTCCTCAGCATTAACTCATCATTGAATAAGATATATTAAAAGGGAACATTCAAGTAGAAGTTATCATTTGTTGCAACTTTAAATATTGCATTTTATAAGCATTTATTTATTTTAAGTTTTATTCACAGCTAGATGCATATCTTAAATTGGGCAACTGTTTTGTTTATTTTAAAGAATTTTTTGTCAAATTTGAAAATTTTTGTAATATAAAATTGTCGTCTGACTTGTTTGGAAAATAATATGTCATAAACAAGCTATTCACTCCAAGGGATATCACATGACACAACTTAATCGTTTTATATCTGAATCACCTGCCATCATGTGATTTTCATTTTGTATTAATTCAAATTTGATTTCAATATTTAATTAAACAGATACAATCACTATTTGGTTACCGCACATAGATATAAACTTCTTTAGAGGACACTAATAAACTGAAAATTCAGGAATATTATATCTTATGAATCACATGTACATGTGCAACAAGTTCGATGACCTTTAACTGTATACCATATATCATATCTGCCAATGTACGTATAATTACAAAACATAAATATTTATGAATTCCATAGAAACTAAGCTATGGTATCACTCAGAAATATTCAGAGAGGCTATTTGTCATCTATTATGGTGGGCGCTGATTTCTTGTTCTGAACATCAGTCCAGGAATCCCAGGCACAGTCGACAATATATATTTTTGTCCTTATTTCCATAACATAATTCCAATTGTCTGACACACTGGAGCCAAATGTTAGAGGGCGACCACTGCTCACAGATACGGTGACACTTTACCAACATTTCTCACTTTGTTGGCCATGAACACATTCTGATAACTGAGTGACAAGCCAGATAAAAAAAACTCATTTTTTATAACGGAGTCACGAGCCAGTGTATAACAGTTTCATGCCTTTTGTTTACAGAAATAAGATTTGCGTAAAATGTCAAACGATGAATAATAATTTTTGAACAGTAATCTTTCATCAACAATATGCATTATACTTCAGAAATTTGTTTTGAGGCTGTATTGTATAAAGTTTATTTACAACTCTTCATTTGGAAATACTCCAAAATAAAGTTTTAAACATATTTTTTACCTAGGTTTATCTATTAACTCAGAGTTAACTATTAATGCAGAGTTATCGTCTTCATTTGTATTCATAGTTATCTACAGAAAATAAAGATGTTATCTAACACATATTTGAGGATACGACTGTATCAATCAGTTTGTCAACTCTAGTTACAGCCATTTCTGGAGAGCAATCATGCTCGGTAAACATCCAAAATGATTATCTGTCATGGCTTCACCTTCCCGACATTAACCAATCATGATTGGTTTACTTCTGTCAATCAAACGTGTCTCACTCTTACACGGCTGGTTTACAAGGTTATGGTTGAGTCCAGCATCTTACCAAAAATCTAGCTAAGGATGTTTCCTTGAATATTCCAATCATAATGAATATTGAAATATTTTGAATTGAAGATGATTGGTTTTGATATATTTTGCAAGATCTGGACAGTTCCATATACAGTTTTGTTATTAATGGTACGTTGTAGCGTGGTTCAATAACTCATTTGATAAACACAAGCACTCGGATCCAACCATAAAATAGCATTTTTCATGTGCACTGTTCCTCGAGAGTTTGAGACACTGTATATATAAGCTTATATCTTTCGGATCCATTTTCCAATGTTTAAATACAATACAATTTCAATCGAAATTAAAAATGAGATCATCAATATCACAGAATGATGATATCCACATAATTTAAGATATCAATAAATATGTTAATCAATATTTACCATAATTTAAACAACAGCTGCTTGTCTTGCCAGCATTTTCAAACAGTCATACTAACTAGGATATCTACAGTAAATATACAATCTAGCAATAGACAATACACAATACTTTATTACCTTAAAAGGAATTCGTTTTGGGTCACAGAACTTTGACATAGATTAAAAGTAATAAACAACAACATGAATATGAGTTTTTAAAAAGCATTATGAAATTATAAGACATGTGGTTTAAAAATAAACAAGTATTTGTCACAAAAGTGACAAGATCCCCCGCCGCAAATTGATGTGAACAAAATGCATACTGTATACATAGAAACACTTGTCTACACTTGTCATGCTACTAGATGTCATTTAGACCACAACAAATCAACTGGTCCCTGGGTCTTCCATATATAAGCTTCACTGTGACCTTGAAAATAATGTGAAGGTCACCAAAATCAAATGGGCCCGGCGCCTTCCCAATAAGATGGCATTGTGTAAGTTATGAAGAGATTCCAGTGAATGGTTCTTGAGATATCCCGCTGACAAGCCTAAAATGCAGGTTTCAATGCTGAAATTTTAAAGCCTCGCTGTGACCTTGAAAATAAAGTGAAGGTCACCAAAATCGACTGGGCCTGGCGCCTTCCCAATAAAATGCATTGCGTAAGTTATGACGAGAATCCAGTGAATGGTTCTTGAGATATCCCGCTGACAAGGGTAAAATGTCAAAGTCTCGTAATGACCTTGAAATGAAGATCAAGGTCATGAACCTCTAGAGGGACCTTGCTCTCTTGGTGATGAAGCTATATACAAAAAATGAAAACAATCAGGTCAATAGTTTTTGAGTTATTCAATTTCATCCGTCGTTTTTGACTGAAAGAGACTCGAACCAGCACTGAAAAGAAAATGTGAGTATACTCTGAATAAATGTAGTGTAAGATAACAGCATAACAGATTGTGAAGCATCAAAGGAACGCAATTTATGCATTAAATGAAGGCGTTGTTGACATGTCCAGACACAATCTAGGGATCAGCCAGTTCTTTTTTCATTGGCTGATTTCCGCGCATGCGTGACACGGACCTGGAGGGTTAGTAGCTAGATGTAACGTAATTACTTAGGGGACGATAACATTACAGCTAGTTTTAGATTGGTCCAGACAGAACGGATCATGCATATGCTTACATATCCAAACTTTGCCTGAGGGCATAATAACCAATCATAGTGAAACTTTAAAAGAACTCCAAAAGTGCCTTGATATCTATTATCCCGAAAGTAAATTAATTGCATGTTTTAGTTGACGCTGCAATAGTCACACCGTTTGAGGCATTTCGCTCTCTTTTGCATGTGCTTAACTCGTATTACTGATATTACTATAATATTTAACCAAAGATCTTTATCAAATGAACAGTCACTGTGGGGAAAGATGGCAAGGAAGTCAGATATTTTTCTTCAAGCTAGTCAAAAACATATTCTTGACAAATCAATTGTTTCAATATTTCATAGAAGCTTATGACCACTGGAAAGCTAATTATGACGACTACACAGGTTATTTACTAAACACACTGAAGGAGAATGTTTGAATAATATAGTTTTAATTGAACAAAATATCAATCCATTAATCCAAAGCCATTAATCAAACAGCCATGTGATGCTCTGTCAAGTGTTAACCAGTGGTGTTTGGAAACCATGATTGCTTCTGAGACATGGTTGTCATAAACAGATCCAGAACCTTTAAACTAATTTAAGAGGTCACATACACGTCAGTCGATGTTTGTCCTGTATCCGTTTGTAATATTTGAATGCCAGAATCGCTAGAGAGACATTTCTGAGTGAGGCAAATATCATTACGTTAATTTGATATCTGGAAGAAATCAATTTTCAATTAGGTACGTATATGGTAACACGTAAACGTATATGGATAAGTGTTAAGGACGTTAACCCCATCATCTTCCTTAAGTTCTGTCTTCAATGTGTATTTTTGAATGTTCCCCCTTAAAGTATAGAAGAATATTCATGTGTAATGATGATTTTGTCATCCGCCTGTGATTATACATGTACTTGTTGGTAAACAAATAATGATATATGATATGTGTTCTCTCTACTTGCTTCTCAGCTACATATTTTAATGTTATGTGTTGAACAATAACGAAAATATATCATTTCTACACGTACCACACGAGACAAAGTTGATCGGCATGTAATACATCATACGATTCAATGCTTGAACTGTATAGAAACAGGAACTAGATGTAAATCAAGTAATTGTCAGAGTGGCGACAAAATATGAAGAGAATCTTGAGTAAAAGTGAAATACGGTACTGAAGAGTCAAAGTGTCTTTGTGACTCATAAAATAATATCACGGTAAGCTTGTCTTTCAAAATAAGGAACTTCTACCAAATGGAATCATATGTTATCATAGCAGCTCTTTTGCTTCCAGCAAACTATATTGTAGAGAGAAAAAAGTTGTCATGAAGGTGCGGACAATCTACTAAAATATTAGGATATTAACCAATTGTTCAAATTCAAGTGGTCAAAACTTCTTTTTCTTAATCATATTGACAATCACACGACATCAACGTTATACCTAGCAACATATATATAATATAATATCGATTAGGTTTTGTAGAGTTAATTCGACATTTAAATCCCTAACTTGTCTTAAAAAATATCAGTGGTTCTGAACTGAACAGTACATTAATATAAACAACCTACAATAAGCCAAAGGGGTGTTTTTGTAAATATTTGTTTGACCCGAAAGAGGTAATCCCCAAGACATTTCATTTGCGTTTGGTCCCCTTTCTTGTACTTGTATGAGGAAACCCAATCTCTTGTAATATTGACGCCATCATCTTACAACTAAATGTGTCCAAAGACACGTAATATAAAAATGTACTAGATTTTCAATGAATACCTTTCAAGTTTTATTTATTGTACATGTACACTAATACAAACTATCAGAGACTCTGGAATGTTATTATTAGAAGATGAAATATCTAATACGTCTTTCTCATTGTACACAAGTCGGTGAATTTAAATTGTTTTCTTTTGCAAAGCTGTGTTTAAGGAGTTATTTTCAATTAATATTTTCAATTTCAACAAACGATTTAAAGCGTTGTTTGAACTTAATTTTGAGAAAAGACTTGGTTATTCAAATGATTTATACCCAAAAACTATGTATCAAATTTCCCCGTTTAAAATGTTTTTTTTTGTCATGAGTAGCTGCTTCAGACCTCCCTGTAACAAGATATTGGTTTGTTTACTTGGTCATTTCGAGTCAGCAAAACTACATATTATATGATTAGTATTTCTGACTTCAGCTATCACACATTGAACATATTCAACAAATTGTTTTCATGTAAGGAAGCATTGTGAATTTTTTTTTATTCCAGTTCATTAAAAAATACATGTAGTTTAACTTTAAGCTAAATCTTTAATTATCTACCTCATACTATACAATATTGCCTATCAGTTGAGAACTCTCCTTGAATTCGAATTGGAATAAACGTTTATTAAACAAATAAGTAAGATACATTTTCAAATCTTGTTCGGTGAAGTACTTTTTTTATTTGCGAACTCACATGAGGAAACGGCAATTATTTGGGCAGAGTATAGAGCCTATGAAATTCAAAACGAAAGTCAAATCAGTTTTTGGCCGTTGTTTGATTTTGCATTTAAATAAGACTTGTTTTGAAATAATACTTCCCTAAAATTTCAAAGTTAATATTCATAAAAAGTGATTTTTACAATGTGGTTAATCACACAGATATAACCTTTTTAAAACTCGTAAAATTTAATTTTTTTATAACTGTCTAAGCAAACAAGTTTGTAATTGTGTCGACACATAATGAACTTGTTATAAAATTCAATTCTTAGGTGTCGGCCTTTATTGCTTAATTCGAGCCACCGTTTTAGCAAGATTTGTTTTAGCAAGATTTTTTTTTCGCGTGAAATTTCAAACATGCAGGCATTTATGCACTGGAATCTAATGAACACCTCAAGGTTAAAAAGTAAAATTCGGGTGGACTCGTTAGCCTAATGATGACATTTTTAATTCATCATAATTATTTATGATATGAAAAGAGGTCACACGATACTTTTCGAATGTCACTTTGATAATTGTGATTAATGTGTTTATGTAGATGACGACGTTGGTCTTGCTACGTGCATATACAACATTTCTTTTCATGAGATATACTTGACAGACCTGCAACTAGAATTCACATTTAGTATTGCAGGAAAACGGGTTCCAAACTTCTCTGCGTTGATAATTATACGATAACTAATGATTTATTGGTATTTTTTATTTAAAAATACAAGGAATCTATCATTACAATCTCCTATCGATTTCCTTGTTCACAATCGTCCATATGGTTTTCAAAAGAAAACTGTCTGATATTCATTCAAGGCAACTCCAAAAACGTTTGTCAACTTGATTACTGTGAATTTCTGCTGTGAGAAATCTATTATTTCAAAATTTCAATAATCTTATTCAATCTTGGCAACCATATTGTGTTAATTCATCAAAGTTTTTAAAAAAGGAATATTTTAGATGTTCAACACTTAATCGTGTTCAAAGATCACGTTCAACCTAAATATTCACCTTGACTGTTTTATTTGGCATGCGAATAACAATTTTCATGCTGTAGAAGTAAGTATAAAGGTAAGACTTTGACCACAGAGTTGAGTAATGCTGAAAGTCTTAAACTTGCTGTGGTGTATATGAACTGATTATTACTGATGAACTGATGAATTATTTCTAGAGGGACAAAGACTGAGATTAAGATATTCTCCTGAGGTTGACGAGGGCTATTCGTGCCGCTCGTGTAAATATTAGCTCTCTATCTAACTCGATAAGATAATCATGACATTAGTAAAGAAATACAGATATCCTCTATTTAATCAAACAAACAGAAATCAAGGTACATTTAAACATGAAGTAAATATTTTCTTCGTTTTAATTTTTCTGCCACGATAAAGGTGTTTCATACAATCAGATTAACGTCTACAAACTACACTTTCAGGACTTGAAATTGTCACATCACAAATCTATAAGCATCCAATCCCACTATCAAAATACACACAAGGGAACACTTAGTGGATTAAGTTGATACCAGTAATGGATCGCAACACATCAAGAATATTTAGACTGACATGTATCAAAGAGCCATAACTGATTGATCCTGTTCAAGGGAATTTCACAAACACGTGCAATTAGATCTAAAGTATCACTGATAAAAGTTTCTTAATTCGGAACTGTGTTTGAACCAACTTCTATTGAACGTATATAGGAATATATACTCTTGAACAAAGTTTACAATGAGGTTTCTACCGGCATTATCAATTTGTGTATACGACTCCGAATTAAATCATCAAAGCCATTGTATCAATCAAAACCTGTTACGTGTATTTGAACATCCTGTTTCAAAATATGAACCATGAACATGAACCAATATGAAAATGTCTGTTTGAAGCATTCCCTTTTCAATTATTTAGCAACAAAAATGCTTCAGTGGATTATGAATTATGTATAATATCATAACCATTTTTTTTTTTCAAACTAATGCATTTTTGGTAAATGGTCTAGACATTCTTGATCCACGGATTACGAAAGTGTTGTGTGAAAATATGAAATAGTATTGACCACAGCGACCTACGTTTCTTTTGTGGTTTAGACTATTTATTGAAATCCTTTTATTTGTATTCATTATATTATAAATGGTCAATTTGTCTTGTCTGATAGAAAAAAGCCTGTGTTATCATTGCATTTTAATTCCCTCATTAAGGATCACAGCTGTAAATTTCATAAGTGACCTAATAAATAGTTGTAAAGATCTTTTCTGACCAATCAAAGAGATAAAATTATCACAACATGACCTATGACATACATTGTATACATGAAGTATGTACAGTGGAGTCATCATTCGTCTCTGTTTTCTTATTTTAGTGTTCCTTTGATTTACAAAGTTATCAATTACTTAATTAGTAATGAATAAGATTCAATGATATATTACTCAAGCTTTTTCCTATTTCATTCTCTTGCACAATCCGTCATCACTTTTAAAGGGACAGCAGCACGTTAAGGTTTTTAGGGGGATTATAAGGTGATGTAAGGAAAATGAAAATTAATTTATAAATTTCATACTTTCAATGTCTCGGCTCAATGTGGCAAATGACCGAGATCCGGATGTGGTGATGAAGCAGTGTCTCCAATAAAAGAAAAATCATCCATTACTTGTAGCATGTTGACAGTAATAGCTAAAGATCTAACAAACCTATCTATTGTTATTCCTGATAGATATAAGTTCAGAACAGCAAGCACATACTATCCTAGAATAAGAACTGTCTCGGGACAAAGTTGCCTGAAGACACCTGATCTGATGTTACCACGAAGCCTCTCGTGTATCAAAGATGTGAATAAGCTCAGATTGAACATCTATTTCCTAGAACATGTTGAAAGTTTTCACAGTTGATTAAACGCTTAAGGTGCAAACAGGGCAGATGTGTCTGTGAGTGTGATTATCATAGACAAACAATGGTGTTAATATTAGAAACCAAGAAATTGATTTTAACAATTATTTCTATTTAAGTTATTGAATACTTAAACTAGAATGGTCTTTCGCTGATAACATATTCCAAACTTTATATTTGTTATTTTACAAGGAAAAAGGGTTTTTCTGATTTATTTCAGATGTACTAATTTCGAGTTCATGTTATGAAGAAAGTGTCACAGAAGATTTGGCAGCGGAATATAACATAGGTTGTTATGAAAGCAATATAGAGACTCGTGTATCTGCTCCATTAAGAACATGACAGTTAAATGAAAAACTCTACAATATATAAATCTGATAAAACGATAAAACTGCAAACCAATAACCTTGTCTACGTCTTAGCATAAATTACAATTATTTGTTGATGGAAAGCTCTTTGAATAACATGTCTTTACGCTGGCGTAGCTTGTATTTTTATTGGTTCTTTGGTATTGATTATCAGGAATGTGTCCTCCCAATGTAGACCTTTTTCTATTACAGGAAAATAAAATATATTTTGTCTATGTGCTTTATTTGATAACACATATTACCTCATCTGCAGATTAAATATCCCCTTCGACTTCACTTAGTAGATGATAAATACTATCAATCACACATTTAATCGTGAATTTCTTAATACGAAAACTGAAATATACTTTTACAATGATGCTTCTTGTCAAATTGTTAATACTTTAGACCTCTATCTACAAGGCAGCGCTATAACATAAAATATTTTTCATGTATATTGAGCCCAAATGTGATGCTGTTGTCTTTATAATGGTCAGATTTGAGTGGTTCTAAATAATACTGTCTTCCTCTTACTATGCCTTTCTCTCATCCTTCCGATCCCCTTATCATTGATCTGTCTTCTTTCTTTTGGATGGCAACGTTCACGTATCAAATATTGCTGGCATCACCTTTAATCCCAACTAACTGGTTGATTTGAGAAAACAAGATATGCTCTATTGATTCCATTAGATCAAACAATGATGTCTAAGGATTCTTAATACGCATCAGTTCAGAACAGCAAGCACATTCTGAAAATACAATTCTATTAGAGACTGTCTCGGGACAATATTGCCGGAAGATCGAGAAGATGAAGTGACCAAGAGGCATCTCTTGTAGATGACAATAACCTCAGATCGATCATCTATTGCCTGGAGCTTGTTGACAGTTTCCTGCTTGCTATCCTGAAGGATTTCCATCAACTTCTATCGGTGCAAATTGGGCAACTGTTCTTGTAAGTCAGATCAGTGATGAATCATGATAGTCTTAGGTCTCATAACGTTATTTCAAAATGTAACAGCAGCTTTGGCTGTTGTTTTTACAATATTTATAGGGCACTAGTTTGACAGATCGAAAGAATGCGACACCCTATGTCATGTTCCTTCAGCGCCTTTAATTAATATTTAGTAATTAGATATTTAATTTGAATGTAATAAACACCAACACTGAGTTAAATCAACATGATTTTTCTATCATAATATAAATCAAGGTTGATTAAAATCTTCTAAGTTATAATTGTAACAACAAAATTGGCTGCTGATTACACAATTTGGTAAGGGAGTATCTGGATATAGATCCAATAAATGAAACGCCATGACTCGGGTCCTTCAGTGTCTACCATTTATATTTGTAATTAGATATATATTTGGAAAGTAATAAACATCAAATCAAATCATTATATAAATAAAGGTCGCAGACAATGTTCGTAAGTCTTACTTGATATTCCAATATAACATTTCATAGACAAGTTGTATATTCAGCAATGTCAAAACACCCTGACATGTTTAATGTAGAGCACGGTCAAATTGACATAGCTGACAAACATTATTATTCTAAACAATTTGTTAAATTATTCAATTAGCTTTACATAACAGTTTGAAAGAAAGAATGCTTGTATTGACATGAAAATACATAATGATGTTTTCTTAATACTTTTTACTTCTTCCCTATCAAAATAAGAAGGTGATCTTAACCGCATTTTGGAGACGAGATCAATCATCTTTGTGACAAGATCCCCCGCCGTAAATTGATGTTGAAATGTGTCGAAAAAGTCTATTGTCAAGATTGGTCATTCTACTAGAGGTCATTCAGACCATCCAAATCGACTTGTACCTAATTCCTTCAAAAAGAAGGTTACTGCAAAATATGAAGAGAATTTGGAGAACAATTTTAACATATTACTTTTATAAGCTTTAAAAGAAGGTTGGCTTCACTGTGACCTTACAAATGTGAAGGTCACGTAAATCAAATGGGCCGAGTGTCTTCCTAAAATACGAGAACAAAAGAATACAGTGAATGACTCTTGACATATCACACTTACAGCGTAGCATAACGAATATATACAACTTGTTGCTGTTATATATCGGTAGAGTACTAAACATCTAATACAATCAAATAAGTCAGAAATGGCCATATTTATTCAGCGATATCGGTTGAAAGGCACAGAAAGTTTCCACTGCCATTACATTACCGGAAACAACTCGACAGCTATGGTAGCAACTATTACGCCATTTGAATACATCTAGATGGACTGTTCAATCTTTGTTAATTCTGACGATCTAACATATGCTTGTCTATAAGGTCACCCAAGTGAAGTTATCAGGAAATTGCGAATTGATCAATTACATAAAGAGCCACAAAGCGGTTCAAATATGCGCAAATATAATGTGACTTGAAGAAGCATTTAATAGCTTATGACTTTTATTCTGTTTCTTGATAACAGTGTGTCGACTGGGGCATTGAAATTTTTTTTGTAATGTTTGTGATGTTTTGATTGAAATAAGCTTGTTTGAAATGATTTTTGTTTTGTCATGAAAAATATATTAACCATGTTATCATAATTTTAACAGAAATGATATGAGAAATTTAACAACACTTAAAGTTTTTCGTAAAAATTGACATTTAACTTTCTCATTAGTATTCGTAATTTGAGATTCTCTACGATGTGCAGTCAATATGTGTCATTGACAACTTAAATCAACATTGTATCATTTAAACATCCAAAGTTTAATGAATAAATGGTACCCAACTCCATTCATATTCAAAAGCCGAAACAATGTTTTGAACTTTCGAATAGTTTTTGACTGTTCCAGCAGCAAATTATTAAATGATCAATGTTAGATAAACAGTTGTAACGGCTATATATGGCGGCAATGTGATCCAAACACACATGGTGTTTGGATAATGAGGAATAAGAACGCATAACAACTAACTAACTAACAATAATTATATTGCTTTGAGGCATCTGGCACATCTAAGTTCTAAGATTAAGGACATCAAGAAAAATGGTGATTTAAAATGAAAACTATTATGCTGCCTGTGATGGTCATGAACATGTTTTGTTGTAAATATTGACAATTTCTGTTGATGACAAGTATCAATACGATGAGACAAATACCTTTAACAGAGACTCAATATATTACTGTCTGTGACCTGATAAAATGTACGAGATATAACTCATATCGATAGTTATTTAACAGGATGTCCTCATGATACATTGAATATGCTGCCATAAAGTACGAGAATTTGAGTACCTTACTTGGTAATATTTTCTTTGTTTATTGACATCCATATTGACAAGATATGTTCACAAGAGCCCACGGAAATAATTTAAAACTGAAATGAACTCACATCTAGAAAGGTGAGAATTATTTCAAGTGTTTCTTTTAACTATACAATTGATTATTTCATTAATCAAAAAAAACATTCACAGTTTTATTCCATGATCAAAGAATGAGGGTAAATACCCTTTGACCAGTTTGTGTGTGGTTTGTCCTTGACACAGACTAAATGTTGATCAATATGCAGACAGGACGACATATATATTTAACGGAGCTGTATTTTGTCAATGTCTGTGGCAAACAGAAAACTACCAGAGTATTATGATACTAATATCCCAGAATGTCCCTTTGGTACCTTAAAGTAGGTATTTTCCTCAATATGAATCCTCCATTCAATAAGCCTTCGCTGAGTTTTTCATAAATAACATAACATCATGTTTTTGCATTAAGATTTATATAGATGCCTTGATATTGAGCAAACAAATTAAACTTTTGCTATCATAACCGTATCTCGAAATCTCTTCAAACTTGAACGCACAGATCCCACACAGGGAAGCCATGTTATATTTACATATGTGAATGGCTACCTTGTGATGATGTAGAAACGTTATTAGTTCACGTGAAGACGCTTCTGCCATTGAACCAAGGCATGAATTTAAATGGACTCCATTGAAATTTATCACGTATAAGTGTGATTCCAATTCTCACCCAACAGAGGCAGATCAAGTCATGAAATTTTGATCGAGCCTGTGTTCTTATTCGCCGAGTTTGTGGGGTAGAATGGGAGATGCCTGATCGGGGGCAATCAAGAGTGCGCTGTCCTAAAATCATCAATTTTGCTACCGAATCATGGCATAGACATTGTCATGTAAACCACCTTTTCTATGCGACAAGCATTATCGTTTGCTAAAACATTTCAAATGGTTTCTAGTGAGAGTTATTTTTTCGCCAGGGGAAACTGTCGGAACCCACGGATTTGGTCTAATAAGAACAGAGACTCGATCAACATTTCATGACTTGATCTACCTATGTGGGGAGAGAATGTGTGATTCAAGATAAAATTGTAATTTATTTGTGGTGATTATCTAAATGGTTTATACTTTTGATAAGTTGCTGATTTCCAAAATTTCTCTATTACCTTAAAACGCTTTTGTGATATTTTTCTAATGGTTTATAGGCAACGTGCTCTTTTCATCATTTGACTTTGTAATCCACTTTCTCTATATCATCAACTTTTCAACAGTAATCAATCACTTCAGAAGTGAAAACACGTGTACAACATCAACGATCCATTAAATGCATAATACAACACGTTTGGCTTTAGTTGTATATGGAGTTTCTGTAGCACATTTGTAATCATTAAAATTCCTCCAAAGGCTAGCTATGCTCAGCCGGATATTAACAAAAACTCAACTTACCTTTTAAAAGGAGCATCATGGAACACAGTGTGCCAGATGCAGGAAGCACGTCGACCCAAACAGAAATTCGAACAAGGGTTTCCTATAAGATAAAACGATAAAGGGACAGGTCTATCGGGTTATTTGTTGTGGAAACGACATTCAAGGGGACATTTCAGTTCATCCATGTTATGCTATTAGGACATGATTATAACACAACCAAGTTGAAACATATAACCAGGGGTAAATTTTGGTTGATTTGATAAAGAAAAACTTAAATGAGAATTTGGTTTCTACAAAAATACCCCGATGGGACTGTCCATTTAAAATCTCTAGTGTGTTGATTTATAATCACAAGTGTAAATCATTTAGAGTTTCATTCCCTTATGAACTTCCAACTTCAATTTTAAGAGTGATCCAACTTCAAAGCTTATATTTTTGTTAATGTGTATATCTGTAACACTTCATTTTCTATTTAAGAAACATTAACAAGATGAGTTTTTTAAATATCTTCACAAGGACATGCATCACGTTTGAGCAGCATCCAATTACTCTTTTTGTAAAAATTTAAGATTTCAATAGTTGACATTTCTGAACTAGAAAAGCTCAAGGTCGGAAATTTGTATGCAGTTCAATAGTGATGTGATATGCTCAGTTAGCTTCTTGCAAATATGCTTTTATCTAGCCATGGCCATTTTCTGTATAATGAGATTTATGAACTTTATGTTTTATTAGCTTCTAGTAGGAAAAACTCCTATACGTAACAATAGTTTCATCCCTGTGAACACATTTCGAGAAGCCAGATGATTCGTGACTTACATCATGTATTACGTTTAAACAATGGCCTATACTAAGTTCTATTGGCCTACAGCAGCCATTGGAGGAAATACTCAATGTAACCTGTTATAATGAACGATATCGCGGCATATTCTGCTACGGTGAAGGATATCAGTTGACTTGTGAGCATTCACGCACTACTCAACTACTTTACATACCATTCAATCTTTCGACCATACGTACCATTGACAACAATTTGTATCTAAATGGAGAAGTCATTTGCTCATAACCCCTTGGATTTATCAGTATTCAAAAGATTATTATACCCCCGCCTTACAGCGTAAGCGGGGGTATATAGCGTTCATTCTTTCCGTCCGTCCGTCCGTCTGTCCGTCTGTCCGTCCGTCCCAAAACTTTGTGCGGAGCAGATCTCCAAAACAATGCATGCTAGCCTCATCAAACTTCATACACATGTCAACCATGATCCCTAGTTGTGCCTTTTGAGGGTTAGAACTCTTTCTGAATTTTCATTTTTGCGGTTTCCATGGAAACGTGACTAAAAAGTGACTCTTTGAGGAAGTCGTTTTGTGCGGAGCAGATCTCCAAAACTATGCATGCTAGCTTCATCAAACTTCATACAGATGTCAAACATGATCCCTAGTTGTGCCTTTTGAGGGTTAGAACTATTTTTGAATTTTCATTTTTGCGGTTTCCATGGAAACGTGACTAAAAAGTGACTCTTTGAGGAAGTCGTTTTGTGCGGAGCAGATCTCCCAAACTATGCATGCTAGCTTCATCAAACTTCATACACATGTCAACCATGATCCCTAGTTGTGCCCTTTGAGGGCTAGACCAACAAATTATTTGTATTTTGTGCGGTTTCCATGGAAACATGACTAAAACAGTGACTCTTCGACAAAGTCTTTTGTCCGGAGCATATCTCCCACATTATTCATGCTAGCTTCACCAAACTTCATACACTTATCAACCATGATCCCTAGTTGTGCCTTTTAAGGGTTAGACCAACAAATTATTTTTATTTTTTGCAGTTTCCATGGAAACATGACTGAAACAGTGACTCTTCGACCAAGTCTTTTGTCCGGAGCATATCTCCCACACTATTCATGCTAGCTTCACCAAACTTCATACACTTATCAACCATGATCACTAGATGTGCCATTTGAGGATTAGACCATCAAATTGTTTAAATTTTTGGAAACATGACTAAAACAGTGATTCTATGATAAATTACTTTGTCCTGAACATATTTCATGAAATATTTCATGAAATATACATCTCAGCTGCACCAAATTTGCTACATATGTCAATCGTGATTGCTGGATATGCCTTGTGAGAGTTAAACGATATATATGAATTTTCTGTGGTTTCTTTGGAAAACATAACTTACAAAGTGACTCAACAAAAATAATTTTGTCCTCAGTGCATCTTGTAGAATATTCATGATAACTACCTCAAATTTGAAAGAAAGATCAACCATTATCTCTAGATGTACCCTTTTAAATGTAAAACCTATTAATGAATTCGGTATTTGGGTTTCAGTTGAAAGAAGACTTACACAATGACTTACTGTATACTCAACTATCACACTTTAACCAATATTAATCAGTTTTACTATTTGAAATTCTTTGAAAGTGGGGAGCGGGGGTATGTGAGCTTTGCTCGCTTCTTCACTTGTTGTGTAAATAACTATATTATAACTGTAAATAAAACATTTTAAACATGTCTCAATTACTGGAAAATAATTTGATAAAATAGAAAGATACGAAATGAAAATATATGAAATAAATGCTCTACATGTATAAACGATAAATATATAAGTTTCTTGGACACTAATATTATAAAAAAAGAAACGTTATCAGTTGAAACAGACCAAACGGTTTTGGGTGTTTTTCCAGTAAATGATCTTGCTTAAACAGTTTGAGTTAGACTTAGTTTTTCTATTCTTAGCTGTTTCGATTCCAAATATTTGTCAAAACTAAAGGTCAATACTTCCTATTCAAATATTTTACAAGCCACATCATATTTTAAAGTTAAATGCATATTCACAGCTTTGATGTTGATGTTATCAGTCTATCTCACTGTGAATAATTTTTTAAAAAGTCCTTGAATTGATGTCAAAAATACGAAAATGAATTGTTCCAATTGAAAGACAATGTATTTTAACTAAATGAAGCAGTTATAAATCGAACATGTAATGAAAGTTCAGCCATGCGATTATTTATGGTTACTTAAAATAAATTAAAGGTGTTCACACAAAAATGGCAGCCAATGGACCTTATGTGAATCGTTATGATTTGTTCTCTGGCTATAGGTGATTGGTTTGTGAAATGTGATTTTTGACACTTTCAAAATAATACATTTAACATTTACGTACAATTATCAGCTAAAAACTTGAAATAGAAAATGATCCAAAAACGAGTTACTGCCCCTAAACTGGGCAGATTTAGATTTAGTTTCGCGTCAATTGTAACAGAATCGATAGTGTGATCGCAAACGATTTTAATTTATGAAAATTGTGGCCAAAAGGGATATTCTTATAACTGAAAATACAAATGTATTATTGTAAATGATTTGGTCATCTTTCCCGAAAAAAAAGCAAACTAATAGTACGTTTTTGAGTAAACGTCATTATTTGTACTTACCGTCGACGACTCACCGTAGCCCATTGATTGCCTATCAATTATCTCTCGACCCATAACACAGAAAAAACAAAACGGGAGTTACCTGCTCATCCCCGCCGCGCCACCTATGGTCATGTGACCTGAACCTCATCCAACCTACCTGGAGCCAGTGAACGCTAGAGCGAACCTTCTCGCAGGAGGGGAGGCATGGGTGGGAAATTAAGATTGGTGAGTCGTCGACGGTAAGTACAAATAATGACGTTTACTCAAAAACGTACTTTTATTTAACGTACTCTACCGTCTCCGACTCACCGTAGCCCCGACTACCACAGAGGGTGGAGGGCTGCGAGAGCAAGGCGGCAGGAGAGCAGGTACTCCACCCACTATCGTCTAGCTAAAGGTGGGTGCACAGGTGCCCTGCTAAGGAGGGAAGCCCGCCCCGACTCAGAAGAAAGAACAACCGAGACACGGAGGTGCGATGCGAAGTTTACTGGTTAAAACAACAGAACGCAACCCAGGACCTAACGGTGAACTGCGACCCCTCTGGGGGGAGCAGAACCCGCAGATCGGTGCTGTGCAACACCTGTGGCCCTAGCCTGGCCACGCCCGTGAGGTCTACCGTGGACAAATCTCGGCGGTAATGGTTAGCGAAAACCATGCCAGACTTCCAGATACAGTCCGACATGTTGTCTACTACAGCTATATTGCTGTAAAAAGCCGTGGGGGTTAGCACGAGCTGGCGGAGCTAACTCCTTGGCTTGTAGGCATCAAGGATAGCGGACCGCAGATAGACGCCGAGGAACCATTTGTCTATCTCCTTCATGCTACGCTGGGAGTGAGGTAGAATTAGTCTCCTCCCCCGGAGCGAACGCGTACGTTCCGCATAACATGAAGAGCTCGGACCTCGGACCGGACAGAGGAGTCTGTTCTCCTCGTCCGTGGGGGAGACTGAACCTGAAAGGGCGGGAATGTGAAATACCCTGCCCCGTTCATCCGACCCCTGGTTCTTGCATACGAAATTCAGAGCAAGTCCCAAATCAGCTTGAAGCGCGTGCAATTATGAGATCCTGGCGGCCGAAGCCAAGGTCACCAGGAAGGCGTTCTTTACCGTCAGTCGGGGAATGAAGGACTCCGTCAGGGGCTCGTAGAAGTCCGAGCACAAGTGCTCGAGGACGACCGCTAGATCTCACTCGGGAGGTCTAGACTTGAGCCGCCTGTCCTCCAGACGGTAAGTCCTGATCACCTCCTTAAAGACGGAGATGTCCACAGAGGAGTCCCGCTTCCGCAGAACCGACCTGGTTGCAGCTAGGTGGGTGTTAATAGAGGAGGCCTTAAGCCCCCTCTCCTCCCGGAGATACACTAAGTACTCCGCCACCTGGGGGTCGTCACTACCTGGACGTCCCAGCCCTTGTCAGCACAGAGGGTGGCAAATGACCTCCACTGTACGTCGTACGACTTGCAAGTGGAGCCAAGCTGGGTGGAGGAAACCGCGGCTACAACTTCCTGCGAGTAGCGCGCACGTTTCATCCCCTTTGGAGACAAACCAACAGTGAAGATCCAGTGCTTGCGGGTTTTCGAGCACCCGTCCGCTTGACTCGCTCACTAAGAGATCCAATCTGAGAGGAATGGGGATTGGATCCCCCTGGCCCAACCTCCGAAGAGGTACGAACCACGGCCTCGCTGGCCAGAAGAGAGCTATCAAGATCAGCCTGATCAACCGTGTTGCCTCAAACTTCATCACCACTTGAGTGAAAAAGCTCGGGGAGGGAAAGCGTAAGCGCCCATCCCCTCCCATCTGAACGACAGAGCGTCTAAGCCCCACGACCCCACAAGCCGCTGTCGGGGTGTCCGAGTGCACTAGTAGCACTTGGCCCCACAGCAGAGCAGACAAGTGACATATTACCAGCCTAATAGCTTCCATCTCCAGCTCGTTGTGGTGGCGCGTGCGCTGGACCGACAACCGGAGCCCAGCCGTCTGTTCCCTTCCAAGGAGGGCGCCCCAACCCGCGTGGAAGCGTCCGTGAAGAGATGGGCGGTCGCCAGGGGGGGGTCTGAGTGGAACGCCTGAAAACACGTTGGCCTGCACCCTCCACCAGGCTAGGCGAGGGACGAGCCGCTGGGGCAGCGGGAATGCGTGTCTGCACACTTCCTCCCTGACGTGAGGGTTGAGAAACCCCCAACGAGGCCTCAGCTCCAGCCGAGGACTGCGGGAGAGAGGTGGTAACTGACCCCGTCGTCCAGGTCCAGGAACTGTACGTCGAGATGGAGAAGTAATTGGACAACTGGCTGGCTCACTCTGGTGAAACCCACGGAGCGACCGATATCCCGAACGGGAGCTCGTTCCACTGTTAGTGGCGCCCCCTCCTGTCCCCAGGACGAAGCAGAGGAACTTGCGGTGTTCCCGAAAAGTGGGAATATGCAAGCACGCGTCCTGAAGATCCAGGGATATCATCCAGTCCGATTCCTTCATAAATAGCAGTACTGACAAAGAGGGCGTTGGCTGACCCCGAGATTGCCTGGAGATTACTACGAACCTCGACAGGGAGGCTGGTCCGACTGAGGAACCCGTCCCTGCGTAGGTTGGTGATCCCCGCCGAGATACGTCCCTCGCTTAGCATTACCTGCACCAGGCCTCCCGCCACGGAGCCGAACGCGTGGTAGAGGGTCGGAGCCCCATTCTCCATCTCTGCCTCTCTGGCGAAGGCCGTCATCCCTTGCAGGCGTGAGCGACAGAGTTCACGTCTTGGCGTCCGAGACGTGGTGGCCAGCGGAGGGGGCGGCGACCCGTCTGATATCCTCGTCCAAGACTGGAGGATTGAGAGGGATAGGGGGGGACGCTACTGATATGGTGGACCGCTGACGGTCCGTCAGAACAAGGGGAGGAATAAGCCTACCCGGCGCAGCAGCCGAGATCGACAGGCTGAAATCTTCTATGGCCGTGTCGCACAGCCGATGAGGGGGAAAGGCCTGTCTCTGCATCGTGAGGCCTCCTCCTCACAGAAGGATTCCAGACGAGCCCATTTGCCAGGGGGCAGGGATTCGTTCACCTCCTGTAGAAAACTTGTCCCATTCCACCCCCGCGTCCATCTTATCTGCCGCGTCCGAACCCGACGTGCTTCGAGGGTTCGTCGTGTCCATGAACTGGTGGTCCGAGTGAACTGGTGACACGGCGGGGGTGGACGTGTCACTGGGGGAGACCTCCGGGGAGCGGAGCGTGACCCTACGGCCGGAGTGAGGAGGAGAGGGGGGTGACTCGTGAGTGGAACCCTCACTGGAGGGGGGAGTCTTCTCCCCCAGTACGCTAGCGGGGGAGCGGCCCCCCTGGCATCTAACATCCCCGTCACCATGTCCTTGACATACGCAACCAATTGCATGGAGAAGGCCGACTGATCGAAGGACCTCGGTCCTCCAACTTCTTCTTCCTCTCTTCGATTCCTTCCGGACGCGAAGGATCGACTTGCGGAAGGTGACGGAAGGAACTAAAGAGGAGCAGTGGTGAGCCGATAGACGAGGGGAAGGGAACTGGCTTCCGTCTGAATCGTTCATCGTTCAACCGCCTCGAACTCCCTCGTATCCTCCAAAATGATGAGTCCCTCCGGAGGGGAGGTGATGGTGGACGAGGCCGACGGGTTCCCGGAGCTTCGCACATACGGCGTTTCTCTCACTCCTCCTTAAGGCCTGGAGATAGGACTTAACCGCTCCCGGATAATGAGACTCTCGCTCTTCACACCTGTTGCAAGGAGCATGCGGAGGTGCAAGAGCGACAGAGGGAGAGGAGGTCATGTGTCCCCGATTCCCTTAGTCCACATCGCCCACAGAAACCAGGGTACATCGCTGACAGACAGACAAACAAAACAACCAGAAATGTTTAATTACATCTCACTCGCACAAAAAGAAAACCTGTACAAGGAGAGCACATATACATGCCCTGACGATACTCTGGTTCGCCCGAGTCACTCACGGGTGAGTGAAGGCGGAACGTAGACCGAGTAAGACGGAGAGAACTGGGATCTCACTCGCCCGTGAACCAACCAAGGTGAATCCCGCCAGGGGCTCGGCAACTTGGTCTTCAGTAGAGAACTGTTCTACACGCAGTCAGGTTGGGTGCAATGCTACATTGAAAGTCAGTGCAGTACCACCCATGGCTGCTAGTACCAGCCGATGCTCGCAGGTTTCACCGCAATGCATAGCCACAATAGTGTTGCAGGCTTCATCCCTGCAATAATACTAGCAGCCGCGATATAAGTGAAATACTCTTGAAAGCGGCGATAAACCCCACATCACCTCACCAACCGAGGTTGACCCGTCACTCGCCCAACGGCCCAAGGCGGAGTGAAGTCGACCCAAAACGGAGACCGACCAGTCACTCACATGCGTCCCTCGCCAGACGGACCAAGGCGGAGTGAAGCAGGGCAATTGGT
Organism: Steromphala cineraria; assembly: GCA_916613615.1. Lineage (NCBI taxonomy): Eukaryota > Metazoa > Mollusca > Gastropoda > Trochida > Trochidae > Steromphala > Steromphala cineraria. The sequence goes on from OU744721.1 coordinate 25,721,012, forward strand.
ACTAAGACGGGGGACGGACCAGTCCCTTACTTCCGTCCCGGTCAGTCAGCCCATTACCGGCCACGCGGAGCACGTGACAAGTGGGGGTCCCAATCGCCCGTAAAACAACAAAGGTTGACCCGTCACTCACCAGACGGATCAAGTCACCGTGCGTAGCGAAGCGAAAGGAGTGGCAAGGTGAGACGGAGTAAGGCGGAGAATCCAATCAGTCGCCGAAGCGAGGTTAGTCCGTCTCAGGCGGAGCGGACATCCCACGTACCTCCGCCACTCACCAGTACGCTGTTCTAGGTACCCTGTCACTCACCAGATGGACCAAGACGGAGCGAAGCGAAGCAATCGCGTACCAAGACGGAGGACGGACCAGTCACTCCCGTCAGTCACTCGCCAGACAGACCAAGGCGGTGCGAAGCATTGTCGTACCGAGACGGAGAACGGAGCAGTCACTCCCGTCAGTCACTCTCCAGACGGACCAAGTCGGCTAGAAACAAGGCAACCACGTACCGAGACCGAGGACAGGCCAGTCACTCCCGTCAGTCACTCGCCGGACGGACCAAGGCGGAGCGAAGCAAACGCGTATCGAGACGGAAGACGGACCAGTCATTCTCGTTAGTCACTCTCCAGACGGACCAGGTCGGCTTTTCTATCTCTCACTATGCCTTTCTTTCCGTCTTTTCTCTCATCCTTTCGATCCCTTTCTCCCTGATCTATCTACTCTCTTTTGGATGGCAACATCCACGTGTTTAATAACTGAAATATTGTTCAAAACACGTTAAACACCAACTCATTCACTCACTCACTCGGCTTGAATCGAAGCAAACGCGTACCGAGACGGAGGACGGACCAGTCACTCCAGTCCGTTACTCGCCAGACGGACCAAGTCGGCTTGAAGCGAAGCAAACGCGTACCGAGACGGAGGACGGACCAGTCACTCCCGTCAGTCACTCGCTAGACGGACCAGGGCGGAGCGAAGCGAAGCACTCGTGTGTCGAGACGGAGGACGGAACAGACACTCCCGTCAGTCACTCGAAGCGAAGCAACCGCATACCCAGACGGAGGACGGATTGTCAATCACGACCGTTACTCGCCACGCGAACCACGTGCGAATCAACTCACTCCAGCCGGGGCGGACGTGAAGAGTCACAAGGTACGTCGCTGACGCTACCTGCAATCGACCCACTAGCCAAGCGAGGGTCAAAGGTCAGATACCCGGGGGTGTGCTGCCTATCAACCGAGAAGCACGAGCGCGCACGTGCAATCCAAGCTACACGACCCGAGCAGGGACGCGCGATACCAAGAGGCTTGCCTGTCCCACGGGCAGAAAACCAACAACCCACCTCCAAATAGCAATTTGGAGAAGGTTGACAGGAGGTAAGAGAGGAGTTCTCTTATCCCCAAGATAAAGGAATCGAGAAATAAGGTCTACAAACTTTAATACTTAGACAAGGCAAGATAACTTCGAGAGAGCTCAGAGTCACAACCGATCACTGAGCGACAGGAAGTTGGAATGAGGTTCAGGTCACATGACCATAGGTGGCGCGGCGGGGATGAGCAGGTAACTCCCGTTTTGTTTTTTCTGTGTTATGGGTCGGGAGATAATTGATAGGCAATCAATGGGCTACGGTGAGTCGGAGACGGTAGAGTACGTTAAATAATATACATATTTGTATTATTCAAGCATATATTTACATTTGAGAATTTTTATGAAACAATACAGATCCTAGTGTTGCTACTGTAAAAATCGATTGAAATGAAGAAACATTGAATTGGTCGAAAAATTACACTAGTGGGATTTCATGGCATTTAATCCAATTGAAAATAGTAAATTTTACAACAAATTCCACACATTTGAGTTGAAAATTTGACACAGCATTTCACTTTTGAAAATCACTTAGAACATGTTTTTGAATGCATTTAGATTGCCATAAACATTCTTGCAACCTTAATTTATTGGGGATTTATTATTTGACACTGGCATTTGAAACATTGATCTCTTTAAATGGCAATTACATCACATTGAGAAAATGACTTGACATCAATAAATGTTATCAGTTTTAAAACTCACTATTGACGATAGACTTTATTTAGGATCTTAAATCGAACTAAGAACTCTTCAAATAATATTCATGTCAGTAATAGAGAAGTGACCTGGCAACACCATTGATTTTCTTTTTTTAACCGGGGCTTGTTATGCACTCTTTTCTCATCGCATATCAATACTGGTGTTTTAATGATCAAACTAGTGACAAGATGGCGGTATTTCCGTTAAAGGGGCAGGAACACCTTTTTTGATAATTTTGTATTTTACAATTTCCACTGATAATTGTAAGTTAATGCTAAATGTATTTTGTTGACAGTGTCAAACATCTCATTACACAAGCCAATCATCCATAGTCAGAGGACAAAGTGTGAAGATTCACATAAAATCCATTGGTGGCCATTTGGTGTGAACACCTTTAATTCATTTTGTGTAAGAAAAAGGAATTGCATGGCAAACTTTACGTTATATAATTTAATTATTACTTCTCAATTTAGTTTTAATATGTAGATACCCCTCTGTTACGCATGTTATGGTTTGTATAAGAAGACAATCACGTAAAGAACATGTTTCAAACAGTAATTGTAATTCTGATTTGCTGTGTTAGTAATATTACAGAAAGGTTTCACGTTTTGGGCATTATTTTTCCTCAACATGTTTAAAAAACATTTGTTTTCAACTCTGATTCAAGCAGATGTTTATCATACTCTCAAGAAAATGAACATTGTGCTAATGAGGTTGGGTTTGTTTACTCTTTAGTGTTTATTAGTGCAAATATCAATAAATTTGGGTTTCGTTTGTGTATTAGTCAGGTTAATCAGCACCATTGACAAAGGATGACCCATTGGCAATGTTTAAGTTACCATTTTAAACCGGAAATTCGTTTTTTTTTATTATTAAGTGAACGACATTCTCTCCCCACAGAGGCAGATCAAGGCATGCAATGTTGATAAAGCCTCTGTTAAAAACTAGTGTCCAAAATAAACGCTACCTAGTTTTCAACGTCGTCCAAAACAAAATTGTATTACCTAACTAAGTGTAATTTAAGTGTTTCTGACAGGCATACGTTTGTATGTCTTGGCCACAAGTATGCACAATTTCATTCTTCAGGAAAAGATACTTTTGATTTTTAGATCTTCAAACGCACATGGGGTGCATCAATTGCAATTATGTCTCCCCCCGAAGGGTCGGGAGACATATTGGTTTTAGCTGAGTTCCCGTCGGCGTCGGCGTCGGCGTTGGCGTTGGCGTTGGCGTCGGCGTTCCCATTTCGTTTCCGGAGAAGAACTCTAAAACTATGTGACCAATCGTCACCAAACTTGGTATACTGTCTCTCCATATCATGTAGATGTGCCTTTTGGAGGTTATAGATTTAAAAAAAAAAAAAAAAATTATTTCCATGGCAGCAATTTGGACTTAGTCTTTTTCAAGGATAGTGTTCGTTTCCGGAGCAGATCTCTAAAACTATGTGACCGATCATCACAAAAAACTTGGTATACTGTCTCTCCATATCATGTAGATGTGCCTTTTCAAGGTTATAGATTTTTTTTAATTTAATTTTTTTTATTTCCATGGCAACAATTTGGACATAGTCTTGTTCAAGGGTAGTGTTCGTTTCCGGAGCAGAACTCTAAAACTATGTGACCGATCATCACAAAAAACTTGGTATACTGTCTCTCCATATCATGTAGATGTGCCTTTTGGAGGTTAGAAATTTTTTAAAATTTTATTTTTTTATATTTGGCGCATTTGAGGAAGGGGGAGACATCTGTTTTTACGGGTAAAAACACTTTCTAGTTTCAATTTGTTTTTTGCACATAATTTTCGTCATTTCAGTTTAAAATTAGTAAAATATGGAATTTAGGTAAGAAAACATAGTTGTCGATATGATTCATTTTATTTGACCTAAATTCATTGACGCGTCATTGCTCTAGAACGTTTAAAAACAAGCAAAATTGTTCAATTTCTCTCTGCTATCTCTCCTAGTTAAGGAGATTCCAAATCGATGATTTTTTTAAATGCGTGTTTCTCGCGAACATGAAAAGATAGTTTTTCAGAATTAGTTAGTTGATTTCTGAGGAAATGATAAAACTATGTTTTAGTCGCATCAATCTGCAGTGGGTTGAGTTATTTAGCGTTTTGTATGGTAGTGTTTCTTTGGAACACTATAGTTTATTATGCCGACTTTGTGGGAAAGAATGAGAGATGTCTCATTGGAGGCAATCAAATGTAGTTTTGCAATCAGCGACGCTATTCTAAAATCATAATTTTGTCAACAGAATCATGGCAAAAGCATTTTGATACGAACCACCCTTTCCATGCGTTGTCATTTGATTGAGAAATTCAAATGGATTGTGGTGCAATTTTTTTGACCCACGGATTTCGGCGTAATAGAACAGAGGCTGTGTCAACATTTCATGACTTGATCTGCCTCGATCTGTGGGGAGAGAATGAGTGGACAGATGGGGTCATAATTTGAAAGTCCCATGTTCTTAAATTTCGGTTCAAATATTCGATAAAGGGTATCTTGTAAAACAATTCAACACAATTACATTGACTTGGTGCAAATGAACTTTGGCCTGAAGATCACATTTACAGTTTTTCTTAGAGACGTTTTTAAAAGATTTTTCGAACGTTTAAACCTTCGTAATGGTTAATGACCTGCCTAAAATGATAGGGTCAACCGATAGTAATGAGATACAAAAATGTTAACACAAAATTAATTAACTTATGTAGTAAAGTTTCAACATTATAGGTCGTTTTCGCAATGCTAGGATGCCTCCAAGACATGCACATTTTCAGGAGTACAAAAACAGCAAAATTAACCATTACAGAACATATTTTTATTTTATGAACTTTAAAGAGTAAACATTGAAGTATCTAGAAAAGATTCAATCAGAGCATAACAACCGTTTTTAATGTTTTTTAAATAGAAAATAATAACGCTTTGAAAATAAAATGTCTCTGGTGTTACAATCCTAAATTTCATTTTAAACATCAAAATTTGTTTTTCCTCCTTTCAGTTTTTAGGATAAAAGGAATGATCATGCCATTTTAGAAATTTTCTAATTCATTTTTTGTTGATAACCATAATATGCTAAAATGATGAAAAAAAACAGTAACACCACAGACATTGGTAAATAGATACATCTCTGGTTTAACCTTTTCTTATTAATATATCTATATGTTGAGTTTGATTAAATTCTTTATGTCTAAACTAAGTATCCGGATGAACACAAAGTATATATATGGATATTTTATCTTTTAAATACATTTGTTGAGTATATAAAAGAGAATCTGAGAGTGCATTTTCTGTGGTGTTACTGGATTTTGTCTGTGGTGTTACTGAATTTTGTCTGTGGTGTTACCATTGAACCAAATTATACAACTCGCAAGCGCGCAGCAAGCTATATTAGATAATAGCACAATTACCAACATCCTGGAATGATTCAACGTTAACATTAATGAAATAACATTTGCCTAATATCATTTTAAATGATAATGAAACATAATTTTTGGAATAAATGTCTCTGGTGTTACCTGTCTGTGGTGTTACCTTTGTGCAATATTATCCAAATTTTCGGAATAGATATGTGGGTAACTTTGTCAAACAGATTATTTATGAACAAAACATAACGTTGTTCTGTCAGTGGATATATTTACAAAAATAGAACTGTGTTCATTACTGTTTTTTTGTCTGTTGTGTTACTAACGTTTTGTCTATGGTGTTATAGTAAATTAGTTTGCAACAATTTATTTTAGGTGCATCATTTTAACAAATTTATCTCACAATTTGTCTATGGTGTTACTAAAATGGGTCTATGGTGTTACCATGTTTGATGGTAACACCAGAGACGGTAACACCATAGACAAAAACTTACATTTTTCCATTTGAATGAAATGATGAAACAGTGTTTGGCGATTGTTTCCATGTTTGTAGACATTCCCATAACAAAAATAAAAAATTATTATTGCATCGTTTTGCTAAAATGCTTGGTAACACCACAGACATTTAAGGTTATGAGTTTCTAATCACATCTCTTCATCAGCAACTTTGGAGTCTTTCCCTCTTTAGTACCTCTCAAACCTCATGGCACCCTGTCAACCCTATGACAAGAAGTGAAATCATTGCCAAATATGGGTTATACCCTTGAAAGGGAACATTTATTGCCCACTTTTATATGTTGGTAACACCAGAGACATGAACTCGAGGGACAGGCATATTTTTGTCACAAAAAGTACTCAAATAATAGAAATGAAATAGGTTTTAACCAACAATGCATTCTTACAAGTTCATTTTGTATCAAAACATGTAAATATATACCTAAAAGCAATTACAAATAGATTTTCTAAGCTTTTGAATATTAGCAGTTGGTGTGTGGGACAGCAAAAATTTAGTATTTTGTTGCATTTTAGTGAAAAAAAAAATCATTGAAAAACACAATATTAACACCGGTTAAGCCATCAACAGGTTAAAAGTAGGTGTTTACAAGGATATGGAAGTTTTTCGAAGATAAAACAATACATTTATTTACAAAATCTTCGGGACAAGAATTGTACCCTTTTCATGAGAATGACCCATTATATATTGCACTAGAATACGTGAAAACACTTAAAGGGGCAGTAGCACGTTTTTTGGGGAATATAAGGTGATGTCAGGAAAATGAAAATTAATGGTTGAACTTCCAATTGAAAGGAAATGTATTTAAACTAAATGAAGCAACACTAATTCAAATATATATAACGTATAGTTTAGCCATGCGATTCCTTTTTCTTACACAAAATGAATTAAAGGTGTTCACAAAAATGGCCGCCAATGGATTTTATGTGAATCTCCATACTTTGTCCTCTGACTATGGATGATTGGCTTGTGTAATTTGATTTTTGACACTGTCAAATTAATACATTTAGCATTAACTTACAATTATCAGTGAAGTATTTAAAATATAAAATTATCAAAAAACGTGCTACTGCCCCTTTAAGGTCCCCAGCTGTATATTTCTAAGAGGGAGGTAGAGCGTTGGTGTTTAGCACCGCTTGGGCGATATTTCAGCCATTAGTGTCGTTTTTGTTATATATACAATATTTGAAATAATTTCCCTAATGTTCGTAGAGTACCCTTTTCAAAACAAGTGTTGTATTGATTTCCTAAAATGTTTATCAACACAAAATTAAATCTTCACAATGGCATCAAGATTGGCACCGTTTTCCATTCATCCTGAACAAATCAATATCTTACAATTCGAACTTCTGGTTTATGACAACGAGCTATCAGTCCTTTTATCTTCTTTCTTCCAAAACAATTACGGGGAACATGACAAATACATCGTAATGACTGCGTAAATTTTACTACACAGTAAAAAACTGAAAATAAGGCATGAGTGTATTGGTAATATATATTACAGATTACATCCCACTTAGACAACGTTGTCCATGGCAACCATTAAGACAGTGTCCTGTTAATTATCGATATGGGACCAAAGAGTACTTTTATATGTTGCAAATACACTTTTATTAATCTTCCTTTGACAAAATAAAACATTTTATCAATGACATAGACATGGAAGTATAATAATGAAATAAACGACCCCAGAAAACAGATTATAATGCTTATACATATTGACCGATTTGACGGGTTTTATAGAACTGACAAAAACAATAAATGAACATACGTTATGATTTAAGTTGACCACAATTTTCATGATGATGATTTTCACTTTAGCTGATGATTTAAAGAAATACTTTGATACATAATGCGCTTGTTGAATAACTAACTAATAAATATCTCGCTATTCCAATGTTCAAGGTACCTTAACATGAAAAATAAAACTAACGCTGATGGGTAGGTGGTTATGACAAATGCTCATTATTTCAACTGATTCTCTCCCCAAAGAGGCAGATCGAGGCCTGAACTGTTGATGCAGCCTCTGTTATATTACGCCGAGTTTGTGGGATAGAATGGGAGACGCCTGGTTGGAGGCAATCAAACTTATTTGTGCAATCAGCGATGCTGTTCTTAAATCATCATTTTGGCTACTGAATGATGGTAAAGGTATCGTGATATGAACCACCCTTTCCATGCGAGAAGCGTTTTCATTTGATAAAAAATTTCAAATGGATTGTGATGCGGGTTTTTTCCACGGAACCCATGGATTTTGGCGTAATAGAACAGAGGCTAAATCAACATGACTTGATCTGCCTCTGTTGGGAGAGAATGCATCATCTGCTGTGTCAGTGTTTTTTATGCCATTCAAATCACTAAGTCGGATTCCTCTATCAGCTTTCAATACTTCACTGACTGATTCAATATCATCAACTGTATCATCAAGAAATTCAGATGGGTTGTGGTGCAATGTTTTTCCGCCAGGGGCAACTACCTGAACCCAGGGATTTCGGCGTAATAGAACAGATGCTATATCAACATTTCATGACTTGATCTGCCTCTGTGGGGAGAGAATGACATGATAATGGCCAACAATTTTGGTAATTTCATGAATGCAATGACAGGAGTAGATAGTGAACAAGCTGTATCACTGGTACCATTGCTTGGGCAAACAACATGTCAACAATTTCTGTATATATCTATGCATTGCTTAGGTATTTCTCCCACTATTCAAATAGTTACAGAACATAAATATAAATACATTAAAGGGGCAGAAGCACGTTTTTAGTTGGAATATACGGTGATGTCATGAAAATGAAAATTAATGGTTCCAATTGAAAGAAACTGTATTTAAACTAAATGGAGCAGTAATAATTCAAATATATAACGTAAAGTTTAGCCATGCGATACCATTTTCTTACAAAAAATTAATTAAGGTGTTCACACAAAAAATGGCCGCCAATGGATTTTATGTGAATCTTCATACTTTGTCCTCTGACTATGGATGATTGGCTTGTGTAATGAGATTTCTGACACTGTCAAATTAATACATTTAGCATTAACTTACAAGTATTAGTGGAAATTTTAAAATTTAAAATTATCAAAAAACGTGCTACTGCCCCTTTAATTAAACCTAATCGTTTGCTATTATTGACATTATGATTTGGCCAACCTTCATTTAAAAAAAGAAACAAAAACATTTTAAATGTTTTGATTGGGTGTTTTTTGACGAAATGATTATTTAGAGAGATTTTGCAACAATCCATTTACCATTTAAACAAGTTAGAGCTCATGTCAAAAACTCATTCATCAACATGAAGCTTTTTACTTTCGATGAATATACAGAGATGGTTACATGAACTGTTACCATATTAACAAAATTATAGTTGTCTATTTATCACTTTTCCATCGATCGCTGGTACTGAATATACTAGTTCTATTGAACATGATAGATACATGTTGGAATTTAACAATGTTGACAATGTATTCCTAAGTTTCTATTGGTTAGAGGTTATTGGCTAAATATTTTTGAAAAATACCGAATTTTTTGTCCAAACTATTTTCACTCTTTACATTCGCTTATCTTTTAATTCCAAATAGTCAATTTTACTAACAACTCTGAAACATTATCTGTAAATCTCACAGTAGAATAATTGTTACCATAACCCTAATAAAGCAAAGCGACAACTTGCCTGTTATATTAATAGCCGGATACAAAGTTATCGATCTGCCGTCATGTTACTTTGATAAGTGAAACTGCAGACTACTAAAGTAGAGATTTGTTCATGTTTATCTTCCTTCTGTGATCTGATGGTGATGAACCATGTAATCAGAAGCACGTTTATAAGTATCAATTATGCACAACGAGCCTCTACTGTTTTTATTATCTCGTTTACTGCAAACAAGTTCCCCTTTTCTTGTGATATGATTAAGTACTACTTTGTTATAATGCCATACGTTGAATATGAATATTCTCTTTGAGCTTACAATCTAACTACCTGTCACACGATGTTATTTTTGCCTAAACTGAAAAAGAAGGTATAAATAAGATACTCAAATACCTGATACATCTACAACCTGACATATCTCTTATGCCGTCATAGGTAGTTCTAATCCACCTAATCAAAAGCATTATTTCAAATCAAACCCGTCAACTCAATCATGCATAGTTTTACTTCATATAGTTACATATCCCTCTTTTATAATTTTCTGAGCGATGTAAATGGAAATGCCCCCTGTAAGTGTTTTTTTCGAAAATCATTCAAATGGTACAAATAATGTTAATTGCATAAAGGGTGGACATAATATGCCAAGACTGGAAACAATTGTCCCTCTCTATCTATCTGCAAATACCAATGTCAGATTCATTTCACACACAATATCCTATCTAGAAACTGACAATTCGATGTACAGACTAGGAAAACTGAATAAGACATTCATTTATTTCTGTCCCTCTGTCCACAATATTGATACATTTGTCACGACCCGAAGTGATGAAAGGTTGACCCACTGGTAAAAGAAAGGTTAATGGTACGTTACCTTCATTGATTGCAGTATCACGCATCTGGAATTGGGAATAAAACTGTTTCCTGAAACTAAAAAGTCATCCTTAAGAAAGCAGAGATATTTTAATACATGTTTCTCAGATCAAATTGTTGGTCCTATATACTCTTTCTATGCTGACCTCTGATATATTTTAAGCACTTTCCTTTATCATAATATCTCAAGCACGATGAATTTTAATAGAAACTAGCTTCCTCAAAAAACCTTTATATGTTCATGGCCATTAGCGAAACATTTGACTGAAATGACATTAGTGTAGTTGCGCAATTCGTACGAAAGTATTGCAATTGCAAAAGTTTAGGTTTATGCTCTACTGTATTTAAGCGACATAAAGGCATCATATGTTAATTTATGACGTATTCCATAAAAATAGTAGTTCGCAAAATAGGGGTGGTAGTTCAACGTATATGCATTGCTTAAGGGCTACCTTTGCACAAAGGATGGGCTGCGAATTAATTGCTAGTTTCATAACTTTCTGGCAAGCATTTTATCTATTAGCAGATTATTTTACCCATATATACTTTAGACGAGTTACTTCTTGTTGGACAAACGAATTTATTTCATTACAATCTAAAACATTGTGCTCATGGTTGAAATGTTGCCCAAGCGGCGTTAAAGATTAACTCACTCACTCACTCGCTCTACAAAACATGTCTTAGGTTATGTTAGGTAACGAGCAACAGAACCATTGTTAAAGTCGTCGCAATTGTGAACTGATGCCCCGACAATTTACTTCGACTCTTTAACTTACAACCGTGATTCCATATCCCTTTTTTGGACACGCCTCCGAACATTTAACTGCATTTAATCGCGATTAATTAAACTTCAGACAACTGAATGCTGGTCCAATTTCAATTGATATAATCATATATGCATCTCTTCTTTGTATTGCGTAATACGATGTGACATTATCTTTCAAAATGAATCATTAATTTATAATGGATACATTTTTTTAAACTGTTTGTCAAACAAAAGTAAAAACCTGATCTTTGAATGTTCATTTTCCATTCAAATTTAATTATGATTAAATTGAATTAAAGTGTGGAATTTCAAATATAATTACTTCGTGTAAGTGCTGTTTATAGTACAATTACTTTATGTCTAAATTAAGAAAAGCACATAAAATCCACAAAGAAAATTTTACACTACAGTTGTTTTTGCTAAATGTCATTTTTTTTACAAAATAACAAATCTGATAAAACATTGCAGGCTCTTCGAGCGGCTGAAGATAACGGGTTTTATTTGCATATTGATTAAGTTTAATTAATTCATTTTGCTGTAGGTAACTTGAAATAGTACTTTCCTTGCAACTTACATTTTCTGTTGGACGCTATTAACCTACTTTCTTCTTTCTGCTCTATAAAGTTTTCTGAGAATTACTTTCAGTATGGTCAGCGCTCTATATTTATTGTAGATGTAGAGACCAGCGACGAGGCATACATGTACTATACATAAATCAATAAGAATCTGTCATCCATCGGTCAACAAATGACCATGGAAAATGACATTAGATTTATTGACCTAAAACAAATTGGTTAACCATAAAACTAAATTAGCACTTCCTGAACATTATGACAACATCGCACAACACATAAGGTTTACCAAATAGTTTAATCAATGAGGTTGAAAATGCCAATGATGGTTTTAGATGTGTTACTTCAAAGGACAAACGATTAATGTATTTTTCATAAACCTAAAGCATTTCGTATAACATATACAATAGAGCCAATTTGTTTCCAACTAATTCAGACCTGACCTGCATTCAATAATGGAAAAGTTCAGATGACCGAAGTCGCCAGCAATGTCAAAAAGATCAATAATGACTTTGCACAAATGGAAATAAAAGACTGTTTGAAACGGCTTAATTTGAAATGTGTGCAGCTTTTTTATCATACTTTAATATCGTTACGAAAACCAAGATTTTTTACCTTTAATACACTTCATCTACTTGTTGCATATTTCATATATGATTTTGTTATACGACACATATATCTGCACCTTCAACCCTGTCATACACACTGCATAAAAATTACTGTTGCATGAACCATAATGACTGCCGTCTTTGGTGTCCCGGATATCTTACATGTAGTCCATTTTGATATAATGCAACGTTGCAATAAACACTTCAGGTCTCTTAGAATTGACTCAATGTCATAAATCAATTTACAAGTTACAAGGTCGATTATTTGATTGTGGATTTCGACTAACAATATCGAGAGTTATTCATTATCTGTGCAATACTTGCGTTATGGTCGGTGTTTTTAAAGGTACAGTAGCACATTTTATCAAATATAAAATTATAAAAATGTAATGTAATTGTGAATGCAAGTTTGTTTTTTTTTAAACACGTTTTAATCATTATAGTAAAATTAATATTTTGCAATGAAGTCATAAATATATTATATTATTAAATTTGAAATGAACGGTGAAATTATACCACACCAAGCATAGTGTCTTACATGATATATTTGTATTATTCTAAGTATTTTACAACAACACATGTTAAACATACAAACTAATTGAGTAGCATCCCGAGAAATGCACATCTCTTTTCACTTGATGTCATATTGTATGATTGATGTCTGCTTTTAGACTTTGTATTTAAGGAATTAAGGAAACAAAATTGTCTTAACTTACGTACCTTATGTTTGTTCACTTGTTTGGGTATCTTTGTGCAAATGTCATATATTTTGGGTTTGGTTTTGACGTTACTTATTAACCTATGCTAAGTTGGGAAAAGACCACCCATTCTCTAAGTATGTATAAAATAACCATTATGTGACTAGTATTTAGTATTGTCTTGGCTCTCATGCTTAAGTTTGAATTTTGGCATAAGGAAATAGAAGAAAGGGGTCAAGTTTTGGACATTGCGATTTTCTCAAATTTTAATTAACATCACATGTTGACCCTCAGTACAGTTACATTGACTACATTTTAACGAACATATGTTAATCACTTGTGAAGGGTTTTGTAAAGAAAAATATAAGATAGAGGTCTCCATATATTGACCCCTGTTTAATTTTATGACCTGCCACAACTGTTACGGTTAATTGTGAGGTCATTCTCTCCCCACAGAGACAGATAAAGTCATGAATTGTTGATACAGCCTCTGTTATATTACGCCGAGTTTGTGGGATAGAATGGGAGACGCCTGAATGGAGGCAATCACAGATAGTTGTGCAATCAGCGACGCTGTTCTTAAATCATCATTTTGGCTACTAAATGATGGCAAATGCATTATGATATGAACTACCCGGATAGTGGTGCAATTTTTTTCCGCCAAGGGAAACTGCCGGAACCCAGGGATTTCGGCGTAATAGAACAGTAGAACAGAGGCTTATCAACATTTCGTGACTTGATATGCCTCTGTGTGGAGAGTATGCTGAAAGGTATGATATCGATTATTTATTTGCATTCTGTGATGATATTTCAATATATTTTTCCTAACATTCCAAATTGCCATTGATATGTTTCTTTCAATTACAAAAAAGGAGTTGAACTTAATGACATGTCATCATACAAGAAGGATCGATAAACAATGTAGTTTTATATAACACCTATCAAGGGATCGCACCAAGAGCTTAGAAGGTCATTGAGTATTTTGTTCTATTGAAAGGTTGAACATGTAGAAGAAGAATCGAGCCAAGCTTGAGCCCTTTCTCTTAATGACCCCACTATCTTGTGCTCTTATATTGAAGACTATTCGTTCTTATCAAGACCTGGGTCTCTTTTCAAAAAGCAGTTTTGACTGTGGTTCACCTATTTTCATATTATTTACACTAACGTTACACTTGCAACTTCTTCGATTTATGCAATGACTTCCTGGTCTGAATCATATAGGCAATGGTTATCTGCCTCTATAGATGGCCCCTGATTATTCAAGGGATACGTTTGAATACGATTGGAAAGGTATGATTAAGGCGTGGTACCATTCGGATAAGTACACCGTACCATGTGAATGAAAGATTGTTTGTCTTGTCTGCCAAGAAGCAATTTTATTACATTCTTCGCTTAGTAATTTGTTCTTAATAACTTCAAGTATTAAAAGGTAAGACGCTGATGCTTATCGCCACACAACTTTTGGTCTAAATAAATGAATAATAACATAATAATGATAGCTGCAAATCATTTGGGTCATTACTATGCATGTACAGTTATAATTTTGCTCACTTATTCTGAACTTATATTATTCCACTGGTAGAAAAAAGAAGCCATTCTTAGAAAAACTCCTAAAATGAAATGTGCAAAACAATCTTCATTTCTCGTCTTTGTCTTAAAGTAGCACCCAAAAGCAATGCTACAATACTTATATGACTGTACATTAATCAAATTATTGTCAACCTGTTCGTAAAACAATCAAGAACACAATACAGTAAAATCATTTTTGCGACAAAAATCAATTTTACACGTCAAATTGAAAATTGTGTAGAAAGATGTTCGGATCAAATCAGTGTTTATAATTTAGCAGAAAGTGCCTCGTTTAACAGAGAGGGAGAGAGTGATCGGAATGCTACAAATGGGAGCATATGGCTACGAGGATGGGGTGCTGCAGACCCACCATCGCCAGGTATGTTTCTTGTTTAGGAACTACTTCTGACAGGTCAAGGACTGCAAATCACAAACCACAACAAAGACCATTATTTAAGGACGCTCACCTGCCGAATAGTTATCTGACTGTGACGTCATTGAGTATTATACGTATTGGGCACCGTATAAGTAGACAGATTGTGATCGGGCGGCTGCATCACCATGTTATTGGTGCCTATCGACCCCGCTACAAGGATGGGGTGCTGCAGACCCACCATCGCCAGGTATGTTTCTTGTTTAGGAACTACTTCTGACAGGTCAAGGACTGCAAATCACAAACCACAACAAAGACCATTATTTAAGGACGCTCACTTGCCGAATAGTTATCTGACTGTGACGTCATTGAGTATTATACGTATTGGGCACTGTATAAGTAGACAGATTGTGGTCGGGCGGCTGCATCACCATGTTATTGGTGCCTATCGACCCCGCTACGAGGATGGGGTGCTGCAGACCCACCATCGCCAGGTATGTTTCTTGTTTAGGAACTACTTCTGACAGGTCAAGGACTGCAAATCACAAACCACAACAAAGACCATTATTTAAGGACGCTCACTTGCCGAATAGTTATCTGACTGTGACGTCATTGAGTATTATACGTATTGGGCACCGTATAAGTAGACAGACTGTGGTCGGGCGGCTGCATCACCATGTTATTGGTGCCTATCGACCCTTCGAGGGCAAGATATAAACGTTTCGGGCCTGGCGAAGAATGCTCCTTAGTGACGAGGGTAGGTTTCAACTTTTCAAGTCTGAGGGTTCATGAGAGTCTACCGATGACGGGATGAACGCACCAGACGTTGTGTATACGAGATCGTACCTAACGGTGGGGAAGCCTTATGGTCTGGGCCGACATTATTGGGCATCAGAAGAGAGATCATGGTCATCAACTGTTACCTTACCAAAGGCCGTTACATAGACGAGATAGTTCAGCCTATGATACTTTCTTTCTAATAATGAACCATAGAACTCAAAGACCATGTCAACAAACATTCTGCCCGAATCACCATTAATTTTCTTCACGGCAAAACAATGATAACGTGAACGCATTGACATCAAGGTCCTCGGGTCTGTCGCCAAATGAGCACCTCTTGGACTAACTAGGACGTCGTCTTCGAAAACCTCCAAATCCCCCTTTAACGAGAAACGCGTTAAAAGAGAGAGGACATTAGATTTCTATTGAAGGCATCAGAAGACAAACCTACTCATTAAGGGGGCTGCATCGATGTTCGTGGAGGTCACATACGGTAGTGAATATGCGCTTTTAAGTAAGTTGAAAGTGTTACTAATCTACTCTACATTAGTGATCGAATATAGGACAATCGACCCCAAACTCATTCAAGAGTCATTCATTTTTTATGCTACAAGAACAGACATAAATCATTTTAAAAGATTACATTACAAAAGCAAAAAGAGATAGCTCAAGCAAGAAACCTCCAAACCTGAATTCGTTATTCTAACAGTGAAGATCATGGGTAACCGTCATATGATAAGGAAATTGATTGCCTTATTCTTTTGCAATTGCCTGTTTATTTTTAATTCAAACGAGATTTATTGTGCAGTATGACACTGCGTCTGAATACCTCTTTAATCAAGAATAAATTGTTTTGAGATTATCTGATATCATGAATTAGTTTGCGACAACAAGCTTTGTTAAGTCTTTGTAAAGTCCAAATAAGAGCCGTTTCCATGGAAATAATAAAAAGCAAAATTTTCAGAAATGTGAAAACATCAAAAGGCACCACTTCAGTAGGTGGGCAATACACATGTAAAGTTTAAGAAAGATTATGTGGACCGGTTTTATATATATGAAACGAAACCTTTCATGAACAGAGTCCAAATAAGAGCCGTTTCCATGGAAATAATAAAAAATAAAAGTTTCAGAAATGTGAAAATATCAAAAGGCACCACTTCAGTAGGTGGGCAATACACATGTAAAGTTTCAGAAAGATATGTGGACCGGTTTTTTGGGTTCTGCTCCGGAAACGAAATGATTACAGACGGACGGACATACAGACGGACAGGGTGATGACTATATCCCACGGTATTACATACCGGTGGGATAAAACGCAAATATGAACTTGATAACTTCACTTCTAGAATGACTTGGAAGATAAGTATAGATTGTTGTATTTTACATTCAGGACAAAATATGTGAGTCTTTTGTCATTTTTTTGTTGCCTTTATCCTTGTGTGGCTAAGCATTTTGAAACCAAAACTCTTGTTTATCTTCTTGATAATTTTAGTAGCAACTCGATGAAGCAGTACGATTGTTTTCCAACGAGTGAGAGCTCGAGAGAATGGACATACATCAGCTTCATTCACGAAAGGCACACCACAAACATGTATTGACCAAGCATCAGTGAAAATAGCATCTGCTTTATGGACCCTGAAGAAAATGGGTTACCACAATATCTCAAGGAAATTGCCAAGCAGTTCCGAATACGATTATGTTTTACAAATCTGTTTTAACGGATCGATTTTGTATTATCTCAATGACCTTCTGAAATTCATTCTCTCCCCACAGAGGCAGATCAAGTCATGAAATGTTGATACAGCCTCTGTTCTATTACCCCGAAATCCGTGGGTACGACACTTTCCCCTGACGGAAACAATTGCAACATAATCCATTTGAATTTCTTGATCAAATGACAACGCTTCTCGCATTGAAGTGGTGGGTCATATCACAATGCTTTTGCAATGATTCAGTAGCCAAATGATGATTTAAAAACAGCGTCGCTGATTGCCTCCAATCAGGCATCTCCCACTCTATCCCACAAAATCTACGTAAAAGAACAGAGGCCGTATCAACATGTCGTGACTCGATCTGCCTATGTGGGGAGAGATTGTCTGAAATTGTATTGGCTTAAACTTTGAATTATCATAAATAAACTATACGTTTTAGTAACTCATCAATAATGTCCTTCTCATTGTGTTTTACAGAAAAAAACTACTAATTCTGACCACAAAAGCCATCGACGGAAGACCTCCGTCTTATTAGTTTAAAGAAAAATTAGGTAAGATTTGATATCAGCATTTGAAAATTTACACATGTACATTTATTGAAACAGGAATTACACAAAGTGTGACGAACTTTATTTTGCTTTTGTCATTTTTATTTTACAACCGATCACGGGTCTAAGATTTCTTGGTAATATCAAGGATTCGGTTCAGTTGTCCGTTAATCCGACAACATTATTTGTCCGACCAATTCAAAAATAATCATTAGATTCATTCCAAATTTTGCATATTTTCCTACCTACTAGGAAAGATGTTTTGTAACAAGTCCTTTTCCTAAAATCGGAATAATCAGGCCGCTATAAACAAACAAGGGATGTCATGAAGTATTGTTAACCATGTTAATTACGAAAACAAGTAAAATATAAAAGATAAATGTAATAAAATAAATTCAAGAAATGGTTACAAATAAATGTCTTTTACCTATCCATGTTTATTTAATTGCTTCTAATCACTTAATTTAACTGTAATGTCTGGTTTGAGGATGCAATATAATTTAATCAATTGATAGCAACAATATCACCGTTTTTAATAAAATATAGGTTAAATGACAACAACACAACAGTATTATCACATTTGTCAAAAATTCCAATGATATTGACTTTGAATCACAAAATGTATTTCATTAATAGTAAACTGGTTATTATACATGTAGATCCGTAAGCCAAGAGTAAACATTGTAAGAAACATATGCTGTTGTAAGATTTGCAACTTTTATTTACTAGTTCAACCGACTGCGTGCACTATTTCAAACAAAACCAAGCACAAGGATATATTAAATTTGCAACTTGAATATCCTATTTGCAAACATGGTTTCCACGGTGTCTACCATGACATTCTTTTCACACAAAATGATACGTAGTGAAACTTGAAGACAATCAGATAAAGTCATTCCAATTTATTTTTCATTTCATACAACTAGTATCTTGTTGATAACCTTTTTACCTTTCATATGAAATTGACATATCAATGTTTCTTCATGGTAGTTAAAGCCATATGGGAGACACGTCAATCTTTTCTGAATAGCAGATTTGGCTAAATGGGAGAATTCTGAAAATCGTTTAACAAACATATCAAATAATGAGTTGTTCAAATCCTGCAGTACATACCGTAATCGACTACATAATCCACAGTTCATGTCAATAAAGTTTCACACCCTCATTTGAATACATAAAATATTTAGTTGTTAGTTCTTTCCACAACGAAGATCATTATCTTTCATAACAAGTACTGTGAATTTACGTATGAATGATAAGTAAGAATCAGAATGTCACCATGATTAGCTTCAGAAAGGGTTCTCTTGCATGTAGGTGTATGCACATCGTGACATTGAACCGTTCACACAGAAAATATCATTTCTAAATAATGATTCTTATCAAGAACGTTGTCTCATTTGATTAAAGGATTAATTTTAATGATTTATTGATGAAATATAAAAAAGACATACAATAAGCATTCAGAAATTTCATTGTATCATTTAATGGAATAAACATTCATCATGTTTATGCAAGAAAAAATAAAGTAGAAACATCATACTTATAATGTGAGAGGCAGGGGGCTCTGACTTTGTGCTTTGTCAATCCGAAATATAAATAATAACATTTTAACATAAACGTGTACGTTTTGAATATATATATAAGATATTAGATGAATTGCTAAAAATGCACTTTAACGTAACGTTTAACGATAAAATTATTTGATTTATTAGAAATTATCAATATGCCACAGCTTTAATTCATATCTTTTCAATGTTTCAAACGTTATATCAGCATAGAAACACAACAACAACAACAACAAATGTACCCTTTGATTTACGATTGATCCTCTTTATAAGCAGTTTCAGAGGAGTATATGATAGATGATCTTGTACTTGATCAACACTTCAGATGAGATTTCTTAAAATAGGCAAAAGTGTTATTTCTTCATTTGAATGGTTTGATTTAAGGGGATATCAATAAATAATCAAATCTAATGACTACAGTTTAAATTTTCAGGAGACGCAACTCCATACAATGTCAGGGTAAATAGGTTTGAAATATACACCATAATAAACAAGATGACAAGATCAAAGGGTGAGGTGAGGTGATTTGGTGTTTAACGCCGCTTTTGAGGGTATTTAGCTTATATCACGGATGCTGTATGTGGCTATGCGTTGTGGTGAAACCTGCGAACAACAACTCGAATAAGCGAACCAAGGGTGGTACTGCGCTGAAACTCAGTGTGGCACTGCATCTTAGTGCGTATAGAACAGTTCCCCACTGTAGATAAAGTTGCCGAGCCGCTGGCTGGATTCGAACTCCTCTTAATCCGAAGCCGATCGCACTAAACACTGCGCTATCTCGCCCAGTCAAAGGCTGACCGATCACATAAAAAATAAAGCTTCGACCTCATCAAGCAACCCACGATATATTCATCAAATCAATTTTGATGTGTGCATCAATGATGAAAAGCATGTAATGTTTGAGAAAAGTACAACGGCAGGAGTTAACTGCGCAAGACAGTCACATTGTTTGACGGAAGACCACAACACAACCGAAGCCTATGTCGGTTTTCCATTGAGGATGAAAACTAAGAAACAAGTAACATTCTTTGATCAGTCTAAATAAGCCGGAAATTGGAAATAAGAAATTGCTATTCTCTGAGGAAATCATTAGTTGTCAACTTGAAATGAGTAACTTACTGTTATGATAAGAATGTAATAATTTTCTCTTCATTTCCCTGGCCAAGGGATTCATAATCTAAATTTCCGACGTTGACTTAGCTTAAAGATTGGATAAAAAAAACCATACAATTGTATCAATTTCTGAAAGACACCATTCACAGGGGGTACTCGACTGTACAGGTAAAGCGGAAGTTGCACCTCTGTAACGTCCAATTCCTCACTGTACAGTGAAAACAAAACAACCCCGACTCCACGTTCACGGTTAGTTCTAGTAATATTCACCTTCTGAGAGTTGAAACGTGTAAAATATGAAACTTTTAAGTATTTCTCTACATATTTATAAAGGCATTATTACGATAATGTTTCAATTCTTGTCATACTTGCCCATTTCAAGTTACTGCCCGTTCGAAGCTAATGTAGTGATCGCGAAATTGACTGTTTAACTCATGTTGCGGACTATGTAGAGGTCATTTGATGATTGTTGTAACTTGTACAGTAAAATAATGCGTATTCAAAGGCCCATGTGGTGTATCAATGCTTATTTCATTACATTTAAAGAGAAACAAGACAAAATATAGACTGTATACGCACCGATGGACGTTGCACCGGCACTGTACGGGGAGTTACATATAATAACAGTTATACTGTACGGGGAGTTGTCCCCAATACATTAAGGCGCTTGCAAAATTGGTTAGTTTGTCCTCTAGGTTAGTTTGTCCTCTACACTCTTGGTGTGAACTTTAACTATGCAGTTCTACCGCACTAAAATGAAGCATAAAACTGACTGTGAACCGCACAGGTTCTGATTGTTCATTGTGAACATTTTTCGAGGGTTATTTTACTTTGAGAATTTTAGTTTGAAAACTTTTACAGATAGAAATTTTATCGTTGATGTTTTGTGAAGCATATGTAATGAGTAGACAGAAAAAAATATCAACAAGTCAGGATAATTTTTTTCTGTCCATGACCGGTCCTTGAATATTGCGATTTTTGGAAAATCCTCATTTTTGGAACATTTCAAAATTCCACAGTTTCTTTATTAAGTAATATATCTTTAAATTGATTGCATTTTTACATGCGCTATTCCAAGCACAACCTTTGCTATGTTGCACTTTATCATGAAAATGTTGATAATTAAGGAGCTAGAGGGATCAACATGAAGAAGAATGTAACCAGAGGTTTTCAATTTATCTAATGTATCTTTAACTTTAACTTTAACCGAATACGAGAAGAATGATTATATAACTACAACATATTTCATTCGAATTGATTACAAATTAAGACAAAAACGTGGTGTATCAGGTTTTCATTTGAATTTATTTAAGGAAGATCTGATCCTGGTGAACTACATAAAATAACTAATTAATAACTTTATGTTCAACGGCAACACAAAAACATCATGTTTATTCGTATTTATCAACTTACTGGTTATCCTTCATGTGATTTTATCATGGACAAAAGAAATAGAAAATCATTTGTTTAACGATTTTCAAACCACGTGGCTAATGAATAGAATAATTGATTTAGCTCAGTTGTCATTTGTGGTGATCAATGGTTGATCAAATTCAAATTGCTCGAATATTGCCATTTATCAATCACAAATCTCTGCTTTTAAAGATTGTATCAAAATCACTGACAGTGGCGATTTTCGTTACACAATTGGCACCGAATTTGTGTCTTTTGGGGTTTATTATTCAGTTAACCCCCACACATCACTTAATCAAGGAACATTTAAAATTAATAATGATGTACCCTTATTTCACTCAAATGACGAGATATATGATATTAAAAGAAAATATGACTTCATTTGGAAGATTGCAAATCAGAATGGTCCTAATATCTCTTATCATTGACATGAATACATTATTGCCTCTATCTTGCCAAAATAAAAATAGCTGTATAAAACTGTGGAAATTGGATCAGCTACTGTCTGATTGTATCATGGGATTTTGTGATTAATCATGGGTGAAAGGCAGTGATTGAAAACTTTCTTTCAGTGCAAGTGCCTTACTTATTCCTGATAACAGAATACCAATTGACGCTTGATTAGAAAAAATGGGAAGATAAGTTTCTATTCTACTAGATTAATGGGCAGAAATGTGTTATCAAGATCATTTACTCTCGCAAGTACGTATTGTTCCATTTGTAAGAATGGTGTTTTGTTATTGGCTTTAGAACCAGGAGTAAAATCGTAAATTTCATATTTTTAAGGTAATTGTAGTTTTGACACCAAGTCCCAAAATCCAGGTATTATGTTCTCTAAATGTAATTGTTTGTAAGTCGAGACCATGAAAGGCTTGATCAGAAACAATTCAATTGTAATTCAAACATTTATCTGTTTTGTAATGAAATATTTTAAGGAAGGTACTCACACGTAAATGTATGAATTCCCAAATGACATTGTTCATTCTTTCATGTTACCTATAATCAAATGATTTAAGTCGAATATATTAATAAAATGAACGGTATTATAGGATTGTTTTTGTACAGAGGATAATAGTACAGTAGATAGTGATGGTTCTAGTTTAATTCATAAATGTAAATATATATAGCAGTTATTAATGAATACTATACAGATTTGGAAATCTAAAGAGTGCCTGTAAAACAATATAAAAGAATAATAACTCCTTGTGGGTTTTTTTAATAAACTGTTCTACCATAATATGTCATTCTCTCCCCACAGAGGCAGATCAAGTCATGTTGATATAGCCTGTTCTATTACGACGAGTTTGTGGGATAGAATGGGAGATGCCTGATTGGTGGCAATCACAATTAGTTGTGCAATCAGCGACGCTGTTCTTAAATCATCATTTTGGCTACTGAAACAAGGCAAAGACATTGTGATGTGAACCGCCCTTTCCATGCGAGAAGCCTTGTCATTTGATAAAGAAATTCAAATGTATTCAGATGAAAGTTTTTTCCGCCAGGGGAAACTGCCGGAACTCACGGATTTCGGCGTAATAGAACAGAGGCTAAATCAACATGACTTGATCTGCCTCTGTGGGGGGAGAATGTAATATGTTAGTTGTGTATGACTTTCCTCTTCATTAATTATAAGTATGTTTGGTGAACCTGACAGTATTCAGAGATAGTGCCATTACGTGTCTTTGTTTCTACACGCTTTTATGAATGGAATGAAAAGCAAAGCTTAAAGGAAAATATTATAGTTAACTAATGTACTGTACGTGTAGTTCATTCTTAAACACTTGTAATTTCCAAAAGAACAAAATACCTCAATGTTAATTCGTGTCAGTTGTCAATCACTGAAATTTATTCCTACTAAGAACGACTTTCATGAATTCATGTCTTCTTTGTTAACGTTTGAAGGATGTGCCCTTTACGTGCTGACAGTAAGTCGATGATAAAGGATATCGTTTCGTTCCATTAGATAGGTTGACATCACGAGCTGATTAGCAACTATCTTTCCATTCCAATAAGAACACGTCATGAATCCCAATGATGTTCTTAATTGATAATGATGTAGCTAAGTATAATTGACAATATTCAAAATCTTATCAGATGTTTGCCTGTCACTGCCTAAATGATATGAAGATAAATTGTAAAACGTGTCAAAGCTTTAATTATGTTCCTTATGTCGTTAAAATGCCATTGTTGATGACTGACGGCATCATTGGGTTTTTTCCTTTTCTATATTGTCAACAGTTAAAGTAATTTTTAAAACAAATTGATGGCAACCAAAATAAATCAATAAATCAAAAATGCAACTCTTTAAGTTAGAAGGTACAACATTTTCAAAACATGCGTGGTAATTAACAATTCACAAACCAGACTGTTTGTTTTATCTGAATTTTTAAAAATGGAAAATTTAAGGCCATACAATATCCTGATCTTGACCGAAGCAAAACAAATATTTTAATTTAAAAAGTTATTTTTTCAATGTGCACGGACTGTTTTTACATTTACATGTGGATATACATGTACGTATTATCACAGGGACATGTATCGCTTAAATACAGCGTTAGAAAGACATACATACTCATAGACCCTACCCTAATACTATATATAAGGAAAGGGATGTATCGCAATGATCGGGCAACACTCAAACAAAGTCAAATTAAAAATCGAAAATATTTTTTGGGAAAATTTCAAGACAACCAATCGAAAGCTAAATGATTTCCCTACACAACGAGCTATCGACTATTTAAATCGGATCATTATTACAAAAGTTACAGGCGACGACATCTCTAAAATCGCTACCTCAAGAGTTTTACGCCAAAATCCCCACTCACGAAAAACAACCAAAACTTACCTTTTATGGACGTTTATTAATTTAAGAGAAGATGACAACACCTATGTAGTGTTCGATTCGATCGGCAACATCAGTCTGCAGGTGTCAACAATGAGAACAACGTCCATGTATCATTTCTTCGATAGCCAGCAGACATAATTTGTAAAATCGGCGGCTGTCCTGTCAACTTGTCAGCCATTGATGACCTTGACATTCGTTTGACCTGAACAAACCGCAGCAAATATCGAATTGATAGAAAATCACATATTGTATCGTTTCTAAAATTTCACTCTGCACTATTCTTGATTCTTCACGATCTAAATATATTTATCTTGACTTCATTTAATATCTTTGGGTCAAAATATAATTTTATTAGCCTTTTTAAATTATTTCATAATGTTGAAAGCACTATATCGAATTAAAAAAAATTATTGACTTTGTCACAGTTTATTGTTCAACAATAAATTACAAATATTTTTACCAAGTTTAGATATAGAAAATAAATACTCATTATTTAAGATTTATTCATCAATTGTTTAAAGTTTTTTTTAAAACTGATAATTTCAAATTGAAACAGTAAAGTCTATATATTATCTGGATTGTTTTTTAAACATATATATATATCTCAATATAAGAGCATATATTACAATTTTACTTTTAATAAATTAAATTGAAGATGGGAAAAAATATTAGAATTACTAAAAAAAGGTATATTATAATTAGTAATTATATAAGCTTACTTATTTGCTTGGAACAGCCATTTTGCACAGATATATTTTTACTTTCCTGGTAGTTTATTGTATCCACAGGTAGAGTTTAAGATATAATATTTAAGACTCCATGAATTAATATTTTCCATTATAAAGCACATACAGGTATATTAATTTACCACCCAAAACATTTCCTTAGAACCTTTGGATTTTTTTCAAAATCTCTGCATTCTACCGTTCAATTGCGAATTTGGTGACAAAATATCGCCACCCCCGAAATGGACAATGTCCTTTCCATCATACAAATTTGACGCGTCCATTATCTTTATATGATGTGATTAACCATTTTGCACATCTGTCATTGATTATATGATTCTTTATGATGAATAGAATATTACTAACTACTACTCTACTGATATCAAATATATCAACACTTATATTGCTGTAAGAAATATATTCTTGGCAAGGCCTGATTATTTGTAACTTTTTAAAATTTTATTGATTTATTTGATATCAGAAGACACTTAGGTGATTTAAGTGTCTTTTGTGAAAATCAGCTTTCCAATCTTCTTCTTGGAGGAAATGCAAAAAAAAAGAAATTCAGCAAAAACATCAAAATTAAAATTTCAAATTTAATTTTGAAACTGAGTAACATAATATTATTGACTTATAGTCCTAAACCACCATTTCCAATAATCCCCAAACTCATCTTGGTTGTCTTAGAGGCAACCCAAGGTTTCCTGGTTGAAAATGTTTAAATGCAAATTATGTTTTTATGTAAAAATGCCAAAACACAATTTGTTACAAAATTCAAATCACCAAGGCAAGACACCAACTGTTCACTATGATAATGTGTATCAGTTCTACCTGGATCAAATATAGTTAGTGAGTAAAGCAATTTCATCAGCTGAAAGGTAAAATACTTTACATTAAGCTAAAGGTGTTATTGTGCAGTTGATGTTAACTCCCTCTGTGCTGAACTTCTGCAATGGCAACTGCCTTTTGACTATTAAAAGACCAATCACTCAAAGAACAGTAAAGAACATATGTCCCAAAACAAATTTTATTCATTTTGTTTTTCAAGCAAAGTTACAGAAACACATGAGCATGACTGATGCAACAGAGCTCAGGTCTGGCACAGTATTTTTGTCAATAATTGCTGTGATACATACAAGAGATCAGATTCCTTCACTATTTTTGAGATTATTTAAGAAAGAGGTCAAATTTTATGAAAATGCACAGTTGGCAGTAAAGTCTTTAATTCCATAAACAAATGTTTACCTGCAGATTCTACATGTATAGATGTACATCCTGTGCTGTGCAAATTAATTCATAAATTTTATAAATTGCGTTTGGAGCAAAAGAGAACAACACTTCTGTTACCACTCATAGCCAGTGTGGTATTGTAATTGACAATGTAATTCCACACTCACCTTTGTTTCACAATTAAGACACACACATGAACCATCTTATCCATTTTTTTTACAAAATTCAGATAATTATCAACAATTTTGCATCCATTTTTCTTTAGAATATGTATATTGGGGAGGTTTAATTTAAAATTTAGATAACATCTGTACAGCATCTCTTACATCACAAGCATTGAGAAACAGATTTGTAGTTGTTTCAATGAAGGACAATAGGAGGTGGCATATACAAATATCTTTGCATAGTATTTATGATAATATCATCCCTATCAATTAATATATACATATATATATAAACACACAGACACTTTTTTATTAATACATTGTATTTTGTATTCAACCTTCATCTTCAATCATAAAATATCTCAAGCCCTTCAGTCCAGTAAAATCTTGTTTATGATTAAGTTAGATTAAGTTAAACAAAAAGACATCGGTTAATCATGGATGAAATACAAAATATTTCAGCCTCTTTTTAAAGAGAGTTTAATTAAATTTTTGAGACTAGAAGTGCCATTCATAGGAGCTATGTAAGTCATGTATTACAAATAATTTATCATACTAAACATTCCTTAATACACAGCTTGAGATCTTTGACGGCTTATAAATGACACCAGTACCACACATTAACACATAATTGGCAATTGACAATCAAACAAAAAATTACAATCAAGTATTGAATCAAATTGAATTAAGTATTGTAGTGTTTTCTTTGTTTACATGCATAGAGCCTTGGGATCATCAGATATTACTTATATATTATCTCTAAGGATGAAAACAAAGATGTATAGCCTACAAGTTATCCATAATTAAATATACTGTCACATAGTTACTTGTCATTTTCATTGGAGATGGCATGTTGGCAATATTTTAAGACAGTTGGACATTTGATTTTTATAGGAAATTTAAGTTTTAAGGTGGTTATTGTATCTTTTACAACTTTTACAATTTAAAATCATAAACTAAGGTTTCAAGACAAATTATTAATTTCAAAGATCAATCATTCTCCTGCTGCATGCAAGAAGTTTAAGATTGTAGCATGTATTCCAGATTTCCATATTGAAATCCAAACAGTAATCCCTCTACCTATTGTTGTACAACTTAGCCTTACCATATTATGTAGCAAGAGTCACAAGGAATTTCTAAAAACTAGAAACTAATTTGTACACAACCAATCATAACAGTCAAGGAAGTGTATCATGCAAATGATATTATAATTCTTTCAATCATTTTCTATATTCATATGATTACATCTAATACCATGATGTCCAGCAAAAGATTTTATCAGGATTAAAACCCACAACCCAAGAATCAGGCAACAATGTTCATAAATGGGTAATTTGGTTAGATGCTAGCATTGGCAGATCCAAAAGGGGGGTGCGGGATGCGCACCCCTTCCAAAAGACTTCCAAATATAGATTTAAACAATCAATCAAAAGTTGCGCTTGCAACACCCAAAGGGTTCCCAAACAAAAATCCTGGATCCGCCCCTGTGCTAGTAAGGTCATTGCCGTCTTAATATATAAATAATCTGCATGATACACTTCCTTGACTGTTAATGGCATAATAACACCTCACAATGTAGGCTCTTGATATGTATACTGTACATACATACTGTGTATGTATGAACCTGAAAAATCTAAACCAAAATAAACATAAGAAAAAATAACCCCCTCCCCAGATCCGCCACTGCAGGGTCACCAATTTTAAATCCGCCTTATCCAACTTAATAGTCTATAGACAAGATTTCAGCATTCCAGCCGTTAAGCTTTTGGAGAATATTAAGATGAAAATAGGTTTTAAAGGTGAGGCCATCAATAGGGGGCCACAGGCTCTAAATTATAATCATCACTAGTTAAGGAGCCTGCACACTGAATTTCAACTTTCTAGACCTTATTCTTCTGGAGAAGAAGATGAAAACAAGATTTAAGGGTGTGGCCCCTATGGCCCTTAGTAGGGGCCATAGGGTTACAAAAGCTATAAATAATAATCCTCTCTAGTCAAGGAGTCAAGGAGTATGTACACAAGGTTTCAAGTTTCTTGTCCTTGTGCTCCTGGAGAAGAAGTCGAAAATGTACAAAGTTTACGGACAGATGGATGCCAGACATCATGCCATGCCATAAGCCCTGTCAGGCCAGATGAGCTAAATATAGAGAGATTGGTTCTGTAGCTCATCAGGCCACATTATGAATTTTGTTTTAGCGTGTGGTGAATGTGCATTCTTCCTATGTAGGGGCCATAGGGTCACCAAATGTACCATTTCATTAGAATCCCAAATACCTAAGGAGTCTCTGCACAACATTGCACCATTCTTTGTCATTGTAGCAGGGGCAACTCAGTTTCCAATTCTAATTGAGTATGTAGGCAACATGATTGCTTTTCCCTGTAAATCAAAATCCTCACTGTTCAAGGAGTCTGTACACAAGATTTCAGACGGACGGATGGATGTCGGACACCATGACATGCTGTAAGGCCAGAGGGTCATTTTGATGAGCTAAATATGAATAAAAAAAGCATTGTCAAGTTGTGTTCTCTTCAATAAATCCCCAAATATACAATTATTTTCATTTGTATAATTTAGCGTATACAATATTTCAGTTTTTAACAATCAGGTTTTGTTTAAGATAGAAATCAAAGTGGTCATGATGGTTTCCATTCTTTCCCTAAATAACAGAATTACAAAATCTATCTAAAGTGAACTTACACAAAAACAAAGAAGCTGTTAACTGCTTTGACAACATCTTGATACAAAGTTAATTTTCCAACCAGTTATCCCTGAAGCCCCTCTCCACAACCTTGGTTAGACCCTACCAATTCCTCCACTCAAATCCAAACTGGAAGATCTAGCCCTTTCCAAACTCAATTGTATAAGTAATGTCAAGGATTTCTGCTTCTTGTCCATTATCTTTATTTGTTTGTCATGATTACAACAAAAATATTACATAATAACTTATTTTTAGTGGATTAGTTATTAATATTCTCTGTCACTACTAGGTTCTCAATAACATTTTTTTTAAATATTTCATACATACAGAGGTAAAAAGAATTACATATGTAAGAATGTAGGGTTGATCTTACCATAGAAATTAATTCTGGGAAAATGTATTGAGTATTGGGTTGAAATTAGAGTAACAAATAGAGGTTCATCCTTCATACATGATAAAGAGAATACTCCAATGCTTTTTAATGATATCATGACCCAATGTAAATTCAATGTCCATGTATCTTATTATAATTATGGTATATGTTATTCTAAAATTAAATAATTTTGTGCAAATTGCTTTTCAAGAATAATGTTCACCAGTTTTCCTGTGAAAGGTTTAACTACATAATCAGATGAATGGGAGGACAATATAAATTGCTATAGACTATTTGGTCTTACAGGACTCATGTACTTAAAGAAACTTTTGTTGTTGAAATGATTAATTCAGCTTATCAATTTACCGGGCTATCAAATTAATTTTACAAATGATCACCCATATAATGAGTAACAATATTACAAAATCTCTACTCCCCCCGAATCTATAAAAATCTATACCGAAATGCTGCTACATTTTACAATAAAGAAGTTGATAATCCTTGTCTTCTTGAGGTCCTGATGAGCAAAGAAGTATGTACACAAGACTTCAGTTTCTTGGGCATTTGCTTCTGGATTAAGATATGAAATTAAGGTCACAGGGTCACCGAGCCTATTTTAATCCTGATCAGCTAAAGGAGTCTGTACACTATATTTGAGATTTTTAGCATCAGTGAATCTGGTAGAAAATTTAAAAAGTTATGGCTGGATGCCGTGACATAAGCAAATCAATCTTTTCAGGTCAGATGAGCTTAAAAATAAATAAGAATTGTTACTTAAGTCCTGCTAACGAGACTTTTGCAAATATTTATTTCAGATAAAGTTTAAAATTCCATGATTCTTCATTTTCTTGCTAACCTGAATTTCCTGGCAATTTTCTCCAAAAAAATAGTGTCTTCCCTATCTTCTTGTGTTAAGACATTTTGATTGTAAATATCTGCAAAAATAGAAATGAGTTTCTTAAATGGAAAACATTTGAATAAAAAAAACTAATTTTGCAAAAACAATTAAAAAAATTTCTGAGCATATCTCATATTGTAAAAAGAACTTGTGTGATCATTGATGGATTATTGGCTACATTTTTCATTTGTATTGTTAAAGCAAAACCACCTTTGCCAAGCCTCCTTATAAAACATTTTCCAATTTCAGCAATACTTATAGATATGTCATCTATTTAACATATAATACAAAAACCTTAGGAAGGCTTGATCTTAACAGCCCTCATTTTTATGGTTACGTGGTGTCCTAAAAAAGGGGGATCTTAAATATTCATGTATATTATGTAATTAATGAGGGAAACAAAGGTATTATCCTGGACGATGAACAATTAATACTTAGTATTTCATATACATAACCTTGAACATGAACATAGTTTGGGGTTCTCATCAAATGAAGATGCATAAGAGGTTGCCAGTAAATTGTTCTTAATCAGAACATCAAAATCTCAAATACTTACTCTTCAATCAATTCTGGAACATACAGAGCCATTTGAAAACTAGAAAAGAAAATATTGAAAGATATGGAATATGAATATGAATTTGAATTATATTTGATTCCAGACTCTGTCCCCAATTCAACTTTTGATATGCCAAAATACTACTGTATATATAAGCATTTATGGCACTTTATAAGCTGTTGTTACACAGGTCTAGCAGATTGTATATATAACGATAAAATAGACTGATTAGATATATTGAAACAAAATATTAAATAAATTTTATTACAAATTTTAGATTTGTTTTTATAAATACACTTTCCATATATATTCCTAGTTAAAAATAAATTTTAAAAATGATTGCTATTACTGGTAATCAAAACAAACATACCTTCTTGTCCTAAGCTAGCCCAATCAAATTCGACACTACAATAACCTGGATTTGATATTTTCAACAGAATATTTAAATACTGTAGTCGTGAAAGCTCACCTTATAGTGATTTTTCTCCTTTCGAGGGCCACATTGCCAATGTCAGCACTTGAGTCGTTATTGTCCAGAATATAGAAGCTTTGCCAATGAACAGTGTTTTTGTTTTGCTGATTCAGCCAAAATTTTAAGCTTGCGGAAATCTCTCAGTTCCTGCCTGGTCTAGATTGGATATATCACAATAATCTATATTCAAAAACAGCTCTTGTTCATTGGATTCATTGGGCGGAACGAGCTGCAACTGGAAGGTCTCTGACGGTGTCTTCGACCCCACGTGTTGTTGTTTACTAACATAGCTACAAGCACTGTGAGGAGCTCAAGAAACGTGTTCGGAGTTTGCTCCCTTGCATATTTGCTGCGGTTTGTTCAGGTCAAACGAATGTCAAGGTCATCAATGGCTGACAAGTTGACAGGACAGCCGCCGATTTTACAAATTATGTGTGCTGGCTATCGAAGAAATGATACATGGACGTTGTTCTCATTGTTGACACCTGCAGACTGATGTTGCCGATCGAATCGAACACTACATAGGTGTTGTCATCTTCTCTTAAATTAATAAACGTCCATAAAAGGTAAGTTTTGGTTGTTTTTCGTGAGTGGGGATTTTGGCGTAAAACTCTTGAGGTAGCGATTTTAGAGATGTCGTCGCCTGTAACTTTTGTAATAATGATCCGATTTAAATAGTCGATAGCTCGTTGTGTAGGGAAATCATTTAGCTTTCGATTGGTTGTCTTGAAATTTTCCCAAAAAATATTTTCGATTTTTAATTTGACTTTGTTTGAGTGTTGTCCGATCATTGCGATACATCCCTTTCCTTATATATAGTATTAGGGTAGGGTCTATGAGTATGTATGTCTTTCTAACGCTGTATTTAAGCGATACATGTCCCTGTGCGTATTATAAAATCATGTCTTGAAAAATCCTTAATTATAAATATAACTCTGAATCATGATTCATTCTGAACTGCTTTAACAAACGTATCCTAATTCCAAAGACCTAAAAAGATCTTTATTTTTATAATGTATAGTCTTTTGTCGTAAAATAATTTGAACCTTACTTTAACGTCAAACACATAGGAAACGTAACTCAATATATTATTTTTTCAATTTGGATTTCTCTGGACGTAAATTGACTATGATACAAGATACAAATCAATATCAAGCTTACTGGATTCCGATACCCATTCACTGAAGAAAACATCTGTAGGTGAAAAAGATCTTGTATGCTTAAATGATCAATTTTGATTTCAATAAGAGAAAACAATGTCCTCCGAGTAGTCATCTAAATTAGCGAGTCATTGTTGTCATACAATTACAGTTGAAATATCAAAAGTATTCAGAACTTTAAATCATAAGTTACATAGAGAATGTTCATGATTTTATTTACGCATATTTTCCTTTCTATCATAATATTTCGCATTTTTCGAATTTAAGCCCTTGGCCAAACTAGTGATTTTTCGTTTTTCCGCACATGGTTTAAAAACTTCAAATTGAATTGGATGAATAAACACTTCTTTTCCATTTTTCATTATTTTGCAATTTTGAAGTTACATACTGCTTTAACGACTAGCTGTGAGGTCATATACTAAATATTCATCATTTAAGTAAAGAGAAAGATTGTTATCACATTGCAGCACAATTATTGACTTTATTTTCAATTATAAGTAAACTTGGATTTCGACTCCAAAATGCCAAAATGGTATCGAGTTAAAAAGAGTTTTAAAAGTGGTCAAAGTGGTAACCTTGAAATTTTAGTTCAAGGTCATCCAAAGTATTTGGTATCTGCTTAGTCGCACAATGTAAGCTGTGTAAATTTGAAGACATTTTGTAAAACGGTTCAATTGATTGTGTTAACAAGAGTTTAAAAAGTGGCCAAAGTATCGTATGGACCTTGAAAATAATGTCAAGGTCACCTGAAGTGACTGTTGTCTTTGTAATCCTCAAATATAGGCTGTGACTAAATTTGAAGACATAAGGTGTCGCGGTTCATAAGATAACGCGTTAACAAGAGTTACAAAGTGCCGTAGTGACGTCGAAAACAATGTCAAGGTCACTCGAAGTGACTGTTGTCTGCGTAATACCTAAAGGTGGGCTGTGAATAAATGTGAAGACATTGAGTGCAATGGTTCATGAGATATCGCGTTAACAAGCGTTTCAAGAGTGTCAAGTGCCGTTGTGACCTTAAAAATAAGGTCAAGGTCACCAAGAGTGACTGGTGTCTGCGTAATTCCCCAAGTGAGGCAGTGACTAAATTCAAAGACATTGGGTGCAACGGTGTGTGAAAAATCCCATTGACAAGGATCCGGACGTACATACGTATACATAAGTTTCGGCGGGGGGACAATAACTGCAACTACATGCGAATATAAGTCAACATGCCAAGCTTCGTTAAGCTTGGCCAGATAAAAATCTGTTGATGTAATTTGTTTTGATTGATCATACAGCCTCTGTTCTAACTCACTGAAATCGGTAGGTTCCGGCAGTTTCCCAAGGTGGAAAAAAATTTGCACCACAATCCATTTTAATTTTTTTATCAAATGACAACACTTCTCAAATGGAGAGGATGGTTCATTAGGCCAGGACCATTAGTTAAAAGATATGGACAACCCGGAAAAAAATAGTAGAAAGCTGATTTTTTCTGGAGACCTTCAAAATATCACCCTTACATCAATGGCACAAAGTTCTGCGAATTCTAGGTGGTGGCTTTTTCAAAATGGCCGCCATTTCCAATATGGCCGCCAAAGATTTTCTGAATTATTGAATATTTTTTACATTTATGTTGTATATTGAATGTTGTATATCAAATGAAAGCTTGTTTGATTACCTTTTCAAAAATGTACTTTTTATTGGTGTAGATAATAACCGAAGTGAAATATTGATCAAAATGCTTGCAAAATATACTTATATTTCGGTAAAATTGAGAATTTTTTCATTTTCCTGATAATCATGTCAAGCAATATATCAAATGAAAGCTTTTCTCAAATGCTTCTAAAAATGCTTAGTTATCTAACATAAGGTTATTTATGTAATCATAATTGTCTTTTGGAAACTTTTATTTTAACCTTTTTCCCCACTTTAAGAAATTATACACATTAAATTACCAAGACAGTACCAAGAACGTACGAGTGTCATTGAGTCGCCTGTGATCCACTTAAGGGATCTTGAGTGGAATCATAAAGTCAAAGTAAAATAAGAACAGTGTGTCAGCATTGTCATACTACCATTGCACTCACCATCATATCAGCAAGTTGACCATGCAGGGTCCTTTGTTTTACTACAAGTAACAATATGTGTCAACATCATTCACAGGTATGAATGATGGGAGGCTTCACAAACGCTTTGATGCATTTTGGCAGATGAAAATCCATTGTACTGATAGATATTAGTTACCGGTAATACCGACATCAATGTCAGCATTCATACCGCCAATGGGAGGTATTGCATGAACAACACCACCAGGTTCACAGAGAATGGAAACTCAAATGTCCATTACGGGTTAGAAAGTCACAGTTCAGTCTTTCATTTTGTAAATTGGCAAAGTTCCTTTAAGGGTATACTCAAAACCAACCATACAAGGGTGAAATCCACCAAGATTGAACATCCGGTTGTGGGACAAAATCTCCAGCGGACAAAATCCCCAAGAACAAAGTCTCCAAGGACGAAATCCCCAGCAGACAAAACCCAAAATAGGGTAGAAACAGGTATAAAATATAGAGATATATATTGTTGTGTTGAAGTTTAACATCTGCTTTCACCTCTTGACCTCTTGGTCATTTCGCATATATGGGGCAATCCTTTAATTATTGTGAAAGAATATGGACTTAGAAGAGATCATTGGCCCCATAAAAATCAAAGTAGACGCTCCAGTGGCAAGAAAAGTAATGCTAG
Organism: Steromphala cineraria; assembly: GCA_916613615.1. NCBI lineage: Eukaryota > Metazoa > Mollusca > Gastropoda > Trochida > Trochidae > Steromphala > Steromphala cineraria. The sequence continues at coordinate 25,757,028 of OU744721.1, forward strand.
AGGATAAAAGTTATTTGGAATTTTGAAAAGAGTTGGGGTATATGACTTAAAAAGGAAGAGGTAATGAAAAGAAAATACCATTTGATATTCAGGATAATATTCATATATATAAACGTATGTTAGTTTGTAAAATGAAGATGGAATAGAAGTTGATTACAAAAATTCATTTATTTCATATAAGCAAAAAGCCTACAGGTACTAAAATCAAAGATAATCCTTCAGAAGTGGGGATGAACAGTTAGATATATTTCTAAAACTTATCTTTCTACTTATCAAAATAATACAAAACACACCTAATGATCTGATTGGTTTGTTTGAAATGTTGTCCATAGATTGATATTTAGTCTTAGGGGATTTAGGCTATTTGGGATGAGCCTTCTTTGTTCCAATGCTGAAGAGTTAATATTAGGTTACCTCAGAGGCCCATTTTATCTCTGAGTTTTTGCACAGCTATTGACACTTGGTCTTGCCCCTGTCACATTGAACAACCTCAAGTTTAATAACATCATCATTTGCCTTATGGGTATTAGTTTAGTAATGCCATTGGATTAATTTGATTCAGAATGTAGCATATTGGAATATGCTTTTCAAAACAGATGATTAATCATGCATATCTCAGCTATTATGCCTATACTGTTAAAACATTTGGTTGTATGGATGACTTGGATCTCACTCAGATCAGAAAAAGGCAAAAATATCTGCTAAATCCGAAACACTCACTACACAAGTTTGCATAGCAATCAACCCCATGTGAGATCTCACAATGAACTTCAAAATGATATACTCTATGTCTGAGTGTTGAGTGGTCTGTTACCGCTACATGTGGCTAGGTTTATGAGTGCTACCAATTACACATGGACATAAATGGTATATTTGTTGTACAGAATATGTTATAATTTAAATGGATATTGTAATCTAAGTAACAGTTTCTGGCAAACAACTTCTATATTGTGTATACCACTTCTTAATGCCTTTCAAAGACTGCATGTATGCAAATATCTTTGTAACCTTGTACCATTTGTATATTGACTTTGACTTTACATCTTCAACAATTTAAGGTTTTGAACAACAGAGGTGGTGCCCATCAGCAGATATTCCTTTCAATTCTGAAACGAAAACCATTACCTTTATGGGACGCATTTCTTTGTTGTGGCAAGACAGTGATTAATCACTCCAATACAAACAAAGAGTCAGGATACAGGACTGGAAATGATAAGTTGATTGTATCAACTGCAATGGATATTGTCCAATGAAACAAGTATCTGTTAAAGTAGTTGGCTTTGGTGATGATGGTTGCATAGGCCACAACTGACATAAAATGAAATTATTCTGTATGGATCCAGTCCTTTGACGCTATTATTTCAGAGCATATATCAACATCTATGTTTGCTCATGCAGTTTTGATGTAGATAAAGAAGAAAGCTCTAGTAGACAGTGCTCAAACTGAAATGCAATGGATGTTTCTTTTAGAATGGAATTCCAAAGGTGGCATTGTTTTAGAAACATTCATTTTGAAAATCTTCAGCTAACGAATCAGAGTAATCTCTGAACCACCATGTATTTCAAATCAGTCCAGAGAGTCAGCGTTTCATTCTCTTTCAAGTTGGAGTCACTCATATGAAGCTGTGTGTTCCACAGAATATACCTTACTGTACAGCAAGTGAATGGGAATGGCAGTACAGAAATGCGATATTTGTTCATACAGAATCTGGTCTACATTTATCACAAAAGTTCTGAAAATAGTTTCTTGTGAATGCAATACTTGAAATGATTCATCTGTTTGAAAGCGTGATTAGAGTGTTCAAGCCTGTGTATGGGATGTTATTTAAAATGCTGTAGTACTGCTACTGATTTTAGTGACTAACTGTGAGCACATGAATTCTTCATGTTATAAAAGTATATTTTGCAAGCATTTTGATCAATATTTCACTTCGGTTATTATCTACACCAATAAAAAGTACATGTTTGAAAAGGTAATCAAACAAGCTTTCATTTGATATACAACATTCAATATACAACATAAATGTAAAAAATATTCAATAATTCAGAAAATCTTTGGCGGCCATATTGGAAATGGCGGCCATTTTGAAAAAGCCACCAGCTGGAATTTCCAGAACTTTGTGCCATTGTTTTGAGAATGATATTTCTTAGGTTTCCAGAAAAAATCAGCTTTCTACTATTTTTTTCCACCTCATTTCTAATGGTCCTGGCCTACATATCGCAATGCTTTTGCTGTGATTCAGTAGCCAAAATGATGAATTTAGAACTGCGTCGCTTTGTCTTTCGTCGAGGCTGCTTTAAATTCATCAAGCGTACGTCGTCATCTCCATCGCGATTTCGGACGCTTTTGTTTCTCTTCGCAAACTAAGATATTTTGACCATTACAACGGTGTCAAAACATTATATTATTTTAATATTTATCACCCTTATACATTCAAATGTCTTATTCGCTTGAAGTGAAACAGTTTGTATTTGAACATTGATTGAAAATAGGTCGAGTAACTAAAGAAGCATTTGTTAAACACATAACGAATGTATTCTTAACTTTTATCGTCTGTTTCCCCCGTATAACGAGGCCTTTTCCTATGCTGGGTGTCGTGTACGTCTTCGCCCCCTTTCTCGAAGTTAAAAGGTGTCTACAAGGTTTGTCTTGAAATAATCTGTAGATCAAGTAATAGTAGAGTAGCAGGACTTTCCATATTTTCACTCGAATAGCAATATTGAGTTTTAACATGAATGTTGTTTGGATATTTCTTCTAATTCTTTAGGAGTTACATGTAGGTTTCAGGCCCATAAAAATCATACTTTAGGATTTTGTCTGTTTTCAGATAAATGTCAGTATTAAAAGGCACAATAGCAGCTACATTGAGATCAAGTTATTTTAATGCGTTATATGGCATGTAGACCTTCTGTAGCATTGTGCTTTATCTGGCAAGTGTTAACACACGTCATAAGATCCCCAACAATATCAAAAGTATCATCCTCTCAAACTGTGCTGAATCACTAGACATGAGCTTCTCGGTACCAATACTTATCTGTCTTCATCATGCGAATGAATTGTTTGCAAATCAGGATTGATATCTGATTCACATTTGAACAAGTCACTACTTCCTCTATGTTGATTGGTCGCAATCCATAAATTCTTGAAAATGCGGGGAGGTTTTTTCCTGGGTCACTCATTTTGCAAAATAACAGTATTAAGTTTATCCCACCAGTAAGAAATATCGTGGGATATACATCGCCCTGTCCGTCAGTAATCGGAGCAGAGCCCTGAAAACCATCAGACGTAGTTCAATGAAACTTGGCTTGTGGATTAATCGGTATACGTAAATGTCTTTTAGTATTTTCAACTTTTTCAGTTTTTTTTTGTAGTTTCCAGGGAAACGTAACTTTATTGCAGACTTGTGGGATATGTCATTTTCCGATGACTCTTGTTTTCAGAAATTACTTGAAAATCGAATTATATTGTATCAATTATCAAATTTAATTAGAAATCCACGTTACTAAGTTTTGGTCATTAATTAAATAGCTCGATTGGCTGAGTAGGATTATTGGAAATACCAGACTTTAATTGTTTAATATTATGAATGATTTTATGTTATTACCAGTGTATGAGCGAAAGTAATGAAAGAAATACCAATTCAATCTGGCGAAGATCGAAAATACCAAATATCGTAAGAATAACTTCTTACTTATCACAATCTTTTTAAATGAAACGCTGTTTATCGTGATTCAGAAACGTCTGAAATAGAAGAAAGGGTTTGAGAAGGTGAATTTTGGCTAACCGGGTGCCTGTGTAACTCTCACATCTACATGGAACAATGCCTTTTCTTTTATCATCACTTTACCTTTCCCCAGAGCTACTGCCAATTTCGATATACTCCCCTTCAAAAAGCTGTGCTTGGTGGTCAAATATTTTTTCATGGCAAATTGGTCATTTGGAACTTTTCACTGGAGATGGAACGGAATGTTATATAAATGATGGATCTTACAGTATATGGTGGCTAAAATTTCTTCTTTGTGAATAATTGGGAACTAGGTTTGGCGTCTCCACTGAACAAAATGGTTGCCTCAAATCAGGCTCAGGTTGTTTTCTGACGAGACTCGTAGGGAATAATCCCAAGGGGAAATTAGGAAACCCTCATCTGTCATAATGCGTTCAATCAAAGAAAGACAAAGGGTCTGAGAAAACGAGAGTGTCTAGGTGATTAAAACTATTCACACTAAGTGCAATCTCGGCAACTAAAACTTAAATTTGACATCTCGTACCTGAGATTTTTCCTTCTGTGATATCTTCTTTACGCCACTTTGGTTTGCAAAGTAATGTATAAATAAAATGAAAATAGATTAAAACATTTTGTAACCAAATCATATGATTTACATATATAACCTGGGTCCATCATTTGTGTTATAAATAACCAAAAATATAAGGTTAAAGTATAAATTTCTTCCCTAGATTTTATTTTTATTATTATCCCGCCGCCAAATGAAGTAGTCTGGGATATTGAAACGGGCTCCGTCCACCATTCTTCATTTTGTCTTTCTGTCCTAAAATATCGGAGCATAATTCAAAACCGGTATGAGCTAGGCCCTTAGAAAAACAAACTAAGTCTGTCCTATAAATCGTGAAGCATGTGTAGAGATGTACGTTTTGGGAATTGAACGTTCGAGCTCATCGGGCCTGAATGGCATGCCCCGCCGTCTTTCCGTCCATCCGTAAATTTTGCGCATTTTCGACTTCCTCCTCTTAATGGGACCACAGGGGCCACGACCTTAAAACCTATTTTAATCTCCAGAAGCGTCAGGCCTAGAAAGTTGAATCTTTATGTACAGGCTCCTTCACCAGTGACATTGAAATTTATAGTTTGAGCCCCTTACGTCCTAAAGTAAAGTATTTCATCTTCTTCTCCAGAAGCCCTCCTTAGTTAGAAGTGGTGCCTTTTGCTATTTTGGTTATTCTGAATTTGTTGTTTTTGCTGGTTTCCATGGAAACAATTTGAATTTTTGTGCATCCATTTCAAAGCTATAGCTCAAGAACTATTAACTTTTTTTTTCTTAACTTGGTATATGAAGTGATCTAGTGGAGGAGCGGTAACTTTTGCCTCTTTGTTATTTCTGAAATATAATTGTTCTGGTTTTCATGGAAACAATTTGAAGTGTGTGAATGTGAATATTGGGAGTAGGTTCTGTTTCCGGGCATCGGGTCATTCTCTTAAAAATTAGGGCGTGGAACATCACATGCACATATTTCTAGTTTTTAGCTCATCTGGCCTGTAAGGATGGCCCTTAAAACCTTCATCAAATTGGAGCTTTGGTACCATGTGGTCCCTTATAAGGGTCACAGGGGCCCCGCCTTTAAAACCTATTTTCATCTTCTCCAAAACCATAAGGCCTAGAAGGCTGAAAGTTTGTGTACAGACGCCTTGGCTAGTGAGGATTATGAATTATAGCTCTGGTGGCCCTGTGGCCCCTAATGACGGCCACAGAGGCCATGCCCTTGAAACCTATTTTCATCTTCTCCAGAAGCATAAGGCCTAAAAAGCTGAAAGTTTGTGTACAGTCTCCTTGGCTAGTGAGGATTATAAATTGTAGCTTAGGTGTCCCTGTGGCCCGTCCTTACACTTTGTGGAATGTCGACTGTTTTGCCCAGAACCACAAGGCCTTATTTCACTTCATATGACCAATGATGAAATTATAACAAAGAGTATGAAAATATTAAAATTAATAGTATTGAAACACTCACCAACTACTCCATTATTATTTTATAATAATATGTTAACGTTTGTTTATTGTGATATGTTAACAATACATTTACATTCAAGACTAGAGCTGTATATCAAATCTGTACAAATCGAAAACATGCGTTGATTTCAACAATGATATGGAAGATTAATCTGAGATTACTGAATGATCGTATCCATGACACTATCAAATTAGTTATTAAACAGTTTGAAAAGAGTGTTAAGTCAGTTTGGTTATCGAATGAAGTCAATAAGATAAGATAATACTTTATTACCCTATAGGGAATTCTTTTTACATTCACAGAGTCTTGTAAAATATTCGGCCAAAAGCTAGACTAACTTCACTGTTATGTCTGCCCATGTCTTCTTCTTCAGATTATTTGTGATTGTGTTAGTGAATGATGAGTTGGTAAATTTAATATGCCAGCCCCTATTCCTTCAACCAGCACCTCCAACTCAGTTTGAGTAAAGTGTGGTTTCATATTTTTCTTCTTCAAGTTCTTGGTCTCCATATTCCTATCGATGTATCGTCTGCGACGACCGCCAACAATATTTACGACCCCGTTGTAGGACATGCATACGGCGCCGTTGTGAAACGGTCGCAGGCATGTCGTAAGAGGATCGTAAACAAAGTCGTATGTGCTACGACCTCCTATATTTAGGAGGCCTTTGTGAAAAGCATTCTCTCCTCACAGAGGCAGATCAAGTCATGTTGATTTGGCCTCTGTTCTACTTTGTTTACAGAGTCCTTGACTAGTGAGGATTTTAAAGTGTAGCTTTGGTGGCCCTGTGGCCCTAGTAAGCCAGTGTAGTTTTTGTGGCCTTGTGACCCCTAACAAGGGCCAAAGCCTCAAAACCAATTTTCACCTTCTTCTACAGAATCATAAGGACTAGAAAGCTGAAACTTTGTGTACAGACTCTTTGACTAGTGAGGATTAGCTTCTTGGGCACTGTGACCCCAAATAAGGGTCACACCCTTAAAACCTATTTTCATCTTTTCTCAAGAAGCACAAGGCTTAGCATGCTCAAACTTTGTGTACAGACTCCTAATTTAGAAAGGAGGATTCTTATTCTTCTTATACTTCAGAATGTTGATTACATTGTTACTCAGCTATCTTATACATTAAAATGTTTTATAAAAGCTTGAAAATGTCAGTGAATCGTATTAATGTACATTCAATTATCCATATGAATCCATTTGTAATTATCATTTCTTTATCTAAGAAGTTTCAAATTCTACTACATTTTGGTTGAATGAAATCTAATGCACTACAAAAACATCTCGAGAAATGTATGCGAGATAAATTTACATTAAATGGGATTTAATTCATTTCCTTCTCATACATTGCCCTTTTAAACGGATGAAAATAAACCTGCTTTGACTCATTGTTTACATTAAATCTGTATAGTTATCAATTTGTTGCTATGGGTTGATTCATTGTCAAAATGGATTATTTCAGATACGTTATTCGGGAAACCTTAACTTTGGATTGGTATTATAATGATTTATTACTGTGGAAATACTTCACATTGTTATTAAAAAGTCAACAAGATAATACAAAATAAAGGTAATTCTTAATTCAGAAACCAGATACATGTGTATTTTAATCTCGCTGTTGCTCCAACTTGCCCTGTGTCCGGTTAGTGCATTGTTTGTTACTCGATATCAAATGAGTATTATATTTTAAGCTTACTGCATGGCATGGTGTCCGGTGTCCGTCCGTAAACTTTGTGCATTTTCGACTTCTTCTCCAGAAGCATAAGGTCCAGAAAGCTGACGCTTTGTGTAAAGGACTAGTGAGGATTATAAGTATAATTTTGGTGACCCCGTTGTCCCTAAAAAGGGCCACAGGCACTACGCCCTTTAAATCTATTTTCATCGTCTTCTCAAGAATCATAAGGCTTTGTGTACAGACGTTTTGACTTGTGAGGATCATACATTTTAGATATGGTGACCCTATGGCCCTAATAAGGCCCACAGGGTCCACGCCCTTAAACCTATTTTCGTCTTACTCTCCAGAAGTAATAGGCCTAGAAAGCTGAAAATCTTATGTACAGACTCTTTTAAAAGTGAGGAATATAATTGACAGTTTTGGTGACCCTATTGCCCCTTGGAAGTGCTTTTTGAAACTTTGCTCTACTTTAAATTATCAATTGCAGATTTGAGGGCTTTCTTACTCAAATAGGGTTATTCCGTTTTAACATTTTACATTTTCTTGTTATGATGTGTGAGCAATTGCCATTTCGGAATTGATTAATGGTATACACTTAATTTCAGAAATTGTGCCCCTGTGGCCCCTACTAAAACTTGTTTGTCGTTTTTTCCAAGGCATAGAATGCTGAAATGGTTTGTAGAGGGGTAATTGAGATTCATGCACATTGGTGACGTAGGGGTTACCTACAAAGACCACACCCTAGGCAAGATTAAATGAAACCTTATGAACTACAGAGCCAATTGCTCTATTTTTGTATTTCTGTGATCAGACTCAAGGATAACAAACTTGACAAAATGGACATTGACGATTAATATATAAATAAATAAAATAAATTACATACAGAAAATTTAATGTGTGTCCAAATAAATAAGTTGATAAAGAACATATAAGTATTATTCATCTGTGTGAATTCCACTCATTACTTAAATAAAATGCGTTTCATAATCGAATAATTTGAAATGAACAGAAATAAAATGTTATAACAGAAACTTCATTAATGTACATTTAGAATTGCTGACGTCAACAAGTGCTTCTGTTTGAATACCATATCAAAATATATTACATGACATGAATTCTAAACAATGGTTCATCAAACTTAATCTATCGAGTAACTACATTAACATGACCTAAATTATACTACTCCATAACGCAAAGCTCTTTAAAGAAAATACATTTAAACTTTAAATGATATCATTATCATGGAAATAAAGATTTACCATAAATAGTTTAGGCTAAAAGGTCAATTTATTTAGCTAACATGATAATGACAGTTTGACGTAGAATAATTGAAATCTATACTTAAAATATATTTAGGATCCAACGAAAGCTATGAGATCGGCGGTGTCTTAAATTTAATCAATAATACGTGCAAGTTAATCAAAATAACTCTCTATTCTCGGCAATCTATATTACTAATTTGTCCTCAACTTTGAATGTATTGGTAACAGCATTTATAAAATCAATAATGATCCTGATCCTCAAAATTTAAAATAACCCCTTTTTGAAGATCTTGTGTTTACAGCCGAGTATACAATCTCCGAAGAGGCAGACCAAGTCTTGAAATGTTGATCTAGTCTCTGTTCCAATTAGCCAAGTTTGTGGGGTAGAACGATGTCTTAATATCAGGAAAATCCGATAAGTTTGTGGGGTAGAACGATGTTTTAATATCAGGAAAATCGGATCTAATGTAAATAATAAATATTGTAACATCTGAGCTTGCCAAAAATCATAACATTCAAAATATAGTGTATATTAATTTAAACCTTCAATGATCAGTAAACAAAGGAACACTTTATAGCAACAATGGAAATTGTCATTATGAACAATGAAACAACACCAGATATTATATGTTGATATGTGAAACAACTGCTGCTCATGTTCCAGTTCATCACTTGTTTCTTTGTGTTTAAAACAACACTTGACACCTTATAGAACATCTTATAGTTCATCACTTGTTTCTCTGTGTTTAAAACAACACTTGACACCTTATAGAACCCCTTATAGTTCATCACTTGTTGTTTCTTTGTGTTTAAAACAACACTTGACACCTTATAGAACATCTTATAGTTCATCACTTGTTTCTCTGTGTTTAAAACAACACTTGACACCTTATAGAACCCCTTATAGTTCATCACTTGTTGTTTCTTTGTGTTTAAAACAACACTTGACACCTTATAGAACACCTTATAGTTCATCACTTGTTTCTTTGTGTTTAAAACAACACTTATAGAACTTATAGAAATACAACAAATGGCAATGTTTTGTACATGTGACATAAACAAACTGATAGAAACACAAGCTGTTACTGTGAATAAGTTATTACATATCATCTCACGTGCATATAATTTACTTTTGCAGAGGGGTTTAATTGATCTTAAAGCTGATTTTAAAACCGTTTTTTGGGCAGTACGGAATAAATCCAAGGCGAGATAGTTCATGAACTATTCCAAGTTGAAATTCTTGAAAGTCATGAACAGTTCATTACCGGTTCATGAACTATTCATGAAGAATGCTCCATGACTAAGAGTTCATAAACACTTCGTGAACTTTTATTCACGAAATCAAGTGTTGATGAAAAGTTCGTAATTTTTTGTTAAAAAAAATGTTCGTAAAAAGTTCATTAATTTTTTCTTGAACTCATCTTATCCTGGAACGTTAGTGAAATTTTGTTTCTATAGTCAACTGTTCATGACAAGTTCGTGATTTTTAGTTCATGAATTGTGTAAATCAAGCAGATTGAAAAGAAAATTCATGAACAATGTTTTATGGTTGAAACATATTTGTTTCACAAGAAAAGAATTGGGGACAAGTTATCCAACTTAAATGCCCTCTCCTAGTAACTGTAACTTCACAAACAAAAAAAGGAAACACCAAATCCACATCCGTTCTGTATGTAGAATCGATTGAGATTAATGTAAATCATGTTTATAAAAAAATTATGCTGTTTATCAAAAATAACTAAAGTTAATTAGACTGAATATTAGAAAATCGTTATGATATTAGAAAGTATTAAGATCTATCTCATCGTTACATTCAGGTTAATTTGTCGCCAAATTGAATTTGTTTGAATAACAAAATAATCAACTCTCTTAATATATAAGAGAACATAACCTGACATTTCATAAAGACTGATGATATCACTATGCCCTTTCAATAACTTTTATAAGGAACTCAATTGGAAGTTAATTTATTGTTCAGTACACTGGGTTCTATACACTTACCTGTGAATCGATTACAGTTGAAAACTCATTGCTACGTCTACATAGGAAAACAATGCCTTAAATAATTCCGCTGTTAAAGGTAAAATGGATATTTATATTGACATCTCCAGAACTGCTCAACGTCGTTACTTCTTAGAGAATGATATCGATAGCTTGTAAAGAACTGGTTACAGTGTAGGTTGGACGTATTATGTAGAGTTAAGGGTATTATAATAAATTTATGTTTAAGAAACGTTGGTACGTCTGCGATACAGGTAATGTACAAAGTATATAATAATTGAATAGAACTGAAGTTAGTTTAAAAAGGTAATGAAGGTATTTAAATTTTCTTAGATTTCCTGATTAAAATTTTGTGTCATTTGAAACATGTACTCGGACTTGGCTCAAATGCAAAACTTTCCCCTGTATCTCTTACCACTCTCATACCCTTATAGTACAACTAGTGTGATATAGAGTTACACTTGTACTTTGTAGATGCATGATTATCAAACCAATCAAAAGTCAAAATCCGGAAAACAATTGCACCACAATCGATTTGAATTTCTTTATCGAAGGACAATGCTTCTCGCATGGAAAGGGTGGTTCATATCACAATGCTTTTGCCATGATTCACTAGCCAATGATGATTCAAGAACAGCGTCGCTGATTGCACAACTAATTTTGATTGCCTCCAATAAGGCATATCCCATTCTAGACCACAATGACGACGAGTTAGAACAGAGGCTGTATCAACATTTCACACTGGTATAACTGTAATCCCTTGATCGCTGGTTGGGGGTATAGGAATATTTTTCAAAACTAAAAGCAGGTTTAAAACTAATATCATTCAGGAAGAATTAAAAAACAACCTTCCAATATGACGAACCAACTAAACGATGAGGATAATGCTTTTGAGTATTGCATGCAAACAAGAGCTATTCCTATCACACTTTTCCAAATAAATACTCGATACTTTTTTATGATTAAACATTGATCCTTTGGCTCGTTTATGTTAAGAACCTTCATTGGAAACGCATATGTAGTAAACAAGACTATGCTATCAACATACTAGTAAATTAGTCTACACTCACACTTGTGACAAGAGGGACCGATCAATAGGTTAACCTTACAAAGCAAACACGTTGTTAACAAAGCTATGAGAAACAGTTCTATTCAACCATTGGCAAAAACGGATATACATAGATAATACTCATAACGTTTGTCAATAAGGTATTTACTTAAACAATATGGACCATGGCAAAATGTCACATAAAGAAAACCCAGTTCTTATAGAATACAGTACAATTCGATAAACCTCACAATCTAAAGCCATTACCTATCTGAAGTACACCAGATCGATAAGTCTTCATCCGATCTGTCCTCCGTAACACATAACTTGTTTCCCTGGCTTTATGTCTTCCTGTTAAAGTCCCAAGATAAATTCTAGGTAATTTACACGGGGATTTATCATCATTTCAGTGCCCGCATCCGCTCTACAGAGAGACTCAAGTAAGCCCTTATTTCCTGTTCAGACAGCAACATGTTATCTACACTACAATACCGATCTGTTTTCGTTTGGTACGACGTCGTAATTTAACTGGTATTTCTAACAGAATTTGAAAATGTTGTATAGCAAAGCAGTCACCTGTTAATGTAAATACACTAGTGTGTTAATGTTAATGAGGGAACTGCATAGGATAAATTATCATTATAATGTACTATACATTTTGTTTTGAATGTTACAATAGAGAATGATTATTATCAGAAATTGAAAGTAGAATTTCTTTATATGAAATGATTTTATGAAGCAATTTATCAAATGATAGGGAAGTTACCATGTTTTCGGAAATAAGTTATCATTTATCTTTCAATGAGTTGGCAGAAGAAACAGTACATCGATTCCCAACATATGCCATTTGGTCAGAAAATATGCTAAAACTTACTATATACGTACGAAATGGACCATCAGACAGAGATATGACAGAGCATTACTGAGGTTTCTTAGCTGTCACCCAATTTATATATCATCAGTTCAGCCAGTTAGAAAACTTCTTACAAATATAGGATTGAAGGCAAGAATGGATAACAAGCGACCATTAAATACAATAAGGCATCAGCATGAACAAAACAAGCATGGACGCATATGTGTATGCTAAGCTTGCCGTATGAAACAACTAGAAATTTGAAGAAACTACCGAATAGAGTTGTACATGATGGTTTTGTTGATGTGTGTGACTTACCAAGTAATAAACTTGATTAATTTTGTAATCACTGAGAGTGAATGGTGGCATGTATGATATTTCTGAAAGGTAACAAAGGCAGTGGCTTAGATGATATACGCACATTCTATCCCCAATTTAAGTATTCCTTTCATTATGAAAGGTTAAACTAGCATCTGTTCGAATTAGCCGAGTTAGTGAATATAAAAAGGAGATGTCTCATCTTCCCATGGCAAGGTGAAAACGTAACAAGCTACATTTCTCGCTTTAGACCTTGCCTTCACAGCATAAATACCGGTGAAATATAGCAACGCCAACTATCGTGATCATGATTTACGTCCCTTACCAACTCTTTCAACAAAAGCCAATTGTCAGCAAAGCCTTTCCAATGATTCAGTAGCCACAATGGTTCTTGTCGGACAACGTCGATTGCAGGCTTCTCCCTTTCTAACCAATATTACTTATGTAGGTAGAGAATGGAAGGGGCATTTTATTATGCATCTTATCTGACATAAAAGTACCTTGATATCGTATGAAAATGGCAATAGTCGTATGAAACGGAAGGAAATTGGATTGTGACAGGTAGATGGCGACAACCCCCTGTAAAGAACACGATATGTTCTCGTGTAACACTGATCAACTACAAATAAAATTGTTTAGAGTGAGTGAGTCATTGTTTAGCTCCGCTTGGGCAGTATCGAGATAAAATCCTTCTCCCTGTTGTAATGAAACATTTCGACAATCACCCTCTTCGTACAAGACCAGTTTACATGGATGACAATGCTAGACTCCACAAGGCAAGAGTGATAACACAGATTCTACAGCGGGAAGCCAAAACAATGCTACCGTGGCCTGCCTGCAGTCCCGACTTGAAGCCCATAGAACATCTTTGGGATATTATTGATCGCCGTATACGTAAACGAGACCCTCCCACCTCCCAGAGTTGGATACCGCACTGAATCAGGAGTTGCAGCAGATTCCTCAATACAGAGACTGATACGTATCATGTCGAGGAGGATCAATCATGTCAAGGGTGATACACTCGCTACTGACTTAACACTGGTTTACACTATTCTTAAGGCGGCAATGTTACCTTTTTAGATAGTCTCATGCTGTTTAATCGACGGTATGACAGCAATGGCAATAGTTGTTTTCATTGCACAATTGCTGAAAAACACACTGTTTGGAATTTAGTCTACAAAGTCAGTAAACTATAAAGCCATCCACTTGTTGCCAAGGTTGTCAAGTCGACACAACCTTATTACCAATCGATACCAATTTATACATCTCTATGATTAGGAATACATGTGCGTTACGTGTATTTGTTAAACTCACTTTTTGTTCTGAGGATATATATATATAACAAAAAATATATACTGTGGACAGAGAGTATTGAAATGTTATCAAAGAAACACAAGGCTATAAGTAAAAACAGATAGAATCTTAATTCGAAACAAACAAAGGCACTATCATCAAAATCTAAAGAATACTTTGAATGACTATTAAGGGGGGAGTGGTACGGGGAAAACAGTATGTTGCATCAGAGATAAGATCCCTGGTTACATGTAACTTGTCAAAGATTAACACTTGAGGGCAACTGAAGGAGAGACCTTTCACTGTTGACTGTTCTTTTTTGCAGAAAAGGATCAAACAAAGAGTTGACGTCATTTGATCATGTCCTTCTGGTCATTATTTCTGTGTGTTTACAGTACATGATAGTCTTGATTCCCTTTGGACATCTGATCTATTGACTGCTGATCTTACTGAAGGCACAAGAAGTTTGCGGCTTTCACGTAGGTATCAGTTGATGGTTCTTTATTGGGTCATTTGCAGATATATCTTGAACAGTATCATGGTCAAAGCCAAAACTACTTTTCAAAAAAAATATATAACATGCTCTTGTATGAAGAACGCATTTTTTACCGAATTTCTTCATTGGTACGCAGAAATACCTCGTATATGTTATTTTATAACCGGAATATCTTGTTTGAAATGTTAACAATTATTTGAAATATATTCACATTTTCAGATATTTGTATAATGTTCAAATTATTTGAATTGGTAACGACAAATATTGAAAACCATTGTATATAAGTAAAATTTAAAAACGATTTTTATTAAGGGCTGACTTTCTGTAACTGTACACACGGGCTCTTTAAACCAAATTACCTGTTTATATACCCATACAAATATTTTTATGCCCCCGAATCGGAGATTCCGGGGGATATATTGTTTTTCACCTGTCCGTCCGTCCGTCCGTCCGTTTGTCCACAAAAACTTTAACCTTGGTCATAACTTTTGATTGGTCAGAGCTAGGTCTTTGATACTTGACATATGCATCCGGGGGCATTCGTGTTTCACAAACACATCTTGTTAACTTACAAATGATACTCCTCCTACCTCATTTCAGTTTTATTTTGTCGTGACATTTAATTCTCATTTCAAGTCTATTTTGTTTCCAGTCAGTCAATTATAAGTTCTCAAATTACAGCGTCATTGATTTCAATTGTCACATCATCTAGCCATCAATTGAATTATACGTGTATTAAAATAGTACATGTTATATCCTTTGATACAATTTCTGGTCACAAAACAGACGTGAGGCTGATGTAAACGATCTACAAGGATAAGAATATTGTCTTCAATGACAGTTTTCATAAACAAGTCGTATCTACTGGACAAATATTCCATTGTGGACGTTTTTTTACAAATGCATCCTTTTTCAGAATCAATGCATGAGGCATTGTTTTATCTGGGAACACTATTTGCAAAATATGTTATTCTGTGCAAAAGTAAGAAAAAATAGTAAGATATAAAGTAAGCGGATCTGAAATACAACTTAGTTATCTGTCAAAGAATACAAAAGGATAAAATTTCATATTATGTTTTTAGTTAACAGACTGAAATGACAAGAAAAGGAAATCAGTATCATTCAGAATCGTTTCTTGAATTCAAAGAAAATATAAATAAAGATTTGAAAAACTCATAAATGTTATGAAAATGTTGACAACAAATAGTTCAATTTTAAGATAAATTGAATTAACCCTACTTCTTTGGTGGTTCTACATTCTATATGTATTTAGTCATCTTGAAAGGCCCGATGGGCTTATGGCATGGCATGGTATCCGGCGCCCGTCCGTCCATCCGTCCGTTTGTCCTTGCGAAAACTTTGTGCACATTCGACTTCTACTCCTGAGGCATAAGGCCCATAAAACTGAAACATTTTGAACATACTCCTTGACTAGTGAAGATTATAATGTAAAGCTTTGGAGACCCTTAAAACCTATTTTCATCTTCTTCTCTAGAGGCATAAGGCCTAGAAAGCTGGAATCTTGTGTACATACTTCTTGACAAGTGAGGAATATAATTTATAGCTGTGGTTAACCTCTGGCTAGGACTAGAAAGCTGAGACAAAAACTCTTTGACTAGTGAGGATTAAAAATCGTAGCTGCTGTGTCCCCTAGTAAGGGCCACGCCCTAAAAACCTTTTTTCATCTTCTTCTTCAGAAGCATAAGGCCCAGAAAGCTGAAATCGTGTGTACATACTCCTTAGTTCGATAATGAGGATTCTAATTTGTACTTTTAGTTGGCCCTCCAAAGGAGGGAGCCACATTTGCCAAATCCTAAAGTAAAATTGATATGAAGCCTGATGAGCTGCAGAACCAATGGCTCTATTTTTCTGTTGTGCGTTTCTTTTCTTTTTTGGCATTTTGCATTGTATTTTTCAATGATTAATTGGTTTGATGTTTTGGCAAATCCGTCATGTATGGATTAAAGTGAAGTGTTGACTAGAGACAGGTTAACCGTTAACAACGTCAATAGATCCAGACATTATGACACACTGTTGCCTCCTTTGAGATATTGGATTCCAGCCTTTAGTTCAGATATTTTTGTTCTTTCGAGCATACATGATGCAAATAATTCTCTTCCAAAATATCTTTTTTGTTAAATCATACATCTTTGAACATAAGCACTGAACAGGCCAAATCAGAGATGTCATGTCCGATGAAATTAAACGTGTGTTTGAACCAGTGATGCTGTTGCATATGTATTCATTCGAAAAGCATCACTCAATTTTGTTAATGCAGAAACATAATCTATAATAGTATATTGTTATTGACATATGTTTGTGATTTGTCAATAAAGATAGTATTTCATATAAATTTTAATTTGATTTATTTTGAGTTGAAAGACTTTTATATGATGCAATTCAGTCATTCATTGCTTTCAACACCAAATTCACCAACCTAACTAACCTTCCAATCTCTTTAATTGCGATTTCTGAAATAAGATTTTAGATTTGCAAACAAAACAAAAGGATGATTTTCTAAATAATACCAAAGGTTAACTTATATTTGTTTATCTATTGAAGCAAATGGCAATTTGGAATATGTTTTAAGAAGTTTTCTGTGACAAGAATGAAATCAAAAACGTTGACGTCTCTCGTTTTAAACTTCTCCTATAAGATTCTCATTTAAATGCAAATGCGTGACGTTTATGAGAAAATTGTAAAGACAGTAAATGACTCTACAAGAAAGATTTATGGATTTATTTCTTTTGAAACCCTAAAAGTAATACTAATACGTCTATGTGGGATGATGTTTTCCAGTTGCCATAGATTATCAATCTCAGAAATATAGTATACCTAATACATGTACATGTAGCTATTCTTATAATATGAAAATAACTGATTGAGTTGATTTATATGGCTTGCTGCGTAGTTGAATGTGGTAGAAACAAGTCCCACGTCTCATAGTTCATATTGAACCATTAGCAGGGCAAACTACATGTATGCCTCTGTTGATCTTAGATTACTTCTTCATTTGCATGGTTCATATCACAACTTCGATATAAAGATTATGATAACCCCAATGCATTGTTGTATACTAAGTGCGTGCATGGTTGTAGTGAAGACGAATCTAACGTTTTATTTATCTGTCCGTATTATAATGTAAGTAGAAAGCAGTTTTTACCTGTATACTATTATGAATATCCATCAAAGTTATCACCAACTAATATAAGGCTCATTAAGTCTTTTTCTTTGTAATTAAAAATAAATTTGCCTGTTTAAAATGATAATTATGCGCACTGTGTGCAGTCTTTTCTGTATTAGCAATATAGGTCACGTGGCCCCAAATGTCACTTGTCACTTGTTCATATCACAACGCTTTTGCCATGACTCAGTAGCCAAAATGATGATTTTAAAACAGTGTCGCTAATTGCTCAACTTTGATTGCCTCTTATCATGCATCTCCCATTCTACCTCACAAACTCGGCGAATAAGAGCAGAGGCTCGGTCAATATTTCATGACTTGCCTCAATGGGGAGGAAATTGGCTTCTCAATGTGGCACTTACATTTTCCTTTTCGAGAATAGTCAGATCGTCATCAATCTATTTGAGACTATCTCGTGAAAATGTGCCAAAAAACGAGAATCGAAGCGTCTCTTGTACCTCAGATCGATTATCTATTACCTGGAGCTTGTTTCATTTCAAAAGATCAAACAAACCTATGTATTGTGATTCCTTATAGGTAGAAGTTTAGAACAACAAGCACATACCATCCTATAACAAGAAGTGTCTCGGGACAAAGTGGCCTGAAGACACCTGATCTGATGTGACCACGAAGCGTCTGTTGTATCATAGATGAGATTAAGCTCAGATCGACCATCTGTTACCGTGAGCCTGTTGAAAGTTTTCACAATCGATAAAACCGCTTACCGAGCAAACTTTGCAAATGTGTCTATAGTCTGATTTATAAGGACACACAATGGTGTTATTATTAGCCATCAAGAAAGTGATTATAACAATTATTTTATTTAGACTATCAAATATTTATTGGATATTTGCTTATGACAAATTTTATTCTTTATTTTAATTTCTTTTACAAAACAAAAAGATGTTGAGTTTACGAAGTTATAAACAAAGTTTCCCAGAAGATTTGGTAGCGGAATATATTATTGAAAGTAAAGAAATCAGAAAAGATGCTCTTGTATATGCTTCATTAAGTATATGACAGTTAAATTAAAAACTCTACAATTTACGCGTCTGATAACGACGACACAACGGCAAACCAATAACCTTGTCAACTTGTTAGCATAGTTTACAAGATGTTTTTTCATGCCCAGCTCTTTTTATTACATGCAAGTCTTTGCCAAGCAGTGTATTGTTAGTCAAAATTGATAACTTCCTCATAGACAACATTATTTTTCTCATTGCACAGGCACAGAAGCAGTGGCATATCAGACGGTTAAACAATGAGCCTGCACAGGGGTCGTATCAATAAATAAAACTAGTAATTTTACTGCATAACAGTGTATTACAAGTTTCACATATACATACATATTGTATGATAACACTTTTAATTACAAATTTCATTTAGAACATAGTATATACAATATAATTTTCAAAGATAGCACTTTATTGCATGTTTCATTAAGATCAATAGCTTAAGCTAGAAATATTTTAAATATAGCACATTATTGCATGTTTCAATATTATATCCAATATATTTTTCAAAGATGGCACTTTATTGCATGTTTCATATAGAACATTATGACATGTTAACATAGACCATTATCAAATATGTATTTCAATTACAGCACTTTATTACATGCCACATGTTCACATGTTGCATTATTAATATATTGCATTCTTCATATATGTTTCATATAAACATAGCAATCACAATTCATACATTTTACATACATTATATACATCCATTTCAATCACAAAATCACAGTCCAACAAAGTCAGCTACATCATCTGGAGAGGCTCCTTCTGCTGTTGGATCTCGTGATCCAGGTTTAATACTTCTTCTCCTTCTTAGGGCGCTGTTTCCCCGTAGCAGCATCTGAGCTACAGTGGTGTCGATTTGGCTATAAACCTGTACAGGTTTGGGTGTTTCGGTCAGTGTTGAAGTGATTCCAGTCCGACCTGCCGGGACTATCTGCCCATTGTTCGGTGTTATAGTCAGCAAATCGCTGGATGGAAGAAGCATTAAGGTTCACATTGTCCACGGCATCCATCCACACATCGTCAATGTATTTTGGTCTTACTAAGGACAGAGCAGAAGAACGTTTTACAAACAGGGTAACTGCGGGGTCTGTGACGAAACGAGTTTGGAGGTCAAAACGCTGAGCATTCCTCCATATCGAATGTCTGAAGTGAAACATTCACCCCTTGAGCTGGCACTGAAAGACGCCTTAGATGGCATTCTGGGTGGCAGATTCGAAATCGATGAAGACATGTACTGGTCTTAGAGGAAGGTGTAGTTCCTCTGCTTTATACTTCTTTCTACTGCTTTCAGGAGGTTGAAAAAGCCAAGGTACAAAATGTAGGTGGACTGCTTCTGAATGATATAGCCATTTTGCAGAGGTTCTAGTACTTTGGACGTCGAATTAAGTATCGTATTGTTGATTAAAACACATTTAAATATGATATCAAACTTTCGACGAAAGATTTTGCTACCGAGTGATGATTTAATTTCTTTTCTCAATAGCTAAATGTCATCACGAACGATTGGGCTATATATATACATAAATTCGCTCCAATGTTACCAAGTTTTGCGCGAAGAATTCACATGTTGCAGATTTGTTTTGTACCCATTGTTCATATTTTCTCAAGGACTTTCAACACACAAAATTGCTAATAAAAACATAGGAAGCGTTTGTTGCATCCAAAACCCTAACATTTATTCAACCATCAAATGTTTCTATCCTCAAAGGACACCATTGCAGTCAACGTGAATACTCTCGAGTGTTACCGCTGTACTCCAAATTGAAATTCATTGATAATGAAATTGGTTGTTTGTATTTTCTATCCACGTCATATCACAAAGCATCATAAACAATATAGGTTGAAAGAGAATAGTATTCAACTAAACAATCCAATAGCTTCAAAATTAGATTCAATCCCAAAATTGCTTTGTAGTTCTGATTCTTTCTAGTATTATGATTACAAATTGTGACAGTCATGTCTTGTGTTTATCACCAGTCTAGTTTCTGTTTAGTGTGAGAAGATATCGTTACAATAACAACAAAAATGGTGCACATAAATACTTGCCTTGTTAGGTCTGTATCTGTAGCGATAATCGACTAATTTATTTATCAAAATCTGTCAAGTCTTGAGTATGGCCTCTGTTCCTATTGGCTAGAATAGGAGATGCCTGAATGGATGCAATCAAAGTTAGTTGTGCAATTGCCGACGATGTCCTAAAATGATCATTTCGGCTACTGATTCATGGCAAGGCATTGTGATATGAACAATCCATTCCAGAAGTGTTGTCATTTGCAAAACAAAATCAAATGGGTTGTGGTGCAATTTTTTGCCGTCAAGGGAAACTGCCGAAAACCAAGGATTTAGTCTAAAGCGAACAGAGGCTGGATCAACATTTGATCTACATGTACCTCCATAGTTATGATATCAATCAAGCATCACTGTACGACGACATGGTTTTAGTTGTGTTGTTATGGAAATCCTATTGATTATGTGGAATACTTGTCACAATCAGCTGCAGCCCGAGAATAGTAAACTTTAATGGAAGAGTTAAACATGTTATTATAAAAGTATACTGCTTGTAATCAAGTATGAGGGCAACACAAACTGCAGAACATTCATAACGTTACCTGGTTAAAAAAAACTTTTAAACACCACGAAACCCCTCTATAAAAACGTATTGAGTTGGGAACAGAAAAGTACACATACATTGACAGTATATATTGCGTTAATGGGAAAACCGTCTGTGAAATATTTGTTTGCCCTTACAGAGGTGACCGCCAAGAGTCTGATTTCCGCTTTGTCTACTTTCGTACATTTGTTTGATGAAACTCAATCTTTTTAATCAATCACTCCATCATCTAGTAATGAATTCGTCTGAAGAGTAATGCATGCAATGGGAAAACTTTGAATGCCTATAGGAGTAATTGGCTTTTGAGGGACCCCATACGAACTTACAGAGACTCACGTTTGCCGTTATCTATAGATCATTATACTTTAAGGTCTATTGTATTGTACAAGAGCATATCTAACTGAATTTCTATTTTAGAAATTCTCTTAAATGCCTTGAATGTTCCAATCTAAATAAATTTAGATCAACAGATTTTTTGTTTTGTCATACTGTTGATCTAAGATTGACCAGTATGAGAGGTCGTCCCGGTGACCTTTCGTATGCAAATAACAAATTCGCGATTTGATCAATCAAATTCGACGTCACAAACAGTTCATAGTCGCTCATTCAATGTGTGAACGGAAGAACATATGATAGCTTATGGCCTGTTCTCAATAACAGTGTGCATTGTGAAAAATAAATCTTGTTTTGGTACTGATAATAAAGATATCAGTAGGTTGGCTTTATTTTGGTTGTATGAAACATTTTTAGATTAATGATTGACAAAAAAATCACTATTTTTGAATTATTAAGATGGAAACGAAAGAAATCAGTACAAACTTTTTTGATAAAAAAAAGGAGTTACCTCCCCTTGCATGAGGATTTTCGTAAATATTGACATTTATCATGCTCTAACTTTGTGATTATACGCCACGTTTGAATTCGTAGCTGTGCGATGTGCAATCATCAGTTGTCATTGTCAACAAGCAAATACGGTAATCATTTTAAATGAAAAAATATAATCTATTAATAGATCAAAGCAATCGGACTGTTCATCGAAATGGTCAATCTCAGATCAACAGTATGACCAAATATAAAACCTGTTGATCTAAATTGATTTAGATTGTGAATGTTCAGATATTCTTCCCCACAGTTTCCCTGGCATGTTTCAAAAATGACAAAGATATAATGTCGTATCCCAGATAGTCGTGGTTATCCAAAGTCTCCTTTATACCACCATTTCACTGAGCTACGAGCCGTTGCCGACTGAAAACAGGCCAAATGTCGTCATTGAGTCGTAACTAAGCGTCTCTGAGTCCTCTTTAGTCGCCTCTGAGCGTAGTTGAGTCTGTATGGGTCTGTATGAGTCTGGAAGAGTCGGGAGGTCAAATTTTGTCGGGAGTGGGATTTTGAACATGTTCAAAAACCCACTCCCGACTTTTTAAGCCCGGCGAGGGTCGTACTTTTCAACCGGAAATTCCAGAAATTCCATTGACGTCGTATTGAGTCGTCAAAGAGTCGTATGTTGCTCATATCTGAGTCTTATTGAGTCTTATGGAATCATATTGAATCGTGAATTAGTCGTACATAGTTGGATTGAAACGAGGTTGTTGGGTGTGAGTCGGGAATGGTTCTTTCCCTAATTTACATGCCGACTCACTCCCAACTAGTGCAAACACATGTACGACTAACCAATACCCAAAGACGACCAGTGACGACCCGTTCCTGACTAATCATAACAAAAAAGGCCAAACTAACGACTCAAGGCGACTTGGGAAGACGCAGACCAGACACAGGGCCGACTAACAACCAACTCACTGCCAACCAACTCCGGAGTCACTGCCTACAAACGAAAGAAAACATTTGGTCAGACCAGGCAGAGCTGTTGGGACTAACCTTTTTTCAAATTAAACAGTGGTATGAAGGTGTCCGAACTCGCTTTGGAAGGCTGCGCAAGACAAAGTCAGGGCAAGGTGACCAGAATATGTCCTTTGTCCCCACATTGTAGAAGTCCAACGTCGCAATTTGGTGTCACTCAAGGCGAAAATAGCTGCCGCTGCCGCCAACAACGATGCCCTCGAGATCGAACCTCAACCTGGCACGTCTGAGGTACCAGATGAAGCCATCGAGGATGAGGAGGTTACAGCAACATCCACAGACATCCAACAGATTCCCACAGCGCCACTCAATCCAACGCCAACCTTGACCACCCCCACCATCTCAAATTCCAGAGCCCAACACCTATCTGGGGGATCAGACTTAACGGTGATCAAAGAACGCCAGGACAGAGTGTTGAAGATGACTGAGAAACTGCTGACAGCCGGGGTAGCCACTGAAAGCAAGTCTGAGACAGCAAGATCTCAGTTTGGCAAATACGTCCTCGCCACTCTTGACGAACTACCACTCGTGCTGTACAGAGAGGCAAAGAGGGATATGTTTAAGCTACTTGAAGATTATGTGGATAGAGCTCAGACTTACCAGGAAGAGTTACCGGTGATCCAGGCCCCTCGGCGGTAGCACCTACAACCCCAGCAATTTCGATCCACAAGCAGCTACCCAAGTGCATGACATGCAGCAGCCCTGCCGACCACCACCGCAATACTTTTGGCAGCCCCCACCGTCCCAGTGGCCACAGCAGACAACAGGACCCCAAGTCTCTGTATGGAGATCCCAAGAAGCTCAGTGGGTCCAGCAGCAGCTGTCTTCAAACTCAAAACGCCTGTCCACGTCCTGTGAAAAAGTTAACCGAACAGTGAGCTGCCCTCCAGTCACCTGCACCAGCACACCAGCCACCACCCCAGCCGGAGATGACAGCAGAGACAGGTCATCAGACATGCCTTCCTTCAGCAACCTCTCCAGTGTCTTGCGACGGTGTGCAGATATTGAGGACAGCCCGGAACTCAACCAAAGCTTGATGTGGTCAATTTGTAATACTTGTGTGATCTATGATCCGTTCAAAGTTCATTGTTCAATTGGTTACAGTTATTAAATGTGTTTTTATTCACTCCTTGTTTATTATTGATTCAGCCTATCAAGTAGAGAATATGTTTTGCTCTAAATGATTACAAGATCAAACAGTTTGTAGTAGTAAGTAAACCGACTTCGATTTTAAGGGTTGAAGCTAGATAAACCTTCACACACGGGAAACATGAAAGCCTCGGTCTAACGGCCTCGGCGTTCATGGTTGACTTGCGCTAAGGCTCAACTTATTAGAATCTGAGTTATGTTAACTCTGGTTAAGCACATCACCAAGGAAGAAACAAAATGGAAACTGTTTAGTTAACAATGCATAATATTCTATTCAAAATATTGTTTGACATTGCCGATATCAAGGAATTAATGTCGGTATCAGCTAGCTATTATTGGCCTTACAGCCTTACGACTGGAGATTACAGAGCACACTAAATCCAACATGATTAAGATATTTTGCACCAACAAATTGATAAAATAGCAATACACAAAAGTTTTGATTTATTCCAGGCAGTTAAACAAGTTTGTTTTATCGGTTAATGAAAACTTCAGGTGGTTTCGTGGTGACAGGGCTAGTTCACATGGTCAAAAAATCAACTGGTCGCAGGTTCGAACCATGATTCTTTAGAAACATTTGTGTATTTCTTAGTTTAATGTTCAGACATTTTATCAAGTACATTCATTGAATTTTAATAGTAACATATTTTAGAAAAATAGAGCCATGGGCTCTGTAGC
Source organism: Steromphala cineraria (assembly GCA_916613615.1). Lineage (NCBI taxonomy): Eukaryota > Metazoa > Mollusca > Gastropoda > Trochida > Trochidae > Steromphala > Steromphala cineraria. Next base: position 25,782,214 of record OU744721.1, read on the forward strand.
TCATCAGACTTTTGATGGAAAAAGGTTTTGACCCCTGTGACCCCATTTAGGGTCATTTGGTCACAAGATCTACAAGTTTGAATCCCCATTGGCCAAGGAGTCTACACACAACTTTTTAGCTCTCGAGACCATTTGGAACTGGAGGAGAAGATGAAAATAGGTTTTGAAGGTTGTGACCCCTGTGACCCAATTTGCGGTCATGGGGTCACCAAACCTAAAATTTAGAATTCCCATTTGCCCAGGAGTCTACACACAACTTTTCAGCTCTCTAGACCTTTTGAAACTGGACAAAAAAGGATTAAAATATGTTTTTAAGGTTTTGACCCCTTTGACCCCAATTGGGGTCAAGGGGTAACCAAACCTAAAATTTAGAATCCTCATTGGCCAAGGAGTCTACACACAACTTTTTAGCTCTCTAGACCTTTTGGAACTGGAGAAGATGGAGTAAAATAGGTTTTTAAGGTTTTGACCCCTGTGATCCCATTTGGGGTCAAGCGGTAACCAAACCTAAAATTTAGAATACCCATTGGCCAAGGAGTCTACATACAACTTTTTAGCTCTCTCGACCTTTTGGATCTGGAGAAAAAGATGAAAATATGTTTTTAAGGTTTTGACCCCTGTGACCCCAATTGGGGTCATGAGGTCATGAGATCTACAATTTAGAATCCCCATTGGCCAAGGATTCTACATACAACTTTTTAGCTCTCTAAACCTTTTTGAACTGGAGAAGATGAAAATAGGTTTTTAAGGTGTTGACCCCTGTGACCCAAATTGGGGTCATGAGGTCATGAGATCTACAATTTAGAATCCCCATTGGCCAAGGAGTCTACACATAACTTTTTAGCTCTCTAGACCTTTTGGAACTTGAGAAGAAGATGAAAAAAAGTTTTTAAGGTTTTGACCCCTGTGACCCCAATTGGGGTCATGAGGTCATGAAATCTACAATTTAGAATCCCCATTGGCCAAGGAGTCTACACACAACTTTTTAGCTCTAGACTTTTTGGAACTGGAGAAGAAGATGAAAATAGGTTTTTAAGGTTTTGACCCCTGTGACCCTATTTGGGGTCATGAGGTCATGAAATCTACAATTTAGAATCCCCATTGGCCAAGGAGTCTACACATAACTTTTTAGCTCTCTAGACCTTTTGGAACTGGAGAAGAAGATGAAAATAGGTTTTTAAAGTGTTGACCCCTGTGACCCCATTTGGCATCATGAGGTCATGAAATCTACAATTTAGAATCCCCAATTGCCAAGGAGTCTCCACATCAAATTTCAGCTCTCTAGAGTCATTGGTTCTGGAGAAGAAGTCGAAAATGTGAGAAGTTTACGGACGGACGGATGGACGGATGGACGGACGCCGGACGCCATGCCATGCCATAAGCCCATCGGGTCTTTCAGACCTGATGAGCTAAAAATAGTATAATACTCATGCCAAGTGCTCATGGCTGTACAGGATAGGTTTACTATTGAACATGTGGTCCACTGAACTAAAAGAAAGAAAAAACAGGCAATGGAAGGCAAAGTTTAATATGAAAGGGTTCATTTAAACATGTAATATTGAATAATTACTACACCAGAAACCTACACTTCTGTGGCAGGAAGACAATGCAATGTTGATAATTGGCAATGAGGAAAGTCTATTACATATATCATTATGATATGTGTAAACAGTTTCGTTCAGTGGTTCACACTATTAGTGGTACAACTTATAGCAGACTCACACTTTATTGCCTTTTGGTCTGATCATTGACTGTTGCCAGGGTACACAACCAGCCTCGCTGTTGAAGTACAACTTGAGGTACTCACGTTGCTGTTTGGCCTCAATTGTGTCTCTGTTTGTTCCAACGACGGAATCCAAATCATGCATGTTGGTAGTTTCCCTCCACTGACCAGGAATTAGGTTGTGGTCCTCATCCTCACTATCCAGGACTGCATCATGTGCTCCAGTATATCTGGTCCTTATGATGTTGTGGAGACAGACTGCTGATTCAACCAGTGTTCTTACAACCTTGGGTACTTGTTGAAGAGTGGTCAGTAAGAACTGCCATCTGTTGGCCAAAATACCAAACGCATTTTCAACAACACGTCTAGCCCTTGAAAGCCGGTAGTTGGTCACACATTCTGCCTCTGTCAGTCCTCTCCTTGAATAAGGTTTCATCAGATACTTGCGAAGGGCGAAGGCATCATCTCCCAGAATAAAATAAGGAATGTCCACATCGTCGTTTGGCAGTGGGTCTGGTGTAGGGAAGTTGATGGTCTCATCCTCAAGGCACTCCTTGAGTTCGGATGCATTGAATATCTGGGCGTCAGACATGTGACCCATTCCCCAGACGTCAATCCATAAGAACTTGTAGTTAGCATCAACAAGGGCAAGCAAAACGATGGAGAAAAAACCCTTGTAGTTGTGGTATAATTGCCAACTGATTGCCTTCCAGTCTTCTTCTGTATGAGGACATTGAATCACCTCATCCTTGTAGTGGTCCACTATAGCCTGACATAAGAGGGTAAGAAACTGGCAATTGTATGTCTTGAAACCCTGAAGTTGTAAGACAGGCTGGGTACTTGTCTCCAGAGGCCAAATAGCGTATCGCAACTGCCGGTTTGAGACCAGGGTGCAAGGCTGCCCTGAAGTTAGTGTCTTTCTTTGTCAGTCTCGGCCCAAGGACCATCAGGAGCTCATCAAACATATTTGGAGGCAGTCAAAGGTAGTTGAAAAAGGAATACCTGTCTTCAAAACGCAGCTCCTCAAGCAGGTTATCATAGTTTCCAATGCTAATTCTTCTTTCAACCCTTAACCAAGGACGAACCCAGAAGCGTTTTGTTTTGTACTTCCTTTTTCTTTTTTGACATCTCTTCAAAACAGTTATATCTCTCTCAATTTGCAGGTAATTTTGTAGCAGCCATAACACTTTTAAAGTGTCCATCTTCTTGATTACCGAAGGTGGAAATGATTAGTCGGCGGTTGTTGGCCTTTTATATATCCGATTAAGTCTTAAATTGCCGATTTTATCGTAAATGGATCGTCTGTGACTCGTACGTGAGACGTTTCTGTGTCGTGATGAGTCTTCATTGTCGTGAACGAGTCGTAAATAAGTCGTTCAGGTCGGGAGTGGGTCGACAGTGAGTCGTTAGAGAGTCGGAAATGAGTCTTTGTCAGAATCGTGGTGGTGACTTAGTGACGTGAAAGACTCGGCAGTGAGTCGTGAACGAGTCGGTATCAGTCGTATTGAGTCGTATCTGAGTTTGGATGAGTCCATAGTTCCTCAGTATATTGTCGGGGGTGCCTCCTAAGTCTGTCCGGAGTTCCTCTTCACTGTGTCGTATGTCAATCATGTATGTCGTAGGTAACTCTTGAGTGTGTCGTTAGTAACTCGTAGAAATATCAAATTTCATAATTTGACCTATATTTGCTCCCGACTCATGCCAACAAAATCGAAGTGGAAAAGTCGGGAAGAGTCTTGAACACTTTTCAAAGTCGTAGCTCAGTGAAATGGGGGTATTACACAGGACAATCAACTGCTGTTCAATGCTGCTGAGACCAATGTATCCTTTAACACGTAAGATATCCTTGTAATCCTTGCTTGATCACAATGCTCTAAAACTGGCATTGTTCGAGGTAGAACTTTCCTTTAAAATTACAAATGCCAGTTGACGGTGAAACCACAAGAACCCTTGTTTTCGAATTATGATGTTGTTTATTTGTGCATGCATATTAAAGAGCATCAATCTGTTGAAATTCGTGCGTTATTGGCTTACGCAGACTTACTGTTTGAATGCAAACGTATGGTTTATTTGACATATAGTACATGGGGAAAACATTGGCTTTGCGTTGCCTTTTTGAGTAGTATATTAAAGGGGCAGTAGCACGTTTTTATGGGGAATATAAGGTGATGTCAGGAAAATTAAAATTAATGGTTCCAATTGAAAGACAATGTATTTAAACTAAATGACGCAGTACTAATTCAAATATATAACGTAAACTTTAGCCATGCGATTCCCTTTTCTTACACAAAATGAATTTAAGTTGTTCACACAAAATGGCCGCCAATGGATTTTATGTGCATCTTCATACTTTGTTCTCTGACTATGGATGATTGGCTTGTGTAATGTGATTTTTGACACTGTCAAATTAATGCATATAGTATAAACTTACAATTATCAGTGAAATATTTTAAATATAAAATTATCAAAAAAACGTGCTACTGCCCCTTTAAGTCAGTTGGTCTTTGTTTGCAACAGCGCGATTTTATCCTATCATTTGGTTTACACGACATGTACTATTTAGTTTTCAAAAGCAAGACAAACATATAGTTGTTCTGTTTTATCATCCACAAACCAATACAGAAAGAGCAGTACCTGAGGTATTATTCTTAACATGAATTATACTCATTGCCGTCGACGGAGTTTCTGAACAAACTGTCTTTTTGTCAACGCAGTTTTGATATTAATGACCTTGTTAACATTATATTATATGTATCAATTGAAACTATTTGATACATTTTCTTCACATATTATCCGTAAAGTAATATCTTTCTTGCGAATGGACATATAGCTTTTGTAAACAATACTTAAAGTTTGGTCTCTTGTTACCCGAGCTAGGATTGTCAGCTTTGTGTTCAGTTATGAAAATAGAATAGTTTCTATGGAGTGTATATTTTACAGTCCATTTCAAAACTAATAACTATTTTTCTACGATTCATATCTCGCCTTTCAATTGCAACAAATCTCTTTATCAGAATCTCTGATTTCATGAATGTCACGTGTATGAAAACGTGCCTGAAAATTGATTTATTTTATATTAAATTGGATTAAGCCAATGCAAATATTAAATTAAACAAAGTTGGATTTATTTTCGCTATTTTCTTAAATTTGAGGCAAACCATGGCTTGTCATTTGGCCTTATCGTGACCTTCTTTGTAGATATAAATGATTTTATGAATAGATTTAATCTATTGTAAAGTATTTCGCAAGCTTCATTGACATCCACACTGTTTGCAAACAACAAGGTCCGGTTTGTTTCATTAATTTATGCTCTCATTCAATGTCTAATTATAATAATCACCTTGGTTATAACATAATGTATTTCGAGTATAAGCCATGTTTGTATTTACAGAAGTTGTCAGTGTGACATATGTGCCTTTATGATCGCTGATTGACTTTTCAAATTCTGCTACACCGCAATCAATATTATTAACATAGTCGCTGATTATAATTGGATCTAGAAGGGTACTTGAATTATGCGTTACCCTTGTTAGTTCATTGATGATATGTATCAGATTTCTACTCAACATAATATCTTTGAGGCATTTGCCTTTACACGATAGCAGATCAGCGTTTTAATCAGCGTTTTAATCGCCAAGTAAAATTATTTTGTTTGTCATATTAAATGCATATTCAATACTATCATCTAATCTTTCCCAAAATTCAAGCGAATTAAACTCTGGTCTATAAGCTACACATACAATAAGAGGTTTTACGGGTAGGTGTATTTTAATCCAGATTGTTTCGTCATATCTGTTCTCTAAGTCATACATCCTCGTAATGGCTAAATTATCATTAACATAAATAAGGATACCGCCGCCAAATGAATTTCAATCTTTACGGATTAGTTCGTGGAATACCTGAAATCTAATTGAATCATTATCGATGTTTCTATCCAAGTGCTTTCCCGTGAAAGCAACAATATGGTTATCAGATACATATTGGCTTAAAAATTCGATTTTATTGCGTATACTTCCAGTAATGAGGTGAAATATAGTTTAAGTTTTATCGATAAGGTCATGCGATCGAAGGCCTGAATTTGACTCTATATCACCAGCAAGCTGGAGTAACAAAAGAAGCATGAGTGTTACCTTCACTTGGTGTTACGAAACTGACTCAGTAATACACAGAGGGAAGCTTTAACAAGTCTTTTTTAACATGAAACTGATAAAAGAACACCCACGTGATGTAATTCTGATAAAATGATTCGTAAAACGTATCATTACGTACATTTATTGGTTGGAATGCATTGCTAAAACGCTTGTATGTACTGCATGTTTTGCAATGAAATATCCTGATCGTCACATGATATTGAACAATGTCATTCATTACCCATTACTTAAAAACAAGCGCATCTGAATCGAAATTGTGTGACATGGATATCGGTAAAGTTCAAAGCAAGACATTACATATTCTTGTAACATATAGCTAATTTGAAGTGCAGACCTAATGAGAAAACTGAGATAACAGTTTGACTGATATTTAGATAAGCACATAAATGTAGAGAACAATAAGGAAAAATATATTACACAAACAATAGACTGGTATGACTGGCGGCGACCGGGAATCAAACCCCGGTCTTCCGGGTGCCTTGCGAACACTCTATCACTGAACTACGCCCCCGGTTTTAGTAGAAGTATTAGACCGGTTTGGTGTTTGATTAGGCTAAACATATCAAAGTAGGTTTACTTTGGATAACAATGATAGAAAGTATGAATAAATGATGTAAAACATACCTCTAAACTTTAGTTAGAAACAGGAAAAGCGCCACTGCCGATAACAAGCGATGTAAACATCCCTACGGCGACGTCAAACATGGCGCCAAAAGGACTTGTGACGCAATATATATATATTTCATGACGTCATAAATGATGTCACAAGCATTTAAAATTGTGGGAACTTTTAATGCCGAGTTTTTTACACCAATAGTTATTTCATTGTTAATTTGAGAAGGGACACTTTTGCTTAGTGTGAAAAATATGCTAATTCAGGATACACATTGATTGTGAAATACATTTTTATTTTAACCAAAACAGGGATAGAAGAACGTTCGTACAACTTTGCAGGCACGTTGTGTATCTATGTTTATAAGGAAGTTGTGGAAACATATAATGTAACGTTATGACACTATAGCAAAGTGACGTTATTATAACCCTCAGTTTGTATAACAATGTGATTGTTTTAAAAACAAAAGTTAACATTTAAGAAGTATAGTTGAAATGTTTTTTTTAAAATAAACTATAAACACAAACACAAACATAATGTAAAATACTAAAATGACCGTATTACTTCCTTTCAACCTTGTGATAAGTTACTGATAACATTGCATATAAGTTAAAAATTACGTTGCAATGACGTTCTATTAGCGTTATCTGTAATGTTGTAACCATGTAGTCGAATAACGTGAGACAATGACGTTCTTATAATGTCGTCGCTATGGATTTGTGTGACGTAACCAAACCACGATGTGAAAATAACATAGTGAGAACATCCTGTGTTAGTTGTGTGCCGGTTGAAATGTCCTTGTAATTGTATTCATGTATATTGTTTGTATTCATCGGGTTAAACACAACAGGATTGGTAAAACTGTCAGAAATGAGGAGTCCCCATCTATACCACAATCTTTACAAACTGGTCTAGTCTGTGTCTAAATTGTTCATTATATGTACTACTAGCGATGTTAAAGATGCTCCATTAGAATCCTGGACATTTGAAATATAATTCCCGAAATGGATGCATGTTGCATTAAGACTTTGAGAGTTGTTATCCGATGTACAGATTAATTTTCGTTCAGTCGATTTTGAACATCCCAAAAAGTCCAAGTGCGTTATTGTTCTAAGTACATATATATGGTAGAACTCGCAGTTTCCGTAAAGAAATAAACTTGTCATTTTTGTATTGCATTTTGTTCAGCTCTATTTATCACAAAAATTAAACTTGTGATAATATTTGAACATTGAGAAAATTGGTATTGGAAAATCTCTAGTTCTTTGATTGCAAGGAATACAATGATAACTCAACGGATTTAAAACCTAAAACGTTACGTTATTGATGAACGGGAGAAAAGGCCCTTGTACCGAAATCTCTAGACATGTTTGAAGTGATTGGAACTTGACAAAGCTTTTAGTGAATCACTTTGAATTGTAATGAATTCGAAAGGGACGTCATTGAGCAAAGTGCAGTACATTTTACAGGATTAAACTAGCTAAATGGATGATTAATAACATACAAAAACAAACGAATCGATGAAATGCTTTTATTTTGAAAGAAGAAAAATTGAAATTGATGACTTAATATTTTCATCTGTATAGTTTCTTTTCTCACAATATTTAAATTTTCTTCAATGAATAGTTGGTACATAACATTTATCTTCTTTTTATCCATGTTTATCATAACTCATGCAAGTCAATGATACATAAAAACAAAATTTGAGAACAATTTTATTTCTCATCATACTGCTCATATGCAAAATGCTATATGACTTTATATTTAACAAACAAATTTTTTCTTGTTCAAAGCAATTTTTCTGATAATTAAACTTGTTGAAAATAAATTGTTGAATAAATGTCAGTGGACTGATTTTTCTTTTTTTGTATGATATATGTAAAAGTATGTTTAAGCCTCAATTCTTTAACAATATTTACAAAAACAAACACTAAATTAGCAACTGCATTGGAAAGAAACCAGTGTGCTCAATCATTTACAATCGTCATGAAGAAGACAAAAACAGAAACGTCTCACATTATTGTGGAACAGGAAATAGAGGATCTCAGTCGGATCTCGTTGAACGTGTTTAAGTTGATTGGAACAAAGATAAATCCTCTGTAAATCACTTTGAATGACATTTTATTTTGTACCTGAACAAAACATAAATGTAAAAAAAATTCATTTGATTTTACTTCAGCCTTGTGAAGCTGTTTGCAGATCGCTAATGGTCCACAAGATCGCTTGCCTGACTAGAGAACATGCCACACTATTGCTGAGAGCGGGTTCACATTTAAACTTGTTCATTCCATTGGAAATGTCAGTACAAAGTATGTTTGTTTCTCCTTGTCACATCGTTACCAAGCAAATTTTTATCAAAATCTGTCAAGTCTTGAGTATAGCCTCTGTTCCTATTAGCCGAGTCTGTTAGGAGATGCCTGAATGGATGCAATCAAAGTAAGTTGTGCAATAACTCTGTCCTAAAATTTTCATTTCAGCTACTGAATCAAGGCAAAGGCGTTGTAATATGAACAACACTTTCCAGAAGTGTTGTCATTTGCTTAAAAAATCAAATGGGGTGTGGTGCAATTTTTTTCCGTCAAGGGAAACTGCCGTAAAACAAGTAATTAGTCTGAAACGAACAGAGGTTGGATCAACATTTTGTGACTTGATCTACTTCATAGTTATCAATCAAGCATCAATGTACGACGACATGGTTTAACTTGTGTTGTTAAGGGGACCCTATTGATTCTGTGGAATACTTGTCATAATCAGCCCGAGAATAGCAACATTAAATGGAAGGGTTACACATATCATTATATATAAAAGTCGAACAAACCTGCAGAGGTTTCAGATTCTTTGAAGGGGATCCTCCTTGGGGTACTTAATTAGTATATTTATCTGTTAATTTGCATACATGACAGGTTGTAACTATTTTTGAATAAAAATTTACACTCTCAAAAAAGTGTTATCGTTTGTCCGACCATCCCAACGAAGTACCTGTCACCCTAGCGGCAGCAGCCTTAGTGCAACTCAAGGGCAGGTAACTCTAACCCCTAACTTATCAATCTAGACAATGCCAGACAGAATAAGGGGAGGTGGGAGGTCGTACCCCAAGGAGGATCTCCTTCAAAGAATCTGAAACCTCTGCAGGTTTGTTCGATTCTTTTTCAGAAGGGTATCCTCCTTGGGGTACTTAATTAGCATAAAACAGACTCCCAAATAAAGAGTAAAGGGAGTGGAATTCTGTCGCTAACAAATATTAAATAATGAAAGCATACACACCTGGTCACGTGACCTCCCGCGTCGGGGACACTCGCACGATCGACCCTGGGTGTTGACATGCGGTCGTGACATATGACCGTTAATACTTTTAAAAGGTTAAAAAAACAACCCCCCCCCCTCCCTTTTTTGGGAAAGAGAACTAGGGGGAATCGTAACCAAAAGAGTATATTTACAGAAATCCCTCCTGGAACGGCAGCCGCCGGCACGGGGATTGGGATAATGGCCTTAATAAAAAGTGCAGATATGAACTTTTAGTATTATTAGGATAACAGAACGTAAAAGAATTCACTCAATCAGAGGGATTACGATTCTGCCCACCGGAGAGAACTGTTCTACCGAACCGAGCACGCTCACTTGAGTGCTTGTCGAGTTGGTAGTGTTTTATGAACGTGCTCGGTCGGCTCCATATGGCCGCCGAGCAGATGTCTCCAATGGGCAGAGCCGCAGCGTACGCTGTAGAGGTCGCTACTGCTCTAACTGAGTGAGCTCTCAGTTGACCAGGGGTCTCTTGTCCCTTATTTACATAAGCCATACAGATCGTAGACACTAACCATCTGGAGATGGTCTGCTTACTAGCTGGCTCTCCCGTCTTAACCCCCTGGACTGCAAAAACTCTAGCACTGCGACTAGATCTGCAGAAAAGGGATCGAGGATCTCCCTATCGTTACACCAGCGCGAATAACAGGCCCATCTATCGTTGTACTGAACCTTTGTCGAATCCCTCCTCGAAGCCAGTATTGTCTCTGAAACTCTTGCAGGAATACCGCTCTCCTGGAAGCGATTCCGGACAGAGGCCATGCCACCGACTGAATCTTGGGATTCGGGTGTGGGGCTCCCTCCTGCGTTAGTAGGTCCTGTCTGAATGGTAACAGAACTGGGGGCATCACAAGATACCGAAGTACTGTTGGAAACCAACTCTGCGCCGGCCACAACCGTGCTAGAAGCACCAGTAGCTGGGGCGACTGACACGCAGGCTGCGATAGGACCCTGGGAACTAGGGGAAGTGGCGGGAACGCCCACAACACCCTGTCGGTCCAGTCGAGCACTTTGGTCTGGGACCCTGGAGCAAAACTCTGGCAGCTGGTTCGTCGTTCCAGACGCAAATATATCCACCTGGAACGGTCCGAACAACTGGGAAATGACTTCGAATATCTACGGGTGGAGCTTCCACTCGTGCGGGGCAAGAATCCTCCGCGACAGAGCGTCCGCTCGAACATTGTCTACCCCGGGGAGATACACTGGCTTCACCTGGTTGCACCAGAGAATGAAGTGCCAGGCCTCCTGAAGCAGAGTCGGGGAAACTGTGCCCCCCTGCTTCAGAATGTACGTCATGGCGGTCTGGTTGTCCATCTCTAGACGAATCACTTGACCCCTGATGTGTTCCAGGAAAAATAGTTACAACCTGTCATGTATGCAAATTAACAGATAATTATGCTTATTAAGTACCCCAAGGAGGATACCCTTCTGAAAAAGAATATACTGTTTGTAATCAAGTATGAGGGCAACGCAAACCGCAGAACATTTATAACGTTATCTCATAAAAAAACTTTTAAACAATATAAAACCCCTCTATAAAAACGTATTGAGTTGGGAACAGAAAAGTACACATGCATTGACAGCATATATTGCGTTAATGGGAAAACCGTCTGTGAAATATTTGTTTGCCCTTACAGAGGTGACCGCCAAGAGTCTGATTTCCGTTTTGTCCACTTTCGTACACTAGTTGGATGAAACTCAATCTTTTTAATCAATCACTCCATCATCTAGTAATGAATTCGTCTGAAGAGTAATGCACGCAATGGGAAAACTTTGAATGCCTATAGGAGTAATTGGCTTTTGAGGGACCCCATACAAACTTACGGAGACTCACGTTTGCCTTTATCTGTAGATATTTATTCTTTAAGGTCTACTGTATTGTACAAAGAGGATATTTAAGTGAATTTATATTTTAGAAATTCTCTTATATGCCTTGAAATGTTCAGATATCCTTCTCGACAGTTTCCCTGGCATGTTTCAAAAAATGACAAAGACATAATGTCGTTTCTCAGATAGTTGTTGTCATCCAGAGTCTCCTTTACACAGGACAATCAACTGCTGTTCAATGCTGCTGAAACCAATGCAAACACTTTCTAAAGGTATCCTTTAACACATAAGATATCCTTGTGACCCATGCTTGAACACATTGCTCTAAAACTGGCATTGTTCGAGGTATGACTTTTCTTTAAAAGTACAAACGTCAACTGACGGTGAAACCACTAGAACCCTTGTTTTCGATCCACGATTTTGTATCTGTGTATGCAAATGAAAGAGAATCAATCTGTTCATATTCGTGCGTTATTGACTTTATTCAAAAACGCAGACTTATTGTTTGAATGCAAACGTATGTTTTATTTGATATATAGTACATAGGGTAAACATTGGCTTTGTGTTTCTTTTTTGTGTAGTGTATTAAGTCAATTGGAGTACAAAGGGTAAGCATTGGCTTGGCGTTTGTTTTTTGTGTAGTATATTAAGTCAGTTGGTCTTTGTTTGCAACAGCGCGATTTTATCCTATCATTTGGTTTACACGACATGCACTATTTTGACTTCAAAAGCAACCAAACATATAGTTGTTCTGTTTTATCATCCACTAACCCATACAGAAAGAGCAGTACCTGGGGAATTATTCTTAACATGAATTATACTCATTGCAGTCGACAGAGTTTTTTTAACAAACTGTCTTTTTCTCAACGCAGTTTTGATATAAATGAACTTGTAAACATTGATACATACTCTTCACAATTATCTGTAAAGTAATATCTATCTTGCGAATGGACATATAGCTTACAGTCCATTTCAAAACTAATAACTATTTTTTTACGATTCATATCTCGCCTTTCAAATGCAACAAATCTCTTTATCAAAATCTCTGATTTCATGAATGTCACGTGTATGAAAACGTGCCTGAAAATTTATTTATTTTATATTAAATTGGATTTCTATACCAAAAAAATAGCCAATGCAAATTTTAAATTAAACAAAGTTGGATCTATTTTCCCTATTTTCTTAAATTTGAGTTAAACCAGGGCTTGTCAATTGGCCTTATCGTGACCTTCTTTGTAAGTATAAATTATTTTATAAATAGATATAATCTATCGTAAAGTATTTCGCAAGCTTCATTGACATCCACACTCTTTGCAAACAACAAAGGATAGCGTCTCAAAAATGAATTTCTATCTTTACGGATTGGTTCGTGGAATGCCTGAAATCTAATTGAATCATTATCGATGTTTTTATCTAAGTGCTTTCCCGTGAAGGCAACAATATGGTTATCAGATACATACTGGATTAAAATTCGATGTTATTGCGTATACTTCCAGTAATGAGGTGAAATATCGTTAAAGTTTTATCAAGAAGGTGGTGCGATCGAGGGCCTGAATTTGACTCTATAGCACCAGCAAGCTGGAGTAACAAAAGAAGCGTGAGTGCTACATTGGTGTTACGAAACTGACTAAGTAATACACAAAAGGAAGCTATAACAAGTCTTGTGATAAAAGAACACCAATGTGATGTAATTCTGATAAAATGATTCGTAAAAAACGTATCATTACGTACATTTATTGGTTGGAATGCATTGCTAAAACGCTTGTATGTACTGCATGTTTTGCAATGAAATATCCCGATTGTCACTCGATATTGAACAATGTCATTACCCATTATTTAAAAACAAGCGTATCTGAATCGAAATTGTGTTACATGGATATCGGGAAAGTTCAAAGCAAGGCATTACAGATTCTTGTAACATATAGCTAATTGGAAGTGCAGACCTAATGAGAAAACTGAGATAACAGATTGACTGACATTTAGATGTGAACAGAAATGTGGAGAACAATATAATGTATATATAGAAATATATATATATATGACACAAAAAATAGACTGTTTTTGGTATGAATCGACCGGGAATCGAACCCCGGTCTTCCGGGTGACGTGCCAACACTCTACCACTGAGCTACGCCCTCAGTTTTAGGTATAAGTATTAGACCGGTTTGGTGTTTGAATAGGCTTAACATATCAGAGTAGGTTTACTTTGGATAACAATGATGTTAAGTATGAATAAATGATGTAAACTTACCTTTAAACTTTAGTTAGAAACAGGAAAAGCCGATAACAAGCGATGTAAACATCCCTACGGCGACGTCAAACATGGCGGCAAAAACAAGCATTTAAGATTGCGGGAAATGTTAATGCCGAGTTGTTTACACTTTTAGTTATTTCATTGATAATTTGAGAAGGAACACTTTTGCTAAGTGTGAAAAATGATAAAAATTATAACGCTATCTGTAATGGTGTAACCATGTAGTCGAATAACGTGAGACAATGACGTTCTTATAACGTCGTCGCTACGTCTTTGTGTGACGTAACCAAACCAAGATGTGAAAATAACGTAGTGAGAATGTCCTGTGTTAGTTGTGTACCGGTTGAACTGTCCTTGTATTCATGTATATAGTTTGTATTCATCCTGTCTCGGGTTAAACATAACAGGATGGGGAAAGCTGTAGGACATGAGTCCACACTAATACCACAATTTGTACCAACGGGTCCAGTCTGTGTCTAAATTGTCCAATATATGTATTACTAGCGATGTTAAAGATGCTCCATTAGAATCCTCGACCTTTGAAATATAATTCTCGAAATGGGCGCATGTAGCATTCAGACTTGTTAACCGATGTACATATTAGTATTTGTTCAATCGTTGAACATCTAAAATATTCATTACAGTGCGTTTCTGTTGCCGAATTGTTCTAAGTACATATATAAAGTAGAAATTGCAGGTTCCGTAAAGAAATAAACTTGTTATTTTTGTATTGCATTTTGTTCAGCTCTAATTATCACAACAATTAAATTTGTGATGATATTTGAACAATGAGAAAACTTGTATTGGAAAATCTTCATTTCTTTGATTGCAAGGAATACAATAATAACTTCAAAGATTTAAAACCTGTAACGTTACGTTATTGATGAGTGGGAATAAAGGTGCTTGTACAGAACTCTCTAGACATGTTTGAAGTGATTGGAACTGGACAAATCTTTTAATGAATCACTTTGAATTGTAATGAATTCGAAAGGGACATCATTTAGCAAAGTGCAGCACATTTCACAGGATTAAACTAGCTAAATGGATGAATAATAGCATACAAAAACAAACGAATCGATGAAATGCTTTTATTTTGAAAGAAGAAAAATTGAAATTGAAGATTTAATAATTTCTCTGTATTGTTTCTTTTCTCACAATATTCAAATTTTCTTCAATGAATAGTTGGTACATAACATCTATCTTTATCCATGTTTATCATATATCATGCAAGTCAATAATACATAAAAACTAAAATTTAGAAAAAGAATTTTTTTTCATCATATTGCTCATATGCAAAATGCTATATGACTTCATATTTAACAAACACATTCTTCTTGTTCAAATCAATTCACTGATAATTAAACTTATGCTAAAATAAATTGATGAATAAATGTCAGTGGACTGATTTTTCTTTTTTTGTATGATATATGTAAAGGTATATTTAAGCCTCAATTCTTAAACAATATTTACAAAAACTAACACTAAATTAGCAATTACAATGGAAAGAAACCAGTGTGCTCAGTCATTTACAATAGTCATGAAGAAGACAAAAACAGAAACGTCTCACATTATTGTGGAACAGGAAATAGAGGCTTTGAGCCGGATCTCGTTGAACGTGTTTAAGTTGATTGGAACAAAGATAAATCCTGTGTAAATCACTTTGAATGGGTCGCGAATCCTAAAGGGATGCCGTAAACTAAAATGAAAGCGTTGGTGTTTAAGAACACAAAAAAATAGATGATATAATCATACCATCAAAGGACAGAAGTTCTTATCAAATTGAAAAGTGTCAAGGCAAAAGTTGAATTTAACTATGATTTACTGGAAAGACTATATTTCAGTGAATGTTGCATGAATATACTAATATAAAACTTTAAACTCCTCGATACCATGGTTTTCGCATGGTAAATATGTTGTATGCGTGGAACATCAACAAATTTCAAGAATACATATCATTGTTTCAGAGTTAACTATACATTATAAATCTACAAGGAAGTTTACAATGTTTACAGTTTAAATAATTAAATTTTCAATAATAACACCTCATCTGATTGTTTCATTAACGTTATCTTATACAACTCTTTCAGAGGACTTCTGTATGGCAGTTAAGACTGTTGGTTTCCCACCTGTGCAGCTTTAACTGAGTGAAATATTAATATCGCCATGGAGTAATCAATTTTTTTGGCGATTTCCCTATAACACATTTCAATGTACCACCACATGAAAACATTTTTAATCAAAATGAGACTGAAAAATCGATTTTTCATTTTTGTCTTACTTTTGATTGGAGCTATTCAGTTGACTAGAAAACATCACGCTTGGTGTTATTGCGAAGGGATTTGCAAAGAAACCCCGTGAATTTGCCATCTTTTGTCTTTAGGGTACATGCATCAATTCTGATGAATTACTGCACATGTCCTTGATTTATAAACGGCATGGACAATATGTTATGAATGGAATTAAGCGAGTGATATGTCTTGATAACCTTTTCAAATATGTACTACGTGCTGATTGTTTGACTTGCTTACAGTCATGTAACGTGAAACCGAAATATACAAAATACAAATAAAACCCGTCTGTTGCATTTTCAACACAGCATACCTTAACAAAATTCTGTTTGATAAATAACAAAAACGGATAAACTAAAAGTATCCTATTAACATTTGTTACTAAAGCACACGCAATGAAACAGTCTCCATACATCAGCGAACATATACCATACTAATTAAGTTTGGTACGACGTTGCAGTTTAACTGATGTGTCATACAAAGTTGAAATGTTCGAAACGTTGTTACCTTTATGAATATCTTTTTTATGAAGCAATGTGTTCATGTAATGTTTAACTTAAAATCACACATTTGATAATGTATATTATATATAAATGTACTTCAGCAATGGGTTATCTGTGTATTTTATGTTCTGTTTAATGACGTTTTAATTAAATATATATCATTCTTTTTTTGACATGCATCATGATTATTTTCATTTTTCAAAAGTCATTAAGGTCAGACACGTTTAAGGATTCAAACTCGGAAATGGTTAGAGAAAACGTTTCAGACATACTGTCTGAATGCAAACGTATGATTTTTTTAAAATAAAGTACAGGAAAAAACATTGGTTTTGAGTTTCTTGAGCAGTATATTAAGTCTTTGCTTGCAACAATGCATTTTTTATTCTAGTAAAAAAGCTTGGTTTTCAGGACACAAACTATTTTGACTACAAAAGCAAGGAAAACATCTACTTTTTCTGTTTTGACATCCACAATCTATACAGATAAAACACAACCTGGGGAATTATTCTTAACATCAATTATACTCATTGAAGAACAAACTGTCTTTTCTCAAAACATTTTTAAGATGCATGACCTTGTAAACATGAATGTTTGTGTATTAATTGAAACGATTTGATAAATTTGCTTTACAAATTATCCTTAAATTAATTTCTTTCTTGTGAATGGACATATAGCTTCTAGAATCAATACTTAATGTTTGATCTTCTGTAACTCGATGAGTTTAATCTTTGTGTTCACCTCTAAAAATAGATGTGTTTCTATGAAGTGTTTATTTTACAGTCCATTACAAAACATATTAAACTAATAATTATTTTTCACGATTCATATCTCGCCTTTCAATTGCTACAAATCTAGTTTTTAGTATCTCTGATTTCATGAATGTCACGTGTATGAAAACGTGCCTGAAAATTGATTTTGATCTTTAGATTGAATTGGATAATGTCTATACCGTAAAATAAGCCAATACAAATTAAACATTTTATTTTTTCCATAAGTTGCATCTATTTTCAATATATTTGGAACTATAAAGTATCATGTGAAAGGTTCAGATGTTGAGATGTAGTCACAGCACAATGTCTTCTGCTTCAGACTTACAATATAGATATGTACATATGCATGTACTGTCACCTTTGTCAACTGTTAAAGTCATAGTTAATATGTAAAACATTATACACGCAATTTAATGCTATGATAAAGATGCTCAATTTGAATCCTAAACCTTTGAAATATTGTTCTTGAAATGAGAGCAATGGCGCTTTCGACTTCAATTCCTATTGGTTAAATGGATTTTGAAAATCACAGTCAGTCAAATCAGTCTTACTGCTGCCGTGTTGTTCTGAGTACATATATAAAGAAGAACTCGCAGGTGCTTTAAATGAATAAACTTTTCATTGATATATTGCATTTTGTGTAGTTCCAGTTATCACAAAAGTTACATTTTTGATAATATTTGAACGTTAAGAAAACTTAAAATGGAATTTCCATTTCTTAGATCACAGGGAATACAAACTCCAAAGATTTTAAGCTAAAACGTTATGTTCTTGATGAGTGGGAATAAAGGTCCTTGTACGGAACTCTCTAGACATGTTTGAAGTGATTGGAACTGGACAAATCCCTTAGTGAATCACTTTGAATTGTAATGAATTCTAAAGGGACGTCATTTAGCAAAGTGCAGCACATTTCACAGGATTAAACTAGCTAAATGGATGATTAATAACATACAAAAACAAACGAATCGATGAAATGCTTTTACATTTTTTTCGAAAAAACATTTAATATTTGCATCAGTATAGTTTCTTTTCTCACTGTATTTAAATGTTCTTCAAGGAATATTTGGGTACATAATATTCATCTTTTTTTTAATCTATGTTTATAATAATAATAATAGTTCATTTCTATGGCGCATATCTCCATGCATTATGCATGCTCACAGCACTCGTGGATGCTCAAGAAAGTCAGTTTTGGAAAGCAGTTTTGAACAGGTGAGTTTTTAAAGCTCTCCTGAATGAACACAGTTCCTGTATGTCTCGCAAATGTTGAGGGAGACTATTCCATTCAAAGGCAGCCATGTAGGAGAAAGATCGCTGCCCAAATTTGAATGTTCTCACTTTTGGGACACAGAGTAGGTTATATGCCTCTGACCGAAGAGATCTTGTTGGTTTGTATTGTATGAGGAGGTTAGAGACATACGCAGGTGCACGTCCAGAGAGACATCTGAAGGCCAGAATACAGAGTTTAAAAGTTATCCGCTGTTTTATTGGCAGCCAATGGAGGTTCCTCAACACTGGCGTTATATGTCCTGTGGGAAAGAGAGACTATTCTTGCTGCTGTGTTTTGGATCCGCTGAAGCCTACTGAGTTGTTGTTTTGTGCAGTCCAATCGTGTCATGACCAACGAGAGGACCAGGATAACAGCAGATTCCTTTGTCAACAGTTTCCTGATGTTTCCAATATTACGAAGAATCAAAAGGCAGGTCTTGCTGAGATTAGTGATGTGCTGGTCTAAAGACAGTTCAGGATCAAGCGTTACACCAAGGTTTTTAACATGACTTGACAGTTCTATTGAAGATCCCCCAAACTGGAATGACTTGATGTTTGTGCAGATGTTCCGACAAGAAGACACTCAGTTTTATCCTCATTCAGCTTCAGCTTGTTAGTAAACATCCATGACTTAATTTCATTACAACACTCTGCCATGTGTTCTGTTGCAAAGAGTGCATCAGTTGGATTTGGTTTGAAGCTGTTTGGGATTTGGGAGTCATCAGCATATAGTTGACGCAGCACTTTGTATTGGTCAATGATAGTACAAAGATCTTTCAGGTAAAGTGTGAAAAGGACTGGTCCCAAGACTGATCCTTGAGGAACGCCACAATGAAGGGGAGCTTTATCAGAGAAACATCCATCGATGAATAAAGACTGGTGGCGATTTGGCAAGTAAGATGTGAACCATTTCAGCACTGTTCCATTTATTCCAAAGTTATTCCTGAGGCGAGCCAGGAGCATTTGATGATCAATGGTATCAAATGCTGCGCTGAGGTCAAGCAAGACGCGTAAAGATGTCATGTTGTTATCCACACTGAGTCTCAGATCATTCAGTACTTGGACAAGAGCTGTTTCAGTACTATGATCTATACGATACGCTGACTGGTATGGATCGTAGAGGTCATTCTGTGTCAGATATTCTGAAAGTCTCTCTCCCACCGCTCTCTCTATGACCTTGGAGATGAAGGAAAGGTTGGATACCGGACGGTAGTTCTTGAGTTCATCTGGGTCAAGATTTGATTTCTTAAGAAGGGGCTTAACTATTGCTGACTTAAATTCAGTAGGCATGTTACCAAGTCTGGTATTAATCAAGTTTGTGAAAACAGGAAGTAAAACATCGATGTTCTCAAGCAGTATGGATGTGGGGATCGGGTCCAAAACACAAGAGGTTGGCTTTGCTTTCCTGATCAGTTTCAATATTTTATCTTCAGTGAATTCTGTGAATGAGTCAAAACTGCTTGCTGCTGATTGTGTCTCTGATGGTACGATGTAATGACCTGTCGACGATTTCATCATTGGTTCTCGTATCTGACTGATCTTATTCAAGAAGAATGCTTGAAAAGATTGATCTATCAGCTGAGAGTCACCAAGATTTGGAAGTGGATTTGAGTTATCTTTCCCAAGTAAACTGAACATTAGTCGGTACAGGGAGTTGGGATCAGCAACACTGTCCTGAATCCTAGAGTTCATATGACGTTGTTTGGAACGTTTGATCTCAACTGTCACCTTGTTCCTTGCTGCACAAAAGATTTGTCTGTGGACTTCGAGGTGAGACTTGCGCCATGTTCTCTCAGCTGCCCTTCTGTGGGCCTTAGCAGAAACGATTTCAGGGGACATAATCCAAGTTGTTTCTGGTCGATGTGGTATTAGTTTCACCTTCTCAGGAGCATGTTTATCTAGCAGTTCAAGAAGCACTTTGTTATACAGATTTGCATATTGGTCAGGGTCAGTTGGTGGAGTCTGCACTAGTTCTGAAGACGTGAGATCATGCTTGAAAGCTTCCTTATCCATCTTCTTGATACAACGTACTCTTTCAGATGACTTCTTTGAGGTAGTAAGGACTGTTGGCAACCAACCTGTCCAGCTTAACTTGGTGTTAAATATTAACATTGCCGTGGAGTAATTGAATAAACATGTAAAGGACTTTCTACAGAATGAATGGGAAAATGTAAATATGATGCCTCATCGATGTACACGAGTTGTTTATTTGAAATGGTTCAATATAAGATAACTCAAAATATTTTAACAAATAATTTATTTTATAAGATTAGATTCAAACTCGGAAATGGTTAGAGAAAACGTTCCAGACATACTGTCTGAATGCAAACGTATGATTTCTTTTAAATAAAGTACATAGAAAAACATTGGCTTTGAGCTTCTTAAGTAGTATATTAAGTCTTTGTTTACAACAATGCATTTTTATTCTATCATTTGGTTTATGACACAAATTACAATGTATTGTGACTTCAAAAGAAAGGAAAACATCTACTTTTTTCCGTTTTGACATCCACAACCCATACAGGAAAAACACAACCTGGGGAATTATTCGTAACATCAATTATACTCATTGCAGAACAAACTGTCTTTTCTCAACACATTTTGTAGATGTATGACCTTGTAAACATGAATTTATATGTATTAATTAAAACGATTTGATACATTTGCTTTACAAATTATCCTTAAAGTAATTTCTGTCTTGTGAATGGACATATAGCTTCTGGAATCAATACTAAATGTTTGGTCTTTTGTTACCCGATGATTTAATCTTTGTGTTCACCTCTGACAATAGAAGTGTTTCTATGAAGTGTTGATTGTACAGTCCATTACAAAACATATTAAACTAATAATTATTTTTCAAGATTCATATCTCACCTTTCAATTTCTACAAATCTAGTTTTTAGTATCTCTGATTTCATGAATGTCACGTGTATGAAAACGTGCCTGAAAATCGATTTTGATCTTTAGATTGAATTGGATAATGTCTATACCGTAAAATAAGCCAATACAAATTAAACATTTGTTTTTTTTAAAAGTTGGATCTTTTTTCATTATTTTTGGAACTATAAAGTATCATGTGAAAGGTTAAGATTTTTAGATGTAGTCACAGCTCAATGTCTCCTGCTTCAGACTTACAATATAGATAATAGGTACATATGCATGTACTGTCACCTTTGTCAACTGTTAAAGTCATAGTTAATATATGTAAAATATTATCCCCCCATCAAATAATTAAAACATCTTCCACATTATTTTGTTGTTAAGTAGGACATCTCACGGGATTGAATACATTGTTACAAACAATACTTTTTGTTACGTTGGACAATTACCTCATTTCAAATTACTCTTGTACAATCCGAAATGAAATCCAAAGAAAAAATCTAAATTCCAATGAAATGTAAAGTTCAAATAACATTGAAAATAGAAAGAATTCCATTCGATTATTTAACTTACTCAGAGCACTCCTTCAATCCTGGATAACAAACTGCAATGTCGTCAATAGTTAACCTTTCCCCAGTTCTTCACAATCATAAACTCTCATCTACTCATTCTTGGAGGTTTCACTTTGGTTCGCAGTGTAGTCTGTCACAGTGGCTGATTCCGTAGCAATTCGCTTCTTGATGCCTGGGATCAATCTATCTGTGTATCGGGAACAGAGTGAGTGCTTTGGGGTTTAACTTGTTGTCTTTAGTATTTCAGCTATTGAACATGTTTATGTTGCCATCAAAAAGAGAGAAGGAAATAAGATCGACAGAATGAGGAAACAGACAGAACCCATGGACACCTTTAACTTGTTGCTGTGTTCCTGTCAGCCAAAAACCAATCCAGTCCTTATTGTGTGTCCTAGGTTAAAGTTTTTTTGCAAATTTACTCTCGTCGATCTCAAAGACAACACTATGACAAGCAACCCAAAAGGTCTTCATGGACATTGACGTCAGAACTGTCTCAAGAAGCTAGTCCAGTCATGTCCTGTACCCTTGCGCTGCCCGCAGTACCACATTTTGCCACCCAAGATCTGCTGGTAATTAATCACCAACATGTCCTTTTGATTCTCAGGACATGATCTCTGTATCAGAAAAAGCTCAGTATCGGAACACAATTTCAGTGTTGACACGAGGCTCATTGAAGCCACCCCACCAAAGAGATCTGACCTGAAATGACAATGAGAGGACATTGTTTCGGAAATTTCCAATTCTAGCCTGTGGGCCATAGAATGAGAAAATGAGACATCCTGTGAACCATTTTTTCCATGTTGATTGACATTTGCACCATCTGCACATAAACCATCAATTTTCCGACTTTCCCTTCAACAGAGTTTTTACTTAAGTCACTTCATTTTCTAACATTGAAATGTGGATAGCACCATCAAGCATTACTGGTATAAATGAAAGTCAATGAGTCAAACTGCCTTTTCCTTCAACCTTTTGTTCCATATTCTCTCTCATCTGTCTACGCTCTTTTTGATGACAACTTCTAAATGTTAACTAAGACAGGGATAGTGCAGTGGCAAGCGCGATCTGGTTTAGATAATGAGCTACGTGGTTTGATTTTTGCCAGGGACTTGTAAATTTTCTCTGCAGTAGACACCTTTTTTACAAGCAGTAAGAGATGAGTGCAATGCTTTACCGCAGTTCCACCCATGGTTCGCTAGTTCAAACCAATGCTCTCATGTTTTACTGCTATGCATAGCCACAATAAAAGGTGTGGCAGGGTTGCTCCCCACAATAAAACCAGCAGTTGTGATAGTTAATAAGTTAAGTAAAATACCATTGGAGGTGACGTAAATCAACTAAAAACTAACTAACTAAAATCACCTCTTTACCACATGTTTTATAACTGGGATATTGTTAAAAACACATTTAAACAAAACTCAGCCACTTCCTTTTGTATAACAGTTTGTGCAACAAAAGAACAGATACATGTCGAAATGTCCTTGTATTCATATATATTGTCTGTATTCATCCTGTCTCTGGTTAGACGTAGCAGGATGGGGAAAGATGTAAGACATGCGTAGTTTCAATCTCTACCACAATATGTACACATTGATCTAGTCCATGTCCACACTGTCACATCAATGTTAAACATGCGATGAGATGCTATGATAAAGATTGAAATATTGTTCTTGAAATGAGGGCTTGTCGCATTCGACTTCGATTCCTATTCGTTATATTGATTTTGAACATAACAGTGAAACAAATACATTAAAGTGTCTTACCTTTGCCGTATTGTTCTGAGTACATATATAAAGTAGAACTCGCAGGTGCTTTAAATGAATAAACTTTTCATTGATGTATTGCACTTTGTTCTGATCCAATTACCACAAAAATTACATTTGTGATAATATTTAAACATTAAGAAAACTTAAGTTGGATTTCCATTTCTTAGATTGCAGGGAATACAATAATAACCCCAAAGATTAAAACCCAAAACGTTACGTTGTTGATGAACGGGAAATAAAGGCTGCTGTGCAGAACTCTCTAGACATGTTTGAAGTGATTGGAACTGGAAAATTCTTGAGTGAATCACTTTGAATTGTGATGAATTCTAAAAGCAAAGTGCAGCACATTTCACAGGATTAAAACTAGATAAATGGATGATTAATAGCATACAGAAACAATGATTTTATTTCGAAAAAACATTTAATATTTGCATCTCGTTCTTCAAGAAATATTTGGGTACATAATACGTATCTTCTCTTTTAATCTATGTTTATCACGTATCATATAAGTGAAAATATATAACACCAAAACTTTAAATAATTTGCTATCATCATACTTTAAACATAACAAAAACACTGTTCCTGTTCAAAGCATTTTTTTCTAAATCATAAATGTTCAAAAAATTGTTGAAGAAATGGCAGTGGGCTAATTTGAATTTGTCTGTATGATATATATTTTCGCATCAATTATTACACAATATTATCAAAAAACGTGAACAACACTACATTAGCAACTGCATTGGAAAGAAAGCATTGTGCTCAATCATTTACAATAGTCATGAAGAAGACAATAGCAGAAACGTCTCACATTATTGTGGAACAGGAAATAAGGGCTCCGAGCCGGATCTCGTTGAACGTGTTTAAGTTGATTGGAACAAAGATAAATCCTCTGTAAATCACTTTGAATGGGTCGCGAATCTTAAAGGGATGCCATAAACTAAACTGATCACGTTGGTGTTTAAGAACACAAAAAAGCTGAAATGATTAAATCATCAAAGCAGAGAAGTTCTTATCAAATTGAAAAGGCAAGGGAAAAGTTTAAGTATTGTTTTGATGATGACTTCCTGGAAGGGCTTTATTTCGGTGAATTTGGCACGAATATTCTCATATAGAACTTTAAATGCCTAGATACCATAAACGTTTTGGTATAGTAAATATGTTTTATGCTTGGAACATCAAAACATTTTTAAATATTTATCATTGTTTCAGAGTTTTACACAATGATAAATCTACAAGAAAGTTTGCAATGTTTACAGTTTTAATGAATAAATTCTCATGTGATTACACAAAAACACCTGATCTCTTCGTTTCATTGACTTTATCGTATACAACTCTTTCAGATACTTCTGAGAGGTAGTTTGGACTGTTGGCAACCCACCTGTCCAGCTTAACTTAGTGTGAACTATTAATATGGAGTAATTAAATAAACGTGTAAAGGACTTTCTACAGAATGAATGGGAAAATATAAATATGATGCCTAATCGGTGTACACGAGATGTTAACTTGAAATGGTTCAATATAAGATAATTCAAAATATTTTAACAAATACTTTACTTTATAAAATTGGATACATTGATTCACCATTATGCTCCTTTTGTAAATATGCATATGTATAATGAAAACATCTGATGGGAAATAAAAACATAGAAAAATGAAATATATTCAATAAACATTCATACTTTTGCAATCTCCCTAACACAAATAAATGTATAACATAACGAAAACATTTAAATAGAAACAATACTTTTAAAAAGATTTAAGGTTTAGTTAAGCTATCCAGTTGACTGAAGACAATATCATGCTTGCTGTTAATGGGAACGAATATGGAAGTAAAAACAGTGCATTTGTCATCTTTTGTCTTTAGGGTACATGTATCAATTCTGATAAATCACTGCACATACCCTCGATTTATAAATAACTTGGACGATATGTTATGAATGGAATTAAACTAGTGATATGTGTGATAGCCTTTTTTCAATATATAGCACTGGCTTTTTGTTTTGTACTTTATAATTCGCTGAAATGACGGGTAGAAATTTTTTTTACAACCATTTGTAACGTGATTGTAGGTAAAGTGTACAAGAACAAATGACCTATTTACGGTCAAACTTTCTAACAGGCAATTGATGTTAAAACTGAAATATACAAAATACAAATAACCCTACTGTTATATTTCCAAAACAGCACACCAAGAAAACAATTCCAATTGATAAAAAAACAAAAAAACGGATCAACTATAAGTATTCTCATAAAATAATTTACTAAAGCATACACAATGAAACATTCTCCATGCATCGGCAAACTTATTCCTTACTAATACAGTATGTCAGCATAGAACATAAAGGAAACTCACTCTGATAAAGTAGATTGCATTTTGATAAGCCACACAGCCTAAAGCCATTGCCTATCTGAAGTACTCTAGTTCGATATGTCTTCATCTTGTCTGTCTTCTACCGTAACACAAAACTTGTTACCTCAGCTTTATGTCTTCCTGTTGGAGTCCCAAGTTCCAATCCAGGTAATTTACACAGAGATTTATCATCAGTTCAGTATCTCCATCCGCTCTACAGAGAGACTCAAGTAAGCCCTTATTTCCTGTTCAGACAGTAACATGTTATCTACACTACAATACCGATCTGTTTTCGTTTGGTACGACGTTGCAGTTTCACTAATGGGTCATACAAAGTTGAAATGTTCAAAAAGTTGTTACCTTAATGAATATTTTTATTATGAATAAATGTGTCCATGTTATGTTTACCTTGATACTGTACAAATCACACATTTGATAATGTATGCAACATATAAATGTGATTCAACAATGGGTTATGTCCTGTTCTATATCTTACGTTTTATGATGTTTGATTTGAATATATATATCATTCTTATCTTTGATATGCATCATGATTATTTTAATTTTAGTGGGTCATTTTTGGTCGGACACGTTTAAGTTAGACTAACATTTAGTCTAAGAAGGTTTTTTTTTCAATATTGACAGCATTTTAGACAATTCATGTATAATAAAAAAATGGAGCCCAGAAGAAGCTTTATCTAGACTTGCTATACTTTTCTAGACTGGGTTGGTCATCAATTAATTTTTTTTGCTTTAGGGTCTGGATGACAGACTTACGTTTAAGTGTGTGACACGTTAATAAAAATATTATTATTCTTCTCTTCCTATGTATGTCAACCTAACATTTGGAAGATTAAATATTGTATAATGCATGATATTACCATGAAATCAATGGTTGAAAATGTTTCCCATATCTTGGATGATAAAATAATGAAGATTTTAAAAATGAAGTATATCGAGGAACCAATCTTCGTCCTACATCAAATATGTCTGGATGAAAGTACAAGTCAGATTTACCACCATCAAAATACACTGACATTACCTCTTTCAATGTAAATATCGATATAGTTATGGTTCTAAGGAAGAAACCACAGACCTCATAAAGAATCTATCATTATAGACAAACATGGACAGACAGGATATCCAAACACTTTCACACCTTTCTTAATACTAAGATGCTAAGCTTGATTGTAAAAATACTGAATGATCTGGGTAAAGGAGTTTTTTGTTTTTTGTTTTTTTGTATTGGTTCCTAAGGGTTACACAGCATATAAAAAGTATGTTATACATGAAATATTTCACATTTTACAAAAAACATAATAAAAAATATGACTTGCTGAAAAGGCTCTTTTTAAAGCAATATATCATTTCTTGAATATTGGGATTAGTGATTTCCATTTGCTGTTGAATGCAGTCGTTTCATTGTTTCTTTTGGAAATATATTTTTCAACAAAATATATTTCTTGTAGAATGTTTTGATAGTTACTCAGTTTTGGAATTAAATTTTTGATGTTACATAAATTTATGTATTTTTTGGCAGAGAGAAGGATTTGATTCATCAAAATATTATTTATTTCAAGAAACCAAATCAAGTATTTCGAAATAATTATTTTGGATTGTAATTGCCTTTTTATCCAAATTTCAAGTTCATTCCAAAAAGTTTTGGTTACACTGCAATCCCAATATACATGACAAATACTATCAGGAGTCTCCTTACAGAAAGCACACAGATCATTGTCGACAAGATGCATCTTCAACAATTCCTTTTTGGTATATATAACTCTTTGCAAAAATCTATATTGAAAATCAAGGAGTTTTACATCTTTCAAGCCATGTCTGTATGAATTGAAAATGTTATTCCAGTCCAAGTCATAGTCATTAAAAATCACTTCCTATTTTTTACAAAGCTCAAGTTTAACATTATTGGAAATAAACTTATCATAAAAAAATCTTGATCCTTTTGTATACTTCAAAATATTTCTTTGGTAAATACTGAAATACAAATTATATGTAGGAATTAATTTGGTGCTTTTGATTAAAGATTTTAAACAGTTGGGCAAGATATGAAGTAAATAGTTATAATCTAAAACTGTACCTCTAATCTAATATTTCAATTGTAATTTATCAAAGGGCATAAAACAATTTTCATCGCATAAGTCCTTTACTGTCATAAGGCCCATTTTGGCCCAATTTCTGATAATAAAATAGGGATTTTTATTATTATGGTTTAACCATAGTGGTTCTGCAAGAAAATCATCAAGTTTATACTGTTCAAGACTAAACGTTTTACAATATTTTTTCCATGCTTTTAAGACATCTTTCCAAAATGGGTTTTCAATATTTAGTATCTTATTGATATTTGATCCATATTGAAGAATATTATGGTATGGAATATTTGCAGGGTTATAAATTGAATTTTTTTTACAGTAAAATCTGAGAGAAGATAGTTTCAAAGCTTCAATAAATGTTTGGACATCTACCATACCCAATCCTCCTTCAGTCTATAATCTTTTCAAAGTGCTTCTTTTAATCTTATCATTTGTATCATTCCATATGAATTTGAAAAAGTTTTGTTCAAGAAATTTGATAAAGTCATATGGAGGGTTGGGCAAAGAGCTGAAAATATGCACTAATTTAGAAAGGGCTAATGTTTTAATGACAGTAATTTTCCCAATCAATGTTAAGCTTCTTTTTCTCCATATTGACAATAATCTGTTTATTTCTTCAAGCTTTTTCCTTGTATGGATCACCCATAAGTCATTTAGATTTGGAGTAAATGTTATTCCTAATACTTCAAACTCTTCTTTATACCATTCTATATCTAAATCAGTATACAAAGTTTGTTCACTGCCTGCCTTTGAGCCAATCCAGATCGCTTTAGTCTTGTCAATATTAATTTTCAAACCTGACATTTTTTAGAAAGCATTTATAGTTTCAATAGCTGCATATAGACTATCTTCAGAACCATCTAAAAATAATTGTGTATCATCAGCGTATTGACCTAATTCATATTCCATATCATCAATTACAATACCTTTAATTTTTTCATTATTTCTTATCATACATCCTAAGATTTCAGCCACAAAGAGGAAAAGCAATGGATCGCCCTGTCTGCAGCCCCTTTCATTATCAAAGAATTCTGATAAATAACCATTTTGTATCACACAAGAGGTTGTATGATAAGTTAAGACATTAATCCACTGTATTATTTGTGGACCAAAACCAAATTTTTTAAGGACAACATTAATGAAATCTTTTGAAACTGTATCAAAGGCCTTTTCGAAATCAATTAAAATAAGTAAACCTGGAATATTTCTTGCTTTTGATTCAAACATGAGGTCATATAGCAGTCTGGTGTTTTGACTGATAGTTCTACCTGGGATAAAACCTTTCTGATTGTCATGAATAAGAGTATCCAAAGTTTTTTTAAACGGTTTGTTATACAAGAACTTATTATTTTATAAATGGCATTCAATAAAGTAATTGGTCTCCAATTTTTTAACTGCGTTCTGTCTTTATTTGATTTTGGTATACAAGTTATGACCCCCCTTTTTTTGGGTAAAGGAGTTTAGTAATAACTTCTTCTGTTACATATCATCACAAAATAAGATGGGTGTAGGTGGGATACTTTTTAGTTCGAAGGGATCCATATTTTGCTAAATGTATGTCGAAAAGGATAACTGTACAATACGTCAATTCTCTCGTTGCCTAGAAAGAGGTCATTAAAAATTGAATAACGTCATAAGGTCAATAAGGTTATCAAATCTAAATTCACACAAAGAAATTATTTTGCTTCCAAAATATACTCATAAGTTTCTATTAAAGAATGTTTATAAGCATGAATTAAGAGTTTTTGAAATTTGAAATGATTGTTTTTCTGATGATTACGCACATTGGAGATCTACATTGAAGCCATGTCGTTTAATGATTACAAGAAACACAAAGAGGACAAGCAAAAAAATATTTTTTTATAATGAAGACTAAAATTGCTATGATTTTTTATGTAAAGTTACTTCAGCTCCATAGAGCAGTTTGGACATTTCCTTGCTGCTGCTGCCCCACATAGAGTGTGACAGCATTCGTTAAAAGTATATTTATATCCTTTTTGTTCATCTTTGTGGTAATTCAGTAATATGTTGTCTTTGCTGTGAGAGTTGCAACTTAAATATAGATGCGTTATTGTTTTCTTTATCAAATGCATCTTCTTAATTGCAAAACGAGTTTTCTCAATAAAATACTTTTTCTCAAAGTATCACTTGTTTAATAAATTATTTCTCCTCAATTGAAAACAAACAGTTTTCATTTTTTTTATTTCTGCAAAACATGTTTTCCTAATAAAATGCATCAACTCAGTTATTGCCTCAATTACTCCCGCTGTTTTGATAAACAAGGTTAAGGATAAGGCTAAACAGTACTTTCTCCCGCACTGAAAATTATGCTATGCGGTACATCCGAAATAAAACGTTTTTGGCGTCTAAGTCCGACACCTACACATTATACATAACCTTACCTTAACTCACATGTTTATTGATGATTGATAGCCTCCTTGTCCCCTATGGCATTATCCAATCGATGTTAGAAATGTTGAGTGTGAGAATCAAGTCGAGTTGTGTTTTTGATTTAAATCATATGAGGTTTGGCATTTATCAGATCCAGATAAACTGTTAGTGAAGCACATATCTATCTTAAATCATACTATCTAAAGTAAGAAGAGAACTAAAAGGGGCAATATATCACGTTCTTTAAAATGCACTTAATTGAACCCTTTTCCAAAACAAATGCTTTTACTTCAAGTTGAAAGCTTTTAGGATACTGTTCTACCAGTTCTAACGAGAATTTCTATGACTCATTTTAAGATGTTCAGTTTTATTGTCGATAACTTGATAAAATCATATACTTCTTTTTTTTGTAATTTACGAAAACAAATACAATGAATAGACATGAATTTACGAATTGACAAATTTATTTAGCCTAGAAAGTTCATGCATAGATACTCTAAGCTTTTAATGTAGTGTAAAATAATGTATGCCCTACGTTTGAAAGGATATAAGCTTATTACGTTTAACGGAGTCGCATACAATAAAACTAGAGACTATATAACCAAAAAGGAAGGATGTTGCATTTTTGGTGGAAGTTTAGTAGTAGGTTGGTATTGGTAGTAGTAATGGTAGTAGTGCAAGTAGTAGTAGGTAGAATTATTGTTTTAACTACTCCCGGTAGAATCAAGAATAAGATTTAAGACTCTCTGTCTGGTGTACAAACCACACCATGGTAAAGCTCCATCAAACCTGTCCAGTCTGCTCAAGCACTACAAACCGACAAGATCACTTCGCTCACAAGACCAGTGTCGCAAAATAGTTCAATCTTTTAACTTGGCAACTTTTGGTGGAAAATCTTTTCCTGTCCTAGCCTCAGAATTATGGAATGAACTGCCCTCTAATCTAAGACAAGCTCAATCCTTTAACATTTTCAGATCTCAGCTAAAGACACATCTGTTCAGACACTACCCTTATCTTTAATTTGAAAGCGCTTTGAGCATGCACTTGGTGTATGGATTTAGCGGTATAAAAATACCCATTATTATTATTAGTAATAGCAGAAGTTGAAGAAGTAGTAGTGGTAGTAGTAGTAGTGGTGGTGGTAGAAATAGTAGTAGTTGTAGTGGAGCAGTAGCAGTAGTAGTAATGGTAGTAGCACTAGCAGTAGCGGCAGCAGTGGAAATAGCAACAGAAAGAGTAGCAGTAGTCTTTACAGCAGTAGATGTAGACGAAGCTCTCTGTTGTACTGTCAGGAGCAATAGATGTATGAGAAGCAACATTAGCAAGAGTAGACATTAATGTAGAAGAATCTATAAAAATAGCAGAAACAGGTTTTTACAGCAGCTGTGCCAATAGTAGTTGGGAAGTAGTAAATTCTACAAGTCTTGAAATAGCAATTGACATGAATATAAACGTTCTGTAATGAATACATGAATGGAACAATTCAGTTAGAATCCGTTCGATACAGCGTGGAATAAATCCATCAAAAAGCTGGTTTACAAGGGTAGCTAACGGATTTTACGTGCGCTTTTCTCGATTTTATTACAATTTTCATGTGATTTGTCACGACTATTTCTTTCATAGTTTAAACCATTTTGACAGTGAGTTGATTGATATTTACCTGTAAGAATTGATCTATCTAATTGTACTTTGACCTTGATCTTTGAACTGAAGTATCAAATATTTGAACCAATTAGAACACAATGTTCTTCCTTCAGCGCTGAATATAATGTAACTTAAACATCTTTACATACAGATCCATTGTAATTTTCTCTTTCATCTCATGTTTTGATTGTACATAGCTAATTAATAACTGTCTTCTGTATAGTATATGCTAAGTCACTTAATTGGCTTCATCTATATCTATGTATATATATGAGCTTGCCACAGAAATCTGTAAATCGTGTAAACACTGTGTTTTTCAAGCAATTGATGATATAATGATGCCACTATTTGCTGACGATGTTAACATGTTTTCGTATATAATTATTGGTCAACAATTACAACTTAATGTTTTACATCAGTTTTGCATAACTTCGGGTTTGAGTGTGAATATTGAGAAAACAAATATTATTGTATTTAGAAATGGAGGTGTGTTAAAAAGAAATGAAGTATGGTGCTATGGTGATATCAAAGTAAAATATGCAGTGTATTATAAATATTAAGGTTTAATATTTTCATATCGAATAAATTGGTCAAGCTACTCAAGCCTTAAAGGCCACACAATCAGTCCAACATTTATTCAAAAAGAATTATTTCATTTCATTAAAAACAGCATGTACCATTTTTGACTGTAAGATCCTGCCAATTCTTTTACATGTATATGGGTCGGAAATGTGGGGCACTAAATATTTCCATTGCATTGAAAAAGTACATGCAACATTTTTTAAACGTTTTCTAAATTTAGGAAAGTATGCTCCAAATAAAGCTGTTCTCGGAGAAGTTGGCCGTTGTAATTGATATGCTGCTAGTAGATTAAGATTTGTTAGATATTGGTTAAAGCTGTTGAAAATTAATTGTTATAGGTACCCTGGACAAAGTTATCTTTTCTCAAAATTGCAGGATGATATGGGGAAGAGAAATTGGGCCTCAGAGGTTAGGGAAATACTTTTTGTGTCAGGATTTTCTCATGTTTGGATTTCCCAAGAAGTTGGAAACAATATATTTTTATCAGTTTTCAAGCAACGTCTCCAAGATATGTCTGTACAAGAATGGTCCATGTCCATACAGAATTCTAAATGTCTTAATTACTATTCAACGCATAAATCTTTACTGGTGCCAGAGTTTTATATTTTGAATTTGGAAGATACGGCATTAGTTCGGCTATTGTGTAAATTTCGAATTGGTTTCCATGACTTTAAAGTTAACGCTTTACGTAGAAATAAGGACGTGCCTAGTGATCTCTGTGAATATATATGTAAACATTGTAATTCTGGTAACATTGAAGACGAATTCCATGTATTGTTTGGATGCTCAAAATATTCTCATCTTCGCAATAGATACTTAGCATTTGTATCTTCACCTGTAAGAGATAAACAAATATTGTCCAGTCTTAAATTCCAAAAATATTGATGTTATCAAAACAATATCAGTGTATTTAAAACATGTCTTCTATTGTCGAAATGTTGTTACCACGTGATATCATATATCATCTGCCTACATACTTGTACTATAGGCCTAATGGCCCGAAATACTGAATAAACTGAATCTGAATCTGAATCTGTATACAAATACCATACCGGATATTTCTTATCAGTCACCTTAAGAATATGGGACAAGAATTGGCCCAGAAACGTCGTGAAAAAAAAAGAAATAAAGAAGTTGTT
Source organism: Steromphala cineraria (assembly GCA_916613615.1). Classification (NCBI taxonomy): domain Eukaryota; kingdom Metazoa; phylum Mollusca; class Gastropoda; order Trochida; family Trochidae; genus Steromphala; species Steromphala cineraria. The sequence continues at coordinate 25,816,344 of OU744721.1, forward strand.
ATCCATAAAATTTGTCTTGTAGTATTGTCAATGGCTTGCTTGTTACAACACGTTTTTCATATTGAACCTGCAGTACTACTGCCTTTGAAATTGATTCACCGAACTATCATGTATGGGGCATTTGATATAAGCGAACGGCAAACACGTTGTTATATTGGTGTACATCTTTTGAATAGCTTCTAGTCTTTAGGTAACACCAATCTAAATAAATTTAGATCAACAGTTTTTATATTTGGTCATACTGTGAGGTAAGACACACCTATGGAAAGGTAAAATTTTAACAACTGGCGTTACTATTTACCGTACATGTATGTTCATGGTTGGATTAGTTCACATTGTACCGGTATCCGTGCGACTGAAATTTGATATGTGTAAATCATTTTCTTACACTACTTTCGGCAATGCATTGTACTGTTACGTAAAACTTTGTTGATTTAAACCTTCCACACCTCCCAGCATTTCCAATCTCCATAAGACACGAAATGTATGATACCGAAATCTATAATGGCATTTAAATACATTATTGAAAAAAAAAATTAAAAAAAGGAAATAACAACAATGAATGTCATTGCGACTTTGTACGTGTTCGCTATGAATGTAAGCTAATACGTATACACAATACAACCCCTTATGTAAGAGCGACTGCACGCAATTTAATCCAATTTTATCTGTGTACGATTGCATCGGAATACTTCCGTGTAGTTGAGAAGAGGCTATTTAAACCAAAATGGTAACAACTAACAATCTTATATCTAACAAACCTTATCTATCTAACCTATCTAAATTCCCAGGGAGGAACTCAATCTTACGAGGCTATTTAATGGCTCTCCTTATTTTGTTACAATCATAATGTGCTAAATGAATGAAAAAAGGGTTTGAGAAGGCGGGGATTAGTTTGATATATTTTGTTTTTAATCAAATAAAAAAATTATTCTTAATCAAATTGAGAGGATCTCCCTTTGGCATCTCAGTTATACAGTTACTGTTACTTTGTGAGAATCTGCTAAAGGCATTCGTGAATGAAGGACCAACACTGTGAGATTCATATATGAAGCGTACATAAAATCTCACCTAAGGTCAGATAATTCAAACTTGTGCGTGGCGTCCTGTGAGTCTCATTCACAAATGATTGCAGTTTTATCAGGAAGTTTACAACTGTATCGGATACGCGAAAGCGACAGCTGTTTTTGAATGAGCAAATCTGTTACGTTTTTGAACGAGCAACTAGGTTTTTGAACGAGCATGATGATAGTTAGTAAACGGGTCGGTAAAATATTTGTAAAATTGTAACAAGTCGGTACTTTGTAGTGAAATTACATATGACGTCGATAAAGATTTTTATTTTCAAAGCACCAACTAATGATCTGATTTAATGTTATCTCACACTGATGGACAAATATATTTTCTTGGACAAAATGTTCCCCTTAATATATGGAAATTAATATAAATCGAGGCTTTCGATTGTTCAGTAAAAGTTGCTTGTTGAAATTTACCTTTTAACACAAATTAAGAGACATTTTATGACTGCGAAGGTATTTGGACGTGCTGTGGTTTTTGAACATTTGATTAAATTATTTGATTAAATAAGAGCAATTATTGGTAACTTTTAAATGTCATTTCTCTACGAATATCATATCTTTAATTACAATTTGTTTATCATACCCCCGGATTAAGGTCGTGAGTATATAGCAATACCATCGATTCAGTCATTTCGTCTGGCCGTCCTTCCATTCGTGTGTCCGAGGACAATTATTGGCCGACTGATTATTGAAAAGTAATCATCCGATTGTTTTGACATATAATAGTACCTTTAATGAAACATTGCTTTGTTAAGCTACGTTTAGAAATATCACATATACTTCAACTGAAGTTCTTTATTTGCACAACCCCGTCCGCCTTTGGTATTTTATAGAACCGTTAGCAAAAATAGCGAATCCGCAGATTAACCCCTTCCTCCATTTCCTCAGGATCCGCCGCTGCTAGTTAATATCCACAAGACGAAATGCTACGTCAATATTAAAATGCATTTGTTATATGTCGCAGTCAACAGAAAAGGTTCGTTTGTGACTTTCACTACTTAAACTTGTCGCTATAATTATCAACCAAATGATAATATGTTGGGGACCAATTTGTTAAAAGTGCTATACACATGCAAATCATTCTATGGTATTCTTCTGGTATTGAAAAGTTATTGGATCATAGTTTTGTATCCATGACGGCACAGAACTGTAAGGAATGCCACGCATTGACTTCCCATACCAATCCATACCATTGTGGGTTTCTTATTCATTTCCAACAAAAAGTCAACGTCTTGCCGTGGCCTTAACATCCCCCTGATATTGTCACCTATGGAACATTTCTGGGATCATCTTGGCAGACAAGTAAGGCATCGACATTACCCACCTCGGACCAAACAAGACCTTGACGAGGCGGTTCATGAAGAGCGGAAACAGATACCAACATTCTTCATTCCAAATCTCGTGACCCGAAGTACTATGATTTGCGTAGGAACCCATATATGGAGGACACACAAGCTTCTGGGCTGTTTCCTATACCAATGACTAATTTAAGATCTTTTGATAATTTGAAAGAAGCGTTTGGCATTAAAGGCACCTATTTGGACTATTTAAAGATTTTGAATATTTTATCATATTCTTGGAAATGTACTATTAGAGACTCAAACTATATCCCTATTTTTTATTTACTTATACCCATTTATCATTCAAATTTATCAAAATCTTGTAAGGGTTCTAGATTGTTTTAAAACACATTACTTTCCCGTGAGGAGGTTCCAAAAGTGTGTCTGTCTCAAATGGCATTCTTTTTTTCCAGATGTTAATCTTATGTGGAATAGTATATTTTTGAGTTACAGAGCAGGTCTAAAGAATGTAAAACTTCTTGATTTCCTATACAAATGTTTGCATGGTATTATTTATACTTAAAACGAATTGTTCAACATGAAACTTGTTGACAACTTCTCCTGTTGTTTTTGCAATGAGAATGAGAGTGTATGCCATGTCTTTTGGGAGTGTAGAGCTTTTTATGGAATGATCTTGAAGCTTGGATTATTAGCCATTTGGAGTTTTAAACCAACATAACGAAAAACATGTTATTTTTAAACGTACTGTCGGCAATATTTCAGTTATTTATCATATGAGAGAGGGAAGAAAGATCAGTAAAGCGAGGTCAAGTGAGAAAGAAAGACGGAAATAAAGATAAATTGAGCGAAATACTTATCTGGATATGCTAATTAGGCTAATGACCCTCTCCAGTCATATTTCAAAGTTGTAAAATTGTGCGTTGAAAATTTTACTATGATTCTATCGAAAAATCAACGGACGTAATTTGTATTCATAATAAAGTAAATCAATCATTCGATAACATTGAATTGATTTGAACTTTACAATGAGTTCTACCGATAAAAAAAAACTTTAGGAGAAATGTGGACAAACTTGAACACTCGGGGAATTTTGCCCCAGGACAAAACGGGCCCAAAATTTTAAAAATTATTACTTGTTTAAAAAGTTTTATGAATTGTTTCAGTTAATTGAAAGATACATTCGTAAAGATTTTGATATCAAAAGAAATGAAATGATTTATGGCGCTCATTTTGCCAATCTATATTGCCCATGCATTTCCTGTAGAATCCCATCATAAAAAAAGTAGATTTGAAAACCGCATTTCGATTAAAAGAATGAATGTTGCACATTTGTCAATAGTTACCCATCTTTCAGATTTTAATATAAAATATACTGTCCAAAAAAAGAAACGCATATGTAATTTTATAAAGAATTTCTTAATTCACCTTAGAAACCACAATTGGTATCAAAGCGAAAATTTACAGGTTTATAGACAAAGAGTAAGCCAAGAGGAGAACACTAGTTTTAGGAATGTTTCCGTATTCTGTTAACCACCAGATGGCGTCGAAGTCAGTGTCTACACAAAAATGGCCGGCAAATGACTTTATATAAATCTTTATTTGTTTTCTGACTATTGACGATTGGTTTGAGATTTTTGACACTATCAAAATGATAGTTTAAGCCTTAACCAATCTCATTGAAATCAAATCATAGATTCGCTTCCTTATTTAATATTACGTTGTTACTTGTCACAAATCTAAGATCTGACGGAATCCCATAGAAAGCTCGAGCAGCGTGTTCTTTAGAACACTGTCACAGACCAATTTTGATATTTAGTTTCTTTCCAAATAGGGATTATTTCTTGTCGCAGTGTTACTCGTTCATACGATCATCAGGAGTCATATCACTCGGCCGTTCCATTCCATGCGAAATTATAAGAATTGAATGTCAGTTTGTGTGTTTGCAAGTTCGCTAGGTTCACACGAGTTTGAATGTAGCTTTGACATCGTTCATTTTCCAGTGCAAATACACAAACTGACATTCAATTCTGAAATGATCCGTCATTACATCAAGTGAATAACTGAATGAAGTCATATCCAGCTTATCTTTGGCCAATTGGAACCGTCTGAGGAGTGGAAGTTTTAAACCAACCAAAGGCGGGTTTTCGGCATTTTCACTATAAGCTTCCGTTTGCATTACGTTTGTAAAGACAATGAAACATTGGTTTCAACCGAAAAGATCAAGATGCATAAGAACGGTGAAATAATCGCATAGACCCACAATGTAAAGTCATGGTCTGCTCTCTTATATTTGGCTGATTTATACTCTTGCGCCACACGGACTAGTTGTGTAAGTGAAGGGACATGTCATTACAGCTTGCTGATTGCAAGGTATATATAAAATCAACAGCTAATGCCTGAAATATTGCCCAAGCGGTGCTAGACAATTAATCATGCACTCACCATAAAAGGCATGAGTTATATCTTCCTGGTAAGTTTGACCAGACCTAAATAAAGTAAATAAAAGTTATTAAACTGTTTTATTACCATCATCTAACATCCTTCGGTAGGTGCACCATGATGTTCGATTGCACTTTTAAAGAGATGGTTATATAGAGTTTGCTTTAGATTTACATGTATATCTAACTGATAATAATAAGAAAGTTCTATTTTGATTATTAAAATATAAAAATAAAAACAATTCTTAATTGTACCTTGTCTAAGAACATTTTGAAGCTTTTAAGTTTTTTTGCAATACATTAGTAAACGTTTGTACATATATTGAGACATATCTTAACTTTATTGTAATAATTGTTGAAAGTGCCTAACGTTACTAGTTTGCCAATAACTAATATGTTTTTAAGACGACGGGTTGAAAAACCGAACATATATCCCGGATTAGGGCAGAGTCGGTTTCTCCCAGGGGCAACTATTCATTGTGTTCGATATCTGGGACAGAAACAATGCTACATTACTTTAAAAGATTTATTTTATAATGATGTGGACTCAGTTAACTTTCTGTTACGAAAATGATTTCGATTTCTTTCCAACTAAATGAGCCTACTCTTCAACGACCTTCAAGAGGGTCCTTTGTATTAGGAGGACCTTAAGAATGTTTCGAGGAGGAACTTAAAATTTGTGTAACTCGTCCCAAAGGCCAAATGTGCCTCGCCTCTACTGACCGAACGTACCCCACAAACTACGTTTGCCCTTTTGTCTATGCTACGAAAATACACAGCCCTCATGACAAAATAACTTGTTTGTTAAACAGTTCAAGATAATTATGGTAATTCATTCAAAACATTTCGCATGTTCATTCGGATGTCAAAATAAGGTAAAAGAATAGATTTTAATTATCTTCTTGAAAACATTATTGAACATCAAATTTAAGTGACACAGAGTATCTTTCTTAAAATTTTATTTGGTTTTGATAAGCTACAAAATATCTTATATGCTGATTGAAATTCATATCTCATCACTGGACTTGCAAATATATCCATTTATGCATAATATCTCTAAAATGCTTGATTTTATGGGGGGAAAAAAACAAGAAAACATCTCAAATTCGTTTATTATTCGAAAGTATGCATCCAATTAATCTACCTATTAGTTACAATACATAATAAACACTATCGAATCGAATATATCTTCCTGTCAGCTTATGACAAGGTTTCAAAATTACGTTTAGCGAATTTGCGTGCGCCACTCAAGCCACATTGTCCGGTTTTCGATCAAAATCCCGACTTTGAATGGCCGTATTTCGCTCTAATGTACTGATTGACCTTTAACTTGTTATGTTCAGTAACAGTTAGTGGTTCTCGATGTAATAACATCGATTTCAAAATTTGACATACATGTATGTGATCCTATCAACATACTCTGTGGCATTCTTTCAATATACAAGATTCTATGACTAGTCAAGATAGACTGTAACCACGATAGTAGTAATTTCATCGAGAGGAAGGTAATAACCTGTCATTTGGGCGCATCATCCATGTTTGTAGAGAAATGTTGCCTACGTCCTAACCTTCCATTGTACACAGTGACACAGTGACAATTTCTCCGAAAGCCCATGCCGTTTTCACCATGTAGTGCACGTGCAAAGCATGACCCACGCGCTGTTGTTGTTACCGTAGTTTTCTACTCAAGTGCTGCTCAATTGATAGTTTATTAAAGACACGAAGGATAAGGTAACTATAGCGCATTATTTAGAGAATATTTGGTAGCTTCTAAAAGCGTGATGAGAGACATTGTTTGGTATAGAGAACATAGTTCAACGCATTTTTACAATTTATGCATGGTATTTTAAAACATATGTTTTGTTTATATATGTCGTTGTGTTGGTCGTGGTATAAGTAAGTTAAACAACTCGTATTGGTCGTCTAGTCCACGACATGTTGGATATTTTTTTATCTAAGGAAAATTATTGGTAAATTCTCTTGATTTCAACGTTCATGTAAAATTAGTTTAACGCGATATTGGTTCTTCTAAAAAATTGACAAAGGACAGTAAGCAATGCACACGAACAATACGCAATTGAATAAGTAACAACAACGACCAACGTTATGTAGAGATAAAAAAAGAAAGAATCTGTATACAATGAAATGAAGATGTGAAGAAAGACAAAGGTAGTTATAAGGATCCCGGATCCCATTTTCGACAGCATTTATCCCATTGCACTATGATTTTGCAATAACAAATCTCCGTCAGTTTTAATACTCTATAAAATATATGTTAAATACGATGATACTGCATCATTAACTATAAACACAAAGAGAAAGGTCTCTGTTCGCGTTCCTGTAACTAGGAAACACATTGCATGATGAGAAACATTTCTTGTAGTTCAGACGGAATGGGAAGCTGACATATAGGATAAATATACACGCTGAACTTTACTACAAACGCCGACGTGTTGGTGTATATTTACATTCCACTTTCCCGTTGAAACTAACAAGCACAGGTAGTATATGCTTTAACTAGCCTCACAGTTTTCTTCGTGTGGAAGTTTTAATGGGATTACATATTATTGGTTCATTGCAATGTTTTGAAGATATTAAACTTGAACCTGACAGACGACTTCCGTTCTGTTGCACGTCACGTGCACTACGTCACAAGTTATTGATCGTCTGCTAGGACCAACTGTCGTCTGCTCAGTTGAGTGGACTGTGGGTTAGCGACACGCACTGCTTGAACAATATGTCCGACTTCAAAAGTTTAAAGGCGAACTTACTGAAGTCTGGTGGCTTGTATGAAGATGAGGATTTCCCTGCGAGTGCCAGATCGTTGTATTTCAGAGGTGAAGGGTCCCCTTACATTGAATGGAAACGCCCAAAGGTAAGCACGTCTAATCCCTTTGAATAAGCTGCATTTGTATTTAGGCTGGGAACTTACTCAAAAGCCATGTATTTTAACGGTTGCTACCGTACACGTGATTCACTGCATACGATGTCAGATTGTCAGATTCGTTCAGGCAGAGGTCGTATGTGCTTCTTGTTTGTGTAAACTATTGTTCTATTTTCTAAATGGAATTAATGAGTTTATTTGTCGGAGGTTGCATATTACAAAATCCTGTGATTTGATAATAAAATTATAATCATATTATTTTATAAATTGATTACAACTTTTTATAATTTTCATTTAAAAGAATCATTCCCTTTAAAAAATTATCATATCCCACGGTCATTTTATATATTCTTTCTTGAACTTTATCTATTCAATTGTATTTATTCAAAATAACCCTGATGGTACAATAACATATTCACATAAAAATATATATATATAATACAATTTCATATTTTAGACAGAAGATATATTAAACAAAGTAAAATGCATAAATATATCTTTCTTACAATAATAAGATATATATATTTGGATACCTTTACTCATTCTTCTGATTTCTTATATTTCTTATATATGTCTTTATATTCTTCATATGTCATATTAACCTTAGAATAATAAATTTGCTTAAAACGTTGCAGGTATCAGGGAAACTATTTTGAAATTATCGGATATTATTGCCAACTTCATGACACAAATCACCTAGTGTTGCATTGCTTAAACATTATTCGTGATTACTGACGTAACTTCCCACACTATCACGTACCCGTAGCTGGTGGCCATCACTATGGTCAGTTAACGAGCATAACGTAGCGGTTTAGAAGGTTAGATTTACATCAGTGCTGTACCCTGTGGCGATATAACCAATAAACGAGAAGTTACATAACAGTCACATCAACAATATTCGTGTGAAATATAAGTAATAAATCATTATTCTGTCATCTGACGTAATTTTTAAGAAATGCTTATGTTTATCCTTTAAGATATCATCGTTGAATCGTTGTAATAACTGCTAGGATATACTAGTAACTAATTACATGTCCATGACCTTATTATAGTTTTTGACTACTTTCATGTTTGAGTTATTACACAGTTTATGAATTAAATTGATATTTATTAACCACACCATTTTAAATTTAGACGCAACATGGCTTAAAATGGGGACCGAAATATTTCCATGGCAAATTGTCAATGTCAATTTTCATTACAATGAGACTTTATGATATCTAAAAATATCTATATAATATCTGACACATTTCGACTGAAAGAATTTCAACTTGCTGAGAATAACAATACTTTGACAACAATACACGATACTTATTTAGAAATCAGTATTAATACTAGATATGAGGAAAGAATACATGAAACAAAAGCCACCATAGCAACCAAGTTTTCATTTATACAGTAAATCGTGTAAGAAAATGACCGCATAATTCACGACTTAACAATACACACTGTAATTCACAGTTAAAAGTTGAATCACTGTTATGTGAGTCAGATGGCCATACCGTTGTCTCATCGCATACCACTGCAGCGATACCGAAACATACGGATTTATTAACTGTACGTTCTCAATGACCTCTGTGATCAGTGGACGCCCCACCGGTCGCTTGCATTATTTATAGAGTATTTGAATAAGAAAGTATTTATGATTTAAATGTTTATATTTCTTAAACAAAGTCTTATGAGTAAGTGTGTTATTGTTTAGCTCCGCTTGGGCATGAGTTAAAATATTATACAAGAGCAATATCCTAGTTGTGTAATACTAAACGATCTTCGAATTTGAAAACATTGAGAAATATGTTGTCGTAAATCTTTCAAGGAAGAAGATAAAAACCCACCGAAGGTCAGAGTAAATCACCATAAAGAGCCTTAATCATACCCCTACTGCTTTTGAAAATCTGTATAATTGAGTTATGAACAGTGTTGCTGTAGAAATGATCAGATATGTTAGAGAGCTGATAATTATGTCAATGACACAGCACAGACCAACACAAAACATAAAATCTTATCACTGTTTAGGATATTCGCCACACGTTCATTTCGGTAACGTTTTCAAACTACAAATAAACAGCTTCATGATATAAAAGCGTGATCGTAATAACAAACTATCTTGTGCTGTAAATGTTGTAAATTTTGAAATAACATTATATATCAAAAGTCCATGGGTGTGAAAACTAGTTTTGCTATAAGAAATAATTTTCCGATTTCTTGATAACAATTCCTTTTTGTGGCATGATGTTGTAGTTGCTAACTTTTTAACCAGGTGAATTGAATTCCTACTTTAAAACAGCAAGTTTTCAATTGTTGTCACTAGCACTCCTACATTAAAAGTGAAGCTTCATATGTTAGCCAAAACTATTTTTTTTTTAAACAATAAACGACTTTTAAATTCGCATGTGATAAATATCACTGTACAAGTTAAACAGCATGATTTTGCAAAGGTTAGCGAAGCTTCCGAGGAAAGACGTGCTAACCACGCCCACCTAATTAGTATGCGGGTCAAACTAGGTCACATTCCCTTGTTCACTACACACGCACTGTCAATGTAAAAGTAAGACTGGGTGTTGTGTCAACTTGACCTCGCCCTCTTCCTTCCTACCCGATGTTACGTTTGCTTGGAAATTAGTTCTCACGGACTTATTGTTCTTATAGAAAGAAATTAAATTTTCACATAGGTCATAATGCGTAGATTGCTCTGTAAATTACAGTTACAAGGAAGTAACTTCTTGGTTTTATTCATTGTTTTTCCAAGAAAATGTGCCCACTGAAAAAGTATTTAATTCCTTTTTATATCTGTTCCATAAATTATACACACATCACACATGTAGAATCTACAAAGATATTTTTTAAATAAAAAAACAAGATGTGTGCTTTCTTTTTTTATTTTGATGAAATTTGTTAACATTTAACTTGACATAGCTTTTGTTATGTGTAGATTTTCATATTGAAACCTCAAAAGTTTTATTAAAACCAAAACAAACACAAAATAATAATATAACTAAAAGTTACTATTTTTGTGACTTAGAATGTTTTCTTCCTCGTTTACAATTGGCGTTTACAAAATCAAAACAAACGAGTTGTGATAAATTCTACCATTTACTATTCATGAATGTGCTCTCCCTCGTTTTCAGGAGCTGTACAGTGATGCTAAGTTCATAGTGGAAGGAGCCAAATACTATGATATGCAGCAAGGGGAACTCGGTACGTATTGTATACAGTGAGTCACTGGTGGGAGATGAAAGGGCATGTGCAATAATATCTTGCACGTTAAAACCAGAGGCACCCCTCCAATATGAGTCTGTCCAGCAGTCCCTGAAGCAAGTCTAGCTCACTGCAGTTTCTGAAAATAAACATCTTCAGTGGGCTCCTTTCTCTTTTAATGATAAAAAGTTGCACTTTGATTATATTTCATTTCAGGCACTAACATTTAGTCTACACCAATATATTCAGTTACATTTATTGAAAAATGTGTTTTCTTTCATGTTTAGTTCAAGGGATCGAAGTGCACGTTTAAGGAATACATGTATATAATCTAACAAACGTTTTCGTTTTCGGATTCAGTATTGTTAACTTTCAAGAAGGCCTGTCAAACAACCGCCTAATCATGATATAAATAAACATGGGTTTTGACATAGTTTCGTTAAATTCATACAATATTGTACATATTCCATTATGTGCCATGATTCAAGATTGTTAACTTTCAAGAAGGCTTGTCAAACAACCGCCTAATCATGATATGAATAAACTTGGGTTTTGACACAGTTTGACCTACTTAACACAGGTTTGTGACAGGTTTAAGTCAAACAATTAAAATCGTTCATTATTTCCCGTGTTCATTATTTCTGTGTACACTCAATACTAACAAGGTGTACGGTGTATTTACCTACAGCAAACAGTGTCAGGGAGGTATTCTCTGTACCCAGGTAGTTCTAGGTCAAAAACTCTAATCTGGTTCACTTTAAATAAACTTGCGGTGTTTTCCAAGATTCCAATGTATGTGACATATGGTTTCAATTGAAATTCCCGTTTTCACCTATAATCTCAGCACCATTGTAAAAACTATAAACATGGGGTTGATGCCAAATACAATAACTAGATTGGGGCGTCTTATGATGTTTCATGCACAGATACCTGTTTCAAAGATAATGAAATACACTTTCCTGTTTGCATGATTCATATCTTCACATATTTTCGAAACATTACTTTCAAACTAAACCTCACATATCAATATAAAGGAATTCGTTATTGTGATTATGTACGAGATACAATTAAAGCTTACAGAATTTAACGTTATCAAGATTACTTCATTGTGCTTTCCCTGACATCTGGACACAGCACGAGAGACAAAGATAGGTTGTATTTTAACACTGCACCGCCCTTAAAGGGGCAGTAGCACGTTTTTATGGGGCATATAAGGTGATGTCAGGAAAATGAAAATTATTGGTTCCAATTGAAAGGAAATGTATTAAAACTAAGTGAAGCAGTACTATTTCAAATATATAACGTTTAGCCATGTGATTCCTTTTTCTTACACAAAATGAATTAAAGGTGTTCACAAAAAATGGCCGACAATGGATTTTATGTGAATCTCCATACTTTGTCCTCTGACTATGGATGATTGGCTTGTGTAATTTGATTGTTGACACTGTCAAATTAATACATTTAGCATTAACTTACAATTAGCAGTGAAGTATTTAAAATATAAAATTATCAAAACAAGTGCTACTGCCCCTTTAAGAACGATAGGGTGTAACCAACACCCACACAACACGATTGACAAACCCAACCGACTCATCTCACACAGTAACTAGGATCAGTGGTGACATTGACATGCGGTCAGCTGTCACTATGGTGACGCATCTGACATATCCATGGCAACAGGTCTCTATCCCACAAGGAGTAGTCCCTTTGTTGTGTCCCTATCTCCATCTTTGAAGCAAAGTGAAGAGGGTTTGTCCTATACGCCTGTCAGGAAAGATCGCCCAGTACACTCGTTACCTGAGCCTTTCCCTTAAATGCTGTCCATTGTGCATTAGGAGATGTGACTTGACGATTCATCTAGATCCGTAAACAACGAGTGCTAAGGAGATCCATAAAGAGAATATATAGCCTTGCAAAACAAGTTCTTTCGTCAGCTTCATGACTTTATAATGCAATTAATAAATCATGAAACGTTACGAGGTAATGATTTCCCTTTGATGATGAGCAAGCATAAAGCATCGTATTTTTATTTAATGTTGCATGAATTATTTAAGTGTTGTTTTTTGCTTTGTGTTTGGAATGTTGATGCTGTCATCACGATGTTGACATAAGCAAAGGTCAGGGATGAAGTTCGTAATTCAAATCAGAAGCTGGATTTCAAACACATAAAACTACTAGTTACATACATTAACTTCAAAACAAAAATATGCATAAATGCACACTGCGTCTTTATACAAAATATACATGATCGAACACGGCAAGTATTTTAAATAACCTCACGTGCGTTCACGACGAAGTGACGTCAGACATGTGTTTAATAAGAACTCCATAGAACTACATATAAGACACGAAACGCAGAATTGCTGTTACTGCTGAACCTTTAACCTTTTGCTGTCAGATGGAAAAAAATACACATACGAAGACACATGCACAGAACAAGGGCAAGAACTGCCCAACGTAATGTAATCACAAAAATGTTTTCAACGGTAATATCTGAACAAAGCAGAATGTACATTTTGTTTTTTATGTTATCATAATGTCGATTGGTTAAGATATGGGAGGCTGTGTTGATAACGTATAACGTATTACGGTCGATAACGTCTTGTTTATAAGTGACTTTTAGAGGAAAACTATATATATTGAATAACGTTTATAATATTCTATATGGTTCGAAGTTGTTAGAAAAGTACAACTTCAATGAGTTTCTTTACATGTATCAACTCTCTATATTTCAGTTTTATTTGATATAAAAGATCCTCTCGTTTACTCTTTCCTTTTAAGACGAATAACATGTGATCGATTTAATATGTAAACGATTTTGAAATTCAAAAGGCACTCTTGAAGCTTTTGTATTCATACTGGGAAACCAAGATGGTAAATGAATTTTTCATAATTATGGGAAAACCATGATGGTAAATGAATTGTTTTTCTGGTGAAATCAAGATTGTAAATTGATTGTCTATATTGGGAAACCAAGATGGTAATCCTATTATTCATATGGGCAAATCACAATGGTAAACTGATCATTCATATGGGGGAACCAAGATGGTAAACGTTCGAAATGAATCTTACAAATGTTTTTTTTCTTTTATCTATAAAATTTAATCCACTTTTGAAATAGAAATCGTTATAAATCAAACTCCTGGTTGCAGGTAACTGCTGGTTTGTGGCAGGGGCCGTCACTCTTGCTGCACACAACAGGAAACTCTTCCGTCGAGTCGTCAACTTCGACCAGGGCTTCGACAAGGATTATGCTGGTAATTTGCATTATGCCACACATATACTTATTTTACGACATATGTCAAAATGCGTTTTACAACGAAAATTATGAAAAGGCGAATATGTAGAAAATGACTCTTGCTTATAATACTTCAGGTAACGTAAAACATATATAACAGAGCTTTAATACAATGACGCGATTGCCTATGAATAATAGTTATGATGTACAAGTGTGTCAACACACATTTATCTAGCTGTGTTTATACTATATATAAGTTTGAGTTCATTACTTTCTAAGAACCACCCAGAAAAAAACACCTCCTTTAGACTAACAAAGACTTATACTGCAGTTTTCGTAAAGCTAAAGTGGTACTTCGAAGCTATAATGGTGAAATCATTGTCTTAGACATAGCATTATTTTACCTGTCGTAGTTACGAGAACTTCGTAAAATCAAGGTACTGAGGGGTCGTTGTAGAAACCAATCGTTAAGTCATTTCAACATCGTAATATGAATTCACAAGTGACTTACATCTAGTGTTTCGTGCAATGGCAGCCTGGTACGGGATTTGTTTGGAAATCTTCGTTCACATCCAAGTATCTATTTTAGGCATATTCCGGTTCTACTTCTGGCAGTACGGGAGCTGGAAGGAGGTTGTGATAGACGACCGTCTCCCTACCCGCAGTGGGCGACTCATCTACTGCAGCAACGACAGGGAACCCAATGAGTTCTGGTGTCCGCTGTTGGAGAAGGCGTACGCAAAGTAAGTGGTAGTCTAGAGATAGATGCTTTGCTGAGGTTATTGCTGTTGAATAGGACTTCAATAATCGAGGTTTTACGTTGCACTACATTTCCTTTATACAAAGGTACCCCTCCTTGTGAAGGCGTATGCCATGTAACTGGTATTCAAATGACATACAAGATGTTGTGCTGAGGCTGTTGCATTATCATTCTCGTTAGAGCAGAATATAACAAATCTCAAATTTTACCATGTATTCATACACGGCTCGGGCTGTTTCTGGAACTTCTTTCAAAAATTTTAAAAAATGTTGAAATCTTCTTTTTAATACATAATTGTAATCCTCACGTTAAGTTTGAAAACTTCGAATGTACAATGGTCATTGCAAATTTAATCTATCCAAATGTTCAGGTAGTAAATACATCCCGGTTTATAGAAAAATAACTTTATATTTCAAGCAGTTGTTTGGAAGAAAATGGATATTTCTTTATATTTATCAAATCCTCTTTTTGTAACGAAATATTCATAACAGATTCTCTCCTCTCAAATCCAGATTGTAGATTTTAAATAATGCATTATTATCTCTAGTTTAATATGTCAACTTTGATTTTCATCGTTATTACAATGCCTTAGGCTGTTTTAAAGACCACACATAAAACTTGACATTTATAATGCATATTGATCTGAAATTTAATGTTATGACGAAGGCAACTTAATAACTTGATCTTTTGCCCATAAAAGATAGCATAGATGACGCGATTTTTACGCAACATGTTTTGTCACTTTTCAACAATATAGGGTCACTTGATTTATGATGATACCGACAAATAAAACTGTTTTCGTCAGAAAGTAGTTTAGCATACGATCATCGAATCCGATCCAAACATTTCGATGATTTTATTCTAAATTATTATCTGAAGAAAACATTTGAATTAAACTGTGCTACAAAACCAATAAGTTTTATGTTTGATTGTGATCTAAATTTGCAGAAATAATGTAGATTAACTGAAAATAACGATGTGTGCTGAAAACTGTCCAAACCAAGGTCATTTTCCAGATATCATCCTCCAATTCCCTTATAAGTTACCAATATTGGTAGGGGTTTAATCATATGGTGGGTTCTCCTTTAAAATGAATACGGTCTATGACGTTTAACCGTTTCCCGCATTCCCTGAACATTTGAGGAAACATTTGAATTAAATATATATAAATATTTGACTAATTTCTTCCATGAATCAGTTATATTAATCAACCCTGTCCGAAAAAGTTCGTCAAATAAAACTGAAAAGAAACATTATGAAACAAAGAAATTACGGATGTAGTTTGATCAGCTCATAATCAAAATTGTGCGAAGTTCGGGCGATCTCGTGTGGTGCCCGAACCTCGGTCAGTTTGCCTTTTATTGATTTATGCATCCTGAATACTGTATGGATGTCTAGAATGTGGATGGAGCTTGGCCCAATAGAGTTTAAAGATGAAGTTGCTGTATTCTTCAGACTGTACGGATGTTACGAGGCTATAGACGGGGGTCGAATCCACGACGCGCTGGTGGACATGACGGGAGGGATCTCGGAGCTGGTCGATCTGGAGAAGAACACCATGTCCCAGGAGGCCCTCAACAAGACCATGCAGGGCTGCAACAGCATGAACACTCTCATGGGCGGCGCCATCTTTGTATGTTGGTTTAATTTTATTGAATTGCCTCTTGAATCATTTTTGACAACTTGTACATAAGGTATATTTTTATGTTTGAATTTCTGAGATTATATGGTATGTATTTGACGAGACAGAAAAACTCTCTGTACACTAACGCAATGTTTGTATTTTTAACAAACTAGACCAGCTTCTTTTATTTCATGTTATGCATGGCTTTCAAATTAGAGGAAGGACTATTTCATATTATATATGATTTTATCATTAATTTGTGGATGTCAACCAAGTAAATGGTCTGGAGTAATAATTGGAGTATGTCCTGGTTGCAACTGCATTAATGAGGTTCTTTCCCAACCTGCCTTGAAATGTACATACGAACACTTTAAAATTTGGGGTGGGGATATTTCTTTGTTAACAGCGCGACAGCTAATTATACATCATTGTTATTATTTTCAAATCATATATCAATATTATAGAATTATTCATTATAGTATGTATGAGTATAGAAGACCTTTTGCTATGTTTTTGCAGAAGAGCATGTATTCCTCACGTCGGGAGATACTGAGAGACAACGGTTTATACGAGGGCCACGCCTACAGTATCACAGACATGGAGGAGGTTCGTGTATCTGTTTATTTGTAATGACTTTTGCTACCGTTTGAGTAGGACATGCTATGATTTTGGAGAAACAATATGGGCTGTAGGACTGTTAGACCTCATCCAGCATAGAATGATTATATCACTAACAATGAAGATGTTTGTTTGACGTTTGTCATCATAATGTATGAAATAGATTCCTTTGGTGTTTGTAGATTGTCAGTGCTTTATCGGCATTGGATCTCGAATTCCTTTACTTTTTCTAATTTTGAATGACAAGTGATGTACATGTACATTTTGTACAGTTTTGTTAGTACAATGTTGATGAAGTAAAGATGAAAATCTATTTTGTCACTCAATATTTCGATGATTAATTTTAAAAAGTCATATTTGGTTTTCTTGTTTGATGTGTTCAACATTGATAAATGTTAATTTGGCGTAAATGTTATTTTCATTTATTTAAGTCACAAGGAGAAGATAAAAATCCCAATTTTTTAGGGTTATGCAGTAAGTTAGTTGCAATTGATTTTTATCAGTGTTTGACAAAAAAGTCAGCGGTGATTGTACAATGATGACCTCGTTTTGAAACAGGTAGAATTCAGCGGGAGGAAAATATTGCTGCTGCGCCTGCGCAACCCATGGGGACGGGGCGAATGGAACGGCGCATGGTCAGATAGGTGAGTTGATAAAACATACAATTTGTCGGCCTGGAGTATTCAATATAGTTTAGATTTTTCGTCAGATATGTCCAAAAAATATAATTTGAATATTGTTGAATAATACAAAACGTGGTTTGTTGTTATTTGATATAAAATTCATCATCTATTAACTAATCGTGAGAGTTGTATTTTCCTATATGGTATGTAACGGTTCATACATTGTCAGCCAATGGTAAAATTTATGAATGTTCCGAACGTTTTTCCTGATCATTAGGTATTAGGGGTATATACCTTAAACAGCACATTTAGGGGCTATGCTGAAAACTAATGTCTGTATTTGACATATAAATATACTGAAATTGAAACTCTCGCCTCAGTTTTCAGGTAGAATGTCCAAACATATTGAGGGCTGATATTGATATCAAACAGACGGAATTGGCTTTGTAAATATGATAAGTGGGACGTGACTTTATCAGCTGATACGTTGATGCACCATCTGTTTAAACAAACAAAACGTTTTCTTGATTTATGTAGTTATCGTTCGATATCATATAAACAATATCTAAGCCTGGTGTTCAATATCTAAGCCAGCTAACGTTGTCATAGTTTAAAGCCATGAAGAGAAACTCTCCCATCTTCATTAGAACCTTAATATTTGTACATAAAAATAACAGTAATACATAAAAATAAGATAAATTTTTAACATATTTTGTATTTACACTGACAACTTTCTTATCAGCGATGTCCACTGGCACCGGTTAAGTTCTTCGGACAAAGCTAAAGTCGATCGCAAGAGGAAAGCCGACGGGGAGTTCTGGTCAGTTGTATTTGTGTTTTAACCATCATTGTTATGTCAGGAGTTGAGATCCAAAACAGAACGATTATGAACACGTTCATAGACATCGTATTGCATGGACGTTGCTTGATTAATTTATCATAGAAAATTTGGAATCTGAAAGGTTTCCTTTCACTTCATTTTGCTTATTTCAAATAAAATCAATATCAAGCTTTATGTTTGTTACCTCGTGCAATTTCCGTCTCTTTTATGGTGCCCTCGTGTTAGTATTTGATTAAACCGTGAACTTCACCTTTGCCCCACATACTCACATTGCCCTAACCTCCCTTTTAGATCGTTAAGACTTGCTCCAACCCAAACCATTCTATTGTAGAAATGCAAATCAGGCTATGAAGTAAAACACAACCCTAGCATGAAATGTACATTAATGTTCAATAAGAGTTAAGACTTACTTATGCTTGATCGTGACAATGATTTCCTTCACAATATTAACCAACACCGTTACAGGATGTGTTTGGATGACTTCATGAAGAACTTTGATGAAATAGAGCTGTGTCATCTCTATCCAGATGCTTTGACACAGGAAATTGCACAAGACACAGTAAGATACGCAATCATGATTTTATTATTTATTTCAAGATAAACCCTGTAACGCTTTATAGTTTAACTCTTCAACTAATGACAAACTGTAGTTTAATTTAATTTACAAATCTATAAAAAAAATAAGCATGTTACATTTTGATTAGAAAAAGTACCTATTTCTTACACCCTGTAACACACTGTATTTAAAACGTTAAACTACTGGCACCTTTGTAATCTCATGTCATATCTAAGTATAAGAAACAAAACAATGTTTTATCAAATATGAAATATAACTATTATGTCCTTGGGAGAAGCAAATTGTTACAAACTGTACTTCAAACATCGAACAACAAGCACATTTTAGTCCAATGCATCCCTAGAGAATGTTACATGTTAAAAGATAACATGACCCTACTGTCTGTTCTACTCTGTCTGTAGAAGAAGAAGCAGTGGGAGGTGAAGGATTTCCACGGGGCCTGGATCAGGGGGGTGTCTGCAGGGGGTCCCATGAGGAGCTTCACCTCAAGTATGTACCTTAAATTGTTGAGTTATGATATTTTCAAATATGTAGTTTTGTCCCTTTAAGTCCAATAAATGCTGTAACATGACGGAAGTTTATTTAAAAAACTGAAATTGAAAATAGTGTCATATGTTCATAATACACTAGAAGGTAAAAGAAGTGGTGTAGACATATACCCGAATTTTAAAATAGTTTTAAGGATTGTTTATGTAATCAATGTAAGTGTTTTATATAAGTAATGAGGATATGGATATGTATGCTATTAATTTGAACATTTATGATTATGTTTGAAATTCAGAAATGGACCTTTACAATATGTCGTTAACTCGCGCTGTTAAGATATTGATTTCTGTCAGAAATCACTCAAACCGATTTTGGTTTCCTTTGCCTAAGTGTTCCGATTGCATGTCACCTCTGTAACTTCTCATAAGGAAACTTGTGCTCACATTTAGAGGGATGAAATATTGCAGAGTATCGGAACATTAGCCCTTTGCCCATTTGCATAAACTACGACTGAGGTCATCGTAACTCAAAGGTCAAAGGGTACCTTCAGGGCCTGAGGGCCTGTTTATTCAAACTTGATCAAGTGAAAAATGCCTTCACACCTGTTTGATCTTTATAGAGAAGTTCTGGAAGAACCCCCAGTACAAGCTGCGTCTGGAGAAGCTGGAGAAGAAGTCCAGTGTGGTCATCTCTCTGATGGAGGTCTCCAGGAAACTGCTCAGGGACACCTCAGATGTCACCATCGGCTTTGTTATATTCAAGGTGAGCTATGGGGTTTGCCTCGGAAGATGATTGGGTTTTGTCACTATATATACTAGATGTTGTCTTCCTCGTGGCCCTTGTTATATTCAAGGTGAGCTATGAGGTTGATAACAAATACCATCAGATGTCTGATGAACCTCTGGCTCCGGAAGATGAAGGGAATAGCATTTGTCATTATGCGAGGTGTTGTCTTCGTCTTGTCATTATAGTTAGTTCTTTGTATTGTTAAATATCTTCAGAATATTTTGATGTACATGCAAACTTCGACTTCCTGATGATGGAGCGGATCACATCAAGGTTGTATACGTGGTAGTTGCCTCATCATCTTTTCATTGAAGTTTTCTCTATCTTAGTAAATGTCAGCCTGTGAAGTGGTACGTACATTTCGTGATTTTTGTCTCGTCTTCATGGCACCTTTCATTTTTCATTCAACACAAATCAACCCGTCACCTGTACGTTGTACTCGTAATTGCACATTAAGCGGATGGGTATTTGTCTTTATACAAGGTGTTCTCTTCATCTTCTCATCATTTTGATTATCCCTCATATATCAAACAAAATGTTTTGACAAATACGTTGATATTTTTAAGATGAAGCTGATAATTTGCATTTGCATCATTATCTTGTGAACTATTTATCCTTCATCATTGTTATATACCACCAAACATACTGTCAATGCTTCGTCTTCCTGACGATCAAGAGGATAAATTATGGCCGCAAGAGGTATTCGCATTGCTTTAGTTCAATCTATTCTTCATAATTGAAAAAATATATTATCAATATATTATGAACACTACGTTATCTTACGAGTGAAGCCGAGAGGCTATTGCCATAAACGAGGTAGACCTTGAAACCTGTAACGTTTGTTTTAAAGTCACTCCGAGGACACATTTCACATGTTAACAATAGGAAAGTGAAAAAGTAGCATGTGGAATTTTCTAACCTTTAAATATTTCGGAATCATGCACACTGGAAGAATTGACTGCATGAATGCTTATTGAAGTTCTTAAATTCCACATTACATTTTGTTAAAAGTTTGCTTATTCACGCAAATGGTTTTAATCAAGTTCAGCAGTTCAAAATACAAATCGACCACCGTAAGAGATAATTTGAAACAGACGTACACATGGTAAACACAAATGATGAAGGCGAGGGGGTACAATGGGAGGGGTGGGTAAGTGTTAGGTAAATTGGAGAGTTCGTCTTGGGTTAGAGACATTGTCTAACAATACAGTCACCTTGAGCTCTGTTGACGTTCATACAACACTCATCTAAACGTATTTCAGCTGTGTATTACCTAACCTGTTACCCTGTTTAATTTATTTATCCGCCGACCTGCTGCAGTGTATTGTTTACTGCTTGTGGACACTGCACTGTTTTATCGTCATAACGTATTAAAGGCGGGTCTCAGTCAACTCGCTCTATATGCAGTTATAGTGCACAGTCGTGTGACCGGATTCAACGCTTAGTGTTTATATAGCGTAATAAAGTAAATAATCTCCTCTCTTATCAGTTTATAGACGTATTACTCAACCTTTTGGATTTTGTGAGGTAGGTGGCTGGTTTTGTTTCTCGTTCCTTGTTTTTGTCACTGATTTATAATCAGCTGTTTAAATATACAATGTCATCTTATGACTCACCGAGACAGATGTATAGACGGAGTCATACAGACGCTATAAAGTCGGCTTACATCATTTCTCCGAATTGTTGAATATCAAAGATCTGTTCCTTTATGGTTTCGTTTAGACTGAAACGTACGTATATATCTCATTAGCGTTTCGCTGCTATCCGGGCTGTGACATCAGGATTCGAACATAGGCCAAGGCAGTGTGTACACGGTAGTATTTAACTGAGGTTGATACCGTAAACTCTATATAAATGCTTAGATATGAATAAGCTTTCTTAATCCTCATGTGGTTTGAAAGATAGTTGTACATTAAGCCATTATTCGCGTGTATTCATAAGTTTAATTCTCATGAAATCATGGACGGCATTCATTAAAGATGGGCAATCATTCTTTAATAAGCATAACCAGATGTACATGTTATTATAGATTGCATTCTATAACCAATAACGATCATTATTCATATAACAGACGTAATGCCAATAAAACAAGAATAAGACATCACTTTGAAATATCAGAGATTATCAAAAAGGTAATAACTGAGTATAAAGCTTTGAATTATCATTAAAATGATGCTGTAAAGGATGGGAACTTTTGAGAAAGCAGTCATATCATCCTCGATAATCCAGAGTCATAGTTTCCATAAATCCCGTACAGTGGAGATTTATCGTAACGTGGACTCTGGATTATCGGGGATGCAGTCATATAAGCCTGACATTAACGTCATCTGATTTCTTCCTTAGCTACAAGAAGGGAGACAACCAAACCGCCTGTCGGGACAGAACTTCTACGAGTACACACCTCGACTGGAAGAAACCTCGGGATTGTTCTGGCCCTACAGGGAGAGGACCTTGAGATTCGAACTCGAACCTGCCACCTACGTCATCGTCCCATGTACATACAAGGATTCTATGGATGCTAGATTCTACCTCAGAATAATGGCGGAAGTTGCTCCAAATGCTGCGTGAGTTAACATCATTATCTGGATACCGTTGAACAAAACACTAAGGTGACCTTACCTCACTTAGGTAGCCTTAGTGCAATTTTTAAAGGATGGCACTAAGGTTAACCTTAGTGTTAAGTCGTTTCGTGAATGGAATGTTTTTAAAGATGTCTTGAAGGAAGCTTTAGTTAGTGGTTGTCTACGATAATGAGTTGCCCTGAACTGTGACCGTCCTTTGTGCATAGTTAAAATTGTCAGGTTTGATGTTCTAATGATTCTTATGAACCTGTTTCATCCCTGGAACGATAAGCACAACTATAACAAGATTAGGTCCTAGCAGGACATTTGAGGTGAACGGAAAGCAGTTCAATGGGAGGTTAATAGTTTTTGACTTTGTCCTGTTTATTATCTTTTGTGATAACATGGCATAAATTTGCGTATTTGGCTTACAAAAATCAGAACTTGCAACCATAGACTCACAATAGAAACAGGTAGATGGCATAACGTAAGTAAAGAAAACAGTTGTTGTACACTGTGTAAAACTTCATCCGGAGACGAGGCTAACCTGATAATGTTTTATCCATTCCTAAGCAATATAAGATATTCATTTCTTTAAAACTATCGTTAAAATTATCCATCTTTACATAAGTAAATATCATTCATACCCTGGAAGCATAAACCACTGTCTG
The DNA here is from genome assembly GCA_916613615.1 of Steromphala cineraria. Lineage (NCBI taxonomy): Eukaryota > Metazoa > Mollusca > Gastropoda > Trochida > Trochidae > Steromphala > Steromphala cineraria. Next base: position 25,840,029 of record OU744721.1, read on the forward strand.
GAAATTATGCAAATATGTCAAAACATGTCTACGTATGTTGCCATAATAAAAAAAAATTTTCTCTATGCCACTCTATGTGTGACGTTCATGAGAATAATAATAAGGATATTTATAATGCGCTCAATCCACGTCACTGGGGGATATGCTCTAAGCGCATAAACCATTCATTCCATAATCAAAACTTGTATCTAAGATCATCGTTGTTCAATTAATGTCAAGGATTACCAATAAAGTCATAAAATAGCGTGTGCTTAGAAAACCATTGAAGCGTACATAAAAGTAAGTGAAAAACAACTTATTTCGATTACTTTCTGTTTCAGACCAATAGAAGAGCCGACCGGACCAACAGGGGTATGTTCACTTACCGTTTTTTTCTTATAAATGATATAATTTGTTGATATTCATCGAATATTTTACATACGTCTGTGTCAGTCTAGGTGTTCATGGCAATCTCGTCGTATATAAGACAATAAAAGCCAACATTTTTCTATTTTTATGTATGTTATCTGATAAACTGAACGTTAATGTCCATTTGTTGAGAGAAGATGAAGATACCTTTATGTGCACACCCTTAAACTTCACAACACAGAATAGCGCCCTCTCCATTGTGCATTAGAACCTATTTCACCCTGTCAGATATCAATCAATCCAACATAAAGTCTTTTAGTTTTGTTTTTCTATAGACACAGTTGTATGTTTACTCGATTTAATAGTCGGTGCAAATCTATCTTTCTCTACGGACAGGACGAGACTGATGTTACTGCTGATGTGCTGGAAACATCCTTCCGGAAGCACGCAGGGTCTGATGGGAAGGTTGACGCCTTCAATCTCAGAAGTATTCTCGCCGATACCAAGAAGGAAGGCAAGTGTATCACGTGAATTTGATACTTTTCGTTGGAAGAAATTAAATTTCTCGAACAACATTTCTAAAGATTGATAGTAAAACCAGAGTTTGTCCATTCAAAATGAGAACCAATCAAAATCTCCTGAAGATCAATCAAATCCTTAAATTATAGTCTTTTCTTCATTTAAAACAAAATCTCATACATATTATAAATATGCAAATTCAGTCATCCAGTAATGATAACGTATTGTTGTTGTCTGACTCCACATAAGGATGTCAGGTTGGTAGCTAAGCATGGCATTGCCAGGTCACATTGGATACATCTGATACTCATCGAGAAACAGACAATTGTAATGAAAATGATAACACAGCAATAATAATCTTATCATTGTATCCCTTTTGCAGAGTATGGCGCCAGTGACGGTTACAGTTTAGAAACAGTACGAAGTCTAATAGCACTCCATGATGTATCCTTTCATTCGTCTTTCAATACAAAAATACTAAATACTTCGAAAGAATTCAGTCTATATAATTTAAATGATATACCGATTTTCTGAAATGTCATTTCTGTTTGACCTTCGAACCATATTTCAAGAATGCAATTGACCTGAAGGGGAAGAAGCAGGTCTTTTTAAAATTCTACTTCTTAATCTTTTCCCCAATAAATTAAGTTTTTGACAAATATATTGTCTTCAGTGGGTAAGGCTGTCAAGCAACTTTCAGTCACTAAGATTATCCGATGATAAAAACATCAAGCAGAAAGAAAAACAGCTGGAGACAATCAACATCAACACCTGTTATTGTGTCAATTACTTTATTTTTGTCACGTTTTTAAACGGACTCGTTTTATTGTTTAAAATATTGCATTGCAATAAGAAGCATTGGCTTTACTTTAATCATATTTCCCTTGAACATGCATCTATCCGTATAACGGAAATTCAAAAGTTGAAAGACAAGTGCTCCTTGACCAATGACCAGGTTGCTGTTGAAGGTATGCTAGATCTGACCACTGTCAAGAAGGCTTGGGACACTATCAAACTGTGGACGGTTCGTATTTCCGAGTTATCGGTATTTAAAAGAAATTGAGACACGGATATTAAGACATTGAAATCTCTTCATGTATTCAAACAAGAAATAATAATCTTGGTATGATGTCATGATTTCAGTTTTCAACCTTCTATAATGCACTACACGTACTTGGCTTGCAGCATTTGTCAATGTTTGGTATTTGATTTCCTTTACAGAGAGCATTCAAGTCCTTTGATGTAGACAACACTAAATCCATTGATTCATATGAACTTGGTGCAGTTTATAAGAAAGTTGGTACGTAATCATTCACTGGATTCAACGGATTCTGGAAATATATAGTTAGTTGACATATTGCTAAAGATTATAGGTAGTCATAATAGAATTTGTATAACTCAGAGGTAACAGTTATACCAGAAATAACCATAAAGTCAAGGGTTAACCGTGCTTGTAAATATCAAATTACGAAAGAACGTTTCTGTTTCAAAAACTCATATTTAGACTCATTTCTTTGCATTTTATAAACTTTTTCCTTCACCTTCCTGCACTGTGACTTGGTAATATTAGAACTTGTAACTACTAGTCGCCTACGAGGACTTTACACGATAATTAAACATTTCATGTAATGCATCAGGGCTTTAGTAAGCAAGAAATAGTGATAAATGAGCCTAGTCCAAAATCTTCAAATAAGTAACACATTCCGTATTGGAGTACGCTTTACTGCTTTCGGTAACACTTCTGTGCCAGCTCTTTACCTTCCCGCGCCTTGACTTGATAATATCAGAAATCTTCTGGCTTTTTACTAATCATCAATGAGGCCCTTGTATACAACATGTGTACTGTTCAGCATTCAACATAACAGCATTATGAGCTGGTCTTAATTTATTCACACATGCGGTGAAGATCTGCAATGTAGAAAAATTCACAATAAGCTCTGTTAAAATAATACTGATACATGGAGTAATACTGATGCGTGAGAACACTGAAACCTCAATGAAATATGGGCTGTTATATCCTAGAAAATCAAAACTGATAGTGATTGAAGCGTACGTAAAATGTGAACAGTAAGACTTTTGCCGATGTACACATACTGATATGTTTTGAAATTGATTTAATGCTACTACCTTAGTTATGTAGAGAAATAGATGTACATGTTGATCTCGTTATATTTAGTTGAAAGATAGCAAGGCCAGTGATAGCAGTGATCAATAAGCTTGGCGATTATAACCAATCAATGTTTTTGGCTTATGTTCAGGTTTCTCCCTGAAACCGGAAGTGTTGAAGGCGGTGGTGAGGAGGTATGGAGGGAGGGACGGGGAGATCAAGGAGGACGACTTCGTGCAGAGCTTCTGCAAAATAATGTCCTTATACTGTGAGTTCAACACAATTTGATCTTGGTTGTTGTATCAAGTAATAATAGGTGTTCTTGTAACGTGCACAAAACAAGTCACATTCTCTGGGCGTTACAAACGTTCACTGGACACGAATGTCACCGGATTTACTGTGTGTTGAATCTAAAATATTGTATCTAGATATCATAGGATTCTTTTCAGGGATGTTTTCAGTTTTGACTGCAATGAGGTGACACTCTTTGCTTCTTTGGTGATAAGGGGCAAGGAATTCCACAGGACAGGTGCAACGTTGGAAAAACTTCTGTGACCAAATGAATCCAGTCTAACGTTTGGTATAGCTATTGTTGTGAACTAGATCTCAACGAACGAGCTGGAATATACTGACTCAACAAGTTAATGTATTCCCGTTGATGCATTTTTACGTCAGTGTTGGCACCTCATGTTAATGTCCCTTTACCATGGACTACAACTTAAATGCATGTAATCAGTAAAAAAATTCTAAAAGAAGATAGTTCCTGCTTGATATGCCCTTGAAGATTTTTTTGACAGTATATTTATCAACGCAGCATGTATGTTTTTGATAAATGATTTTACATCCCGCCGCTAATGGCTGAAATATTACCAAAGCGGCGTTAAGCATTAACTCACTCACTCACTCGCTCTTACATCATCATGAAGTATATGACTCACCTTGCAAGGATATACCAAATCTGATGACATCCTAATGCCAAGACATTATATGCTTCGCTGTATCACAATGACATCAAGTGACGATATATGTGTTCATAGATTGTTTTTATGGTACAAATTATGGTAACAATTTCAATGACACCGTGTACAATTGTAAAACATTGAATTCGTATATGTGTAAAGAAAGCGTTGTTATATCTTCTATAAGATTAGATTAGAGAGTATATTTTCGTCTACCATAAATGTCCAAGGCAAGACGATCAAATTGTTATAGCAGTTTAGAAGCAAAGTATTAGAGGAACCTTGAAAAGAAACAGTATTCGATTACGAAGCTAGAGGGTACATAAATGTAATTCAATTCTGATTAGTAAAAATGTCAAAATGGTGTACACATCTCAAAACAAAATAATCAATAAAATAATCATTTTATATAGTTTTATCATACAGTTTCTAAGAACGATGGTTGAGTTCTCACCGATTCTGAAAATCGATAGTTTCAAAACTATTGAAGTTTTACAACTGAGCGTTACACAAACCGCGTTTATTTTCTATTCACATTTTGGACACATTTATTTTGTTATCTGCGATTGAACTGATGACAGAAATTCTTAACTGTTTATATTCATATCATGACTTTTATTTTCAGATGCTTTCAGGGAGCATTCTCGTGACAAAAAAGTATCCATGGATTTGAATGACGTATGTTTAACAATTCAAACTAACGATTTAAGAATGGTTAACATAACATTCACTGTAATATCAGCATTGCATTACATATTGTCATAAATGATAAAACAATTGTACTTTTAATATAAATATCACATGACCGAAAATTGATTAAAAGTGAATAGCCTACTTTTGTAAATTGTCATTTCAAGACATTTCTATTTATAAACTTAAAATAGACATTTGCATGTTCAGTGACTTACTGCCGTTTATGCAGCTCAATTCCCATAGTTGCCTTCTATTAACGTACTCTTTGCTTATTGCAGTGGCTGAAAACGACGCTGTACGTCTGAGAACGTATTAAAGTACCTTTCATCAGGAGTCAGGGGAAGAAATGTTTACAACAGCAGCATTTTCACTTGTGAAATCAGAACAAATATTTTGATACACGTATATTTTTTATTTTCGAATTGTATATTTTTATGGAAACCCAATTGTGCCTTTTGCAGACAGCGATTTATCCATAAGACAGGTGGTTTGAATATCGTCTGAATTAAGTAATGTTCGGATCATTTGGCCTTTGAAGTTGGGTTGATGAAGAAAGATGACTTTTTTATATATCATTTCTTTATCTGAAGAGGCGACGCTTCAACATAGTTCTTAATATTTACTGGACATAAAAACAATGCTGAAACGTTGCCTTTTCAATTTCCAATTTTCAATTATAGTATTCATTCTCACAATTAACAGAATGAGAAGCTTTTGTTTGTTTTTGAAACCAAATAATCATCTAGTCTCACACTGTGTAAGCCATCTGTCCAACAATGTATTAGATATGTGTTCTTTAAATATGTACTGTGTACTATATCACGCAGAGAATTACATAACTGAATGATTATGAAAGAAGGCAATGAGAATAATTGCACTTACAGACAAGTTATTTGGTACAAACGGTTGAAGGAGGTTTTAAAAAGTTAACTTTCTTAACAGAAACAAAGACTATTTCTGTCTCAAACCTCCATACATATTTGATTGTGCCATAATGTGTTATGTCGTATGTATTGCAGTTTAGATAACGTGATGCGAATGTATTACCTATACCCGCCAATGGTATGTTCATGTATATTCTAAAAAAAAACGTAAAATCTCATGGTGTTCTATAATTAGCGGTCCATTTTTTATTTGATCTTGCCATTTCATCCCTTAGAACTGACTTTCGGACTCTTTGGACTTTTTCATAACTATAAATATAACATAAAAGAATCCCTATTGTCATTGACGTCAATACATAATCTCACATCGTTAAGCTAAACAGGTGTAATGTTAATTTACATTATATATTTTGTTTATCAACTTAACTGAGTGAAAATACATGATCCTGATAAATTCGCTTTCAAAACGCGTTTTATCGAAAACACTTACGTACAGTAGTCATAGAGCATTAAATTCACGGTTACCAACGCTGTATCATTCCTAGGACTTTTTATCGGGAAATATGTACAAAAACTACCTTCGGTCCTGAGTAAATGAGGATAACTGGTTTCAGGATGGCTTCTACGTTGAAATCACCGGTTATAAATCAATATGTATTTCATTTGTAAAAATTATAAGATTTTGTTATTTTCAGAAATTTATGAGGTTAAAGATCTGTCAATATCTGTTTATGTGGTGTATTACGATAATTGTGTTTTTGCCTCTTAAACAAACCTTCATCTTTATCCTGTCCTTATAATTTGACTTTGTGATACATCGCCATCCAAAATAAAAATGTGTTTATGCAAAGATGTTATTTCCAGGTGCTACGTCATATCAACTCTTACCTTCATATCATCGTATATAGTTTTTTTAAATGATTTAAGATTTATGTATATAATATGTTTAAGTAAAATAAAATAAAAATGTTCATTATGCTTTTGACTTGTTCATTTTGTTTACTGTGGCGGAAATGAGTTTTAATGAGGACGAGAATATCTTGGTCCATTAAACTATTACAGATTAATGAAATTAAAACGATGAAAATATGACTCAATTGCTCTAGTATTTTCGTCGTTATGTAACTAAAGATGTGCCCAAAACCATTACGATTTTTTCAAGTAGCAGAATATCCATGGAATAACCTGTTTTCATTCTTTCTCATTAGTTATCTTCCACCTATCATGGTTGGAACGAGTTTCAGTAATTATCTACAATATAAACACAGGGTAACTAAAGGGAAGTCAAAACAAAATATAAACAAACAGATATATATAATGCTGAAACTAGCATCACAGGTAACCAAAAACAATTCAAAACAATTGTTATCCCACATTTTATGTAATCCTGAAAATATTATAGGGTAACCAAAAATAATTCAAATCAAACTGTCATCATATTTATGTTGTTCTGGAGATCACTGAAGTTTGCCCACAACCAATGCAACAGATGAAACGTGACCTCCACTTCCATCGAAGTGCATGCTAACAGTGTTGGTGGAGTGGAGCTGTCCCTCAGGGACCCAGTACTCCCACAACTCCCACTTGGTGTCTGCATTGTTCTTGTCTGTATCGTACAGCATGTAGGTGGAAGGAAGCTTGTGCCCATTGACAGTGATGCTGGTTGGTTTGGCATTGTTTGACTTGCCTCGACTTATTCCTACTCTCAGGTGGGCCGTGTGGTACCCAGAGCTTGGTAAGTGAATGGTTGTCTGTGCCTGACCGTTTTGTATCGGCATCACCATGTTACTTCCATAGTATGTGTTCTCGTTGGTTGTGTGAAGACTGTGGAAGTTGTAGTTGGTGTTGAAGATGTACATGCAAGTTCCCTCGCCGGGGAGTCCAACCTTTCCGTGGTTCTTAGTCGTGTCGAAGTGGACATTCGAGTGCATCACGGGTTTCCCATTCTGGAAGTATATGCACGTTGACTGGCCTGAGGTGGGGTTCATCCATCCATTTTTGAAGTCGAGATGAACATTCTGCCATTGAGTTCCGTAGTTATGGAGGAGCACGACGAGTTCCTTATTATTAGGATTTGCCAGGATTTGGGGAGAAACCTGCCTCTCCCATCCGGAGTAGTCGCTGGTGAACTTCAGGAACTTGTGGCTGGTTGTGAGATGGTGCCAGAACTTGTAGACCATCGTCAGATGTGTTTCCTGACCGCTCTTAGTGAAGAGGGACCAGTTGAGACTGGTGTGGCCTGGATACTGCTCGTTAGCCAGGAAGAAGAGGACGGCATCCTCCATGAACTCCCTCATGCCCAGGTATGTGAATCTATGGGCGTTGGCGTGGTAGATGGTAGCGAAATCAACTATATCCGAATGTGCATCTTGACTTATACCATTCACTCCTCCTCGTCCATATTCACTGATTATAAGAGGAACCTTTTTCCCTTTCTTGATGTGTGCATAATTCTCTACCATGTCCATATAGGCAACAAGCCTCGCTTCATTGATTCCAGAGAAGGTGTGACTGCTGCCGTGGACATTCACTTCATTGTAAGCATGGAAAGAAAAGAAATCAAGATGATCCAGTGAAAAGTCCAAGAACTGCTTAGCACCATTCCACAGACGGAAGTTCTTATCATCAGTCCTGACAACATACCCTGTGTAGGTTGGCCCGCCAACTTTGATGCCAAACCTAGACTTCAGCTTCTGAGCAACAGCTTTATGGTAATTAATTAAGGTGGTGCTGTCGAACACCTGCCAGTGAGCTTCTGGTTCGTTGATGACCTCGAAGTATTCAGGTAGGTGCCCCTTGGCGTAGTCCTTTAGTCCTCCAACCATCAGGGCAACCATCTCAGATGCTGCGTCAAAGTTGTTCGGCAACAATCCCTTGTGGTGCGATGTGTCCATCCACTTGGGCCAGTATAAACCTACAACAGCGATTCAGTAAGGTATTAGTTTGTATGGTTTTGAGGTAGATAAGACAGAATTGTTCGTGAACAATTGTTGTAAGAATAAAACAAATTGTCGGTGGCAAAAAATATCAATAACAGGAAACTTGTTATTTGTATAAAACAGGACATGAACATGCAATAAATCACCAACAATCTACAGGAACAAGCTCTATTATAAACAGATATTTGTAATTAGTCCATAGGTATCAATATAAATTTTATTTAATTTCACGTCTTAAACGTCCAGAACCTGACCCCAAAACAACGAGCGCATATGTTTTATTCTAGAAAATGACAAATTCTCAAAAGACATAGCAAGCAAGAAACACGTCGATACGTATGTTTCTATCAATAGTCCCTAGACTGCATGAGGGTTATGATCTAAGATACGCACTCTTTATCACCCAGACCATATTCAAATCGGACCCATAGGCATGGACCTGCTGCATGTAGTAGTCGTACATCTGTTTAGATCGGTTGTGGTCCCACATGTACTTTGGGTCCGGGTACCCGTGGTGGTTCGAATCCTGGGGCCACTGGAAAATAGTTCAGTTGATAAAATTAATTTAGATTCTTAAGGAAGTCAGCAAGATGGATCCTTCGGCAAATAAACATTTAAGCTGATGATGTTCATTTCAAATATTGTTTTATTTATTTAAACACGTGTTTTTATTCATTTCAGTTATGTAGATGTATACAAGCATATACAAATGTATTGGAACATTTCATGTCATCAGAAAAAAGTTTATATGGCCATAAAATGATAAGCATTCCAGCACCAAAACAGTACTTATAAAAGCATATTCAATTTTGTAAAGATTTTTTATTATTTGAAATGAAGGCAAAGTGTTTGTTTACAAGAAATAAGTTTTTCAAGTTTAGCAACCTCTTTGACAATATCAACGAAACTGCCATGCTTAATTGATTCTGTTGAGGGTCCTATTGACACAATTAAAGCCCATTGCAATAGATTCATGACATGTAACAATTTTAAAACTACCATTCTCAACATAACACATAGGAACTAAACATGTTGCGTTTCTTATGGTGTTCAGTTTATCAACAATGACCACTTTGACACCGATCCCCTTTTCAGCAATTACTAATAATTATATTTTTTAAATAATAATTTTTTCTTAAATAACGTTTATAAAACATTTGCTTTTAGAAAGACAAATTTCAAGATGTAAGATAAATCATATCAAGAATGAAAGTCATACGTCTCCAAAAGAATAATACATTATTTAAATAAAAATTATTGTAGTGCCATAATAGTCTACATAATTGTAATCAAACTTATATCCGATACATATATATTACCTTAAAATTTTCTTTTCTTGGTAACTAAATAAACATGACAAATATAATGTGTGTCCTGCACTGGTAGTTCAAAAATTAAGTATTATTATTTTTATACATACTTAACTGTTATTATCATAATAAATTCACAATTAAATACCAAACATTAAACAGAAGAAATGCAAATAGAATTTATGATGTGTCAAAATCACAAAAAGGTTTCCCATACATTACTTTAAATGGCATATGTAAAGAAATAATGAATTGCTCGAAAAACACGCCAATAAGCTAATTTCCATAAACGTATAGATGATGTGTAAAAGTATGATGGACCATTAGCCCTTACAAGAATAAAACATTTATTACGCACTTACATCTTGGAAAGTATACATGATACATTAGTAAATGGATGATAGATCGTTGACTCTCACAAGAATATCCATTCTCTCCCCACATAGGCAGATCAAGTCATGTTGATTTAGCCTCTGTTATATTACGCCTACTTTGTGGGAGATGCCTGATTGGAGGCAATCAAAGTTAGTTGTGCAGTCAGCGACGCTGTTCTTAAATCATCGCTTTTGCTACTGAATCAAGGCAAAAGAATTGTGATATGAACCACCTTTTACATGCGAGAAGCGTTGTCATTTGATAAAGAAATTCCAATGGATTGTGTTGCGGGTTTTTTTCCGCCAGGGGAAATTGCCGGAACCCACGGATTTCGGCGTAATAGAACAGAGGCTAAATCAACATGACTTGATCTGCCTCTGTGGGGAGAGAATGAAGAATATCACATTTCAATACTCTTACATCTTGGAAGTAATGACCATTCAAGTCCCTGTTCATCCACCGCCCAGAAGCAGTTCCTATAGCCTTGCAGTGAGACACCAGGCCAGAGGGGTCCAGTCCGTTATGTTTGTTAAACCTCTTGGACTCGTAGTTCACCCTGCCTCCCTGGGCGAGGAACTCATTATAGATGGTCACCGTGGTGTCACATAAGGTCCCTGTAACACACAACAGGAGACAGGCTAACTCCAGCATCGTGCACTTTGGAATCGAAATAAATTCAGTTCTGTGCAGTCCTTGAATTTAAATGAGTGCTTATCTTTAGCAGCAGTCATTTATGTCACTCGTGCATTGTGGAGTTGTCTTATTTTGGTCACCGAGATCCAGATCGTCGTAGGGGTCAAGAACAAACGGTGTATGTATCATTAAGGTCACTTAGTTACAAGAAGCTATAGTGATTAAAAATATTGTATCGTAATACTGTATAGGATCCGTTGCACCAATTTTAGAAATGGGGACGAAATTAAAGTAACGGTTTTTTTCATAGGTTTTTTAGGAGGGTTTAACATAACAAAACATGCAATGTATCAGCTCGATGTCCATTAGTCACCAGTCTTTTACTTTCAATCATGTAACCGTTGTACGTGAAAATGATGGGGAACTAAAATCAGTCATTCTTACTTAAGAACAAGTTTTCTGTGAAAGCTGATATTTGTAAGAAATCAAATTCAGACAAGCATGCTTTCCATGCTGATTTTTTTCCTTTTCTCCAACATATCATCATAGGAATCATATAAACCCGAAGCGATTATTATTAGATTCTCTATTTCTAATGATATTGCGTCTAGTTCGATGGCAAACCTATCACTGCTATATCTGGTCCACACGATCTACAATAGTTGAATTCGGGACTGTTCTGAACTTTAAACTCAAGTAAGAGGTACATGAATATACATGTACACTGACAGATGTACAATATAATAGAATAAAGACATTCTATCTAGAAGTTGAATATGTTATTTCTTAAAATAGGACTTAAATAATGATTTGACAACAGAATGGCAATTCTAAATAATGACTTTTTAAAGTAACTACCTTATTGGTAATAAAAATGGTGTTTTAATACATATTTCATCTGATATAAAAATAAAATTAAGCTGTTTGTGTGATGATGAAGACGTATTGATTAATTTTATGGAAAGCGACTCTTTTACACAAGTTTATTCAAATGGACTCAATTAAAAAAAAAGAAAACAATATACTTAAACTTCGGAAATTGTTCATATTCATAAAAGGTATCAGTATTAAATAAACGTAGTATTTTTATAATCATAAATAAATCGTCAAATCTGTCCTATTATGGCTCATATGCATGTAAAATCATCATATAGTCATGTATGTTCAAAGTATGTTCCTTTATGATCTGTTGAGAAAAGGTAAAATATTTTGTACTACTACAGATAGCATGATCCTATAAATTTCAAATAACGTGTGAACTAACTGAGTGTCATGTATATCTGTCAGTTCGTACATCTACTGATAAATTGTAGAAATACAGGCACAGTTTCCTTGCATTATTATTCAAAAAAGCGTGTTTTAATGCTTTTTATTCTTTTAAACATAAACTTTTAAACATTATTTTAAACATAAACTTTTTAACATTCTTTTAAACATAAGTAAAGTGTTAAAGTATAGCACAGGTGAACATTTAAGAAATTTTATACGCTTTAGAAATAGACAAAATATGTCTAGTTCAAAAGCAAATCCTTTTTTACATAAAAGTTTATACAACGTTCTTTCTACGTAACATGCCTTGATTAATAAATGTTGACAACTTAAGCACGTTTTAGAAATAGACAATATATGCTTAGTCCAAAAGCAAATAATTTTTTACCAAAAAGTTAATACAACAATGTTCTTTCTTAGTAACATGCCTTGATTAATACATGTTGACAACTGGAGCACGTTTTAGAAATGGACAATATATGTTTAGTCCAAAAGCAAATCTTTTTTTACATAAATGTTAATACAATGTTCTTTCTTAGTAACATGCCTTGATTAATACATGTTGACAACTTAAGCACGTTTTAGAAATAGACAATATATGTTTAGTCCAAAAGCAAATCTATTATTTTCACATAAAAGTTCATACATTGTTCTTTCCAAGTAACATGCCTTGATTAATAAATGGTGACAAATTAAGTACTTTTAGAAATAGACAATATATGTTTAGTCCAAAACCAAATCTGTTTTAACATGCCTCGATTAATAAATGTTGTGAACTTGTGAACATGTGTATGTTCAGCCCTTAAATGCATAGAAATAGATATCAAAAGATAATTCGAGTAATATCTGGAGCAAGGCCGTTTTGTATGTCCATGAGGTGCTTATCAAATTTGGTCGAAATGTCTTCCAGTTCAAAATATAGATCTGTGATTCAAATAGAGTACACTTCAAGTAAAAATGTCTACTAATTAATAATTATCAATACATTCACTATAAAAACAAACTTAGATTCCCCTTCTTCCGAAAATTACTGATTTGTAAGAAATAAAGTCCTAAACAAATCTCAAGGTTAAATATGCGAATTCAAAATACTTAATAATCTTTGACTTTTTCAAAACAGTCGTATGTCCAAAATGTAAAACGTTTATACGGTTTGGTATAGTCTACGGCAAAGTCCTCTATTGCCCTTTTTATGCGCACTTTACTCCTGAGAGTATAATTACTCCTAGGAGTAAAAGTATATTTACTTTACGTTCCATTGGAATTTAAGGACCCTTAAGTATATGATTTTTTTAGAAAAATCAATGCGTAAAATGCATGTCCTGAGGCAGAGAAGAAATTACTAATATTTTTCCATATATTTTGTTTGGACAATCAACTACTAGTGTAAAAGGGGTAAAAGCAGGTTTTCAGTTTTAAAAGAATGCCACAAAAACACCAATTTTCCTTCACTGAGAAACATGCTCTCGGCAAGTTAAAAAGAATAATCTTGAATGTAAGTTATTTTTGATAAAAAAAAAAACAATTATAATATTGTTTAGAAATTATATAAATGCAAGTCAATTACCTCAACCTAATCATTCAACTATGCTATTAACATAGAAGATCACACGGTTACTTACAGGAGTAAGGGTGGGATTTTAAACTCCTAGGAGTAAGAGATATTCCTGTATACGTGAATTAGTTTTTGACTGTTTACCGGGCACGTTTACACCCTGTAAGTATATTTACTCCTAGGAGTAAATAACTTATAGGAGTAAACGTATGCATGTAAAAATTGGGCTTTAGTATGTTGTATGAGAAATAGAGAATACTAAACGACGTCCCGTTTCATAACATATTTATGAAACGAGTGAATGGGTTGGTATTTAACGAGCGAAAGCGAGTTACATACCTATACCATTCACGAGTTTCATAAAAATGTTATGAAACGGGACCGAGTTTAGTATTTTATTTATTACTTGCTAGATAACATCGTAAAAAAAAAAAAAGTCGCCAACATGACTGTCGCGGCCGGCCCGCTGACATTATGACGTCATACTTAACAATTGTGACGTCATCATTACGTCACGTCATTCGGTCAGCGCGCGATGTTATTACACAATGTGTAATAACATTGTAGATTTATTAAACAGCGATATTTTCAACGGGAGAGTAATAAGAACCTTTTCATAGGCTGCTGTAGCCTGTTTGCTGAATATTGTTCAACCAAATTTATCCTGGTTTATTGTGTATTTCATATTTTTGTATCAGAAATATAAACTGTTTTTGCAATTAAATCAGGATCACTCTATTGCTTCTATCCGTTACGCAGATTAACAATCATAGAAAGCCTGGAATTGGTTGTTTTGACATTCAAAATTATTTTCTAATGCCTCTCAAAAAACATCTTGATATCACTGCAATTAAAATATAATATTTTTGGTGAGTCATATTAAGACATTATTCAAGAATGTTGTGAGTAGCAACAAACATAATTCAGTTAGGACTTTAAAAAGACGTTTACCATTCTCACATTGTGGAAACTTCAAACAAAAGGTACGGAGGTAATCCACCGACTTGTTATATACACGAAGTTTATCTCTTGTTATACGTCGTCGACATCACCCAATGGTGAAAGAAGACGCGAAACTCTAATTCAACAATAATCTTGTGTTACCCACTCGGTCCAATAAGAGTTACAATCATTGGTACCTTCTGTGAAATAAAAAAGATCAAAAAGGGGGATGAAGAATTATAATCATTGGGAAAAAAGATTCTCAGAGAAAGATGTCCAAATCAAGTTGACAGAGCCTAAGATTTCACTATTCAAACGAAGGACGATGTTGCATTTACTGGTGAAACAAGGACTTTAAAGAGGAACTAGAACGTTTTTAGGGGATACAAGGTAATGTCAGGAAATTGAAAATAAGTAGTTCCAATTGAAAGACAATGTATTTAAACTAAATGCAGCAGTAATTCAAATATATAACGTAAAGTTTAGCCATGCGAATCCGTTTTCTTTTACAAAATGAATTAAAGGTGTTCACACAAAATGGCCGTCAATGGATTTTATGTGATTCTCCATACTTTGTCCTCTGACTATGGATGATTGGTTTGTGTATTGAGACTTTTGTCACTATCAAAATTTAACATTAAGCATCATATTACAATTATCAGTGAAATATTTAAAATATGAAATAATCAAAAAATGTGCTACGGCCCCTTTAACGCTAAGACCGAACTGTCTCATCTTGTTAACATGTTAGGGTTTTTCAATAAATGAACTCAACCTAACAGTATGTAATATGCCTTACTTATATCTTAGATTGTTTGTGCTTTACTCCTTGTAAATCTTTTTCTTGATTACAGCTAATGAGTAAAGGTTGCAATTGATAAGTTTACTTGCACAATTTCTTGCAATAACATCATGTACTAATGTGTTAACTTCCTTTCGACTTTTGACATTTTTTTGTTTTTAATGAAGAAACATAATGTTCCTCACATTATATAAGGATAAAATATGAATAAATCAATGCTACAACACCTGGCATGGATCCATATGTAGAATACTTGGGTCCAAAATGCAAAATGCGAAAAAGTTTGTTAATTTCACATGATATTTAATTTTTTTTTATAATTATTTTAAAATATTGCTGAAAATTGATTTTATTGATTTTAATTTTAAATCTATTTAATTCTTATATTTACCTCATGTCTCTTTTGAGTAATGCCACAATCGACTTATTCCACAGATATGTGCCTTGTACATGTACTAATCCAAATGTACATCAACTTTTGTAAACTTACTCTCCATTTATGAATGTAGGATTATTAAAATCATGTCTAATATTACGCTTTCTTGAAAATAGTGTAGGCATGTACACCCGAATGTCGCACTCTTCCAATCAACAAGTTAAAGATCACAGAAACTCTTCTTTATACTCAATCTATCTGATTTCTTGCAACGTAAAAAAATGGAATATTACCACAACAACATGCCCCAGTCTTATCTGTCAAACTGTATGTAATTAGTGGTAGGGAAATCAGGCTGTGTTATCATTGAGAGAACAAAACATCCGCATTCCGTGCGTGTACTGTGTGCGACACACAAGCACCTGTTCATGGGATGGTTTACTGTATAGAAATCGATTTATTGAAATAGTAATTACACATTTATTAATGACAAATACGTTGCTGTAACTTCTGTATAGAATCCATCTACCAGAACCCTTAATTTGTTTGAGAAAAAAACACCATCTTGTTTAGAAGTTGGAGTATCAAGAAGACAAAAATCCTTCCTAAAATGATTTCTTTTATAATAAATCAATGCTAGAAAAATATTTGACATCTTTACAGTATACTTTTGAAACGGAAGGCATGCGTTTACTACCTTATACACGTAGATGTAGTTTTGCTGTTATATATAATGACGTAAAAATAACATTTTTTTTAAAAATAATGAAAATCGATGGCTCGAACAGTTAAATAATCCTTTATGCGAAAAATCAAGTTTAAGAACATGTGTACATGAACATTGTTTTCGTTATTCTGAATAATAAAAGGTGTTCACGCAAAAATGGCCATACTCAGTTTACGCTTTATAAGGTACACTTTATAAAACGACCTACGGATAATCAGGTCGAGTAAAGATATGTTTTGTATTGTTTTATAAATATAAAGAACATACACTGTTAGAATACATGACAAATTCTAAACTATGATTACCTTTACTGACATACTGGATTATCTGTGATTTAGACATCACACACCATACACAGCATAGGGTTTAAAAACACAACCAGGAACATGCATCTTAACCACTGGTAAAATTCTTCAAAAGCATTTAGAAGTTGGCGTGATAATACAAGACAAATGTTATTGACAACAACTTCTTTATTGATTTCTCACGACGTATATGGGTCAACAACTTCTTTATTGATTTCCAGAAAAGTCGTGAGAAATCAATACAGAAGTTGTTGTCCATAACACTTGTCTTGTAATAAACCACTGGTAGTTTTCAAAAAACATTTAAAACTATAGGCGTTCATATTTGATTGCATAGAGAGTTTGTACATTTAACTACGATTTGTTTTTGTTCTTTTAAATAGGATATTGTAAAGAAGTAAGGATTTTAAGTACCATAGAAATACAATCGATGTAGATAGAAGTTCCTTTACAAATCTAGCAACGTTTAGTTTTAAATCTTGCTATCTTCCATTTCCTACAGCATAATTTCAAGAACTTTAAATCAGACATCTTTCAACATAAAAACTACAATAAATCAGCTATCTGGAATCCAAAGCGAAACCTCTAGGGCGTATGAATCTGCATGGTCTTGTATTCATTTTGTAGGAATAATTAAGTGAAAGCAACTTTGACGAATAATGATACCTTTAAATGACAAAGTTGTTGTTTTGATGTATTGAGTATGGTTCCTTGAATCCTCCTCTATTTTTCTCTTGCATTAAAATTTCTAAAATGTGTGGAAGACTCCAACACCTCCATTCCCAAGCTCTCTGAGAGATGGAAATGACAAGTGCGATATAATGTGAACTAATTTACAAGTGAAGCACATGACCCTGTGTGAGTTGTATCTTAATTAGTGAGAGAAAGGATGATGTACGGATTGTATGATTACACAAATAACATACGAAAAGAGAAAAATCTCATCCCTATTTGTATCGTCTTTATACCTGATACCTTATGATATCCTACAGTCATTTGAAGAAAAGGGGCGGCTACGTAGCCTTACTGTACGATGTTTAGATAGAAACACTTTGAATTGTGTATGAATACGTTTCAATTGCTGAAAAGCAAATCTATGCAACAAAATATGAAATTACTATTTGCACCAATTAAATGTAAGAAAATCCATGTCCCGGTCGACATTTTGAAAGCAAAGAATATGCGAGCAGAGTTTGTTTAACTCAGCTTTAATAAAGTCATTTCGGGAAGACATTTTCGAAAATTTATTTAAGACAAGTTGGTAAACAGACTAGTTGATATATTGTTTTCCATGCTCAATCCTGTGTACGCATACTGTTTGATGACAACTACATGTACAGCTCCGTATCTTAAGTTTGTTCATTTACCGGTGTTTTTAGTGAAAATATCATGTAATTTGGATTGTCTTTGAGGCATCCTAGCATTGCGTAAACTAAACGGATAATGTTAAAATTTGAGTACATAACTTAACATTCCGTTTGCGTTAACATATTTCTATGTCATACCTTAAAAATAACCGTAACGATTTTGGCAGGACATTGAAATGACCAGGGGTCAAGATTTCACAAATTTCACGAATTTCACAATTATGACCCCATCTGTCTACTTAATTGTGCCAAATATCTAAATTCAGTACCAGTGACAAGACGAACCCGAAATATGGTTTGAGAATGATTGTTTTATTAATTGATAATTGGTTGTCGTTTGTGGGTACTCCTGGAGTTATTTTATGGACGTCAAAATGAAACCCAATTTACATAATATTTGCACTAAGATACACAATCAAGTGAGCAAACTTAAGGTACGCAGCTGTATTTTATTAGGAATTGGTCAATTATTTTTGCATCAGCTTTCTTTACTATATGCAATTGAAATTACCTTTAAAATATTCACGATATCTTCTTATGTAAAAAGGTACGATGTTTTACTGTTATACTTTTTATAAAAACATATTTATATCCATCATGATTGAAATGATGCAACATACATTTGAATTGAGATTTGGTCATATAAAGGCGGATAAAGACAACTCTCTAATTCAATGAAAGGATAGATATGGAAGACACCCACCCAGGAAGTGTGGTGTTCACAGGGCGTTGCCAGTGATTGACTACATACCGCTGTTGACCTTTGACCTTGTAGAGCTCCACACCTCATCAAGGGAGTCTCATTCTGATAAAGAGACATGAGTTAGCTTGTTAACAAACTTGGACAGAAGCCGTGTGGAGTTGTGTGAGGACAATTATGAGGTGTTCAAACATACTTTACGTTTTGGAGATTATTTTGAAATAGAAATATATGTAACAGAATACTTGTAATTGAATCGAAAAACGTTATTTTGGACTGTTTTCAGTCTGTCCTTCAGATAAATACTTACTTACAAAACCATTACGTACTATGGCTTTACTTAATTGTTGAAAAGTACAATATCTAAAGAAAAAAAACAATATGATTTACAAGTTTTATCATTATTTATCATGGTTCACTAACACTGAACTTACTATTCGTACATCGTGTCGGGATTTTTACCTAAGGTAGACAAAACAGTTTGTATCTAAACCATCAACCGTTTGCATTAATGGGACACCAATAAAGACATGAATCGAAAGAGACGAGAACATGTTTCACTTAGTGTCCTAGTTTGAACTTATCCTATGCAATGGTTGCTTTAACTGAAAATTGTTATTATGTAAATAAAGGTAACGTTCTACACCATGGTTGTATGTAAATATGTAAATAAAGACAACATTCTACGCTATGATTGTTTAAAATTAATACCTAATTCACGTTCTACATCGTGATTATCTCTGAGAAAGGCACCAATCACCAACATTGTAGTTCGTATTTATGGGCGACGTTCTGCATCGTGGTTGTCTTTAAACAAAGGCCCCTATCTACACCACGATTGCCTGTAAATTGTAGCTAATAAACGCTCTCACATTGTGATGGTCTGTAAGAAAGACACCATTCCCGACCATGGTTGTCAATAACGAATAGTAAATGCTAAAGACAAGAAACAGAGAGTCTTGCTGGAAGCGCTTACAGACAACAATTGCGCTGGGTGGTATGAAGCAGAACCCGACACCTTCCAGCGTCTGTTCACCTATCTCACGTGTAATTACCAATCAAAGCATTATCTTGTGATAATAAGGAAGAAGGCACATATCTATCTGTGTTGCGAGTTGCGGGAGTATGTTGGGTATTGCGGAATGGTTAGATAAGCCGGGCTGCTCGCTCGGATGGGAGGCACCTTTGCTCTGGAGAAGGCACGTGGTGTGTTCACCCTATCTACCGCCGTCACACTCAATCCTTGTACCGAGCCCGCAAAATGCGATTCTGTCCCGGAGCCACGAAAAACTTTACTTTTGGTGAAAACAATTTATGGATGATAATATCCCATTATATATAAAACTTGGTGATTTGTTGCAGATGGTCCAATGTAAATTACGTGTTGATGTGACAGTGCGCGATACTGCAGCCCGCCCAGTGAAAGAGCGCCATGAGGAGCTACAAGACTTGAGGCACGTTGGAACTCTGCTTTCGTCATCCACGCTGATTGTGAGACAGAGAGGGAGGGTCCTGTATGATAAATGTGTTCCGTATACAACAATATGAAGCGCGAATATGCACATTATCACCTGGAACATTGTCGCATGATGCTTGTCCTGCGAGTGTTTACATTACGCCGGTTGTGACAGGGTGCAGCCCTTCTGTGTCGCACCAATCCGTCCCGCCACAGAGGATGCAGTGTCGCCTGCTCTTGTACCATGTAACTCACGCTCTATGTGTCGTCTCTCTTCTCTTCAAGCTGTCCTGCTCGGCTCCCATCACCTGGAGTTCCGTCTCAGACCTGAATGTCACCGGGAACCTCTCGTTGCCAGACTTCCTGGAGGACATGTCCAGGGAGGTTAACTTCACCCACCATCTACACCTTGATGGGCAGGAGGTGTCTGAACCAGAGGAGGTCGAGGCGCAGCAATATGGTGATAGTTACGAAGACGAATATGAAGATGATTACGAAGAGGAATATGAGGAGGAATTAAAAGCGTTGAGAAAACCCCCTGCAGGACTAGGTCTATCAGGCCACGGACCAGGGGTGGATGGCGGGGTGGGGGTGAGGGACCTCAAGAAGGAACCCCCGGACTACATGATGGACCTGTACAACAGGTTCTCCCAGACAGGACCTGTCAACGTACACCCAACCTCCAGCATCGTCCGCAGCTTCATGAACGTCAACATGGACGGTGAGTCTTTCATGTACAACCCTTCAACCTTTTCAAATAGGACTACACCTATTTTCCAAACTGTTCAATATTGGTACATGGAAACCTTACCAAGCATTTTCCTTGCTACGAACAACTATTGCAATCTGTCTATTATTCGTTTTCTTCAAATGAAATGATGGTTAGTATTTGCCTGTTGTAGTTAAATTTCATGATCTCAGTAATCGACCAAGCTCAAAATATTACAATATCATAAAAGAAAATTATCATGATTGTTTGTATCATAGAACTATATCTTAAGGTATATCGTAGCTAATTGTTTGGCTAAAATAAGCCTTGAAAGATAATTCATTTGACGCTTTTATATATTTTATTCTTTTGTCAACCTCTATCTTCGCGTTTTCGTAGTATCTTAATGAAACTTTCTAGCTACCATAGGGTCTCTTAATGATTTATCCTCTTCTATACAGTCATCTCTCTAATTGTCTCTGTCTTTCTCAATCGATGTCAATAATTTCCCTTATTATCACCCTCTCATGATTACACTTTCTCTTCATTTCTTAATTTCTTTCCCTCCAGAACTTTTTTTCATTCATCATTTTACCATTCCTTTTTCTTCATCTCTGTGTTTTTATATTCTCTCACTTCACACGAATAATTTCACGCCCCATACGGTAGATAATCTACAAACGTTACGAGGGTGTTTGGAAACATTTCACACCTCCCAAAGTTTATTTATCCAGTAGATTGTGGTTTATCGTTTGTCGCAACAACTTTAATTAGGTTACTGTACCGCTACAGGACGAAGCAGGTGATTAGATATCTGTAGCACGTCGCAAACAACTGTCTGTGCAATTAGTTATGTGCTTAAACAACTCTGTAAACCTTGTTCAACGTTTTTCACAATCAGATTTAAAATGAGTAAAAGTGATGATTCAGTTTCAAGGGAATATGTTACTTTTTAACAATGAAAAGGTATTTTTTTCCGTAGATATATTTGAAGGATTCCCTTTCATAATTTAGTTTTTAAAATTTGTTTCTCTATAAACCTTGTACGATATTTTGCTTTTAAAGTTAAAATGAGTAAAGGTGGAGATTCCATCATCAAAGAATAAATAATTTGAAGTTTGAAGGATCCCCATTTATCAATTCCCCTTTTAAAAGGCCGTAAAAACGTAATAAGATTAATAAGATAATGCCTCTATTCTTCCAATGAACCCACACACAGACTAGATTTCATTTAGCATTATAGATTCATTACTAACGACTAACCGTAATCAGAATAAAGATTGTAAAAATACAAGGAAAGCGGTAACAAACACAAGTTTTTAATTCACATTTCGTATTATAAATATGTAAAAACTATTGAATGAGAAGGTGTTTCAATCTAAAAGGGTGTTACTTTGTATCAATTTACAGTAGATGACTGATATAACGAACTCGGATATAGCGAACAATCGGATATAGTGAAAAAAAATTCAAGTCCCGTCCCTATATAATATCATTAAAATAATATGCGTATAGCGAACACCTGATAAAGCGAAATAAATTCGTTGGTCCCTTGGAGTTCGTTATATCCATGTTCTACTGTAATCCTTAATCGCTACACTACTGACACCATATCAACAATAGCTGAAATTCTTAAGTTCAGATTTCGTTGTCAAATGTAAAACTTATTTCTAGGTTTTATGTAAACCAAGATAATCAATGGCGTTTAACTTATTATTGATACAAATCATTTGTCAATATCAAACTAAACGTTGTCAAATGATGCAAAGTCCTAAATCTATGGAAATGGCTTAAAATATTATCAAAACAAGTGTACGAAAACCAATAAAAAATAAATATGTTGCCAATATTTCTGCCAACCAATTTTACATACTTTTTTGTAATTTATCATGGAAGAATACCGTTTTGAAATTTTATAGCAAGTATATAGCAAAGAATTACTTCGCAAGCCTAAATGATGACATTCAATATGAAAATCACACTAAGCTAGATCTACGGGAGAAAAACAATGGAGAGCTTAACAGAAAAATAATAATTTTAGAAAAGTTGACTTTGTTGTAAAATTATTGACACCTTACGCGACAATCTTTAAAATATTACAACATTTTATTGTCACGTTTTCCAAAGAATTAAAACCCTGAATACATTGGACAGAAAATGCGGATTTCTTTGATTTGATGTTTTATATTAAAGGGGCAGTAGCACGTTTTTTGAAAATTTAATATTTTTAATTATTCACTGATAAACGTACGTTAATGGTAAATGTATTATTTTGGTAGTGTCAAAAATATCACTACATAAACCAATCATCAATAGTCAGAGAACAAATTATAATGATTCACATAAAGTTCATTGGCCGCCATTTTAGTGTGAACACCTTTAATTCATTTCTATAAGAAAATGGAATCGCATGGATGAAATTTACATTAATTGTCTGATTTATGACTGCTTAATTTATTTTAAATACATTGTCTTTCAATTGGAACCATTAATTTCATTGTCCTGACCTTATATTCCCCCTAAAAACGTGCTACTGCCCCTTTAAAACTTTAATTGCAAGAACTGGACATAGATCTTTGTTGAAATGAATTCAGTCGCATGTGTTCTTGTTGTCAATCTGGAATAAGTTAGTAACACAGTTTCACTCCCATGATATAACAATACACTATCCCGGAATTAGGGAAATTGTAACTTTTTCCGCAGCATTACTTTGATCACTGGAGTATAATAATCGAGATGAAGACATGTATATTTTTAGTAAGAATTCTAGGAAGCAAATACATAGGTCAGCAATATAATTATGTCTCGGTTTGATTGTTTCTTTGTACTAATTGTAGTTCAATAATTCACTTTGAAATTCTAACGCTGTAAACAAGAAATAATCATTTTCAGAGACGATCGCCAAAAAATTGCAAAGAAACAGTAAGTAACTGTAAAATTACTCGGTAAAAAAATACAGGTTAATTTCACCGTTTGCGTTAATTGGTGTCAAGATCTAGCCATTTGAAGTTGTAGTTATTACAATAATGATTATTAATTATCAATTATGGTAAATGTTTCAACTATAATATGATCTGCTTTTAATGTTAGGTGCCATGTTAGGTGTCATGTAGAACTATTGAAATGCGATATTTTCGTCAAAATAAGTTTTTTGGTTTAGCCATGTTCACTGTAGGACGGCCATAATGATAATAAGCATACTGTTTAAAACGGATAATTTGTTAAGGAAAGTTATAAAATGTGACTAAGACAAACAATACAAATACAAAAGCAAACGTCGTTAAATGTTACTAAAACAGGTATACGTTTGACTCAAAAATAGAGTACAATTACGCAATAGAAATAAAACTGGGAAAATATTACTTTGACGTCATAGTACAAATTAAGTAATAGTTTTATGACGAGTATATGTCGAATAAATTACTCATACCACGACCAACACTCCGACACAAATACACAAAACATATCTTTTGAAATACCATACGTAAAAATGCGTCGTTCTCTTTACCAAACAATGTGCCTCATCACGCTTAAAGAAGCTGCCAAATATTCGGTGAATAATGCTCTATAGTTACCTGACCATTTCAATTAATTTTAAAACTATCGATTGAGCAGCATTTGAGTAGAAAACAACGTGAACAATGCGTGGGTCATGCTTTGCACGTGCACTCCATGATGAAAACGACATGGGCTTTCGGAGAAGACGATATTGTCACTGTGTATGGATGGTGTGGACGAAGGCAACATTACTCTCCAAACATTGAAAGGTGATTACTTCCCTCTCGATGAAGATAACATACAATTTAGAAATTGGAATTCATTTTACCGAAAAGAGTCCAATATTGAAGTAAATAAGATATGGCAGAAGAACTCCCGTTACATATTTTGTTTAAAAAGGTTGACCTAAATTCATTTCGGTCTCTTGAACAACCATCAACGTGGACAGTTTTTACATACTTTTATTATTTTCATACTTAATCGCCGTGATAATTCATTTCTTTAACAATATTTTCAGGCTGCTTTTGTAAGAATTCGTTTTGAGGTGGCTAAATATAGGGACATTTGTCTTTTTGTAATCTGTATCGTCGTTGTATTGACAAGAGCATTAAATGCTCTTGTGAAGGAACTACAATTAGTTTGCCACTTTGTCTCTTCATTGCAGTAATGTTTTGTCAAATGAAATTCTGCTTTCTTCATCAAGTGTATCTGACAGGAAAATATATGCAATTAAGAGGTAAGATACAAACTAATTTTAGTAATTGTAGTTCCTTCAAAAGACCATTCAATGCTCTAGTCAATAAAACTGTGCTAAACATTACAAAAGAGATGTCCCTTAGGGGAGACCAGGACAAAGCGCGCCCCCTAACATATAAACGTGTTTTCTGGGCATATTATGATTTTTAGAATGCAACTTGCAGCATGTCTCTAATACTCATCAAATAACCTATTGTATGACAAATGCTTTTTAAACTACCATGCCTGCATAAAGAGATATTAACGAAAATGTATTTCGGCAAAGGCGGTGCACTTTGCCCCTTAGTTTGGGGCAAAGTGCCCCATGCGAAAAGACACACAATTGTGATATGTCAAACACCTATAATAAGCCATTACCATACAAAAAGGTTTTTAAAAAGTGTCATGCAGCTCACAGGAACCCTTATGAAAACTAAACAAATAATAAAAATCTAAGCTCAGTATTCAAAGAAGGACAAAATATGTTTTTATATGTCATGGACCTATATTTTCAACGTTCTTATCCAAAAACTTACATGATTACTATATACGAATTTCTAATAACTATAGAAGTTTTGACAATTCAACTCATTTATTATCAGAAACCAGCAAATATATGAAAGAAATAAAGAAATTGATTGGTTTGAAAGATAAATTTAACATTTTACAAACATCTAATCTTTGTCGGACTTGCCCATACGGCCTGTCTTCTTAAATGTTTAGGGATAAAACAAAATATATGATGAATATCAAACTCGTGTTAAAAAATCTAAGAAAATATATGTTTGTTTAAATGAAACAAAAACCCTATAATACATTTTTATACTTCTATTAATAACAATTTTTTTTAAATATAGGAAAACGATAGAATGAAAATAACAATTCTATTTTACTATATTTGCTGATAAAATTAATTGATAACTCTGAAACTATAATGTGTTGACCATAAATAAATATTTAACTATCACTCGGGGCAAAGCGCTCCCCCCGGCTCACTTTGCCCCTTTGAGGGTAGCATTCAATTTTTGCATCATAGAAAATAATTAAAGCAACGAATTGCAAATATTCTTATTTAATGAATAAATGATATATTTTTGTGTTATAGGTGCCCTAGAGTTTAATGTTGCGTTTATGTTTGTGTGAAATATTGGAATTCGGACATATTCTTTCGTTAAAGAAAAATGCCGTTTTTTCAACTTTTTGCATTGGTAAGTCTCCAACTCACGCCAACGATGCAAACGTCGATCACAACGTTTCTTAACGTTTGCTTACATTGGTTGATAATGACAACCACGCCATCTGTCGATCGTTAAGGAGAAATAACGCTTAGTCACTTTGCCCCGACGGCGCGCTTTGCCCTGGTCTCCCCTATATTCCACCTAAAACCGCATTTACATAAGGAGCCTTGAAATAATGTTAAAGAAATAAAGCGCAGCGGCGATTAAGTATGAAGACTTTATAAGTATGTAAATACAATCAACGTTAATGGGTTGTTCAAGAGACAGAGAAGTTGAATGAACTTAGGTCAACCTTGTCTAACAATATATGTAATGGGAGTTCTTCTGCTATATCGTATATCTTATTTACTTCAAGATTTGGCTCTTTTCGATAGAAAACACTTGCAAATTCTAAATTGTAATACAGTATGTATCTACATCGAGAGGAAAATGATCACCTTTCAATTGGGCGCATCATCCATGTTTGAAAAGAAATTCTGCCTACGTCCTCACCTTTCATTGTACACAGTGACAATGTCGCTTTCTCCGAAAGCCCATGTCGTTTTATTGTTTATATATGTCGTTGTGTTTGTCGTGGAATAAGAAATCTTTTCGACTAGTATTGGTCGTCTAATCCACGACTAAAACCAACTATGTCGTGGACAAGACGACCAATATTCATGGTAAAATTATTACAC
This sequence comes from Steromphala cineraria, assembly GCA_916613615.1. Taxonomy (NCBI): domain Eukaryota; kingdom Metazoa; phylum Mollusca; class Gastropoda; order Trochida; family Trochidae; genus Steromphala; species Steromphala cineraria. Next base: position 25,867,152 of record OU744721.1, read on the forward strand.
AGGAATATCAGCAGTAAAACATACAAATCTTACCTTCGTTAAACTAGGCAAACTAAACATAGCATAGGGAAACTATAAACACAAAGCAAAGAGGACAAGTAAATAAAAAAGCTATCACAGACCCAAAGGACAAACATATGCACTAATATTGTTCAACGATAGAGAAATAAGTCTGTAAAGAAAGTAGTAAATAAACAATACCAATGCCAATAAAGCGAACATGAAATAACCTATGAATGAAAGCATTAATCGTTTCCCTGGCCAAAAGAACAAAATCGTATATATCACTACAGCGAGCATGGAAATCGAGTGGCATATTAAAAAGGTATATAAAGTTTAAGGAAAATTGCAATTTTTTAGATACTCAACATTCTGAGAAGACATTAGCAAATTGAAATTTTCTCTAGTTGGATAGGTAACATACATTTACTACTGACATCATTGTATGGTAATGTACTAACAAAACGTTGATTCATCTTAGATAACGATAAATAAAGTAGATCAGTTTCTTCAATTGTAACTATATTGCTGTATATCAATTTCATGACTCTTGGATCTGACTTTACACATAGTACGTAGAAAGTAAACAAGTCTAATATGTGACCTCTGGTTCTGGTTCCAGGGACATTTGTGAAAACGACGATTAACATGTTTGTGGCTTATCGACAATGACCATGTTTCTCTTCCTGTTCCCAGATCTTCAGTACAACTCGACGGAAGACGGAGAGGCGGCAGGAAACCACACCCGGATTCACAAACTGGTGTTCAACATCACGAGTATTTCCCGGGACGAGGAGATAGACTACGCAATGTTGCGTCTTTACACGCTGGTGCAGCAGGACCGGGATGCGTACGCCGGCGTCAACAGGATTGTGTCGGTCCTGCAGGACCGCGGGAAGGAGCTCGCGCCGGAAGCGCGCTACGAGACACTTTCCTCCCGCCATATTTACGAACATAACAGTGGTTGGGAAGCGTTTGACGTCACTTCCGCCGTGAGACGGTGGTCGGAAAACATTAGCTGTGTTCAGATTCTGGAGGTACGGATAGAGAGTGTGTTCAATGTGGCGACGAGGGACGACATGGATATTGACACGGATCCTACACACAGGAACGAACCCCTCCTCATCATCTTCTCCAACAACGTAGCCGAGAGGAGGCTGAGAGAGGCGGAGAGACAGGAAGTTCTTTCACATGAGCTTGACATCCTGTCAGACACGGGCAGTGATCAGACAGAACTTGCTGACAAAAATTTGTTCCGGGAGAACTCCAATGCAACAGAACTATCCAGGGTGAAGCGGAGTCGGAAGAAGCGAAACAGCTGCCGTAGACAGAAGCTGTACGTGGACTTCAAGGAAATCAACTGGCATATGTGGATTGTTGTTCCGTCCGGATACGAGGTAAAAATAACATTTTAACGGTGTAAATTGGCGGATCGAGAGGGGGGCTTTGCACCCGTACCAAATCGAGTATATTTTAAGATTGTAGGTCAGGAAACAGAATTTTAAGATCATTTAAATCATTTGATCCACTGTTATAGGTTCAATGGTTTAACTTGTGTCACCAAAGGGACGCACTTCACTAAAAAAAAAGACTTTATTCGCCCCTGGTTGTAGATGGTCGTTCCGTGTAACAAGTTATTATCGAACCAGAAGTAGAGTGATGTTGAAACAATGTCATGGTAACGATGTCGAAAATTCACCTTAAGATTATTTCTTAGCTTTCGCTTCTCCTACCTAGAAACCTTACATCTGCTTCGTATGTCTTTCTGTTGTCTCGATCTTCAGTCGTGACCTTAAAAATTCAAACAATTGCAATCACATGCTCGAAATGTATTAAAGATGTACCAAAGCAGTCTTTCTGGACTGTTTGTCTCCTTAAAATTGCTTGAAGTGGAAGGGGCTCAAGCTTGAATATGTATTGAGTAACGAACAGATTTACGATATAACAGGAAAAGTATGATAATATAGAGGTGCGCAATAAACATAAAGGTACTTCTGTTGTAGTATTAAAGATAAGGTAATTTTAGGCTTACAGTTGTAAAAACAAGTTACTGTTAGGAATGAATAAAGAAGGAACGAAAGAGCCTTATTGTCTACATTATACTGAAGAGTACAACAAATATGTCGCAAAATATATAATTGACAATTACATGTATACAGAAATTTTAGATTTATCCAACAGCCCAAATTAAACCCAATCATACAGCGTCAGTTTGAGTGGTGTGATTCCCCCTCACATTGTCGTATTCTTTAAATCCTCAAATTGCACATACCATTTGGAAATATATTGAAAAAAATAGTGTTTTAAAATGCATGGAAATATCTGATTATGATTATTTACAGTGTGATCTTTAAATTAAACCAAGGTTACCAAATAACGTGTTTGGTGTTATGCAGTAGGTAATAAAGTAAAGGGCTGATGTTTATAATGTAATGAATTGTTTGTCAAATGTCGTTTTATATACTGTTTTACCAACGTAACATTGGCTAATGCATGGCTGTGGTTTTGAACAAGATCGAAAAGGTTTCTTGCCCGTAAAAAATCGGTGATGTACCTTATAAGAGAAGAGCAACGTATAGAGACGGAAAGCAACATTATGGCATTCGTATGTACCAGTATCATAGTTCATAGTTTGAGTCCAAGTAACATGTGTCACCTTTCAAACACGCGGTCAATAACAATTACTTTAACACTGTTGCATCACTATATCACTCAAATGACATATTTGATACGCAGAACTCCCGGGTGCGTTCCTTAAGCATTGCTTTGCTATCGATTGGGTAATTCAAAGAATGTAAGTTGGTAGTATTTAGATAACCGAGAATTCCATTTGCACCTCGAAATGTTAAAACTGTCAAATGGAATGAAATAGACCATGATATAGCTCATAAAGAAAGCCCCAGTTTCATACTGTAGTTGACAGGACTTTTAGTATCGTTCATAATGGCTTGTATACAGTTCGAAAATACACACATACAGTTGTAAACATATCAATATAGTATGTTGACTGCCCATAGCTCAGAGATAAAGGCTTGTATGTTGGATATTTTTGAGCGCTAGAATAGTAATTGTTATCTACTGATAGGACGAGGTTAAATACAGCCCGTCATTAGACAAGATGGTGTAGGATGGCGCTCTGCCTCGGTCGTACACATAAACTCACGTGTCAGCTCCATACACGGCTTCACATGCACGTGCAACGAGCAAACTTGTGTGATAGCTACCTATATTTGTGTTCTCGTACAGATAGCATGGTTATTTCTGACTTCATTTGACAAAACTTATATCTGATACAAAGATATCAGCAACATGGTAATACGCCGAGGATTATTGTAGTCATAACGGATGTACCTAGCGTCCATACTGCGCTCGTGTCGGCCATGAATGAGATTCCTGGAGAATGTCAAATTCTCGCTTATCTCCCTTCCCTCTTCTAACTTGTAAGTTGTCGTATCAGTACGCCAGACTCTTTGCAACCGTACACCTTCATAGAGCCGGGATAGTGCCTATTGTTAGAAAGTTTCCCAAGATGCAGAAGACCAGACGACGGCGTTATGATAACAGGCTATAAACACTTGTGTACGGCAGGTCCTGGTGGGTTATCTCCCCTGAAGCAAGTACACCAAACGTCCCTTAATGTCAGTAGGTCTGCTGATAGGCGGGAAGAACACGGTCAAACTCTGTCTTCTTAGAAAAACAGAGTGTACTGGAGTAGGTGAACTAGTACAAGGGGCTTACATAACGTTCCTTTATGTCATTATTCGAAATCAGAATAGCTTAAGCAAACAATTTGACTTCTACCGTTTCCTCATAAACATTCGTATGGAACATTTGTTATCAGATATTTTAAGGTCCAAATAAACTGTTGAACACAATCTGGCGCCAGGAGAGGGCAAGCAGAATTGAAGCGGTTACCAGTTCACATAATTATCCACTTTAGTTAGTGTATGTCACTGACAGACATACAATTTATCAAACGATATGCAAACCAGTGGGCAAAGGCACAACTACGAAAGCGTAGCCATTTTGAAGGTTAAATGAACATGTGTATGTCTTTGGTATTTACCTCTGACTATGCCTACTTTGAATGTGTACAAAACAATTTTCTAAATTTCATATTCGAGGTTGTATGTCCCTTATTGGTTTCAGATTTCCATAGTTTTGTGCTCAGTATGATCAATATCAAACGCAAGGTATAAACTCTGACCAGTTACAAATAAACGCTGACTTAGCCTTGCTGCATTCTGGCGCATGATCCATAGTTCCAGGCATATATGAATGTTTGTAATGATAACTGATGGTATCTGTTGCAGGCATTCGAGTGTGTGGGCAAGTGCTACTTCCCCTTCGGTGACCATCTGACTCCCACCAAGCACGCCATCATACAGACACTGCTGCACAACTCCAAGCCCAAGGAGCGACCCCGTGCATGCTGTGTGCCCACCAAACTGGACCCAATTTCAATCCTTTACCTGGACAAGAAAGGTGTCATGACCTACAAGTACAAGTTTCACGGGATGAAGGTGGCCGAATGCGGCTGTCGATGATTTCAGTTAGTGTGATTGGACATTTATGACGTGTGGAAATTTTGAAGTGTTTCAAGACTACGACATATTTGCATTGGCGTACATGTCAACATTGAACGCGTGTGCTCTGTTCTGCTCGGTAAAGCGGTAGCGACTATGTGATGTAGATCACAGTCTTGGCTCCAGATGCAGCGACCTGCGACCACCTCGTCCGCGTCACCACGATAACGTACCAGATAGTCAAGGCTGCAGACACTCCTGGCAACTCGATCCAGAATAACTCTGGCTGTGGTGTAGGGATCGCCCGACCCTGTGCAGAGACGTGCACGTTCACTCCAGTGCGCTGCATCCCAGTGACCCGGGTGTCGATATCATGCACGTGAGGTTCAGGAGACGCCCTTACTGGTGCGCATTGCGCGTGTTTCCGGTTCCTCCTCCGATGAACTTGAGTGACCTGGATCGTTAACTCACGGAGTAGAGATACATGTAGGTTAGTGTGTGAACTGTCACTCACCCAACTAGGTTACTCATTCATCTTCCAGCATCTATCAGACGCAATTTGTTTCCTGGTGTGTGTTTGACGAGAGGGAACCGATTCAGCCATGGATTAGCAGCTCTTTAGGAGATGGTCGTGTGTGCCATTGATAACACAAGAAAGACTATTACGCCATCGCTCCAACGCTTTCCATTGCTAACTCTCAAAGTGTGTGTCGTTGTTCTTTTCATGTTCTATGTTTTTATAGAAAACATTTCTATTGAGACAATGTTAATTCAAAGAGTGTATGCAGCATACTCAACGTGTTATACGTAGAATACAGGACAAATATGATGTGAAACGCAATATATAACAGAAATGTAGACGACAATCAAAGCCCTTAAGCAATTGAAATGATGGACTTAATCTGATTTTATATAAAAACCTATTGTACTTCCATTACCACAATGGATTATTATAACTTACTGAATAGACAACAAAATAAAATGGCTTTTCTTTTTTGTGTCAGTTAACTTTGAGTATTTTAAAAAAAAACTCTTTTGATGTTACACTCATAGTGAGATTTAATGCAACATGTGGATTGATTTTGTTAAGATTTTTATTGCGTTTATTTTTAAAGACAATTAAATAATGAGATTTTGTTTGTTACTTAATTGTCGACATCTTTTACTTTCTTATTAACAATCGCCCCTTTTTTCTACCGTTAGTGTTTTAAGTCAAAGAGGATTATTGTTAAACCATTGTCCGTTTCTCTATTTTATCTGACTTATCAAGAGTCTTTGTTGGAGAAATAAATATGACAATTGAGGTAACACTAAAAAATATCATGATTATGTAAAGAGAAGTCAGTGTAAACATTCTAAGTGTTTTATGCGCGGATTAAATCAAGTGCGTGTAGATACTCAGTTTATGACGAGAAGGCCACATTTTGTTTACGATTGTTTGCTTCCTTTTTAACAATACTTGCTGTAAGACATATTTCCCTGTCAAACCCTCATAGCTATCACTCTAAATTGATAAAAGTCTTATGTATTTATAACATACTGATACCAAGAATATTATTTTAGAACAAGTCAAATCAGTACTGATAAAGAATGCCGACAGTTTAGTAGTTGGACCCACAGTTGTTCTTTTCTGCGGTTCCTTATTGACAAGCAGTTTTTGGATGCTTATTTCGAGCACTGTACAGAAGCCAAATGTGAAAATTTGAAGATAAATAGTTGCGTTTGTAAAATTTCCGAGATTCAATCTAAAGGATATTTTGTATCATTTCGCGGTGATTCGCCAATTTTTGCCATTCAACGTAGGGAAATCTTTCTAATCAGCCAATCAGAATCAAGTATTTGCCGCAATCATGTCACAGAATGAAAGTGTACGACTTTCTGTCTACTTTCGACGATGATTTGTGCCTACATGAGCAAAATGTGAAAATGGGTAATACACGCTCCTTTACCAAAGCATGTCAATATCTTGACGTTTTGCCATGTATGGATTATGTAACAAATATCAGGTGTGGTGGGAGCGCGTCCCTTTCAGTTTTAGGATATTTATTATTATTAATTAATTAATTTTATATATTATTAATAATGAGAAAAAAAACCTGGACACAGTCCTAATTTGGACAGAGTCGACATCATAACGATACTTACTTTAAAAGTCTGTATAAACATTCTTAATGATATTAAAGGTTTATTTATCTATTCTCTCGTTCGAATGCTGAGTGCGCAAAGAATTAAAATGGAATAATTGCGATGACAACATGTGACCTATAATCAGGAAAATTGTAGAAGACAACGAGTTTATGGATTAGAAACTTCTTTGTTGTAGAATGTAGCGACGTTTCGGTATAGATCATTATACCGTTTTCAACCGGATCTATACCGAAACGTCGCTACATTTTACAATAAAGATGTTGATAATCCATTAACTCCTTGTCTTCTTGATATTTCCAACTTCTAAAATGCTTTTCAAACAATTCAAGAAAATTTAAGCTTTGTTGTTATTAATTCATTAGTGAAGAAGAACAAATGTAATCCATAATTATTGCATGGACATGGAAGTTTCTTCTGAACGTCGACGGTGGCTAAGGGAAAATAATTATTCTATTCCATGGTTTTGGCCAGGACGAGATTTTCTCAGTGCCAATGCTATGCAGCTTGTACATAGGTAGAATTAAGAATTTCTCAGTACGGGTTACCTCAGTCTTGACTACTAGCCGTTGATTAATATGCACCAAGTTATATATTTGTGATTATATATGTGAATAAGATTTTATAATTAAGATTTCATTTGTGTGTTGGACAATACGATGTAGACATTGGTGTTGTGAATCTATTTCATGTATATGTAGAATAAACAAGAGAAACTTGTTCGTTTGCAAATTGTTTCTCATATCTACAACTGAATTATGAATGGCGACTACATTTATGAGCATTTGGTCACGAAGGCTTATACAATACAGAACAGATTTCTGCATATATTAGGTAACTCCAATTGAAGACGGTATTTCAAATTAAAGAAGCACTGTAGTTTATCTGGGATTGTATTATTCAGTATCACCTTTCACAGTTCAAAACCAACGAAACATGCCTTAAAGAACTGAAGATTTAAATTATAATTGAACAATTCGAAAACATGTCTGACAAAGGCGAAACGTCTTTCACTCAACAATCTAACTTTTGTCTCCCTTATTTTCTCGTTGAAATTTCATCGAGAGGGTGACGAATGATTTGAAGTCGGACCGCGCGAGCGGATCTAGCTTCTGAGCTCAGGGTACAGATCAGTGGAGTTAGCGTAACGTTCGTTCCCTGAGGGAGGATGGTGGAGGAACGGTACATGATACAGTTTGTGAAAGATGAAATGGGTATGTCAAGTTGTCTTTGAAATTAAATTATCTCCACTACATCGACTTTTCGCGCAATATCTTAGATCTGTGTTGCCTAATATATAAACAAAAGAACTATTATTATTTTGTAAATTGAATTTTGCTGCTCTTGGAATATTTTGATAAAGTTCACATAACCACAAACATATTTCACTATATTCTTTGACATACATTAAAGTCTGATTACAATATTTTATAGTGCTACTAGGTCGCTACTCAAATATGTTCAGGATGTATGTACTGACCACTACAGATGTAACAACTGCTTTTTTTATTGACTAATTGCTTTCCCTTATATGAAAAAAATATTGAAAATAAGAGGTTCAATGTGAGACAACTGAAATGTGGCCATGTATTACTTTTGTCATAGGGGAGAGACTACCACTAAACTTGGGATTTTTAACATTTTTGATCCCTAGTTGACATTCATAAGCAAAAACCTTTTCTATTATGCATGGTAAGAGGTTAGCAGGACATTGAATTGTCCGTACTTGAAAAAATGCCTACAATCTTTGAATCTGTGAGTAAATTTGGTATTCTTCGAGTTGAACTTTAGATAAGCTTTTTTCTATTGCAATGGCCAGGTTTTTTTTGTGCAATGTTCTTTAAATTTTATATTTAATAATTTTGAAAGTTGAAGGTTAATACCACTTTAACGGCAAACTATCGGAATGAGGTCATACGTGCTACTGCCCCTTTAAGGAGTATTTTCACATGATTTCAGCTTTCTTAGCCTTTTGGTTCCGGAGAAGAAGACAAAAATAGAGCCATTGGCTCTGTAGCTCTTTAGGCTTCAGGTCAATTTTGCTTAAGGGTGTGGCAAATGTGGTTCTCCCCATAGTTGGGTCAATAGGGTCACCAAATGTCAATTAGAATCCGCCTTATCTAACTTAGGAGTCTTTAGACAAGGCTTCAGCTTTCTAAGTCTTAAGCTTCTGGAGAAAAAGATAAAAATAGGTTTTAAGGGTGTGGCCCCACAGGGCCTTACCAAAACTATAAATTATTTTCCTCAATAACCAAAGAGTATGTACACAAGGTTTTAGCTTTCTAGGCCTTCCGCTTCATTAGAAAAAACATCCTGCTACATCAGCGTATATGTCTCCGCGTTATGCTACAACCTATACATAGACGCTGATGTCTCCAGCAGAATGGAGAAAAAGATTAAAATAGGTTTTTAGGGCGTGGCTCCTTTGACTCTTATTAGGGGACACGAGGTCACCAAATCTATAAATTATTTTCCTCACTAGTCAAGGAGTCTGTACACAAGGTTTCAGCTTTCTATACCTTACGCTTCTGTAGAAGAAGATGAAAGTATTTAGGGCATTGCCTCGGTGGCTCTTATTAGGGGCCACAGGGCCACCAAGCCACAAATTAATCCTCAATAGTCAAGGAGTCTGTACACAAAGTTACAACTTTCTGGGACTTATGCTTCTGGAGAAGATGAAAATAGGTTTTTAGGGTGCGACACCTGGGACTCGTCTCAGAAGCAGAAGTCGAAAATGAACATAGTTTATGCACAGATGAACAGATGGATGGACGCCACACACCATGCCTTGCCATAAGCCTACTGGGCTAAACATGTTTTAGTTAGGGTCACTGGGTTTCCAATTCTAAAATATAAAACATGTAAGCGATGTGATTTCTTTCCCTTATTAGGGGCCAGAAGGTCACCAAAGCCATAAATTATAATCTTCACTAGTCAAGTAGTCAACAAACATGGATTAAGCTTTTTGGGCCGTATGGTTTTAGAGAAGAAGACAAAAATAGGTTTTAAGAATGTGGCCCCTTTGGCCCTTTTAGGGCCACATGGTCAACAAATCCATAAATCATTATCCTCACTAGTAAATGAGTCTGTACACAATATTTCAGTTTTCTACACCTTTTGGTTCTAGAGAAGACGAAAAAAAGTTTATATAATGTGGCCCCTGCGGCCCTTACAGGGGTCCCAGCGTCACCAAAGCTATCATCTTCCTACGCAGAGCCTAAAAGGCCAGTTTCCAAACTGTCATTTTTTGCCTTGCTGCATAACCTTGAATTTTCTGTGCTTGCTCTCTAGTCTGTAGGGGCACTATAGCAGCACAGAAAAGTAAAGTCTCTGCAGCAAGGCATAAAATTACAGTTTGGAAACTGGCCTTTTAAACTCTGCGTAGGAAGATGCAAAGCTATACATTATAATCCACACTAGTCAATGAGTCTGTACACAAGATTTAAGCTTTCTATGCCTTTTGGTTCTTGAGAAGAAGTTCAAAATAGGTTTTAAGGTCATGGCCCCTGTTGCTTTGACAGAGTTACCAAAGCTATAAATCATAATCCTCACTAGTCAAGGAGTCTGTGGTCCTTGAGAAGTTGAAAATGCATAAAGTTTATGTAATGACAGTAGAAAAGATTGATGACAGACACCAAGTCATGCCAAAAGCCCACTGGGCCTTTCAGGATTAACACCCTAAAACCAATTCCAAGAGTTCATCTTACCTTAAAGACATAATGAGATAAAAAGCCTAGAAAATCTAGACCAAAGCAGTTGCTTGTAAATTCATAACTTACCATTTTATGTATCATTTGACACATTCCTAAAACATAATTAACTATTAGCTATTTTATAGCCAATGTAGACAAAAACAAGATGTGTTTGTGAAACACGAATGCCCCCGGATGCATCCTGCTCGCTGTGTCAAGGTCAAGGTCACAAGGTCAAATGTCATGGTGTCATCTGAAAGGTCTCATCACAAGGGATCCATATGTCAAGTATCAAAGACCTAGCTCTGACCAATCAAAGGTTATGACCAATTAAGGTTAAAGTTTTTGTGGACAAACGGACAGACGGACAGGTGAAAAACAATATACCCCCGGAATCTCCAATTCGGGGGCATAAAAACAACAAAGATACATTTCAGTGACATGACATGTTCATTCAGGCGGTTATATTTCTACAATAGTTCCTCAAGCTTAACGCTTGAAAATCAACAGAAGCTAGTTCTGATAGTTGTTTTGTGAAAGGGAAATATATTATTCTGAGAGACAGACAACCTGTGTAAGTGGCTACAGTTGAGTGTACAAATCAGGGTTGGGACTGTGAACGTACACACACACTCACATACACACACACCACTCACTCACACATCTCCCAACACACAGGAGCAATCTTATAGAGATCTGCCCACCCCTTCAATAACAAACCTTTAGCACTGTGTTTTTCTTCTTCTTCAATAAATGATAAACATGTCATCTCAGAAAATCGCATACAAGACACATTTTCAATAAATGCTCAATGAAATACAAATATTTTTTAAAAGTCATAACAAAGATCTTCAATAAATAATTATTTTAATTTGCGACATTTTTCTAGATTGTTTCAGTATGTTGTAAGTTGCAAACAGTTCAAATAAATCAGATGTAAAGGCCCCCCGCCTCAATTGCATTAGAACACTTATACTAGTTTTATTACTTAGTTTCATTAAAGTGAGAACTATCCAGTATTTGAAATGAAGACATCACTTTTTTAATATGTCTAAAAAAAAAGAGTGTGAACAGTTATCTTACATGTATTCGATCATTTTAGACTGACACAAAATTTTAAGACTTTGGTTGCAAGAGTCAACATAAACATGATTTAAAAAGAAAGTGTTGTAGTGACCTTGAAAATAATGCCAATATCATTATGACAAAAATTAGCAGATGTGTGCCAAATTTATTATAAAATTCCAAATATTACAATTTTGGGTATCAAAGGTTTATGAGATATTGTGTTTACAAGAAAATAGTTAAAATTTGCTAACGTCACCAAATACATCCCCTATTCTGTGTTGAGGCAGGGGGCCAATGAGACATATTAAGGCATACACACCTGATGGCACAGTTATAAAGTTAGTGGAGGGGTAGGTATCAAACTTTATACCCAAGTATTGAAGTGGTTAAAGGGGTAGGTATCAAATAGCTAAGGTCTGATAGTGGAAAAGGAGTTGGTATCAAATAGCACTGGTCAAGGAAGGGAGAAGGTTAAATAGTAACCAGTTCTCGGTTACACAGAATTGAGGCAAGTCAGTTACCATGACAACACAGAAGGACAAAAGGCTGCTGATTCAGGACATTGAGCACCGATTAATCATCGTCGGAGCACAGGAGGGAGGGCACAAGCTGACTCATCAGTCACAGTGTGATTGACAATAACCAGAGAAATGACTCAAACATCTATTTGCTGTATCACTTTGGAGCTACACAGATCAAACATCAATAAGGGACAGATTAAAGGTTAAAGATTTAGATAATTTGGATATTTGGATATGGTCACATTGATGTTACTAGTAAAGATGAAAAACCATAAGACCAAAAGGGGAGAGCGGCCAAAGAGGCAAACGGGCTGTTGATACAAAAAAATAATGTTTTTATGAAGGGAGAGGGACGTTTCACTGTCTAGATGATGTTCTGATGATGACAGAGGCAGGCACGCAGGAACAGCGTAGGATGATGATGTATGTAGGCCTTTACATGTGTACCATTTTGCATAGAAAACAGTAGACAGGATGCACCTTGGGCTCCAGCCAGCATCCAGTATGCTTAGTTCAAGGGAAGTAACTCCGTAACAACAGGGTGAACCAGACTCTTGGTTGATCTAACAAAGAAAGCATGAGGACTGCCAGCAATGAGGATATGCATGTACCGGCAAGCACAGCTTAACTATCACAACTTGTACAATATAAATTAAACAGAAAATAGGGAGAGAGTGTCACATGACTAGAAATTCAAATTACAAACTACAGCAATAAAATGTCAACAACAATCAACAACTCAAGTTTTACCTTTTTCTCAAAGCAAGAGTTCTTTGTGCTAACAACGCATAAAGGCTCTTTCTCTTCAATATACAAATCTACAGCAATCAGAAAGCCTTATCCCATTCTAGGTCATTATTTTGCAACTTCAAGTTTGAAATTTTGTTTTAAACATATACACTAAAGAAGGAATCTGAAGGGTACTTTGTTCTATTTCTTAGACCGGAACAATGTAACGTATCAATAGTTTCCCTTAAAAAAATTTGATAACAAAAAAACTTTAAAGTGACATATTACAAAGATTGTTAATTATATTAATTATAAGATATGAACCAAAACTTGACATTAACATACAGTTTGAAAAAAGTGGACTGTTTAGTTTTCAAACTCACACAAGTCAGTCTTATTTGGTTTCTCAAGACTCAAATATTTAACTTTTCCAAACACATGTAAAACACAGCTTCCATCATGTTGACAAGTTACTTATCCAAAACAAATGAAACCATTATAAAAAACTTTAGTACGTCAAGAGAATTTCTTACTTTTCTGAACTACAAATAGTAATTTATCATCAAATGACTGTGCAAAAGTAAAAAAAATCCTTTAAAGTGATAAAGTGGTATTGTATCAATCTTTTTTCCTTCTTTCTGCTTCATATTGTAGGTAGGTAGGTAGGTAGGTGAAATTAAGGGCGAAGTTTGGGCCAAGGATGACCTACATGCGCCCGTTCATATTGTACTGTGCATCAGGAGTTACCTCCCTTGCTAGCAGATACCCTACTAGGGAGACCTCATAAAATATTTTCATAAGCTGTTAGACAAGAAACAAGCTCGCAGTAATAATTATTCAACATTCCCTTTCACTTTGAAGTTCACCATTCTGATAAATATTTTTCGTATCTAGAGGTAAAATTTACCATTTAAAATTGCCTCTATGGACTTATTCATAAATGTTCAATATAGAATACCTAGACTAGTGTTTTAACAATGTAAGTTTTGTTTCATAAATTAGATTGTCTTATGTTAAAGGAATAAGCTTGAATGTAAAGAACCAAAACAGACTTATGATACAGTGATACATAATAAAATTTTCTGTTTACCATTGATATTTCAACCTTACGAAAATTTCTAGTACATGTTGCGCAGTGCTATTGCATGTGCTGATATATCCTACTGCACCTAGTGAAAATCTTGTGGGTAATTTCTACAGTATCTATGTACTGATGCGGCCATGTTGATGCAATCTACAATGAATACAATGTGTTATCAAAATGAGACAAGGCCTTTTGGTGAAATTGAAAATCATTGCTAAGACCTATTGTCCATGCAGAATATTCCACAATCATCCCTCCCAGTATACACTTGAGCCAGCATATATTTCTTGATACCGAGAAAAGCTGAAGACACAACAGCTTACACACAAGTAAAGAGTCGCGGCCAGCCTCACATGCCAGCTCACTACATTCCACTACACAGAAGCATCCTGGAATTACATAAACTTAACATCAATCTGTCATTACATTTTGATTCTGACGATCGTTCTCAAACTCGACAAAATCATCAAACAAGCTAGGCCACGCCTCAGTGTCATCATAGGAACTGAGGTCGTCGCCAACATGCTCTGTGAAGTTCAAGAACATGTCCCAAGTGTCTCTCGGAATGCCGCGAATGTTCTGGTGTTTGCTGAGAAACGCCAACCAGTGCTCGAGGAGCAGAGGCTCGCGCTGGGAGAACACAAGCCTCCACAGACTCATCGCCATCTCGGTCGGCAGAGTCCTCTGACCAGTGTCTGTGTCCAGCCCAAACTTGTATGTCCACCTGTATAAGTCCTTAAAGGTCTCCCGGTTCTGAACCTCCGCATGAAGCTCTGCGAACTTAGCCTTAATGCTTTTAATTGAGTCACATTTGAGATTTCTGCATCCATTGATAAATTCTTCCCGAGTAAAACAGCACATTTGTTCTGCTTGGAACTTCCAGGCAAGAATAAGGACAATGAACTCCTCTGGTTTTACATCCAAATCCTCGCAAAACTTCTCAACCCCCTCTGCAAGAATAGCATCCTCATCTGGATCCTTATACATTTCAAACATTGCTGCAACTTTTACCTCCTGAAAGTCCTTCGACACGAAGGACAAACGTTTACTTTCACCATTTGTCTGCTGTTTCTTCTGTATTGGAGGGAGTTTTGAGTATTGCGTGAACATCTTCTTGTCTTGGGGCGGAACAGGTGGTCTGCTGGTGCCGTAGTTTGTGTCGGGAGTGGTGGCAACACGCTTCAACTCCTTCGACTGGGAGGAGGGAAAGCCGGTGGAGGAGCGAGATGAGGAGATAGCGTGTGGGTCGGTGAAGTGAGCCTCCGGACCGGCCTGTCCGTCAGACTCACAGCATGATAGACATTTCCCCATTGGAGTGGCGGCCACACGGTCCCTTGCTGCGGCGGCACAGGCAGGTGGTGAGCATAGGTGGCCTGCAAGACAAACAGTGTTGTAAGTTGACTTTTAAAGTTGATTTACCAACAGTGATAATAGAATTTCCACAAATTATCATTGACATTTGCGATTTAACTACTTGACAAAGCTTGAGTGAAGGACAGGAATTTGTCATTTGAATTACAATTGTTTTTAAGGCTATGAGGGGTCCAATCATATATCAAACTGTTAATATCATTCTATTATCAGTGTATACAATAGATTGGAAATCTAGCCTGTCCTTTGGGAAATTTAAGAAATTTTTTTAGAAGTTACCAGTCCTGACCAAAAAGTAACCGGTCCTGGCAAAAAGTAGCCAGTTCAAGGACTGGCTGACGGGCAATATTTTAAACACTGCTATTATGATAGTACATTTTTGATAGGTAACATGAGAACACAGCTTATGCATAGTAAGGTACACTATCAATAGTATTTTCTGTATTTATCATGATTTATTTTAAACATGTATATCAAGCAAATTCATCTAAATAAATCTTATTTCAAAATGGTTGTACATTAGAGGATTTTATTGGTACTATTTGCTTACTTATCAAAGGACTCATTGAAATCTGCTTCATCTCATATTATCGTAGCGGTCAGTAGGTCATATCCGTAGATTGATCCCTGGTGAGAATGACTTTTGATTTTGTGTCTATATTTTCATTATTCATTATATCATTTCCATTCAATTACTCTTAACGATTAGAGCAACAGAAAAAACATTAAATTCCTGATTTCCAGACCTAATCAACTATTATGTAGAATATTTAACAAATTTGATAGTGAATCCGTTTTGAAATCCGTTCACGTCTCGAAAAACGGCGATAACTGTTCGCCAGCCAGTACGATCTAATGATCTGTCTAGTTGTTATTGTTTACATTGATAACAATGGTTATCGTGGTTATTCTAATCATTCAATCATGAATTTATCAATAAAAAGCGGTTAACTAAAACCATTAACAAAAGAAATGCAGATGAATTTAATTCATACAGCCGTCATTGATCGTTCACCTTTTGTGGACACCGAACACAGATACAAACACGGAAAATGCACAAGGAAAAAGAAAAGCTTGTCGTCAGCTCGCGCATCGACTGTCAATTTCTCACCCTGCTACAGAGACCCTGAACGTCTTAGATGCATCTACTAGCATCCCGGGCGATTTAGAACATCACCATCGAAATTCCGTCGCGTTAATGTCTGTCTGTAATCGTCATTTCAATCTCAGATCTGACTTCATAGCTACTTAGATCCAAAACCTTCTCTCCGGCGGCCATCTGCAAACATGGACGACATCCTGTTTGGAGTTGTGACGTCACGGGCGTGTTATGAGTTGATATTCACCGTCATTGTAATAACGATTTTACCGAAATAGCTGACAATCTGTGCAGAGGACAAATCGAACACGCACGACGGAGCTTCAATTGAATTTAGTATCGTTAATTAACCCTGTTAGTAAATTATTATCCATTGATATTAGGCTTATTGTTGCACTAAAATCGATTATAAAGTTCTGCAAATGCAAGATAAATCACCCAATATATAATATAAATATGTATAGGCCTTATTTTATATATATCGAAGATATACTAGAAAGACACGCCAAAGGTGGATATTGAATCTGCATCAATAACCTTACATTTTTGTATAACGTTACTGTCTGAAAGTATTAATTGATTATGCATGCAATTTGTAGTTTATAAGACCAATAACAGAGTTTGTAAAATTTCCGAGACTCAGTGATTCATATCAACCAAATAACAGTCTCTACAAACACATTGTTAAGAAATATTTAATTCAACAACTGAGAAGAAAGATAATCTAACAAACTCAAATGCCAAATGTCAAAATCCATGATCGTGATTTTCTAGAAAGCAATTCGATTTCTCGCATTCAAAGACTAGTGAATCATTTCATGATCAATGTTTCTACATTCGAATTAGAAATGTTGAAACATGTAGAACATGTTTAACCTAAGAAGTAGTTTAAGATCGACGACATTTTTGCCACATAGGTTTTACTTCAGTTCTATTTTAGATTAGCCTGAAATTCATAAATTGTCTGTCAATTCTTCCATTTATTCACTCAGTAACAATGGGTAAAGAATACGGAGGATAAATAAAGTGCATTTTTTCGTTTATAAAATACATTATTATACATTAATCTGTCAAGATTTTAATAAGTACATGCCCATATAGAAACATAGATAACCATTATCTTAGCGAAATTTATAACTGTTTTGTGACGTCAATGATATATATCGATGACTTATATCGTATTCCTGTTAAAGCTATATCGATGCTTGTTCATAATTGGCAGAATATTGCATGACTCAAACAAGTTAACTATTTCAGTGGCATTTTACTAAGTTGTAGGATAAAAAAGTAAAATATGTAATGGTTATCCAACTTCTTTATTCACGGAAGAGCGATGTCTTGGTATAGCTCCTTATATTTATACCTTTTTCAAACATCATATATTGCTGTACTCCCCTCCAAATGGAAGAAGTTGAAAGTTTTTGTCCAGTAGTTTTAGAAGGCGTTTTTTGTTTGATACAGGTGTAGTATGGGAAGTAACCCTACCATACACACGCTGACTTTCAGAACCGAACGAAAAGCGTTGACGACTGTGCGGTATGTATAATTTATATTATCTCTAGCTTTCAACTCTATTCAGTTAAACTTATGCTCTTCACAAGCATCGATTTAAACAGATTTGTTCAACATTTTTATATGACTGTGTTAACACAATAAAGAACTGACGATCTTGAGTTATCGAGATTGCTTATGTATATATTCAGGCCATCTTGGTTCACTGCATGGTCCCGGTGACGGTTCAATGATAACAGGCCTACATGCTTTGTTCTCTGGATCAAACTTGGAGTCGACTAGTCACGAATTCTTTGAGCATTCCTGCCAATATGTATTCGAATCCTAACAATATAGTAACTATGCTAATGCAGACAAAATTATTTTTTTACGGTTAAACTACGACCTTTTTTTAAATTCCTAAAATTCAAGACATGTATGAACTGACAACGAACTAATATGAATGGAGTGCTCAAATTCATAAACCCGATGCAATTTGATTCTTTATATATAATTTTGTGTATGTTTGAACAGAATACGCTAAATTAATATCAGACAATACCCTATTACCAAAAATGAGATATTACATTCTAAAGAAGGGAAGATGTCATTGACGATCAAATGGCTAGCTCCCCAAGTATAAAGCACGTTAGCACTAGTGACTCCGCTGGTCCTCCAGTACCATGCATGTAGGAACCGCATGGCTTCAACTCAGGGGTCGATAATTGATATTACAAGATGCAGGCCAATGGATTGAGTCTCCCGTTAACGTGTCCGAATGGCCGCGGACACCTGCCAACTGCTTCCACCAGGTGGGAACATAGCTATTAATAACGCATGGCATTACGTCAACCTGACGCCTCAGCCTGGTTTCTATAGGAACATGTATCGACAAAGCTAAGAGCGTACATACAAGTTCTAGGCATGGTACAAGACGTACCCGCGTGAGTCCGCCCTATGGTGATATCAATAATGTATAGTGACTGCCCGATCTTCGACCCATCAGTAGTGCCCTAATTTAGTCTGTTTCAGCCTGTATAGATATTTCCATTTGTGTCCTCGCTGACTATCATTCATTGAAGGCCAATAATATTGATGCGGTGCACGTGTGGTATAATCAATCATTGTTATGCCTGCATGCAGTTTGTAGATAAAAGTAATATGATATGTTCCAAGAGATGATAGCAGGGGCGGATCTATGGGATCTCTCTGGATCCACCAATGGACTGGTACTGATGCCCATCTGAAAACTTTCCTGCAGTGTTGTATTCGATATGGATATACAAGGATTAGAACGTCCTATACAATTAAACGGTGTCAATGAGAGGTCTATTGGCAGAAATCGAAGAAGTTCCAAATAGTTTATCGAATTATTTAGACGTGAAGTGCTTCGTTGATACGATGATGGTTAAGCAAAACAAATCATAAGACGTACACCATCGAAACAAATCTACTTAAATAATATAGATTTATAGAGTTTATTTCGTATATTTGACCCCTGAGACCAATAGTACATTTTCAGTTTTCAACTTTAGATCCGGGTTGCTATCATTTAGAAGCTTCAATTATACTTGAATCCCCTTGGTCATGTAAGAAATTTATAAAAACGGTACCAAATTCAGTCCAGAGGGCAATGCGATTACTATTTCTGAATTCAAGAGAATGTACCATGAATACTGTTATATAAGCGTGTTTGTATCCACAAAGCTCCCAAACTGCCCTAATATCATAAAGGCAAACGCAAACCTCGTATCGCTTTTAGCTAAATACCTTAATATAAGCATACCAGGCTTTGATGATATCTATTTCTCAGGGTATTGTAGGAAATTTACTGATCGTGTTTCTTTTATTTGGACGAAATTAATGATTTTAAGAATAGAACCCGTTATCGATTGTCGTTTAAAATTAAAAGGTTATATTTTATTGGAATTGATTCCAATAATTCTTCTTAACATTTTAAGCGTTCCTTATATATATTACACATATTATTTTTTCTTGAGTAATTGTTACTTAAAGAAAGAAGACAGAGAAGTATAGAAAGAGCGTAAGAAGAAAGGGAGAGAAGGAAGGAAGACAGACTGCGGAAGGGAGGGACACACATAGATAGACAGATAGGCAAAACTAGTTCATAGTACAAATGTAGTTTATTGATCAAGCACACGCAAACAGGACATATTACTTCGTTGTCATGACAATAATGAAGTTGATTGACAACCAAGTACCTAATCACTCATTGTAGTTATTTTATTTGTTTCCATACGAATGAAGTTGCTGTTAACAACTTTGACATAGTTATATTCTTGTGAATATTTTTTTATCATATTTTTTGTGTGTCAAAATTGGGTTCGGTTAACAAGTACAAACTAGATTAAATTAAATTTAGATTTAGAATACCAATACAAATTTATTCACAAAGCTATAATAATAAACACGCTTTGTTAAATTGAAACAAATCTATAATAACGTATGTTTAACATGCGGTTTGTGCAAGAGTATGTATCGTGTTTACTTTAAATTTCCAAATTTGATGGTTTACTGGGACGAATTAAGCGAATCTGTCAATACTGTTTTTCACACGACATCTGAACTCTCTATTCAAAATTTATTATTTTGAAAAAACAGTAACCACATCCTGAACCATATGATATTGTTATCAAATCGTCATATTATCGTCAAATATTATGAAAATCAAAGATTAGAAAACAAATTATTACAATGCTTAAATGCGTTTTAAAGGATGTTCGTGATATAGACACATATATTGCTAGAAAACATGTCAACATAAGTTGTCCAGATACTTACTCTTTTCATCAGTAAGGTAACATCTAGAAAAATAGTGAATATGATTTTAGATTGTTACGTACAAAAGACCATATGTACTGTTGTAAGTTCAAATCGATTCACTAGAGTTGAATTTACTTAAATGAATGTCCAATTGATGCACACCGTGTGATGAAACGTTTCCGTTTTCATTGACAATCTAAGAAGGACATCATAACTTGTACATTGAGTGACTAACCATTACTATTCATATTATTATCAAAATGTAAATTATGCACAAGTATGTTGTGATAATCCATATTGAAAAGAAGTCAATATCATAATTCTTCAAGCAGGGACACTATATAACATATGTATAAAGGGTCTCTGCTTAACGTTTGCTGCATTGGTATGAGACATAATTTACTAAACGTTCAGAATATTTCGTGAGCTCTTAGACATCGATTTTGTTAGTTCATATAACAGCCACACCCAACTGGTTACAAGTAATGATACAAGGATTCAGCACTGGGTCCCAGACATCAAACATGAATCCACGAAATGTCGACTTGCACAGGCCGAGTAAGATTTGGAGATGACGATGAACTCAAGACGGCAACCGAGGCGTAGTTGAGGGGTCAATCGGATGACTTATATTCTAAGGTCAAAGAGAGTCTCAAAGTTTAAGTGGCTAAGTGTATCGAGAATGAATGAGATTATATAATGATACAAGCACAATAATCGCTATAGTCAAGCGCTTTATCAGAAACTAGTTTACTTCCACTCGAATGGAAACTGAAACGTGATAACACTCGCTCTAGAACCTGACAGATCCTGTTCTCATCGCAATGAACCTAACGTTGACTTTGGGTATCTCAACTCCAGATTATAAAGATGCCACTCGTTCTTTGTTACAGACTGTCACCCAATCTATCTATGGTCAAAATGACAAAATCTCCGATCCTAGAACCTAAAGGACAAGCGAGAAGAACATAGAGAACGTTATCCTTGTAAATTCAGAGTAAAAAATCCGATAATTCTCCACAATAAAGTCTGGATCCTGTGTGGGCTCGACTCAAGCGTAGCGTAAACCAAGCATAGAAAGGGGGGGATTTTTTGGGGCGGTATGGGGACATAATCATACAGAGAAGGTTTAATGTGAATGATGAAATATTTGCTGAAACTATCACTTAAAATGTTTAAAGTTTGTAACATAATGTATACATAAGGATAAACTACTGTGTAAGTATCAAATAGAAATACCTTATAGCGCCCCTTGTATTTGTATTAAAGTGTAAATTTGTAGCAAGTATTCATATTTTTATCAGTTTCGCCTTCAAAACTGTCAGCATAAATACATGTACATAGGCTTATATATTTGAAATAAAAAAATGGAAGGTTGGACTATCAACCAATGAAGAGTATCACGTTTAGTTTTAATATAATGGTTTCATGTCTCATATTAATGAAAGGCTTCGCAATGAGATGTTCAATAACATTACGTAATTTAATATTTACTTAAATTTTTCTGAGCTTTTCAGTAGGTTTTCAAGGTTTGCAATTATCGAGGACTTATCCTCGTTTGAGTTTTTTGTGTGGCTATAGATGCTCGGTTTCCATCTCTCATTGAACATGCTGGACTTGATGGTTTCTGGATGATTAATTTGGGTCTCATACTTTTAGTGATATGACTAGATATTCTATGTTTACGAATATTGATTTCTAACAAATAAAAAAAAAAAAAAAAAAAAAAAAAAAAAATATTGATTTCTTTGTCAGGTTTTGCTTTGCTGTTTTGAGCCTTGATGGCCATCCTTGTTGTGGGAATTTTGCTTGTTGTGCAGGGTTTGAAGATTATGATTGTTATGCTTGGTTTCAGAAATTTGAGTGACTTCGCTGGCTTCGAGACCTAAGAAGTGTAAGTCCTTTTGAGAAATGTGTCAGCAGAGTCTAATAAGTAGATAAAGGCAGTAGATGATTGTGTAACATAAAGTGTCACATGTTTTACATTAGTGTCAAGTTGGATCTTCTTTTATGTTCATGCCTTTTCAGCGGAGAGGAAACTAATAACGACTTCTTATACTATTTGGGGCGGGATAGCATTCGTATTCGGAACAAGAGGTCTTGGGTTTGAATTCCCCAAGGACCTTGGCAACTTTTGTCTGCCATGGAGAACTGTTCTACACGCAGTAAGGTTTGGGTGCAATGTTTAACTAAATTTCAGTGGATAACACCCATGGTCGCTAGTTCCAGCTGTAGCTTATAGGTTTCACCGCAATGTAAAGCTACAATAGTGTTGCGGGCTTCTCCCTGCAAGAATACTAGCAGCTGTGAGATGATTGAAATACTCTTGAAAGCTGAATCTCATATCACCTCATATACTGTTGAATGTGATATATTGCTATAATTATTCCTACAAACGGTGTTAAATGATAATTACACTTCTTAATTTAATTGGTTTTGTTCAGGTGGTGCATTTACTTCAGTCAAAAACTTCAAGAGTCCATTTTGTGACTATAGATATTTTATTTATTCTTTTGATTTACATATGTACAAAGGGTTAAAAAATGACTTGAAGATTCTAAGACCTCACACTTCAAAAGAAGCCAGCAACAGCAATAACATTACATAGTATGGTGATGTTAACAAAACACATCAGATGCACTAATGGTGAACTAATTTTCCTGGTCAATTATGCTACCTGAAGTCAACAAAGGAACCTTCAATATGAAACACAAATATGAAATATATTTCTTACATTTTTAACCCAAGATGTTATGAAAGTATCTTATACTCTATGACAAGTTATTAATATGTAAGGTATTTATATATTACTTAATATAACATGATTGTTTGTGTGAAAAAGGAACAGTTTGAACAGTCTCATTTGAAATAATTTGTTGATATTAAGTTACAAATTAAATTCAAGTTCAATAACATGAAATACAAAAATAAGATTTGCATTAATCTCATGTCTATGTAGAAATTTTGTGGATAGCGATACACTGATGTAGAACGATGAGAAACAGTGGAGCTGTTGTAAGGAAAAAAAGCATCAAATACAAAAAGTCCTGCAAGATATTGCTTCTGTATCTCTAATTTTCATGCAAGCTTAAAATAATGCATTGATCAACACAATTTACATGACTGGATACAACATTAACCCATGCGGGTGAAATAATGTGTGAATAGTGCATGTGCTTAGTTTCCAATATTTCTCTCCATCAATCCTCTGCTCCTGTCACAGAATCGGATTCCTCACTTATGGGATCATAAGGGGATTTAGGATGAACGTCTGCCTGAAACGAGGCCTGTTGATCCTCTGTGAGTCTCTCAACAGATCGGAAGAAGTCAGAGAAGTCGACATAGGGTGCAATCCTCCCGTTCTCGTCAAGGTCAAGTTTGGGAGCCTCATATCGCTGCTGGAAGGGTCTGGCGTCTCCAGAGCTCTGTGTGGAGTTGGTACTCGTCCCGGTCCCACTACTAGTTCTCGTTCCCATTGTGGTCTCCGGAGTGAGGTAGTGGGGGGACGGGTTGTTGGTTGGGGTGAGAGGCTGAGAGTCTATACTGGAGACAGAGAGGTTTGACTGGGTGTAACCAGGGCTGCTGGTGGGGCTAGGGATGTGGAGGCTGGGGGGAGACAGGGGGTGAGGAGTGTTGCTGTAGTAGGGCACTGCAGCTGGCATTGACAGGAAGTGGGTCCCTGCTGTTGGACTCTCCACGCCTGTACCCATAGGGTAGTTGAAGTTCCGCACCAGCAGAGTAATGTCGTCTCGTCTCTGACATAGTTCTTTGCGGAAGTCATGACTGGTCATGTACGTATCGTGGTGGATCCGCACCACCTTGTCAACCACTGCCTGGGCCACACCGTTCAAAGTTGACTGGTTTCCAAATTCCTGCAGCACCATAGTTGTTATTTCTGAGTTAACCTTCTCTGTGCCAGTAGCGTCTTGTAGTGCTTGGTACAGACCATCAGACATAAGGATGAGGAAACATGCATCCTCGTTAAGTGGTTTTCCTCCCTCCACATAGGGTTCAGCAATCACAGGCTCACTTCGGGCTTGTCTGTAACAAACGAAAAAGTCAACAATCAGGAAAAAATATATATCATATTTTCCATTTTGTGAAAGCCACAGACACAACAATTCTTAGTGTTGAGAGGATATTTAAGTTTTATAATTATATTATATATTAGGTTAAAACTTGCAAATGAAAAAAACAGGTTAAAATGCAATGCATTACAGAAAATAAATTCACATTTATAACAGGGAACCAAGACTAAAATTAGGAATTTGAATCTCCAAAATAATTTTCTGATAATCGTAAGTTACTTGTATTATGCAAACTGGTTTCTTAAAAGATCAATTGTCATCACCCCTTTTACATGAAAGAAGGAAGACAGCAGTTTGCTGTTACCTGAGACTTTCAATGTCCTTATATCCTCCTTTCACGTGGTAGTCACCGATGCAGCGTGTGTTGTCAGAGTTTCCTATCTTCCGTTGCTGCTTGAGTCTCTCCACATTAAGGCCGAGGCCAGTGAGACGCCGCAACTCACCCTCGTCATTCAGCGTGTGGTCGTACGTCAGCTGACTCACCCGAACCCGGTTGTTCTCCTTCACCACCAGAAGGGCCCGCGAGTCACCTGGGAAAGATTGGTGCATAGGATTACTGGTAACACTGTGGAGTGATGAGCAGCTAGCCTCTCATAGAGAATCTAACCTGAATGTCTTCTGATATCATACATATATCAACAACAACAGGAGAAAACATTTACCAATATCTGATGCTTGCCACGGATATCTTATCTTCTATTAACAAGTGTTGATATATCTAGTATCAGACAAAACAAGGATGATATTCTATTTATTAATTGATGATGTTAAACAATTGTGATGCCATTAACTTGGCATTGTTCAAAATCTAGTGTTAAAACAATATCTACGATACACTAAAGTCCAAGCTTCAAATCCTGATTGAGAGTGTTTTTCAGGATATGAAAATGTTTGATACTGTGTGTTAGGGATGTCACGATACAGTGTGTGTAAAATAGTACATTAGCAATGAAAATTGAAACCTAAACATTTGATTATGAATCCATACAGTCATATAAAGCAGTTACTAGCTGCTTAGAAAGTACAATTCATACTTGGTAATAATTGTGAGAAGCACCTTTTTTATCATGAGTGTTAAATTGCAGAAAAGGCAAAGTGGTTCCTAAAATAGATATAGATCAAATGAAATTAACTATTGGTTTATCTTGAAACCAAAAATGTGCAATTAAGAAGTATAAACACATATACAATCCAAGTAATGTACAGCTTGTTGCTCAGTTACCAGTCTGATTAAAATCAACCATGTTTCGAGGGAAACAAAATAAAATTTGTATCAGGGCTTTCCTCTCCACAACTGCAACAGTCTGAAAGCATTCAAGCCTGGCACTTGTTCAACACCAGTTTAGTGCAGACAAAACCTAGTCACAAGCGGACCAATCACAACGTCCCTTTCAAAAACAATCATGGTGGCAATCATGTAAGAAATCGATTTCACAGAAGTTATGTGCCCCTTGTTCTGATATCGAAAGCTTTTGACACCCTCCTTGTGATTGGCTGTATGAGCTTATGTCAGAACATGCGGGTATGGGAGTGCCTTCAGACTGTGAATGAGAGGAAAGCCGGCCTGGGTGTGGTTCGAACCCTAACAGAGATGATATTTTTACACTATTTTTCCTTGAAGAACAGTCGATTTTAATCAGACTGCTCAGTGACTATGAAAGTGGGCTCCAACTGTTGTTGTATTCAATATCTATTTACAAGCTATATCAACAGTCTCACATAGATGTCTACCAACAGAGATTAACTTACCATATTTCTCATAGTAGCATTCTTTCCCAATTAGCGCCCCTAACAGTGTTTTTAACTAAAAAAAAACATTAAGCACCCCCTCTCCTAGCTTACCCTACATGACAAACCTATGAAATTTTGGAAAAGGTTTGAAGACTTGATATCGGTCCTTCTCTTTAATCACAGTCATTGTATTTGTAATTTTTCGCTAAAAAACTATGTGTAGATCGATAATATACAAACATTTTTATCATCTGACTGAATGATTGAGACATTTTAATGAGCACCCCCTTTTTAAAATGTTTTAACAGCCCAGGACGCTTAATAGGTTGAATACTGTAAGTAAATACAATGATATTGACGTACATACCAACATTAGCAACAAACAGCTTATCGTTGAGAATGAGAGCCACGGTAGCTGTAGTGCCTCCCGCTATCTCCAGCTCTAGCTGTTGTAGTTTGTTGAAGATCTCAGGGTACTGGCTGTATGCATCATACTGACTGATTCCCTGTAGACATTATTACCAAATGTTTGGTGACAAGACTCTTTCAAGAACAAAACAACGATTTTCAATTATGTGGTCACAAGTTAACACTTTCAATATCACATAGAGAAACATGTCATCAACATAAAGTGCTCCTCCAAACCATCACATTAGATTGGAGTCCTAATGATAAATAGCCTGAGTTTCCTACTGGCTGTAAAGCTGAACATGAGCTACTTTTGATATTGACAAGTAATGCATGTTCAGCTTTACAGCCAGTAGGAAACTCGGGCTAAATGATAATCTCACTGGCTAGCATACTTTTAAATTAATTTACAAAGACAGGTGCCAGCTTAATTTCATCTTTCCTTTCAATACATTTTAAGATGAAATATTTATATATCGAGTCTATTTGTCTCTTCTTGTTAAATAGCATGTTTTCATCAATTGGGTTAGAAAGTTTTTATCATCATGAGTGATAATGTATGACTTCGGCCAAATGACATGAGGTTAACATAGTATTTTTCTAGAAAAGACAAATTTTCTATATATTGTATGATTTAATTGTATTTTCCCCAAAATTGATGCACATTAATGAGAAGAAAGCCAATACCCTGTGCAATAACATGAACATGCCTTACGTCAAAGCATTGTTTGACAATGATAGATCATTGAGTTATCAGTGACTAGTGACTGATAACTTGTTCCAATGTTGTTTTCACAAGTAACATAAAACACAGATTGTTTTTATTGATAGATCCCTGTATATCACCAGAATCATACAATATAATACATAATACTTGATGCAGGGAGAGAGTAACTTCATTTTAGTGCATTTACAAAATTATCATTACTTTTGCAAATGGAGAAATATCTATTGACTAAAGTAAAAACAATATCTCACGTCAGGCAGCTGTAGCTGGCAGTTGGTTCTCTGAGCTAGGACATCATCAATGGTTTCAAAGTATCCCTTCTCTACTGCATGAAACGCCTGAAATATAATTGAAACAGGCTGTCATGACCAATAATGAGTGTCTTTGCCTAAATTGTATGCTGTACATGTTTTATAACCTTTACACACCAATGGCAAAACATTACTTTACCTAAACATATAATTTTGATCAGTGTGTTACAACAAGAAAATTACAAATTATTAAAAACATAAGGATAACATCTATGTGTCATTTACTGAATTAGCTGCCTGACTGCTTGCCCAATACATTTGAACTTCAGAAATAGACTTAGACATACTAACTGTCTTACATTGCGGTACTTGTCAAACTTTTAAGAGGGTTGGTTGATTTTCATACCCAAAAGCCCTGCTCGCATGTAAAGATTTTTTTTTAAACATTGTATGCACAATCAAAGTTTCTAAACAAATTAAAACACAATTCTTTTGTTAAATGTACTCAGAACCATTTTTGAATATTCTTGAAACTGGAACTTAATAACTTTATAAAATATAATATTGACCTGGCGCAGGACTTCTAATATTGCACTATCAGAACTCTTATCATTAAGTTGGCCAAAGAGGAGCTCAGCAGGCATTCTCTGGGCTGCGAAGTTGGAGGCCTTGGTCCCATTGTGTCCATCAAACACTCCATACAGGTAGCAACCATCAAATGGTCTGAAAACAAACAATTTATTTAGGTCACTGAAATGAATAACACTTGTTCATATCTATATCATTAATAGGTGATTTCATTAACATCCTTTGTCAAATGGCTAAATTTGATGTCATTTATAATCAGTGATCAATCTACAAATGTGACCTGTAAAGTTCAGGGACTCACCAGCACACTGTCTTGCGAGTCATTTTCATATTTAAATGAGTCTTTCAATGTGTAAGCAATAGCACAATGAAAAAAAGACTTGCATCCTGCGACTCAAAGCTTACATAAAAATGAGTCCTTTCAAAATTTTGCATGTATTTGAAGCAGGGCTGTGGGGTAAATCTATCACTGTTTATACTGAATTGTATTTTTATTTTATAAGAACGTAATCACTTAACAAAATGCTGATAAATTAGAAAATGGCAAAGAACCTGAAATGAAAACTTTTATCCTCAAATTCATGTTCCTCTCTGCGGTTTCCGTCATCCCGATAGATTGTGTTTGTTGAGAATCCAACCCCAGAGAGGAAGCACACAGGCAAATCGTCGGTCCAGCTCAATGCATGACCCTGCAAAACAAAAAACATAATGCAAATGGAAACATCAACCTGCAACCTAGTAGTACATCACATTTTGTTGACACATGAATGAATAAGATAAAAAGTTTTTTTACTATAAAACGTAGACTTCTATCATTGGAATTCTAGAAGTTGATGTGATGAGTGACTGTGTCAAATGGTATAAATTAACAACTCTTATAATGTGAATGCAATATATTCACCTAAATTCTAACATAGCTGTCAAGCAAAAAATACATTGTCGAGAGATTGAAGAAAATACATACATAAGTTGTTAAACAATTTAAGAGATGTGTTCTTTTTTTTTTACCAAAAAATATGCTTCTGTTATGTTAAATTATGTCAATAGTAAAATGGTAGTTTGACATTTCGTCTTCATTGACTTGGGAGAAAACCTTCTCTAGCAAACATGGAACTGCTACAGATAAAACTTGAGGTGCACAGTCATCACACATATTTGACATTAATTAACAAATGAAAAGTTTAGATTATTTGAAATTATTTAAGTTATTTATCAACACCTGCTTAAGTTAAGTGAGTAAAGTCTTTCTTTACTCACAAATCAAACTTTGGAACACGATCTTATCAATGTTACAAGAATCCTCATATATTTAAAAACTTTACCCTTGATTTTGATGTCATGTTAGGCAGTCTCAACAAGTCTTTCGACTCTTGAAAGGTCGCCAGTGAATAAAATATGTGAAAGTTCATAGTACACACCTGCATCCCAATCCGAGGCGGGTGACCCACCGACCCGTTTGTGAGTCGATTGTCACTCATGACTTGGGTTATTCAAGATCGCTGATAAACATTCAGGTTTACAATCTGGGATTCCCCAGGAAATGAACCGGAACCGGAAATGGAGAACCGGATGCTCTACTGTTGTAAATACTAAAATACAAACCCTAAAGCGGAACAGCTGCAAGGGTTACATATTATTAAGGTAAAAAAATAAGAAGACGAAACGTTTTCTTTAATAACTATTATAACAACACTTACCAGTTGTTATTTCTAATGAGTATGTAACCGTTATATGAATTGTGTTTATTTATTTCATTGAGACAGATGTATCTAATTCGTCACAGGGATTCACTTTTATGTCAATTAAAAACTGGTTTCTTTTCAGACTGCGATTGCTCTCTTCGTGGGACGGCAACCAGTGTCATCAGCAGAGGAACATGCCCAGGTTGACTTACACAGCTCTGAACTCATTGACATACAAATAAAATCATAAATGCTCTGAATGCATACTAAGTGCTTGAAGAGAAATTGTTTAATTCTGAATATTTATTTACTAAACATCTCTCATGTTGATTGCGACACTGTAAAACTAATGTATGTACTTGTAACTATCAAATGCGTCCAAAAAGATAAGAATTAAATGATGACAAAAGCAAACTATGTAAACTTGACACTTTGCAATCTTTCCAAATTCAAAATGCTCAATCCTTTATAGTTTTTCAATGAAGTGTAATCTCATATATATCATATTAGATTATAATCATTGGAACAAAATAATAAATTTATATAATGATATACTTGCATATGAAACATTTATATCTTTATTTAGGAAACAGATTAATGCTACTCTACCGGTATTACTTTTCTTGTCTGTCGGTTTAACTTCTTTAAGTTATTGTTACTCAAATAAACATTTTCTTTGTAAATCAAATTCGGCTGCGAATTGAAAATTGTTGACCAGGATTTGGCTTAGTGAGATCATAGTACAATTGTTATTGATGTCATGGACCATCGTTTTGTGAATTGTGCCACACTTTAAAACTATATTTTATTGTGAAAAAACGGCACGCGGACGGTACCCTTGATCTTAAAGGAAACAATTATTTATTTGTTCGTCCTACTGAAATGTAACACAAATATCAATTAGTTTAAAGAATTAATAACATGTAATAATCATATGATTATAATTTGAACTTGCAGCAGCAAGTTTTCTAGATATATATTTCTTGAATATGAAATTAATGACATTTCAGTAAAAACATACTGTTAAGCACCATTAGATTAAAAATAACCTATTTTTCTTTATTTTTCATACTGCTGTAATAGTTTTTCTGTCCAAAGGTAACCTAGCCTTGTGTATTGATCTACACTACCTTTCTTCTGCCCACACTGAATTATGTCAGGTCTGCTCTATGATTGCTGGACAAGCACATTGAGTTAGAGAGCTTCCAGAGGATGGGGGCGAGATAGCGCAGTGGTTAGCGCGTTCGGCTTCGGATCAGGAGGTCCCTGGTTCAAATCCCACCAGGGGCGAGGCAACTTTGTCTGCAGAAGAGAACTGTTCTACACGCAGTTTAGGTTTGGGTGCAATGCTACACTGAATTTCAGCGCAGTACCACCCATGGTTCGCTTGTTCCAGCCGATGCTCGCAGGTTTAACCGCAATACATAGCCACAATAGTCTTGCAGGCTTCCCCCTGCAATAATACTAGCAGCCGCGATATAAGTGAAATACTCTTGAAAGCGGCGATAAACCCCATATCACCTCACCTCACCTCACCTCACCTCCAGAGGATGGTTTAGAGTTTGGAAATTATAAAAGTTATGAAAAAAAGTATTGAGTTTTTTAATTACAGCTAATAATGTGTTTGTGTTGCCTTTGTTAATTCATATTTGTCCCATTAACCAGTTATAATGAAAGAAAAAACAATTAGTGACTTGTTGTTAGGACCTATGTGAATGGATAATGTGAAATTGTTTGTTTGTTAAGGTTTAATAATGCACTGTTTGCAGGTATGCAGAGAATAAGAAGCTTTTCCAAGAATGACTTTGCGAGGGCAAGTGTTGTTGCTGTATCGTAGGATTCTAAGAGTTGCTCGGACCTGGGAGTCGCTGTCACAGAAAGAGGCTGACACTCAGAATGAACGGAACTACATCAAAACAGAGGCCAGAACACTGTTCAGGAAAAACATGAAGGTATGTAGAGTGGTTACCACGCCTTCACAATCATGTTAGATGTATAACTATGTTAATTCTCTTCCCTTCCCAAAAAGGATGAAGGGGCAAATTGAATTAAATTTGGCAAATCTCTTATCAAATATAAAGTTGATTCTTTCTTTACCATTTAAGATGTATAAGACCCTATGTAACCTTCCTTTTAAGATGAAGCAAGCCTTCATAATATTTTGATTATCAACAACTACACCAAAGACTTATGAAGTGAAAAATTATGCAAATATTGACAATGTTTTTTGTATGTATACCACTGCCTACATATGGTTTTAAAAATAGATTTTGATTTAGAAGATAAATAGTTGCGTTTGTAAAATTTCTGTTATTCATTGTTATTCAAAATTTGCAAATTTAGTTTAAAACCGACAGCGCTAGCTCTAAATTTACGCTCAAATTTACCGTGGATGTACCTTTTCTGGAGTTACAAGTGATAATGGTGTCTATTTTCCAGGTGAGAGATGAGGGAGAGATACAAGAGTACCTACGAGAGGGAGACACTCGTCTGGAGCTCGGTATTTATCAAATGATGTTTTATTATTCAGAAAATAACTAATGAGTGACTGGAAATGACAGATTATCTTCCTTGCATTTTTATAAGTTTCTCTATTCTCTATTGACCTTTTTGACTCATGTCCTGTGGGCTTATGGCATGGCATGGTGTCAAGAGTCCGTAAACTTTATGCATTTTCGACTTCTTCTCCAACCTGTCCTTTTCCACAGCGAGCAGGTTATTATATTTTCCATTTGTTACAAGAACGTAAAAACTTTTGTATGAAGCATTTCACATCCAACCACAATTTGAAGTTTTGCATTCATTTGAAGAGATGAAGTCTTCCTACTGTAATACTGCAAATCAGGGTCAAACTGAAATTCTTGTGACCTAGCCATTAGCACTGATGTCATAGACACAAACAGCTTTACAATCATTCAAATAGAACAAACATATCACATTCTATTTGACAGAAAGCTACACATGAAGACATCGTTATTATAATTTCTGTACTTTTGATCAATCTCGCTGACTTGAAAATTCTTTTTCATTGACAAATGTGAGAAATAACAAATGGTCATGCCATGGAATAAAATTACCTTGTTTAAATGAAGAATACAAAATATAGCTAAACAAATTTCAGTCGAAATTGTTTGGAAGATGAATGAAATAGTACAGGCACAACTCCATCAAATAACAGCAACCAGGCAACGAAGTAGCCAAGAAAAGGTATAACTCCAATGTGACTTACCCAGTGCCTGTCTTCCTATCTGGGTTGAATCATATTTTATTTTATTGATAATATTGTAAATTGCATTGATATAAGAATCTTAATACTCATTGAGAAAAACAGTATATTTATATCTTTTTAAACATGAGATGGTACCTTTAGCATCATGTTTTTCATTTAACAATTGTGCAATTGTACGTTTTTCTGTTGCCAGCTCTACATTATGGAATACCCTACCCCAGACAGGTTAGTTGCTTGTTTAGTCTTTCAATCTTGGGTATGGTCAAGCAATATCTTCCTGAGAAACACTTTCCAGAAATATTAAGGATGGATATGGTTCCTCATTTTTGTATTGTAATATATCATAAATTGAAGAGTGTATTGCGATACGAATTGCAATATATTGGTACATTTTTAATTAAAGACTTTGTATGTAGATACTTCTACCTCTTTGATATTCAATGTGAAGAAATGGTAGATACTAGTAATGATGTAATACAAATGTATGGTCTGCCTATGTCACCATTCACTAATTGTCATTGCTGTTTCGGAGGTTTCCCTCTACTGAATGAACAAGACTTTATATGGAACTTGTTCAGATTCTCTGTCTACATCTTTTATTTTTGTGTGTTCTGGTTGGATTTCCAGGTGAATATTCCTCAGCACACGTTACCGCCCACCGGGAGACGGTTCAAGGCTCAGAAACGCTCCCTGGATCAGGCACAGCCCATCTACCTCAAGTCCTACAAGGATGAGTCGGATAAGAAGTAGACCTGCGAGCATCATCATGTGTGAATGACATCTTTTGTGTTACAAGGGAGTTATGGATTCGGACTAGAGGAGTCTTCTGAGGAATGACCATGCCAGAACCATATAGTGTGTGCAGTAGACCTTTTGTCATCATAAAAGGAACTTGTTATGACTCTATACACAAGGAGTCTGCCGAGCACATGCTCTCTCCACAAAGTTAGCTGAAATGATAAAATGGTCATCTAACCTCTGTTTTGATAAAACATTCTGCAGACGAGAAAGGAAGAAGCCTGATTGAAGGCAATAAGTTAAAACTTGGCCGAGCACTGGCGTTGCCAGAATTTTAACATGATATTTTATGTGTGCATGATACTTGGTTTTGTTGTTTAATGAAGTTGTGGATGGAGACTAGATAATAAAGCAGTCTGTTAAGGAACGACCATGCCAGAAGCTTCATATAGTGTGTGTTACCTTGTCTAAAGGAGGTTTTAGAATAGTATAAGATCCAAATTATGTATAGCAAGGGGGATGCAAGGAAAATCAAACGAGAAAATTTTTGTCCCCCTTGTTACCTGTTCTTACAAGTATGTTTTGAAAGAGGAAAAGATAAACATTAAATCTAGCACCAGGATGCTAAAGATTATTTGTACCAGAAACATTGTAAGTGTGCATGTAGGTAAGGATTAGATACAAATCTAGTCTACCAAGAAGGCTGAGGATTAACTACCAGAAGCTTAATATATTATTTGTGAAAGTGAACTTTTTATTGGTTTGAAGATGTGGATAATAAAGATACAAAGAGTACCAGGAGTCTATAATAGATATTAATGGAGTCTGCTGTTGTTTTTATTATCCCAGCGGTATGTAATACCGTGGGATATAGTCATCGCCCTGTCCGTCTGTATGTCCGTCCGTCCGTCCGTCCGTCCGTCCGTAATCATTTCGTTTCCGGAGCAGAACTAAAAAACCGGTCCACATATCTTTCTGAAACTTTACATGTGTATTGCCCACCTACTGAAGTGGTGCCTTTTGATATTTTCACATTTCTGAAAATTTTATTTTTTATTATTTCCATGGAAACGGCTCTTATATGGACTCTGTTCATGAAAGGTTTCGTTTCCGGAGCAGAACTCAAAAACCGGTCCACATATCTTTCTGAAACTTTACATGTGTATTGCCCACCTACTGAAGTGGTGCCTTTTGATATTTTCACATTTCTGAAAATTTTATTTTTTATTATTTCCATGGAAACGGCTCTTATATGGACTCTGTTCATGAAAGGTTTCGTTTCATATATATAAGCTTATACTATTATGAACCTTGCTTGAAAAATTTACAATTATCTTTCAAAGGTTTACATCTTACGATCATGTGGAACCGGTGGGATATGTCATCTTTTGATGACTCTTGTTATAATAAAGTCATTAACATCTAATTGTAAAACACTCTTATTAGGCATTACACAATCAACTAGCCTCACATCAAAATAATGAAAAGAATGAGTGTTTTATGGAGAAAATTTTCTTCTACCTGCAGGTTGGCCAATTTGGTCCAAAAAATGCTCATGTTGTAGTGAGATGGGTGTATTGTTGTTAATGTTATGTAACATTATTATGTCCCCCGCGAAGCTTTGCGGGAGACATAATGTTTTCAGTCCCGTCCGTAATTCCGTGGTTCCGTGGTTCCGTAATTCCGTAACACTTTCGTTTCCGGACCATATCTCCAAAACCGTTCAATATTTTTTCACGATACTTGGTATGTGGTTAGATCTAGTACTGGAGTGGTGCCTTTTGCTATTTTGGTTATTCTAAATGTTTTATTTTTTCTGGTTTCCATGGAAACATTTTGAACTTAGTGCATATTGGGGGATGCTTTCGTTTCCGGTCCATATCTCCAAAACCATTCAATATTTTGTTACGAAACTTGGTATGTGGTTAGATCTAGTGATGGAATGGTGCCTTTTGCTATTTAGGTCATTCTGAATTATGTAATTTTCCTGGTTTCCATGGAAACAGTTAGTACTTAGTGCATATTTGGGTAGGGACCATTTCCGGGCCATATCGCAAAAACTATTTAATATGATTTTACGAAACTTGGTATGTGGTTAGACCTAGTGGTGGAGTGGTGCCTTTTTCTATTTTAGTTATTCTGAATTATTTTTCTGGTTTCTATAGAAACAAGTTGAACTAGGTGTATATGGGGGGTAGGGTCTATTTCCGTACTTGAGCTTAAAAACTATTCAAAATATTTTTACTATACTTGATATGTGGCTAGAACTACTGGGGGAGTGGTGCCTTTTGCTACTTTGGTTATTCTGAATTGTTATTTTGCTGGTTTCCATGGAAACAATTTGAAATTTGTACATAATGGGGGTAGGGTCACTTTCAGATTAAAAGGGGGGGGGGGGGGGGTGGGGTCGGCAATCCGCACTGCATATGGCCCTAAAATATATACAATTTACATTTTTGAATCTATGCTGCCTACCTTTGGCTATGCCCACATACAGGAAGAAGCTTGCACTTTCAATAAATTACACACTACAACAAGATTGCTTACGTTTGGGGAGCTTGTTAGGGATTTCAAATATGATATATATCATATTCTCCATGAGCATGCAGTCTTATAATATGAAAAAAGTGGATACAAAAGTTTGACTTTATCAAACTTACGAAAAACTCTTGCCAGCAACACTGCTTTAGAGTGTCTTGAGTTATTTTACGAATGCTTCGAATATTATGACCAAGTATTCGAATTTGACATTGTCTGCATTCCCCTCTGGTGAACATGCAAAATACTAGTAATGTATTGTAACAACAGTTGACCATTCTATGGTAAAAAATGTCTATGAAGTCTAAATCTTACACAATTAATGTAAGTAACATACTTTGAATCGTTAGTTTTGTTTGTATGGCATAACCCACATTCAATTAAGTGAAGAGTTAAAAAGA
This sequence comes from Steromphala cineraria, assembly GCA_916613615.1. Taxonomy (NCBI): domain Eukaryota; kingdom Metazoa; phylum Mollusca; class Gastropoda; order Trochida; family Trochidae; genus Steromphala; species Steromphala cineraria. The sequence continues at coordinate 25,904,043 of OU744721.1, forward strand.
CTCTGTGATAGGAAAGTACATGTTTCGAATTTGAGGATTACCCATAAGTCATTTTATGCCAGGGATTATCAAACCTAGAGTACAAAAGTTTTATGTCTAAACGGTATCTGATATCGAGTGTTTTATCTAACTTATATACCACAAGGAAGTTAATTCAAGGCACTAGCGATTGGTTAAACAAAACTGTTTCACAAATGTGACAGTCACTTAGATGATATCGACATCTTTATAACGGTGGGTGAATGGACATGTCAGGTGACTGATACTGACATCTAAGGAGAAGCACATCCAGATGAGATTGAGTGCTAAAAAAACCAAGGACAACTCAAGTGATTGAACCCTAAGGATCCCAAAATTGAAGTCAAGAAAAATTTTTACACGTGAAATATTCAGGAATATTACTTTGTCTAGTACAGACACTGTTTTCTGGACCTTTCCCCTAAAGTCACTTTAGATTTCACAGTTGAAGCTGGAATCAAACTCAACATCAACACCAGCAAGGAACATGGTTATCAATACTCGAAGGGTAGGGTATCCTTACCAATGGATCCATTAAAAGAGGTTTATTTGCAGAAGGTCTTCTGGAGTGGTTAAACATTTTAAGATTTAATGAAGATTGGGAACATAAATTTTAGGATTTGAGATTCTATGACCGGTGAAAAGACCCACAGGGACAGTCCTATCGGGGATTTTTTTATGGAAACAAAATTAAAGGGGACGCAGTGATGCATTCTATTCTTGTCAAATTGTTAAATCTAGAACAACTAAAATATTACCCTCACTAACATATAGAAAACAAGTGTGAAATAATCATTAATAATCATATGTAAGTTAAAACGGGGAAGGACTCTTGAATTTTGTTTCCACAAAAATACCCCGATAGGACTAGTACTGTCCCTTTCCATCTTCTGCTCCTGAAGCAAAGGTCGATAAAAGTGAAACCTTATGAACAGACTATTTAGCTTATGGTGTAATATGGGTTCCATGATAATGTCAATCAACTTCCTACGCAAACCCTAAAACGCTGCCGACCCTTTTCTGTGCTGATATCAGGCACCTACAGGCGATTGTTAGCAACCTTCAGTTACTTACTGATTGGACTATTGCTTTCTTTCATAGTAAGCTAGAGAGCAAGGACAGAAAACTCAAGGGTATGCAACAAGGCATAAAACTGACAGTTCGGAAACTGGCGTCTTAGGCTTTGCGTAGGAAGATGAAGGTCAATGGCCCATGGCCTAAAATTGTTTTAAATCTTTATCATTGAAACAAGTGGCCTAAAAAGACAAAGAGGTCCGAAATTCGAACTTTATCTGTGTTCACGTTTTCGTGTTTTTAGTATCAAATTAACACACAAATTGTTTTTATACGCTATTTCCCTTTGCCAACAAACTTGAAAATGCATTAATGCGGTATAATTCTATATTCGCTATAATCACTTTTTAGCTCATCAGGACTGAAAGTCCAGATGGGCTTATGGCATGGCCCGTCGTCCGGCGTCCGTCCGTCCGTCGTCCGTCCGTAAACTTTTGACACTTTCGACTTCTCCTCATGAACCATACACATTAGAGAGCTGAAATTTTGTGTAAAAGTACCTTAGCATATGGAGATTCTAATTTGTAACTTTGGTGACCCTGTGACCCCAAATAGGGTCACAGGGGTCACAACTTTAAAAACCTATTTTCATCTTCTTCTCCAGTTCCAGAAGGACTAGAGAGTTAAAAATGATGTGTGCAGACTCCTTGGCCAATGGGGATTCTAATTTGTAACTTTGGTGACCCGGTGATCCCAAATAGGGTCACAGGGGTCACAACCTTAAATACCTATTTTCATCTTCTTCTCCAGTTCCAAAAGGAGTAGAGAGTTAAAAATGATATGTGCAGATTCCTTGGACAATGGAGATTCTAATTTGTAACTTTGGTGACCCTGTGACCCCAAATAGGGTCACAGGGGTCACAACCTTAAAAACCTATTTTCATCTTCTTCTCCAGTTCTAAAAGGACTAGAGAGTTAAAAACGATATGTGCAGACTCCTTGGCCAATGGGGATTCTAATTTGTAGATTTCGTGACCCCATGACCCCAAATAGGGTCACAGGGGTCACAACCTTAAAAACCTATTTTCATCTTCTTCTCCAGTTCTAAAAGGACTAGAGAGTTGAAAGTGATATGTGAAGACTCCTTGGACAATGGGGATTCTAATATGTAACTTTTGTGAATCTGTGACCCCGAATAGGGTCACAGGGGTCACAACCTTAAAAACCTATTTTCATCTTTTTCTCCAGTTCTAAAAGGACTAGAGAGTTGAAAGTGATCTGTGCAGACTCCTTGGACAATGGGTATTCTAATATGTAACTTTGGTGAACCTGTGACCCCAAATAGGGTCACAGGGGTCACAACCTTAAAAACCTATTTTCATCTTCTTCTCCAGTACTAAAAGGACTATAGAGTTGAAAATGATATGTGTAGACTCCTTGGCCAATCGGGATTCTTAATTGTAGATTTCGTGACCCCATGACCCCAAATAGGGTCACATTTAGCTGGGTTCACAACCTTACAAACTTATTTTCATCATCATCTTTAGCTCCTAAAGGTCTATTGAGCTGAAAGACTGCATGTAGACTCCTTGGCCAATTGGGATTCTAAACTGTAGGTTTTGTGACCATGACCCTAAGACCCCAAATAGGGTCACAGGGGTCACAATCTTAAAAACCTATTTTTCTCCATTAGATGACAGTCTATGGCAAATTTATTTCTCCTTGGATATTTTAGTGTGGACTTCTTTCACTGTCTGATATTGGCGATCTAGAAATTGTTGAATAATAATACATTTGTTTTGTAATTTTTTTATAGGTTTTCTTGCAATAGGTAACATCAGTTTCATTTTTAGCTCATCTTGCCTGTATAAAGCAAACTTGATATGATGCCTGATGAGCTACAGAGCCAATGGCTCTATTTTTAAAGTGGCAATAGCAAGTTATGGCGATTTCTTTCAGATCTAGAGGGTCAAAAATCTCATTACACAACCCTATTTTTGTAGTTGAAAAATATATTATTAAAAAAGAAATGTTGCTAAAAATTTTATGTGAACACTTTTAAATTTGAGGTCGAGTAATGAATTGGAAAATCTTAGCAAAACATGCATGCTACGTTTATTTTAGAACTGCTTTTTTAATTAAAAAAACAACGTCTTGCGATTTTTTTTGATTTTTGTGTGTGAGATCTCTTTATCTTCTAAAGAAAACATTGTACTGTCCCTTGAAGTACTGATTAAAAAACATTTATTCTTGTATATGTATAGGTTATGTATAGGTCTTATATTATACTTTACCTTCAGTTCACCAATAGACACATAACTATATTGATTATAAGATTTCCATTCTAGCCCAGTTTTTGATATAATGTTGTTGGTTCTAAAGTTCATTTTTAAACCATATGGGATATGCTAAAATATCATTAACATAATCATCTTCTTTGGTATTATAGAACAATATGATTTCCGCGACATTAATACATCTTTCCAAAAGGGTTATCAATTTGAGCAATATCCTGAAAACAAGAGCCATATTTCGGACATCATCTAGTGGAAAATTGCAACGATTGAATGGATTTAAAAAAATACCGTTTTAGTGTTGGTTATTTAAATTCTTTTAAAGGTTCTTATATCAATCATGCGTAAGCCCCATTCTATAAACTCTTTTTTGAATATGCTCCGTTTTCTTATGTAAATTTTATCATTCCAAAATCTCCTCAAGATTGGTAATGTCTCTTCCAATACATTTACATCAAAGTATTCACAATGTCAGATGCTAACCGTTATGAAGCGCATCTTCAAAGGATATGTAACTGATCATATTTATTGATATAAACATGCCTTGAAGATATTTCACATTTAACAGTTTCTATCTGACCTGAATATGTATATGTAGGATTTAATGTCGGTAATTCTTGGCAAAGGGAGGTAACTGCTTTGTAATATAATTTTATGTGATCATTTTGCTTTAATGACTTACTGTTCCTATATTCATCCAAAGGCTCCAAACAAATTTATGAGATAAGTAAACCAAGCTCAGGTTCGATAAATTTTGTCAGTCCGGTTCAAGGCGGCCGATGACAATTTAGATGTTTTTGGGGAAATGGATAGGATACGATATAGATTGATTTTCTTGTTGAATGTAAATTGGCTTCTGAAAGCTTTCATATCATCAACACGGTTTCTTAAATAAATCGAGATAGTCAATCCACTACTATTTCACGTTTTTTAAAGGTTTTTGATTTATCTTCGGCAATAATTTTCAGTTTGTACCAATGTATTAATAATTTTTTTCATTTTGGCTCAATTAAATGTCATCGGCATGCAAGATATTGATACATTGAGTCACATCAATGATAACAAATATGAAGGTTATACGGCGTGTTCTCTATTTGCCTACAATCTAAAACCAACATGATATGGTCTTTGGTCTACACATATGATCTCTTTTATACGTTTGAAAATTACCAAGACATCTGTTTACAATTCTAGATTTGAATATAGCCATTAACCACCTAAAAGTTCATCGGTTTAAAAAAAGATTAAAGTTTTATTCAAATTTGTGAAAATTGTCATATATCTCATTACAATTGACTGAGGCATTTATCATATTAGTCTGAACGCAACATCATCATTACCTAAGAACGCGAACGCTCATGTTTATTTTCCTTACCACTGCAAATTTTCCATTTCAGTAAACAACAACTTTTTCAAATCTTCGCTTGAGTTCATAATATAAATGCCTTAAATGGTCACTTGGAGGCGTATAAATGGTTAGTTTTGCAGAAAACCGGTCATTTAATGAGCGCAGCTCATTTGTCCAGCTTAAGTGATTATGACAGTTCTCTGAAGCCTATGGCGACGATGACAATGTACTGTTTTCGCCCATTGCACTTCGTCAATGGATATTTGGTATTACAGTATCGGTTACAGGTTGATATCTTAATGAAGCAGCCTGTAGATGGAAATAATTGGAATAATTATTGCCTTAGATAAGGGTAAGGGATACCGATAATTAACTCGTTTACTTGCCTGTTAAGTGCACTAGCTTTTCTTTGAGCGAAACAACGATTAAATGCGTTCAGAAGCTGACTCATTCACTATTGTTATATATCCTGAACATGCTTGTGATGCATGGACACGCAGATGCAAAACACCAGATATGCATTACGAAGGTGTCATATGTAATGTGCACAAAATATGATAATGAATTAATTATTTTCTAAAACATTACGTCATAGACGTTTAGGCACTTTAAAATGATTACTCTTTGGGTTACGCTTGAACAATTCAATGTCTACGATGTTCTGAATGCTGGGTGGCAGGTTCCATATAATTATATAATTAATTCATATATGTCAGCATAAACGTTTGATGGGGGCGTCCAATTTTGCAATAATGTTACTTTGCCGGAAAAGGTTTTCACCAAACAGTAATTTAATTCTGCTTCTGGTCTCTCAACCATACGCTGTACAAGATATAATAGAGATGAGGAGGTCCGGACTGTTGTAACCTGTGGCTGATCATGACGACAGGTAAACACATTGCATAACATCACAAGTGATATGCTCACGTTCATGCTACATGGGTTTGTGGAATGTTACTGCGAAGAAGCCATTGTCAAGGTCTGATTTGGTATCAGTGTTATTGTACAGCAATAGAAGAGAGTTGAACACATTCTCATTAAACTTTTCCTGTGTTGGCACTTCTTTCATGTCTGCAATGAGTAACAAGTGATATCAGGAAAACCTCATTATCTGAGAATAATTCAACTTTGATGCGGATGGAAAAAAACGATCTCAAACGAACAAATGCATACCATTTAGTATTTTTCTTTATGAGAACGCATTCATCATGTTTTGCTATTATAAAATTCAATCACACTTTGATCATAGATATAAACTTATGAGGAAACTGGGTATGACCTTCTTGTCAACTTGACGTACCCGTGGGACGACAACGTCAATCTACAAATCATTTTCAAGGTGTTAAATACTTATTCAATCAAAGAAAATATTTTATTTGAGTGTCTAGCGACTGGTACCAATACATAAACACACAGAGAAATTTTTATCGTGATGAAAACAAGACATTATACGATGACGTATACCCGACCAACCACCCCTTTCCTACCCCTCCCCCAGCGTTAGGCGGACCTTGAGGCGACGATGGTCTATCTCGTGGCGCCATCCCCCTACCTGGCAGATGTAGTCACCTATAACCTGATCACAAGCCTGACGTGCCTCGCTCCACATGGATTCACACCTTGATTCGCCATAGGAGGCCGACGGTTGAGACAATCTGTAAAAAGGGAGAGACGATTACCATTTGTATCATGCTTTCGCATAATCATGATTTGTGAGGCTTAAATGGTCATGATTTTATGCTTTACATCCGGGACGTAAGTAAAAGGATACTTTGATGTGGTACAGTTGGGAGGGCATACATGTTCGTTTCATTGAGATTCAAGCTGCACCCTTCAACCTTCAGTCAGTGCGACATCTCTTCTGTAGATTCCTGGGGAGCAAAAATGTACGTATTATATACTTGAGAAAGTTTGATTTGACTTCCGCGTTTCACATGAGGTTTAAGCGGAGCTAAGTTCTTCATAGTCGATGTCTTATGGCGTTATTCGGTTGATATATGCATAAAACATAATCTCAATCATAGGATTGGTTTTTATGTCACATTTGCATAGTGTTTTTCCTTAAGACATTTAAAAATATTATTACCTTGTTATGTTCCTTAAAAGCAGCCTTTTAATCAGACAGATTGCAGGATGACGACCAAAGCCTCCGACATGAGGATATAATTCATGATGCTGGACTTTGCCAGTGAACATTTTAAATTAGTATAGATAGAGATATAAGGTACACACATACCTCTCAAAAAATTAGATTCGCAATGATCTTTCCAAAGTATCTGGGTTCCAAGTTTTTATTTAAATTACTGGTGATGACGTTTGTGATATGTGGTCATCACGGCGATGACGTCATCAAGGTCGGATACATTGCAACGTTGGAAGGAACAGCCCCTGACAAAGCTGAGGGTTTAAGAATATCTGGAGCCATGACCCACGCTGTGAACACAGTGAACGACAACCCTGACATTCTTCCAAACCACACTCTGACGTACGAGTTTAGTGACAACAAGGACAACGCTTTTCTCAGCGTTAAAACGTTAACAGAACAATGGCGGGACGGAGCTATAGCATTCTTTGGACCAGAGGATTTCTGTGAAACAGAAGCTAAGGTCGCAGCATCTTGGAATCTACCAGTGATCAATTATGTAAGTATATTTAGAACAAATTAGAAAAGGCTTTAACACAAAGGACATATTTTAAGAAACTAAATAGGAAATGAGTCAATATCCGTATACACACAAGTTTACGTTACCTTAACAGTTGGTTAGCAAAAAAAGGAAGAAGACAACCAAAAAATCGGCAATATCTTTAAACCATAAACCAAAAATCGGCAATATCTTTAAACCATAAAACCTGGAGTTGCAAATCATTTTACACAATTTTGCATACACCTCAAATTTCGTGTAATATACTTAAAATGACACACTTCTCCCCTGTTTACTGAATGTACAGGTGTCGATGTATTAATCACGACCCACTGGCTGCCTCGGGTCTCTTATATCGTTAAAAGAAAGTAGGTTAGTAATGGACTCTCAAGATATAAATGTATTCATGTTTCCCGATTGTGTAGGCTGATCAAAAAGATAAACTAGTTCTTGCTATGAATGCCCTAATATATGTATTTTACAAATAGATTTCATTATGATGTGTTGAGGATATTAACATTTATTTTCGTTTGAAAATCGTGTGCTTGAATTCCCCTAACATATGTACATGTATATTACAATCGAAAGAGGCATCATTATGGGGTTCTGAGGATATATTCACATCGACTTATCAAAACATCGTAAGAAAATCGTTCGTTTGGTCTAGCTCTTAATTAACAATTACTTAACTGAATCTACTTTTTATTTTTACACTTCGAAAATAAATTTGAAAAAAAAAGGTTTACACTCAGCGTTTTTTTATTGTGATCTCTTGAATCAATGGCCAGTTCAAATGAATTGAATAAAATGTGATATGATGTTAAAGTTGAAGTTATATTAAATTGTTGATCGGTATTACATACGAAGGTGTATATGAAGTAAAAGGTTGAAACTGTTTCAGCTCACATTTTTGAATAACACCTAAATGATTCTTAGTTTCGAATATAACCTGGAATCAAGGTTTCTCATAACGTGGACATTTGAAAGATCAAACACTGACATACTTAATGTTTATTTTAACATTTGTGTCTTAACTTCCCACTAAATCCGCCGCTAAAGGATGGTTACATTCTCGTGTTCTTTACAAATTAGAAAACTTTACAGGCATTCAACAGGACCACAATATCTTTAAATTCAGTCAATGTAAATGTGCTAGTCTGTCCAACAACCCCTGAAACGAAATATTTTTATAATAAATATGATTTTATATTTCAAATATTTCCCTTATAATTGTAAGTTATTGCTAAATGTATTATATTGACAGTGTCAGAGGACAAAGTGTGAGGATTCACATAAAATCCATTGGCGGCCAATTTTTGTGAACACTTTGTATTCATTTTGTGTACGAATAAGCAATCGCATGGCTGAACTTTACGTTATATATTTGAATTATCACTGCTCCATTTAGTTTATATACATTGTCTTTCAATTGGAATCATTTATTTTCATATTCCTGACATCACCTTATATTTCCCCTAAAACGTGCTACTGCCCCTTTAAGATGTATTTTCATTTCAGATAGATTTAGTATATAACTGTGCTAGGGTAAGATCGTACATCTAAATGACATTTGTATGAACATTTGTAAGGAGATGCAAATGTGAACTGTTTTGCATCGAGTATACATAAAGGATGTAAACTGGCGACAAGTTGCTTATAAGAATGAATATATACATCAGTACATAGTATACATGGCGCGATGACATTTATTCATCACAACACATGCTGATGTTGGTATACATTTGTGTTCCTTTGATGTTAAATTTAGATGCACTTTATAAATGGAAATTGTCTTAACGTTTTAACTGTATAATATTTCTTATCATACATATTCATAAACCATTATTAGATACGCTGTTTATTCTAAGAATATAAATGAATTACGTATGTTTGTTTAGAAGGTGTGTTCAATATTATAATATAAAAAACGAGAGAGGTCTGAAAATTTTCATGAAAAATGACAAAATTGATTGAACGTCTTGGATAACTGTTTATGTTTTGTCAAGTATGCCGGATGAATATCTACAGGGAATATTAGAAAATAAGTGAAAATCGACTCTTTTATAATGTTTATTATATTATTTGTAATTTGTTTCAATAGAGGTGCAGATGCCTGTATGCCTGATGCCTCACAATAGACTTGACTTAAATAACGGAAAAATCGTAAAATAATTTTGTAGTCGGGAAATATGTTTTTCAAAATTACCATAAATGATCTACAAGAAATTTGGAATCTGATAAAATCAATTCACATGATATGTTTCGAAATTCATAACTAAACGATAATTTTCAAATGTTTTACTCTTCAATGTGAATCTTAGTTTATTTCAATGATCAAAATATTGTCAAAAGACTCATCTACTAAATGCATATAACACAGGTGCAAATTGTTGCATACACTGAGATTTGAAACAACCCAGTGCCAAAAATCATATCGATGTCATTTGCACAATCCCACAATGTGAACAAACTTGACGACGTAATGGTATCTTATAATACATTAACCTGAAATTTAAAGGTAATGTTGGCCAATTATTCTATTTATGTATATTCAGTCAATATTCGTCTCATAAATTCTCTATATAACTCTTAACGACATTCAAAATGTTCAGGATTGACAGGCTCAAGTTTAGATATGGGAGAATGTCGTTTCTTTATATATGCATTCCTATTTACACATTCGCCCTAGGCCTGTTTGACCTTGTTGTTCTGTGGTATTGAACGTAATGTTAGGTGAATATCTTCACACTCATAGCAGCACCGTGGTTTGATAAAGAATGTCGTCCTCATGCGCTGGGTTATGGGATGCAAATAAATTATTACTCTTGTTTTATTTTCTGCAGCTAAGTATAGCTATTATTCCATTTGTAAGAGATACTGCGTAAGATTTAAAAACATGCCTAACATGACAAGGGTGATTATCATATAACTGCATTGTAGTATTTGATATTGTTCGTTTTTGGTTTATTTCAAATATTTTATAAAGTTTTAAGAAAGATATGTACTTTAATGTAGAAATGTTTTAATGTCATGTATACGTGATTTGCTAATTAAAGGAATATTCTACTGATATCATTGACTCATCATTCACGCTATATGTCTATGTGTAAGACATCACATATTTCGACAAAGAAATTTCAAGTCATGTTTTACTTCAATAGAATGATTAAACAAAAGTTCATATTTATTGTTCAAGAAGTCAAATGTCACGTACAAAACGTTTCATGGGAATAGCAGTAGTTTACTGCCTCTCAATGTTCGAACTACTGAGGCATGGCGATGAAACCAAGATACAGATTTCCCGCGGTAACAGAGGATATAAGTGTCGCTTACAGGCACGTATTGTACCAGTTCGCACAAAGCTATACCTACAGATGGCCCATATACATGTAGATGTAAATTGAGATTAAAGTAACCGTAGCTTGGAGTTCATTTCAAGAGTATATTAGCTCACGTTGTTTAATATTATGATAACTGAAAGCTATCGTGACAAAGTATTAAGAGGAGGCCATTTCAATGATCGTTATTGCGTATATTATAGTCTTCGTCAATGATACTAGATAGAACTGGTAAGTTAGATAACAGTAACAGTAGATACTACTTAATGATAACAGATCTGTCCATTGTATGCTATAATGGACGAAGTAAGTGTTTCAGCATTATGAGAAGATATAGTTGTCGTCCGATGCTGCGTTAAAGTAACGAGGGAAAGTTAACCGACTCTCATAAAATGGGATTGGAAAGTCGTTTGTCCTCTCCAGCCACGCATGTGTCTTATCGTTTTCTCGTAAAATTCAAATATACTTTTATTATTCTCACAAACGTAAACAATTCGTGTCTCGTCACTGGGATTGGCATAGAAAGATTGTTTCACAATACAATAGGTGTTAATATGATATTCATTGTTTCTATTGTGTTCAAAAGAGGTTATGATCCCGTTATCAAAACTTAAAATATATTTCATATTTAACTTAACATCTTGATAATGTTCCATTTTAATACAGTTCGTTGTGACACTGTAACTGTCATTTTCTAGTACTATGTTAAACTAATTATATATATTATATCCTAATTATAACTACATTTATAATTTTACAACAAAATCGATACCCAAGTATTTAAAATTCAAGATGTTTTGGTGATACAGAGGCAATTTTACACGAAGTATACCGATACAAATAACATATCTGATGAATCTCCTGAGTGTTGCTCGTTAATAGGATCGAGGGATATTAGTCACCTGTGCATCACTTAAATTGAGAAAAAAGGTATTAGTCTTAGTGAAAACCTTTAAAATTATACAAAATGGAAAAACATCCACATCTTTCTAATCTACTTAAACTCATAATGAACCTTTTGTATCAAATTATAAATAATTCCCAGTAATGGCGGAAACAAAAACCTATTCGAACCAAAATTGACCTTTATGTTTATCAATCATCAAATGACCAAACATTATAATTCGTATATTTTCGTACACAAGTATTGTGTATATATTAAATCTAAATAAATTTGGAACGTCAATTCCTTTTTTGTTAATACTATCGAACCAGTTGATCTACATTTATCAAATTGACATACAGTGAAATCTTTAAAACAATAACAACTTTTATCATCCTAAAACCTGTTCTGCAGATAATGTTAACGACACACCGATTTTTAAAACCATGTATGCAAACTTGAAATTAATTGGCGAAGAGGCAGTCGATCATTTAACTTTTTTAACACGTAACTTTTTTACATGAATGTTCTGCTGCTTCTACTTCTACTCCTACAACAACATCTACTACTACTACTACTACTACTATTACTACTATTACTGCTACTACTACTTCTTCTTCTACTACTACTATCACTTCGCCTACAACTACGACGACTACTACTCCTACGACTACGACTACGACCACGATTACAAGTACTACATCTAATACTTTTGTTTCGTCAACTGTACTACGTACTATTATTAAAACTGTTTCTACTTCTCCTTTCACTTATACTTCAACTACGTTCTCACATATTTCAGAAATGTGACGACGCGGTAGTGTCTGACAAGAAAGAGTTCCCCACATTTGCCCGGACTCAGCCCCCCAGCTCGCACTCCGCCTCCTCTGTGATCGCCCTGATGAGGCACTACGGGTGGAGCAAGTTCACCATCCTGGTGGAGAAGATAGACCTGATGGTAAGAGCTGCAGAGAACCTCAAGTACCTGGCTGAGTCTAACAACATGACAGTGAACGACCTGGCCAACTTCACAGGACCCTACAGCACCATCCTCAACTATCAGGAGGTGTACTCCATCGTCATGAGGACCTACCTCAGGACTAGAGGTGGGGCGGCTTTTCATATATTTCACATTCATTTGTCAGTAATAAGGGTTAAGGAAACTTTTCTTTTTCAAAAATACCTTTGTTAACCAGATATATCTTGTTTCTAGTTTGGACTATTCGAATTTTGATTTTGCCTCTATCATCAAATCTAATATCGATTATTCATTATACCTTCTAAATGCCTATATCAATGATCAATATATTCTCTAAACAAATGGAAATCTTGTACATGATGGTACGAAATAGGAATTTATGAAGCTGTTCACCACTGAAAAAGGCGTTAATATTTTCTCGACCAATTCAAATATATACCAACACTTAGACTATAATAGGCATTTAGTGACAATTTCCACCTACTAATGGGTTTCTTCTTTATGGTTGCCATTTTGTGCAAAAGAGGATAAATATAATGATGATTAAGACCTTCTGTAGTTGTATGGATAATCCAAAATGTTTGATTTAATCCAAACATGCTGAAAACTTAACTTGTTAATACGTCATAACGTTTTCTCTTCCAGTGTACGTGTTGTATTCACAAATCCCAGCGTTTGTGGACTTCGTACGGTTCCTGTACAAGCTGGGTCTGACGGATACGGGCGAGTACGTGGTGATAGGCATCAGAGACGACGATATGTATGACCCCGGCGCCAACACCAACATCATGTTCAAAGGTGAATTAAGATATACATGCCATTTTAGATATAGTTTATTATTATATCATCATTATATTTGATAATCACAATCTGCAAAAGTACAAATTCTTGTACTTCTTTGGTCGAAGTCCAAACCAATGAGGCGAACTGTGCTAGAACTACTGGTTATTGCATTACATTTTAAATTCGACAATCGATCGGCTTTCATCCGCCACCTTGAAATGATAGCATTGCGAGACAATATTTAATTTATATAATCACAAATTTTAACCGGGTCTATCTGAGGATGGGGGGGGGGGGGGGGGGAGGGGGGGGGCTTGGTGAAATAGAACAGCGGTATTCGAGGAAATGGGGTACCCTAAAATTCGAATATTTGCAACTGTGTCCCCGAAATGCTAACCAGAAGATAATCTGCTCGTCATTCAAGTAATCTCATAGATAATGTCGTTCAATTATATGATCAACTGTCCATTAATTCAACGTATTCATACATCATTGTCGGGTAAAAGTGCAGTTCATATTGGCTGGTCAAACCATAGTCCAAGGAGGTGTCATATTGCTCCAGTGGTTTCATTGTAGTGTAAAGTACTTATAATGTTCGTCATTTTGTGGCTTATTTACTGCCTGCATTCAACACCGTTAATTGAAAGAATTACTATAATAGTATTGACCACTTCACACAAGGGATTCAGAGCTTTGATGTTGAACATGATGCATCTAATGGAGCTCCCAAGCCATATAGCAGTTATGGATTCTGTACAATTGCATCTTCACTTAATTGAAAACGATCGTACCTGTACACAAGTGTTTAAACAAAACACCAAAATAAGCCACATCGTTGGTCTAAACAATTTGCTTTTACCCATTTCTTTGATAAAAATGTTCAGTGTAGTTGTGCAATACAGTTGTTTGTTGCCAAATGACATTTCGTCCCAGTGACTAAACATGACGTCATGATATTCAAAGAATGAAATATCAATATCAAAGTAATCTAGACTGTAAACAGTCATGGAATCATGAGTTGTTTAGGTGAATTCTATTGAATGCCCATTTAATCATGATGATGAGTAAAATTGAACAACTAACTCAATCCTCAAATCCCCATAAAATTGTGAATAATAAGTCTCAAGCCATTCTCTCCCAACACAGGCAGATCAATTATCTATTCTATTATGCCGACTTTGTGGGTTTTTTCCCGCCAGGGGAAACCGCCGGAACCCACAGATTTCGGCGTAAAAGAACGGAGGCTGTATCAACATTTCATGATTTGATCTGCCTCTGTGGGGAGAGAATGGTCTCAAGCCAATAATCAGATCCTGCTTTCATAAAAAAATAAGATCGTTTTTTAGAGTTATAATTTTTCAAAAAGTAAATATTTTTCTTACCATTCTCGCATAACAAAAGTGTCAGAAAATCGTTTAATAATTTTTACTATGTTTGTACCCCAGATATAGAGTACGAGGCGGAGAGATCTAACCACTCAGTACAAGCCTTCACCCCAGTGCTTCAGCTCCAGTCCAGACCCCCCAACAACCCCAACTACACCGCCTGGATGGACAAGACTCGAGACTTCCTGTATGAACCTCCCATCAACCTCCCTCCTCCCCCTCCCCTACATGTTCTTCTCGGCATCAAGGTCAAGGTCAGTCAGTCAGTCAGTCAAGAATTCAGCTTAATCATAATTTTAACTGATATACGTTTAAATGTTTGTGTCAAAGCTGAACTTACATGTTTAATTACACCAATGCCATACATATAGTTAATAAGCTAAAAGGGAATCTATAACTCATAACCCCAAAGCTTTTTTTTCTAAATGAAACTTTGTCTGACATTCGCCCACCTAATTTGGACCCCGGATTTTCTTACATTTCTGAAAACGTATTCTTCATGTTTCCATGGAAAGAAGTTGGAAGTGGCCTGTTTATTGATTAAAACATGAAGTATTTTATTCATTTAAGTAATGGATTTGGCACAAGTTATCCAACTTTGAGAAAAAGCCGTGTCCAGGGCATTAGTCCATGTGTATTTCCCCCTACTAAAGTGATACCTTTTTATATTTTTTACATTATTTAACTTTTATGATATCAAAATATATGTCACGACGGAGACCGTTATTTTAAGTGATCTCCTGATAATATGGTTCATGTTGTTACAAATCTGGGCGTGTTAGTATTTGGACTTTATTCCCGTATCAAATGAATAAGAATACTTTGTTTCGTTGTTTCAGATTACAATATTTGCAGCGTATTTGTACGATGCTGTACTCGTATATGCACGTGCTCTTCATGATGTCTTGATGGAGAATGGTGACCCTAGTAACGGAACTGCTATTTTCAATAAAATAAAAAACAGAACATACGAAAGTGAGTCACCTACATTATATAAGTGCGTTGTAAGATGGATAATTAAATGGTTCTGGGCATGTAATAATTGACAGTTTAGTTCTTTGGAGAAAATATTCTGACCAGTCACGTTACCTGCTTGAAAAGAATTTTTAGATGATAAAAAAAATTCTCTGAGGAATTCATTTCTGTCAATCAAGGTAGCTGCGTGTACACTGTATACATTATAATGAATCAAACTTATTTTCTTTGCGGCATATCTTTCTTATAAATCAGGTTAACTACATGTAATTCAATGTTATTCTGTAATGAAAAGAGAAGAGAATATATGCAATAATGCACATGCAACTCTGCGTTTATAACTGCCTGTACAAGATATATTTCTGAGCAATATCGTTTACATCGAAAAAACAGTTGACGTCTCTGAAAATATATTTCTGACAAGTGAACAGCATATCATAAATAAATATTTGGAATATCATACGTCATAATGAATAAAATGAATGTGATATAAATCTGACCAATCACAACGCCTGCAGGTATCCAGGGTCACGAGGTGTATATAGACGAGAAGGGGGACGCTGAAGCCAACTATACGGTCCTGGCACTGAGGGAAGACAGCAACCGATACGGCTATGGTCTCAAACCTATTGGATGGTTCCTCAGGGATTCATCACATAAGAACCTGGTACATAAGAAATAATCCTTTACTCGAATGTGTTTCACAGATTGTTTTTCTACTCTTGTTGTTTGGCATTCTGTTGCTAAAAACTGTAGGTTTAGCAAAACGTCATTACCTTACAAAAAATACGGCTGTGGTCTCAAGCCTGTTGGGTGGTTCCTGGAGACTTCTCATATACACACCTGGTGCATGAGAAACAATAGATTTCATGTTTTCTTCTTTCGAATCTATTTCACATGTTTTACCAAAATTCCCCTCTTTTTGCTAAGTTTGTTTTGTCACAAAGAATGTGTATACTTTATAAGTTATCATGTCATCTTCAATTTCTTATAACCTACTAGTAAACTGTAGAATAAACTGTGGGCACATCGTATTGTTCTTACGTTAGATATACTCCAGTTGCTATTGAAAGAAATACAATGTTAATGTTACGTCATTTAAACATTGGATGGTCAACATTATCAACACGTTATGAAACATTTCAATATTATCAAGATACCTACATTTGCAATTCGCTACCAATTGCATGGATGATTGGGATTTATAAGTGGAGTAAACCATCCATACTATACACATTCCAGGAAATAATGTTATCCACACAGATTAGATAGATTGAACACAAACTATATATTATCTGAAACTTGAAAACTACAATATAAATTCATCTCGAAATTGTCAGTAGATTTGCATGGGGCATTAACTTTGCAAACAGTTGTCGTTTTCTGTTTGTACAGAGCTTTCTTGAAATGAATAACAACAAAAGTATTTCTTTTTTCATATGTACATGTTTATAGAGGTTTGTAGAAGACATAGACGTGTATGCAGACAGGGCGATACCTCTCGATGAACCAGCATGTGGGTACGATGGTGAAAAATGCAAACCGCCGACGAGTGAGTACTACACGTTGAGAACCGTATTTTGCATGTTCTAAAAACCCTAACCTTTAAAGTTGATATCCCATTATCAAGATTTCAGATACCCATCAATTTGTCTGAATTAAGAGTTTATTAAAATTTGTTTGTATTTAAGGTTATTATGTATCTTGAGTATTGAATGAGAATATGTTTAAAACACAACATGAAAATAACATCTCATCTTTGAATTTTCATTGCATTACCTCATGTAAAGTATGTGATAATTCCTGTTGAAGTGGAAGGTGATTCCAATTATATTTTTGATAATCCAGGTTACGTGGGTTTTATTGTTGGAGGATGTCTTGGAGGCTTATCCCTGGTGGTTCTGATTGTACTTCTGGTAATCTACAGGTGGGTAATTTGGTTTGAACAAGACTACCACCCTGTCTCATCTAGGCGTTATTGTTTTGTTGACGTAGGTAACTTTTGTGATGAACAAATATACCCGGTACTCAACATTTGATTGATATTTATGTTTATGTATTGGGATTCATATGTTACATTAATAATGATATCATTTTTAAACACAAAGTCCACAATCAATTACAAAGCTTAAACACTAAGATAACATTGTAACATCAGAAACATAATTGCATTGCTCTCTGACGAATTTTATGGCTGAAAAACCTATGGAACGTTAAAGGTAATTATAGCAGCCCCGTCTAAGGACGGGGCTGCTATCAGGTTTTGTGCAGTTTCCGCCGCCGCCGCGTCCGCCGCGCACATACTAATGGCTACAACTTTTTTCTACTAAACTTTCCAGAACTTGTATTCATAGCTTATTTCTTATACCTCGGGGGAACGATTTTAACATGTTCACTTTCAAGGTCAAAGGTCAAGGTCACAAGCTATAAAATCACTAAAAAATTCCTTGTAAACGCGATAACTAGAAAAGTTTTTGTGCTATGAAGCTCTAACTTGGTATGTATCATCCTTAGAAGAGTAAAACAATTTGAAAAGGTTTTCGCTACAATCTGTTCAAGGTCAAGGTCACAGCAAGGTCACGACTTTAGCATGATTTTGCGAAAATGCTTTATTTTAACTATGAACACTTTTAATCAATAGATGATTGTTATACTCAATGAAAAGTGTTCATTGATTGTGTAACCTTGAAGGTCAAAGGTCAAGGTCATGAGATTTGTGTTATTACAATGTGCAACTAATTTGGATATAACTTTATCCCATTAAGCTTTTCAGAACTCATAGACATGTATAAGTGTTTACATCTCAGGGGACTTAAAATGACATGTTCACTTTCAAGGTCAAAGGTCAAGGTCATGAGCTATAAAATCACAAAAAAATTCCTTGTAAACGCGTTAACTTGAACAATTTTTGCGCTATGAAGTTTAAATTTTGTCTATATTATCTCTTGAGAAGTACAACATTTTGGAAAGGTTTTGGGTACGAACTGTCAAAGGCCAAGGTCACAGCAAGGTCAACAAATATTGAGAAAATGGATTATTTTAACTTTAAACACTTTAATGTTTACATTAATGTTATTTTCAATGAAATGTATTCTTTGATTGCGTGACCTTGAGTGTCAAACGTCAAGGTCACAAGAAAATGCCCAATATGCTGAGGCTTGTAGAAGGCGGAACAGGGTAAGGCGAAACCCCAAGTTTCGGGGCTGCTCTGTTTTTGCGGTGTCCCGCAAACACTAATCTAGTTAAAAGCAGTATTTGAAATTAAAGCATGAACCGATGTTTTGAAAATATCATACTTTCCCTAAACTTGCAGGAACTGGCGGTACGAGCAGGAGTTGGCTAGTCTGATCTGGAGGATCGATCTGAAGGACATCCAGCAGACTCCTGGAGCTGCCTTCTCTGTGCTCTCCTTCGCTAGTAACACCGCTGTACGTATATGGCACTTTATCATACAATGCATACAGTCTTTGAGAGAGCTAACAGGCTCTCCTTCGTCAGCATCACATCTGTTCGTACATTTGATAAACATCTTTGAATGGTCGAGTTTAGACCTTTTCCCTGTAACACCGCATCATTGCACAATTGATACGTCTTTGAGTGAGTAAATATGCTCTTTTCGCCAGTATCAAAGCTGCACGAACATTGTATTTGATCAAACAGCGGACAAAATCTTTGAGTGGTTGAGTATACTCTCTTTATTTTCTCTCCAGTAACACCGCTATAGAGCACTTTATCATACAATTGATAAGTCTTTGATTGAGTAAGTAGGCTCTCATCGACATTAACACCGCTTTACGTATAAATTGTATTGCATTTTACCATACAATGGACAAAATCTTTGAAGTGGGTGAATACGGTCTCTTGGTCAATAGGTTTGCTTACTTTATCCTGTATACTTGAAGGGTTTACCGAAGAGTCACACAAGTCTGACATTTGGTCAAGACCCTCTTGAGGTGAAGTTCACCAAGGCCGGTGTGTACCGGGGAACCGTGGTGGCCATGAAACTGATAAAGAAACGTCCTCCAGACATCACCAGAGACGTGAAACTGGAACTCAAACAGGTCAGGGTTCTTCTTTCAGAAATCTTTTATAACAATATCCCGATTTTTATCAAGTTTATTATACATTAACTTACACATCAATAAGGTAATGATTCAATAAAAAAATTAGCAATCAATAAACACGCATTGCATATATAATGTAAGGCTATTGAAGTGACTATTTATTTGATTAAACGATTACTGAGTTTCATACTACATTTTTTACAACTTTCTTTCCCATCCTTGAAGGTTATCAGATGATACATGGTATATATGCATATAAAAAAAATAAAAAAGATGATACATGGAATACATTTGTAAACATTATTGAGTTTGCCATTATATATTTGAACACTTTTCGAATGATTGGAATAAAAGAATTATCAGTATTTAAAAGATGAAACTATTACATTGTCTCTAATTCTAATTTACTCTTCCATCCAGATGCGAGACCTGCGTCATGACAATATAGTGCAGTTCATAGGCGCGTGTGTAGAGCCCCAGGAGGTCCACATCATCACGGAGTACTGCAGCAAGGGCAGTCTGGAGGCAAGTGTTTCATCAATAATAGTATCACAGGGTTATTTTAAGACAAATCTTGGTATATTTTAAGAGTGCATCAATGAGTATTATTGTAATTTTGGTATATTTTTTGAGTGCTTCAATGAGTATTATGGTAATTTTGTATATTTTATGAGTGCTTCAATGAGTATTATGGTAATTAGCAGCCCCGTCTAAGGACGGGGCTGCTATCAGTTTTTGTGAAGTTTCCATCGCCGCCGCCGCCGCCGCCGCCGCCGCCGCCGCCGCCGCACTCGTACTATTAGCTATAACTTTTTTTCACTAAGCTTTCCAGAACTCTTATTCATACTCTACTACTCATACCTCGGGAGAACGATTTTTACACGTTCATTTTCAAGGTCAAAGGTCAAGGTCACGAGATATGTATTCACTGTAAGAATTCCTTGTAAACGCGATAACTTGAAAAGTTTTTGTGCTATGAAGCTCTAACTTGGTATATATCATCCTTGGAAAAGTAAAAAACTTTGAAAAGGTTTTGGCTACAATCCGTCAAGGTCAAGGTCACAGCAAGGTCATGACGTAAGCATGTTTTAGCGAAAATGCTTAATTTTAACTATGATCACTTTTAAACAATACATGATTGTTATCCTCAATAAAAAGTGTTCAATGATTGTGTGACCTTGAAGGTCAAAGGTCAAGGTCATGAGATATGAGTTATTACAAAATGCACTAAATTTGGGTATAACTTTATCCCATTTAGCTTTTCAGAACTCATGAACATGTCTAAATGTTAATACTTCCAGGGAATCATTATGACATGTTCACTTTCAAGTTCAAAGGTCAAGGTCACGAGTTATAAAATCACCGCAAAATTCTTTGTAAACACGGTAACTTGAAAAGTTTTTGTGCTATGAAGCTCTAACTTGATATATATCATCCTTGGAAAAGTAAAAAAAATTGAAAAGGTTTCGGCTACAATCCGTCAAAGGTCAAGGTCACAGCAAGGTCATGACTGAAGAATGGTTTAGCGAAAATGCTTAATTTTAACTATGATCACTTTTAATCAATACATGATTGTTATACTCAATCAAAAGTGTTCAATTATTGTGTGACCTTGAAGGTCAAAGGTCAAGGTCATGAGATATAAGTTATTGCAATTCCTTGTAAACACAATAACTTGAAAAGTTTTTGTGCTATGAAGTTTAGATTTTGTATATATTATCTCTTGAGAAGTTCAAAATTTTCAAAAAGTTTTGGGTACGAACTGTCGAAGGTCAAGGTCACAGCAAGGTCAACATATATGTAGAACATGGATTAATTTATTTTTTAGCACTTTATTTCATTACAATAATGTTATACTCAATGAAATGTGTTCATTGATTGTGTGACCTTGAGTGTCAAAGGTCAAGGTCACGAGAAAATTCCCAATTTGGTGAGGCCTGTAAAAGGCGGAACAGGGTAAGGCGAAACCCCAAGTTCCGGGGTTGCTCTGCTTTTGCGGTATCCCGCAAACGCTAATCTAGTTTTAGTATCTTTTATGAGTGCTTCAATGAGTATCAGCAATTTTGCAATCTGAATTTGCCGTCAATCCTTTTTATATATATCTGTTGTCTCCATAACTGGAGGCAAGTGTTTCATAGATACAAAGAGGATAGCAATGAGGTACCCTAACATTCTATGTTAATGAAACGATTGCCGAAATATTAGTTTTATCTTAGCTTAGAAAAATCAAAGGCGGATTACCCGCCGTTTTGTGCATTGTAACGCAACGTTGCTCACAAACTGGGACATCAAAACATCGTTACGGTGTGACGCCTCCATAACGTTCTCCCCTTGGGGGTCTTATGCAAACACGATATCATTGCCCTCTTTAATACAGGTGATGATTTACAACAATTTAAGGAAGGCTTCGGTAAACCCTTTCATTTGCTTATACAATCCTTATGCTGACATCAAATGCAAATTATTGTTTTGTACACTGATAAATATTTGTAATAATTGGCCCACCGATAACAAATTATGGCCCCGGGTATTTATTTGATTCTTTTTCCTGTACGTCGTTTGAAAATCGGTTTTGAACCGCAGCAGAAACTTTCCAATAACTAACTCGTAATTTCATAAACGAAACATCGATATAGATCATGGAGTAAGCACAGTAGCGAATTACTTTGGTTTGGATAAGCGTAAATTTTTAAAAAGCATCATGTGATGATGTTTGAGCGTCTTTGGTCAAACTTTACTTGATGAAATACATATTAGCAGAATATCAAAACTATAGGTATGCAATTGGGATCTCAGTATACAGAGGTTTGTGACGTACGTAATTCTTAGTCGTTTGAATATGAACATGAATTTGGTTAATTTCAGGATATATTAGAGAACGATGACGTCAAACTAGACAATATGTTTATTGCATCCATTGTTGCAGATATTTTAAAGGTAAGACCTTAAAGGGGCAGTAGCACTTTTTAGGGAGAATATAAGGTGATGTCAGGAAAATTAAAATTCATGGTTCCCATTGACAATGAATTTTTACTAATTGAAGCAGTAATAATTCAAGTAAATAATGTAAAGTTTAGCCATGCGATTCATTTTTCTTACACAAATTGAAGAAAAGGTGTTCACACAAAATGGTCGCCAAGGGATTTGTCCTCTGACTATGGATGATTGGCTTGTGTAATGAGATTTTTGATACTATCAAAATAATACATTAAGCATTAACGTACAATTATCAGTGAAACTATTTAAATATGAAATTATCAAAAAACGTGCTACTGCTCCTTTAACATACGATTTTTGTAACAAAGTGCTTATTCGAGAAACATTTAAACTCCTCATTACTACACAAATTTCACAAAATCACATTTTAATTTTGTCCATTTATGTCTCACATGTTACGTTATCTCTAGAATCATTGTTTTCATATCCACATATATTATCTTCAAATACTCTTCTCTCATTAACTTAAGGCCTTGTATGAAAACAAATCTTAATGAACAATTTAATCACTTTAGGTAGGGATTGTGGATACTGTAAGTAGAGTCGGTATACTACAAAACGCTTTCTTGCAATTGGTGACATTTATTCTGAATGATGGCAGGGAATGAACTTCCTGCACGCAAGTCCAGTTGAGAGTCACGGTGACCTCAAGTCGTCCAACTGTCTAGTGGACAGTCGCTGGGTGGTCAAGATAACGGACTGTGGTCTCAACAAGTTCAAGAGTGGACAGGAGATACCTTACCATGGGGAACACGCTCTCTACAAACGTAGGTTTAAGGGACTGCGACACGTTTTTAATTACAAGACAAATATATATAACAGTCTCATTAAAATGTATAATATCTAAATTGATACACAACGCTATGTATGCGTAGCGTGAAGCAAATGTGATCCCATTTAATGAGATTGACAAATGTAATAGATAGCTATTTGTTGATTGCATGGCACGACGTTTCTAGTCTTTTCTTGCCTTGAGGAATGTAAGTACTAACTTACTATGAAGATTTTACAACACTTCCATCGCAGCTAATTTCGTACTTGCAGATAGGAACGATGCATGTATATAAGGTCGAGAAGGCTATTTTACTTGGTAACATCAACTTCTAAATGCCTCTCAAGAATCTCAAGTGTTAATGTTTCACATTCCTCATTAACTTGAACTTTTTTTGTGAAAAATATTATGGCGATGAAACAACCATTTAGTCTTGAATATCCCTTGTCTTAGAATAAGGTTTCATGTTTACAGTGGAAACTGCATTCTGCAAGTTTGTTGTTAACAAGTTTAAAACATTCGAGTTAGGGAAATCGATTTTCGTAGCTTAACCAATACTGATACGTTAATTTAAGAAATAATTGTATTTCACACAAAATAAGTGTCTTGTATAGGCTAAGCAAATATATTTTATGTTTCCTGATTACCCGTGAAGAAAATGTGCAATAGCTTTTTTCACACTTGCCTTATTTCAGGTAAATTATGGATGGCCCCTGAGTTGTTACGGGCAAACAAACCCGTCCTGAATGGAACCCAGAAGGGGGACGTCTACTCATTTAGTATCGTGCTGTACGAGATTCTACTTAGAGCAGGACCCTGGGGCCACTGTCACCTCACCCCTAAAGGTGGGTCACCTCAACTATATATGTGATGTCATTTGTAAATATCAGCCTTTAACTGACATTATTTTCACCTTTTGTTCGTGTTACTACTTGTCTCTTTAGATTTGTTATATCTGTTTTCTGAATTCATTTTAACTGTTTAATTTCTGAATATGTTATTTTTATAGTAAGACAATTAATATATACTAATAAAACAGAAATAAATTCAATATATCTTTTTCATTGACCTCAATGGTATGATTAGGAATTGAAAAGGAAAATATCTAAACTTCAATTGTAATGAAATATCGATATGATAAATTTCGAACCAGTTGAAACCTCATTTAACGATAGAACATAGATCTATGCAAAACATATTGCTACCGTACCTCATGTAAGAATCTCGACCTCTGATGTTGTCCACGTGACCCTGGATAATACTGATGTGAGCGGGTCAATACATTATTTATACTCCGCCACAATAATCATGAAAAAAGCGTGCAGATTGACCGTCATGAAATGACCATGGTACTCGTATGTTACCTAGAACGCACTTAGGTTACTTTTGATCAACCGATATGAAGCTGTGAACAAACTATAGTGAAAGTGCACTAACAGTTAGTCTTACTCTTTTTATTTTCATATTATATTCGATATGTTTTAACATTGTGTATGATAAATTCGTTATACCATTCAGACGCGGCTCGTCGCATAACACCAATTAAGCTAGAGGCTGAAATACCCCAACATCCCCCGCGTCTGAATGGTATAACTTATATTATATTCACTTTTTACATGCTCTATATTTTCGTAACAGAGATAGTTCAGAAGGTGAAGGCGGGACCAGGTCAGTATGGGATATACTTTCGACCCAATCTGAATCCTCTCTCGTGTGAATCCTACGTCATTGACGTGATGAAGGAATGCTGGAACGAAGACCCGGAAGAAAGACCTGATTTCAAAATTGTCCGGAAACTTCTTCGCCCAATGCAAAAGGGAATGTAAGGATTTCAGTCTATACTCCCATATTGAGTCTAGCTTGGTGTAGTTAGGGCTATCGTCAGCCGACTTATTGAATTGACCAATCAGGGCTCGGCTTACCATGCCGCAATAGTCTGCTTTCGCACATATAACGTTGGAAGGTCACATGTCGCTGAAAGGTCGGCTGACGCGACCTCTTACTGTATCTCGCTTACTCAATATTGGGGTATAGCGAGTAATATTGAGGCTAGGTTTACTTCGACTGGTAAGGATATCCATATAAATTTATTCACAAAGTTACTGAGCGTTATACACGAGCATACCGTCATTGTTCATGACTTGATTTATACACAATTAAAAAAACATATCAAAATTATATATTCAAACCTGGCCGATATTTGAAATAAATATTTTTCAATGAAAACGGAAAAAAAATATGAACCATAAGTCCGTTTTATATGAATACTAGAATAGTTACCTTTCGAAAACTATCTCAACTTCATGTCACTCACATTGTGTCCTAAACTCTCATTTGATGAAAACACCAATAATAAAGATATATTCTTCATAATTACAGCTCTTATTTATGTATGTCTCCAGTGGAAAAGAGTTTGACGAAATATATCTTTCTCTCCCTGTACTTATGAAAGGTAAAATAATCACATCAATAAAAAGACATCTACAGCTACAAAATATTTTTGTGATAATAAAACCGTTATTTCATCCCGAAAACGTCACTTAACCTGACAATTGACGATGCGTTTCCTCCAACAACTTGCAAAACTTCTAATTAGTAATTGGCTTTTTGCTTTTTCTTATGCGAGTTTGATTTAATTGTTTTTCAGGAAATCCAACATTTTCGACAATATGATGATTATAATGGAGCGTTACGCAAACAATCTGGAGGCGGTGGTGGCAGAGAGAACGGTTGAACTTGCCGAGGAAAAGAAAAAGACAGAAACCTTGCTGTACAGAATGCTTCCCAGGTTAGATTTTATTGACGCTTCTGAACTCGAAGGTTTCGTTTGTCTTGGAATTCATTGTAATTTAAATCTTTTTATCATGATCCGACGTATGAAGAAGAGGATAAAGGTACTGTTGTTTTAAAAAATATTGGAAACAAAAGTTCGTTTTATAGTTGCGTAAAGAGGCTAGGTTTTCTATCGAGCCAAACCATATGACATTTTTTTTATTAATTACTTCACAGTATGATCAACCGAGGATTAAATAATCCATTTTTAACATTTTGCAGCGATTCTCTGATAAGCTTTGAACATGCCCTTTCATGCACATATGAACTGCACTGCATATTTTTTTTATAGCATTACCAGACATCTGATTCATGTTAGTGAAGCCATTGTAAAATCAACAAAATCCTATGAAAACCTCCGCTTCGTATTCATCTTTACGACTATCCGGAAACATACAACAAAAGTCCTAACTTAAGACCAAGTTAGTTCCCTGGCCTTGTTCCGCGTGCGCTTCAGTAAGCGCGGAACGAGGCCAGGGAACCAGGTTGACTTAAGACTAACTTTCTGAGATTTTGAATAGAAAAGTTAAGACACTTATCATTTCCTTCATGTTTGGATTCCCAGGAGCGTTGCGGCTCAACTGGTGCGAGGTCATCCTGTTATACCCGAAGCCTTTGATGCTGTCACCATCTACTTCAGCGATATCTGCGGGTTCACGGCTCTATCAGCCGAGAGCTCACCTTTACAGGTAACTTAAAAATATTTAGACGTAAAGGCACTGAAGGTGGAAATAACCATGACGAAAATGTTACCCATTTACTTTAAATTTCCACATATACGTTCTCGTTGAAACTAGAAAGAAAAGTATAACTGTAGGGTCATCCTGTCCCAGGGTAGGAATTTACGTTAACTCCACTAATCTGTACCCTGGGCTCAGAAGCTAGATTCTCTCGCGCGGCCCGACTTGAGATATAGCCAATCAAATCATGTTCTCGTTGAAATTTTATCGAGAAGATGGCGAGAAAATGATTTGATTGGCTATATCGCCGCGCGAGCGAATCTAGCTTCTGAGCCAAGGGAACAGATTAGTGGAGTTAGCGTAACGTTCGTACCCTGAGACAGGATGCTGTAGGGTCAAAAGTTTGTTATATTGAACATGGCAAAAATTCAACAGAAATAGAAATAGAATTACAAGTTAATGATTACAAAATTGTCTACGCTACGAGAATATATTTAAATTTTTGCCCCCTGTCTATATCTGAAAAAAAAAGCTTGGGTTTGCGTAGGTTTGAAACTGACTAGGGCGGTATCTTGAAACAAAGGCCTCTTTTTACTCGCTGCGTTTTGATGTGAGTACGGCTCCCTCCCTAGAAACCTCGCCATGTGGCCTTTTGCTTCCAATTAAATCCACCAATCAGAGTCTCACTAAATATCGAGTCTGTCCGATGGCTCTTTGGCCTGTTGCTGATTGATCACAGGAAGCTGATGTCGTAAATAAAATGTAGGTAAAACGTGGGTACGAAAGACCAGTCTCCTACTCTATTACATATGGGGGACGGGTCTTTCTTACCCACGTTTTACCTACATTTTATTTACGATATCGGGTTCCTGTGTGATTGACAGGAGAAAAGTAATCCAGCATTCTTTATATGACTTACCAGAAACCGCTGTGGTTTTCAGAGACAACCATTTTATCTAAAATCTTTTTTCGTTAGAGCATTAAGATTTCTGAATACAAATGTGTTGTTTTGTTAACAACGTTGAATGAGTATTTGATAAGAGGCCATAAATTCTGCCAGAGGATATTAGATTCAATAAAGTTTCCGTTCTATTTTATGTTCTATCAACTTCTCCCAACAGAGGCTTCAGACTCAATGCTCGTACACGATGTATAAGCAATAAATATATTCAACAGTGACACTAAAAAAAGAACAAAGAAAGCGTAGTGTGAATGTTTTCGTACCACCGGTAGTTTGGATAAGGAGCCAATATCACCTTATTTTATGTTTTGTTTCTCTTCAATGTAACACAATGTCATACTTGATTATGATAGGAGAAATAAAAGGGTTAACACTTTGCAAAACGTTTAATATTGATCCAATTTATCATGTTTTATACTTTAATTTTGTTTATTTAATAATGCCTAGGGCAGGAAATGAACTCGTAAACTAGGATTTTTCTTCATTTCACAACCTTTCGTTTTTTAACATTTAAAAAAGTTCATAACAACTTCAGATATTCAAGTTCCTGCATCGCAGATAATTGACAGTTATTTCAAGGAATGGAGATCACGTTAAAGTAGTATCTTTAAACAGTTCAGAAAGGCAACTGGGTCGCGATGAGATTGTTTTAATGGAATGTGTTTAACACCATTTGTCCATGTACAATTTAGTATCTTAGATATTTAGGTATTCTTCAAACAGAGCCCAAAACGTCGTATGAAATAATGTCACCTGAAAGTTACATGAAAGAAAAAGATACAAATGGTTATGGATTGCCAACATCTTTATTGTAATAGCTGCTATGTGCCTTTTACTTGTACTTCAAAAATTGCCACTAAAAGAAGTTGAAAGTTTTTATCTAGAAGAACCATTTAGATTTGCACCTTGCATTCTCAGCAAACACGGCATTCGATCAGCTGCACAAACGTTTTAATTAGCTTGAAAGACGAGATTACAACCACCTTGTTAGTAGAATATCTGATTAAACGACAAAGGGAAGTCGATACAAAGACTGGTTTGTTGTAAGTGGAATGAAGAAGGCTTACAAAGTACAAGCTTCATTTGTGAACATTTAGTTTGACGTATGCACTCAGGAACAACTGTTCCCCCTCCCCCACCTTGAAACAGTACGTTGAATTATAAGCGATTAACATGTTTCCTGCTAATTTCAATAATCTAAGAGCCACACGTATATACAGTACCATATAGGTTGGCTTTCAAGGGCATTAGATACAGAATACATACAAAAAGGAAGTTTTCTAGAACATATCTTCTCTGAAATTGTAATTGGCTTACTGTTGTTTATTATAATATTCCCTGTTTCAAGTGCTCAAAGTTATTTTCTAATGTGTACCTTTTATTGTCATGAGTTGAGAAACAACTGATGTAAATAAAATTCCCCTTCGAGCTCCTATATAATTGTAAGTATGTTGTTACTTGTAATGTAATCGGTAAACCTACTCCGAAACGTGCATTTTCAAAATAGAGTAGATGTTATCCAGTTATGTGGATGTATCCTCAGATTGTAGACATGCTGAACGACCTGTGGATGTTATCCAGTTATGTGGATGTATCCTCAGGTTGTAGACATGCTGAACGACCTGTGGATGTTATCCAGTTATGTGAATGTATCCACAGGTTGTAGACAGGCTGAACGATCTGTAGATGTTATCCAGTTATGTGGATTTATCCTCAGGTTGTAGACATACTGAACGACCTGTAGTTGTTATCCAGTTTTGTGAATGTATCCCCAGGTTGTAGACATGCTGAACGACCTGTACACCCTGTTCGACTCCATCATCAAGCACTACGACGTGTACAAGGTGGAGACCATAGGGGACGCCTACATGGTGGTCAGTGGACTGCCCAACAGGAACTCGGACAACCACGCCGGGGAGATAGCGTCCATGTCACTACATCTACTGAACGCTATCAAACAGTTCAAGATCCGACACAAACCTCTCATGGTGCTCAAATTGAGGATCGGGATGCACACAGGTAGGAGTATTGATGAACAGTGCTCATTGTGTGAGTTGCTGATACGTATGTCAAATATAGAATAATCAACGATGAGATGCAGGAAATACTGAGCATTAAACGTTGATTTGTTGCAAAGGCAGACTATTCGACGTTTTCATAGGAAAGCAATTAAACCTTTAGATAGTGACGTCACGAGTCAACACCTGTTGATAGAGGATACAAATTGGTCACGATTTTGTCAAGCAGATAAACAATTTTAATATAACTTATAAACGTATGTTTAATCCTGATTCGGACGGCTGAGCTTATTCTTTCGAATCCTTCATTTTCCTATCAGCACACTATCGAAATAAACTATTTTATACGAACTTAAATAAGTCAATAAGATTTCTTTTAACTTTCTATTTTTGAAACATCACTTGGGAATATTTTACACTAATTGATAATGAACTTGTTGTAAAAAGAGTCTTTGATAAATCATTTAAAATCATTGGCCTACAAAGACTGACTACTTCCTGTATGTGTAGGGTCATGTGTGGCTGGTGTGGTGGGTTTGACGATGCCGAGGTACTGTCTCTTTGGTGACACCGTCAACACGGCTTCCAGGATGGAGTCGAACGGAGATGGTGAGTGACATTCAAAGGGAGATGTCTTCATTGAATCTGTGTTCACCTCGGTAGACATATAGTTTACATTTAGATGAAAATATAACACTTTTTCTAAGGTATTTCATTACAGTATATATCAACTTCTAGAAGGTTGTAAACAGAAGAACAGCTTTTTTCCCCGAGACCGCACTATTTAAGGATGGCAACTTCTATATTCTGAGATATTTAAAAATAAAGTCCTTAAAGGGGCAGTAGCACGTTTTAGGGGTATAAAAGGTGATGTCAGGAAAATGAAAATTGATGGTTCCAATTGAAAGACAACGTATTTAAACTACATGGAGCAGTAATAATTCAAATATATAACGTAAAGTTTAGCCCTGCGAATCCTTTTTCTTACACAAAATAAATTAAAGGTGTTCACAAAAAAATGGCCGCCAATAGATTTTCAGTAAATTGTCATATTTTGTCCTCTGACTATGGATGATTGGTTTGTGTAATGAGATTTTTGACACTGTCAAAATAATACATTTAGCATTAACTTTCAATTATCAGTGAAAATTTTAAAATATAAAATTATCAAAAAACGTGCTACTGCCCCTTTAAAGAATGTTCATCTTTTAGATATCAAAAGGGAACTGTTAAGCTTGTGTAAGAAACATCGCCATTATAGTATATATCGATATGAATATAAAACACTAGTGTGACGACGATGAAAAGTCGTGTGACTCGTCCCAATTATACTTCAGTCGTCACAAGGGTGTTTGATTTCGACATTCATTGCTCTCTAGCCAAATGATATACAAATGCGAATTATTAGTATTGTTTTACGTATCAAATCTTCTAACACGTGTATAACACTCTCTGATGAACATGCTCCGGTCATTCTCACGTTAAGCGTGTGGTCAATGTCTTTGGTGAAACATTTTATTAATCATTCAATTAACAATTTCAGCACTGAAGGTACACGTGAGTCCCACCACGAAGACAATCCTGGATAAACTCGGTGGATACTTCCTGGAGGAGCGAGGTCTTGTAGCCATGAAGGTAACACTTTGCAAGCTGTGATATCCTGATGAACTTATGATATCATGATCAACACAAAGAACACATCACCGATGCGTTAAAGCTATTTGGTGATAGAGTTATACTAGTATAACAACGTTGCAATCAGACATCAAGGGTGCCTTAATATAGGGAATGCAAACATGATTACACGGTTACTTTGTGTTCTTTTTCCAAATATGTTATAAGGTTCATCACTTTTCAATAAAGATATATAAGAAATATATGACATGTAAAATTTAAAAAAATGTATGTTTAAAAAATCCTGAACTGTAAAGAAACTGATCTTTTGTACTATTCAAACCCAAATCCTAGGAGTCAAGGAACTATCATCATCACTGAGTGTACCATTGATAATAAGTCGAGTTGGTAGATAATCGCATGAAAACAAGATCAGGATTTTGCTGTAGTACGTGATACAGATTGCGTTATGAAGTGTAGCAATATAGATACAAATTGTACAAAAATAGTCGGTATGGTTGTTTGTACAGAGTGATTCCCTTTAACCAATATACCATAACGATGTGTTGTATTTGTTTTAGGGTAAAGGAGACGTGCGCACCTACTGGCTACTGGGGGAAGACAAGAAGGTACGAGAGAAGCGAACCCGGACCTCAGACGACAGTGGCGTCCACTTAGAAACAGACACTTCCGACAAGAACGAGACCCCTCAGCCACCAGACAGTATATCCGCCTTCAACACTAAATCATTCAACCCCTGTCTCAGACCGTCCCTAATTTTCGAGAAAAAACACCACCCAAACTTTTTCACACCGGAAGTACCAGATTCAAACCAGAAAGGGCATGAGGAGAATAGTGTTGCTGGTCCTTCTAACGGCAAACCAGTCATAACTGTCTCGGAGTACAAGCCTAGCGTTGAACGGACAGAGGTTAAGCCTGTCAACAGATTGTTACCAATTCTACGAACACATGGATCTACCTCGTCAAAAGATTCAGGTGTGCTCAAAGCAAACGGTTCAAACAACTCCACGCGTCTTGCACATCTCCTGAGACCCAATGGTTCTACTTCTAGTTCAAGAGGAACTTCCTCACTAGTGGACAAGGACTCTGTGGATATAAGGACAGCTGTGCCTCTGGTTCATACAGACCTTGATAGAGGCTTCAAAGAGTTTTCCTTAGACTCGCCCACTGACAGTCCTACTACAAAGCAGCCAGTCACTGTCACCTTCTCGGATAGTGCAATTCCATAGGTCAGACATTCACTGGCATCTACAATGTCTGCATGGGTGTGGCTGTTATGCTTACTGTGATTGTTAGATTTTCCTCGGGATCAACTATGTTCAGGTCGACGTGTCTTTATTGAAATGACATATGTATTGATATGATGCATACTACTGTTTATGGTTTGTCAAGTATAAACTTAATGATCTATCAGTAAAATGCATGTATTTCAACTTGAGGAGCATCCAAAATGATGAAGGTTATTAATATCATTATTCGGTCTTCAAATCGTGTTACACAGATGCATATAAAATGTCACAAATTTTTCATCTGTTTTATTTCAGAAAGTGTGGAAATACTATCCGAGAAACATAATTTAAGAGGAAAGTGCTACCGGTTATTTAAACATGCTTAAATATTCAAAAGCAACTGCTATAAATTCGGGATAATATTTTTGACTATTGACATTATGTCTAACAATCTTACAGAAAGCAATTTATGCGGGTATACGATATTGACAATTGAACATTGTTGACGTTATTTATTTATTGACACCTTGTGTCTGTGCAGCAAACGCAGGATGGTTGGCTATTTAAGTGTTTACAAGGTTTATCTTTCTAGAGACATGTGTAGTTTTTGTCATTTTGTGTTTTTTCAACTTTGTTTGTCTGATAATCAGGAGGATTACGGAGAAGAAAGTATACGTGTCGATTAACGAGATGATCTGATATAATTAAACATTTTAAATCATATTTGTTGTGTTATTAATAATCGATTTAACCTGGTATTGAGTCTGATCAACTCTGCTTTTGATATGAATGTTTCTCTAATTCTTTATTTGTTATTTCTCATGAAAAGTCTGCACATTGTGTGTTGCACATGTTCGTACCACTGTCATTAACGTGACTAGAATTTGTAAGGAAAGCCATATGTAACTTATCTATTTATTACAATACAATTGAAAATATCTTGGGAAATTAATACATTTTCCTGAGTAAAATACTTTGTCAGATACAACATATAGACCTAATGTATTATTATCCCCCGCCACGAAGTGGAAGGGGGATATAGGTTTGAGCTCCGTCCGTCCGTCCGAGTTAAAGGAGCCAATTTTTCTCAGAAACTGTTACAGATAAGATCATCAAATTTGATGTGTGCCTTCAGGGTATCAATACCTAGATGGAGTTCGAAAATCAGAACCGCAAATATGTTTTCCGGAGTTATTGCCCTTGTTACGATTTTTTGGGACTCTGTTCGAGGTGTCTTCAAAGGAGCCAATTTTTCTCAGTAACCGTTTAAGATAGGATCATCAAATTTTGAGTACACTCGAGTATTTAGGAGAAGGTTCTGACTTAATTTAAAATAAGAACAAATCTGGCGGGGGATGTTGATGACTATGTCTTCTTGTTTTGAGTTAAACTGATCGCGAATACCTACCAATACAACCACGGGTTATTGATAATACGATCTAACCATATTGTTCTACCCTAAATCTTAAATAGGTTCAGTAATCGCAATTGATGTAACGGATACTATTTCTGGTTTGTAGTTATTAACACAGAGATAGAAAAACATAAATGAATACACACTACTGATCAGATGCTTTAGGATAATTCTCCGGTGTGTCATTTAAGATATCATGATAGATTAGAAAAGGAAATAATTCACAAAACCAAACATCAAAGTTATACATACAAAACTTTATACACGATAAAATATCAACAATCTCTTGTACAATATTGCAAATTGATAAATCTAGCTTCATGTGATATACATACAAGGGGTAATCATCTCATAAACCTGTAAACTCTTTGAAATTTACAAGTAAAGAGGAAACTACTGTGAACAAACAAATCGGTATTAGGACACTTTCATCACATGTAAGGTATCAATAAGATAGGTACTATTAAAACCCCGTTTATCTCACAATCTTGTAACAAATTTTTATAATTGCTTGAATATTATTAAGCTGCCGTAAAAACATTTATTTAACAGCATTGTCTTAAAGGGGCAGTAGCACGTTTTTTGATAATTTTATATTTAAAATATTTCACTGATAATTGAAAGTTATTGCTAAATGTATTATATTGACGGTGTCAATAATCTCATTAGACAAGCCAATCATCCATAGTCAGAGGACAAAGTATGAACACTCACATAAAAGCCATTGGCGGCCATTTTGTGTGAACACCTTTAATTCATTTTGTGTAAGAAAAATGAACCGCATGGCTAAACTTTATATTATATATTTGAATTATTACTGCTCAATTAAGTTTAAATACATTGTCTTTAAATTGGAACCATTTATTTTCATTTTCCTGACATCACCTTATGTTCCCCCTAAAAACGTGCTACTGCCCCTTTAATGAACCACTCCGTGAGTTGTTTTGGGTCACATATGACAAACATCATGAAAAGTGTCAACTTTCGAAACTTATCGAAAGCATTCAGATTGACAGTTACGAGTTACTATTCGTTAGGTTATATAACTAGTGTCCATGTAAATTTGACGTGTAAACATAAAAGAGTTTTTCGATTTTTATTGAAAACAAGTATTAATCGTACATTTACCATTTTAAGATGAATTTTTGTGATTTGCTTTAATTCATATAATGAATAATGCCATTACGAATTACGTTCCAATGAGAGCAGAAAATACATGAATAAATGTACGGGATGGGGTTTACCTTTCATCAATATACTGTGATATGTATGCAGGGTGTTATTTAAGAAAAACTTCAAAAAAGTTTGATTCTTTCGGTTTAGTATTCAGGAATGTCGATACTACATATTTAATGACTGTTATTTATACAATTAAATAACAACAAGACGAGATTCTAATCCACGAAGATGTTGTTAAATACACCGGGATGATTGTTGATCGCAAACTTAATGTACATGTATTGCACGTGCATCACGTGCGACTGTTGCTGCGCGTGAAGGCAGCACGTTGCCATGGGTTACTATGTTCAAGCTTCACATCCCCACAACTCAACGTCCGATCTGGCCGAACCCTCTTATCATCCTGGAACATCACCCTCATATGTCCACTCCCCGGCAGGGCCAGGAGGCTGATTGTTTCGTGCGAATCCTCCTGATCATCGCCCATATTCACCACTTCCTGTGTGACCGGAAGTTTGTCAACACTTGGGGATTTAGCGGAGAGGTAGCTGTTTTGAACACGGTTGTTTTTTAAGGCGTTTGAGTTAAGTAAAGGTTTCCCCGTGTAGTCCATATTTCCCATAGAAACACATCTGTCACCTCTCATTTTGTCCTGAGAAATTCTCCTCACTCTTTGGGCTGGATCCTCGCCAACGAGGAAGTACGTCTTTTGTTCTCCTTTGCCCTGCAACATTTATTTTGAGTTTTTAAATCATCAGATACAAGACTGAAATTACAGTATTTTTCGATCGATGCTATAATTGCGATCAGAAGCATAGCATTATTTAATAGAAGAAAACGTTTCATACAATTTGATTTAATAGTAATGATGCCTACAGATAATATAAAATGATAATTATACTAATGGTATATTTTGAGCGTCCCCAAGTTTGACATAAATAGTGACTCCGACGGAGTTTTCAGGTGTATCACGGCAAACATGTCAAGAAATGTACATAAACGGAAACATCGCCATGTGACTTTATTAAGTCTCAGACATTACACGGACTTCAGAAAACGCTCCCATTCTAGATCCTCTAAGACCTCTGTAGGCGTGTTGACGAACGCACTTGGTGATTAGGGAAACACGGGTTGCATGTCCAAACGTTTTTTTTTTCCAACGTTAAAGATTTTCATAGAGCCATTCAAATTTACTCTGTATTATGACATAAATGAGACGATTTAAAATAAAGATTTGACTGTTAAAGCACCATTTTTGAAACAGTTCCTACCTTCATGTTGACAATGCCACGTTCCTGCAGAACGTATCCACCAAGATGGTCGAGCTTTTCTTTACACTGTTGACTGCAGTGAATCGTCATTGCTGAAAGATATTTCAATATGTTGTATTGATTTATAGAATTAATGCATAACAATTCAATCGTTTGATATCAGTCATGAATACACTGTCAGCAGAATATAATTATTTTGTAAGATGCTTACATTTGTAGTTGGATTTATTATTTTTAAAAAGCCATTAGTGTCGGTTCAACAATTTTAATCAAAAGTTATTTTGTCTTCAGAGTCAGCCTAACTTCATGGACTTCGTTACCAGAGATATTACGATGGAAATGTTCATAGTAATTTTGGTTCGAGAAAAACAATGACATGAGTTCATTGGTCGAGTTCTCCATTTTCTGGCTTAATGATTTCAAATAAGAAAACCAAAACCCGGTCTGCTGTCCGTTCCATGAGGACACATGTCTAATATGGAATATCTCCCTCGGGAACTGAAAGTCGCGGTTATATAATTACATCTTCTGTTGAAACTTTGGGCTTGATACGTTTTGGACGTATACAAAATGTGTTTTATTTTACAAGTGTCCATGAAAATGTACGTATATCACTCTATATGTCAAGAAACAAAAGTAATGTTCTTTCTAAATGATACACGATAGTGATTCAATTACTAGAAAAAAAAGATAAACTTCTGGTGAGGAAATATATCATGTTACCACACCACTTTCAGATCGTCATTTACTCTTATTTCTTCTAGATGATTGTCTCACTTCATATTCATAAATAATTTATTGTTTTACTTCTACTCCCGATCTCACTAACCTTCACCAGTGCTTTCCATCCTAGAGGCTGTATTGACTGTGTCTCCAAAAAGACAATATCTCGGCATCTTTATTCCCACCACACCAGCACAGCACGGGCCTGTTGTCAACAACCAAATTATTATAATCATGATATCAGACAGACTTAACATATTTTTTTTATCAAATATCCATTTCAGGTACAACTGTCATTCATATGTATTTCCATTCTCTCACCACAGAGGCAACTCAGTCATACCTGAGTTAGTCTCTGTTCTATTACGGCTAATACATTGGATAGAAAGGTAGAAATCTGATTGGAGGCAATCGAAGTTAGTTGTGCAATCAGCGACGCCGTTTCGAAAGTGGTCATTCGCAAAAGCTCGGCTATTCCGGTGTGATTCGGCAAAGCTATCGTTGAAATGTAACATCCAGGGGAGATTACTCTTCCCTCTACAAAACATCGCTCTTTACCTTCTAACAAGTTCTTGTTTGGTTAATTATTTTTAAAAAATTGATCATAAAACAAAGAACAATTTACACAATTATAAAACAGTATGTTTCCAATGAAAAACCCTATCCATATCTGATTTTCAAATATTTTCCCTCTCACACAGTTACTGAACAATAAACCTAAAGCATGATGCTTTTGCATGTCACTTTTCGACCGTTGAGAATTCGCGAAGTCGTGAATATCCTAAAGGTGTTTTCATTGGCTGCTAATAAGGGAGGTATCTCAAATTACAACGTTTTGCCGCTAGGGCAATCTGCCGGAACCCCATTATCTTGGCGTAATAGAACAGGCGTAATAGAACAGAGGCTAACTCGGGTATGACTGAGCTGCCTCTGAGGGGAGAGAATGATGTATTTCTTGTTTTTCAGAAAATACTGCATCGTTTACTCACTTCACTGCGAATTTGAAGATGTAAGTAATTACCAGCTTGTTTCATATTCCAGAGTGACAGACTTTACAAATACATCACAAAAACGCGGTCAATATATTTACGAACCCAGAAATAAATAGAGGATATTATATGAGTGTTCATGACACACTATGTTTACGACACGAGTGGCTAAATATTAGTATTTCCCGAGCGAGAGCGAGGGATATACTGATATTTAGGCACGAGTGTCGTAAACACAGTATGTTAGTGACACGAATATAAGATTCTGTATATTACCGTAGTCCCAAAATTAAAGAAAATACTCAAAACCTACTTCTTATCATAGGCGGACTTGGCGCCGCCGGCCTGTATCGATTATGACGTCATAGGTGAACCGCGACGTCAAAGAATTGTTTATAACATGACGTCACAATGAAAAAGTTATATTTTGCCCTAGGGCAACAAATGAAAAATGTGAACCTCGATATGACTGCCCTAGTAGGTAATAAATAGGATTTAACTTCGTTCTTGAGGAGTGTTTTTATTTCACCTGAATGTAGTCCAATGCGTATTTGAACCGACGCCTCCGGCATATGGCGGATCCGGAAGTTTCTGATTCTGTTGAGGACGCTGAGTGAAAGCGAGGCTACTTCCCCCGCGTGTCGATCCTCGTTCCTGATTGGCAGACCACTGACGACCATGTAAGCGTCTCCTATAGTTTCCACTTTGTAAACGTCGAAGTTCTCAATGACGGAGTCGAAGCAGATGTAGAGGTCGTTGAGGAGATCCACCACCTAAATTATACATAGAAACATTGGTGGTTTCATATAAAATGGATTATGCCATTCGATTTTCTTTCGCTGTTACCTGTTTCATATCATCTTAATAAAACATTGAGGACATTTTTTTAAAATTCTGTAGAGAATCTATCAATCATATCAAGGACATACACGAGAAGTGGATTCGTTAAAATAATCAACGAGACCAAAAGAGGTGATTTGATAATTTTCACGACAATCTACTAATCCTTATACATTTTCCAGCTTAATCCATGTATGACTTCACGAAACTATATCATTCAGTGATGCACGTGCTGGGCATGTTCTCAATGTGCACTCGTAAAAAGAAAAACACAGGTTTCATACTGACAACCAACGTTCCACTTCCGGATAAAGGCGCTGAGTTACTATTCGGAGTGGCATGTTCCAATCTAGACTCGTCGTTTCTAAAGATTATTTCAAAACTTGATGGATTTAGAGTTGTAATTCACTGAAGCATATGGGTAGACTATATATCATTAATTGCCGCTAATAGCTGATATACTGACAATGGTGCGTTAAACAAAAACTCACTCACTCTATGTTACTAACAACTTTTTAAAATCTGACACCAAAAAAAGGTAATTCTGGAAATTAACCAACAGTTGAATCCTTAGGTTGACGTCATCACTAGGGACAAATGTCTGTTAATCTATGGTGATTACGTCACTCTATAGTGTTAAACATTATTATTTACTATTTGTTTAAATGATTAATTCGAGGGGAAAATAACATTTGTTCACGTGTCAACCATATGTAGAATCCATTACTAGATTCTTACCAGAGTCTTTTGAATTTGGTTTTTGAATATAAGTTCTTTTAACGATAATATTCTAGACCATTTTAGTAGATGTATCATAATTAGGTGCACTTTTATCGTTTATATACCTTTTTTTCAAATTGTACCCTTTGTTTAGTGTAGTGTCCTTGACAAAAGACGCATGTTTATCGAATGATAACAATAACACTTACAATCCTTCTTTGACATAATAGCTTCGTCAAAAGCTCTGATTTGTAAAATATTGACTCCGTCTACATATCATACTAACTACTTCAACGGAGTCAATTGATCAAAGCAGAAGATCAATATTTTGTAACTACTTCAATATTAATGAGTTTTGATTAAACCAGTCTGACAAAGCAACATAACAAGATCAATCAACAAAGCCAGTTTGTATTATTTTGGATTTAACAGTAAATCAACATGTTAATGTCGAGGTCATGAAGGGGCTTGAAAGGATTAGAACTGTCAAAGTATGTCTTCAGCTATGCCAAAGACGTCATAGCTTCAATATTGATTGATAGGCGCCGATGTTGGCTTCAGTTAGCCGTTGATTAATGACAGAGGGCTGGCCAGTATCGTCCGGCAAACAAACTCTACGTATGCAAGGTTTCTGCAGATATCAAAAACAAGTATCGTATTTTGAAAATGTTATGTCTAAAAGTTGTAGGTGTGTCTGAATCTGTTCATTTGTTTAGTTTGTAAATAAGAAGCTACATCTAGAAGGCCTAGATTCTGGAAACTCGTTCTTGAATAATGTCAAGTACCATACATTTACTTTGACCTACGACCGCAAAATAAAAATCATTTGTTTATCTTACCCCCAAAAGGCACATTTATGGATCATGGTGTACATGTAAGTGTATGAAGTTTTGTGAAGCTAGCATGTATAGTTGAGGAGATTTGCTTCGGAAAAAGGATTTGGTCACAGAGTCAGTGATTTTGTTTTGTTTTCAGGGAAATCGCAAAAATAAAGATAACTGGTTGGTCTTACCCTCAAAAGGCACATCTATATGGATCACGGTTGATGAGTGTATGAAGTTTGGTGAAGCTAGCATGTAAAGTTTAGAAGATATACTCGGGACAAGGTTTGTGACAGACGGACAGAATGAAAGCTTAACCCCTCTTACGCTGTAAGGCGGGGGTACAACAAGGCAAACATTAATGTCTCTAAAGTGCTATCAATCGTGAATTTTCAATACATGTTGTGTCAACAGATGTAGGGACGTATGGATCTGTGTAGTTTGTTAATAGCTTTTGGCTACATTGGAGATATTTACAAAATAACTTCTTGCATAAGCAAACCGATTATTATTGTTTGTCCGTGGCATCAAGACTAGTCCTAATGGGTTTAACATGGTTAAAGTGTTTCTTCAATGCATGTATTAATCGTAAGTAATTTATATGACAGTTTCATTATGTAATATAATGAATATTCGTATATAAGTCAATCGAACATAATTACATACTTCAAACTAGTAAATTGCATCAAATGAGCAGCTGTTGATGTGGGTTCCTGGAGAGACGGTGAAGAAAGATTCAATTAAATTGACTTTGATCTTTCAAACCTTACTATTAGCATTTAAATTGCATCCTACATTCACTGACCTCGTACGGTGAATTCAATGTTTAAAATAAGCTATAGTACATTAGGATATAAGCGTTGGTCTTTGATGTTCTTTGCTTGATGAAATCATTACTGTTAAGACATAATAACACTCTGTTGACGATAATGAAGTTTTGATTGCGTCATTATAACATTCAATAACGTTATGCATTGTGAATGTCAGAGTGTGTCGCTGAATGCGCTTTATTTATTAATTATTACCGCCAAGATTTTGTTACTCCAATAAAAGTTCGAATCCTTGTTCTTTGCAGAAAGTCATTTACTAGTAACAGACAAAAATATGGGAGTCTTTGAGATTTCGGTTACACAAGCATGCGCGTGGTGTTCAATAAACCACTCTAGTAGGAAGATACCTTCAGATAACTTCAGAAGGTCTCTGTAAGAAACAAAGTAAAAAGCGTTATCATATAGAATTTGTCTTCTATAAGAGCAAAGTTAGTTTGACACTAGTCTGTACGTTGCTTGTCAGATGGAAACTGAATATTAATAAACGTTCACCCAGAGTACTTTAGCTAAGCTTCTCTAAGATGAGCGCTGAGAGCACCAGGTTCTGACTGATAACCCAAGAGAAAAGCTTGTATCATATGGAGACGGAACCTTTCCATATTAGGTCTCATATCATGTGGAACAACGCGCCTACACTTTCACACTTATTCCCAAGAGTGTTCTATACCGTTAGCTTCTCACTAACTTTAATCCTTAAACGCGTTGTGAATAAACTGGGGCATTGAATTGCGCCCTATGAACGGACCAAATTTTTAATGAATATTCTTTTTATTTAATCAAAATTGGAATGCTCAAAGGGCCTACTCCAAATCAGTTATCTCCTTTTTGATATATTTATTTATATTTACTTATTTATATTTTTTAGTAAAATATGCACTGAGAAACCGAAAGGCATGAAGCTGTCTGTGTGAACTATATGTAGAGTGTATATTGGGAGCCTACATGTACAGGATACCTACCAAATGGCTACTTCATTTGCTGGTCATACTGACCTACATGAGGAATAAAATAAAACCCAAACGCTTCACATCATAATCAGGAGAACAGACCACAATTATGTCGATACAGGGCAGTGTCAAGTACCCTTTTCCTTGATTTCACATGATTAACACTTACCTCCTTTAAATACACGGATCTATAAAAGTGAATTATATCCTCGTTGCATTTTGTAAATAGTTTTGTCATGGAAAATCCATAAATATAGTTATAAAAAGAATGATGCATTGTTTTCCAATTAACAGGATAATGATAACGTACCCAATATAGACAATACTTTCCCCAATAAGGGAATAAATCAAAGTTAACAAGCATAAAAATGGTTACAATGATATCTGCCTAAAGGATAAAGTGTACAATATGAAAAGTTATCGGAAACGCAACATACTTAGGTATCCTGATATAATCCTATCCTATCCTACCATATTTCCCATAATTGTCATAATTAACGTTAAATTTATGAAAGATGTAACAAGATCAAGGGGAGATGCTATAACGTCAACCCTTTGCCCTATGGCGCCAACGATTTCACTTTTCATTTCACTTAGTGAAATTGCCAATAATTTTCAACGAAAAGAGGCGTAGTTCACCGATGACATTATAATAAAACTATATAACAAACCTGCATGGGTGTGCTCTGAGCCGAGATGCTTGTGAAGCCGACCACATCACTGAAGTAGATGGACACACACTCGTACTGCTCCGGGATCACCGGCTGGTCCTGCTTCAGACGTTCTGCTACAGATCTGGAGACAGAATCATTCAATAGCAATGACCCATCTGAGGCGGTCATCTTATCTAATATAGAACCATTCAATAGAGAACGGATTATGGTGCCCCTGATCTGAAGTCATATTATTCAGTCATATTTATAGTAGAGACCTTTTAGAAACGTTGAACCAATATTCTGAATATAGAATCATTCAAAAGTAAGAGAACCGTGTAAAGCGCTATAAACTTATCAGAAACCAGAATCATCAAATATCATAGACCTGCTTAAACCAATCCTTTACTGAGCTATAGACATGCTTATTAAACAGAAGGGTACTGTTGAACGAAGACTGACACTTTGAACAAATAACCAAAAGCAGAGCCCTCATAGAGAAGTTGGATAACTGATCTGAAGCGTCCCAGCATTCTATAGCATAGACGGTAGGCCTACTGAGTATAAACAAGTATTCCGAATGAAGATTTAAAAAGAGCCCACACTGAGGCGCTGAGCAACTGATCTGAGGACCGAACTTTTCAAATAGCATATATCTACACTTTACATCTACAACTCCGTTACTAATCTGAAGGCAGCGTCATGAAGTTTTCTGATATGGTC
Organism: Steromphala cineraria; assembly: GCA_916613615.1. NCBI lineage: Eukaryota > Metazoa > Mollusca > Gastropoda > Trochida > Trochidae > Steromphala > Steromphala cineraria. The sequence continues at coordinate 25,948,000 of OU744721.1, forward strand.
ATTAAAAAACTGAATAATGAATCATTCTAAAAAAAATCATAATCAAGACGCTTTGCAATTGATCTGAAATCTGCGTATTCTAGTGAAAATGTGATGTAATTTGATATGTCTTTACATGCATCATAGTCATACGAAAACGAAACGGATATTGTTGAATCCTACATAAGTGATCAACATATTTAAATCAAGGTCACATTCGTCTCTTTGTACTAGGGCAAAGAAATTGAGCTGATTTTTTTCTTCCAAAGTTATATGGAATATTGTAATCGAAATTTAAGAAAATCGTATTTTCGCAAATATGACCTCATCGGTCTACTTAACCATGCCAAATATCGAAATTCACTAGTGACGATGCGATCCCGACTTAAGGTTTGTGTATGGTTATTTTACACATGGAAAATTGGTGATTCTTTTTAGGTGCTCCTGGAGTAATTTTATGGACGTCAAAACGAAACCCAAATTATATGATTTGCACTAAGATACACAAGCAAGTGAACAAACTTATGGTACGCAGCTTTATAAGCAGGATAAATGAAATGAATTCTCTCCGCTTGGAAGGAAGGAAATAGACATGACATTCCTAGCAAAGGCGTCTCCTTGCTGACTGCTGTGACCAGTGGCATTTAACCATTAGAAACAACCATAGGTCAATGTGGTCTAGAATATCTTAGTCTATAAACTTTTATTCATAAATGTGAGCGTAGGCTGCTTGGTAAAAAATATCAATCCATATAAGAAGACAAGAATTCGTGACAGGAAGGTAAAATGTCATCAGGATATGAAAATGTTTAGAGAAGTTTGAAACAAATTCATGAGATCAGCTTGATATGCACGATCAATTTACGCCACGCAACACTGAGATAACAGAAGTTAGTTGACGCATCTCGTTCTTGTGTACAGATATGTCACTCACTTGTCGTCATGTATCTCCACATTGCTTGTATCCATTTCATCTTTTTGAAAAAAAATATTTTTGGATCCAACTGTTCTAATCATCCATCTTGTCCATTATTAATTTCATTTCACACATCTATCAATTAAATAAGATAATTGTCCCCGGTTTAAGAGTTACTTAACACATTCCTGAAAATGCAATCGTCATATGGATTTTCATACTTCGCGATCTAGTCATGTGACTTCATGAAGTAGAAGCGCACTTCCTACTTGAGCCATAAAAGGTAAAAATATTACAGAAAATTGAAAGAATGGTAGACACAAAACTATTTGTAAGTGTTATCTTCACAGGCTTTATTTAATTAGTGAAGTGGTACACACATTCAATACACAGGGGGAAGCTTTTAATTTTACTCTCCAAATGGCACTTCACACCCAGTCACGGAATTCAATCTTTATAATTGAAACATGATCGCCCTTTGCAGATTGCAAAATAAGAAAACTTTAAACCGGAATTAATTAATTGCTTGTCACCTCCGTAGTTTTAATGACATTACAGCTTACACACAAACTCGTCGAAATCGTTTGAGTTATAAAGTTGTGTTTATAGGCTGTTTGCAAGTGGATCTGATGGCAAGATCCTAAGACGTACATCCCTGTGGGCAAACTCAAATAGAAATCCAAACGTTTTCGTTTAAAGTAGGATTAATCTGAAAATTGCTCCCCGAAGATAACACGAACATGAAATTCATATATTTAATCGATATGAAACAAACAATCCTTTCATATAACATAAACGATTCTCTGAAAAGAATTGTATTTGTTAACTGGTTACTAAAAGTGCATTTACGCGGTTTGAATCCGTCTACATACAACAATTGAATGTTTCTTGATTGTTTACACATTGGAATTGCCCCCAAAAGCATGTTGCTCCTTGTTAAGCCTTCATAACCTACAGCCATGGAGCTTGCTTATAAATGTGGCTGGTGTCTAAGGGATGGATGGGTTTTAATCTAAGCATAGAAACAACTGAAAGCATCAAAACTAAGTTACCTTGGCAGCATCCGGAGGAGAAGATTTTCTGTCATTTTCTTTTCAAGGAACAATTCCTGAGTTCTTTCTTCCACTTTCTGTTCCAAGGTGTCAGCGTACTTGCCCATCATTGCTATCATGTTGTCAAATATGTTGTTCTTCCTATGTGAAAGAAACCATAATCGGTCTTTGTTGAGAAATATAACTTATGTATCATGAGATCCATTTTAGTATCTTTCGGGCAGTTAAGTAACACTCAGTTACTAGGTAGTGATTGCAGTTAGCATTCTTAGTTCTTACAATAGCTGAAAATTACATAAAACCATCACATGACATATATTTAAAAACTGATATATATTTACAAAATAAATATCATATGTATCATAGGCTGTAACTAATAAAAAACGATGAATGAATATATAGTCTGTAATTAATACATTGTTTTTTCCTTATAACGGAGGGATGCCAAATTATCAATTTATCAAAACAAGTTAGATTTACTAAAATTTACATGAGGGCAATCTTCGCTGTACTCTGCAGACAAATCAATATAATAAAACATAGGAGGAGTTGACGTTTCTGAACTTACATTCCAGCGTGCATGTCCCGTAGTTTATGTTTGATAAGTTTGAAGTCGGGCCGAACTTCCGGGTTTTCTGCCCAGCATTCCATCATACAGGTAAGTATATAATCCTTACACCTGAGATCCTCCACTGATGGACGGAAGGGAGCGTCATGTTCACTTTCCTTTACCTTCTGTACTATCTCTGGAATAGAAGGTATCGAAACTATAACAGAGTGCACTGTTCACGTTTGTAGGGAATGGAATAGAACGAAACGGAAGTAGAAAGGAGTGCAGTGTTCAAGTTTGTAAGGGTTGGAATAGAAGGAAACGAAACTAGAAGGGTTTGCAGTGTTTAAGTTTGTAAGGGTTGGAATTGAAGGGAACGAAAGTAGAAAGGAGTGCAGTGTTTTTAGTTTGTAATGGTTGGAATTGAAGAAAATGGAACTAGAAAGGATTGCAGTGTTCAAGTTTGTAAGGGTTGGAATTGAAGGAAACGAAAGTAGAAAAGAGTGCAGTGTTTTTAGTTTGTAAGGGTTGGAATTGAAGGAAACGGAACTAGAAAGGATTGCAGTGTTCAAATTTGCGAGGGTTGGAATTGAAAGAAACGAAAGTAGAAATGAGTGCAGTGTTTAAGTTTGTAATAATAAGGGTTGGAATTGAAGGAAACGAAAGTAGAAATGAGTGCAGTGTTTAAGTTTGTTATAATAAGGGGAGGAATTGAAGGAAACGAAAGTAGAAATGCGTTCAGTGTTTAAGTGTGTAAGGGTTGGAATAGAAGGAAACGAAAGTAGAAAGGAGTGCAGTGTTTAAGTTTGTAAGGGTTGGAATAGAAGGAAACGAAAGTAGAAAGGAGTGCAGTGTTTAAGTTTGTAATAATAAGGGTTGGAATTGAAGGAAACGAAAGTAGAAATGAGTGCAGTGTTTAAGTTTGTTATAATAAGGGTTGGAATTGAAGGAAACGAAAGTAGAAATGAGTGCAGTGTTTAAGTTTGTATTAATAAGGGTTGGAATTGAAGGGAACGAAAGTAGAAATGAGTGCAGTGTTTAAGTTTGTTATATTAAGGGTTGGAATTGAAGGAAACGAAAGTAGAAAGGAGTGCAGTGTTTAAGTTTGTTATAATACGGGTTGGAATTGAAGAAAACGAAAGTAGAAATGAGTGCACTGTTTAAGTTTGTAATGGTTGGAATAGAAGGAAACGAAACTAGAAATGAGTGCAGTGTGTAAGTTGGCATGGGTTGGAATTGAAGGAAACGAAACTAAAAATGAGTGCAGTGTTTAAGTTTGTTAGGGTTGGAATAGAAATAAACGAAACAGAAAGGTGTGCACTGTTCAAGTTTCTTAGAAATGAATAGAAGAACACGAAACTAGAAAGTAGTGAAGTGTTCCTTTTCGTAAAGGTTGGTTCGAAAGAAAACGAAACTAGAAAGGAGTGCAGTCATAATTATTTCGGTAGACACGATTATTACATAAACTTCGATTTCGACATAATGGTCGGAGTGATTAACTTATAAATGTCAATAGATTTGAGATGATTATTTGATATGACAAATAATAACACATAACAATTCCATAATCTTACTGTATAAGTTTAAATAAATATAAATGTCCTGGAAAAACATTAAACCGATAATTTATTGATGCGGGCTCTCGCAAAATGTAGATTTGGATATAATGAGAGTTACAAATGTACGCATATACAAATAAGTGTTATAAAAAAGGGAGTTGAAGAAAACATTTGATAAACTAGTGCAATGAATTTTACTGAGATTTTAACATAAAACCAATGATTTTGTAAATTTTTACATTGACAAATCGTGAAGGACAGTGGTTACATAGTAATTCCGTACAAAAAGGTGCTATCCAAGGAAGAGGTCAAAATCGAAACAGGATCCCTCAAACAATTAGATAAAGATATCATCATGCACACACGAAAAAACCACTGTTATCCAGATCCCTTATTATTAATTATTCACCGCAAGTACTATAATATCGTATATTGATCTAGTTTCAATAAACTATATACTATGTCTTTAAACAAATTATTTTCGTCGCAATAACCAAACACGCTATTCAAAGGCTGCACTAATGTGCTACAACGGCGTCAGAATTGGTAAGTTGTCTTTCAAATAAAAAAATCAAATATACTATTGTTCTATGTTTCAACATAAAATATGTCTTTGAACATTTATTTCATCGCAATAACCTGTTCAATCGGTCAACATATGTGCTACAGCGCTGTCGAATTTGGTCAATCGTTTAAACTTGAAATGAATAAAAATGATCCATTGATAATAAAATCCTCGAAATATTGCATTATTACAAAACAGTTATTGATTTTATTCTCGACTTGATTTACCTTTGGGCGACATGTCAATTGCTCCCCAGGGCCCTTGTCTCCCGTGGATGTCATACAGTATAAGGGCGAAGGAATAGACGTCGCCTTTCTGGCTGCCTCTTGGCTCATGACTCCCACTTCTTAAGAGCTCCGGTGCTTTCCATTTTAATCCTTGAATGTCAAACAATGAAATAGGAATTAATTTCCGGTTTAAGTTTCCTTTTCTAGATCATAAAATGTTTGCTTGGTTATAACGAGGTTCGTAAATTACGTTGTCTTGTGGATGGTTTTGTTATATTTCCGTCAGTTAATAAAGTGAGTTTATCAATATTAGAATTTATAAGAAGTTCGAATCCTTACTCATGAATAATTATGATAATATTTTATGCCATATTTGTAATATTCGTTTCAATGTCTTAAAAGTGCAATGGAATTTTTTTGGTAAAAGTAGTAATAGACATTTTGTAGGATAAACAATTGAGAGGTATAAAGGTTTATTGATAAACTAACCTCTATCAGAAATGTTTAAAAAACACAATAACGAAAAACTATCTATTTCCTTTTCGTTTCAATGTTATAAAAGTGCACTGAAAATAATTTTAGCGTTTCTTGTGTAATTAACCTCGATTAAGTGAAAATGCCCAAAAAGACGCATTAACGTAGGCCTATCCTTAACGGTCCATCGTGGGTTTCCTGGATACATCTTACGATACAGTCAAACGCTTTTAGTATGTTGGTAACATCCTCTATCTAAACGTAAGGACGCTTATCCGTGCTTAAGGAGAAATCAGCTTATCAGAATATTAGAAGGAAAAACTCACTGTTATAATTGACTTGGTCTTTAATGGACTGACTAGACGAATACAACGAGTGAAGACCAAACTCGGCAATCTGGAGCACCCATCGGCTGTCTACTAGACAGTTTGAGGACTTCAGGTTGCCATGGGAAACAATGGCACTATCGTGGATAAACGTCATCCCCTGGGGATAAGAGCAGAGCAAAATGTTGTATTGACGTCCATTTACTTTACCGTTTTCATTATGTGACTGTGAGTTTAGGAGATGGTGTGTATTGCTATCGATTACCTGGAGTATCTGTTTCATAATCCATGTACAATTTTAAGGGATGATTACATATCATCCAAAAGACGTGAGCGGTGAAACTTGTATTTTGCCTAACATGTTTATGTGAAAAGAAAAAAATATTCATTAAATTGTTTAACAGGAAATCCTGTTGATTTCGGACTGAGAATATCCTGACGTCAAACGCGATATAAAACCACATGCCATTCTCAAACAAAACGTTTAAGACGGCCATCGGAGAAAACAACAATTCAATTACTTCCAAACACTGTATCCACTGTTTTTACCTTTATTAGATCAGTCAGCAATGATGCAATAAACACTTCGTCACGAGGGGAGTTTTCGTTTTGAATGATATCCTGAAATAAAGCAACTTATTCAGATATAACAATTATCATACTGAGTTAAAGGATATGTACCGAAACAATCTTATCTATCCACAGCTTGAAGAAATGTTGTTGAGAAGAATATTGAATGTTAAGAATAATCTGACACATTGCATCGTATGACGATCCCGACTAAACCAATGGTTATATTAAGTTATTTTCTATATCTCACATTTGCTTGCATCACATTTGCCCTGCCTTGAAAAAGTGCTAGTTTTAACTAAACTATAACTTTGTTCAAGCAGTAACTATTGTTATGGTCAGTTTGCTTTTCTGAATATATCTACCTCCATAAGGACAATTTCATTATAATTTCAAATACTATATACATTGTTTAGCCATCGTAAAACAGAGATCAAGTACGCTTATAATTTCAGGTTTAAATAAAACGAAATCAGAGACCGGAAGTAATCAACATCAACAAACATTCACAAAAAAAAACACCAACATTGATAGTAACTACTTCATCCGTCTTTTAATTTGTTGCCGATGAAGCAGGTCCTATCTTATTTCGGATACATTGTCCAAAAGTTAAAGCTGTAAAATACCTACGCTCACTAAAGGTAAATTAAAGCGATATTTAATAATTTCCCTGGCATTGGAGCTGGACTTACATGAAGACTCCTCCTCAAGCAGTACTGGGACAGGATGTAGATCTGGGGAGTCTCGATACACGCTCCCACGAACCTGTTGATGTTCTCATGGGTCAGTTCCTTCCTCAGCTGCAGCTGTTTCTTCAGGGATCTGTTGATCTCCAGGGTCTTCTTGGTGACGATCTTGATGACCACCTGTGTCTCCCTATACTTGCCCATGGTCAGCTCCTGCTCGACCCGGGGGGTCGGGACACACAGGTCCTCAAGTTCGCCGGAATCTTTACCCAACAGCTTGGCCCAGCGGTGGTTGATCTTCTTCTGTTTAGTGGGATCAAAGAGGTTAAAGATCATTTTTTGCAATATAATATTCAGGGCCTACAGTAGGAATCTTTTGTTTCATGACATCATGATAGATATATCGTTTTGACTTAATTAGGTTCTGCATTATGTTCTGCCATTGGCAAAGATTAATCGTAAAAAACTGTCCCATAGTTGAGCATTGATATTAATATTGAGTTCTGTGTTTATTATGACAGATGTTGGGTGCTCCCGTTTTGTACATCATTATGCCGTTTCGTGAAATAAAAAAGTATGAAGTGAAAGATCGTTAAGTATCCTCTGAATTAAATGTCTTATACAGCAACTTGGCATGATAATTTTTGAGTATAGTTGAGACAGTTTTAATTGTATATGTAGTGCTTCATTGAAATCGTAAAAGGATTTACTCGGTATTTATGCTTTTATCGAACTCATTTTGATACATTTGATATCAGGAGACACCCCGCAGAGATTCTTTATACTGTTCATTTGAAAAATAAAGAATTGATACGCATGACATGTAATCCGCGAAAATGAGTACATTCATTTCATAAGCTTATGAAACATGAAACATAAAAGCAACTGCAACATTGATATAACATGATTCATACATGTTGTACGTGGTTACATCAAAATATTCACATATGTTAAGTATAATTTGATTTAAAAAAATATTAATTCATATATAAAACGTCCTTCATCTTACCGGTCTGCGACAAGCGTCCAAGTCTCTTTCATCTAGAAATTTGATTTCAGACCTATCAATTTTCCACAACAAACGGTCCAACTTTTGGTTATACATGTAGTGTCTGGAAAAGGCGTATAAATGTCACGTTTAATATACTTTAATATGACATATAACAAATAACAGAAAAAGCCACGTAGTTCAAAACATATAATATGTTAAATAAAGACAATACACGATGTCATGGGAATCAAACATTTACGAAATATTATAAGTTCTTTTGTTCCGATTCTATTCCAGGAATACTAAGGTTCTTGTAGGAAAACATTTTTCAAAAAACCTAAATTTTTAAAATCCTTTTAAAAACATCTTTTTACTGAAAACAAACTATTGAAATATTCGTGCTTATTTACATCTATAACCCTTTCAAGTAAAATATTCATTATTTGATTGTAAATCAAAGCGATGAAATAGTGGTTTGCTTCAGAGCCTTAAAAATGAATACCTTAGCCTAAAGGTTTTATATTTACTGAAAAGCTTTGTACATGGACTGATATGACATTTAAGTGGTAAAGATGTTATAACAAGAGCTAAGTCGCGACGCTTTGTCGATGTTAGAAAGTATCCAGAATAGAAATACAAACCTGAAAAAAAAGACCAATATCGCCACAGCAATAGCAATCGCCAATACACTGCAGACGATAATAACAACGACAGGCTGACCTGCAGAAGATGTCATGATAATATGTTCAGGGTTAAATATCGAAAAGTCATTATGTTAAATCTATTAAAGAACAGTGAATGTTGGTTAGATGGGAGCAATCTACAGATATAGAGCTAACTATAAGAGTTTTTTACTATATTACTTGGTCCTTCTGTTTTACCATTACGTGGAACTGTCGTAATAAATTATTCGATTGGGACTTCGAACTTGAGAGATTCAGTCATTTAAGAAACTTTGTATCTTTATTCTAAATATGAAGCTCATAACAACAAATGATCTTTTCCATACACATGAAGTGTCATATACTCTGACACTTATTCTAGTAAGCTACATAAATGACGTTTGACAATCGTCCTTTCCAGATCAACTGAACTGAACTTTATTTACACTCAGGTTGCGAACTGCAGCATAAGAGGTACAATACATATTTACATTTATACTACATACAGTATAACTTTATGTACAGCCGATACATTAATTTTTAATACATCATATTTGACCTGCAGTAATACCTGCTTCTTCTTATAGGGTAACAACTTATGTTCTTTCAATTATTGAATATCGTCCTCCTTGAGCATAGCATAACATAGCATAGCATAGTATATCATGGCATAATTCGTTTGACATTAAATGCCCCACTCACTTGTTGATGCACATTTCTCTCCTTTAAAGCCACACTCGGGTACATCTGCAGGAGGATTACCGTTAATCCACCCGATACCCGTCATCTTGTTTGGGTAGTATTCCTGGGGACAGAGAAACATTTCCAAACATCAAAACCGACAGGTGATTGAATTTATAATTCAAGTATTGTCATGCCGATCACATGACCTTAATAAGATAAATGGGGACATATCGCTTTAATTCTACTCTGTATTTTAGAATATTCGCAGTAAATAGAAACAATCATTGAAAATTAGTTCCAAAAGCTAGTTAACAACATAAAGTCTATCATTTTTGGCACCTCTCATTATTCATAAACATTGCCATTATTCTAAACTAACGAGCAAAAGAAAGTATAACACTCACTTGTTTTCCATTAATTCAATATTTTAAAGAAATAAGATGCATTTGATTATGGAAGCAGACAATAACACCTTTCGGCTGTAGTTTGAATGGCTTTATTGGTGACTGTTTTATATTTTCACTTAAATGTCATCATTTAAAGTAGACTGAGTAAGAAATGAAATTTACACCAACATGATCCCTACCATGTTCAAAATGTTGTAAATGTGTGCATGACGATGAACATTTATTGATTTTCACACAGAGTATGTGTTATATGTCGATGAAAAGTTGTGTATTGTCAAAATAAATTTAGGGAAATTTTAATATTGAATTTTTAAATTTTTTTTTTAAATTTAAAAAACCGCGTAGAGGTATTCTTTTATTTATTTAATGTTTTGGACTAATTTTCCAAACAAGTCATTTTTGGAAAACGACGTCAAAAACTCGAGATATCTGACTTTGAAAATTTTACATATGATAAATACAACTGAGTGTTATACTTTCTTTTGCTCGTGAGTTTACATGTATTGACTGTAATATTGAACTAACTTAAAATAGTTCCACTTTTACTTTTCAAGAAAATGGCTTTATAATTTCGATCTTTTTAGAATTGTTATCGTCCTTTACTTTTAATTGCAATTAAAAGGCTTAATGGGACACTCTAGAAGAATCTTTACTAGAAATGGTAGCGTTCTTTACCTTTACTTTACTTTCAATTTAATGAGCTTTCATTGAACTGTTACTAGAGTTACATGTATGTTGTGTACTTTGAGTATCAAATGAACGGTCTTTTCGCACGTTATATACGTACCAGATTAACTTTACTAGAATTGTCCTCATCCTTGATGAAGATACCGATGGGTACCATCTTGGGAAGGGGAGTACCCCCATTCATACCGATACTCCACAGCGTGTAGTTACCATCATTGTCTCCCTGGTCGTCAATGTACATCTCCAGGCCAAGCCAACCTGTAAATGCAGGGGAGGGGACTCAATTTCTTATCAGGTAGTTTATATCTTCTACAAACTCCGAGTTCAAGTATTTCATAGCCTCATACTTCAAATTGTTCCAAAATACATTATTGAGAATTTATGATAAATGATTAAATGTCTGCCCTGACAGTTGAAATGATAACACTATAAATGTAACATTTTGCGTGATAAAGGAATCTATCTCATTGATATCTACCCTGACAGTTGAAATGATAACACTATAAATTTGTAACATTATGCGTGAGAAATGTATCTATCTCATTGATACCTGTCAGTTGAAAGTTTCAAAAATGAAATTGTTTTTGATTTTTAATCAAAAACTCTTATACCGATAATATCTGTTTATTGTTATCGTATGCATATATTATTTCTCATGCGATATTGTTAAAGTGAGTGACCGCATTGCAATGAAAATATACATTTAACGCTTCAACTCATATGTATTTTCGATGAAATTATTTTAAAGGATAATTATGTCATGTTCAAGGATCAGCTTATTAATTGCACATGATAGGATCCTTATAGAATAAATAATTAGTTAAACAAGAGTTATTCTATGGATGAACAACTTCTTTATTTCACAGTAGCGACGTTTCAGTATAGATCCTTATACTTAATTACTTTGATATCGTTTATTCCTCATCTCAGCCATGATCTGACTGGGGTCATGAACGTTGCCGCTCTTGTTGACGACTTGAATGACGGCATCCAAGTACAAACTGACCCCGTCATACAGGTAGGCGGCGGATAGACTCATGGGGGGCTGGAACAAATATATTGACAAGTTTAGTTGTTAAATCAAACTAAATGAGGAATTTGCACACAAAATGTAAACAACTCTGTATGTTCAAACGTACACTGTGATGCTATGCAAATGTGGGTTATTTAAAGAATTGGCAATTTCATCTTTGATGCCAGTAATCTATTCAGGGAAACTTTTCAATGTTGACATTTGAAGAACTAACGACTAGTACGGTACTGTTGTTTTCTACAAAAAATACTTGTTCTAGTCTGTACAACTGATTAACCAGCAATGTTGAAACAAAGTGAAAACATTCAAAGTTCAAAACATCTTTATCACATCTAACAAGCAATTCATAAGTGCTAAGATTTCATCCCAATTGAAAAATACATAATTACCAAACAGGTTAGAGACATACGAGTTAGGAATCATACATTCGAAACCAGTGACTCTTAAAAGATAGAAACTATAAGTATGATCAATTCCTTTGAATGTATTTTCCCAAAGAACAACAATCAATATTGAAAGTACATTTTACAGTTAACTTTTATTGATTTCGGACACTAATATATCAGATCGTTTAAAACCTGCAAATATTCACAAGGAATGAACCAAAGTGCAACATTTCATCTCAATGGCACACTATCATGAGTAAAGCATTAGGCACACTCCTTGCCAGACACTTATACGGTAGTCCCTTTTAATGGAATATCATATCAATATGTTTTTTTCTATTGTAAAAAATATGTCAAGGTTGTTTATTGTCTGTTGTGCAGACGTCAAAGATCTTTCCTCAATCCGAAAAATGATAAACAATACAGGGTAGGCTTGATGTTCTATAATTATTCCTATTCTTGGTATCATTAATACCGACGTCTTTTATTCAGGCACACGCACGCTTCCTGCAGAGATCAAAGACCAATGCTATTTGCTGTTATTCCGTGCCAAACATCTTCACACTAAACTATCTTTGATCAGAGAACCATAGCCTTTTAATACAACTTTCACTTTGATCAAATTAGTCTTCAAGCATTCATGTACAAGCACATGTTTCAATCGATCTTACACTTTTACATGAGAGAAGTGCATTCTTTCCACTATATCAAATATGTCTGCTGAATATCATATATATTTGAATGATCCAACGTTTGAAATATCACAACACAATTTTAACCTTTCGAACGTTACGATTTTGCTTAACTTCGTGTAGTGCAAAAATCAGTTTGTATAATGCGAATGTTGTTCATATTTGGGGCTGTTGTAAGATTTAGTCTCCATCTAATTGACCTGCGCAATCGGAGTAAATATGAAACGTATGTTGATGGTTTGAATGCGAATGCTGCATAACCTTCTTATATTCTACTCATTACATTATTAGTTACGCGTAAATGATAAAGGATCAAACGAAGAAAATTTAATAAACTATCATCAAATGATTGGAAATTTAGTATTCTGTTCATTTGTCGCCCGAATGAATCAAGTATTATTGTCGAACAAGCGGTGCCTCTCCCATGTCTTGGCTGACACTATGTGGACTGTCCCAACATTGTGACTTCAGAACGTGAGCGGGTGAACACTAGATTAACACGCTGTATAAAATTAATATAACATTGCAGTATCTTACCTAGATGAGTAATGTCTATCATTCTAAAGTTACCGTCTTGTGTCTAATGATGGCCGGTCGGTACAGGTTACCTAGACGAGTAATGTTTATCATTATAAAGTTACCATCTTGTGTCTAATGATGGCCGGTCTGTACAGGTTACCTAGACGATTAATGTCTATCATTATAAAGTTACCGTCTTGTGTCTAATGATGGCCGGTCTGTAAATGTTACCTAGACGAGTAATGTTTATCATTATAAAGTTACCGTCTTGTGTCTAACGATGGCCGGTCTGTACAGGTTACCTAGATGAGTAATGTTTATCATTATAAAGTGACCGTCTTGTGTCTAATGATGGCCGGTCGGTACATGTTACCTAGACGAGTAATGTTTATCATTATAAAGTTACCGTCTTGTGTCTAACGATGGCCGGTCTGTACAGGTTACCTAGATGAGTAATGTTTATCATTATAAAGTGACCGTCTTGTGTCTAATGATGGCCGGTCTGTACAGGTTACCTAGGCGAGTAATGTTTATCATTATAAAGTTACCGTCTTGTGTCTAATGATGGCAGGTCTGTACAGGTTACCTAGATGAGTAATGTTTATCATTATAAAGTTACCGTCTTGTGTCTAATGATGGCCGGTCTGTACAGGTTACCTAGACAAGTAATGTTAATCATTATAAAGTTACCGTCTTGTGTCTAATGATGGCCGGTCTGTACAGGTTACCTAGACGAGTAATGTCTATCATTATAAAGTTACCATCTTGTGTCTAATGATGGCCGGTCTGTACATGTTACCTAGACGAGTGATGTTTATCATTATAAAGTTACCGTCTTGTGTCTAACGATGGCCGGTCTGTACAGGTTACCTAGACAAGTAATGTTTATCATTATAAAGTTACCGTCTTGTGTCTAATGATGGCCGGTCTGTACAGGTTACCTAGACGAGTAATGTCTATCATTATAAAGTTACCGTCTTGTGTCTAATGATGGCCGGTCTGTACATGTTACCTAGACGAGTGATGTTTATCATTATAAAGTTACCGTCTTGCGTCTAATAATAGCAGGTCTGTACAGGTTACCTAGACGAGTAATGGTTATCATTATAAAGTTACCGTCTTGCGTCTAATAATAGCAGGTCTGTATAGGTTACCTAGACGAGTAATGTCTATCATTATAAAGTTACCGTCTTGCGTCTAATAATAGCAGGTCTGTATAGGTTACCTAGACAAGTAATGTTTATCATTTTAAAGTTACCGTATTGTGTCTAATGATGGCCGGTCTGTACAGGTTAATGGGCGGCAGGAAGTTTCGGTTGTCCAGCCTCTTGCTGTTTTCGTCTGCAGCCTCGTTCTCGTTAGCCCTCCGCATCAGGACCAGAACGTTACGGAACGCCTTCAGTCGCTCAACGCTGATGTTCATTGTCTTCTCTAAATGAAAAAGATAACAATTAAAGTCAAATCTGACAAAAAAATCAATTAATATGATCTATATTGCATATTGCTTCACTTCGTTAGCGTATAGATCTCACCAGGATCAAATAATCGAGCCGTCAGACTGACCTATGACGTCATTCAAATCCACCCAAACAGTTCGCCCAGTAAGTCAATAACCAAAGCTTACCGGGGCAAACTATACGATAACGCTATGTAGACATATAGGTGTTGATTTATAGATAATTAGCTGACAACGATCCTTATAATATCTTGTATGCATACAATGTTGTGAAATAGACCAAAGGGATACCGTCAGTCTGACGTTTAAACACTGACGTTTCTCCATATCAAAACAGTTCCCACACATAAAAAAAGGTTGAAATGACGCCTTGATTGTACATCAAGGTTTTAAGAAAAGCCCAATTGAACGCCTTCATTCGCCTAACGCTGATGTTCGTTATATTTTAAACAATTGAACACGGCCAAAATAACGCCTGATATACATATACATGTAGTTGTCTAGGTTTAAAGGGGCAGTAGCACATTTTATAGAAGGAATATAAGGTGATGTCAGGAAAATTGAAATAAATGGTTCCAATTGAAAGACAATATATTTAAAGTAAATGAAGCAGTAATAAATCAAATATATAATGTAAAATTCTGCCATGCGATACGTTTTTCTTAAACTTAATGAATCAAAGGTGTTCACACAAAAAACGTGAATGTGAATGCTTATGTGAATCTTGATAATTTGTTCTCTGACTATTGATGATTGGTTTGTGTAATGATATTTTTGACACTATCAAAATAATACATTTAGCATTAACGTACAATTACCAGTGAAGATGTGAAAAAAACATATTAAATTTTTTTGTTACTGCTCCGTTTGAGTACATACATGTATGTATTTTTCCTTTTTCCTTATTTTTTTCCTTATTTTCTTTTTGATATAATTAATGCATACTTGTTTCAGCAGATTTGGGAACCATGTGTTCAATATAATAATCCATGTAAAAATATCGTCCAACGTACCTTCATAAGTGCTGAAAAGGCTTTTTGGGTTGCTCGTCATGACTTTCTTCCCAAGGTTAGTTGCTATAACAACGTACTCGCCAGTGTCCGTCAGTCCGAGTTCTTGCATAGCAACCAGGAAGTGAATGAGCGAGTGGTAGTTTCCTAGGTACACGTACACTGAAATGTGCAATGAATAATGTTATCTTACCTTACAGTAAAATACTCGTTTTTGATTGGCTGGCGATCGACTAGTTTTATCTTATGTACCCCGTAAATTTCACCTCTCGCGGTGTACGAATTTCATGTACCCCGCTGCCATAGCAACAGCTCCTCTCCGAGAAGAGGTGTCGCACTGCAAAAATATGACGTAACCAAATGACGTACGAGGTTTCAAAAAAATGGAAATGAATGTATTGACGTAAGGTGCCCAAATGCATCAGGGTGTTAGTTCTAATCCATTCTGTCCCAACAGACGCAGATCAAGTCATGAAATGTCGATACAGCCTCTGTTATATTACGCCGAGTTTATGGAATAGCATTGGGAGATGACTGATTGGAGGCAATCAAAGTTAGTTGTGCAATCAGCGACGCTGTTCTTAAATCATCATTTTGGCTACTGAATCATGGCAAAGACATTGAGATATGAAGCACCCTTTCCATGCGAGAAGCGTTGGCATTTGATAAAAAAAAATCTAATTGATTGTGATGCAATTTTTTTCCGCCAGGGGAAACTGCCGGAACCCACTGATTTTGGCGTACTAGAACAGAGGCTGTATCAACATTTCATGACTTGATCTGCCTTTGTGGGGAGAGAATGGTTCTAATCAAGTAATTGGACTTTTGCACAATATTTTATCATGTGTTAACTATTGCCATTACGTTTTCGACAGACATAATGAATAAGAAAATCTAAGAGAATCATCTCTCTACATATTCCCTAGATGAAATCTGCACGACATTAAAGGGGCAGTAGCACGTTTTTAGGGGGAATATAAGGTGATGTCACGAAAATGAAAATTAATGGTTCCAATTGGAAGGCAATGTATTTAAACTAAATGAAGCAGTAATAATTCAAATATATAACGTAAAGTTTAGCCATGCGATTCCTTTTTCGTACACAAAATGAATTAAAGGTGTTCACACAAAAATGGCCGCCAATGGATTTTATGTGAATCGTCATACTTTGTCCTCTGACTATGAATGATTGGATTGTTTAATGAAATTTTTGACACTGTCAAAATAAGTCATTTAGCATTTACTTACTAATATCAGTAAAAATTTTAAAATATAAAATTATCAAAAAACATGCTACTGCCCCTTTAAAGGGGCAGTAGCACGTTTTTTGAGAATTTTATATTTTAAATTTTTCACTGATAATTGTAAGTTAATGTTAAATGTATTATTTTGACAGTGTCAAAAATCTCATAACACAAACCAATCATTCATAGTCAGAGGACAAAGTATAAAGATTCACATAAAATCCATTGGCGGCCATTTTTTTTTGAACACCTTTAATTCATTTTGTGTAAGAAAAGGAATGGCATTGCTAAACTTTACGTTATATATTTGAATTATTACTGCTCCATTTAGTTTAAATACATTGCCTT
Source organism: Steromphala cineraria (assembly GCA_916613615.1). Taxonomy (NCBI): domain Eukaryota; kingdom Metazoa; phylum Mollusca; class Gastropoda; order Trochida; family Trochidae; genus Steromphala; species Steromphala cineraria. Next base: position 25,965,023 of record OU744721.1, read on the forward strand.
CCAATTGGAACCATTAATTTTCATTTTCCAGACATCACCTTATATTCCCCCTAAAAACGTGCTACTGCCCCTTTAAGGGGTTTAACTTTATTCATATTAAGCTTATAAAGAAACAATCACATATTTTCGCTTGGATTGTCATTTTGTGCAAAGAATTAAGACAGCTAAAATGCAAGAATCGTCAATCGACGGAATATTAATCCATGCAACAAAATGTCTGTGAAATGTGACGTTGCATGTAATAGAAAATATTGCTATTCGTTTTAATATCCATGCAGTTGGTAATACTTAAGATTACTTGTTAAAGATATCTTACTCACTTACACTATGGTTTATAAGTTTCATTAAAAAATATATATGGCTAAATAACATAGTTAGAAAAGTCGTCATTTCCGGATCTCTCTTCTGCTATAATATATGTTTCCATCATTAGAACTGAGTCTATAAACTAGATTTGCACTACCCAATAAATACAAGTTTGTCTAGTTAATTGACAACTTCGGAAGAGTTGAGTAAAGTTAATGATGATACTCATTTTGAAATGTCACCAACGCTAAAGTAAAGGAAAAATCACGGGGACAATTGAACAAATTGCTGCAGGCAAACCAATTTTTGTGACGTGAACTCCTAAACATTTAAACATTAGCCATTTCTATTTTGTGTGGTGTGCTTATTTAAGCCGAAACGTTTATATGGTGTTATCGACTCTTGAGATTCATCGACCTTTCAATTCGTCCCATCAGAGGTAACGCAATCAATTATATTGCTTTTATCATCTGTTTTCTAACGAAACAGTGGTGGGAATACAGAATCATAATTGGTGGCAATCAAAGTAAGATGAGCTATCGGGACGATGTCTCCAAACAGCATTCTATCTGTTATAACCGTTATAAAGGGTGTAGTTTCTTCTTATGAGCATATAATCACCTTCAACAAAAGATTCGTCAGCTGGAAACGTTACACTTTTCACCGCTAAGAAATTGTAACAAGCCATTATATAGAAAATTGGAAATAAATTAGTTGAGCAACGTGTGTGGGAAGAAGATGAGATCCAAAATCACTGTTATGAAATACGATTACACTGTTATTAAAGAAAATTCGTACCTCTTGTTTCATTGCAAGTTTTCCGGATCATATCTTTGAAGGTGTTTTCATTGTACTGTGGGTTATAGGAATCATTTTCGCTGTACTCGTTGATCTTGACGAAGTTGGGCGTGGCCCCCCTGATTAACCTTCCCGTCTCCTTCCACATGTCGGAAGCGCCGCTGATTATGGTGAACGTGTTCCACTTAAAATGTTTCAAGATGGCGCGAATAAATCGCTCTACTTTCACATCTGCTGGCTGTGTCATCACGACCAGATAATCCGTCAGGTTAGGCTTGTTGGGGGTATACACACAGTCCTGAAAAGATCAAGAATGTCAGTTTATTACCTATAAGGTTGATTAAAAGTACTAACATAATTTCAATATGAGCACATGTGAACATATCATTTTGACTAGCAACGAGTGTTGTAGCTCGAATTTCTGAATTATTTTGCCTATGACATAAAACCATTATTCGTGACGTCACTATAGCCAACCGTCGCTAAGAAACCGGCACGTTGTCTGGATATTTCTTAGAGAATGAACATGTATGGAATCGTTCATAAAAAAAGTATTATCCACGTAAGTCATATGACACAATTACTCGGGTAATAATCTCTATATGTCAACAGCATATCAAATAAGCTGTTCACAGTTTACCATCTCACTATCTCCTGCAGTAGACACAATTCAAGTCATGCATATGACATGCAAAAATCCATGGGTTTGATCTACCGACCTCCCCTTTCTCTAGGGGCAATTCAAAACTAAATTTGCCCAATCAGATAAAATGAACAAGGAAAACGCATAATCATAACCGATACCTAAATGGCTTATATGACAGAGGAATACAATGTTGATTCAGTGGTAAGTATCATACACTGTACTATTAATATATTAAACTGCGATAATGATCTATTATTAGTCTGTCAATTATATGTTTAAATGAATTCAAATAATTTCAAATCAGTTAGTTCCCTGCTTACTAACTCCCCCCAACTAATTTCAAGACAGTGAATTTCATCTTTCCAAAATATGACTTCTTTTTTTAGCACATCAGACTTTAAAATGTAAGTGAAAATGACTTTAACTGTCATGTTTGCCACCACCAACCCCCCTGCCACGAAAATCTGGAAAATTATACGATTACTAACATTGATTGCAATAACCTCACAACGCCGTACACTTTGTTACAGATTAAGTAAACATTAAACATACAACATATAAGAACTTGGTTTGGATGAGAATCATTGAGAAACATTATTATTTTCAAAATATCTTATCAAAGTACAACTCTAACTACAAGGTTTATAAAACTGGTAGTAAATCAATATCTGAGCTACGAGAAAATGGAGTCAGTATATCTATATAAAGACCTTGCTTCTGAGCTTGGTCACTTTAATATAATTACCACAAGTATGTTAATATCTGCTGTCCTCATTGCTAACAAGGTCTTTAACTCATGGGATTTATAGTTCATGTCAGATTTCGGCATTTCATCAGCCTTTTGAAGTTGGATTGAGACTCATTCAGTTGCTGATGGACATTAACTGACTCGTTAACATCGACATGTGGGTATTGGCTTCGTCGGACTCTCAGGATTTGTCACCGATTGAACTCTTTGATGGTGAAAAAAAATCTTGTTTTATCAAAAACATCGATACAGATTTCACACATGAAGTAATTTCCGTATTTGACATTCCTGTACTTCATAGAAAGAGCAACTAGAACAATGCTTATTCCAGATTTAACGAACGGAAAAATGTAATCGTCCCGAGCTCAAGCGAATAGATCTAATCAAGACATGACAAAACCTCAATACAACGCGATGGTAAATTTTTCATTATTAAGTTCTGCATCACAATGAGCATCCATGTGAGACTTTAACAACCTATGCATTTTTTTTATAGTAATGTAATTTATTTCATGTATATTTCATTACTGGTTTCTACTTTCGATATATGCTTAGGAATTTTAGGACCGACCTTTGTTTTTTATTATTCCTTATAATACAATATCGCTAATGTAATAAAGTACATATGCGGAATAACATTTCTATATGTTTCATATTGTGTTCCTGCGTACTACGATCCCATGTACAGTCTTTGCTGTACATGTAGTAATGAAACCTTTTAATCGTAGTTTTTACTCGAAGTTTTTTTTATGAATCTTACTTAACGCCAATAAACCTCTTACATTTTAGAATCGAATTACAATTAACCTAAATTTCAATGACGAAAAATGATCACCTTGATATAATTACAACAAAAAGATAAATATCTTCTTTCTTCATCGCAAGCACTGCCATAACCCCATTGGAGGTACAATACATATAACATTGCAGCGTGTACACAGTATTTCTAAAATGAACGTAGACTTATTCAGTAATTGATGGACATTTGTTTGACTCTTGAGGTTGGTCACCGATTGAGAAACTCTTGAAGCCCTTTAACTTATGACTTAACTCTTTTATTGGCATACCAGTAGTCAAATATAACCAACAAGAATAATGCTACTGGATAAACAACTTCTTTTAGAGAGAAAAGAGGACGTTCATAAATAAGAATTGCTGTTATTTTAACATTAAGTATTAAGTGAGGCAAGCTGGTTTGTTTTATGAGTACACCATTCCTGATACATGTAGACAGCGATTTGTGAGAGATAAGCAAGCAAGTTTTGGAATAAACATATGAAAAAACTGAAATATTTTCCCCTGAATTTGTATTGCTAATATTAGATATTGTGTCTTCAAAATCAAGTTTCAAAGATTTTGTTTAAAATATGGTGAATTTATCAGATTACATTATATGTCATCGTTATTTTTAAGAGACATAATAAACTAAAGGTAATACATTTTCCTGCTAAGTTGATAAACACAATGAATAGGTTTATTTCCAAGTAACATTCAATGATTCATTGAATTAGATATACAATCATAATTTTACAGGCTGAAACATGAATATTAAATGATTTCCAAAATATGCATGTTTTAATGTAATCAAATATCTAAACCTTTTCGTATTCTACCATGATAAAAAAGTGGTACCATTGTAACAATACATATGAATTGAGTAATTGAGTCCACAAACTAATATTAAAATAAATTTGAAATATACTATAAGTGCCAAAATGTCAATTTCTGTGAAACGTTTTGCAGAATTTTTATGTCATAGCTCTACTCATCCGAGTTTCAGGAAAGGATTATAAGAGCTATTCCGATAAGGCATAAAAGAAGTATGATAAAATAGTTTACAGTAATTCACGTCACATGAACGGAAGAATTTTATCATTGTAAGCTTAGTGTGACTTAATTGACTTAAATCATGGTAAAAATGCATTCCTGTTAAACAGTGGCAAACAAGGGCAAAAACTGATTGAATCAAATCGATTGCGTTTCAATCTTCGTGTTTCTACTTTCGATATTTGTTTTTGAGTTTTTAGTCACATATTTTGAATCATTAAAGATATAAATATCATCGTTAATATAATGAAATACATCTGCATGATGAACATTTCAAACGGCCTGCGAACAAATAGAACAAAAGACATTTATTAATCAATACGTACTATGATCACATGAAGAGTCATTTCTGTACATGTTGGAATGAAACCTATTCGTTTTAAAAAAACTCTTTATCGATATTTATTGACTCCTTTCTCGGAATCGAATAAGTATTACCCTTAAATGAATTTTATTGCTTAGATATGTCATGCAATGTATTTTTCTATGATGAAGGAGCATTTTCAAATCCAAGTAGGTATCAAAATGTTATAAGTAACAGCTTATTCTAATACAAATGTGATATTTTCAAGACAAGCGAAATTTAGACCGTTGTCATGGTTATTATTCTTTCAAGGACAAAAAGAAAATGACATACATGAAACAAGTTCGGACAGAAATAATAATAGTCCATGTTGATACATTATTAACAAAATCGTTGTCATATAAAATCATATTTGTAGATTATATCCGTTCTTATAATTCGTTGTCCTCTGTATAATACATACAAGCTACATTCATATAATAGTATTGGGTGTTTATTTTAAAAATCCTTTTTTGCGTCAAAGATCAAAGGAACATGTCTGTTCAATCAAATAAGTAATCGAGTTATGATTTCTGCAAAACATTTGTTATATTAAACCATTTTTAAATTCGTAAAGATGGAAATCTACCATTTGTTTATGAACGTCTACTTTGGTAAGTAAGATAAATTATAATCTAAATCGCCGAAAGCCATTTGGTAAACCGAACACGAAAACACTCAGTACCTCAAACTGTAGCAACTCACTTCACCAAATTATAATTGCATAGCGACCTCAATATGCTTTTAAGGTTGGTTTCATATGAAAATAATATCTGCCATTACAGATTTTCTTTAAGTTCTGATATCTTGACAATTACTGTGTGCAACCTAAATAATGAAAAATGCAATGTCGCTTAAGCTTTTAAAAGTCCTTAAAGGGGCAGTAGCACGTTATTAGACGGAATATGAGGTGATGTCAGGAAAAGTAAAATAAATGGTTCCAATTATATGACAATGTATTTAAACTAAGTGAATCAAATAGATAATGTCGAGTTCAGCCATGCGAGTTCTTGTTCTTACACAAAATGAATTAAAGGTGTTCTCACAAAAATGGACGCAAATGGACTTCATGGGAATATTTTTAATTTGTTCTCTGACATTGGATGATTGGTTTGTGTAATGAGATTTTTGACACTTTCAAAATAAAACATTAAGATAAACATAAAAATATCAGTGAAAAATTGAAATTATCAAATTGTTTAAAAACGTGCAACTGACCCTTTAAGACCCGTGTGATGGTTTTCCCTCTGTTTGTATTCTTAATATAATAAGTTGAGTGCAAGATCGTAAATTATTGTGTTCAACACAAAACATAAATCAATAAATATGATGAATAAAACACTTACACAACAAAAAATGACTGCCTTTGATAAAATCCTATGAACTCTTTCAACTGACTAAACTTAAATGAACCGACATAAAACAAACAATCACTGTTATTTCTTGATAAAATGTTTGTTGTATGTCTATATCATTTGATCATCTTTGAAATCTATAAGTGTTTAGCTTCAATTGAACAACTGTGCCTAGTGAAGAATGAAGTAACGGGTTGACATATATGCACGCATTTTAGGGACTTATAGACTAATATTCAGTCTCCGAAAACTTCTATAAAACGATTCTTTTAGAGACCTTTGATAAATGGCTATTTCAACAATTCAATGCTTACAGATGATAGAGCTAGTCTTGCCTTTCGAAAGGCTTTATTAAAGAAAAAATATGATGATCTATATATTCTAGGGGTAAGACAAAGGTACTAACTACAGTCCGTGACCTCAAGTCGATAGATTCAGTTGAGTTCATAATACATGAGTCGTGTGATTGAACCACAAACAGTTATCATTCTGTTAATTATAATCATTCTGGACAAATCATTATCCATAAGGGCAACAATGACAAACTAATGATAAATTACTTACATATGCTACGTAGGGGACTTTCAGAGCGGTAGACAGACTGGTTGGACAGGCGCAATCATGACTTGGCCCAAAGAACGCCGTGACGTTATTAGACGTTGTCAGATCAATCATCTGTTTGTATGCAAGGTAATCCTTTCCCTCGGTATCCTTAATGTAACTCTGAACAGTGATATTGAAGGAATCCAACTCGTCCTGTCGGTCTTCTTTTGCAAGAAAGAAAGCGCCTCCATCATGTTTGAAAGCTCCTTTCTCATGTTGTGTAAGATATGCTAGTCGAATAGTCGTATCCCCGTGAACACATGGCAAACACAGAAACGCAGTCCCCAACGTCAGGAGCCGTGCCCACACTGACATCCTCGACCTTTACACAAGGGAGATAACTCTCAGAATCCAGCTGCACTGATATCCAGAAGTCCTATTTCACAGTCCATTGCTCTGAATCTGTAAATATAAAAAAAGATCCTTTTAAAATATGCAAAGTATATTTAAAAGAAATACACATCTCATTTGATGAAGTGATGCATAAAAAAATATACCCAAAACATACTATTTACATAATTCATAAACAAATCGCTGAAAATAAGTAATATTTGTAAGTTTATAAGTTTTCCTCAAGAAAGCTGTAACCTCCAACTTAGATGAAATACTTGTAGAACGGTTGAAGAACGAGCGGCATTTGCTAACCTACTACGAAGCGAACACGATATAAAGAGAAACACGATCGAGACATGTTTGCTTTTTGCTGCTGCCACTCATCTCAACATACAACCATCTTCACCCTCATCACCCTCTTTGATCTAGTCGCTCCGCTGCGGAAGACGGTAAGAATAATCATCGTCCTGAAGGGTCATCTTCCCGTCCAGATCATGACTCGGCTCTTATTGCCTTCCTTGACCATCCGCTCTTCATGTCATATTGCGTGGTCGATTAGATTCTGTATGACACACTCTGTGGCGAGATGGACAAATCGGAAGCAGAGACAAGGGAAGATGTATAGGAGCTGTATACGAAAGGAAGAACACCCTCCTTAAGTATATAGAACGCCCGAGATGAATTGCTATTAGAAATGCGATACTTATTAATAGATGCATGCAAGTGATGAAACAATTTGTCATTCTTCTGGTGTTGGTGATAGAGATTTGTCATGAATTCTGGACAAACAACCCTTCTGTCTAAAAAGACGATGATGAGGAAAGAAACGAATTGTGAACCGATAAACAGTTTTTATGTGTTTTTAACGCCACACGCTTATCAATGAAATAAGTTGTTTTTGCCAGTGACGAAACTCATATGTAATGATCACGAAACAAATATCTAAAAAAAACCTCATTATTAAGGGGACACACAGGATAATTTTTTAACAAAATGACCTTACAAAAAACTTTGAATCAACATTTATCAATGAAATAACATGTTCTTGCCAGTGACGAAACTCATTTAATAATGATCTCGAAAATCCTCCCACGCAAAAATCATAAACTATTTATTAAGGGGACATACAGGATAACATCTTCACAAAATGGTAAGAACTCACCTCACAAAACACTTTGAATCAAAGCTTATCCCCCCAGTGTCCTAATGATACATCATACCACACTAGATTGTCCATTCATATGGTACACCCTTGCCATAATCTATATAGTCTATCCAAATGTCAGCCCCTATCATCGGGGGTCAAATGGGGTTAACATCAGTCACAAGCACAGTCTGGTAGATAATGACACTGATTGAACCACTTTCCTTCTTGCCACTACATAGTTGCACTTCTTTCCCCAGTAATAGAAGTCCTTTCAGCTAAGCCTAGGGCAGAGCATATATTAAGGATATCTTCGTCACAAGAACACTTCGTCAATTGGCGCATACCATAGTGGCTTCATTCAGTGTTGCGAGCTCGAGACCGAAGACAATGGGGCCTGTTGCTTTGTTCATGAAGAGTGGAGGAGCAATCGGGAGGAATTACTTAGATTGATGTAGATTAAGAGAGGACATAGCGTTTATTTCGTTTCCTGCATGCCCGGGGATGTCACAAAGTCTCATATGCTGTAGTGATCAGAGCCCTCCTAATACTACATTGTAGATGTTGGGGATATTAAGCCGGTCCATTTATATGTATTATAGTGACTGCTTAGCATCAACCGATCTTCCTCGGAATTATTCACTTAGGTAATTGTTTCTCTTCGCCTCATGTCAGGTTTGGATAATGTTTGATACTACTAAACACAGACACATACACTCTTATGACTTCTCCTTACTGTCAATTTTAAACATAATGTTGGTTTTGATTGGTTAATTCAGGACATTTATATTCATATAGTTTACACTTAAACAAATCATCATGATAATTTTAGATAAAGGACTCTCTCTAACTTATTTTGGCATCTTCAGAGGTATCTTACAATGCAATGTGACAGTAAGTTCACTACAATACAAATACTTTATTTACAATATTTTAGTAAATGAAATTATTTTATTACTATGAATGAAGCAATTACCGGACACTTATTCGTCTATATTTTAGATAGAGGACTCTCTCTATATTATTTTGGTATCTTCAGAGATATCACTTTCTTACACAATATTGAACATGGGCGTTCAATCAGAACTTAGGCATGGCAGATTGTACAGAGCAACATGTGTTTGTGACATTTTATTGATTTTCATTTAAGATTGAACTGAATTAGATTTGACAGTATGAAACATCAAGTGTCTCTACCGATTTTGACGTTGTCCTCTGACCGTCTACTTAAGTGGGGATGGGAGAAAGAAGAGGAAGGAGAGAGGATGTAAATATGTGAGAGGTAATAGTGTGGGCCGCACAGAGAGACTCATTTCGCCAACATGATCGTCCAAAAGATCCATTTATGAATCTGATCTCAGTGGTTTGAGAATACTACTCAAGCGGATTCGTGATGGAAATTGGTATTATTTTTGCATAACATAAAGCGTCATGCATGTTCAATGATTACTGTATTTAATTTTGGAGCGATCTTAAAATTATAAAATTCGCAATTTTAAGGATTGACTGATATGTATATTTATAGTATTTTATTCAGAGGTACATGTTAATCTAACTAATTGTTTTATTTTTTAGTGTTTCCATTTACTTTGCTGTTTGTTGTTTATTCTTTAAAGGGGCAGTAGTACGTTTTTGAAAATGTTATATTTTCAATTTTTCTTTGATTGATGCTAAACGTAATAATTTGATAGTGTCAAAAATCTCGTTACAAAAAAACAATCATCCATAGTCAGAGAACAAATTGTAAAGATTCACATTAAGTCCATTTTGTGAGAATATCTCATTCTATGTAAGAAAAAGGAATCGCGTGGCTGAACTAAACATTTTATATTTGATTTTTTACTGTGTTTCAATTGGAACCATTTATTTTCATTTTCCTGACATCACCTTATATTCCCTCTAAAACGTGCTAGTCCCTATATCAGAAGTTTTTATCAGCTGAACCAATCATGTTTGTGATTCTACATTAAATGTCGGCCACAATTTACTCCAATTCCCATAGTCCATTGAATCCCTTTTAACATAATACTTAACAAACAAGTATAAGTATATACGCACCGTCCTTTAAACAACTACAATGATAATATCAAAACTGTCATTTTGAAAATATTCCGAAATAACCACTTTAAAGTACAACAGTGTTACACTTCCTGTTATCGGAAATCTATTGTTACATAGGGAAAGCATGCTGTTAACCTTTGACTTTAATCACTGTCACAAGATTGAATGACATATGGATTCAAGAACGTTGTGTAACACCACAAATGCACTTAAGAAGAGAATATGTGTTATCGTAAACGTTTAAGATGAAAATGACTCCAAAAAGCTTGATAACCCTAGTAACATAGGTGAAGAAAACGCTTGATGACCATGAACACAATGTGAAACAAATAGCTTGATGGTCGGAACGAACTTCATTACGAACCGATCATATCAAGTTACTCGCCTTTCTCTTCACGTTTATGTTTGTGTAAGTAAATGTTTACAACTGGAAACAATGGATCAATCGGAAGTGAACAGGACAAATATTCCATTAGGTATGAGAAATCAGTAATGGACCATTAACGTGGCAGTGAGTCGTGAAATATAGAAATGTACTTTTTATAGCGATAACAGCATATGACAAGAATATCATCTTTCTACGCAGAGCCTAAAAGGCCAGTTTCCAAACTGTCATTTTATGCCTTGCTGCAGAGACTTTACTTTTCTGTGCTGCTATAGTGCCCCTACAGAGTAGAGAGCAAGCACAGAAAAGTAAAGTCTCTGCAGCAAGGCATAAAATGACAGTTTGGAAACTGGCCTTTTAGGCTCTGCGTAGGAAGATGCAAGAATATGTGCAGCGTCTTGCCTCTCGTACGTGTATTGTGATAAGTAGCGGGCAGCAGGATACATATTAGTGTTGCTTCGCTGTTGATCAGTAACAGTAATACTGTAAAGGGACTCCTGTGTAAAAGCAAATTTCTATACGCGATACAACAATGTTTTGCCTCGTTTCCGGACTTATATGTGATGAAAATTGTTGTCACGTTCAACTTGGCATAATTCATTACATATGTACATGTATGCCAAACATAATGCACATGAAATTATAGGTATATTGGCTAAGTGTATGTATTTATCTAAACATTGTATATTTTTCAATATTTATAGATCAATATACCTTGAATATATGAATTATCATTTCACTCTAATATTAATTATGAAAAGTCTTGCGATGTGCTCATAAAATAACTGAAAATACACTATATGGTTAAACAATATGCAAATGTAAAAGTACACAGAATTAATTCTGGAATGACAAGTTCAATGAATGCAAATGAATATATGATTATTTGAATAATCAAGAACATTAACAACTGAATATACTGTAATTAATTCTTTTGGAAACAATAGATCAAAAGATGATATTCATGACTTTGATAAACATATTTAAATTCAAAATCTTTAATCATTTGCATTCCCGTCCTTGCCAAATTATGCATTTGATTTTAATCTGAGACTTGAATTCCGATTTGACTTATTTAGATAAAAATGGATACTTGTATGATGCCATTTAAGCCAGAAAAAACTCAAATGGTTTGTCAACATGATTTTTTAGATTTGTTTGTACATCATACGTACAGTTGTTTTATTCAAAGGAGGCAATAATTCTCAAAGATATTTCAATATTGTATATAACAATTAATGTTTCAATGATGTAATTTCGAATTTCATAAATATTATTCAAACATATCAGAAAAGTTTGCATAAACATATACATGTATATAAACTACAAATAACACAATTCTCGCAATAAAACAAAGTACTCTTCAATTATGGTTTAATTTGATCTCTAAGCTCATGAAACATCTAATATGTTTATAAGTATTTTTTGTCAAATCCTGTCTTTATTACATTGAATATGAAATATTCATGCACATCTGTTCTGTTATTAATTACAAAATCCAGTTACAAGCGTCTACAACATACAAGTACAAGCCATCAATAAACTTATATCTGCTAGGTTTATGGTGAGTTTGAAAGGTTAAGAGAAGGAAATCAGCTGACTAAAAATTAAGAGATACATTTACATAGATCATTAAAATTATTACCTTTATCAAGACACAAATATTGCAATATTTGCAAATCTCAAAATATCAACACGTGTTAAATTATAAATGTGGAAACCTTACTGTATCTCTTACATATAAGCTTACAATGCAATGTGACAGTAAGTTCAATGAAATACAAATACATTATTTATTATACATTATATTTAAATACATTACTATGAATGAAGCAATTACCGCACACGTATTCGTCTATGTTTTCCCTCAAATGACTATAATCAACATTTCTATTCCCCATGTGTTCATGACTGATTGAACCCTTAAATAGATATATGCACTGTACGATTTCGATAAAGCACTCTTTGGTAAAGACAAACGTGACCCATAACCCAAATGAGGTAAACATGTAAATATGAACAAAATTAATTATTCGCAACAAAGAATTAATAGGATTGCCAAATGGTACACATAATACTTAATAGGAGATACGATATTTATTTAAACATAAATGAGCAAAGATCACAACCAAGTTATTATTAAAGAGTTATAAGTAACCCATAAACAAAGGAGGTAAACATATAAACACTGAACAGCTTGTATGATAAAGCATTTACAAGATTGCCTAATTTTACACAAAATACGAAATTGGACATACGATTTTTCCTTAAAACAAAATAAACGGTGCAATTTCAATAAATCACTCGATGATATAAGAATACGGTTAAATGTAGCTGATTTATCTAATGAGGTAAGCATTTAAGAAATAAAATTTTCGATGATCCTTTAACAAAGAATGAATATATCGCGAAATTTTATACATAATACTTAATTGGACATACGATTTTCATTTAAACAAAATGAGCAAAGGGCAGTTTCAATAAACCATTCAATGACATAAAATTACAGCAAAACGTAAATGATTAACCGAATAAGGTAAGCATTAAAACACTGAAATTTGTATATGATACCCAACGAAGAATTAGAAGCTTGCCAAATTTCATACATTATACTAAATTGGACGATTTTCACTTAAACAAAAAGATCAGAGTGCAATTTCAATAAATCATTCTATGACAGCAAAACGTAAATAAGTAACCGAATAAGGTAAGCATTTAATAATGAAATGTGTGTATGATACCCAACGAAGAATTAGTAGATCGCGAAATTTTACACACAATACTTAATTTGACATACGATTTTCACTTAAACAAAATGACCAGAGTGCAATTTCAATAAATCATTCTATGACAGCAAAATGTAAATGATTAACCGAATAAGGTAAGCATTAACAATGAAATTTGTGTATGATACTCTACGAAGAATTAGTAGATTGCCATATGTTACACATAATAATTGGGGCAAGATGTAAACAGATACACAATACTCACATGTTTACAGCACAGAGTGGTACTAAAGTAACTAGGCTAGCTCGGATCTGTATCCTGCACACTCAGCTCTAAGTACTCCACTCTTGTGAAGGCTGTACAGACCCTATCACGTTTCCTCAGCTGTATCTATAGTGAACACTCGCATCCCGTTACTTCACGCCACTTCCCTGTTTAGTTCATAAATACGTTCTGTGACCGTGTTGATGTGGTGGATGATACATAGTGGGTGTTGAGGATGGGTGTGGAATGATGTGTATATTGTTATTGTCGGTGTTGAGATTTTGTTATTGTTGATAGGTGGTACATGTAGTTGATAGATGGCCATTGCATCTTTCTACGCTAAAAATGTTATCATTTTACAGTTAATGTTTGGGTAAACGATAACCAGATATCTCATCAATGTAGACATATTCATGTGTGACATTCGGTATGCTACTAATATCGTCTAAATACCGTTCGGATGATCATATCCACTATTATGGACTAATACCGTACAACCAAATTATTTACTTTTTGTTAATGTATAGCACATTTGTTTTGCAATATATATAACGATTAAAATATTTCACCTTTCCAATAATTATTAATGAAATCAAGATAACTTATGAGCAAAGTTTGTTAGACATTTTGAGGATCTGTTCATATAAACACATATCACATTGAATGCAAAACCATTCTAACAGTGTAATTACACAAACAACTCCAACGAACGTTCACGCGGCAGAAGTAAAATATCATAACTTGATGAACCTTCGTTGCGAAATCATTCTGTCTTGACGTTCACATTTCATAGATATTGCCATTGTTGTGCCTTAAACTCTATCATCATATCTGGATTAATATAGTGCGATATTGGTCTAATTGCTATCAGAATGTTACGATAAGGATCACAGTAATGACAAAATGACCAGAAGCAGCTTGTCAAAGAAAACATTTTGAACGTATTTATAATCTGGAATATTTATTCTTCATACGTTATAAACATGACTTTGTTTCTCTACAGTGTGTCCACTAATACATTCTTCATTAAACTATATTGATATTTTAATACGATAAGTCGCTCATAACTCAATTGGTTGGTTCATATATTTTATGTTATGTTAAAATGATATGCTTTTACTCAGGGTGTTGTTTTCTTTTTAAATTTAAAGTATATCGAAAATAAAACAAAGCTGTTTGAAAATTTTATCCGTAAAATTCCCAGTTAATCATTGAAATATGCGAGTTTGAAAGGATGCCTGAACAAGTATGATTCCACAAACGAAATCTATACATTTCATCAGAATAAAACATAAATGAATAAACGATTTAACCTTCATATGGTAATAACCGTGATAATGTAGACAGCAGATGTCAGATGATTAGAGTAGTCGCTGTGAAATGAGATCAGAGGCACGTTTCCAGAAACAATGTTTCATCAATCACCTAGTAAACGTATATCAACTTTATCATCGCTGAATACAGTTACAAAGTTGAGGCACCTATGAATTCACTTAGTTGATAAATATGCTTTTTTTATTTTAATTACATTTGAGAGTAATTCTGTTATTATAACAGTCCCAAATGGTTCATCAGTGTTGATCAAGCACAACCAAAATGTAGATATCAAAGTTTTATGGTCATGTATGGTGATGAATGTTAATATATTCCTAAGGTATATTCTCTTTAGTTCAATCTTGATGTGCTTTTAAATGTTTGAATCGATAGAATATTTGAGGCAAATGTTTTGTGGACACAAAATGAGTTTGTTTAAGAGCCGAAGCATTTGAAGAAAATGTAATACAAATCATAAGGATATGTTTCATTGTACGTGATAAAAAAGTGTTAATTTTGATAAAAAGTTTTTGACAACAGCGTTAGTATGTATGTACAAATATACAAAATGAAAACAACATAAATATTTGTTACTGTATGACGCAAACTAGTGCACAGATCGAATCAGTTTGAAATAACACAAGCTGTTCAATTGACCAAGTGATTCATGAATCTACTTTATTTCTCACACAATGCACAACACACGTTGATACAATAATTTGATGAATAAATCAGAAAAGGATCATATATTGTATCATAACATAACAATAGATGTTTACTAAAACAATTCATTATAATCGATTATAGACATATTTATTAAAACGTATCTATCTGTACAAATTAAGGAAATCAAATAAGATCTTATCTTACTGAAATGACAATATATGAACACGAAGCTGAATAATTTGTGAATACATGTACACTATTCATTACATACACTATATCATTTTTAACTTTTTACTTGCGAAGCAAAATTTCTCAATTCTATTATTGGTTTTTGATGAGCGTGAAACTGTTAGGTCAGGGTTTTGCTAAGAAGCTTTCAAACCTCTAACCACATGCTGTGGCCGCAGCAACAACAGCTGGGTTGTTATTGTAAGGGCGAACATAATTAGAACTTAATGAAGCGATGCCAACCAAATACACTGATAGATCATCCTCATGACATGAAAAGGATTCATGGAGCTGATAGATGCAAAGTTTATAATTCCGTTTGACGGTATAGAGAGTATGAATAGAACATTGTTATTGACATGTGATCAGCTTGAGTCATTTCGCACATCTGTGATTGCGTACAAATCGTTTTGTTTACTCTTCTATTGTAAACAAAGGCAAAGGCAGTTTTGTAAAATAAAAAATACGAGCATACAAATCACATAATCTACAATTTACTTATTGTTTAATATTAAAAAGTCTGTGCGATTGAATAACAATAACTTAATGACTTATGAAAAATGAGTTTTTGTCATATTAATAACTAATTCGTTTAAAATGATATCACGTTTGTGTGTTTAAGTATGTTAGTTTATTGATCGTACACAAGATACACAATGTACTGAGGAAAACGTGATAACAATATAGCAATCGTATTTATATACTTATGGTTATATTCTAGCCATATAACAATATAATGTAAACTGCTTTTCGATGAATTACCACATTCTATTGATTAATCTTTTGTTTTGTTATGTATATGAAGTGAGCTATAATGTAAACGTTAGCTAGAAGAGCCTGCAAAGATTTAATTAAACAGTAGAGATGGCTTTAGAGATAGAGACCAACGACAACACAACATTAGCCTTAATTTGATCTTTTTCAACACGACCTCCAAATGACTGTAGCCCAAGATTGATAATTACATGCTGAGGTCAAGTATATTAGCAATATGCTATCATAATGATTTAACAGGTACTTGGTAATAGTATTTATCATGTTTCAATTGAAAAAATATCTATATGTATATATATATATAGGAGATATAAACATTGACATAAACAATTTTGTTTACTTACAAGATTATCAGTTCTGCAGAGAAAATCCAAATCATGGGAAAAACCACCATTGCGTATGTCGTAACCAAAATGAACACAGTTAACAAACAATCGGCGCACAAATTTGATATATGTTGTCTTGGCACCAGTGATCACATATGTTCCAAAGGAAAGATATGTAAAAATCTTGAGAGGTAAATTCCACAACAGCGGGATTTAAACAAGTTCAAACGAAAAATTCAATCCTGGAAATCCTGTTCTATGATACGTCACACATTGCAGGAGTGTTCATCTTCATTGCATTTCATTCACATAAAGTAATATAATCCAATGAAGCAAACGTTTTCGACAGCAGTGGAAGCAGCGAATGTTCGTACTCGCTGTACATAGCTCAAGTAATGGACTAGACTGCTTCATAGTCGTTTACGCGTTCCCATTATAGAATATTCACAGCAGTATTAATTATGTAAGGATCAAATATCATAAATAAAAGAGTTATGGGCTTCGCGCCTCGTTCAGTTAGCATACTACAGTTACATGTTGTATTTAGTTGGTGACATGTCCCAACACAGATCGTAACAGTCCGTTGACTGCAATAATGTTCTCTTATTGAGAGACAGATGTGTGATTCATAACGGCATAAGCATAAACACAGCGACAGTATGAAGTAAAGTATTCAAGTAAACACTAATTTCGGCAGGATGTGAGATGGTTGAATGGGAAAATATTTACTTAGTAATAATGTTTTTTTATATTTTTCAGTGGTTTGAAAGTTAAAACATCATACACATGATCAAATACCGTGCAAAGGAAAATATAAAACTCATTTTGAACCGACACAAAAACAGTACCAAATATTCGAATAAACATATAACAAATTTAATGGGCGACACGAATAGTGTTCATCATGATAAATGGATTCATTGTACAACTAAAGTTGTAAACAAATAACAAATATAAGACATCATTAGTCTCAAATCAGAGACACAAGATTATCCCTTTCTCAGTCGTTTAGAAGTCACATGTAGGAGACACAATAACAACTGTAGAGTTCATCAAAATCTCGTGTGAGTTATCTTGGCATAAATACACGCAGTTATGCACTGTCTCGTAATATTGTGCGTTAGTATTTGTTTGTTTGGCATAATTGCGTGTCTATTTTCTAATAATAATAAGGTTGATGATCCAGTTTATGCCATAAGGGTCTGTAACAGAATGACTTACATGAAACATAAGAAGTAAGGTTAAAATCATTAAAATGTTTAATGTATGAATTTAAAGAAACTATAAAAATAATTCAAAGTATTGACGGTATAACTGGTTCCTCAATCAGTAGCAAGATTAAAGTTAGAAGAGCTAACACAACTCTGTCGTCAATGTACCATTTGTGATAAAAATTTCAATCAGTTATATTACACGCCAAGTTTCCATACAAAATTATGAAGTTTTCTATTTATGTGTTGTAACGAGTTTTGTTTAAGGCAGGCTCCCGTTATACTTTAGATACAATATACCCCTTTTCCCCTATTAGATTTTCAAAATTTGAAAAGCAATTCTGATTGAACAATCAACAAAGAACCTCTTAAATATGATAAATATTTTTTCCACTGACAGTTGAGTACATTTTTAACGCTGAAAAAATGCTTAAACGCTCTACAGGAGATGTTGGTACATGTAGATCGATTATAACTTAATAAACATGTGATAATTAAATATTTCTTATGATACAAACGTGGTCTCATGCAACAGTAGTTTTCAATATTATTAGTGCATGTATCTGCTACTTGTATCATGGAAATGACGCAAACAATATGCATTTATCGACATGGAACCTCTTTCAAAAGATGAATATTTTAACAAATTTAAACAAAAAACAATGAAAAAGAATACAAAGAAGAATATCCTACACCTACACGCCCATTAATGAAACATATGGTTTATCTGTAGATCTGATAACAGGTTAGGCTATTAGGGAGAGCAGAAATATAGACGGTTTGACAGAACTATCAGTTGATGGCAGGATAATGAGATTACCTGGTGTCGGGTTGCTAAAACATCACACCAGGTAATGGTTGCCATATATCATCAATTACATTGAAATAAATGTGTGATATGTAATTGTCTGTGTTATCTAGAATTGATGGGCTTCCAAAACATAATTTGGTTACACAAGTTACTGTGTCGATGTTCAGATTAGATACGGACAAAAACGCAAATTATATTGTCACATTTGATTGTTTGACATGATTATAACACATTCATGTGATACATTTATGATAACTTATTATTCAGACACACCATAACCTGACTCTTCCTTGTTCATATACTGGCACCGATTAGCACTGTTTAAATAAGGATATGGATGTATTCACATATATTAAAATAAAAAACATGATATTTATTATATCAATATGTCTAATTAATTTATTTCATTGATTGTTCGTGACTTAACCATTTAAGATTAATTAATGATTGAGTATCATATAATTTTAAAAAGAAGCTTTTCTTACAAACTGGGTGTGCAACATATCATGTATCGAAGATGATCAACAAGATGCACAAAATTGTTAGGAGCAGATTTTCATATTAAAAGCAAAGACAAATAAAAAGGATAACCCTTCAAGAAGGTCTCTTAAGTAAAAACACTGTTTTACAATCATATTTTGAGAAACAATGTTTATAACTGAAGTGAAGAATGCATATCTTCAAAAGGCGTTGATGAATTTTCTACTTCCAAACATTTCAAGCTTTCATGAGCACAATGAACCTTCAAACAGGAGATGGATTATTAAAATCGGAGTAACATTCAAGCACAGTGTAATCACCGCACAAACAATAGCATGCTACATTATTGACAATGTAATTGTTCTACAATATGATAATGATGTTTCTGTGGCAAATAAATTGAAACTGATATGTATATTGATATGGTTCCCTTTTTATGGGAAAAGAGAAAAACTTCCTTAGATAAAAACGTAGTAAGGCTTCCTTTAATCAAAGCCTTGGACCTTTTTGGCAAAAGTGATTTTGTTTTAAGGTAACCAATATATGTTTCTATGACATCTTTAACTACTATTTTTAACAGTTCACAAATATTTCTACACAAAGGCTGACAGTTGGAGTCACAATCTTAATCTCTTACTGTTACCTCGTTAAAAGAACTTTAATTACTTGCGCTAAACAGTTGACTCTATGAATTCCAAGAAATTACCAATTTACTTATAGGGATATTCCTACAAGATGCTAGTAAACAAAAGGTGAATGTAATGCAGTTAATTCTATAGGGTTCACACAAATGTAAAGTTTCAAAGCACTGAGCCAACATACCCAAGACAGCTGTACCTTCTGGCGTATGGTGCAATTACCAAGTTTTTTTTCCTTACGGCTTGGGATTCTACTCTCATTGTGTATAATGTTATTAATGAAGTTTTTCTGTATTTTACTTTCGCGAACATTTTTATCAATTAACTTTGCACAAAATTAGAGATTTCATTTTCATCGAAATCAAAATAATAAATATGATTGGTAAACCATCTTCTGTGTGGAAAGTTTAAGGTGATTGCATCGGCCTTTTGCCATTTGTGTGTATTTGCATTCTCATAGTCGTATTGGTCCAGTTTGCTGATTTGGCCAAGTTTTCCCCATATTGGCCCAATTGCCGATTCGTATAATGTAGGCCGTATAGATTGTATTAGCGCCATATCATTGATAGTTAATTAATAATTCAATGTACCGATCAGTGATTCGTGCATATTGTGTGCATGGGGAGCATGTAGACCGTGACCAGTTCTTTTAACTTCCTTGACTGTATCAACACACTCTAATTAGCAATTTATGTCTACCTCATACCAAGTTACTATTCACCTCCGTTCATAAAATGCCAGCTGATTATAGCTTTGTTTTTTACCCAGCAAGAAAACAGAGAAGACTATTCTCCGCGCCATGTTCTCCTTGACACCCTGTTATCAGGTACAAACAGGTTCATTATTGCAATGAAGTGGCTGATCTAGAGTAGGTGCGATGGCTCACGATTGCTTCGGACAGTCCATTATTGAGAGTGTTAAGTGTTTAGCAGGGTCTAATGAGTCAGGCCAGATAAAAGTGCAAAATGGGACAGCTTAATCAAGCTGCTCATGAAGGCACGATGTGGCATGAGCACGATGGTCGAATATCTAAATTTATCATTTTATAGTATATTAATAGAAAATATCTTCTTTCAAACGTTGGTCCACTCCTCCAACATCATTTGATTTTAATCGTTCATTAGAAAGAACGACAAATAAATCTAAATGACATTAGTGGTATCATGACGATGTTCAGTACATAAGAGCTTAGACCTTTGATATTATTTATCAAACGTTAATTTTCGAGAATTTTGGGTCAAAGTGGGTCACGAACTGACTACAAACTAATTTCGAAATTTAGGAAGAACTTGAGGAATAATAGCTGTCCTATCTTTTAACTAGCCGCCCCGAGATTGGCACTTTCAATAATCCTCCAACGGTAATAGAGCAATGGAATAGAAACGATTCGATTATACAATATCCAACATTCTGATTTCGTAGCCACGCAAGTGAGTAATGTTTAATTTTCAAGACCCGGATTTCAGCCTTTCTTTATTATGTAAACAGGTGTCATTAAAAGATTCTACAAAAAAAAAAGAATAGAAATTGTCCCTGAAATGAGAGTACATGTATTACACCAGACAACTAAATGGGTTGTACTATTCCGTATGAAAAGGAAATAACAGTTTCGTTTTAATACTTTCCTAAACTTGTAAAGCTGTCAATGTTAATCACTTAATACTTGGTTACAATACAAACGTTATGATAAAGAAACGAGTGAGTTTTTTGCCACTTGGTCAAGCTATGTGAAACGAAAACGAACTAAATTGAAGTTAACTTAATATACATTAATTTTTGTGTATATTTTGATGGTTGTACTTAATGCTAATATCGACACTCTTGGTCAAACACTTATTGCTAATTGTCCTCTTTTAAAGAAGGAAAGCTCTTGTAACAACGTCGATTATTCCTACATGAATTTCTACTGTATTCTGAACTTCTTCTTATGGATGTATCTATCATTAACCCTTTTTAAGAAGCCAATACCTTGATGAGGTTTGCAATTCTTGATAATACTAATTAATGTGTGTAAATACGCATCTTGTTTATCAATTGAATTTTGAGATACGATTAAAAGAGGTTGAAATTTTAAGACACCTATGTGACTTACCACACTAGGTTCTTTAGGATAGGGCCAGTGTGGGAGAAAAGATCTGAATATTTGAAGTTAAACTGTCTCAATGTATATTTTGGAACTTTGAGTGACGGACATATACTCTTTACACAATCAATCCCAAAATACCATGACAATATAATCATAATCAAATTGATGTAAAGGTAATCAATGTTTATTAAAAAAAGTATTGATTCAATTTATTGAAAGTGATCAAGGGTAAATCTATTCGTGAAACTCGTCGCATTTCAATAAAGAGGACACATGCCTCTGCTCTATTAAATCCTACGTTTCCTTCAACTGATATGTCTAAATTCGAAATCAAGACATCATGTGGATTCAAGTAACTGTGCCGCATCACTTCTATGAAGCAGATTCTCTGGCTAAATGTCAATAAATTATTTGTGGATGTGTTTGAACTTGTTTGATTCGTTTTAATGGCAAAGTTAATAAACTTAAATCTAAGCTAAATAACGTACATATATTTTATGTATAAATAATCTTTTCAAGATACGCTCAAAATAACATAGGTATATTGAGAAAACTTCATTTAAAGTGACAATAAGAATAAGGTTTAACTATATATTACTTCTCTGAAAAAAACACAGTAATTAGTCATTAAGATGATTTCTTACAAAAGTAAATCCTATGACGCAAACTAAAAACGTGTATAAAGCATCGTACATGCATCTAGGTGGGATTGGAGATGCTTTTATTCGATCATATGTCTTTAATAAATACAGAAGTAGAGATCAGAGCAATTCGCCCTGTTGGCAATCAGGCTATCTAATATTTATCACACAAATGGCCACAGGCTTACCATATTAAGAGTCTCTACTTTTAAAGATATTTTGATCTCACAATAGTCGCAGGCATTTGCTTTGAAAATCATTTACTTATACAAAACAAGGGATTTGTCCAATGAGTGATAATTACTGTAACAGCAATGAACAGTAGCGCTCTCACAGCACATGCTCTACTTTGAACTTCAAAATGATTATTATTCTTTTACAAGATATGAATAGAAGAGTTCTACGTGCCTGGTTCACACTACATTTATATGTTGTATTTGATAGTTTGTGCAAACACAGATCGTATTGGTCTTTTGGCTGCTACATGTTTTTCTTTGTGAGACAGATGTTTGATTTATAAGGGTTTTAATTTAGCATAAACGTTCTGCAGGGTGTGTTGGTAGATCGATTATAACTTAATGAACATGTGATAGTTAAATATTTCTAATGCTACAAAGGTGGTCTCATGCAACAGTAGTTTTCAATATTATTTGTGCATATCTGCTACTTGTATCATGGAAATGACGCAAACAATTTGCATTTATATACACAATTCACTTATTTACTCCTAAAAGGTAGATAGATAAAAGTAACTTATATTAAGATTTAATTTTGATTGACCAATCAACATGACACCTCTTTCAAATGATGAATATTTTAAGAACTTTATTTAGAAATTTAAATAATGAAAAACAATGGAAAAGAATACAAAGAAGAATATCCTACACCTACACGTCCATTAATGAAACATATGGTTTATCTGTAGATCTGATCACAGGTTAGGCTATTAGGGAGAGCAGAAATATAGACGGTTTGACAGATCTATCAGTTGATGGCAGGATAATGAGATTACCTGGTGTCGGGTTGCTAAAACATCACACCAGGTAATGGTTTCATATATAATCAATTACATTGAAATAAATGGTTGATACGTAATTGTCTGTGTTATCTAGAATTGTTGGGCTTCCAAAACATAATTTGGTCACACAATTAACTGTCTAAATGCTCAGATAAGAATCGAAAAATAGTTTAAAACAAAATGGTTTGTCATATTGAAATTGATAAATAAATACATACACAATGATATGATACACTAAGTCTTATGATAATATCACATTTATACACACTGGAAACCTGAAGTTTCCCTGCCACCAGGTACTTTTTTTCATCTTTGTGTATGAATACCATATTTATTTTGACATTCTTTATTCTGTATAATTGATTAATTGTGACTTCAGACAACATTTCTGATCGGCTTGCAATATTTTGATAACGGTTTTACGTTATGTTTTACTGTATTATCCATTGAACATTTTTCCCCAAGAGCGTGTTTTTCTTTTTAATGATTCTGATTTTGCGTGTGTAATTCCATACCCTTTTTAGAATAGAAATATTTTTTTGTCTATGATTATGGTTTATTATAGTTTATATGGTTTATAGTTTCATATGAAAAAAGTTGTCAAAAATCTCCAAACCGTATTTATTAGTAACTGCACACAAACTCGTATTATTTTTCCTTTAAAAAAATGAAACTTGACAACTCGCGGGTTCTATCACGTCATATCAACTTATCAAAACTTTAATTTCTATAGTCAAACCCATTGAACATAATTAAATACAAAACAAGTAAAATAAAATTTGACCTTATATTCTTAAGACGCATATCCACCCAACACAAAGCTTCAAACATGAACTAATTAAATGAAAAATGAAATTCTCCTTCATTAGTTTTCTTCATTAGACAGAACTAAACAAAAATCATATCGATGTAGATTATGACAATGCCAAAATCCTAACATGTGGGCGACAGGTAAGAATTCCGTGTTATATGCTTCAAGCCATTAAACAACAAATCGAACGAAAGAAGCATAAAGAAGGCCTTTTCAGTAAGATTACAGTTTAATAAAAACGATTTTACAATCATATTTCGAGAAACAAATGTTATTACCGAAGTGAAAACTACATGTGAAAATTTTCCTTAGGCGTTGATGTTCAATATTTCTTCTTGCATAAATTTCAAGCATTCGCGAAATGAAACGTGAAACAAGTGATGGATTTTTACAGTCAGTGTAACATTCAAGCACATTGTATCACCCTGGAAACAATAACATGCTACATTACACACGAATATTGACAGTGTTATTGTTCTACAATATGATAATGAGTTTCCGTATGTCAACTAATTTGAAACTGAAATAAACAGCGATATGGCTTTTTTAATTGGAAACGGAGGCCAACCTTCTTTACTTAATACGTATTAGTTCTTTCGTTAATCAAAGTCGGTCGTTTTTCTTGTTAGTTAGATTTCGTTTTAAAATGACCAATTATTTTTATTAAGGCATCTTAAAGGGGCAGACGCACGATTTTAGGGCGAATATAAGGTGACATCAGGAAAATGAAAAGATATGGTACCAATTGAAAGACAAAGTATTAAAACTAAATGAAGCAGTAATAATTCAAAGATATAATGTAAAGTTCAGCCATTGGATCATTTTTCGTACACAAAAAAGATCGAGGATGGACTTTTTGTGAATCTTTGGACTAAGGATGATTGTTTTGTGTAATGAGATTTTGACAGTATCAAAATCACATATTTAGCATGTACAGTCAATTATCAGTGAAAAATTGAAAATATAAAATTTTCAAAAAACGTGCAACAAATATACTGCCTCCTTAAAACTATTTGTTTAAAGATGATTAATAAATAATTCTGCACAACAAGAGCAATTTGCTGGAACAACAATCTTTTACTGTCACCTCTTAACAAGAATTGTAAATTACTTGCGCTGAATAGTTGAAACCATTAATTCAAAGATACAATGTACATATATCATAAACTCGCCGATCGTGATATTTTCTACAAAGTCTAAAAGGTAAAAATAATGTAGTTATATATGGACCCTTTGCATATAAGTGTGAGTTGTGAGCCAACATACCCTAGATAGTTGAAGTTTCTAAATATATATATATCTACATCTGGTGAATGATGCCGGTTTGTTTACTTCTAGCTTACGGCTTCGAATTCTAATCTGGTTGTACTTATCTAAGTAGTATACTGAGCTTGTAAAGCTATGTGTACATGTAATATACCACACCGTGATTTGAGCAAATTTCTTGCATGAGTGGATTAGACTGTTACTTGTTAATTACAACTTCGTGAACAGTAATCAACATATCATGTTCTCCTCATACCATGGCAATGTACCAGTGTTACTATTTTCATACACTAATAAATGCAAGTTATTTAACGTTAAAGCGTCTGTACTGCAAGGAATTACATAAATTATTCCCCTCGCCCCTCTTGACTGCCTCTAATTGCACAAACCAGGTTTTAGGTAGGTATATATGTAGGTGAAATTAAGGGCGAAGTTTGGGCCAAAGATGAACTACATTCGCCCGGCACTAGGAGTGATTATTGAGAGGTTATTTAAAATATTTAAAAGTTAAAATGAAGTATAAAATGTTATAAGAGATCATATTTGCAAGTGTTCTTGACAAAATTTAAAACTCATATTTGGACTACGCCAAATATTAAATTTTCACCAAGAATAAATATTATTGGAAATTATTTGAATTGGACATAACAACCTCTCTGAGTTCTTCACGATGATTTCTATGTCCCTCACATTCAACAAGATAATGAAGGACAGTCTCTGAAGGAGATAAACCATTGTCTGAAACGTGCTTGTAAGCATTTAGTCCACAATGACCAAGTCTTAAACGACTGAGAATAACTTCGTCTCTCCGGTTTTGTCGACGAATCTTACCGTGCTTAACAACTTTAGAGCATGAGCTGTGCATATGTCTCGCAGTGCTGCCCCTATCCCAGTCGTTTTGCCACAGTTAATAAACTGCTGTATTCACAGCAGGATAGATATCTTTTGGCACTTGATATATATCCTCAAAATCCACGAAAGGTTTGGTTAAGGACGATTTTGCAAACTGGTCGGCTTCTTCGTTCAAACTTGAGTAGGTTCGATGGTTCAATATTGCTTGGACAGTCCATTATTGAGAGAACTAAAGTGTTTTAGGAGTGTAAACATGGGACAGCAAAATCCGAATCTTACGCATGAAGTGATGATTTATGTAAAAACTCTCTAATCTATATGACTCATACCACAAAGTGACATTTTTATGATGTTCAGTACATCGATGGTTTGAGACGTGTTGATATTATTTATACAAGCTGTACAACGGACGTCAATTTTCCAGAAAGTGTTGGCACAAGTGGGTCCCCAAACTGAATGACAACCAATTTCTAAATTTAGGGAGAACTTGACGTCATATATCTTCTTACAAGTCGCTCCCAGATTGGTACTTTCAATAACTAGGCTATTGCATTAGAGCAATTCGATTTAACAATAATCAACATTCTGAGTTAAAAGTCACCAAAGTGAACAATGTTAAAACTGCAAGACTAGGACCAGCATTTCTTTATAATGTACACAAGTGTCATTAGAAGATCGTAAACAGTTTTCATAGACATTGAATTTTCCCCTAAATCCAGAATATTAACAAGAAAAAACCTAAATGGTTATTCTGTAATACTTTCTTTCACGAGTATAGTTCTTAGTGTAAATCACTTAATACTATGTCACGATACAAACTTCAAAGCAGCGGAGTCAGAGTTATATGCCTCTCAGTCATCTTTCAGCCATAAGCGGCATGAAGCGCAAACGATCTAAAATGAGGTTAACTTATACATTTGTATATGTAAACGGTTATAACTAAGGTTAAGATATTTTTTATCAAGACATAGAATGTGTAGATAATCATCTTCATGTAAAGAAAAAGGCTTTCTGACGACAACGTTTTCTCAATATTCATTTCAACAGTTTTCTTAACTTCTGTTTTATCTATCGTTAATCTTGTTTAAATAGCCAATATCTAGGTGCTGTTTGTTAGGTTTATCATTCTAACATTACCATACTGACTTACTACTCTGATTTTACTATGGATGTACTTGTAAATGGACATCTTGTTGCCCGGTTGAATTTTGAGATGTGACATAAAGAGGTTAAAATCGTAAATATCATGTCAGGTTCCTTAGTACAGGGCCAGTGTGAGAATAAAAGATCTGAATATTTAAAGCTGTTTAGTCTGCGTGTACACTTAAGCAATTCGGTTAATGAAACCATTTAAATAGATTTTTCAGTTTAATGACAGACCTTTACTCATTTCACGATCAATCCCGTGCCATCAATGAATATAGTCGTAAATAGATCGAAATTGAGACATCATGTGAATTCAATTAATTAACATTGCCAATAAAGCATGACTTGTATAATGGTAAATTCCGCTGGCTGAATGTCAAGAAACCATTTTAATTTGTTTGATTCGTTTTAATAGCGTAATTTAAGCTCAATTCAGCCCAATTACGTTCACATATATGTGGAGAACACATAATGTTTTCAAGTACATATAAATCTCAAATCCCAAAATAACATGTGTATGATAAGTAAACGTGGTTAAAACTTATTAGCAGAAAACGTAGGTCTAAAAATATAATTAAATTTATTGACTGAACAACACAATAATGAGTCATTGAGACGATGATGGCTTTCAAATCAAATCTTTTCGTACATGAATCGTAGTATGGATATGCCTGTATTCCATCTAACATCCATTCAAAGAAATGTTCTTACAGTAGTTCAAATCGGAGCCAACACTGAAAACATCTGTTAATTATCATACAAATTGTCACATGGTTTGCATGTTAGGATTTTTGGGGTCACAAATTAAAATCACCATAAGCTGTAGAGTCTGTTCACAATATTTCAGCTTTCATGGCCTTTTGCATTGAGGAAGAAAATGAAATAGTCACAATATCTGTAAATGGCAATCCTCACGATTCAAGGTGTCTGTACATAATATTTTACATTTGTAAAGTCAGTGGCTCTGGGAAAATACAATACGAATACAATAGGATAGACAGAAGGATCCATAAGTCAATAGAGCCTTTATAAGCTAGGGGGAACATAAGTAAATGACATTGAATATGCAGCATCCCTTGAACTTATAACAACATGACTAAATGCCATACTATTTTGGTACTTTTGTTGGAACCGAATTGATACAAGCTTTGCAAAGATAAGCTTAAGTATGATACTGCCACCACATGCTGTGACTACATATTGTATGTTGTGAAATTATTGGTAAATTGAAATCAACTGAAACAAACTAGACCTAGGGTAATGATGTATGATGTTGTGTCATATGATATAAAAATGTTCTAATGTAGATGCGGATACAGCATAACTAATAATTTACTTTGATGACAATAACAGTAATTCATTATTGAACCACATTGCAATGCAATTTCAAACAAACAGTGACTCCACAAAAATAACATGTATGGCGATTTTCAGTGTCGACTTGCGTTCAGTATAATTTTGTTAGATTAAACATTGAACGTCCCTATAAAAGATATTGCTATTTCGCTTGATAGAACAATTATAAAAAAACCCATTAAAAAGCAATATGTTTCCAGATGATGTTATTTCTGTGGAGTCACCAGAACAACAAAGCTCAAACACATGAACACCAATGCAGGCGATGTGATCGTTGTTGTTTCCTTGATAATGAACGGAGACTTACAAAAATCTAAGCTATTCGTGACACTGATGACCCCATAAGTTTCAGCATCCACATAGAAGTAGAAAACATTTTAATCCACAGGAGGATTATAATGAAATACATTAAAATCTCTAATATTTCTCACAAATAGTCCCAGTCATTGCTTTGACAATCATTTATTAGGACAAAATATGTGATATTTTCCAACGAAAGAAAACTGTTAGCTTCTGCAACGACAATTAAAAGTAGCGCAACCACAGAAAATGCTTTACTTTCCAGTGATTGCTTCATAAGCACAGCAGTATTAGTCAAATACAAAATATGAATAGAAGCGTTCCTGGTCCCCGCGCATAGTTCAGTTAGCACAATACAGTTACATGTTGTATTTAATTGGCTACATGTCCAAACACAGATCGTAACACTCTGCTGACTACTACATGTTTCTCTTTAAGAGACAGATATTTGATTCATAACGGTTTTAGTGTAGCAGAAATACAGACGCTAATGCTGTTAACTCAACGTCCAGCAGGATACATGAAATTTAATGATTTCATATGCTACAGTGGTTTTAAATAATAATGTGTGCCTATCTGTAATATCAAGAAACCAATTTCCATCTATGTATTGCTATTTTTTTAAATAATTATTCGAAGTGATGAAAGTTCCATAACATAGTGATATCAAAACATTTTATTCCAATTAGCAATCATATCCACATTATATATTGCCAATGTTCGAGTTTTATATATATATAATACCCTTAGATTTTAAAGTTTATGTAGTATTGCAGAAAGTAAAAAGTTTATGCACTTTCTGCATTGTACTTCTTCCGAACCTTAAATTAGGCAAAAAAAGATAAGGCTTGCAACGAAGCATTCAATTGATTAAACTGGAGTATGGTCGATGGTTCAAGATTTCCTAGCACAATCCCACTCTGAGATATCTAAATCGTTCTAGCAGAGGCATTTAAAGGATAAACAGTCAAGAAATTTCAGAAACAAACTTGCTCATCTATTCATTATGTGTTACGTATATTGCATGATAACTGCAATTCTTTATCTTGTTACACTTGGGATAAAACGGAACAAATCAATAACTCTTACACTTTACATCAATAGTAACTGTTGCACTTTCTATATTATTTTGAATATGTTATATTCAGACCAAGAAAAGAACAATTTCAATAACAATTTCAACAACAATGTTCATTCCGATTCAGTGCAATATTGATTTAAGACGTTTTGCAGTTAACTGTTCCAGGCTTTACAACGAGGGTTATTTAACAGAATTCATCGGAAGACATTGATCCTACGAAATCCACATCATTTTCTTAATTCAGGAAGAACTTAACGAATGAATAGATGTCATATCTTCTTACAAGTCGCAACTAGATTGTTACTTACAATATCCAATCAAATGAATCAGAGCACTGAAATAGTTACCATTGGGTCTAAAACTAATCAACATCCTGAATTGGCAGTCACGCAAGTGAGCAGTGCCTAATTTGGGAGACTCGAATCATATCAGGCTATCGCAATAATGTCAAGCAATTTCATTGACAGATCCAGAAACAGGACAGAGAATGTCTCCTAATATTACAAAATTACAAACGCAAATTCTTCCCTTCGCTCGTGAGAAATGCAATACCAAAAGAAGAAAGAGGACAAAGGTGAACTTATTCCTGGAACTTGTAAATAATGTTATTCTATAGATTGTCAATTTGTTTTCAGAGAACCTGCAATACCAAAAGAAGAGAGAGAACAAATTATTCCTTGAACTTGTAAATAATGTTATTCTATAATTTGTCAATGTGTTTTCAGTGAACCTGTGTATAATTACATAAATGTAAATTTCATTGATTAACATTGCTTATGAAGCATGACTTGTTTCATGTGGACTTCCTCCGGCTATATGACATTAAACTGTTTGTTGATTCGTTTGAATTGTAAAATCACTATCATGATCATTAACCGACTATAATAGTCACAAGCTATGACAGGACTTTACCAAACAGGTTGATGAAACGTAGCTAATAATCAGCTTTCTTGTTATTAAATATTGAATCACAAATCAATGAATATCTAAACAGAAAATTGAAATGACAGAACTGTAGTCCTATTGAAAAAGCATGTCATAAGGATGTTTTTTCCCAACTGTTACGTCATCATTTTGTTATGTGCCAATGCACGTTTACTTTGACAGTTCTTCAAGCAAATTCTAACCAAAATCATACATGAATATTAACATCACGGTGATAACTGTGGCAGATTATACACATCTGGCTGAATAAATATTGATTATCATCAACGAACTTATTACCTTTGTTTTTCAAATATTATTCTCGAACCAATTATTACGATCATAAAAATTGAAATAGAATACATCAGATCGTGGAAAGTTATAATCACCATACATCATGTTATTATATTCTGAAAACTTCTTATCTTAACCTCTTAAATACATTTCAATAAAGCAAACCAATAACCGAGAACGTGTAGTCCGTCTATGTATGTTAGTGATGACATTTTAAAAAGTAAGAGGTAGTACCCAGTTTTCGAAATAGTGCCTGCCCGCCTGCCCATTCCTGGCTTGCTGGCATCAGCAAACCCGATTGCCTTGTGTGATTTTCACTATCTTCACATTGCAGAGCTTGTGAAATATAAGGGCTGGTAGATTTTTCAAATAACAAGCCCCGCCTGCTCGTAGGGACTAAAACATATTTCAAAACACTGGTACTACCCAAATTATGATGCCTGCATCACCAGTTTGTTTGAGAGCATATCCTGACATTTCCTCAAGTGCCAACGATTACATGAGACTTGTGAATGAAGCAGAACAAGAACATTTTCAACAGGAACTAGTAATTGATTTAACGTAAGCATACTCATTTATAATCTAACGTTATGAACGTAATCTAAATCTTTTATCTAATACGCGTTCATAGCTTGAATACATGTTGCAATTATCGACACATGTCAGCAACCTGCCATTGCCATTCTTCATCTTATTTGGAGATTGCCTAGTTTTACGTGCAAAATAAGGATTTTTTGTGTGAATAAACAGCAGGGGTCATATTTCTCTAATATCAATTTTCTTGAATATCGATTTCATAAACGTTCAGCGTTTATTGCATTGACTTAGTGCAAAGTAACAAAGATGACTCGTGTTTCAAACTGCGGATCTCCTAAAAGAAATTATGAAGAGAAGATAGGAAATATTGCTGCCGAAATTTAACACCTGGTTACTTCAATGAGTTACACAAATTGTCATGTTATGTAGAACATACGAATATATTGCGGTAAAGAAAATACTTCCAAGTGAATTTACAACAAAATCCATTTAGATTTTGAAAAGACGCCTCAACGAAATCCCAAATTACATGGCATTTGCACTTTCACAGTGCAGAAACTAACGGTATGCAGTTGTAAATTGAGGTTTTGATCATTACTGAGTACACTTTATGTGTTCTGTCCCATCGTGTCACTAATTATGCCCGTGTCACACATTGCCGGAGATCACACCCGGAGGTCACACGAAGGTAAAATAATTCCAACTTTTTCGACTTCGGCTCTAAATCGGGATGTCCGTGTGGCCTTCGGGTACCATCGCATGGCCATATTGAGGCTGTTTTGGGGTTCGGGAACACCATCGTGTTTGAGCGGAAAATCTTTGGCATGTTAAAAACAGGGCCGATGGTCACGCGATGTTTTCCCTTCGTGTATCGTTCGTGTGAACATCGGGACCATCGTATGGCCATCGTGTAAACATCGTGTAGCCACCGCATACTGTTCGTATCATCATCGGCTCAAAAGTCACCCGAAGCTCATGCGAAAGCTCACGATGGTCTAAAAGATGGCTACACGACGTCGTGAGTCCTTCGGGTTGCCATCGTGTTGCCCTCGTGTTGCTAATTTTGCTATCACGGAGGGAACGCGATTGCAACCCGGAGGCGGGCCCTATTCTTTATTTTCACTTCTATTTGTTCACCTATGATAGAAAAGCGTCTAAATAATAAAAATCATAATAATTATTGAGTTAAAATCAAATAATGTAATAAATAGTTTTTAACAACTCGTTATTAATGTGTTAATTAACTTATAATTAGTGTTTTATTATATAATATTAATATGGTAGGTAGCAATCAATAAATTCACGAATAATTATATTTAAATCAACCAATGTTTTATTCAGATACATTCGATACATTTTGGTAGTATCGACCATTTTCATCACTTAAACAGCATTGGTAGCCTTCAATGAAACGTTGAAAGAATTTTTCTGTAATATCAAATGTAGCTTTCTTGGTATGACATATATAGCCAGATGCCTGGTAGGATTATTGTGATGTTTAAAGCCAACAGGCCACAATGGTAGAATGATACATTTCGCGTATTCTTGCATCAAGAAAGTTCAATGATTAAAATATCTAGACCACCTATTAGCACCCTTGCTTTAAACAATCATTC
The DNA here is from genome assembly GCA_916613615.1 of Steromphala cineraria. Taxonomy (NCBI): domain Eukaryota; kingdom Metazoa; phylum Mollusca; class Gastropoda; order Trochida; family Trochidae; genus Steromphala; species Steromphala cineraria. The sequence continues at coordinate 25,998,939 of OU744721.1, forward strand.
GCATGTATGCTTATATGCTTAATCACAAAAGTATCATTTATACATCTTGTAGTTGCTGGGTTCTGTATTCAAAATGTCACATTACACTGGAGAGACAACAAAAAAGAAGAAAGCTGCAGCTCTACTCCTGTGGATTCATATTAATGAGCAGAAACAAACGCAATCAGGCCTGGAACATCCATCGGTACAGGTAAGCACCATTACAATACTTTGTACTATGTACACGTCACATCCATACTATTTATACGTCGGTCAGAAGGGATGGCTCAATGAACTTAGATGACACCAGGAGAGAATGGATGTAATAAACTGTTTTAGATTTCACTCACTTTATTGGGTGCATAAATATTGGGTTATCTCTCGCTTACGCTCATGAAATACTAATATTCAGACACTGTTGTCGTAGACATAGTATGTGATAGATGTGAATTTAGTTATTTTAAATTTCATTTCCAGAATAGGAGCAGACGGAGGCGTCGACGCAAACAGAGGTCCTGTTGGGTGAGGAACTGGTTGACTGAACATAGAAGGCAGCAATATGGCCACTTCACGACCTTGCTAAATGAACTCAAGACTGAAGACGAGAAAGCCTTCTTTAATTACACGAGGTTACCACGTGAACTGTTTGACGAGGTGCTCCAGAGAATACATGGACGCATCGAGAAAAGAGACACCTGGTACAGAAAGGCGCTTCCTCCTGAATTGAAGCTCTCCATCACCCTGAGACACCTTGCCTGCGGGGATGGGTATCCAAGCCTATCTTACAACTTCAGAGTTGCGCCCAACACCATCTCCCTTATCATCAGAGAGGTCTGCGAAGCTATACAAGCAGAGTTTGCGGCGGAGGTTATACAGTGTCCGACATCATCAGAAGAATGGACTACCATTGCTAAACAATTTGAGAAGAGATGGCAGTTGCCACACTGCTGTGGCGCACTGGACGGCAAACATGTAGCGCTGACATGTCCGTGGAACACTGGCTCACAGTACCGGAACTACAAGGGATTTTTCTCTGTGGTACTCATGGCACTGGTGGATGCCGACTATAAGTTCCTCTGGATTGATGTCGGCGCAGATGGTTCAAGCAATGACGCGAGCATATACAACATGTCGGAGCTAAAGGAAGGCCTAGAGAGTGAGGACAATATCTTCAACCTTCCCGAAGAGACATCTCTACCCGGTGACAACGTGCCTGTACCTTACTTCATTGCAGGGGATAATGCATTCGGAATAAGCAAGCGCCTCATGAATCCATTTTCTCTCAGGAACATGGAGTTCAACGAGCGGATATTCAACTACAGACTATCAAGGGCCCGACGTGTTGTGGAGAATGCTTTTGGCATTCTGGCACAAAAGTTCAGAGTCTTGCTCCGTACGATGAATCAGAGGCCAGAGAACGTCAGGAGAATAACCACAGCCTGTGTTATCTTACACAATCTCATCCGACTGAGATACCCTCAAGTCCACAACAACCTTCTCGACTTGGAAGACCAAAACAAGAATCTGATCCCTGGAGCCTGGATAAGTGAGAAGGTCCTCCTTGATGTATGCCATGAGCGGGCCAGGAACGCTGGAACACAGGAGGGTCGGCAAATCCGACGATATCTTGGACATTATTTCTGCTCAATCGCTGGTTCTTTGCCCTGGCAGGAAAATATGATAATGTGAGACATTTAAATGTGAAAACATTGAAAATGAACACCCCATGACCCAAATCTGAAGCCCGTGTTCCTGTTCATTTAAATGACTTGTGTACTTCACATTTTTTTCATGACAAGCATTCTTTCTGTTAATAAATAGAGCCACGAGCCCTGTATTTAATCAGCCTTTGTTTGGTATGTTGAAGAGCAACAGAAATATATAATGGATGTGTGGATAGCTTTTATATATAGCGATGTGGCTGACGTGTAGGTCGCTCAAGGGTCACCACCTCTGCAACTGTGACCAGGTACCCATTTACACCGCTGGATGAAAAGAGGCACAATTCAAATTAAGTATCTTGCCTAAGTTATGATACTTTAAAAATCGATTCAAGCCAGGAGCATCAGAGTGCAGACCATGATCTCACCTATACTTAAAGCTGATTTTGAAAGTGTGATATCTCTGAAGATACTTTCTTGGCGTATGTAAATGCAATTTACTTAGATAAAAGAAGCATATCTGCAAAGTTTTACAAGTAGAGGAGATGCATATGCATATGTCACCAATAGCTTAGTTATACCTTATAGAACTCGACCGTGATGGCACTGAAATAAGGGTATTTAACTAGATGAGCAATTTATAGTAAGAGAGAGGAACTGACAATAGCAAAATAAAAGAACTAAAAGGTGATGAAATGTGTTTATTTAAAATAGAATTATTTGACTCCACTTATTGTTGCGCTGTAGTTTCACAGTCCTAGTAAAACACTTGACCTGATCACTGTCAGGAAAGTATAGACAATGATTTATCAATCACTGGTGATGTCAAGAACTGGAGAACGCATGATCCGTAGAAGCTATCCCTCACAGCGAAGGTCACGTGGAAGAAGACAGGTCACGTGGCTGGTTCGGCTGGCCTTCGGGTATCCATCGTATGGCCATACGAACATCACACGAAGATTACACGACGTCGTGTAAACTTCGTATAACATTCGTGTAACCATAGAGTTACCTTCGTGTGGTCATCGGGGCCTTCGTGTAGACTTCGTGTAGACTTCGTGTAGACTTCGTGTGGTGTTCATGAATGCATCGTGACGCCATCGGTTCTATCCTCTTCCGTGATCACCATCGGAACACCATCGGCTGTAAATTCATTTTTTACCTTCGTGTGACGTTCGGGAGGTAGGCTCCGGCAGTGTGTGACACGGGCATAATGTGATGTTTCTTTGGTTACCTTCTTTTACATGATATTCAAATCCTTATGCAGCAACCTGTAAAGCCGACATTGATGTGTTGATATCATGTTCCAATAGAGAATATAACTGCTGGTCCCACTAGGAGTCTGGCATCAGTTCCATTCATAACGCTTTGCTGTCAATAGGCAATAGGCGATAGAAATATTCAGTGAACACTATGTTGTTAAATTTTGGTTCTCCTATGGCAAGGTACTCTCCATATTTTTCATATTTGCCAACTTAAACAAGTTGACAAACAACACTAGAACGTCATGCTTGACGAGTAGGTTTACCACGTTAGCCAAGTGATCTTTAACCTGGTAAAATTTGATCCTTAAATATCCATTTATTTCAAGGTATACACACCACAACATATACTACATTTAACCATTATATTTAATCATTAATTTTGTAAGGAATTCATCAAAATTTTGAAATGCATACTGCGTTTTACTTCCTCCCAATGTCACCTCTAACCACAATCAAAACTTCATAACTTCCAGGTAAAATATGGTCATGGTCAACAGCTTATAAGGTTAGAAAATTCTAAGGATGTGTTAACAGATGCTTTAGACAACACCTGTGTATGTTCTTAGTCATAAGAGAAAAAGAAACTTGAAAAGAAATAAACAAGTATCACCTACTTACCTACAAATCATCTATACCGTATTAACCAAAACATATATTACATTTAATCATTATAACTAATCATTAATTTTGTAAGGGAATTCATCAATTATTTGAACTACTTACTTAAGTTACACATCATCTGTGCCTTATTCACATTTTCGTAAACATTGTAAACGTAAATAATACCGGTCAACAAACCACACTTATATGAAGATACTGTTCCATTGTTAACAATACAACAAATACTCTAGAGAGGAGTGATTCAAGGTAAATACATCGATTAATCAAGAAGAATATTGAGACTTAATACTGTGTTAGTCAAGTTAGGTCTCTGCATGTATGCATCATCTACAACTTCGTCAATCATATTAAATACACAATTACACTCGATTGACCTAAGCCTAATACATGGATGCAGCAAGAAAAGATCAATTTCATGTATATTTCACCTTGCTAACCTCTCCTCAGGCATCAACTACTATAGAATTTCAAGAAAGCATCCAAGTGATTAACTAAAGTAGGTTGGTTGGTTCACGGTTGCCTTGCACAGTTCTACATTGAAACAGCTCAAGTGTTTCAACAGAGGCTAATGCGCCACTGAATAGATGGAAGAGCAAAATCAGAAGCTAAGCCAGTTACTTAGGGAGGCTGCAACACGTGCGTGACAGTTTAAAATGGATTCTTCATCTTGTTACAGAAATTGGGTTTATGATCAAGGTCAATCAATAACATTGATATCTTTGAAACCTCAAATAGATCGAATTATCATGAAAACGTCATCATATTATCAGCAATGATATCATTCGTCGGACAGCAACTTTGAATGCCCTGAAGACAGCGTTACTCATTACCTTTTAATGGAAGTTTTAGCAGACTAAGTCATTTTCGGATATTTGAAATCTTACAAACCAGTCTTGCTTCATCACTGCTTATTCTATAGGAGCCTTTATATAGTCAAGCTCTCATGTCTGCAAGTCTAGATTGACTGTATGAAATGAACAGCCTAAAGAGATAAAATGATACAAATGAAGATGTTGTTATTATTTGAAATATCTAATAGACCAAAGTTTAATCTAACAAACCACAATTTCAGTTTGGATTATGGTCTTAGAGAATCCTTATATCATATCATATATATATAATGAACTATTCAGAACTGATCATGATATTTCGTCTATCGTTAACATGATTTTTATAATTCTTCAATGTCAAGCTTATTACATTAGTTTTAAAGATGCTCTTTAACTGTCTTTCGAAATCCTATTTTAAAACTAATAGATATAACAAACGAAGGAATATTGAATAAAAGCAAAAACTTACCAACCCTAGAAGTAATTTTTATTCATTGATCTGTGAGAATTCTGGATCTGGAGAATATACATATTGAATATGTATATCAAGATTTTTTATTTAAGTTGTCTACATGCATGACCTGAAATTTTATAAATAAAAGATACAACTTCATGAATTAGTAAATGTCAACCATGGATTGTATTGCAATTGACCGCTATTAAAGAAGCTTTACACTAACCAATCAAATGTAATAAAACATTGAAAAGATGAATGGTTCGAACATAAATCAATATTCCATTCGATCTTCACAGTCATATGACAATTCCTTTTTTACCTAAACACAAGACATGATGATAAGATTCGTTATTAAGATTCATTTCAAAAGTGATTATAGAAATGTTTTAGCATGAAGCAAGGTTCATTCGTATCAAAAACGTGTCAACTAAGTACTTAATGTTTCTTCGATTAACTTTTCATGTAAAACTATGTTTTTCCAAAGCTTGTGATGATTTATCCAAATTCATAAAAAGGTTCAAATATATGAAAAGAAATGATTCATTTTTAAGGTTGAAGATTTATTTCTGATATATAGCTACTACAGGGAAAATAACAAGTGCAATTACACATTTGTTAACCCTTAGTTCAAATTGGATAACACTTAGTTAAAATACTGCAGTAAACCCCAAAAGAATCAATATGAGTTCATTAACAGGATGTTCGTGGGAGAATATTTATTTTGAATAGTTGGAAGTTGTGGAGATGAATGAAACGATGGTTTCAAGGACAGTAGAATTTGTTTTCAAAACTGTTTTTATGATTAAAAGTGTCTTGAATGGAAATTCATCCTATTGAGGATTTAATCTTTTAATGGACATTAATCTCTCCCGATCAATTTAACATTGTGAACAGAAATTCAATTAGACGTATTAATTTGAGATTCAATTGTTCCCTTGTATGTATCAATGTATTATTAACCGTCTAGCGATCACAATTCTTTTTCTAGTAATACATTTGTTGGACACACTGTACCATTTACCCTTTCCAAGTCAGAGAACTTATTGCTACTTAATGTTTACTTCTCGCTGAATGGACTTGGTGATGTTTCACCCTCATCATATCAGCTGAAAAATATCTTGCTGTCTATATTTATTCACGTAACTGAACAATGATTGCTGGCACTTTGCAGAAATATGCGAATATTTACAGAAACGCTCAAACTCTAAATTTCGAGCTACCTATCCCAAACATTATTTTGTAGATTTGTTAAGTGTAGATAGATTAAGGCCTAGCACGTGACACCTCTAACCACATATTGGGACTACATATATATCAGATGAGAAGTTATTGGATTGTGCGTCCATAGCGAACAACTAGCAATAAAAGAGAATCCTCATAAAGTTCAGATGTCTGTGTCATTGTTTGGGAATTTTGAATATTAATATCATGTTTAATGCCCTTGTAGGACATAGATTTATTCGTTGTTAAAATATTTCTCAACGTCACTTACATGAATATTTTAAAATTTAACAAGTTAATGCCACTAACGTGGCAATGTCCCACGCCGTTTGGATATTGCTATAGAATTGTCACAATAAGCAAAATGCTATATTCCCATTTAACAAGAAGTGCAATGGTTCAAGACATATGGCTTTAACATAAGTTTCAAAAGTGGCAAAAGTGCCGTAGTGACATTGAAAAAAATTTCAAGGTCACCTGAATTGACTAATGGTCTTCGCAATCCCCCCATGTAGGCTTTGACCAAATAATGATATATTTTATATTTATTGAGCCTTCCTTAGCCTACATGCAATAGTTTGTACAAATACAAAATCAAAATATATGTTGACATATTTTTGTTCCAACATAGTTTTCATAATATCTATATTTTCAATAAGCTCGTGCTAGCATTACATTGAAGTAAATTATGAAATGAAAAAGTGAATCCCTGCAAGAGCATTATGGCTATGTTTCACTAGAATATTTCCTTTGAGCAAAGATTGTTTTTAACATACCAAATGCTAAAACATAGACGCACATATATTTCTCGTAACATGCATCTTTTTCTTAACTTTGAGGCATTTAAAGAACATACCTCAAAAAACATTGAACAGCAGTAATATTCATGCCAGTCCACTATAACGTTACATGTCATACACAAAAAATTGAAGAGATAATCTAGTAGAAGTCATGCAGTTTTATTGCAGTTTTAAGTGCCCTCGTAACAGAGCTAATAATGAATTATATACATACACATGCAGAGCAATGAGTCATCGCTATATGATGAACTTGAAAGTGTGTATTTAATCAGTAATTGCAGTAGACGATAATACTTCTGACTACCCATTCTCAGCAGAAATATGAAATTACAAACAACTCATTATGTTTTTGATTTTAGTGAGTAGAATTGAAAACATTGAAAGAAGTAAAGAAACTTTTTATCCTTTAATCTGTTGCACCAAATGGTAAAATAAAACGTTATAAGTTTCTAGATAACGAAACAAAACCCGGAAATGTAGGCCATACGATTAATCTCTTTACCGATTTTTAAAGTCTCTAACTGACAGTGCTACAAACTAAGACGAATTTGGGATGGAAGAACCAGAATGGTAACTTTGACCAGGGACTGGTGGTTCCCAATATGTATGCTATGTTAAGAACCATTTCTATCATCAACATATTTGCACATAGCTTGACATGACGTTAGGGGAATAGACATTTGGCAATGCTGTAAGTTGATGGGTAGGATTATGCGATTACTTAATGTCTCCTTGAATTTCCATCATACCGGATACAATATGTCATATAACATCAATTATTATGAAGTAAATATGTGGTGTTTCTGTGTAATTTACCATCAAAAGGATTCAATAGCATTATTTATGACCACACTAGATACTCAAGTTGCTGCCCATGTAATGAATATTACGGATATGAAATTAATCTCTAAACACTAATTAATAACAATCCTGATTGAAGGATGTGTAGTCGCATTATTATTTACGAATACACAAAACATTTAAAAACTACATTAATTCATATACAATCATCTACAATTCACTTTAACAAAACAATGTATATCTTAAACTACTAACATATCATAATCAACAAAACATTCTGCCGGGCTAATCAGTTATGTACTCTGTGAATTGGTCTGTACTGCGAGATAAACCAAATATATACACTTTCATCAAGACCCAAGCTGATTTAAACACACGAAGGCAATTGAGAACATGTTAAAGATTGATGAACATACCCTTGTTGGTCATACATAACTACAAGGTAGATTTTGGTATTAGATAAATTGTTTTTCTAGCGCTTAATATATGTGTTTTCCTCAAGTTGATGTAACGAAATATTGTTGAGGCACAACAATTAAAACTATAGCAGCCGTTTAAACATTTGAGAAAGAAGACAATCCAAAATTTTAAATTTCTACCTAACAATAAACTCTCACTTATTACTACAGTCTTTGATCATGCAATTAATCAGATTTGAAATTTATAAATATTGCAAGATATTGATCACGCCGATGAATGGGACAAACAACATAATTCTAATCATTGCGATAAATGAAACCTGTGATAAACAACATAATTCTATTCATTGCAATGTTTCTACGCAATGAGAAAATCGTATGTCAGGATGGCTTGCGGCATACGACTTAAACATAAAGATTTGACATCGTGTACCAAGTGATCAACATAAACGGCATTCAAAGTCATGTCAACTTCTTAAATGTTTTCAGCCAAGAAGACTCCTGTCCTTGGGTGAAATAGATCTAATCTTATAATAACAATGACACAGGGATTGCAAGCTTCATATACTAAACATCTTTTCCATCGATCGGTAACTATAATAGTGTCTAAGGTTGCACGGAAGTCACAAGGTGATCTCTAAGAAATGGTATTAATGGTTAAGGATTGCCCAGCCAATTTGAGGTCGAGGAAACTCAAATTTGTAAGAAGAGTCTAATGTGCTAACGAATAGATAAGACTGCAATATCAGATGCTTCACTGGCCGTTTAGTGAGCATTTAACGCGCCGGTGACATTCTCTCCGCTAATGGTCGTCTTGTTGAACGACGAAAACGTCAATATTTTTTAAATACAAGAACACTTTAATGATGAACGTTGAACTTTTCATAAAGATTGAATGATCTGAAACTGAAATCTTGAGCTTTATGAGATTAGAATAGAGTAGGTGTAGGTGTCTGGATTGATGTCATATCTTAGTACTTACAGCCGCATTGTCAAAGAAAATGAATGTTGTCATTTTATGGGGACAGAACCTGATATTGGATAAATAGTGCGTAATAGTTTTCACAATTGTCACGCTGTTCTAATTCTGTAAAAAAAATATCTCATTATAGAATGCTGCAGATATTTATTCTAATTCCAAATAGGAAACACATTATATATACTGCTTTGTTTAACAAAGCCATGACGTTCTGATTATAAGGAGAAGATAAACTCAAAGAAAACAGATTTGGCATACTTAAGAGAATCTACAACATGTCGTTGAATTCGTAGGTTCTTTTAAAGTCATATATATACTCCTGCTGATTATCGTTTAACTTATTTTTAGAGCTGTATATCCTGGCCTAAGTGGCGATATATCCCGATACCAGTGTACTAAGACAAGACGAGATATCATGACAGTATTGGCAATGCACCTATGAGACGATTACATCGCGATATTTATGATGTCGATACTATACTGTATCCTGATACTGTCCAATTTTCAAAAAAATGAATGGATAAGGCAAATGATAAAAACGTGTAATGAATTGATGTAATTATTGTATTATCATATCTTACAACGGGATATTATTATGGAAACGAGTAAAGCAGGGGTCAAACAATTTAAGTATACTTGATACAGGGCAATTTAGAACAGCATTCTGACATGCGTATTTTTTGGATTTTTTGCTAACATGTTTTTCGATTTTAAATAAAAGAATTTGTTTTTATTTTTATTCTTTTTATCAAAACAAACGTTAACATATCTTGCAACTAACTCTCAGGAACAAATGTTAATGTTATGTTTTATTTTCTCCCATTTCAAATGAAACATTATTTGAAATAATAAATTGCAAAAGGATTAATTAGTCAAGACAAAAAACTTTGGAAAGTCCACATTTAGGAGTTTGCTATTCACTGCAATTCAAACAGGCTTAAAAATTTATTCAATTCAACTCATGAGCAAATAAATCAAAACAAATAACCCACGTGTATATAAATAACCACTAACTTCTGTGAGACAGCTTTATGTCAAAACCACAGAAGTGTACTTATTTAAGTTATTTTGTAGAAATTATCCTGGTTACAAGGTGATCAGTTTCAATGACAAATTCCACCTTAAGGCGTAACACAAACCACTCTCCGTCAATGGCTATTTCAAGCCTTGCCGAGTAGTTACAAACTTCAGGCCGCTGATAAGATTCATGAAAGGGGTTTCGTGTTCATGATCAGTATCAGTCTAGAAAGTCTACACCGCTGGAGATGCTGCAAGGCCTAAATAAGCCATTGTTGGTACTGGCACGAGTTGTCCCTTTCCTGGCCAGTTGAAAAAGTTAACAATGACATTACTCTTACTCTCGTTTTAAGGTTGTATGTCAAATTCCATTTCACTACTTCGAGGATGTCTTATATGAAATGGAAAGATACCAAGTATTTCTTCCAAAAATCGCACAAAGGAAATGTTGCGTGTTTCTGGTTTTATTGGTAAAGTGAAGGAAATACTTAAGTACAGTTGCTTGACTGTGATACGCAAACCCCTTAACCCAAATCTTGAGCTAAAAGGGATTTAAGTTAAGACAATAAAAATATAATGATGACAACTTATATAATCTTATCGCTTCCTGTAATAACTGGTACACCTTTTAATGGATCTTCACTTGGAATGGTAATAAAGTCGCGACCATGTAGTGAAAGAGTTAACAAGTTCGAATTTGCAGTAATATCATAAGGATAGCAGTCGGACATTGTACATAGAATTATGAGAGTTCATAAAGGAAGAAATGTGGCCCCTTTGAGTCTGAATAGTTCAAGGAGTATGTTAATAAAAATACCAACTTTCGCTCACGGAGAGTATTTGTAAATTTTCGTTAACCTACATAATCCATTAACAGCGTAAAAACATACCAATTTTCGAAAACATATACTCCGTTTTCCTAGAGGACTAACGAAAACAAAAAAATAAAAACAAATTAGGCGTAATGCCATGTTTTTCAACACGACCCAGTAATGACTTTAACATCTGGGAGCGTTAGTACCTGAGCCGAGGTTTTCCTATTCTGCTTATAGTGGATTCATTCCATCGCATTTTAAGGTGAACATTTCCAATTAGTGTTCAGTTCAGAGGAGCCCATTTTAAGTAGTGCTTCAAAGAGAGATCATTTTGAGATTTGAAGTCGAAATCATGTCATAAACCATCAATTGTTAACCTTTGTTTGAATCTTTGCAATTTCTTAATAAAATAAAAAATAGAGCCATGGGCTCTGTAGCTGATCAGGCTTTACATTTGATTTCGCTATAGGGTGTGGCCAATGTGGTGCCCCCTTAGAAGGAGCCATGGGGCCACCAAAGCTACAATGTATAATCCTCACTAGATAAGGAGTTTGTACACAAAGTTTCAGCTTTCTAGGCCTTCTGCTTCTGGAGAAGAAGATGAATATAGGTTTTTAGGGCATAGTCCCTTAGGCCCTTATAAGGGGCCACAGGGCCACCAAAGCTACACCTTATAATCCTCACTAGTCAAGGAGTCTGTACACAAAGTTTTAGCTTTCTAGGCCTTATGCTTCTGGAGAAAATGATACAAAATTCAGCTCTCTTGGGCTTCTGCTTCTGGAGAAGAAGATGAAAATAAGTTTTAAGGGCGTGGCCCCTGTGGCCCTAAATTGGGGTCACAGGGTCACCAAAGTTACAAATTAGAATCCCCACTTGCCAAGGCAGCTGCACACAAAATATCAGCTCTCTAGAGCCATTTGTTCTGGAGAAGCAGACGAACATAGGTTTTAAGGGTGTGGCCCCTGTGGCCCTTAATTAAGATTAATATGTGTTGTTATATCTACATAATGGGTAGATTTTTTACGTGTGTCCATTGCTATGAAAGCTTTGAACATCATTTTTGCTATTTGACGAAACTAATTGAACACTATTATAACAAATATGACATGACATCGTAAACATATAATGTGTCAAAGAACTTCGATATCAAAACAGTTTTGCAAACTCTTGGAGGCTTTAATTATTTGGGTATTGTAGTATTTTAGTGCACTTGATTTACGCAGTGTAAGAACAATTGATGTGGCTATATATAATTTATGTACATAGTAAAAAACCTAGCAAAAACGGAATTTAACTTGTTGAATGAAATGTTATCATAGGTCATCGGAAAATAGTTTTAGCTAACCCACGTCAGGTAATCGAGTGTGCAGTTGTTGAAAAACAAACAAGACGAGCAATGGTTGAAAGGCCCCATTCTCTCCCCACAGTGGCAGCTCAGTCATTGAGTAGACTTAGCTGCCTCTGTGGGGAGAGAAACGTTGGGCAATAAAATCTAAAGTATTTCGTTTACTATCGAGTCTTAATTTGACTGGGAACCTAGTCAATCTGAACAGGCACTTGTGCTAATCAGACTCACTCTAGGGCGTGGTAACTGGTACCTCTGCTTGGAGGTGACTGTTTGATATATCTGCAATTTGACCTAAGATCTTTTAAAAGGTGTTATGATGATTATCAAGTCTGTTTAGACCAGCAACTAGTTAGGAATTTGACAAAACGAACCACGTGAAGTTATCCATATTTTCGTGTCATCAAATTTCTCAAATTTACGTGTATTTGCGTTTTTTTTTATTCATTTACTTTGTTAAAATAATGTGTAAATATATATATTAAATGAACAGTAACTTATATGGTTGGAAATTAACTTAGAGCTTTTTCATGAAAGTTGAATGAAAGAACAATTATTGAATGAACAAATCGAAATAAAAACGATGACAAATAAGCGATTAGAGCGTGGTGATTTTATTGTAGGGGAAGACTTAAACGAATCAAGTAAATCTGATCAATATGTAGCATTAATTAACAGCATGGTCTACTTACAGGTCTGATCAATTGGTTAAGGAGAACGCTGCTATGTTGAATGCTTTGTACAGAGACGATAAAGTGTAATTGGTTAAGTCGTGAACAACTCCGCTGCTATTTAGCAGACATCAATCATTGTCACCGACCAATTAGTAGTGAGTAATTGATTCTACACTGCATGTTCATGTAAGATAAGTGAACACTCTCCAAAAAGATCTTGTGCTCATTAAAAAGGGAAAATGGCGCTCTCCTTACCGCAAATCTCTAAGAAAGTTATCAAAATGTACATGTTATCTCAAAGGAAGTACTATCACAAGAGTTACAATATATTGCCATGCACATTATCATCCTTTCTTAAACGATTGTGAAGAAATTGTGAACAAATTTGATACAATGCATGTTTTAAAGATATTAAAATATCATATTAAAATATATGGAATACATTCAGATCTTTATTTTTTTAATAACACAAAGCCTATGATCTCAAGATTCAATCATGAGATAAGTGAAATTATTTGTTTACCTCAATTTTAATCATGATTTGTTCTTGAACACTCACCATGTGTATTATGGTATATGAGGGTTTATGACGGAAATAAATAGTTTCACAGTTGAACTATGTGTAGACTACAAACATAATCGTTGAAACATGTGTTAAGCCTCTTGGTAAGTTCTTAGAACAGTTGATGAATGATACTATTTACAAGCAATGACACTTATTCCTTTAGCTGTCTACGACACTCAGTATGTTTTACTAACTCGTTAAGTATCTTTCCATGACTGGAATGATGCATCAAGATTATAGCGAGAGTCATTTTACAGTCTACATGTATGTACAGCTTTTGTTGTAAAGAAGATGAGAAATAATATTGTTTCAGCATAAAACTGTAATAATAAACAATCGTTTGATATAATTTACTTTTAATCCTTATGATAAAACTAACTGTAAATCACAACATCGGTAAATAAAGATAACGATATTCGTCTATCAAACATTTTGTTCCAAATATAACCTTAAAAATATCGTTGAAATGTTACGAGACTTGACAAATAATATGACTTGGATATCTAGATTTGCATTTTGCTTCTTTTGGGCCCTTTATTTGCATGAAGTACTATAAACAAAATATTTTTCGCCATGAAATTATTTCACTCTTAATTCGTAAACAAAATGTTAGCTTTAAAAACTTTACACATTAAATCACTCTCATGTGTAGATGTGCTTTTTGTATGCCTTCGTCCCCCATTGGCATAATCTTGTAAATAATCTCATTTGCAATAACATTAATGTTACTCATTACTCAGACACCATGTGTTTGATAAATAAATTGCAATTACCTCTGCTTTCATTGTCCAATACATTTAACCTTTAGTGTTCATACTAGTTAAACCAAACCATTAAAAATCTAAAAAAAATGACCCCAAGACATGCTTCTTTTAATATATTTCGTGTTTCTGGTTTCATCAACATGATTTGTAAAGTAAAATTATCAGGAAGTCATTTGTCACCTAAAAGACAGATACGTTTCAGACTGGTGTGGTGGTGATTGAAATGTGCTTATATGGTTCTACAATGAAATGTATAATCAAATTGATATTGATTGAACTTTGACCTTCTGTGATCACAATGAAAATTGTAAATATGAGCTCACAAATGCTCTTCTACATCACTCTATGCATAATTGAGGAGCTTCAATATTTCTATTCTACAAAATGCATTACATAAGTGTTTCTGTCACATCAAATACCAAAAAAATTTCTTCGAAATACACAAACAATAAATTACAAATGACATTTGAACATCGAATGTAGACCATTAATAGCAGCTGTTTTCCTTTTTTTACAGTAACACAATTACCCCTGCTGACCATACCAGCTTGATTTTATTCGAAGAGATGATTACTGATACACATATCCATTGTCAATGTCAATGCATATGATTTTAACTCGTACTTAGTATGGAATAACAATACAGTGTCTAGTTTTTCTTTGCATAACCTTAACGCATTTAATGTTAGGTAGAACCGTGAATATTGATAGAAATTACAAATTTGACATTTCGAGCAAGGACTGTTATCCACCCTACTTTGTTTTTTCACTAAATATTTAAGTATTCGCACATGACAGGAATGAGCGATGTAGTTTTCAACATGACTTAGCAGCTATTTGTAGCTAGCCCTCCTTAAGTAAGACTAGCAAGTATGTTGATGCATCACTCATGAGATTCTAAGAAATCTTAAATCATTCATCATTATCAAATTGAATACGGTTCTTGTAACCGTTTGCTAATATTTCTTTTTAAATATCGATTCAACGTTTATGATTTAACTGCAATATTTGCATTTCACTCAAAAGCCTGTCAATGTTTATCAGAATTAGCTTTATGGTAGAGTTTAGTTTTCCAATTACACTGATATCAAAATTGAAGCATATAATTTCTGTCATTTAGATACTTGTGTAAAGGAAAATAATAAGGAACATAGATTTCAAAAGACAAAATATCCACCACTAAACGCAACATCAAATCAGGACGTTTAAGGTAGCGCATATTCATTCTGTAATTCACCTTCATAATTCCGACATAATATTTAATTTAGTCTCCATTAACAATTTGAATCATGTTTAACATAATAACTTCTTTTTTGCCCTTTCTTATTAACAAATTCACCTCAAATAATGTTATCGTTATTGTTACCTATCATGCAACCCTTGTTACACCAGCATGAATATGAATATAAGATATTGCATAATACAGCAACTGCTACATAACTTCTTGCCTTCCACACTCCCCGCTCTTGGGTAGACATGTATTTTAAAGACTAAAACCACTTTGTAAATAATCTTGCCACATTATGAATTTTGTTAAGCAGATAAAGAATATAGGGACACATAACAAAATTCCTCTTTCTCTTATCTCTTGCAAAGAAAATGTATAAGAAATGAATTATGAAGCTTGGCTTATACACGCAGTGTTCATAGTAATCGACTTCGAAACAAGTACCCTCCCTGTACGACTTAAAATCAGTTTTGATCAATTGACCTTAAAGGGGCAGTAGCACGTTTTAGGGGGTATATAGGGTGATGTCAGGAAAATGAAAATTAATGGTTCCAATTGAAAGACAATGTATTCAAACTAAAAGTAGCAGTAATAATTCTAAAATATAATGTAAAGTTTAGCCATGCTATTCCATTTCATGGCACAAAATGAATTAAAGGTGTTCACACAAAATGGCCGCCAATGGTTTTTTTGTGAATCTTCATACTTTGTCCTCTGATTATGGATGATTGGCTTGTGTAATGAGAATTTGGAAACTATCAAAATAATACATTTAGCATTAACGTACCATTATCAGTGAACATTTTTAAATATAAAATTATCAAAAAACGTGCTACTGCCCCTTTAAGGTTAATGCTCCTACGTGAAATAGCCTGCGCAGGCATGATAAGATAGAGGTAAGTGACAGATATGATGCTAGAAAGCAGACATATGTCATGCTTAACGGCCGCTTAGTATGGAGTAATAGATTCTTGAATTCATGTTCATTTAAGATAAGTGAACATTCTTGAAAAACATAGAACTCATACTCAGGGTGAAACTTTAAAGGGGCAGTAGCACGTTTTTCGGGGGAATATAAGGTGTTGTCAGGAAAATGAAAATAAACGGTTCCAATTGAAAGACAATGTATTTAAACTAAATGAAGCAGTAATAATTCAATTATATAACGTAAAGTTTAGCCATGGGATTCCTTTTTCTTACACAAAATGAATTAAAGGTGTTCACAAAAAATGGCCGCCAATGGATTTTATGTGAATCCTCATATTTTGTCCTCTGACTATGGGTGATTGGCTTGGGTGATGAGATTGTTGACACTGTCAATATAATACATTTAGCATTAACTTACACATTTAAGTGAAATATTTAAAATATAAAATTATCAAAAAACGTGCTACTGCCCCTTTAAAAGGCTCTCATAGTTGTCAGTCTCTCTGAAATTTTTTTATAAGAATAAACAACGAGGTACTGTAATGGTTATCTGTCCTGAGTTAATTATTGTGATGAAATCCGAGCTTCAGCGATACGATACGATAATTCACGAGGGACAGATAATCTGTAACTTTGAACATTCATGTGTAACACGGGGAAAGAAAGAGTAACATTAAAAAAACACTTTTTTAGCTAAATTGCACTCATACACGATTCACGATTTTCTAAATTCTTCTGGATAGGCGGTTCTAAGTTCAATTACATTCACATTTGAAATAGTTTATTATCTTAATGTCACATTTAATTGCCAAAATCATTGTCTTATATAAGATAAAAAAAACGTTTTTATTATTGTCTCAAAAACAGTTAGAAAAGTAAGAGCTCGAAAGCTTTCCATTAAAGCTTTTTAATTCTTTTAGGTACATGAAAGTAGCTGGAGAACTTTTTTTTGGGGGGGGGGGGGGGGGGAGTTTTATTGAGAAACTTGACGCATGCTCAGATTTCATTATCTACATCATGAAATTATAAGTATGCAATCACCTCGTTGCCAAAACGATATCTAAATACCTCATCAAGTCATATATATGTATGTGGAAAATTGTGTTTAGACTCTCAGTAAGTTCTTGGAACAGTAGATTGATGATATTGTTTACACGCAAAGACACTTATTACTTTAGCTGTCTACGGCACTGTGTTTCACTAACTCGTTAAGTATCTTTCCATGACTGGAATGATGCATCAATATTACAGCGAGAGTCATATGAATGTTACAGTCTATTAACTTATCTGGTAAACAGGAGACTCAGAAACATTATTGTCCAGGCATAAAGCGTGCGGGTATCAGAAACATTTTTTCAATAAACATTTGTTTGTTAGCATTCGGATGTTCCCCTAATGATAATCTACGAATCAAATGCTTATTTAAACAAAAACAATTAAGAATATATCCCTTAATATTCATTTTGCATAGCTATATAATTTTCAATCATGAATCTACAACATGGACATTTTCTCATATAACAAATGTTTTGTTTTGTTTTTAACTCATAATAAATGTCTATGATAAATGTGACCTTTAAATAAAAACCTTTTGTTCAGTTGAAAAGAAAAGACTCATCTGTAACTGTATTCGTACGATAATAAACTTGCCCCCTGTTGATAGTTTCCTGCTAAACGTTTTCCACAGAAAGGTTTATAAATATATAATCATCGCGAGTTTACATGCACCTGATTCTAAATCATACTTTCTCATTTCAGCATGAAATGACTTCAACCTTAATTATAGTCTTTTAAAAGTAAATTCTGTAATCTCGTTGAAGGACGAAATATAATTTACCCTAATAGGTCGCAATTTACAGAATTGTTGTTGGTCCATCTTTATCATAACGTTTCCATGTTCAGTTGACCTGCATCTTGATTAATAGATTTGTTAATGTAGACAATGAGTTTTCAATAATTGGAACTAATGTACATGTATATTTCCGAATAGTGATTGAAACGTTTTCTGAAATGAATTTTTCTTCATAACGTTTTAGAACTTTATACCGTTTATAACATCCTTATGATTACAGATAAACCATAATTACATTATGTTGTATACATGTACATGTAGTTTCATCAGTTGGATGAGCAGGAGGAAAAAAGGTATAGGTGTGTCGAGTTTGAACCCAATAAGTCTAAATATTAGCAATCAAAATATCTCCATTTGATGACGAATGCGTAAAACGATCTGGGAAGAACATTGGGAAATGACCCTTCCCTTCGGTATATTGGACACAGGGTCACCAAAAATCACCTGTATTACCCGTCATTAAATGCGCCTCAACTCAAGATAAGAGATTTAAAATATTTTGCTGATAATTGTTAGTTATTGCTAAATGTATTATAATTGACAGTGTCAATAATCTCATTACACAAGCCAATCATCCATAGTCAGAGGACAAAGTATGAAGATTCACATAAGATCCATTGACGGCCATTTTTTTTAACACCTTTAATTCATTTTGTGTAAGAAAAATTAATCACATGGCTAAACTTTACATTATATATTTGAATAATTACTGCTCAATTTAGTTTAAATACATTGTCTTTCAATTGGAACCATTAATTTTCATTTTCCTGACATCACCTTATGTTCCTCCTAAAACGTGCTACTGCCCCTTTAAGGACCTACGCTTTTGAGAAGGAAGCGATGACATACATGTGGCATAAACGTTTATGGAATGACGAAAATAATGCCTTAGATCCATTGTTATAAGGTGAGCTTAAAATTGATATGCCATACCATGTAAGACCCTGAGCCAAAAATACTGTTGAACATTAGGAGGTATGCTTAGTTCACAACTTGTAGTTGGTTTCAATCATTTATATGGTGAAACTGTACCTGACATGCTAGGCAAGAATTCACCTTTCTTCAAATATATAACAATACATGTACACACACGGTATTTCGCAGATCTCCAAAGCGAACGTCTATGTTAGCATCAGCATGAAAAAAACATCAACAGACAATGATTCTGTAAAAGCTGATTAGATGAATGTTGAACATGTCATATATCACGACAATAACAGCTTGTATTTTGGGTTGTTATTGTCAGGTGTACCAGTTCTAAGCCTCCCTTTAAGTTTTGTTTTTATATACTAATAATTTCTCTTTATTCAATATTTTTTTCACTGTCAATTCCATTTAATACATATGTAATGCAATCAATACATTTAAACTTTCTAAATGAACGTACATAAACACGTATCAATAAAGCAAAAGCATAAAAGAGGTAAAAGGACTTTGTCAAAACATTAAAAAATACAGTCTTTTGCCAGAGTGTAGTCTTACAATATATACGGAAAAAAGGTGAAAAACAACTCCAATGCACATTTAGAATTAAAAGCTGTTTAAAGTACATGTAAGTGTTGTAAATATACCGAATGAATACTTAATCGTAATTACATTTAATACTCCATAACACCTGAACCTTTGGTTTGATACAGTAAAAGGTTTCACGTCCTAATATTTGAAGATACTAAAAACGTCTACCTCACATCCATGTTTAACAATAATTCATAACAACACCAGCGTCACCAATCATTGTGTCAAATCAGCAGGCTAAACGTATAGGGTAGTCAACTGATCCTGTAGCTAGGGTTCTTGTTAAGAACATTCGGTGCAGGCAAGCTAGATAGTTTCTCATTTATTGTAAAATTTTATGTTGCCACATCTCTGAAAAGTAGAACTTTGATCAAATTACACGATCAGTGTGTAATTTTAATAGCTAATTGCCAGATGAATCAGATTTACTGGAAAATTCTAACGAAAATGGACGATATCTTCCCATCACATAAATTTGAGGGATCAAGTTTTTCATCTTAAGACCGTTTATTGACTCTATTTTTTCAATAACAGCATGTCTGATATACTTATGATAAAAATAATAAATACACTGTGAAACAATATGCACGATTCGTATTTTGGTACTACGACCTTTTATATTCACCATGAATAAAAATTACAGGTTCATGCTTATGTATGACTTTCTATAAGAAAAGATACCTAAGAATACTGTTAATATACTCTTGCATATAAAAGGCATATGATCATCTCTTTCATTAGATGTTGAATCAATATGTGATAATGTACCAACGATCTCACTTTCTCCATCGAAAAGAGTTTGAAACATTATCCAAGACCATGAATTATCATTTATAACGTTTGCAATATAGTTCCTTTACATAAAGCATGGATGTGTTCAGGAAGTGTGAATATTGATACCTCTTAATGCTTTATTGATACTTCAAGCGAGGACTTTTATTCCCCATTACTTCGTCTGTTTCACTAATTCTTTAAGTAACTCTTCATGAAAGGAATGAGGGGCGAAGCTTACAACACGACAAAGAGGGACTTTGTAGCATTTCATAGCAACAGCTGTGGCTTGAGTTTTGAAGTCAACTTACATTGGATAGATTTATCATTATGTTGTAAAAATACTTAAGAATGACATACTATCATTCTTTATAGAATAGCGAATATAGTTTCAATGATATTATTTCAACAAGTAAATTTCTCATGAAAAGTTATATCTTGTTTGCCTAAATGATTTTGTCTTTACAATGCATGTTCTTTATTTCATTTTTTATTTTGTAAATATTTGATTATGAGAATATTGACAAAACCACTGATATTTTGGCTACAAAAGTATGTACACCCTTAGCATATTTCCCTTTCATAAGTCAAAATACACCTACATCTACAAATTGAAGCAGAGACAACACGCGTTTGAAACGTGAGACATGAACAGAATCTATTTACAACAATTAATTGTGGTTAAATCTAAGTGATTAGCTAAGCATTACTGCTAAATACGAGTATTAATCAAGACAACATGTTGGGTCCAACATATGAAGGTTGTTACGAAAATGTTAGAAAAAATAGGATTATCATATCCAAGCTGAATGTGTCTATTTGATGACGATTAGCATTCAAATAACATCATTCACATTTTTGTTCAGTCCTTAATGAATTAATTTGGATCTTCTGTATTAAATGAGTATATAATAATTTCACCATAATAATTTATTATTCTAAAATAAAATTAATCAACTTGAGGTACCGAATTATCGATCAACCATGCAACATAAATATTATTACGGTTATAGTGTTACCTACATTTGAACTACGGAAAAGTTTAAATAAAAAGGTTTCATTTCTTATGAAATGAACTCCCTCATCCATCTAAATTAGTGTACATGTAGTATGGAGATGTCATAAGAAAATGTAATTAGTGCCGTTTACTTTCATTTACAAACGTCACCAATACGTCTTATTAAACAAATTGGAAGATCTATCGTGAACTTGGAGGATGACATGATGTCAGCGATGTCATATATCGTGTAATCATTACTAATGAATGAATCTATGAATGAAGTACATTACAACATCATTCCGAAGTAAACTTTTAAAGGCGGAGCGACACATTTTTATGTATTTTTACATATTTCTATGTTTTTAATTTCTTCAAATCTAAAGCTGTGTGTGATAAGTTTATTCATTTCACCATGTATTGTGTGTATTACATCTCATTATCCAATCCGATTATCCAAAGTCTTTGAATTGAAAACTCAAAGCCCAATTTTAATGTGAACACTGAATGGAATCACTTCATGTTTATCAGAATATGGAAGGTTCGTTTAGAACTGTTTTTGTTTCAATGTGCTTTTCAACCACTTTCTCTTGATATATCTCACGCAGAGTACTTTCGAGTTTTAGCGAAGCATCGAAGTGAAAAACTAGAGTAGCTTGGATGTGTCGAGAACGCTGCTACATGAAGCAAACTCCGATGTTGTAGTTTAATGTTCCATGACAAAGATTGTAAAGCAATATCAGAAGCTGAGCTTGTTAATCAGCATTTGTCTGTAAGGCATCATAACCTGACTAAGGCCAATCTAGTTAAAACTAGCTGTAATGTTCGTCCCGTAACACCGGACTTAGGGGACTTACACTACAGCTAGTTTAACTAGATTGTCGGAGGATCTTAGCTTAAATACATAAATGAAAATAACTTGCACTTACCTGTTTCTGTGATGAAAGTAATGAATTCCGACTTGTTAACCTAAAATTAGAAAAAACAAAGTCAGATGATGGGTTACTATAGATTGAAAACTTCGTATTGTCAATTTTATAAAGTTATTCCTCCTCAAAATATGTAAAGTACTATTTTTCTTGAGAAGGTATACGTTACGGTATGTTTACACAGGAAACTTGCCACAGCATGAGCATGTTGAAAGGTGATTAAAGACTGTTTGAACCCGAGAGCAACTGATATAGTCAGTACCCTCACAGCTTCATAATTTTATATTCATAAAGATAACATATGGTCAATCTATCACTTTTAATATAGCTTAGTTGTTTCACATATTGTGCACCGACAAAGGAGTATATTTTCTTAAGGCATCGTGTGATTAAGTAGACAGTCATAATTATGTTTGAAATCCTCAATTAAAATATTGCCGGAAGTGGGGGGGGGGGGGGGGGATTTTTTTCTGCATGGATATAAACTTTTGTTTTTATAACTGGCTGTGATTTTGCACATAATCTCCAACACCAGTTTTGGCTGTGGATTTTTTATTATCACTGAATTTCTTTAAAAAACATTTTAACTACTTTGTCAAAAGGACAAGTTTGTATGGGTGTTTATCGAAAGTCAGCATGTAGCACTGTTAACAGTTTCGATGCCACAATAATGAAGCCACATCCATTAGATGAAGCAAATAGAAGAATTGAAACGAAATAATGTAAAATGTCAACGACATTTTAAATATGAGACGAACCTATATAAATGAATTTTATCAATGTTGTATTGTGCATTTAGAGCTAAAATTGTAAATAATAGTTTAGTTGTAAAACAATATAGAATTATTAGAAGAACTGTAACGAGAAAGCCATAAATGAAATAAGTCAATCCTAATTACCGGTACTAAGAATTAACGAAATTAAAACCAAATTCGTGTTCCAAACCAATGTAATTTGAACTCTTCCATGATGACTCGCTCTTATAAGCTAGTCAAAGTGACCTACATCTTGATCGAACTTGAGAATCTCTCTTGGTTATTTAAAAGTGTTTATTAGGATGTTAGGATTCGATGTGAAATCAAAGAAGGTTAGGATTAGTAGTCCGAAATATGATCTACATTGCCTTATGCATACTTTCTGCATATATATGTTTTTCAAGTGAAAAACATACAACAAAATTGTAATTTTGAAAATTAAGTCTGTTTAGACCAGCAACTAAACTTCCTGGTTGGGAATAAAGTAAAGCGAAGCATGGATGTGATACAGCTTGTTTTTACAAATTCACAAATTCTTTGATATTCATGTATTCGTCTATATCATTCATTGGTTTGTTTAAACAAACTTGATAAATGCAAATAGTTAAAATCAACAGTCACCTATACAGATTAAAATACATCTCAGGTTGTGGTCAGAATTTGAATAACACATCATTTATTGAATGAACAAATGTAAATAGAAACGATGAAAAATAGGCAATAAGACTTTTCTACAGAAGGATTTCTTCAATGAAATTTAATTCATATGCAGCAGCAACAGTATGAACTACTGATCTGATTAGCTAGATAAGGAGAAAACTTCTATGAAGAAAGGTCTCTACAGAAATGATAAGGTGTAATTGGGTTAAGTGGCGGATAACTCTGGTGCTATTCACCAGACGTTAAGCATTTTTACCGACCAATTAGTAGGGAGTAATTGATTCTACTCTGCATGTTCAATTAAGATAAGTGAACACCCTTGAAAAAGATTCTGTTGTCATGATCAGGTTTTTAGCGCCCTCTTTAGTGCAAACCTTTAGGAAAGTTATCCAAATTTGCATGTTCTCCCAAAAGGAATTTATATCACAATATAAACAGTAAATATTCCACTATATATACAATACGACTTTTCTGAAATGTTATGAACCAAAGCCATTTTGTTATTGTTATATTGATATAAAATTAATCATGTGATAATAATCGTGCATAAACCAAGTTTTATTGAAAGTAGCAGTGCATTTATCGACAGAATTTTCTTTCAATATCATCAGAATTTAAACAGCGAGATGTTTTGTATAAAAACGTCTTCGGGGCATAAACTTTCCCCATCACGTCCAAGGATATACATGTATGAGCATGTACGCTTCCCACTTCAAAAAAACACCTCAAAGACATCATCATCATCATGTTGAAATTCACTGCACGTATGACTAGTTTTTTTTCGTTTTGTAGAACGCAGCTAATTATATAACAATTTTGATAGAATGCAATCGTAAGAGATATCAATATCAGAACAAATTATTTATATTCAGATCTTTACATTGTTTATAACAAAATGCCTATGATCTCATAATTCAATCATATGATTATGATATTCAGCCTTTATTTTGATCATAACTCAAATGTTTACAATGTGTATTGTGATATATGTACTTCCATTATGAGACGGTGGTCCCCTTTACGGAAATAAATCTCACAGTTGAACGATGTGTAGGCTATATACATGCTCATGGAAACATAAGTTAAGACTCTCAGTAAATTATAGGAAAGGCTGAATCTATCAACATAAATGACACTTATACGTTATCAGTTAATCCTTGTCTATTTCATTAACTTGTTAAGTACATTTACATGACAGGAAGGTGCATCAAGAGTCATTCTAACTTATGTCTATGTACAGCTTATGTCGTAAATTGGGGTTTGAGAAACAATATTATTCAAGGAGTATCAAAAACTTGTAACCATTAAAGTTTCGTTTGGAGGCATTTTGCTTTCCTCCTGTTGATAATTGACAAACCAATTGCCGAGTTAATAAAAGGCTTCTGTTCATTCATTTTGGAGATCAAATTAGCATAAATCCACTTTACATGTAATTAAAACTTTCTCAGAAAACAAAAGTTGTTTTGTTTTTAATTAAAAGTAAATGGCTATTATTAATGTAACCTTTCATATAAAAACATCAGTTGAAATGTAAAGACTCATCTACATGTAAATGTAGCTGTATTTCTTACGAGAACAAACTTGCCCCCTGTTGACAATTTTGTGCTTAAGGCTACATGGACCTGATTCTTTATCATACTTTCTCATTTCAGTATGAAATTACTTCAACCTAAATCATTTTCTCTAAAGATTTTTCTTCAAAACTTAAACGTAAGTAAAACCTGAAATACATTTTGAAATGAATGTAATTACACCAATTACAGAAATTAAAAAATACATTCGTGTTACAGATTATAGTCTTACAAAAGAGCACAAAAGGGTGGTAAACAGCATCAATATACTCATCAAGTTAAATCTTTTGTAGTTAATGTTTTACAAAATTACACCAAAATACATTTATGTCGTAAACATATAGAATTAACAGTAAATCCTGAATCGTAGTTCAAACATGTGAAGCAATGTGTGTGATCTACATTTGATATTCCATTACAAATCTCTCAGTTAACTCTTTAAAAAGGATCATCGCCCCTTTTACGAGAAATATCAATGAAGACCTTTGATCCTTGAATACAGTAAAATAATATCACGATTTTAATTCATAATATTTGAAAGATACAAAGGCGACTGAGAACGTCCACCTCACAATAATGTTTAACAATTATTCATAACAGCACCAGCGGTACCAAT
Organism: Steromphala cineraria; assembly: GCA_916613615.1. Classification (NCBI taxonomy): domain Eukaryota; kingdom Metazoa; phylum Mollusca; class Gastropoda; order Trochida; family Trochidae; genus Steromphala; species Steromphala cineraria. Next base: position 26,024,973 of record OU744721.1, read on the forward strand.
CATTGTGTTTAATCAGCAGGCTAAACCTATAGGAACATTGGTCGACAATAGACTAACAATAGTCTCAGAAGTATTTTATTTTAATATTGAACATATTTTTAAACAATTCATGTATTATAGCAATAGGGAAGTAGCCGGGTGTAGGCTTGCTTTACTTCCTTAGACTGGGTTGGTCGTCAATTGAATATTTTTGCTCTATGGTCTGTATGACAGACTAGGTCGACAAATGATCCTAAAACTAAGGTTTTTGTTATGAACAGTCGGTGCAGTCAAGCTAATTTATAATTGTTTCCTTGCCAAATATTATGTTACTTTACTTCTGAAAGTAGAAATTCGATCAAATCCCTCGACCAGTGTCTTAGTTTCAATAGGATTTTATTGATTTGTATACTGGATATTTGAACGAAAATGGACGGTATATTCCCATGGGTCTTAAGCTTTTCTTTTGTACAAGTTCATGCAATACTTATTTGCGGCTACTTGATCGGAACTTTGCACAGATAAACTACCTTATGCATGACTTATAATACCTTGGAGATCTGTTAATACATTTTTTGCATGTAAACAGCATATGGTCATCTCTATTATTAGATGTAAAATCAACTTGTAATAATGTACCCAGTTTGTTACATTATTCAGAGCAGAACTTTTCATTGAGAAGTTTTGCAATATAAAAAACAGTTTATTTACATAAACCATACAAAACATAAAAGTGTTCCAAATCTAAGTACATTACATGAAGTGTGAATATTGATACCTTTCACACGTTGATATTTCAAGCGAGGACTTTATCTCCATTACTTCGTCTGTTTCACTAATTCTTTAAGTAACTCTTCATGACAGGAATGAGGGATGAAGCTTACAGCATGACGAAGAGGGACTATGTAGCTTTTCATAGCAGCAGCTGTGGCTTTAGTTTTGAAGTAATGCAATTAGTAGCAAAAAAGACTGAAGTAAACATACATTCAATAATTTATCAATATAATGTAAACAAACTCCACACAGCATATAGTCACTCTTTATAAAGTAGTGAATACAGTCTCAATGATACTATTGCAACTGTTACATTTCTCTTGGAAAAAAATATAGGGTTTGCTTAAATGATTTTCTCTTTACAATGCACGTTCTTTTATTTCATTTTTTAATTCTGGTTTTGTAAAAAATATGATTATCAGAAACAAATACATTGGCTATCAATGTACATGTATATACAGTTTGAGAGTATTTTCCTTTTATAAGTCAAAATTCACCTACATCTTCAAAATAAAGCAGAGACAACACGCATTGGAAACGTGACGCAAGGACAGAATCTATTTACAAAAATCAATTGTGTCTTGAAGCTAACTGATTAGCAAAGCATTACTGCTAAATACGACTTGTAATCAAGACCACATGTTGGGTCCAACAGATGAACGTTGTAATGAAAGTGTTCTATCTGGATAAGCCTATCTAAGCTGGTTTTGCGCCTGTTTGAAAGGATTAGGATTAAAATAAAACGCATCGTGATCGTGATCATATCGTAATGTATAATATCCAATTATCAGACCCTTTTACATGTTAGCTGCATGAAAGGTTTTTTTTCGAAACATCTCAAAGTATAAAATACCTCCGACAATTTTTTGGGAAAATTGAATCCACATGATGATATCGTTTTCATTAAATTTTGTTGAATCAGGAATGGAGAAGAATTAAACATATTGCAAAACGAAGCAATCTTTCAAACTATTCCTCAAAGCTAGTCCTTCTGCCTCATCACACACAAAGTACTTTTGAGTTGCAGCGAGCCATAAAGGCGATAAAACTGGAGTAGGTGCGATCTGTCAAGATAGCCTCAAACGATGCTACAAGAAGCATAGTCAGATGCTTTGGTTAAATGTACCTTGGCGTATATTGCGAAGCCCTATCAGAAGTTACGCATGTGTCTGCGAGGCATCGTAGCTCCAATATCGCACCTTAGATCTATATCGCAACTAAGCATGCTTATCATAATCTGATAATGGAGATGATAAAGCATGGGCTGGTTTAAGAATATCTTCGAGTTCAAAATCACAAAGTAATCATTTTTTATATGTATGCAGACATGCATCAAATCAACATGAATGTTCCGTCAAAGGAGATGATTACTCAAGTAAGCCTCCCTTTTTCTCAACTTTGATACATGTGTATGGTTTCTTTAGCAATATAAACCTTGTGATAAACACTCTTCATCTACATTTAAATTTAAGCTTAGCGATATCCTTTAAGAAGGAGTGCACTGTACTTCCATAACATATATATGAAAAAACTTCAACACACCAGATAACTGAACCAGTATCTACACGAAGTCAAAATAAAATGTGTTAAATGATTTCACAGACAAGATAGTTAACTTCGTATCTAGGAACAAAACAGACATCAGTATTTGAATCATCAAGATTAAAAATAAATTTCAACAACAATCCTAAAGTTTCCCTTTAATCTGTCTATAACCCAAACTATCATGAAAATAACTTACACTTACCTTTTTCTAAGAAGAAAGTAATTTACTCCAAATTGTTGACCTAAAATAAAGCAAAACAGTCAGTTGATGAGTATCATTAGATAGTAAATTTTCTTGTCAATGTTGTAAAGTTGTATCTCTTCAATACATGTACAGTGCCCCAATTCCTGGAGAAAGTGTACTCGACATGCAGCACGTGCACTGTATGTTTACACACGAAGCTTCCCACAGCATGAGCATGTTGAACGATGATTAAAGACTGTGTGACCCTGAAAACTACCGATATCGTCGGTTTCCGGCAGGCAGATTATTTCAACATCTTATATACTGACCAAAATAGTTAAGGACCATTATAGTATTTTTAATTTGAAAATCTCTGTTTTGCTTAACTATATCTTATTGTCAGGACAAATAACCATCAAAAATCAACATGCCAATGTGGTTTATCAGAAAGGTAAAGTCATTATTTGAGTTTCAGTAAAAAGGGCTCGGAATTGAAAATAAGTATGGAACACTCTGAACCAGTAGGATGTATGCCAACCTTGTGCTTCAGTACGAGCATTCAGTCGTGAAATGTAGGAGAAGTTTCGAAGGAATTGATAACGGATTCAATAAAGGATAAAGTCAACCAGATCATAAGATATCCTTTATCAATATCAGCTATAGTATAAATTTGGCGATGAATAAAACTGAAAATAATATTTGGAATTCAATTTATTTCAGTGGTCCATTACTGTTTTGATCAATACATGTTCGATCACACACTTTATTTTTTTGTTTCCAAAGCTGAGAAATCTATCATATATTGCATTGAAACAAACATCTTGTAAAGGAATTTTGTGTTAAAGAGCAGACAGTCATATCTTCAAAATCCAAAATATATTTTGAAATACAACTAACATCCTGCACAAAATGTTAATATGTTTTCAACAATTAAATAGTTCCTAAAGAAGTCAATGAATTATTTGCACTTTCAAACTGACTCATAAAGGTGGAAATGTTTTGGGAAATAGCGTAGGTATTTTTGAAAATTAAAAATTGTGATTCCAATGTTGAATAAATAAATCTACCAAAACTTTGTTGTCTATTTGGGAAATAGGATATACACTACTGCACTTCTTTCTTATTGCCCCCTGAACAAAGACTAACACCTACTCCTGACAGTGTAATAAACGACAGGACCTAGGTTTGGAAACTCTCGACATGAAAATGGTTATAAGTAACATACAGTATTAACATTGACTTACGACTATTTCAGATCTTAAAAAATGTAGGCCCTGGTTTGGAACTAAATAACAAATGTACACACAACAGCGTCAAGTCATGAACAGGCCTCCACTGTTTATCAGCATTATAGAAACACTTTGGATTACTTTAAAAATACAACTGAGTCCTCTGACCTGTAAACTTTACTTTGCACTTGATATCTTACTGCAATTAGATCAATCTGACTGCAGATAAACTTTCGTTTTTCAGTTAGCTGTAATTTAACACTGTTTTGGGATATGAACTGTTTATCATTTTTCTCGTTTATTAATTGAAAAAACCATTTGATCTACGATTTTAATATGTAAGACAGTACACCAAGAAAAGAAAATCGGTAATCTTTAGATATATTGATATGATAACTAAATTTTTTTAAAAACATGTACTTAATCTTAAAGGGGCAGTAGCACGTTTTTTGATAATTTTATATTTTATTTTTTTCACTGACAATTGTTAGTTAATGCTGAATGTATTATTTTGACAGTGTCAAAAATCTCATTACACAAACCAATCATCCATAGTCAGAGGACAAAGTATGAAGATTCACACAAAATCTATTGGCGGCCATTTTTTATGAACACCTTTAATTCATTTCGTGTAAGAAAAGGGAATTGCATGGCTAAACTTGACGTTATATATATCATAACTGCTCCATTTAGTTTAGACACATTGTCTTTCAATTGGGACCATTAATTTTCATTTTCTTGACATCACCCTATATACCCCCTAAAACGTGCTACTCCCCCTTTAAAGCTCTGGTCATTGACCTTTAACTTTAGTTTTTGACTGACTTTATTCTTCTTTTTGTCATTCACATTTTATACAACTATCGACCCTACGGCAGAAAAATGATTTGCTGAAGTCGTTCAATACTTAATAGCTGACAATCGTAAAGTAAAATGAGGGAATATTAGAAGGCTTAACATGGATGCAACAAGTACGAAATGAGATAATCATTGATATTTTTATTCAAACTAGTGTAAAATGATTATCATGCGCTCAAAATTATATCATCTTGAATTTCGCGTTTGGAACACAATCGATATGGTAATCTCCCAATAAGATTGTTAGAAATTGCTCAAAGCTAGAATTAACGTACAAACGATGTCCCAGTTAAGATAATGTTACATGAAAATGAGGTCATTTCAATATCCAATATTCCACTCGTTTGTCATTGTCAATAAACTTCATTTACAAAGAATAAAAACGAAGTTATATAAAAATCAGTCTATCATTACATGAATGATACCAATCGTTTTTCTTAGCTTTCAATGTCAATATGGTACCAAATGCAAATTTTAGTTTCATTTATCAGTATTAGTAAGATGTTATTACAAGCGTAGTTAAGTTTTCTTGTATTTTCCATAAATGTAGTCACATAATTGTTCTGTAAATGTATCTTAGGAAAAGCATTTATGTAGGCTATTTTAGACTGTATGCTGGTCCTTTTCCTTTAAATTTGTGTATGTCACAATACATGTTGTAAATAACTGTCTTCTTTTGGAAATAACAAAAATAAATTCGGCAGAGGCACAGCAATTTGTCATGGTCTCTATACAAATTTAGCGATCAACACAACAATGACAAGGATTCAAAAACCTTCCATCAATCTCGATCAAGGCTATAATCTTCCTTCAGCTTACCACTATCTGAATAAATCCACTCACTAGTAACTCACTGTGTCTATCTGGCTTCTTTATGTGTATTTTACTGTAAAAACAATCAATCACTATGTATATAAAACTTATTAATGTCTCACTATATCAAACTACTCAATTGTAAAAAGTTATTAGGTAAAACGTTTTGAGTTTGTTACATGTCCAACATTTCAACATTATCTGCACATCAACTGATAAAAAGACTGGTATTTCAATTCAAAGAACATATAATATGAATATATATACATAAAATATAACAAAAGCATTCCTAATGTGTGAATGATATATAAAGCACTTACGTTTTTGACCAAATATTTCCAAAATGTTATAATCCCTTCATGTTGACCATGCAAGATACAGACCACGATTGTAGATCTTTACCATGTTGAAGGTCATGAGCAGCTGTAGAGAAATTACTCCCAGATTAGCTTGTAGTTGTCCATGATCAGTTAATCATTGGTTGCTGTCTCGAGTTCTAATTGTTACTGGTCTGGTTAACTTCAAATACATTGAGAACATCACGCACATATAACTACAACCATGTATTATTTTGATTTGAATATATGAAATGAATTATCCTCATCGAAATCGAGAATTTATGATTTTGTTATGAGATGTAAAATTATGTATGGGTCATGATCATATATCAATGTACATATAATATATCATGATCTGAAATCTTAAATAATGCATTGGATCATGTTATTGATATGTCTTAAATTGTTAATCCCAAAATAATATAAGTGACACATTCATGTCTGTTGCTTGAGTCTTGGCCTGTGTAAATTTAGCCGGATTAGTAAGACGCACATGTACGTCATTTAGATGTTTTGTTTCATGGATCAGGAATTATTGTTTGTCTAGCTAGTCTATCAAGCTACATTGTTGTGTTACAAAAATTGTACCAAAATCATGTGATTATGCTGTGTTAAACAAAAGCTTTAAATACTTTGAAATATTTGAATAACTATATAATGTATAAAGTACTTAACATGATACAACCCCTTTGTCGATTTTCACAGCTGCATTATCATAGAATAAATCTGCATAATTCAGCAGATATTATCAAACTGATTATAAAGTATCAAGCAGATCTCAAATATTAAAGTAACAGCAACAGATGTATCCATATTTATCCATTTATACAAAATGAATATCATATTTAAATCTTCATAATTAAACATCTGGTACAAAGCTTTATAAGGTTTCAAATGAAAATCCTTTATTAAGAGAAATTTGAATTCATGTGACATTTGTTTATGATTTGTTGAGCACGTTGGTGTAGTGGTTAGTATGGTGGCCTGTTACGCCAAACAACAGTGTTCGAAGGCACCAAAATATGTAACCTTGGCTTGACAATGTGTAAACTCATCCACTTTTAACTCAGTTATCCCAGCTGTACAAATGGGTACCTCAACACAGGGAGCGTGGAGACTTGTAAGGTCGTGGGAGGCGCTCAGTAGCTGGCCATTCCACAGCGTGATAATAACATTGTGTCGTCATTGTTGATACTAGGCTTTTAAATTAGTATAATATATTATTATCATTAATGTTGTCAGTGATGCAAAGATAGTTGATATCTTATGACAAAATAAAATTGGTGCATGATCACGAAACACACTTTGCACAATTTGTCAACCAGACATTGTTTTATGTTATGTATCTTTATCGTATTGCTCTATGTATTGACATTAACAGGGAAAGTTAGGGTATGCTTAAATTCATTTGATATATTCATATAGTTGTTTATTGTTTTTACTGAATTTATGCCTTCAGTTCTTATAATTAAATAGTATTTTCTGTGAACTTTCAGATAAGTACAGATACATCCTGTTGTTAAGTATACAAAGACACAAAGCGTCAAATTCGAAAGTCTTTGCATCAAAACTGACACCACATAATCTTTTATTTCAATGAGTTCACTCTTTCTCAGCTATGATCTCTTCAGCCTTGTTGTATATTGTCTTCTTTGAAATTAAAGCTGTTATATTCTGCAATGAGGAAGTCTCTTATTTCATTGACCCAATAAAGGAGAGCTCTATTGATTTTCAACTTGTTTATTGCAGGAGTGTGACGTTCAGATGTATATACTAACACCGTTATGAAGTAATTGAAATGCTGCAGCACTGCAATAAAGAAGTTGAAAGTCTCCCTTATTCATCTAACAACCTATATATGCCTCTCATGAAGTTATTTATTGATCGATGACGAAGTGTTAAATTATTTGAAACATAGTTCTTTTGAGTATCTAACTCTCCGAAAGTATCCTTTTTCGGTTAATAAAGTGTAAGCATTGTCATTGTATTAAAACGCCGTTTCACAAACATACCATCAAATGTATGCGCCAGTGAAATTGTTCTTTCTGTCAGTTTGTGTTCTTTGATGGCAAAATTTATTGCGATGTATTTGTTCATAAAAGCAGTAACAGCAATTGCTTTTCTATTATGTCATAAGAAAATGATATATACAATGTTTTGCTGAACATTCACTGGAATCTTACCGAAAACCATAATGTTCATAGATTCTGTTTTGTTTGAGTTTGTTTACGAATACACAATAATCAGGTTCCTTATGTTGATATTTTTTATAAAGGTTAACAACAGTGTTTGTGATATAAAGCAATACAAAGTACGCCAAAGAAAATGATTAAAAACAAAAGTTCTCAATGGAAAAATGACTGTCATATCTTAAAAGTACAAACTTAACTTTCAAAACATTTTGCTATGTCTCATTGATTATAATTAACTATCGGTGTTTGAAAGTTAATTGACATTCAACAGTCAATTAGTAGATCACACCCTTGAGAGGTTTACAGGTCACATACAGTTGTAAAATCATTAATTTCTTATTGGAATGATTACTTTAGTCTAAGCTTTTAATTGCAGTGGTTTGTCTGAGAGAAATAAATACTGTGGATATCCCTTGGAAGACGACCACGTTGTAAACAACCTGTTGAAACGAACATGAAACCGCACAACTGATTGGCATTATCAATATCTCTCTGACTATCTGTCATTTGTCAAATCACAGAGATTGTTTGGACTGCCATCTGGGCTAACTGTAAATTGTCGCTGTAAACCTATGAGAGCTCATGGACACATGCCATCATAAAAAATTCGACATAAGCTCAAGGTACAAATGTTTCAGCTAATCAGATTGCTAGTTTTCGACGACACCAAATCGCTTGGTGCGACTTGGTGCAAGGTCCATGTTATTTGAATGACGTTTGAATTTCCTATTACCCATGCACTACGCTCGACCAAATCGCTTGGTGTCTCGAACCTGTAAACCATTCATTACATACAATTGCAAGCAAAATAGTGTCATGACTAATCTATTTTCATAAAAGCATGTCTCCGAATTGTAACATGAGGAAATCAATCATGTTACTCTTATATTACAAAGTTTAATGTCTCTTATAACCATAGTCTTTCTATTCATTTTTTAATTCTAATTCAATCCTGATGGGAAAATCCTAGCTCTTATGTCAATATACTAGCATACAGACATGATAAATGTCACAATACTCGTACAACTTTCCCAAGCTATGTAAGATAATCTGATTAGTAAAATAAGTTAATAATAATAATAATAGACTATTTATGTTGCGCATATATCCATGTCAAATGCCATGCTCAAAGCGCACAAATGCAACACAACAGATTATTATGAAAAGAGTTTATGTGTCTGAGTATATCATCTCTACGAAAACTTAAAACTCAGGAATGTAGATAATTTGAACTATATGTACCTTGACTCTTACAAATGTGCCATCTATAGGATTTTAGTTTCTGACCCAATGTAATCATAAGCTTCAGACACGACTACGTTTGGCACCCACTGATTATCGAGGGCACGACTAGAACATATAACGATATGTGGAATATTATTTTTGAAACTATCATGCAAAATTCTTAGCGTTTTAACATTGGTTTAGTTCTTTTTTTAAAATGTTGTACATTGCAAATTACCAGTTACGTATTCATAGACATTTACAGGAACCATCTCAGCAGAGATCATTAAAAAAATCGTGATCTTTTGACATATTAGTTTTTGTGTCATATTTCGGATTTATACATATTTTTTTCTGTTCAGTTTTGAGTATGGTTTCAAATTGATTCTGAAAATTGAAATGCGTGACAGGTGTCATTGAAAACTTATGTATATATTCACTGTTTTTTATGACTCGTTGAAGTAAGAAACTAAAATTTCAAGTTGCGGTGGGGCTGTATGTGCGTCATAATTGATCTAAAAACCATGTGATCCATTGATAACTAATTATATTTAGTTCCAAGTAACCCAAAGGCAACCCATTGAAGAATAGATAGAATAAAGACAATGACTTAACGTATATATTATGTTTGACAAGGAAAAGCTTTTATGAATACCAAAATTTGATATCATATCCCTTATCGACTCATTGTTCACTATGTTCTCGTATGATTAATGCTAATGTTAATTGAAGCTTGACGTCATTCGCAACAACTCATTTATCTTTCACTGTGGCAATGACCAAAAATGTTGAAATGATAAGCATTTTGTCAACATTAAATTCAAATTGAACAAAAAGGACATTTAAGAAAACAATCTTATAAAGAGAATTTCAATCAAATAATCAGGAAACATTTTTCGTTGAAAATAAATGTAATGATTCAATGCAAGTGATCAGATAAAGCATTTTCTCAACATTATGCATTTGTCATGAATATCTAGTTGTCTCTATATAAATACAAACGCATACAAAATACAATATAATAAATACAAATTTTTCAATTTAGATGTTTGCAAGTATTTGTACTGATTTCTTATGTCTTGAAGGTTAATATGGGTATTGTATATATTTGTAGTATATAAAATTTTACATTAAATAAACACAATTGTTCCATTGAACAGCGGCATTTTCAAGACCAAAAGTGATTTCTAAATTTACAAAAAAACAATCCAATTGTATGCTCAAGGTATTTTACAACACTTGGAAGATGACAAACACTGTGTATCAAGACGTCATATCCATGTATGAATGAAATTTTGGAGAAACTTGGAGAAACTGTTTTGAGTAAAATACAGAATAATCTGCGGAAAATGCTAAAAACCTTTCGTCATTTTCTATTTTTCTCTATCTTGTTCATCTTTCAACAGAGTAAGCAAATAGCGGTATTGGATACTCCTGTAGGAACCTGTGTGAGACATCTGGCAGTGACGAACTACCATGTTTCCTTACATCGACACCACCCTTTAACAAGCGTGTTATCAAGAATCGACACCACCCTTTAACAAGCGTGTTATCAAGAATCGACACCACCCTTTAACAAGCGTGTTATCAAGACAGGACACATCGACACCACCCTTTAACAAGCGTGTTATCAAGACGTAATATATGAAAAAAATATCAACTGGGAGAAACTATTTTGAACTAAATACACTGCGATCAGCTGACATTGTTGAGTAATTTTCAACATTTTTTATATTTTTTATCTATTTCATCTTTCAACAAAACAAGCAAATAGAGGTATTGGATACATCTGTAGAAACCTATGAGACATCTGGCAGTAAGGAACTATGATGTTTTCTTACATCAGCACCATTGTTAAAAAAGCTGTCTGGTGTTATTCCAAAACACACAAATAAACCACATGCTTTGTAAAGCACAAGCTCAAATTGTTTATCCGTTCTAGTTTTTAGCAATTACAGATTGAGAAGATACTTAACTGTATTGGTTAAGTTGTAATCGGAAACGTGCTGCGTTAACTTTTTCAAAGGGAACAGGCTTTTATAGAGGTTTCTCAGCAGTTTACCTGATCATGCACACAATGTCATGAGACAGACCAATGATCAATACTTTAAACGAATCTCGTTACATTGATATTGATTCCTATATTCCAAAACTTTAGAACAGATTGGTCAATATTTGGGATCAACCAAAAGAAACGGTCATTTCATATTTTGATTTTTAAACATTTTCTCAAAACATTAAGAATTATCGATTAGGAAAGTTAACCACTGAACACAAATTTACTATCAGTGACATAATAGTTGTTTATGTACTTTACCTTGTATCGATTATCGTTAAATTTTTAACAAATGACTTCATATATACATGTACATCCAAGAAACAGTACCTTACTCGAGAGCTTAAATATATATTTATATATATGATATATTCAACGCTAATTAACCCTTTTAAGAATGTTTTACCAAGGAGAATTTTGAGATATAAATATAGAATGTATTTTTAGTTTTTTTAAGGACTTAAATTATATTTAACCTTCTTTTGATGAATATGTCTTTCACGAAAAATTGCTTTTAAACACACACAATTTTCTAATTTTAACTTGAAGGTGCAGTTGACATCTGGTACTTAAAACCTACCTTCATTGTTTAAAAGACCATCTTTCCAATCTATTCATATCACACCAAAATGGTTTGTCAAAGACATGTTCAAACAGTTTATCTTGTTCTAGATTTTTACGTTAGTAATGACAGATAGAAAGGATAACATTCTCTTAGCTAGAAGGCCTTGATTGAGTGCGTTTAGTCTACTGAGATCTGATGGCTTCTGTCAGCGTATTCAACCATCACTACCAACATAGACATTCCTCTGAAGCCAACCTGGTCTTGAGACTAAAATAGAGAAAGACTTTGGATGTTTTACATCATTCAGCACAAAAACGTTACATTCTGTTAATCCACTGACTGTCATTTATTTCCCAGACTAAAATGATGCTTGTTTCGGTAGGAAAAGAGTATATGAATAAATGTATACAACCAATTAATAAAGTAAATACGTTCATGTAAATATGTTGTTTCATTCTTTAAGAGAACAATGATTTCAAAAGGTTAAAAAAGAATTAATAATCGAACTCGAGTTCTAATCAATTTGTCATTATTTGCATTGGACCAACTAAGATGAAACGAAAATCTTTTGGGCTCAAACAGAAGATGAAGACTATTAGAGATGAATATCATTTCCTTTTTATATGTTCTGCCTATGACCATCTGCGTATATTATATATTCCTGATCTTTATTACACATATTCCTATCTGCATAAATTTAATAATTTGATGTCTATCGACAACTTTGCTGTATAAAGGAACTTGGCAATGTTTGTATACTATGCATAACAGCTGTGAAGATGCCTCTTGATGGCTGTATAATACCATTGTATTATGGGCCGGTGGCCACTTACACCTGAATAAAGAATTGGAATTGGACTCAAACAGCAAAGTTAAAACAACACCAATAATATGGTTATGCTAAGAATGATAGGACTGATGGTTTTAGGGTAAACTGTTGGCACGGCTGTGGTGATTGGATGTGGTCTGAATCCATCCAAAATTTGTACCTTTGGAGAAAGTGGGAGCAAACATATAGCAAAAGAAGAAATAAAGGAACACTCAAGCAGAATTATCATTTGCACTAAATTTAAATGTCAGCAGCTCAAAAAGAAAGGTTTTGTTTGTTTGAGGTTTTGATCATACCCACATGTATACCTGACATTGAGTTCCTGATTTTTAAACTTTGGATTAATTTTGAAATTTTGGAGTTTGTCATCACATTTCTCAGGGATATCATTTCAAAAGCAACAAAGTCATCCAAGACAAGACTGCATTGAACCTGAGACATCTGACATCATGTGAGTTAACTTTTCGACCCCTACCAGAAGCTGTGAAAGACACGGAATTTGATTCCAATATGTCAGTAAGATTGTGTGTTTTCATAGAATGCATAACTGTAACCATGAGCTAAGATATTAGTATATAGGGGATTCTTTACAACTGTTCCTCTAGATTCTTTTGAGTAGAATATGATAAATGAGAAAAAGCAAATATTATCATAAGTTGTTCTACAATTCATCAAATCAAGATGTCAAGATATCGGCTAATGCTAAAGTATGAAACAAGTCAAACATGTATGAAAAATGACCATCCTATAAGACAGAAGGAACTGATAGCAACAGGTTGCTCCCGACACAACATCTGTGTCCTCTAGAAGCAATTATAGTTAAATGTCGAATTCTAATCAAGTTGTCGTGGTTAGAAAGATGAAACGCACATCTTTGTGATCAGATAAAATATCCAAAACTGCGTTGTATGCAGCATTTAAGTGTGGGAGTTTTACAGAAAGAGCTGACAGCAACAAGTTCCTCCCCATACAACGTCTGTATTCTCTAGAATCACTTATGGTTGAATGTCTTTTTGTGACTTAGCTTTTGTCGCAGTAACCTGGTAAGCTGAAATTGTTACCGACCTGCACTTGAATATTCTAAAAGTGCAAGACGTGTTTTACTCTTCTAGTGTTGATATTCTTAAGGCGCTTACATTAGAAAGTCAAATTGATCTATCAGCATAGAATAAAACATTTGTATTTGTTTCCATTAAAAGCAAACAACAAAATCAAGCTCAAAATCAATCGGTGCCAATATAGTAGGCATGATAATGGGGGAAACAAAATGAGTTTTTTTCTGTATACATATGCATGTGTCCGATATAAAATCGCAATAGGATTCAGAATGTTACTTAAATAGATATCAAATGAGTGTACACATTTAAAAAGCCGATAGATGTTTTTGAACTTATATACATGTATGTCCTTATCCTTGTAAATGTCTTTGTTGTTGTAAATTGACTTAAAATTACATTGCATGAGTGTTCATATATGAATAAACAATGAAACATAAACAATGCTAGGTGCAGCCATTCATCTACGCTAGCAGTGTGAAAAGCCTTGCTATAATATTGTTGATCACGATTTCCATTGATCATATGTAAATGTTCTGATATTCCATTCAATACATTCAATATTCAATACAAGTAGTACTTTTTAAAAGTATTGTAAAATTAGCGGGTTTATGACATTTTGTCTCCCAAAATTCAAAATGGCGGATGGGATGTCCATCGACAGGAACTTAAAAGTTGTTACACGAAAAATGCTTTCGTTTTTTTAGTTTCAATTTCAAACTTTCACAGTATACAGTATCCTTGGATACTCTATTTTGAAAATGAAATCCTCCAAATATGATGTTATCAAACTTAACCCGCTTTTTCTTGCTACATCTTACACGGAGTACGTTCGAGTTGCAATGAAGCTTCAAGGTGGTAAAATAAAAGTATTTGCGATGTGTCAAGGTAGCCTCAACTGGTTCTACATGAATCAAACTCAAATGTTGTACCAGAGTTTAATGTTCCGTGGAATAGATTAAAGAGACACATTACAAACTGAGCTTGTAAATCAGCATGCGCCTACGAGGCACAATAGCACTACCAGCGCACCTCTTGAAACTAACTATGCTTATCATAATCCGACAAATATGTATGCTGATGATGAAGCATAAGCTCATCAAGAATGTCTCCGAGCTACACCCAATAATCCGATTTCATTTTGCATATATATGCAGACTTTCATCAAATCAATATGAATGAGTTGTAGTAGTTTCTGAAAAAAAGGTTTCTATTAGGATTGATTTTCTTCTGAATGATTGAAATGTTTCGTTAAAAAAGATTGTTACTCAAGTTAGCCTCTCTTGTTCTCAACGTTGATATGTGTGTAAGGTTTCTTTTAGCAATACAAAAGCTACATTTTAGTTTCGGTAAAGGGATATCGGTTAAGCACTGCACTTACCTTACATGTACATGTTTGTGGAAAAACTTCAACATATCAGATAACTGAACCTTTATCAATAAAAATGTAGTCAACTTTAAATGTGCTGAACGATTTTGCAGACAAGAGGGGTAACATTGTACCTTGGAACATAAGAAACATCATTATTTGAATGATCGTATAAATTTCTCTCGTCCTTCCTAAAGATTTCTTTAACCAAATTCAGATAACTATCATGAAAATAACTTGCACATACCTTTTTCAGAAGAAAATAATGTATTCCAAATTGTTTACCTGAAATAAAGCAAAACAGTCAGTTGATTAGATAGTAAACTTTCTTTTGTCAATTTTAGAAAGTGCTACAAATGTATTACTTCAATACTTCAGTACAGTGCCCCAATTCCAGGAGAAGGTGTACTCGACATGCAGCATGGTATGTTTACACAAGAAGCTTCCCTCAGCATGAGCTTGTTGAAAGATGATTAAAGATTGTGTGAACTTGAGAGCTTCTCATATCTTTCATTATCGGACAGGCAGATTATTTCAACATCATATATACTGACCAAAAAGGTAAGGACCATTATGGTATTTTCAATTTAAAAACCTCAGGTTTGTTTAACTATACCTTAGGAGATATAGTGATAATTATAACTTTATTGTCAGGAAAAATAACTATCTAAAATCAACATGCAAATGTGGTTTATCAGAAAGGTAAAGTCATTATTTGAGTTTCAGCAAACGGGGCTCAGAATTGAAAAACTGAACCAGCTACAGTAGGATGTATGCCAACCTTGTGCTTCAGTACGAGCCTTCAGTCGTGAAATGTAGGAGAAGTTTCGAAGGAATTGATAAAGGATTCAATAAGGATAAAGTCAACCAGATCATCATATCCTTTCATAATGCCTACACCTGCAAGTATAATAATCAACAAGACCTAGGTTTGGAAACCCCAATACTTAATGAAAAATGGTCGTGAGCAACATAAATTTACATTAGTTTAATTGTGACTATTTCAGCATGAGAGCTTCGAAAATGTAGGCCCTGGTTTAAATCTAACTAACAAACGTACACACAAGAGCATCAAGTCATTAATTTTATAAAAGGCCTCAACTGTTTATCAGCAGCACAGAAACACATCTCTAGTCCTCTGACATTTAAACTTTGCACTTGTTATCCTATAATCATGGGATCAACCCTTAATAAAATCTTAAACATATTTATTTCTGAATGGAGATTAACTTTCATTTCTAATTAGCTGTAATTTCACATCATTCATCAACACTGTTTTTGGATTTTAACTGATTATTATCACTGGTTTATTAATTGATAAAAAAACATTTTTTACGATTTTCAATCATCCTGCTACATCAGCGTTATACTACAACCTATTCATGTTGCATATATGTAGGCAGCTTTGAAGTGAAATATCCACAAGAAAGCAGCAACTTCTCAATTGATAACTACATAAATATGAAAATACTAGAAATTGCAAAGTATATATTAACTTTAGTGCTCATGAAACGTTTTCATATTAAAAAATAATTGCTTAATCAACAAAAGCTTTTTGCACACGAGCATGCCAGGCTAAGTTGCCAAGTTGTGACATTTGATCAAAATGATAACTGCTCATATAAACTGCAAAGTTAACTTGCCAATAATACAAACACTTACCAAAAATATATAAATATAATATAAGGTAAAATAATATTATGTTAGCCGTTTTCTGGACTTCATCGATTTATCATTTAATTAGTGCTGTGATTGTCTTAATTCTAAATAAAATGTTAATTATCTCATGTCATATTTTTATACATAGACCTGCCAGACATTGAATTCATATTTAAAAAATCGTTATGTGAATTGCTCAAATATTATATTTCATTGGCATTTAACTTTCAATTACTTTTTCATAAATGACCTACTGTATTTGATATCATTTAAACATCTTATATCACATTTGTTCGCGTTCAAAAATAAATATTGTGTAGATAACGTTACATGCTTCATGGTCATTCTATCCTCTATATTAGATTTTCGAGAGATTTTTACAAAGAAAAGTTGATCATTAACCTTTAGATAAATGTATATGATAACTTAATAAAAAAACATCTACTGAATCTTAAAGCTCTGATCATTGACATTTGAAATCAGTTTTAACTGACTTTATTCTTCTTTATAGATAGAATAGATGATAAAAGATGACAATGCACAGATCTCCTCTACATTTCAAAGTAGAAAATCAGATAATCGTTGACGTTTTTTAACAAACTAGTGCAATATGGTCATCATTAGCTAAACAAAGTATATCCTCTTAAAGTTCATGCTTGTTACAAAAATTGACATGGTTATCTCCAAATAACATCGCAAAATATTGCTCAAAGCTAGAATTAACATACAAACGATGTCCCAGTTACGATTATGTTACATGAAAATGAGTTTATTTGTCAATATTCGTTATTCCTCTCATTGACTGAACACTGAAAAAAGTGTTATCATTTTCATTTTCATCAACCAATCAGTTTGGTAAAATTGCATTTGATTCATTCGGAACGAGAGATGAATGCAAAGAGTCTTGAAAATGTGTATCAGTATCATACTTTTACGACGCATTACACATGTTCATTCAACAATTATTATGTGGAAAATTTCAATTTCAAATCAAATCATTTAATGCAGGTTGAGATGAAGTAACAGCGCAGGAGTATCCAGATAAAAAGAATTTATCAAATTGAACGTTGTGTCAGCCCTGTCGGAACTGTGTCGTTCATCTTGCAAACTTATATTCGACTGGCATGTTTTTTTTATTGTATTCCAATTTAAATAAGGTCAGTTAATTCAATATTGTGCTATTTGTTAATTCATGCATCAACGCTTTGTGGATCAGTTAAATTGTCTTTCTGTATACAAACTATCGACTATCAATGAACTATTAAGACTATTGCTTTAATTTGCGTAAAATTCGACGGGTTTTGTTTGATCGAAATGACGTCATAGACACGAGCAGACAAGAGTGCTTTTGCACCAATTTGTAATTCATTTCAGTCGCTACCACTTCAAAGCAGACCAAAACCTGACATAACGGTTAGAAAAAACGAAAAAGTAACCTTTAAAGACCAACAACAGTTTTTTTTGGTGAAATACCTTCTCACGTAAGTCAGGCAAGTAGGTCAAGAGTAAAACGAAGACAAGCCATATGAATCTGGAGATTAACCCCTTGTGGAATCCATTAAGGATAAACTTTTATTTAAATAACACCCTATAAAACATATAGGTAATATTATCAACAACCACATCATGACGTGTAATACCAAGGTTTGAAAAGTACAAAGTTGATATAAATCAGGAAAGATAATCTGTCATTTCCCGTCACTCAGTAGCTTTCGTTCAAGTCTCTATACAAATATCGCGAATTTTATATCAACAATAACAAGAATTTTTGTAGGTATATACATATACTAATCTCATTACATCAAATTGATGTACAGAAGTAGTAGTAGTTTTATAATATAATAGTTTATGGAGCTATAACAAAGCTCATTCCTCAATTCTGTAAACTATATTTTCTTGGAAACCTGGCTATGTAAACTGAATGTAAGAAAACGCTTTGAGTGTCAATATACATCTAACATCTTAACATTTTGTGCACCTCGACTGATAAAAAGAAAACTGCTTAATTTATCCACAAAGTTCTTCCATACAATGCTTTAGAATATATACAACTAACTAAATTCTAAATTCTTGAATAATATACGTTACTTACGTTTTTGACCAAATATTTCCAAAATGTTATAATCCCTGCTGACCATGCAAGATACAGACCACGATTGTATATCTTTACCTTGTTGAAGGTCATGAGCAGCTGTAGACAAATTACTCCATGATTAGCTTGTAGTTGTCCATGATCAGTTAATCATTAGTTGCTGTCTCGAGTTCTAATTGTTGCTGGTCTGGTTAACTTCAAATACACTGAGAACATCACGCACATATATAGCTAAGTACAAACATGTAGGATTTTGATTTGGATATATGAAATGAAATCCTTATTGAAATGCAACAACGAAGATGTTATGATTTTGCTATGCAATGAAATGTAAAATTATGTATGGTTCATGTTCATATATCAATATTTCATGTAATGTGCTTTATTTTTTTATATTTATTGATATATCATTTTAAAGGGGCAGTAGCACGTTTTTTGATAATTTTATATTTTAAAAATTGCACTTATAATGGTAAGTAAATGTCTAATGTATTATATTGACAGTGTCAACAATCACATTACACAAGCCAATCAACCATAATCAGAGGACAAAGTATGAGGATTTACATAAAATACATTGGCGGCCATTTTTGTGTGAACACCTTTAATTCATTTTTGTAAGAAAAAGGAATCGCATGGCAGAACCTTACGTTATATATTTGAATTTTTTCTGCTCCATTTAGTTTAAATACATTGTCTTTCATTATGAACCATTTATTTTCATTTTCCTGACATCACCTTATATTCCCCCTAAAAACGTGCTACTGCCCCTTTAATATATGCTTTTAATTTCCAAACTTAGCAGAAGTATCATTCATTAGATTTGTGCCCGCCCCCTCCATTGATAATAACACCTAGAACATTGTTACCAAAATAGTAAATGTGACAAATATATTTGTGTTACTTGAATCCTGGCCTGCGATAATTTAACCGGATTATTGAGAAGCATGTACCTCATATAGATGTTTTGTTGATGCAGTGATCAGGCAATATTATATGTCTAGCTAGTCGTAGGTTGTAACTTTAAAGGTACATGTACATTGTTATGTTGCAAAAAATGTAACAAAATCATGTAACAAGCTTCTGTGTTAATCACAGCTTTTGAACACTTTGTAATGTTTTGATAATAATAAAATGTATATATCACAGAAAATGATGCAATTCATATGTCGATTTTCACAGCTGCATTATCAAAGAATAAATCTGAATAATTCAGCAGATATTATCAAACTGATTATAAAGTATCAAGCAGATCTCAAATATTAAATTAACAGCAACAGATGTATCCATATTTATCCATTTATACAAAATGAATATCATATTTAAATATTCATAATTAAACATCTGGTACATAGAGATTATTAACCTCGTGTGTTTCCGTATCATTAATATCATATAATAGGAATAAAATTTGTATTATGCGAGCCTTTGGCGAGCATAATACATATATTTTTATTCCTATTATATGATATTAATGATATGGAAACACACGAGGTTAATAATTTCTTTATCATATAATGTCATTTTGAAATAAAAGGATTTAAACGAAAATATGATACCTTCTAAAAATATGTTTGACCTAGATTTCGCGGAGTAATTGCTTTCACAATAAACCAAGGTGAAGGTCATATTGTCGGCGATGTAAAGTTGTGAACAGTCAAGAAATATTCCTTCATGAAATGATTTTTTTCGCAGTGATAGAAACGTCTCCTTCAATCTATGAACATTTTCGGTCTGATTTCCAATGCACGAGTAAACATTGTATTTTTTAATAACACAAAATGTGTAAGAACCAGTTGTCGACGTCGCTACAACAGGGGAAGTAACTCTTACTGCATTTTGAAAAGCTGCATTGTCGTTGTTGTTACGCCAGTTCAGTTACGGTATCCTTAGAGTTAGACTAAACGTCGACTATTTGCGAAGGTGAGGTTGTTGCGTTTGTAACTACGCTACTAGATAATCTGTACTAGCTATCACTAGAATATGATTTGTTTATGCTGATAAGTTGGTAACCGACACGATCAAAGCTATCTAGGCCTATGTTATGCACGAAAATTGAAGCACCTAGTTTTTCGATAGCCGATATTGTTAGCTGCATATCGTTTTATTTTTAAACGCACAATGAAAACAACTTGAAATGCTTCGATAACCATGCTGTTTCTAAAATACGAATGCGTGATAAGTATTGACAGATTTTGTTTACGATATTTTATTCGATAAAAAAACCCACAAAACCTGAAAACTCCCGACGACGTTATCAATGTTTAGAGATGTGGTTTAGGACTCGCATGACATGCATGGAGTTTTGAGAAAATAGTTCGGGTTTTGACCTCATTTGCATTGTTATCAGGGATCTGATAACATGATTACAAGATGGGTTTATTGCACCGATAACACTGCCCATTATATGATAAAAAGCTTTATAAGGTTTCAAATGAAAATCCTTTATTGAGAGAAATTTGCATTAATGTGTCATTTGTTTATGATTTGTTGAGCACGTTGGTGTAGTGGTTAGCATGCTGGCCTGTTACACCAAACAACAGTGTTCGAATCCCGGGCGAGGTACTAAAATTTGTAACCTTGGCTTGACAATGTGTAAACTCATCCACATTTCACTCAATTATCCCAGCTGGGTAGCTCAACACAGGAAGCGTGCGAGGCGCTCATTAGCTGGCCATTCCACAGGGTGATTATAACATTGTGACGTCATTGTTGATACTGTGCTTTTAAATTAGTATAATATATTATTATCATTAATGTTGTCAGTGATGCAAAGATAGTTGATATCTTAAGACAAATACAATTGGTGCATGATCAAGAAACACGCTTTGCACAATTTGTCAACCATACATTACTTTTATGTTATGTATCTTTATCGTTTTGCTCTATGTATTGACATTAACAGGGAAAATTAGAGTATGCATAAATTCATTTGATATATTCATATAATTGTTTATCGTTTTTACTGAATTTATACCTTCAGTTCTTAAATGGTGTTTTATGTAAACGTTCAGATAAGTACAGATACATCCTGTTGTTAAGTATACAAAGACATAAAGCGTCAAATTCGAAAGTCTTTGCATCAAAACTGACACCACATAATCTTTTATTTCAATGAGTTCATTCTTTCTCAACAGTGATCTATTCAGCCTTGTTGTATATTGTCTTCTTTGAAATTAAAGCTGTTATATTCTGGAATGATGAATTCTCTTATTCTATTGACCCAATAAAGGAGAGTTCTATGGATTTCAACTTGTATATTGCAGGAGTGCGACGTTAAGTTGTAGATACTAACACCGTTATGAAGTAATTGAAATGCTGCAGCACTGCAATAAAGAAGTTGAAAATCCATAGAACTCTTCCTTGTTGATGAAATCAATCATGTTACTCATAGTCCAAAGTTTTAAAAGTCTCATGTTACTCATATTCCAAAGTGTCCAAAGTCTCATGTAACCATAGTCTTTCAATTCAAATTCAATTCAACCCTGATGGTAAAATCACTAGCTCTTGTGTCAATATGCTAACATACAGACCTAATGATAAATGTACAATCCTCGTACAACTTTCCCAAGCTATGTAAGATAATCTGATTAGTAAAATAAGCTAATGCAACACAACAGATTATTATGAAAAGAGTTTATGTGTCAGATTATCATGTCAACGAAAACTTAAAACTCAGGAATGTAGACAATTTGAACTATATGTACCTTGACTCTTACAAATGTGCCATCTATAGGATCTGTTTAGTTTCTGACTAAAAGTAATTATAAGCTTCAGACACGACTAAGTTTGGCACCAGTTGATTATTGACGGCACGACTAGAACATATCACGATATGTGGAATATAAATTTTTGAATCTATCATTCTAATTCTAAGTGTTTTAACATTAGTTTAGTTCATTTTTTAAACATGTTGTACATTGCAAATTGCCAGTTACGTCTTCATAGGAACCATCTCAGCACAGATATTTTAAAAAAGATCTATAAAAAAAGAGCTATATATTTTTTCTGTTAAATTTTTAGTATGGTTTCAAGTTGATTTTGAAGAATTAAATAAGTGACAGCTGTCATTGAAAACTTATGTATATATTCACAGTTTTTTTATGACTTGTTGAAGTAAGAAACTGAATTGCGGTTAAGCTATATGTGCGTCATTATTGATCTAAAACCCACGTGATCAACTGATTAACTAATCACATTTAGTTCCAAGTAACCCAAAGACAATGAATAGATAGAATAAAGACAATGACTAAACGTATATATATGTTTGACAAGGAAAAGCTTTTATGAATACCAAACTTTGATATCATATTCCTTATCAACTCATGGTTCACTATGTTCTCCTATGATTAATGCTAATGTTAATTGAAGCTTGACGTCATTCGCAACAACTCATTTATCTTTCACTGTGGAAATGGCCAAAATTGTTAAAATGATAAGCATTTTGTCAACATTAAATTCAAATTGAACAAAAATGACATTTATGAAAAATATCTCATAAAGAGAAATTCAATCAAACAATCATTTTCGTTGAAAATAAATATAATGATTCAAGTGATCAGATAAAGAATTTCCTCAACATTATGCAGTTGTCATGGTTATCTAGTTATCTCTATATAAACACAAACGTACCACAGCAAATGCAGTTTTCAATTTAGATGTTTGCAAGTATTGTTACTGATTTCTTATGTCTTGAAGGTAAATATAGGTAGCTGTAATGATAAAAAAAATGATCAATTTTAGTGCGATATTAAATATTATTAAACATTCATATAATTGTATGTTGTGTAAATTATACAATGCAAATACACTAAGCTTTAAAAGATACCTTCCATACATTCATGTGCAACAGTTTTTAAGGATATCATTATATTTTTTCAAATAATTCCAACTAGATACGTAAATGTTTGTAGTATATGAAATTGTACATTAAATAAAATCAATTGTTCAATCGAACAGCGGTATTATCAAGAAATAAAGTGATTTTAACATTAACAAAATTATTCCTAATTGTATGTTCAAGGTATTTTGCAACACTTGGAAGATGACAAACACTTTGTTATCAAGACGTCATATATGAATAAAATTTCTACAACTTGGAGAAACTGTTTTGAGTAGAATAGTGTATAATCAGCTGACAATGTTAAAAAACCTCTCGTACATTTTCTATTTTTCTCTATCTTGTTCATCTTTCAACAAAACAAGCAAATAGAGTTATTGGATACTCCTGTAGGAACCTGTGTGAGAAATCTGCCAATGACGAACTACCATGTTTCCTTACATCAACACCACCACTTAAAAAGCGTGTAATCAAGACGTCATCTATGAATGAAATATCAACTAGGAGAAACTAGTTTGAACAAAGTACACTAGGATAAGCTGACATTGTTGAGTTATTTTCAACATTTTTTTTATCTATTTCATCTCTCAACAAAACAAGCAACATCAGCACCATTGTTAAAAAAGCTGTCTGGTGTTATTCCAAAATACACAAATAAACTAAATGCTTTGTAAAGCACAAGCTCAAATTGTTCATTCGTTTTAGTTTTTAGTAATTACAAATTGAGAAGATACTTAACTGTATTGGTTAAGTTGTAATTGGAAACGTGCTGCGTTAACTTTTTCAAAGGGAACAGGCTTTTTTAGAGGTTTCTCAGTAGTTTACCTGATCATGCACAAAATGTCGAGACAGACCAATGATAAATACTTTAAACAGAGCTCGTTACATTGATATTGATTCCTATATTCCAAAACTTTAGAAAAGATTGGTCAATATTTGGGATCAACCAAAAGAAACCGTCATTTCATATTTTGATTTTTAAACATTTTCTCAAAACATTAAGAATTATCGATTATGAAAGTTAACCACTGAACACAATTTTACTATCAGTGACATTATCGTTTTTTGTGTACTTTACTTTGTATCGATTATCGTTCAATTTTCAACAAATGACTTAATATACATGTACATACAAGAAACAGTACCTTACTTGAGAGCTTAAATATTTATTTATATATATGATATATTCAAAGCTAATTAACCCTTTTCAGAATGTTTTACCAAGGAGAAGTTTGAGATATAAATATAGAACGTATTTTTAGTTTTTTTAAGGACTTAACATAAACGAAATTATATTTAACTTTCTTTTGATGCATATGTCTTTTACAAAAAATAGCTATTAAACACACACAATTTTCTAATTTTAACTTGAAACTGCAGTAGACATCTGGCACTTAAAACATACCTTCATTGTGTAAAAGACCATCTTTCCAATCTATTCATATCACACCAAAATGGTTTGTCAAACACATGTTCAAACAATTCGTTTTAGATTTTTACGTTGGTAATGACAGATAGACAGGCTTACATTCTCTTAGCTAGAAGGCCTTGATGGAGTGCGTTTAGTCTACTGAGATCTGATGGCTTTTGTCAGTGTACTCAACCATCACTACCAACATAGACATTCCTCTGGAGCCAACCTGGTCTTGAAACTAGAGAAAGACTTTGGATGTTTTACAACATTCAGCACAAAAACGTTATTTCTGTTAATCCACTGACTGGTGTCATTTATTTCCCAATGATGCTTGTTTCGGTAGGAAAAGAGTATATGAATAAATGAATACAAGCAATAAAGTAAATACGTTCATGTAAAAATGTTGTTTCATTCTTTTACAGAGAAAAATGATTTCAAAAGGTTAAAAAAGAATTAATAATGAAACTCGAATTCTAATCAATTTGTCATGAATTGCATTGGACCAACTAAGATGAGACTTAAATCCTTTGGACTCAAACAGAAGTTGAAGACTATTAAAGATGAATATCATTCCTCTTTATATGTTCTGCCTATGACCATCTGCGTATATTATATATTCTCTTTATTACACACATTCCTCTCTGCATAGATTTAATAATTTGATGTCTATCAACAACTTGGCTGTATACAGAAACATGGCTTTGTTTGCGTACCATGCATATAAGCTGCGAAGGAGCCTCTTGAATGCTGTATAATACCATTGTATTATGGGCCGGTGGCGAACTTACACCTGATAAAGAATTAGAATTGGACACAAACAGCAAAGTTGAAACAGCCTCAAGAATATGGTTATGATAAGAATGATAGGACTGGTGGTTGTAGGGTAAACTGTTGGTACGACTGCAGTCATTTGATGTGGTCTGAAATCAGCAAGAATTTGTACTTTTGCAGAAAGTTGGAGCAAACATATAGCAATGTTAAAATTTTTCACTATCTGTACCAATCAAAAGAAGTTAAGGAACCCTAAAGTAGAAATATCATTTACACGTACTTTAAATGTCAGAAGCTCAAAAAGAAGGGTTTCGTTTGAAATTTTGATCATACCCACATGCATACCTGACATTGAATTACTGATTTTTAAACTTTGGATTAATGTTTGAAATTTGCAGTTTGTCACCACAATTTTCAGGAAAATGTCTTCATCAAGCTTATCACTAGCATGGATATCATTTCCAAAGCAACAAAGTCACCAAAGACAAGACCGCAATGTTTAGAACCTGAGCCATCTGACATCATGTGCGTTTCCTTTTCAACCCCTGCCTTATATCTGACATCAAAGCACATTACAGAAACTGTGTAAGATGCGGATTTCGATTCCATTATGTCAGTAAGATAGAGTTTTTTCATAAAATACATAATTGTAACCATGAGCTAAGGTATTAGTATATAGGGGATATTTTACAACTGTTCCTCTAGATTCTTTTGAGTAGAATAAATGGTGTGTCATTTTAAAGTTTGATTCCTGTAATGTGATAAATGAGAAAAAGCAAATATTATCATAAGTTGTTTTACAATTGATCAAATCAAGATGTCAAGATATCGGCTAATGCTAATGTATGAAACAAGTCACACATGTATGAAAAATGACCATCCTATAAGACAGAAGGAACTGACAGCAACAGGTTGCTCCCGACACAACATCTGTGTCCTCTAAAAGTAATTATAGTTAAATGTTGTGAGTTGTCGTGATTTGCATTGGGCCTAGCAAGATGAAAGCACATCTTTTTGATAAGATAAAATATCCAAAACTGCGTTGTATGCAACATTTAAGTGTGGGAGTTTTACAGAAGGAGTTGACAGCAACAAGTTGCTACCTACACAACGTCTGTGTTCTCTAGAAGCAATTATGGTTGAATTTCTTTTTGTGACTTTTGTCCCAGTAACTGGGCTAGCTGAAATTGTTACCGACCTGCACTTGAATATTCTAAAAGTGCAAGACGTTGCTTACTCTTGTAGTACTGATATTCTCAAGGCGCTCACATTAAAAAGCAAACTTGATGTGTCAATATAGAACAAAATATTTGTATTTTTGTCCATTAAAAGCAAACAACAAAATCAAGCTCAAAATCAAATGGTGCTATTATAGTAGGCATGATAATGGGGGAAACAAAATGCGTTTTTTTCTGTATATATATGCATGTGTCCGATATAAAATCGCAATAGGATTCAGAATGTTACTTAAATAGATATCAAATGAATGTACACATTTAAAAAGCTGATAGATGTTTTTGAACTTATATACATGTATGTCCTTATCCTTGTAAATGTCTTTGTTGTTGTAAATTGACTTAAAATTGCATTGCATGAGTTTTCATATATGAATAAACAATGAAAACATAAACAATGCTAGGTGCAGCCATTCATCTACGCTAGCAGTGTGAAAAGCCTTGCTATAATATTGTTGATTACGATTTCCATTGATCATATGTAAATCTTCTGATATTCCATACAATACATTCAATATTCAATACAAGTAGTATTTTTCAAAAGTATTGTAAAATTAGCGGGTTTATGACCTTTTGTCTCCCAAAATTCAAAATGGCTTTTACAGTATATAGTATCGATTGATACTATATTTTGAAAATGAAATCCTCCACTTATGTTGTTATCGAACTTAACCCGCCCTCTCTTGCTACATCTAACACGGAGTACTTTTGAGTTAAAATGCATAGTAATAGTATTTGTGATGTGTCAAGATAGCCTCAAACGGTTCAACATGAATCAAACTCAAATGTTGTACCAGAGTTTAATGTTCCGTGGAATAGATTAAAGAAACACATTACGAGGCATAATAGCACTAATAGCGCACCTCTTGAAACTAAATATGCTTATTATAATCCGACAAATATGTATGCTGACGATGAAGCATGGGTTCATTCAAGAATGTCTCAGAGCTAAAAAACATCCAATAATCCGATTTCATTTTGCATATATAAATCTATGCAGACTTTCATCAAATCAATCTCAATGAGTTGTAGCAGTTTCTGAACAAAAAGTTTCTATTAAGATTGATTTCCTGAATGATAGATAGGAAATGTTCCATCAAAAGAGAGGATTACTCAAGTAAGCCTCTCTTGTTCTCAACATTGATATGTGTGTAAGGTTTCTTTTAGCAATACAAAAGCTACATTTTAGTTTCGGTAAAGGGATATCTGTTAAGCACTGCACTTACCTTACATGTACATGTTTGTGGAAAAACTTCAACATATCAGATAACTGAACCTTTATCAATAAAAATGTAGTCAACTTCAAATGTGCTGAACGATTTTGCAGACAAAAGGGGTAACATTGTACCTTGTAACATAACAAACATCATTATTTGAATGATCGTATAAATTTCTCTGGTCGTTCCTCAAGTTTTCTTTAACCAAATTCAGATAACTATCATGAAAATAACTTGCACATACCTTTCTCAGAAGAAAATAATGTATTCCAAATTGTTTACCTGAAATAAAGCAAAACATTCAGTTGATTAGATAGTAAACTTTCTTTTGTCAATTTTGGAAAGTAATATTACTTCAATACATGTACAGTGCCCCAATTCCCGGAGAAAGTGTACTCGCCATGCAGCACGGTATGTTTACACAAGGAGCTTCCCACAGCATAAGCATGTTGAAAGATGATTCAAGATTGTGTGAACTTGAGAGTTACTCATATCTTTCAGTATCGGACAGGCAGATTAATTTATCAACATAATATATAGTGAGCAAAGAAGTGACTGACCAATTTAAAAATCTCTGTTGTACTGAACTATGTTTCAAAAGATATAGTGATAATTATTAACCTTATGGTCAGGAAAAAACCCATCTAATATCAACATGTAAATATGGTTTATCAGAAAGGTAAAGTCATTATTTGAGTTTCAGCAAACGGGGCTCAGAATTGAAAATCAAGTATGGAACCATCTGAACCAGCTACAGTACGATGTATGCCAACCTTGTGCTTCAGTACACGCCTGGGTGGTGAAATTTTCATGAGAAGTATCAAAGAAATTGATAAATGATTCAATAAAGGATAAAATCAACCAGATCATTAAGATATCCTTTCATAATACCTACACCTGCAAGTGTAATAATCAACAAGACAAGGTTTGGAAACCCCAATAGTTAATGAAAAATGGTCGTAAGCAACATAAATTTGCATCAACTTAGGACTATTTTAGCATGAGAGCTTCGAAAATGTAGGCCCTGGTTTAAATCTAAATAACAAATGTACACACAAGAGCGTCAAGTCATAAAAAGGCCCCCACTGTTTATCAGCACCGCAGAAACACATCTCTAGTCCTCTAACATTAAACTTTGCACTTGTTATCCTACAATCATTGGATCAACTTAACAAAATCTTAAACATATTTTTCTGAATGGAGATTAACTTTCATTTCTAATTTGCTGTAATTTCACATCATTCATCAAAACCGATTTTGGATTTTAACTGATTATTATCACTGGTTTATTGATCGATAAAAAAAACATTTGATTACGATTTTCAAAATGTAACACAGTTCAGAGTTATGCAACCGTACAATACCATAATACAGAAGCCGCATTCATTAGAAAACAAAACAAATTGAAGAATGGCAACGTATAAACATGTCGCGAACATTTATGAATGAATTTCATTATGACATAATGAGTGCTTATAACTAAATTGTAAATAACATCATGAAATTAGGATAAGAGTCATAAACTAAACATGTAAACACCACCAGCCTATAATAACTAGAAATAAACGAAATAAAACGTATGTCGTGTTTCCACGCCTGTAATGTGAACTATTCCATGACTCTTCTTTCTCTTATTAGCTAGCCAAAGTGCAGCTGATCCACATCCTGATGTAACTTGAGAATTTAATTTGGTTATTAAAAATGTTTTCTAGAATGTTACAATTTGATGTGTAATCGGAGAAGACTTACTTTAGTAGTTCCAAATATGATCCCCACTGGCTGGCATTCTTGTTGTATATATGTAAGCAGCTTTGAAGTGAAATACACACAAGAAAGCAGCAACTTCTCAATTGATAACTACATTAATATGAAAATACTAGAAATTGCAAAGTATATATAAACTTTAGTGTTCATGAAACGTTTTCATATTAAAAAATAATTGCTTAATCAACAAAAGCTTTGTGCACACGAGCATGCCAGGCTAAGTTGCCAAGTTGTCACATTTGATCAAAATGATAACTGCTCATATAAACTGCAAAGTTAACTTGCCAATAATACAAACACTTACCAAAAATATATAAATATAATATAAGATAAAATAATATTATGTTAGCCGTTTTCTGGACTTCATCGATTTATCATTTAATTAGTGCTGTGATTGTCTTAATTCTAAATAAAATGTTAATTATCCCATGTCATATTTTATAAATAGACCTGCCAGACATTGAATTCATGTTAAAAAAATCGTTATGTGAATTGCTCAAATAACAATTATATTTCATTGGTATTTAACTTTCAATGACTTTTTCATAAATGACGTACTGTATTTGATATCATTTAAACATCTTATATCACATTTTTTTGCGTTCAAAACTAAATATATAACATGCTACATGGTCATTCTATTCTCTATATTAGATTTTCTAGAGATTTTACAAAGAAAAGTTGATCGTTAACCTTTAGATAAATGTATATCATTACTTAATAAAGAAACATCTACTGAATCTTAAAGCTCTGATCATTGACATTTCAAATCAGTTTTTTACTGACTTTATTCTTCTTTATAGATAGAATAGATGATAAAAGATGACAATGCACAGATCTCCTCTACATTTCAAAGTAGAAAATCAGATAATCGTTGACGTTTTGTAACAAACTAGTGCAATATGGTCATCACTCTAAACACTAAGCTAAACACTCTATATCCTCTTAAAGTTCATGCTTGTGACAAAAATTGACATGGTTATCTCCAAATAACATCGCAAAATATTGCTCAAAGCTAGAATTAACATACAAACGATGTCCCAGTTACGATTATGTTACATGAAAATGAGTTTATTTGTCAATATTCGTTATTCCCCTTCAATCGATATTGACTGAACACTGAAAAAAGTGTTAACATTTTCATTTAGATCAACCAATCAGTTGCATTTTGATTCGTTCGGAACGAGAGATGAATGCAAAGAGTCCTGAATATGTGTACCAGTATCATACTTTTACGACACATTAAACATATGTTCATTCAAAAATTATTATGTGGAAAATTTTAATTTCAAATCAAATCATTTCATGCAGGTTGAGATGAAGTTACAGAGTAGAGAGATAAAACATTTATATCAAATTGAACGTTGTGCCAGCACTGTCGTAACTGTGTCGTTCATCTTGCAAACATATATTCGACTGGCATGTTTTTTTTTATTGTATTCCAATTTAAGTAAGGTCAGTTAATTCAATATTGTGCTATTTGTTAATTCATGCATGTGCCGATGCCAAATCAAAGCTTTGTGGATCAGTTAAATTGTCTTTCTGTATACAAACTATCGACTATCAATTAAATATTAAGACTATTGCTTTAATCTGCGTAAAATTCGACGGGCTTTGTTTGATCGAAATGACGTCATAGACACGAGCAGACAAGAGTGCTTTTCACCAATTTGTAATTCATTTCAGTCGCTACCACTTCAAAGCAGGCCAAAACCTGACATAAGGTTTAGAAAAAACGAAAAAGTAACCTCTAAAGACCAACAACAGTTTTTGTGTGAAATGCCTGCTCACGCAAGTCAGGCAAGTAGGTCAAGAGTAAAACGAAGACAAGCCATATGAAGCTGGAGATTAACCCCTTGTGGAATCAATTGAGGATAAACTTTAATTTAAATAACATTTTTTAAAGAAACGTTTTCACCCTATAAAACATATAGGTAATATTGTCAACAACCAAATCATGACGTGGAATACCAAGGTTTGAAAAGTACAAAGTTGATATTAATCAGGAAAGATTATCTGTCATTTCCCGTCACTCAGTAGCTTTCGTGCATGGCACTTTGTCAAGCATTCTCTCCCCACAGAGGCAGATCAAGTCATGTTGATTTAGCATCTGTTCTATTACGCCGAGTTTGTGGGATAGAATGGGAGATCCCTGATTGGAGGCAATCAAAATAAGTTGTGCAATCAGCGACGCTGTTCATAAATCATCATTTTGGCTACTGAAACAAGGCAAAGGCATTGTGATATGAACCACCCTTTCCATGCGAAAAGCCTTGTGATTTGATAAAGAAATTCAAATGTGTTGTGATGAAAGTTTTTTTCCGCCAGGGGAAACTGCCGGAACCCACGGGTTTTGGCGTAATAGAACAGAGGCTAAATCAACATGACTTGATCTGGGGAGAGAATGTTTGTCAAGGTCTCTATAGGGGCTGGAAGTCTCGTTCCGTACGACCTTCACCTTTGACTTCCGGGGAATGACTTAACAGCTCCGTGCTTGACGCGCGGCTGCGCAAAGCTGCGCTTTATTGCATCATAACGCGACACGGTTCCCAGTCTCTGGTAGCTGCGCTATGTTTTATCGTAGACTTATGATAAAAGTTCTATCTTTATTCATCAATAAACAATGGTTTATTGTTTTTCTTTTAGTTGTTATCACTTTAGCAGTGAACACTTATGCCATTTTAATTGATTTTCTGCAAGTTTTGTATACAGTCAATTTGCACTTTCGTTAAAATTCCGATGTTACTATACGTGTTTTCTAACACTATTTTACTCAGATTCTATATAAGTCTTAGCCTGCTATTTCGATTTACACACTCAAACGGAATAAATATAGTCCGAATTGGCTTAAAATGTATTTATCTCATGTATAAGAATATTTTTTTATTTTTTTTAAATTTATGTATGTATAAGAATCGATTCATTTGAATAAAGTTTTAAATACTTGTTTTATATGATATATCGATCTATGTTTTTTAATTCATCCATCAATTTTTTTTTAATATACAATGTTCTTTCAATCATTTTTCATCAGGGCCCAGAATCAATCATCCAGTTCCATTGAGACATTTGTTTTTGTCTATGAAAAGAGATTAAAGGTGGAAACTACCCCCTGATAGTCAAATATATATTTATATTTATTGTAGCATGCACATATTATAACTATATTATCTATAACTTTTTAGTATTAAACATAACAACATTACAGGTTTTAAATTTCAAAACAATTGAATGATTAAATAAAATAATTAAAATAAAATATAATTTTGTCAGTGTTGATGTCATTATTTAACATCATAATGAAAATGACAAATTCTCCGCGGATGAACACCGCCCGAAGCCTTCATAACTTGGTTATTATCTGAGATCTTCACATACAAAATATATCAAAATATACAGAAAATTAAAAGGGTATAAATGGGTGTAACAACCTGGGACAATTATTGGAAAACCTTCTCAGTCTATTTGGATCAAAAAGAAATACACAACAATGTTAATACTTGATCGGACCATTTTACACATGTATGCCAAATTTGTGTGAAATCAAATTATGCAATTAAAATATTGTAACCTGTGACTCTTAAACTACATTTTGAACAACGTGGTTCTCATTCATTCAACTCTTAAACGGTACATAGTTTTTATTTCGTAAATTAAAAGAGTTTTCATTCGCTCTCTTTCTTAACTCATTGCGATAATCGTATTCCGGTTAAATGTATCAAAATAATGCCATATACTTATTATGATTCTAATCGTCACTCTAATAATTTCCGAGGACAAGCCCATAATTATATTGCTGAATAAAAGCCTGGACTTCTATTTAATCCAACAGTTCAGTTGTCAAAACAACATTTTCCGTATAGAATTTAGCCCTCAGCTTGCTTTCCGAAAACCCCGGTAATATCCAAAGTCAAAACTGTCCACATCTCCGGGGAAGTCGTTATTCAAAACAAAAACCCGTCTTTTTCAAGTTAATATATACAGTGAACAAATTTTCAAGTCCCTTCCTTGTATTATATCATTAAAATTATATGGGTTTAGCGAACACCGGATATAGCGAACTTAATTCTTTGGTCTCTTGGAGTTCGTTATATCCGTGTTCTACTGCATAGTAAAATCTGAACAATTAGGTAGAAATAAGATAAAATATTTTATTACCTGTAGTGGTTTGGTAAAACGATTCTCAATTAATAATTCATTATATATATAAAAAAAAAATTATAATCGGAACACGTACGGAATACCCTTGGTTAATTTCCATATATGTTTTGAAACTAACTGTTTCACAGTAAAATACTCACAGCACAAAAAAATTCTTTAGTCATTTTTCATTATTCCACTTATCCATCACAGTATTTAAACCATTTAAAATACTTTATCTACATATTAATCATAAATTGTGTAATTTATTCATTAATAATTTAAGTCTTTATTTGAGACTTCAGGTCTTCTTTGGTAATTAATTCAATTTTTTCGTTGCATGGTTTTTTTTCTTCTTGCAATGTTGTGGGCTTATTTGCGTTAATTTAATTGGTGCTATAAAATCAAATAATTTTTCTTGACAAGACCTGTATTTATATCACAAGATTGATTATCCTAATTTATTTAATATGAAAATAATCAATAATTTTGAAACGATTTTTTTTCTAATATTATGCAGATGAATAATTGCAAAAGTCTTCATCAATCAATGATTTGTCTTTTCGAAAGGTGTAGTAATATCAACACGAAAAATGATTATGGCTGTTTGTAAACATAAACGTAAACGAACATTTGAACAGTGGTCTCAAAAATAACCATTTTCTTAGGATATGTTTTCCATAAAAAAAATTAAATTGTTTAACACTCTGATGATATCTTAAAAATATGTCCAGACTCCTGTCTCAGATGTCACCGGACCGATTGCAACCTCGTCTGTCTGTGTCTTTTGAATTAACCACGGATGTAACTATCTACTTCTAAGAAATGTTTCTACTAATTTTTTAAATATCCTTAATTTTGTATATTATTGCCAAACAAAAAGTTCTTAAATCTTATTTAGCCGGAATTAATATTTAAAAAATAATCCTACAACGACTGAGTCGCGCTAGTAAACGACACACGCAGCCATCTACAGAATCCAGGAAGTATGAATGATATGGCAGTTTTAGTCTTGTTTTGCAGTTTTATGAAGGTCATCGGTCGTTTCAAAGACTGATAATTATTATTAAGATATTAATTTCTTGTCGTTTGCAGGCATAATTAATTAGAAATCTTGGTTTCATTAAAAGATGAGCACTGCGCAGACGCGTAAATATCAAAAACTAGTTGGTTGAATTCCCCGGAAGTAAGGCATCTCGTAAGATCTCGTGACCTACTTACAGGCCCTTTACAAATATCGCGAATTTTATATAAAAAATAACAATAATGTTTGTAGGTATATACACATACTAATCTTATTACATCAAATAGATGTACGGAAGTAGTAGTAGTTGTTAGAATATAATAGTTTATGGAGCTATAACAAAGCTCATTTTGCAATTCTGTAAACTATATTTTCTTGGAAACCTGGCTATGTAAAATGAATGTAAGAAAACGCTTTGAGTGTCAATATACATCTTAACATATTGTGCACCGCGATTGATAATAAGAAAACTGCTTCATTTAAACACAAAGTTCTTTCATGCAATGCTTTAGAATATATACAGCTAACTAAATTCTAAATTCTTGAATAATATATGGTACTTACGTTTTTGACCAAATGTTTCCAAAATGTTATAATCCCTGCTGACCTTGCAAGATACAGACTACGATTGTATATCTTTACCATGTTGAAGGTCATGAGCAGCTGTAGACAAATTACTCCATGATTAGCTTGTAGTTGTCCATGATCAGTTAATCATTAGTTGCTGTCTCGAGTTCTAATTGTTGCTGGTCTGGTTAACTTCAAATACACTGAGAACATCACGCACATATAGCTAACTACAACCGAGTAGCATTTTGATTTGGATATATGAAATGAATAATCCTTATTGAAATGCAACAGCAAAGATGTTATGATTTTGCTATTAATGTCCGATATTTTCTTTTATATTTATTGATATATCATTAAATGTCCGGTATGATTTTAATTTCCAAACTTAACAGAAATATCTTTCGTTAGATTTGTACCCTCCCCATCCATTGATAATAACATTGTTACCCAAATAATATAAGTGACACATACATTTTTGTTGTTTGAGTCCGGATTAGTGGGAAGTATGTACGTCATATGGATGTTTTGTTGATGCAGTGATCAGGCAATATTATTTGTCTAGATAATCGTAGGTTGTATCTTTAAAGGCACATGTTCATTGTTATGTTGCATATAAAAAGTATACAACAAGCTACTGTCTTAATAAAAAAAATTAACACTTTGAAATGTTTTGATAATCATAAATTGTACATGTATATATAACCGAAAATGATACAACTCATATGTCGAAATTCACGGTTTCATTATCATAGAATAAATCTGAACAATTCAGTAGATATTATCAAACCTTATCATATAGTTTTCCGCATGTCTCAAATATTCATCAACAGCAACAGCTGTATCAATATTTATCCATTTATACAAAATGGAAATCATATTTAATTCTTCATAATTAAACATCTTGTTCAAAAATAAATTATCAAATAAAAGTACTGTACGATAATGGTGGAGAGACATTTAGATTCATGTGTTATTTGTTTATGATCTGTGGTGCACTTTGGTCTAGTGGTTGACATGCTGGCCTATTATGCCAAAGACACTTAAATGTGTTACCTTAGCTTAACAATGTGTTGTGTAATCTCATCCACATTGCACTCAGTTCACCAAGCTGTAAAATTGGGTACCTGAACAAGGAGAGTGTACAAACCTATACGGTCGCGCGAGGCACTCAGGAGCTGGCCATTCCACGGGGTGATAATAACATTGTGTCGTCATTTTTGATAATAGGCGTTAAAATTAGTATCATATATAATTATCATTAATGTTGTCAGTGATGCAAAGATGATTGATATCTTAAGACAACTAGGATCAGTGCATGATCGCGAAATCACTTCATGGGTCATGTACAACTGTAGAATCATTCACTCCTAATTGAAACGATTAGTTTAGGATTACTTTTGTCTCAACTGTTAATTAACCTATCGCCACCTGTCAATCAAATATATTTTCCGACCAATCATAGAGCGTCATATATTCACTGCGCCATTGGCCTCGTTGCCGACGCCATTTTGTCCGTCAAACAAAGAATCGTGTTTTACTTCCTTGTTTGATTTCCTCTGCATCCGATGTCAGAAAATGCTTTTTGGACACAAGACTTGTGCAGCTGGTTTCTTGAGTACCGTCGTAA
The DNA here is from genome assembly GCA_916613615.1 of Steromphala cineraria. Lineage (NCBI taxonomy): Eukaryota > Metazoa > Mollusca > Gastropoda > Trochida > Trochidae > Steromphala > Steromphala cineraria. The sequence continues at coordinate 26,062,336 of OU744721.1, forward strand.
AACCCAGATAAAGATGATAACATGTGTCATCTTCGGAAGAGGTTGTATCACATAGTGCAAATAGACGTTGAAACGGGAAAACTCGAAGCGGTGACGGACCAAGAATTAATTTTCCATTTCTTTACAACATACTTATGAATAAAATATGAACAAAGGGTATCGTAAGTATTTATGACTGTTGCTGTTAATTCATTTTGGGGCATTTTGTAGACATATTTTGCATTCTCTAAGTTCATGTTTGATTTTCATTGAAGGCATAAACAACCATGAAATATTGCATTTTCAAAACACACAGTAGATTTCAAGCAAAACTTTATTTGGTTATTTGTCGTTTAAATAGTTTCGTGTATATAATTATCAGACATCGTGAATTATCATATGAACTATGTAATTACAACATTAGCACGGATAACATAAAATTATCGCTCAAAAATTGGTATTAAATGGAAATATATATATTGTAAATGAATGAATAATTATTAATTAAGGTCTTAAAAGTTCTCACATTGAAAACTAGTGCTAGCACTTTTTATCAAGGATTTATATAAGATTATATTTGATAGAAAATTAACTCTAAATGCAATGTTAAAATTAAGAATAAAAGAAATATTGTCATCAACATATCATATAATTTTCAATACTTTGATTATTATGCATTTATGTTGTTTGGAACAAATAGGCAAATAGTTTCAATATATATTGTATTTCAAAATCTTAAGATATCATCAAATTAAAAAGTATCAGAGTTATATGCTTATTATTATTTTGGACAATAAATCCACAGATACTATGTATGCATAATTTAACAAAACCATTACTGTGCTTATAATCAAATATTGCTAAAATTGTTTAATATGTTTCCATTATTCATTTGAAATTTTTGATTAATTGTCATTTTTACAAGGATTGGGAAATTGAAAATTGATGAAAAACTGACCCTTTACATTTTTAAGCTTACTATTGATATAAGGGCAATGGCCAATATGCAGAAAATGTATATAAAGTCTGTAATAGGTCATTGTCAAAGCTGTCTTTCCCAATATCTGATCAACCTAGCTTTGTTTTTAAGTTTTGACATGTTGCTGATCGAAGCATTCATGACAAAATCCACTGTTATATAATATGAGTGCAGTATGATTTCAAATTTGCTTACTTCTATTGACAATGCAGAATACTGTTTTCTTCTTTCAGTGCATTTACTCCTTACAAACATTCAACATACGACTTCAATTCACTACACATTTGACCTTAAATTCTGTTCATATATCCATGAATAAAAGTAAATAATTGACAAAAAAAATATCATCATTGAAGGAAATATTTGTGTTTGAATAAGATTACAAAAAGATTCAAAACTGAACATTGTATAAGGTTATTTCTTTAAAGTTTTATTTCTATAAAATAAGGAGAAAAGAAAAGGATATAAAGTATCTACACTAGTCCACAGCAATGAAAATTTAGCCACTTAACGGCCCCTGAGTTTCGGGGCCGTTAAGTGGCTAATGAAAATTATGAAATATAAAAAATATTTTTAGTCTTCCTGTTAAAATGAATATTACTATTATGGAAGGCCCCTTCGTCGTTTTGAAGTGACTTTGCCGTTAAGTCTATACATGAAATATTTGTAAATAGATGAATGTCACCATTAACTATATATTTTGACAGTATGGATTTTGACAATCTCCTTATAATATATAGGTTTTCAAAAATCAACATGAACTGTTGATCGTAATGGATTGGTTCATCAAAACATATAAGAGATTTTTTATTTATATGATCAGATATGTCATTTTTTCCTATAAATCTTCGTGATTTCTTATGTCCGTCATACCACATAATCGGCACTTCCGCATTTGTTTTCTGTTGCACACAAAATAAATATTCGTCAAATGTGTTTGAAAATTATTGAAAATAGGATAATGAACCATACAGAAACTTTTTCAATTGGTTATTTTGTTCTGCATTCTATAATTAGGCAGTTATTAACAACAGGATACCATTGTCCGTTACGCTCGCGTCAGTGACAACGTGCCTTTGGTTGTCGGACATAACAAGAGTTACCTCCCTTTATTTCAAGGGGCGTGGTTATCTTTCGTCTGGCGATAGGTTAATTGCAGTATTCAGTGGTTTGTCTGAGAGTAATAAATACTGTGGATGTCCCTTGGAACACAACCTGTTTTAAACGATATTTTGCAAACTTGGGAAAATTTTGGATCATAAAACTGCACAGCTGATTAGCACTATCAATATATCTCTGACTTCTGTCATTTGTTTGAAAACGTCAACCATAATGTTTTAGCTAGGCTAAGAAGCAAACATAGACGAAGCTGTCAATGGCAGAAGATGGTCAAAATATAACCTTTGATTTAGGATTACTTTCGTCTGAATGTTTAATTGCTGAATTCAGTGGTATGTCTGAGAGAGCTAAATACATCTGATTGCGCACGTAACACGGCTTCGTTGTTTTTTATGACCATTTGCGAACTAAAACGGAAAATAAAACCGCACAGCTTATTAACACCTCTAGGAATGTACTATTTTCAAAATTTTCATTCAATTACCAGCAAAAAAAATAATCACAAATTGTTCAAATGTGCCATAACCTCTTTTTTTCGTCAAGATATTTTGTCTTTTAAACTTAAACTTTGAAACTTAAAAATATGTGTATATATTTTGAGGTAAAATAAGTATATATGTATGTATATCTGAAGGTACGTAATTATTGGAAAGCAGGAGGGGAAAAGTCTAGTCAATTGATTCACTGTATGTCAGCAAATACCAATTATCTATGACGGAAATATCAATATGTTATTCCAATGATAATCGTAAGATTACCTGGAAAAGCTTAAATTCAAGGACACTTAGTCTGTTTTCCCAACTATTATATCTGGCCTTCGTAACATAACATAAAAAATAACATAGAATCTGTATCTGTTACCTTTTTGCACACAACAAGTGTAATCGAGAACCAATGATACACTGCAGGGGTTTAGGATTAAAACAATGTTTCCATTTTCATCCCGAAATAAGACTTTTGATATTTCTTCAAATGGTATTCATCATCATTGTCTTGACAGTAATAGCTTTTCCTGTACACAATTTATCTCCTAGATCGCAATTTTTTAAACAAGTTGTTTATGTGTTAATGTCTCTAATACCTAACACAACCCATTTGAAAATGGATCTAGATCCAATGTCTATGGAAAATCAACATCAGAAAAACTTTTATGAATTGCAAGTTTGCGTTTTTAAAACATAATCTACCTTGAATCAATCTATTTTTTTGAATTCATTGTCAGAGATATATAGAAATGTAGTTTAGGCAACTTGATATTGAAGAAATGATACCAAATCAGTGCCAAAATAGGAATATATTTGAAACCAAATAAACAGTACCATGATCATGATCATATTATATAACCCATTACACCATTATGTCTTATCCAATAATATCGTATTTATATTTTTTTGATTCTGTAACTCTTTGGAATTAGATTTGTTATCAATCAATCGATTATAGAATGACATTGCGGTGAATTTATTTTATTCCAAAATATAAGTTTTGAGAAGTTTTGATTTATAAATAGACTAAAAGTCAATGTATTTTTTAATTCATCAGAAAGAAACCCAGAATATCAATAAGCACCTGCAAATTCCTGACAAAAGATCGAAAAAGACAGAAAACAGTTGATTACCCTGATGTTAGGAACATTGACGACGTCGAGGGAGCATTATACCAGAAATGACTAAGATTCTTATGTTTAGTTTAGAAACCGTGGAACTGACATTAATTGTTGTTGTCAACCTATGAGAGCTTATCGACACATGTTATCATCAAAAGTTCGACAATACACTTGCAAGCACAACAGTTACATGACTATTCTTTTTTCATAAAGGTAATTCCTGCGAATTGCAACATGATGAAATCAATTAATTTACAGTTACATTCCAGTTTAAAGTCTCTCGTAAAAATACTCTTTCAATTCAAATTCAATTTAATCCTGATGGGAAAATCACTAGCTCTTTAGTCAATATATTAACATACAGACTTAATTCTTAATGTAACAATCTTCGTACAACTTTCCCATCTATGTCAAGATAATCTGATTAGTAAAATAAGTTAAAGCAACACAACAGATTATTAAGAAAAGTGCTTATGTGTCTAAGTATACACCTTTCATGTCAACGAAAACTTAAAATTCAGGAATGTAGATAATTTTAAGTATATGTACCTTGACTCTACCAAATGTGGCATCTATAGGATCTGTTTAGTTTCTGACTAAAAGTAATTATTAGCTTCAGACACGACTTTGTTTGGCACCAGTTGATTATCGATGGCACGACTAGAACATATGACGATATGTGAAATATTATATTTTTGAAACTATCATGCAAAATTCATAGTGTTTTAACATTGGTTTAGTTCATTTCTTTTAAATGTTGTACATTGCAAATTACCCTTTTTCCGTATTCATAGACATTTACAGGAACCATCTCAGCTCAGATTTAAAAAAAAAGACATACCTGATCTTTTGACATATAGCTTTTTATGTCTTGTTTCGGATTTATATATTTTTTCTGTTCAGTCTTTAGTATGGTTTCAAATTGATTCTGCAGAATGAAATAAGTGACAGGTGTCATTGGAAACTTATGTAGAAATTCACAGTGGTGAAGGACTCGTTGAAGTAAGAAACTAAAAGTCCTCTCGCATTGCGGTTAGGCTATATGTGCGTCATAATTGATCTAAGACCCACGTGATCAATTGATTAACTAATCGCATTTAGTTCCAAGTAACCCAAAGACAACCCATTGATGAATAGATAGAATAAAGACAATAACTTAACGTATATGTTTGACAAGGAAAAGCTTTTATGAATACCGAAGTTTGATATCATATTCCTTATCGAATCATGGTTCACTATGTTCTCGTATGATTAATGCTTATGATTAATTTATGCTTGACGTCAATCGCAACAACACATTTATCTTTAAATGTGGCAATGACCAAAAATGTTGAAATGATAAGCATTTAATTCAAATTGAACAAATAAGACAATAAAAAAAATATCTCACATAAAGAATTTCAATCAAACAATCGGGAAACATCTTAAAACAAACATAAAAAATAACATGACAATAATTTTATGATTAAAATGTTTAGATAAAGCATTTTCTCAACATTATGCATTAGTCATGATTATCTGGTCATCTTTATTTAAATATGAACTTACTACAGCACATGAACGTTTACATTTTTGCAAGTATTCTCGCTAATTTTTTACGTCTTAATGTGAACATGTACATTCAATGAAAAGGTAAATACAGGTAGCCGGAACGTTACAATGAACAACTGATTAATTTCAAGGTGATATTATCATCATATGATTAATCATGAATACACAACCAGTTGACAGCAACCCAGGTTGGGCTGATCACAAATCTACACTTCTAAGGATGCGTATTATGTTTTGGCCTTACTTTTATTGGCTACTTAAACTACTTGAGATCTTCAATACTCTCTGAACTAACCTCATATTTCAATTAACATGTAAACACTCTCTACTGTCAAATTAGTCATGACAGATAATTAAATAAATATTCCATAAAGTATTTCTAACACATCTTTTAATCAAACTGCTGTATCTAAACGAAAGCTGTAACACTTGAAAGATGACACACACTTTGTTATCATGGCGTCATCTATGAATGTCTTCAACCTGGAGAAATTGTTTAACAAAATACTTTATCATCTGCTGGCAATGTTAAAAACATTCTTTAGCAAAAATTATCTTTAATTGTGAGCTCAAGGAATGCACTTGAAAGAGGACACACAATCATCAAGGCGTAATCTGTGAATAAAATTTCTTCAACCTGGATAAACTGTTTTTGAACAAAGTGCATTATATTCAGCTGACTATGTTAAAAGGCTTTCAACATTTTCTTTTTCCCTATCTATTTTATCTATCAAGAAAACAAGCAAATAGCTGTATCCGATACTGTAAAAACCTATGCGACATGTGGCAGTGAGGTACTACCATGTTTTCTTACATCAACACCATTATTTACAAAGCATGATGTCTGAAGTAATTCCAAAATAAACAAAATACCCGAATTCCTTTTAAAGCACAAGCTCAAACTGTTTAGTCTGTTTTAGCTTTTTAGCAATTACAAATTGAGAAGATACTTAACTGTATTGGTGAAGTTGTTAATGGAAACGTGCTGTGTATCTTCTTTCAAAGGGAACAGGCTTTTATAGAGGTTTCTCAGCAGTTTACCTGATCGTGCACAAAATGTCAAGAGACAGACCAATGATAAATACTTAAAACAGAGCTCGTTACATTGGTTTTGATAGCTAAATTCCAAAACTTTAGACATGATTGGTCAATATTTCAGATCAACAAAAAGAAACTGTCATTTCATATTTTGATGTATAAACAACCATGAGCAAAGCATGCTCTCTGCTAGTTAGATATACTTTATTGATACCTGACACGACGATGCATGACTATGGCATTGTAGTACAGTAAACTTATCGGTGATTGAATGATAGGGCATTTATGTTCTCAAAACATTATCGATTTTGAAAGTCATCCAATGAACAAAATTTTACAATCAGTGACATTATAAGTTTTTTATGTTCTTGTGAATCGATTTTAATTCAACTTTCTCTTATTCCAACGAATGACTTCATATGAATCCAAGTTTTCTGTTCTCATGTTTCCTTCATAGTAGTTCTTGACTATTGTTGTATTCCGTCAACAGCTACTGGACACACAAGAAACAGTACCTTACGTACAGTACCAACAACATGGCTTATGTTAATTCATGAACATTATTCTAGGTTAGAAGCAAAACTAAATCTTACACAAAGCAAAGCTTCATATTTGTATGTACAAGTGTAAGTGATGGTGGTAAGATTAACAGAATTAACTACCATATCTGCTCACGACAAGCAATAAACCTGTCCTTTAGGGAATTTTGTACAGTAACAAGTCCAAATATTCAATTTAATACTGACCTGAAAAGGCTAGGATAATTACAATAAGAGTGCAAAATGTGGATTAGGTACTTTTACTTGTAACCTGTTGGCACTGGCAATAAGAACGTGGAATTGAATGGAGTAAATGATATCTCCAAATATCCAGCCAAAGATAAGATTCAGATGTTGATATAAATTATTTTCAGTCTTAAGGAACTCAAAAATAAAATTTATCCTTATTGTCTTTCAAGATAAATAAATATAAAACACAGTTTAGTTTTCTAATTTTTCTCGTGAAACTGCAGTAGACATCTGGAACATCAAACCTACCTTGATACCAAAATGCTTTGTAAAACACATGTTCAAACAATTTATCCTGTTCTAGTTTTTTTCCTTGTTAATGACAGATTGAAAGGATAACATTCTCTTAGCTAGAAGGCGTTGATGGAATGCGGTTCGTCTGAGACTAGATCTGATGGACTCTGTCAGTGTATTTCAACCATCACTACCATAGACATTCCTCTGAAGCCAACCTGGTCTTGAAACTAAAATAGAATAGTGCTGGGACGTTTTCCAAAATTCAGTCCAAAAATATTTCATTCTGTAATTTCATTGACGAGAGTCATTCATTTCCAAGACTTTTGAAGGTTGTATAGATAAATATATACAAGAAATGAAGCAAATGAGTAACAGCAAATTTTTCTTTCTTTTTTCAGAGATCAATAAAATTCATAAGATTAAAAAGGAGTCAATAGAGCCCAAATAGATGAAACGCGCATCGTTTTGATAAAATAAAATATCAAAAACTGCATCGTGTGCAATATTAATGTGTGAGAATTTTACAGAAGAAGCTGACAGAAAAACATAACATCTGTGTTCTTGAGAAGCAATTATCGTTGAATATCTTTTTGTGACTTTTGTCGCAGTAACCTGGTAAGCTGAAATGTTACCAACCTGCACTTGAATATTTTAAAAGTGCAAGACGTGGATAGTTCTGATATTCTGTAGACGTATACATAAAAAACCCATTTTCATCGATTATTATAAAACAAAACATTTGCATGTGTTTCCATCAAAAGCAAATAAGAAATGTAGCTCAAAAATCAATCAGTGCTTATGTACTAGGAATGGAAATAAGTTCTTCTGTTTACATATGAATCTCTCTGATCTCGACGTTTATTCTGACTAGATTTAAGCATGAATGTCTCTTTGATATGTACATTAAAATTCAGTAATTCGGTGATTCAATAACTTCTAAAAACAGATATCATATGAATCTACACATGTTAAAAAAACGATGATATAAATGTTTTTTAACTTAAGGATGTCTTATTCATTGAAGATGTGTTTGATTTGGTTAATTGACTTCAAATCGCATTGCATGATTGTTCATATATGAATAAACAATATTTTACAATACAATTTCTTTGCAAAGACGTCTTGAATCGGCCCATTCATATAACTTCAGGACTTTGGTTCAAAAGAAATTTCTTCAAATCTTTATCGTTCCATGAGCTTAAAGTTGTAGTTATCATACTATTCCAATGCCATCAAGGGTATAAGTTGCTTACACATCAATGACAGAGATCAACTTGTTGTATATAAACACACTTCTGAAATATTTGGTTTGTTTATAAGTTTCCAAAACAAACTTTAAATTCTTAATGCACATATATGTTTATATTTCCGTGGTGCCAGTTATAAGTTATACATTTTCATAAACAAACTAATTGCTTAATTATGAACATAATGTTGATTTAACATTATGCAAACACTAAACAAAATATTCATTGTTTAAAATATGGAAGATGTACAATATTTAAAACAATATCTAAACCAGTTCATTTTAAAAATATTTATTCAAAATAACAAAATATTTTTTTCACAAAACGTTTTAGGAAATATAGTTTTGGAAGAATAACCAAGGTTGTTTTGAAACCACCTCTGAGACTTTCAATCCCTTTGATGAGAATTCGTGACATGCGCTAACCAATAGTATCATGAGAACTGACAACTCCCTGCAATCAGTAATTAAAATTCAATTAATTCTAATTTTGCAGCACACCAGACTGAATAAGCAATTGAAACCACGTGACTATTTTCATTAGTTTCAAAAATGTAAGCAAGAATCAGAATCAGAGATGAAGTCATTTTCGTTCATGTATATATTTATTAATTAGAATGTCAAGTATTATGTTTTATTGCTTGTTGATTAATGGTCCACAGGAGACCTGCATTTCTAAACGAACTGTTTCGCATTACAAGTACAATTACATTACAATATTTACAAGTGTGGGTTGGAGTAGATGTAAGTACATAAAGGGAAACATGAAGGCAGCTGGAGACAGAAAGTAGTTCAGACACAATTTTGTTGGTTTTTTTTGTATGGACATGTTATTTTCGCATAGACAGTAGTGTGTTGTGTTGGAGGTGACCCATCAAGCGCTTAATCGGCGGCTTGGGTTAGACCAGGGTAATAATTCAGGGAGCGCCTTGAGCATGTATTCGGTATGGATATGTGCGCTATATAAATACCCTCATTATTATTAGGTCTTCAAGACAAAGTCTGGAAGACCTATTGGTTTATCCGTTTTCTTCAAGTTTTTTTGTATTATTATTATTTGTACTTTAATTTGTGAGGACGCTACAGCTCAAACGGCTGCTCCAAATTAGACAAAACTTGACATGCAGATAGCCCTTACCCTGGAATCGACGTGCGAAGCTTTTGGGCAAAATCGGTTCATTCATTAAGGGTCCAGTTCGAATCCAAAATCGAAAATTTAACATTGATTTTTTGTTCAAAATGCACTTAGAGACTTGAAATTTTTTTAAAAAGAAGCGCAATCAAAAATGATGAAAAAAAGCGAATCAGGACAAATTCGTAGGTCACGTGGTTTGGCCGCCATCTTGCTTTTAGTGCATTTTTGACTGTTTCCGACCCCACCCGTCTTTGAGAATCTTCTCCTCTGAAGATACTAGCACCAGAGATCTGAAATTCATACTGAATGTAGCTGAGGTATTGTTTTCTTCAATTCCTAATTTTCAAAGACCTAAACTTGATTCTTTCTGTGCTGTGACCTTTCAAAGTTGACCAAAATCGAAAAATCGCGACTTTCAAGGACACATAGCTCAAAAACCAGACCATAGAATTGAATGATTTTTGTATGAGAGGTAGACATTGGTAAGGTCTTTAAGATAAAAGAATAAAATCGCTCGCGAACAGTCACTTCCGGTCACGAGGAAGGGTCAAACTTTGCATATGGAAAAGTGGTGTTTTGCTGGGTATGTTTGAACCCTCTTCAACAAACATGCATGTGAAGGTCAAACGTGCATGTGAAGGTCAAACAGTATGTGAAGGTCAAACAGGAATCTTGAAGACCTAAGTACTGCCGCGGCAGTCCTAGTTATTAATTATTATTATTACAGTACACCATTATTGTGCAAGATAAATTAAGATAATGACTATATTATCTCAAAGGGAAACTATTTTACATTTCATACAGTTCCAGTATAAAACCAATAAAATAAAGTTAAAGATAAGATAGATATATAAAGTATTCACATAACACTAAAACATGTGTTGTGTTGTAAATGTTAAGGTAATACATCGATTCCCCAATGTATTTACATTTCCCTTTATCAGTTAGCGTTACACCATCACAAAATAAATAGTAAAGATTACCACTTTAACAGTGGTATTCTTAAAACTGTAACCTAAAATACATAAATGGCACGAACTAGCCAATACATGTCACACAGAAAGAGATTCAATTTTTAATCTGTATTCATTGCACCCATTATGTTACATTCCGGTTTTGGTTTACACATATTCAATGAATAAAACTAATAATCCGCATGACAAGGAGACCGGTTAGATTTTTCTCTCAAATTTCCAAACAAAGCTATTTGGCAAAGGATAAAACATTGATGTGATTGATAAATTGTTTTCTAGATGAAAATAGTTATATTAATAATTAAATAATTAATAATTGTGATTAAAATGATGAAAGTGTTCAACATCCACAAACCACGACTTTACCACTTCTCGATTTTTGTTAATTTGTCCAATAAACACCTGTAATTAGCCTAGCATTAACATAGCGTAAATATCGGCTGTGAAAACCTACCTGGTTTAGGGGCCATAAAACTCGAGCGGGTGTGACGTAATAAACAGACTGTACAGAGTATAGCAACACCTCATTATTTCAACTGAAATTCATCCTATTTAATTGTTTAATTACCATTGATCTGGATATCTTTTTTACACCAAATGCTTAGTAGTGTTACATCGTAAAATGATTTCTCTAATTTAGTGGGAAACATTTTCTGAAAATCGTTAATTTTTTTTCTTTGGTATTGTTACGATAGATGTATAGATAGCGAGACTGATTCTGTTTAGGACGTCACAAAAAGAGGGCGTGACCAGTCATGCATTCAATGGGCATTCTAGAAGTTGCAATGATAAACATATTTGAGTAGCGTACTTTGACGCACTATACAATATTGCAATCAGATTCTAAGATTTTCCAAGAAAATAATGAAATATGTTTGTGGTTATGTGAAGTTGAAATCATGAATAATATCATTTTATCATACTTGGAAATATTCGTTTAGTAGATTCAAAGATCTGACATTAAGTGTCAATTGCATTTCAAATTGATTAGCTGCAGTACCAATCTTACGGTAGGCTTTATATTTCATTAGAAAAACACAAGCGTTTCAGCGACTTAACAAGAATCTTGACCTGTAGCCGTAAGGCATTCCATCATTACTAAGTGAAGAACAGTAATCTCTGTAAAGCTTTTCAGTAAAAAATGTTACCGGTCTAGAACTTAGCTGTAACTGAAGATGTTGTAGGCTTTTTTTAATTAACAATTGTTTCCCGCCTAAGAAGAATCGCTTTGAGTGTTTTATACAAGTGTCAGTAGACTATATATGATAAGTGTTGGTACGTAGTTCTTTGCAATCCTCAGTTGACTGTCATCAAAGAAGTTCAGCAACAACGGGAGAAGCTTACTGGATGGGTGGTCAACCTGTTCTATTGTCGGAAAATCAGCGATTTTGAAGTGTTGACTGGTGAATGAATGATCCAGTTCAAAATAAGAACAAACCAAATTTTTGTTTATTCCCAACAAAAGTATAGGAATATTATATATAATTATATGTAATAAAAAAACTTATCACCTTTCTAATTTTCAAAATGTTACTTTCAGAACCCAAGTTATTAATAGTTTCAAACACTTAGAGTTAATTGAATAACGAAAATAACGTTAAGGTACATTGCTTCACTTGAATTAAAATTTGATGACAATATTACCAATTGTTGTCAATATACACTTCAATAATTAATATCAGGGCAAAACGTTTAAATTTCATATCAAGGATATTTCTACTCAAGTTAAAAAATTCTCATGCGAAGAAGATCTGAATACTTGTGTGTGTAAGGGACTAGGTTAAAACGTCCCTAGGCTTGACTAAATTCAGATTTGGTTTTGGCTAAACGCTTTTGAGCCGACAGATAATTCCATTTAAAGCTTGACCTTACAGCACTTTCAAACCACTTTCTTTAAGAGGTTTTTAACTTACGCCATTCTAGTCTCTCTTAAACCCAGTCTCTACAAAAGTGTTCATCGAAAGCCCTCTTCCCGTAATTGTCAAAGATAATCACGTTTGTTGTTGTTTACTCTCTTGAATTCTTATTTCTCGAGAATTCTCCTTAAACTTTTATATACAATTTTGAAATCAAGGACAAAACGTTTTTTCAGTTCTTTATTGTAGCATAAAGCACAAACATTTGCCTTATTATTGACTAGAAATTACCACGGCTACTTCAGTGTTGCCAAAATGAATTAGCAGTAGTTGTTAGCTCTTGGCTGACATTGTCACATGAACTGAAGCAAAATAGAAACTTGTTAATACTTTGGTCATCGCTTCAATAACAATTCAATTGTGAACAACGTTTGATTATAAACAATAGAACAATATCATACAATTATTGTGGCAAATAGTGTCTTAAATATACTCACAAAGGAGGGTGAGGGTAAGAGCGAAAAGAAATATGTTTGTCTATTTCATAAAGCATGAAATAGATTCATATTAAACACTTAAATGAAACGGGTGTGTTTCTTGTCTATGAAACAAAGCTTTCAAAATCGGGTTTTCTTTGGCGACAATTCATTTATATGATTCAGAAGCGATTTGAGATATTCGTCTCCCAATGCAATGCAAAAACACATTTGAAATGAACTAACAAATAAACTTCTTTGATAGTTCTTTAAACTTCAAACTGTAAGGAATGTTAACTTCTCTGTAAACATGATTAAAGCTGCGTTTGAAATGTTGTCATTCGATAACTGAATCAGGATATGAAGGTCTACAGTCCTGATTTCAGTGTTTATTTACTCTTACGGGCATCGGGTAGCAACGTGCAGTCATCTCAATGCTACAACGTGGATGATTTGACAACGGATACCGAATTTGGATGGAGGAGATCCACATAACTGCATTAAAAGGGTAATTTTTTAAACAAAGCTGTATATGCTTTACTGTTTAGTGACCTGATAGCCTGCTCAATCTGTAAAATCAATTATATTCGAAACACTGTATATTTGTGTTATGTTTTTTCTCAATAGAATTTTTCAGATCAGGTCACGACAGATAGTCCTGCTCAAAATATTATTTCCGTCACGGGTATAACTGAAAACGGCGTTAATTAGACCATGATTCACAACAGAGGAGCCTTGATCTTACTACAATAGAAAATTAGTAAATAGACATAATTACAAAGAAACGGTAAATGATTGATTTGAGAAATAGTTTTAAAACTGAAACTGACAGAAAAGACAATATGATATGTTTGATCACTTGTTCTATTATGAAGACCTTTTAGTCAACATGTAAACCAATGGTTAAATGGCCCTAAAGCTTCATTATCTGCCATTCTGTTTCCTCACGTACAGTAAGTGTCCACTTATGGTCCTTATAGGCTTACCCTGAGGGTACTAAAGCTCACCTGGACGTGAAAGCCCTCTCCTAGTTGCCATTTAGTCTGTTCCAAATCATTTTACCAAAGAAGTGTCCCCCCCTTATAGATGTTGGTTATGGCGTCATTCAAATACCAGGTCGGTGTAAATGTCTCTCTTAATGGCAAATAATTATTTACATTCAAGATCACTTATATTTTTTAAACGTAACCTGATATTTTTGTGGATAGAAAACGATATGTTTTATGTGGAACGAAGTGTTATCGAAAGTATTGAATATTCAGAATTGGTTATTTTTTAAAAACATTATTATCGCCACAAACCAATTTAAATAAAATATCTTGTGACACATTTCAATACTGAAATAAGATTGTACTTTGGTCGAAGGCAAATCAACACGTGTAAATGGAACGACAGATACAATATGTGTGATGACAGTTGATAATCATTTCCAGTACTAGAAAACTACATTTTACATTTACTCGATCAGTATTGATCAAATCTTCTCCAGTGATTCTGTTACAAAACAGAGTTCATTCAAATTAGTCAGCTGGAATACTGCTTTGATGTCGGCTAATTGGTCAATCAAACTGACCAAGTCTTTATTTTGAGATATTCAGTTTAGACCTTTTTGACCTTTCAAACTGGCACAAGATTAAAGAGATTTACAAGATTAGAAACGTAATCAACATCATTAAACACAAATATAACTTTAATTTAAGTTACTTATGAAACATATTTCCTTTTGCTAAAGAAAATCAATAACAATAAAAACACAATTGTTACTTAAAAAGAAGTCAAAAGGTCACCTATGATTGATAAAAGACGACCATTTGAATCTGATAGTTTATAGGTTTTTCTCATTGATGTCTTTATCGGCATTCATATCTATATATATTTAAGTATAACTGTGTTTTGTTAAACATGTCCACTCATTTCATTAATGACAAAAGAATTATTGATTTATGCATTATCAGTGTAAATCGGTCCACCAGAATTGTGTTTTGAGCTCAAATATAACAATATATTAGTTCACAAGCTTTATACAATAACCTACTCCACGTAACATTTAGGTGTTGTATGACAAGGCTGATAAACATAATCATCATTTTAATATGAAATTCCCTTCACTTCTGATGAATAACAAGTATGATTATACTGGCTCAGTTTCTGCAAATGACTATAGAAAGGTCGTGACAAAACTGTCCTTATCCTATGGTTTAGTGTGATTGTGATAACATGAACAAGGAAGAAGTTTAAACAACACATGTACATCAAAGATGTAGCAAATAAGAAATAAATTTGTAAAAAACAATAGAAATATTTAATTTTACCTTACCCAAAAAGCACATATTTTGAGCATCGTATTAATACAAGCATGTAGAAGATATGTTAGCCTGTTAAAAAAGAAAGAATATTTTTTCTTCATAAAAAGTAAGTACATGTAATACGAACAATCCTTCACAAGTAACATATTTTACAACCAGTCACGTGTACATGTATTCCAAAGCATTTTGTCCAAAACACTTTTCCGGTTTTAATAAGAATATGACAATCTGACAAAGCATCTGAAAATCGAGTAACTTCGTAATACAGACCCTTGCAGAATTAGGTACCTGAAAACCGCGGTCTGACTGCATTCTGATCGCGATCAACTGCATTCAGATTGCAGATTCGCGGTAGGTACCGGTAAAGATATCTGCAACCTGCAACCGCCTGTATCTATATCATGTTACCAAAGTGTTCATATGACATCTTCCATGCGCTCTGATTATATGTACATACGATTTTGTACTTTTGGCCATAAGGCCTTGAATACGAATAAACTTTCACTTTCATATGACATCTTCTTTTACATGCTAAATGAGTATTTACAAATTCCTAAAGATCCCTAAAGCTGGCATTGACTAGCATGTTGTTTCCTCGCCCACACTAAGTGTCTGCTTGGTGACCATTTAGTGTTAACTGAAGGTACTAAACTACTTGTTGTAAGTGCTTTCTTCTCTTCGAGACTTGATTTTATTTCAACCCTATGACCAAATGTGTGCTAAATTTCAGGAGATTCCAAGAAATTACAATAATGATTATATTATGTATCCATTTTTATTATGATATCAGTATTGAACTTTTCCTCTGTATTTTTTATAAAATTAAATTTATTAATTGAAGTCTGACGGCATGTCACACAAGTAATTGACACAAAAACAAAATCATAGAGCTCGTAAACGTTAATTATTATCCTATATTTAAAAAGACATGGGTAAAAATGTTCTCCTGTATGCTGATTTTGATTAATTTTCATGTTTAATACCTTAAATGAAAATATCACCAGGCAATGTTTAACAGTTTACAAAACCTTGATAATCTTGAACAATCATAATGCTGAGATACATTCATGAATAAGGGGGGTTGATATTTACTTTTTTGGGATATTAAGGTAAATACTGAAGTGCACTTCACCTATTCAACATAATTATATTCAAAGAAAAACTTAATTACATTTATATTGGTTTTACAGATTTTCCTCAAAGTTTTATAATGTGAGCGTGCATTTGTTGTTTAGGCAATGTGACTCAAACTTTTCACTTGCAACACGTCTAACGTATGCACATGAAATGTTCATAAAAGAAAACCTTGTCAAGTGATTTGACAGAAGACATCACACTGACTTAAATAGACTTCTCAGAATTTCGAGCTAGGGCTTGCCAAACACATTGCTCATTGCCTCTTATTCATTGACATAATGTCACACCTATCTCCAGATTATCTTTAACGTCGATACTAGGATGTTCATGAATGCCGTAGCTCTACACTTGATTTCACTGAAATATGGTGTCTTCTCTGTGATAGCGGTACCAACACACTAGCAACGCCAGATATAGCCTACATGCAGGAAGGTCATGCGTTATGTCACGTCGTCAGGATAACCACATTAGGTTCGCAAATCTGAAACAGTTCTTATTTTACTTTTTTAGTAAATTAAAAGTTTCTTTTGCAAATCAGGTTTTAAAGGACACGTGTTCATGTCAAACATATAAAATAAGACTATGAAAGAGTGTGGATTTCAGGTTTGAAATCGTGATATCTACAGAATCCATGACTACTCAATAGTGGATCTATTACAACAGAGTTCAGTGAGTACTACAGTAGCATCAAGCTTAGTGAGTGTCCCAAACTAGTCCATCCACTGTCAGTTGCACTCTGTCACTAGCTCATCGGTATTTGAAGCTGTCAGGAGACACGTTTAATCCTCCTTAACATGCTAAAGGAAGCCAAATGATGTCGTTAATGTATCTGCGGTTCAAGTACATTGTAAGTTGCCAAACTAATGAATTTCCGTTTTTGAGTTTGCACACATTTTCTCCATATTGACTGAAGGGAAATGTATTATGCAATCTATGAATACACGAAAATCTTTGGAATCAATATGATAGATACAATATCAATCAGTTAACAATCATTGTCAGAACAAACATTATGTTGACCATTACTTACCCTTAATATTCTCTATGGTGTAAATCATTTTTGTTTCCTTTTAAAAATCTATTATCCACACCTCTTGCAAATTGTACAGCTCAAACAAGAAAACAAGGCAACGATTACATTATTTTGTAAATTTGAGACATATGAAACCTTTATACAGTAGGAAAAGAATTGAGTTTAGTAATATATGTTAGAGAAGAAAGGGTTGTTTATTGTAAAAAATCGTCATACACATCTTTCATAAGTAATTTGAACAGTCTGAATATGATTAACTCCCTGATGCCTCTAGCCCATTTAAAGTACATGTATGTTTCCAACTTTTAATAAATTTATATTGCAAATCAAATACGAATGTAGATTGGACATGCAAACAAGAATACATAAAGAATCCTGACATGCAAGAACTTTGATATCAACGTACTAATTGTTCTTAAAAAATAAAATAAAAGAAAATAAAACCCTTATGCTCAGGATCTGAAAAGAAGACATTAACATTTTGATTAAGATCTATTCAGAATTGATATGAATCAATTGAAAATCAAAACATATCTCGATAATGTCAACAATGTTCATCTATAAAATCAAATGAATCACTGGTAGCAATTGCATCCATTATGTCCCTAAACTTCCACTCAATGTCACACCGCTACTAAATTTGGCACTAAGAAACAACAGCCTACTTTGTACAAGCAATGGCAACAAATCGTGTTGTTTAAGTGGTTAAGTTGTCTCTGGTGTTCAATTGCAACACTAGTTCATCATTACTTCAATAAATGCAATTGAGAAAAACATAAGAATTGAATTCTAGACCATCGGGATAAAAACTTCTTAAACCAAAGTAGGTGCTTACAATCCGAATCATCATTCTTAAAAACAGATATAAATCAATGAAATCTTTTGATTATGATCCTGTACTGTTTGACGTTTTGAAGGTTACAGGAATAAAAACTGACGACAGTTTGACAAGATATAAAATCTGTTGATCTACATTTATTTAGATTGACAAACTGTGAATAACTTATTTTTTTTCCGAAGAAAAAAATGGATGATATTGATCATTAGCACTTTTCATAAGACCAAGTATAATTTGGTAGTTACCAGTAAATAACAATTAAAAATAGATTTTCTCAGGGAACTTGATACAAATCTATTTGACAGTCATCATTTTGCAATTTCGATTGCCATCAACAATTCAACACACAGAAATGAATTTAAAGGAGATTTATATCATTAGAGAATTCACAGGGTTTAATTGAATTACATTGACAAATAGACGACGAAAAAATATTTAATCACAATAAATGCAAATTTAAGCAAGTATGATTTTATCAAATTCAAATCAGTATTTCAAAGTAGAGTTCGAAAGCAATCAGGACGCCTTCATGCTAACATTGGACATTCAGAACAGCATGTATATACTGCAGCCCTGGAATATCACCTTTAATGATATTTAGTAATATTGATTTTCCTCATGAAACACTTTATGAGTTGGGAAGTCAAATATGTCCAAGTTTATATGAGATTTATCTGCCATCTCAGGAATACTGACTGTATTCAATATGTTTTCAATGTCAATCAATGCAACATATCACATTATGAATACGCAATCCTACTGGAAATCCAGATTCTTCAAATGTTAACTGTTCAAAATAATTGACCTTGAATGGGATTTTCAAAGACGTCTATTATTAAACAGAGCATCTTAAAAGGAAATATCATGATCCAAGTGTTGTTTCAAGAAGTTTGAGAATGTTATAAAAGTAATTCTCGATAAATGTTTTCTGGCATGTGATTAAACACGAATTGATATTACTTCTAATTGTTTACACATAACTGATAATAAAGACTTAAGACAGTGGAAACACGAATCAAGGTAGTATTTGAGGCATGCAGAAACAATACACTTTGTAAAGTGCGTTCATCAGTGCAAACTCCTTGTAACTATCACATCAATACTCTAAGGTGACACGGCACGTCTAGAAGTCCATTCAACTTAACTTATGACAATAAATGTCATTTCCTGCTTCGCTATATCTTGATAATAACATCATTAAGTATTTGGTACACTCATGTCTAAGACAAGGCTTTAAGTTTGATGCTTCTTTAAAATGTCCATAAGAGCTGCACTCAAATTTATGGTCGGCGATTTTGATAAAACTTTTTGTTATAACTCGAAAGGAAAAATATTACAAAACTGTGGCTTAGATTAAAAATATCATTGATCAACACACATTTACAGCTTTTAAATTTTTTTAAAATAAGCACACTGAGTTTATTAATTAAGGTAATAAGAACAATTGATTAGTAAGAATCTTCAATTAGTTGAGGCAGATATGCATTGCAATTACATATACATGTATATTTCACATTAAAATCGGGAAATCTATAACCTATATCACAGAGCGTTTTTCGAAATAAACTTAATAGATGAATGATTATGTTAAATGTCACGTGATCCCATGCAATCTTTGGTAGAATAAGTGCATTGTCATGTAGACTTAGCGACAATGGCCACAGCTGGCTGGATTGTTGGGTGGATAACCCGTTCAATTACTTGATTATCTGAGAGTTTGTAGGGTTGATTCCCTGCCCCTTACTGAGACATACGGTCAGTGCGATAGTTCGAAGCGTGCTTCTGTCCATGAAGCAGTAATCAAGCTGGTTTGATACGAAGGTAGTCCTAATTTGGACCGTAATCGCTTATTTCTTTCACAAATAGAGTTCTGTACTCGTTGATCAGGGGAAGTATGTCACACATTTCTTTAAACATGCAATATGCAAAGACATATTCGCACATTGGACTACTGTTATCAATCAGAATGATTTTATCCTGTGAAACGTAAGTGATGATTTTACATAGTAATGTCTATAGTAAATATAAATGTCTATATAAACTGTGTGTTATCAACACACAAAAATGGCAGATAAGGTTGGATACAAAGAATCATAAAGAACATTGATAAAGCACATGTTTTAAAAACTGTATAAATGTACAACAGTAGTTGGAAATGAAATTTCGTGAAATGAAAGAACATTTTGTCCAGGATGGTCGACTCAAAAGTTTTCAATAACCAATAAAAGTTTTACATGTATTCTAAATGACTGTGATAAAAATTTTAATCGATTATAACTTTAAAGCTTAATATCATTTCATAAGTTTTTTGGACGAGAGGCCTTTCAATATGATGTTAAAAGTCTATTAGTAGATTGAATTTATACATGTTTTGAAATCCTCATTCAGGCTGAACAACATGATTTTGAAATTTGGTTAAGTTTGACTACATCTATTCCCTAAACGGACTGAATTAGTAAACATTTCTGACAGACATGAATTTGCTGGCGTTCACCAATTTTCAATACATTTAGGTTTGAATTTGCTTTAAATGATTGATAACTGCATTCACTCCTCACAGAGGCAGCTCAGTCCGAACAAGCCTCTGGTCTAATAAGCCTAGATTCCTGGTTTCCGACAGATTGCCCTAGCGTCGAAAAGTTTGCCTCACTTATTTGCAGCCGATGCAATAAAAATACGTCTTGGTTACCTTTGTGTGAGAGCATTCTTAATGGTTGGCTAGTGCCATTGAACATGCAAGGTCCAACGCTACATAAGGCAGATCTCCATATTTTTCCCCTTTTCAAAAACGTCAAAGATATCGTATGGCTCTTACTCGGTATGTGAAAGACTTTTACTAATAACTATATTTTCTTAAAACTATTTCATTAATTGTAAGACAGCTGCCTCACGGAAATTAAAGTTTCATTCTTATTCTAGATTTTTTAGAGGTTGTATGTTTTGAGCTAAAGAATATCAGCTTTTTAAGTATGAACTTCACTCCACTCAAGATATCTATTCCAAACACAGTTTAGGGACACGCGTGCTGTACCTGTCAGTGAACTTTCATAAAAGTTTCTTATCAACTTCAACTGTTGATTAGACTTTTTTGTATCTATCATAAAAGTAAGTAATTCTTATTGTTTCTTGTGATCTTGAAAACTTTACAAAAATCGTTCAACATATTATTACTATTTCTTAGATTAGTTCTTTGCAGTTTCATTGACAAAGAAGGCAAGATCTAGCATCATAGAAAAACATTCATAATATTTAATATGATCTTGCAAATTACACAAAAAGCATCTTGTATCTCACAAAAAAGAATAGTTAATGTCATATATAATCTAGGAAATTCAACAAAAGTTACTTATAAGCTCAAAATTTGTTACTGATGTACAGATTTCGCTAGTGGAGTTTCAAAGGAAGATGTTAGAATAATATAAAAAATGCACATTATTAAATTCATCAACGTTCACGAACCCTACCTGTCAAAATTCATGAACTTGAAAAATTGGCCTACATGAGACATTCATCGAGAAATAAGGTGTCTAATAATTAACAGGTTTCCATTTCCTCTACACATATATCTCAATTAGTCTGCCAAACATAATTAGCGCCAACAGATTACAATTCCTGATTTGATATTCTGTTTCTTCAAGAACCTTGAGCACTTGAATGCTGATATAGTTATCAATATGAAAATGGATAGTTTGTTTTCTGCGCTTAATCTCCCCTTTATGAACTCACTTTGCCCTATGCATCATTACCCTACATTATCCCAGGCTGGCATGTTGTATGGGCACTTTAGCAGCAACGAAAAGTAAGGGGTCGGCAGCAAGACCTAAAATGACATTTCAGAAACTGGCGATTTAGGCTTTGCGTAGAAAGATGGACAGCACAAGGTTTCAAACCCATGTTTGACAGGGCAACATTCTCATTTCATTCAGCCTTGGGGGCACATACCCATCCGGCGAGCCACGCCTGAGTTTGATGAAAAAACTGAAAGCAGTTGAACTGAGCTATGCATATCCTCCTAGGATGATGACGGTGTCTACAATTTTACTGCTATAATATACATTTACACATGCCAGGTTTGTTTCATACGTTTTATTAAAGACAAAACGCCAATATCGCAAGTAGTGTTCGTAAATACTTACTCGAACAAGAAAGCGATTCTTGTTTATTTATTTTTTATTCTGATCGAAAGAAATAATTTTCAAATACTATTAGATAGATTCACCTGTTTTATATCTATCCTTTTTTATTTTCATAAGCTAATTGCTCAAAACTTCGGCATGTTGAACTTAAAATACACACATATTAAAAAAGTTTCATTAAACATTTCTGTTGTATGTACTTTACAATTGTTGTGTGTATTACTACCTGTTTAAAGGAACACAGTGACCACAAACAAAGTTTTTCATGTCGTTTCAAATTGGTCTTTTATTGCTTTCACTGATTGTAAGGCACGTGATATCCTTATTCTTATAACAGCCAATCAATCTTATACAAGTTCATATAGAGTAGCAAGGCAATTAGAGGCAGTCATCACTTATCATTGTCAAGGAGAAGATATAGCTCTTATTACCATCAAGGGGATACCAGCATATATTGTATTACATATTTTAGAGGAAGTATGATGAATAGTTTACTTCTACATTCGACAAACCGTGGCCTCTGTAGAACATAACTTATTCATTCATTTTAATATATTAAATGAAAAACAAGGTAATGTTTCAAATATACAATGGTAACTATAATATGACATTTGTCTTATCATACGGTCCTGCATTCCTTTGGCAACGATACTCAGACCATTTTACAAGCTGAATCAATTGTATAACAGCCATTGTTGTTCTTATCTTGATATAAGATGTTATTTTTTGCTCTTCGATCAAGGAATTTCGCCGTTGTTGTCACTAACGTTTAATATAATTTGATCTTCAACCCCTCACTCTTATTATTAGCTGAACATTTTATGTCCGGGTGCAAAAAAAGGGACATAGGTTATCACATGTTTCTCCATACTATTCAGTTTGAGGAATTTCATCAAAATGTATCAATCATAAGTGCTATTGTGAAGATCGATATAGTAACATATTTCAGGGTTCTTCCTCTCTGAAATTGTTTATATAGATCTCAAATTGACAAATCACCAACAAGGTGTCAATAACATTATATTCACTGAGCCTTCTTATAACTCCTTCAGCATGGTTGGTGTTCCTTTCCTAAAGGCCATGATGTAATTCGTCCATTCTCATGGAATAACATGTCAGTACATATTGGAAATCTACATGATTTATGATGTTTTCTATGTGAACAGAATCAATATTTGCTGATTATGACCAATGAGTACTTGGGTACGTGTGGTTAACTGTTGAACTGAACTGCAGCTTCTGCTAGACTCTGTGGGTATGCGTACCAGATCAGAATGTACTCCCATGACAAAGGTACAAGAATTTGTTTTAATGCTACAAGAGCGATCTCTTAATTCTAAATGTGTTATTATTAAAGCCTGTTCCACTATACTTATTAGAAAATGAGTTAAAGAATTCGAATTTACTTTTTCATGATCAGTTGGTTAAATCGGGATCTTGGTCTTTCTATCCAGAAATACGAATCGCCAGATCAAAGATTAAAACCTGTGGTGTAAGAACAGTAAGTTCCTAGTAGCTTTTGCCATGCAATTATGTGCATTTTGAACAGCCTCTTCAGACAGTTGCTACAATGTATGTGTCGTATATATTCATTTATAGTATACTGAACAGGTTACATACATATTCATGTATATGGCTATTTATTGACTTGGTATTCTCACCAAAATGTCACGTAACAAGGTTGAAAATTAGAAATAGTAATATATTCATAAAACATAACCAAAATTTTCCCTATATTAAAATGTTGCTATGCCATAATCATAAAAAAGACAAATCATTAAACATAAAGAAGACTATACTCACATGTTCTTCATCTTTAAGCTTCAATTTGATGCCTGTTGATATTTTTGCAAAAGAATCAAGCATATGTAAACAAGACTGTGTTAGCACTCTGCACGTCACTAATTATGAGTGGGAGTAGATGTAAGTACATCGAGGGATATAGAGCGGTGGCTATTGTTAGAAAGTAGTTCTGACATCATATTTGTGCTGTCTAGATTCTGATGTTTCATTTACGCATTCAGCACGCATCTGTCTTGTTAAGAAAACCAAATATACCTGAATTCAAAATTGATTTATATTTTAAGTTACATTAGACCAAGTTGGAAATATACTTGCATCATTGTCTACATGAAGTATGACTTCTGGTGCTGTCATATCTTACCCGTGATCGTTTAAAGCGTTCATGGAAAAGAGTTTTATTGTTCATAAATAGTATAACCATTGATTGAAAAACCGCGTGATAAAGAAGTTACTATATGATACTTGGAATTCTTATCTTCCAAATCACTTTTTGTCATAAAGTAGGAAAAGATATATTTTTTTATACATCAACTTTTAAGATTCTCAATGAAAACAAAGTTTGTTTAATTGACAAAGTATCTATCTAGTGTATTGTTTGTTTGGACAAATAACAATTTTGTAAATTGAAATCATCGTATCAAAATGAAAGAATTGTATTAGGAGATTTTGCAAAAGAGTATCGATTTCATTATAATAGAAAAATCAAATCAATGAAGGTACCAGTGTTACAAATGGATTTTATATTTCAATATGGAGTTTCATGGATATGACAAAGAATCTTGACCCTTAGCCGCTAGGCATTCGATCATGCTTATAAAAAAAAAGTAATCCACAATTGGGGTTTAAAATCCGACAGTTTTAAGCTTAACTGTCAGAGAAAAACTTGTATCTTTTTAAAAGCTTGTTTAATTGTTTCCTGTCCATGAGAGTCGGTCATATGGAATATATCTAACCAGTGTCAGCTGACTACAAACGGAAATTTACTTGAAGGGGTTATCTTTTCTTTGCAATAATTTCTTGCCATTCATTTATTATTTAAAATCTTCTGGTTCCATATCAAAAAGTTAGTCCTTAATTACACATTACCGTTCAAAATGCATATGGCATTTCGATACATAAATCCCTAGCAAATTATATTCATTATTTTTTATTTTAATTTATTATTGTGTTTTCTATTAAAAAATACCAAATGTTGTAATGACAACTGGCAAAAGGTTGGTCCAGCTCAACAGGTTTGACTGTACGGTAAATTCATTGTCTTGTCTTTTTATTCTAGATCAAAAATAGATTGAATAAAAAAGCCTAAGGAAAAGGTGAATACTTTTCCTCACATCAAATTTATATCCAGAACAATTTCAATACACTTACACCTTTTTACAGGAACAGGTTTTGTAGTTATGGTTTATTCATTGACTGGAGTTTAAATCGTTTGGGTTTATCAATCGATCCCAATTATCAAATATATTTCTTTAAATCAGGAGAATAACTGAGCTATTGTATCATCAGTCTATCCTATATGAAGGGATGGAATAATCAGAGTAGTAGACTAATATATTTGTAAAGGACTAGCTCAATTTAACTTCTGCTCTTCTAATCTCTTTTCAAACAATTGGTACAAAAGTGTTGCTTGAAGGTCACTTTCCACAGATAGTGGACATTCTTACATATGCTGTTGAATCTTAGATCTATAACAATTTTCAAATACGATTGTGAATTTTCTTCATTCGGTATAAGTTCCTCTGTCCTTGACAGATTGAGCGTATTAAGCTTTTTCCTCATGACTAGGAAATTATCAGTGCTACTTCAGTGTTGCCAACATTGATAAGACCATCCATTTAGCTCCTTCAAACACTGTCATCCAAAGTGTAGCCAGAAGCAATAAAGAAAGTACATAAAGTAATCCCCTAAATAACCACTTATTTGTAAACAACTTTTAATAATATCAATTGAAAGTTAATGAAACATGTTCACCACAAATATTTATAGATAGAGAAGAAAATGATATTTCACAAAGTAAAATGTACATAAAACTCAAAGGAATTTTGAAATTTGCAGAAGCTCGATTGCAATTTCCTGTCTCTTAAACGGCTTTGAAAGAGTTAATTTACATACTGTGTAGTTTATTCTGGAGTGATATTCTACCCCTAATGCAATGCCGAAAACAACTAAAATGAGAAGTTGTTTTTCGGAAAGAGAAACAAATTATAACTATTTCACATGTAATAATCTTAAAATTAGTATGTATCATAAGTAGGTAGTAATGCGTATATATTGCAACTTTTTTCATGTAAGATCTGTTATTTAATAAGCATATTTCAACAGATGTTCGGAGCGACAAATCAGACAAGATCAGAATACATGGAAGTTTATATTTAAAAAGATGTAGCTAAATGAGAAGAAAACTGGAAATAGTTGATTTGGAAAGAATATCATACATTCATACTAAAAAGATAACACTGTGTCTTTGATCACGTGATAGAGACCTTCCACTCATGAACATGTTAACATGATTTCTCATAGACCCATGTGTCCGCTCAAGGTCCATAGAGGCCTGTACTGACTCACTGAGGGTAATGAAGCTCTCCTGAATGTGCAAGCTTTTCTCATCGTTATCATTTAATCTGCTTCAAACCATCTTACAACAGAAGTGTTATCCCTAAGGGGAATACACAGAATGTCGGTTAAGACGGCATTATATTACCAGGTCAATGCAGAAGTTACTCAAAATGTTATTATATTTGAAATACCCATATTCTTGAAATTGGGTTTCGTGTAGTTATCGTTTAAAATGCAAAGGACACGTTTGGCACGCATACTAACCAGTGTGTTTATACTACATACTATCACAATTATTCACCCAATAACGGTATACAGTTTAGAGCCATTTCAGATACACACAGAACTCTTTCAAGTTAGTCATTTGGAATACAGACTTTACTTGTCGGTTAATTGGTCAATCAAACTGAAATGTCTATATTTGGATGTACATGTACCAGTAAGTTGTTGACATTTAAACAGGCACAAGATATTTTGAAAATGTCATGACAAGACAAGGATAGAGACATTTATGCATAAAGACAAATATAGTTTTCCTCTACATCAAAATGTAATCTATATCAACAAAAAGATATATTCAAAAGTTCAATTGACGCACAGCAATATTTGAATCGTTTTAGATAAATGATTACCGACAAAAACTAAATGAACTAGATTAGCGTTTGCGGGATACCGCAAAAGCAGAGCAGCCCCGGAACTTTGGGTTTCGCCTTACCCTGTTCTGCCTTTTACAGGCCTCACCAAATTGGGAATTTTCTCGTGACCTTGACCTTTGACACTCAAGGTCACACAATCAATGAACACATTTCATCGAGTATAACATTATTGTAATGAAATAAAGTGTTAAAAATACAATTAATCCATTTTCTCCATATATGTTGACCTTGCTGTGACCTTGACCTTCGACAGTTAGTACCCAAAACTTTTTGAAAATGTTGAACTTCTCAAGAGATAACATATACAAAATCTAAACTTCATAGCACAAAAACTTTTCAAGTTATTGTGTTTAGAAGGAATTGCAATAACTCATATCTCATGACCTTGACCTTTGACCTTCAAGGTCACACAATAATTGAACACTTTTTATTGAGTATAACAATCATGTATTGATTAAAAGTGATCATAGTTAAAATTAAGCATTTTCGCTAAACCATGCTTAAGTCATGACCTTGCTGTGACCTTGACCTTTGACAGATTGTAGCCGAAACCTTTTCAAAATTTTTTACTTTTCCAAGGATGATATATACCAAGTTAGAGCTTCATAGCACAAAAACTTTTCAAGTTACCGTGTTTACAAAGAATTTTGTGGTGATTTTATAACTCGTGACCTTGACCTTTGAACTTGAAAGTGAACATGTCATAATGATTCCCTGGAAGTATTAACATTTAGACATGTTCATGAGTTCTGAAAAGCTAAATGGGATAAAGTTATACCCCAATTTAGTGCATTTTGTAATAACTCATATCTAATGACCTTGACCTTTGACCTTCAAGGTCACACAATCATTGAACACTTTTTTTTGAGTATAACAATCATGTATTGATCAAAAGTGTTCATAGTTAAAATAAAGCATTTTCGCTAAAACATGCTTACGTCATGACCTTGCTGTGACCTTGACCTTTGACGGATTGTAGCCAAAACATTTTCAATTTTTTTTACTTTTCCAAGGATGATATATACCAAGTTAGAGCTTCATAGCACAAAAACTTTTCAAGTTATCGCGTTTACAAGGAATTCTTAGTGTGAATACATAGCTCGTGACCTTGACCTTTGACCTTGAAAGTGAACATGTCAAAATCGTTCCCCCGAGGTATGAGGAGTAAGGTATGAATAAGAGTTCTGGAAAGCTTAGGGGAAAAAAGTTATAGCTAGTAGTACGAGTGCGGCGGCGGCGGCGGCGGCGGCGATGGAAACTTCACAAAAACTGATAGCAGCCCCGTCCTTAGACGGGGCTGCTAATAATGGTCTAGTGTGTGTGGAAGCAAAAACACACAGTCGTTATTGATAAAAATCATCAAATCGCATTCCAATACTTACCATTATGCAATAGATGTCAATGCACTTTACTTTAGTTTTCGTTGAATAAACTCCTGTGCACGTAATTTCATTGACAACTTTTGATACTTTGCCCTGTACATGTTTTTTCCAAAAGTTATAACTTAAAATCGTCCAAAATAATCAAAGTTGTATTCAATATTCGATCAGATGGCATGTTCTTTAACATGTCCATAATATAGAATCAACTCTTTATTTGAACGATTGCTTAAAGCACCAAAACCGTCCACAAGTGCAATCATGTTTCCTCCGGTCCCGTACGCGCATGATGACGTTTGAGACGTGAACTGAAGATTCTACTTATTGTGAAAGCATCCTACTCTTTGACTCTTTCTTTTATTCCAAATCATGTGACCACAGATGTGCTCTGTCTAGAGGGAATCCACGAATTGCCATTAATAACGGCATTTTTATAAATACATTTTATTGGAACATTTAAAGAAAAGTTCTCTCGTACTGAATTTGTATCCGTTGGGTAAAATAAGTTGCAATTTCATTATAACCTTCGGAAATGTTTGATTCATTTTGATTATAATCTTGTATAAATAGTATGTTACTATTTTAAAAAAGTTACTTCTGTGTGCAAACTTTTTAAACGTTTAGTAAACGTAATTTTCGATATACAACAATTCAATGTATTTGTCATGGTGAAAAATTATCTTTAACTTTTCCTGTATGAAATTTGCAGAGCTGATGTGATTGCAAAGAACATTTCACAACATCGTAATGTCACAATACTTCCTTAATGGTTCAGAGGCGATTAGCTAGATTACTCGACCGACTTCTCACTATTTCGTAGATTCAGATAGGCTTGTTTGATTTCTGAAACAATGTGTGTTTTTTTTTTGCCGACAAGTTTTATATAAAAACCTTGACATGTTACAGCAATAAAGGATTATAATTTTAAAAAGTGAGCTAATACAGTTTCAAAAGTAGAAGTGGATCCCTGATTAATCTGAATAACTACATGTAGCTTATAGTACCCACTGGTAGCTAGAGAGATCCATTACGGCCAGTGAGTATCAAAGGTAACATTAGGCTAAATCGATGTTCCAATATAGCCCATTCTGTGTCTGTTCCACTTTGTCACTATCACAACGGTTTTCAAGCTGTCAGGAAACATGTTAAAGCCTACCTACTTGCACAACGAATACAAACGACGTTGCTTATGGGATTCTGGTTTACAAACCAATGGCTTTCTGTTTGATATTGAAACCAATAATGAACTTTTATAAAAACTCTCATTAAAACATGACCAAGGAACAAATAGAAAAATCTACCCTTTATAATGCAATAGATATGATTAATATTTGTAAATCAATTGACACTGCTTGCAAAATAAACATGGTTTTATATAGTTCTTTACTCAGTTAAGTTTTCTATCTTAATGTTGCCTTCTGATGTATTCCATGTTGTTGTCTTGTCAGGTAGATAATTAATAGTGTCGCAAATATCAGAACTAGAAGGAAATATATGAAAGGTGAAATTTTGATAAATATGACACTGCATATTAAAGTTAAAGAAATGAGTTGTGTAATAATAGATTGGAAGTGATTATAATGTGTACAATATCAGGTAGCTCATAGTTTGCAAGAAATGTTCGTCTTTTCGCAACGTGTGTGAATCGCCTTCAGGTTTCAACCGCTTCTATTATAATCTGCTTTTTCTACATCTACGTCTACAAAGACGTCATAATAGACAACCATATTCCAATACGAGTGTAGTAGTGATATTACTTTGAAAACATTAGAAACCAATCAAGGTTCTTTTCATTTAAAAAACAAGCCCAAAGATGGGGTACAAACCGAGAGGGTTTCACAGTAGAGTGAATACAAAGATATTATTCATTGATCCGTAAATAGCAGATGAATCAGAATTTCATTAGTGTTGAGCAATGGAAAGTTGCGAAAACGTTTCATTCATCACTATTGTATGTTCTCTTTATGTTCTCTTAATATAATTATTAATGTAGATTTAATTTTCCTTTAATTCTAATTGCTTTGTTTTGAAAAGGTTGTACTTTACGGTTGTGAGTATCGTGTATAGTATTCCATGTCTAAAATCGGACTATCCTAGACAATTGATGCGTTTTGATAAATAAATATGAGCTTGCGAACATTGCATTTGGTCTGATGACTGATGTTAAAAAAACAATTGTCAAAGCCATTTGGTAAGTATCAAATAAAGACATTGACCGTTTTATTAGAAAATAGTCATATTGAAATGGATCAGTTCAAGTTAATCTGAAATCTTCAACATTTACATGTTTAAAATGTCAATAGGCATTACTGGTAACATTAAGATAATCAGAGTCTTCAAAGTGCCCCCTAAGTGTCAATTGACTACAATCACCTTGGTAAGAGGAGACAAAAAGCCTACTTATTCCAACCTAAGGCAACAAACAGTGTCGTTAATGTTGTTAGGTTGCTGAAGTGCAACACTACTTCCTCATTAGCTTAACCAAATTCATTAAGTCAAAGGCAACCTGCTCATAGCCTATGGAGGAAACTTCAAAAAGTAAATTTCTCTACATCATATAGCTTTTTGAAAATCGTTTATTTGCTAATTTTTCGACACTCATATAACAATTAAAAAATCTAAAAATAGAATATCATCAGGAATTTAAAGAGTTGAATTGAAAGAAGACGATGAAACGATTATTATCAGTAGCATGAATTTAAGAAAAAAATCAAATTGAAATCAGTTTAAAGAATACACATTCTGCACATTGTAAGTCGTTTTGGAGGGGAAGAAGTCAATGGTTATATCAACTTTGCTCTTGTCAACCCTGCACCTTTTACAATCGTATTTTGAAATCATTGCCGTTGAAATTCAATGTTGTCTACTTTTTTAATTTACAAATGTACATGTAAGGTGAGGTAAAAAGTTTAAAAGCACAAGTTTGACATTACACTTTTGCGTCAAAGGCAAATGTTGTGCCATTCACATTTCATGTTTAATAATGAAAACAAAGGCTATTGTCATTTCAAATAACAAAAATATAAATCATTGCTACATGCAATATTTCATATTTTTAACTCAGCTTTTCTCTGTAAGAAAATCTTTTCTTAAAATATTCGAAAACTCGATATTTGACACTTAAAGAATATAACAAAATAAAAGATGTATTAAAAATTTCAGTGCCATTGTCAAAATCTAATCATATTCGAAACTCAAGTTGTAATTAATAGTTACTTTAAATTGTCATTTTCGAATTTTCTCGAATGTTTATCGTCTCGTTGTCTTACTTTAATATATTCTTTGTATCATTTATCGAAAATCATAAAATATAATATCAAAAATGCTCTAAGACAATATTTCCTAATAGTTTATCATAGCCTATATATAGCCATCATAAGCCATTATGAAAGGCGATTACATGACATTCAGTATAGTAAATGTCATGTAATAAGCGGCTCACTAAAATTTGACTTATTCAACAAGTTTTCTACTTTAATTAGATATTAAGTTTAAGTGCATTTAGAATGAAGATAGTGCCAAATTCAGGATTTATATTACTGATGAAAGATTTTCAGTGATATACATTTTTGTAGAAGGCGTAAACATTTCAGCTAGAAATTTATTTAGCCGTGTTGAAGCTTTTTCATTGAAAATCAACTGATTTTAAAGGCCTTGGTAATACATGTTACACCGAAAATGTTTGAAGATTCCATTCTTTAGCCTTCCCTAGGACATATTTGTTTGTGCGTTGTTGCGTTTATCGCATTTTGCATGAAACATAAGACCAGTTTTTAAGGGAGCACAAAAAGGTTAATCAAATGGTACTCACCAACTAGTAAGTTTTGTTTGGAAGTTCCTCACAGTATGTCGTTCATCGTAATCCAAATCTAAACGAAAAGAGAAAATAAAATATTTACATCTTTAACACTTTATTTGTTTAAGCTGTATCATTTTTCCTAAGACAATATTATTTTTTTCTGTTGAAAAAAACAACATTTCTTTTATTTTGTTCTAAATGGTACATTACTAAATTAAGCAAATGAGAGTTTTTTTTAGATACAAATTCGTATATGAAAATTATGATAGATACATTGAGACTGCAGTCGGTCTTCGTTTTAACGCACTTTCGTAAAGATAAAGTATTTTATTTTTAAAATGAGGACCTCCTGTGGAATTTCGTCATTTCTCTTCATGGAAGCTCAGCAAGTGTTCAATCGAGTGACTATATTGTATACATATTCATCAAAGTGTTGTCTTATTACATCTTCCATAAGATATGGACACGATAAAACTTGATACACATATGCAGAGTGTTCGTTGAACGGTCAATGAAAGATACACAATCTTAGATATGATAATATATTTCAAATCCAAGTGTATAATATTATATTCGCTCTTCTTATAACCAATTCTGTTATCTGTATTGCCTTTAGGGAACAGATTCAGATGATGATGTCAACCATAAAGTGTGTTTAAGAAACATTATGTTGAGCATGAATGATGATGTCAACAGTTGTATCAAATCAATCTACTAAGAGACTTTAAGCATTATATCGGAAGGTCGTCCTTCCCATAAAAACAAACGATATGAGATTGCATTACACTTTAAATTTCTAAATTAAATCGCTTTAAATGTATTGTTGAATATTTACAAAAGTACTCGTTTACGCTTAACGACAACTTTTAGTCCATGAGGGCGGGACAGAATGTCTTTTTATCATTCAATCTATTGCTATTTTTGAAATAAATCTACTCGATATCCAAATGTAAAATTGTAAATTGTTAAGACAGTACAGTTTGTCAAACACATGCGTTAAGCTCGTGTTTTATGTAATTTTGCCTAAGGAAAAGACGACAATGAAAGTTTTGATTACTCACATGTATCTTTTTTTTGTGACAATATGAAACAGAGAAGCATATAAAAGAATGAAAATAAAAATGATTTTCCGAAAAATGTTATTGATAGTCTTGCCTTTCTAAGAAGATTTTATGTTCTTTTTCAAAACTAAAACAAGTAAAACAGTAATTTGCAACGTTGCCATTTATTCTTCAATTGGAACAGGGCACACTAAACTATGTGATTACATGGTCAGCTATTATGATGAATTGGTAAAACCAATTATAATATTTTCTCTATAAATGTTGTATCATAAATGCAATCACTGTTCTTCAAAAGGTTTATGTTAAATTGTGTCTAAAACAAAGTTTACAAAGAAGATGAATGATTGATCTTCCATCTCATCCAATGGTAGTTTTAACCCTATCTGTAAAAACGTTGTTTGAGAAGTGGCTGGAGTAGCGGCTGAGCTTCGTGTAAACATTTGTGAATCATACACGAAATTATCAATCCTCCAAAATAAAGCCTCATTACATCCACACTCATTACACATAAACAATTCTTATGCCCTTATTTTCTATTTGAAGCCTGACATGTCAACAAAGAAGTTTGAAGCTCATCAAGCTTCGTTATACTTCATTATTCAAAGATTCACTATTCTGGACAAAATTCTAACAATTCTATTAGAAATATACACCGCAAAGAAATTTATACACAGGGGTTCAGCATTTTCTGGAGAGGAATTAAAAGCTTTAACGGTTATGGTTCTCGTTTAGGTATCACAGTGTCGATAAACCTGCAATTCACAACCTCATTTGGGCAGGAAATCTGCATATATTTCATAGGTATTTCTGTATGATTTCGAGCATTTCCTGTCTTATTTCAAGACCCGTTTGACAAACTCCGTTTATAAACCTAATGCACAACTTACAGTTGACAGTTATGAAGGCATTTTACATAATAGGAAAGTAAAAAAATACTAATTCATAATCTGCAAATGTCAATGTCAAATATTGTGACAATCACCTATGACTCGTTGTCAGATATACATTTTTACACTTTGTATCAAATGTTTCGGTAGATTTTCCTGTATTTGACTGATTGTATTTTTATGTACATGTCAGATAAAACCATGTAGTTTATCATTGCGAGTGTGTTTTGGGATGGCTAATATCCTGCATTTCGAATAAACAGTGTATTTTGCGAGCCTTGTCGAGCTTAATACATAGGTTTTATTCCTAATGCGGAGTAAATACCATTCAAAAACCCACTTGCATGACAACTTCTGTATCATAAAACGTCATTTTACCATATTTATTCGGAAAATACCTAACAGTACTTACAGTACATCATTATAGTAGACTTTGTCTTTATATACAACAACTGATATACATGTATGGAAATGAAAGTGAAATTATTTATTTCTTTATATTATTTATATTGTTGTTTGAAGAAAATTTTGTTAACATAAATAAAAGTTTTAAGCTTTTGCTTTGTTTAAAATACCAATGCAACGTCTCTTGTGGCGAATTCGAACTATCGAGTAATCAGGTGGGCGAGCTCATACTACTCATATTTACTTAGGCAAAAGCTGTTTCCCTCCTGCAAATTTCAAATGGCAGCTAACGTTAAAGCAAAAAACGTTTAAAAGGGAGAGCTAAACTTCAAGACGGTATGTTGATTTTCCTATACCAACTTGACAAACGTAATGTGAGGATACTGAAAATTTAAAAATAAAGTTTGTAAAATTTGGCTCAAACTGCTTTTCATACACGTGAGTACATTTTTCACTAGGATTCATTCTGCTTTTTCATACATTTGGCAAGAAAACAACACCCTTTTCTTACTATCACTTAAACATACAAAGATACTATAGATTGTGTAATGTACAGTTTAACGTCGTTTCCCTTTGAAAAAGGCGTTCAAAAAGTTCACGCTCGTGAAAGTATCCCTTGAATAAAAAAACCATCAATCTTCAACAGGTTAAACTAAAAGTAGAAGTTTTCATGAAATACGTCCCTTGTTAACACTGTTGGAATGTTGTGTTACTTTTCGTACTTTTCGAAAATACATCAAATGAAAACCCTTGGGCTGCATGTCTTAGTCACTAAGAATCATTTAACTGTCATAGTCGTTTAAAAAAATGATAATAAATGAATAACTATACTTATTGCATAGTTCAATCAAATGCGAGGTCACTTAGAAAAAGAAAGCAATTACAATACAGCCATCAACTTTGGAAGCAAGAAGGCATTTCTGTCATATCTCATGTTACCGTTTTGGGAATGGCAGCATATATTGTATCTCTTATATCCAGTAGAAACATGATGAATAGTCTTTATTCAGCAAACCATGACTTTCTTACGCAGAAGAGAAAATGTCTTTTTCAATCCCTAAAATTAGAAAAATTCTCACACGTGTATTTTTCAAGTAGACCTTTTCGTAATTACAATAATTATCTACAATCTAGCTGAACTGCAGCTGCTCACCAAAAGTTTGTTCAATAATTTTTTAACTCAATGCAAATATCATGTGATATGGTTTTCGCTTGAGCTCGACTTATTCAAGCAAAATTGTACACAAAGATATGATAAGGGTAGATTAAGAAAATCCATCACATACTGAAAATTCCTACTAATATTATTATTTATTTACTTATTTATTCATATAATAATAATTAGAGTAACATATTTTGCAAGGACACAGGCAGCACAAGGGTCCAAATGCAACATTTAAAATTTCTTGATTATCTTGTAAGATTATCATTTCGAAATATTTCTTAAAAAACGTTCGTAATAACGTTATGTTGACCAATATTGACTATTGAGAATAGATATTTTGTTAAGAAATAGTGACCAACTGATCCTTTTATAAATGATGCTTTTTTATAGCGAATGTTTGACAGATAAACACAATTTTGGTAGGCAGGTGTACAATAATTTCCAGGATCCTGAGAAATCGTAATAATCCGGCACAAATGTCTGCATATGTTTCTAATTATTTCTTATCTGAATGTCTACTTTAATCATTATCTCTATAATCAACATCTATTCCCAGCGGTAATCACTGATTTATGTTGGGTATCAAAGGTCATTTATTCGGTGCTTTAAACCTCTTGAATGTATGGAATCAGGGATACCAAGTATGGTCAAATATGATAGTGTATTATATCAATGAAAACAGGCAAAACATCATGTGGATTTACAAACTTAATCTACCATACATTTTGTTGAGACCAAGGAAAGTCCAAATAAATTAAATTCTTCTTTAAAGGTTCTAAGAGTTCAAGTATCAATAGAGGTTGTACCCATCATGAGCCCATATGACGTCATTGACCTTTCTCCTGGGGTATTGATGATTATTAATGTTCCATTCTTTCTTCTGTACTAAGGACAAATAGTGGACAAACTTTTGTGACCAGGGCATATCTGCTAAAGTATACATGCAAGCGTCAGGTAATTCACACACATTTCAACAATCCTCAGATGTGTCTTTTGACAGTTGGACCTATTTTGGAATTATAATGTTTGTGGTTTACTGTGGAAACGTGACGTGATCAGTGACAGAAGGAACGCTGTATAGTTCAGTTAGTAAATTTAACGAATATTGTAGCATACATTCTGATACGTTAAATAACAAAAGTGTGAAGAGGATTTTATAGGATTTTTAGACAAACAAAACAGCTTTGACAAATGCCAGCCAGAGAGCTTGATATGTAAGAAAATGGTAGTATTTATAATAGTTTTAAAGTGAAATGAAAAGGATTCCAATTTTTTTTCGTAAAGCACATGTTCAATGTATCAAAGCAAAATTATATCTTCAACTTTCCCGTAAAATGCAAATATTTTACGTTTAATTGGTCATGAGATTATTCATGATATAAACATAAGAATATATTTAACGAAACGTTATCAACTTTATTTGTGTATAGAGGGTAACAAATTAGCAGCTAGTTTACTCCGGACTTTTAAAATTATCTTTGCTCAATATCAATTTCTTGGAGATGTGTATTTTTCACTAATTAAGAGACAAAACAGATATAAAATATATGACAAAATTATTGGAAAAATAAATAATAAATATTACGGGAGATCAAAAACGGCCAAAACTTCCCGTTAACTATTTGTTGTGGAACAGATCCAACAAAAGGTCATTATTGTAACGACAATTCTAAAGTAAACGTCAGCACTTTAGCTTTAGTTCATATAATGCCAGATATTTCCCTGCTCCCAATTAACATACATGTCAAGCTGTCCAGCTAAACCTTTGCAGGTGGAATCGTACTGATTTATTTTGATCTTTCATCAATGTAGAGACTTATTAGCTGGTAAAAGATAATTTAAAGAGCCGCTCCATGATTTTCATCACATACTGTTTTGCTTAGATGCGAACGTTAATAGCACAATTCATAATATTGATTCACAATATCTCACATATTCATTCCCAAATGACATAAAAACCTGTTTTCAATAGAATTCTTAAAACATTCATATATTTGCCAAATTTACACGTCCAAATAACATAAATATTAGTTATATAAACCTATTAATAACATCATCTTGTAACTGCCATTCTGTCTGCTTCAGATAAGTTTCCACAATTACGTTTGAGTGAATGACGCATATCAATGTCCGGTTTTTGATAAGGATCGTGACTTTAAACGTTGCCATACGACGTCGATGAGCTTTAAATAGCTCTTTTCTGCAATAGTCGGTATTTCCCGATCAGATGACACTATTGTCAAAGTTTGGCATATTTGACCAAGTTTGTAAAATTCAATGATTAGAGGCCATATTGTTTCAATAGGTTAATTGGGGCATTTAATGTCATGCATTATCAATAAAAGAAAATATACTTGAATGTATATTTCATTTGACCTTTTAAAACTTGATATGAACATCATACATGTATCAATCTAATTTGGTGTGCTTAGCATTCAACAAAAGTAAAGTCAATTTGATTAACTAATATTTCAGCGGTTTGATGTTAATGTTGTTGAATGGAAAATATCAAGATTCCGACATTGGAAGAAGAAATGAAAGAATAATGAAGAAATGGTATTGCGTTTTCAAAATCGTATCTGCACTTAGCCAAGATTTTATGTGTCCAACAGTCCCAAACAGTATATCCTTTAGAGTACACAGTACACACAGTGTTCAAATTAATAACACACAACATGCAATCTACACTAAAACATGTTCCAAACTTCACGCAAAAGTCTGGTTTAGATAGCCTTCCCAACTTTGCAACTGCAATCATGTGAGAACAGATAAAACACGCTTTTAGGTCGTGACGATACTGTATGAATGAATACGCTTGTAAATAACATATGCAGTGTTGCTTTTTGTCAGGTTTATATTTGTATATGTAAAATCACAGCATCAGGGAAGATTTTGTGTAAAGATGGCCAATAAATTTACGAACATGAAGGAACAATTAAAGGCATTGTAGCCAGCTGCACTGTAAATAACGAGGGAGTTGACTGTTAAGATAACTTTATCATAACCCTGAAAATACCTACTCATATCAATATAATTTTGTTGTGACAATACTACTAAAGATCAAAGAATCCAAATTAAATACATGAAAAGAGAAAAATAAACATTGATACATACTATAAGTCGATAGCAATCTTCATGTTCTATCGCGATGATTAAAGCAGATTGCCTGGAAAGACTTCGGTTTTGGCACAATAGACAACTACATACTATGTAATCATGAGAATGCCTTGATTTGCTGAAATTTAATTGGAGTAATTTAACCGTCTTTAATAACAGCAGGTAAAGTCTTGCCAACGTTTAAAGTTGATTTGCTTGAAAAGATACAATCAGACAAAACATTAACCACTTAATCGTGCTACAATTGATGCGTTTTGTTTCTGTTATGAAATATTTTTATTGTTATCTGTCATTATCGTTTTCCATTCAATATGCTTCACGCGACTTCATTCCGAAATATTTTTGTTCAAAGGATAAGGCAGTAATTGATAATTCTGGTCAAATTTGTTTTTGTCTATCGAAAATATAATCTAGTGCCCTTATTCTATGATTCAAATACCATTACATTGAAAAGGGTAACCCCTTGGAGTAGCTATACAAACTTAATGAAATAGCACTTTGGTGTTATGTTTCCAACGATGAAAATAACATAATCATGTGTTTCATACCACAAATTCCTTACTTTTCTTCCGCCTTGGGTAACTAGCTTCGAATTCTATATAGAGCTACGAAATTAATTTCTGCTGGCAAGGTTAAGAAACCATAATTGAGTGGTATTGTGTTTTTATAAAATGCAAATACTTGAATTGACACAGTAAGTGGATTACATTCAGACAAAGACACTCTAAAAACAATAGAAAGGGAATAGAACAAAAAATCGTAATGCAAGCTGTTTAATGTTGAATGTTATGAAGAAGGATACAAATATGAATAAAATAACTACAATAGTATCTTTGTAATTTCTTTAATCTTATGTTAATGTTCATCAGCCGTCATGAAGCTCTAATGTATTTCTGAAAAACACAACTACTAATCTCAAACATCATTAAGCATCTAATTAAAGACGCCTAACGATCTTCAAAAGAGGAAACACGACGAGGTGATTACCTTCTTCTGTAAACTAAAGAACTATTTGTATATAAGAGGCGCCCTATGATTGATTGATTACCGACAAACTGGAAACAATGATAATTTTTTTTCAAATTCCAGACAAAGAAAATGTATGTGTTTGAGAATTTAATTTATGAACTAATGGTTAATTTCGCCATCGTCATTAATAAACGGTCCTGTCGGTTTCCATATGTGATGAAAAATGTTTTCGTTTCTAAAAAACATTCTTGAACTGAATGCCTTAGTCGTGTCCTTTTAAAGATTTTAAGAAAGCAATGATTAGATTATATTAACGCAATGCAGATAATTCAATAATATTGACTCAGAGTGTACCAAAATCACCCCAAAGTTACCGGTTTTATATTTGTGGCTTTGCTTGATACCTAGTTTACCACTGAAAAAGTGTCTAAAATTCTATTAAGACAAGTTTTAATTCTATTCTAAATATTTGATAACAAAGCTTCTTTCGCTTATCTTAGGGTAATTTCAAAATCGTTGAGACGAAAAAAACATGTAAAATTTGGCGGCTTTATCAGCAGTTTTAACCTTAAAAGAATTAACATTCTTTATATTTGAATTTAACAAATATCTGTCATATTGTTTTTCAAATTTGAGCCAGAGCCTGTTGCGATTCGTTTGTGTCAAATCAGCTTGCGATGGGAGAATAAGGACTATGAGTTAGACGGACAATAACGGTAATGTATCTTAATGGCAATATGCAGATATCTTTGGGATTTTTTTTATCAATTATGAGATTTTAAGTAGTAAAGAACTGCTGAGTAATCCAATAAGAAAATAATTATCAACGTTGTTAACTTTTTTTTTAAAAGGAAATACAATTAAGTTCTTCTCAGTAAACAATCTACCTATTGAACCAAGTCCTCTAAATACAAAAATATCTCACACATTCTTAAGAACTTGGTAATTGAGACAAAATCCCTATTATCTATTTTTTGTAGACAAGACCTAATCAGACCTCATAATTGCTACAATATCTCACAGTAAACGTCAGCCTTTGAGTGTAGATAATGCCAGACATTTCCCTTCTCCCAATTACTTCACATGTCAAGCAGACTAACCTTCTGAGCAGGTTTAAGCTCACTGATGTGAGCGTTGGTTAGGAAAACTAAATTTCAAATCATTTTTGTTTTAAAGGTTGAATCTCTGAAAAAGACAACGGCTTGATTTGATTGAATAGAAAGCTAAGTTAATAGACTGAAAATGCAAAGGACTTCAATTACTCATATAACCCTTCTTGTGCCAACCTGCAATGATCCAATTTGGTATTATGAAGTATTATAAAAGCATTAATGAATCACTAACTAATTATATATATCTTATTAGTCAATAGTGAGATTAAACAATTGCAAAACCATTAGAGTTGAAATGCTAAAACATACGAAACTACATTGCAAATAAATGAGAATTCATTAGATTTTTATCCTGAGATTAATTAAGGAATTTCCACTGCAGTTATCACAAAGTAATGTTATAGAGATATCAGGGTCATAGAAACCTTTCTGTTATCACTATCAATACCATCTTTTAAGAACATAAAAAGTCTCCTGTAATTAGTGGTACGTCCAGTCCGTATTGTATGGTAAGTATGAACATGTATCCTATGCATATTCATCTATATGAGATGTATCATTTTCATTGCAAATTCGATGTAAGTTGCAACTCGTCTGTAAGAATTGATACTCCACATTGTACATGTTTATTTTACAAACTGATGAACAAGGGGGGAAATCCACGTTAATAATATGGCGTTATACATACATGTAGTAAAATTATTACTTCGTCTGTCAAGTCTTTAGACTCTAGTCTGAGCGAGAACATTGTATCGAAAAACTTTTTTGTATTGAAAAAATCCTATTTGAGACGAGACTGTTTTCCTTTTGTAAACTTGGAGAGGATGTCTTACAGTAATGTTTGCCTATGTATCTTCATGATTTCAGTAATAATATGCCACTGACTTACTTACCTCATACAGATTTAGTCGTATTAATGTTGCTACAATTTGGAAGACTAATCTCTTTTTTTTGTATTTAATTGTAATGGGATACATTAACATAAACCTTGTAATGTGTCTGCTGTCATAAATAAAAAAAATTGGCCTCAAGTCTTAAACTTTTTAATTTGTTGAGACAGTGCAACCCTATTTTAAATTCCGATTGAACATCTTCTTCACTGGCGCCTGGAACCTGAGATATATGTTTCCTTGTCAGAAACAAACCTCATTAACAACACATTACCTGCGTTATTCAGTAATGAAAATAAACAACAAGTGAGGGCAAGGATATTCTTAACCAATCAGTGTAGAAATGTTTGGTGAAGACCCTGCTTCTTGTTCTCGTAATCAAATATACTACAAGAGAAGTAAAACAATGATTGTCCACGATTATTGTGATCAAAGGATATATTTTTATCTGAATATAATGTTGTAAGCCCCCCAGTTTGTTTATAAGATTGTCTGCTAGATGATTCATCGCAACTTTCACTCAAACAATCTGCTGGGGATTAAGGTATTTCTTCTTTAAGGTTTGCCCCTAATTGCTCAGAAGGGAAACTAATGATGTTATGTACTTCTTTTCCTAAAACATTGCATGTTATGATCAAGTGAACGACATCGAAAATGTTCATTTGGGCATTGATTTTGGCTACATGTACATGTACATAATTTCACATGGAATCAGTTTACTTATATATCTTACTACATTTAAGATTAACCCCACAAATCAAATCACACTAAAAACAATAACATGTATATAGCACGTGACCCGAAGCAGTAGTACAGAATAAACAAGATATCATAAACTTAAGATGACTAAGTTTCACTTTTCACAATTTTCACATATTTTTATAGGAAAGAA
Organism: Steromphala cineraria; assembly: GCA_916613615.1. NCBI lineage: Eukaryota > Metazoa > Mollusca > Gastropoda > Trochida > Trochidae > Steromphala > Steromphala cineraria. Next base: position 26,105,464 of record OU744721.1, read on the forward strand.
ACATAAGTGATAATGCCCTTCTAACACCTATTTTAATACGACTAAATATAGTCAGTGGCTCTGTAGCTCATTAGGCTTCATATCAATTTTGCTTTAGGGTATGGCAAATGTGGTTCCTCCCTTACTTTGGACCACAGGGCCACAAAATGTACAATTTGGATTCCTCCTTATCTCACTTAGGAGTTTGCACACAAAGTTTCAGCTTTCTAGGCCTGATGCTTCTTGAGAAAAAGATGAAATTAGGTTAAAGGGTGTGGCCCATGTGGCCCTTATTAGGGGCCACAGGGCTACAAAAGCAATAAATCATAATCATCACTAGTAAAAGAGTATATTCACAACGTTTCAGCTTTCTGGGCCTATTTCCTATTGAGAAGGAGATGAAAATAGGTTTTAAGGGCGTGGTCAAAAGGCCACCAAAGCTGTAATTTATAATCCTCACTAGTCAAGAAGTCTGTACACAAAGTTTCAGCTTTCTAGGCCTTATGGTTCTTGAGAATAGATGAAAATAGTTTTTTTGGGCCTGGTCCCTGTGACCCTTATTAGGGGTCACAGGGCCACCAAAGCTACAATTTATAATCCCCACTAGTAAAGGAGTCTGTACACAAAGTTTCAAGCTTTCTAGGCCTTATGCTTTTGGACAAAAAGATGAAAATAGGTTTTGAGGGCGTGGCCTCTGTGGCCCTTATTAGGGGTCACAGGACCACCAAAGCTACAATTTTTAATCCTCATTAGTCAAGGACTCTTGCAACGTTAAAAACATTTTAAAGGAACAAAATTATCTTTAATTGTAAGCTTATGGAATGCTGTAACACTTGACAGAGGACACACACTTGATCATCAAGGCGTAATCTAAGAATGAAATTTGTTCAACCTGGATAAACTGTTTTTGAACAAAATACATTTTATTCAGCTGACAATGTTAAAAGGCCGTCAACATTTTCTTTTTCCCTATCTATTTTATCCATCAAGAACAAGCAAAAAGCTGTATCCGATACTGTATAAACCTATGCGACATGTGGCAGTAAGGTACTACCATGTTTTCTTACATCAACACCATTATTAACAAAGCATGATGTCTGAAGTAATTCCAAAATAAACAAATTACCTGAATTCCTTTTAAAGCACAAACTCAAACTGTTTAGTCTGTTTTAGCTTTTAGCAATTACAGATTGAAAAGATACTTAAATGTATTGGTTAAGTTGTTAATGGAAATGTGCTGCGTATCTTCTTTCAAAGGGAACAGGCTTTTTTTAGAGGTTTCTCAGCAGTTTACCTGATCATGCACAAAATGTTCAGACAGACCAATGACAAATACTTAAAACAGAGCTCGTTACATTGGTTTTGATACCTAAATTCCTAAACTTTGGACATGATTGGTCAATATTTGAGATCAACCAAGAGAAACTGTCATTTCATATTTTGATGAATAAACAACCATGAACAAAGCATGCTCTCTGCTAGTTAGATACACTTTATTGATACTTGACACGATGCTGCATGACTATGGCATTGTGGTACAGTAAACTTTTCGGTGATTGAATGAGTGGGCATTTATTTTCTCAAACATTATCGATTTTGAAAGTCATCCAATGAACAAAATTTTACAATCAGTGACATTATAAGTTTTCTATGTACTTGTGAATCGATTTTAATTCAACTTTCTCATATTCCAACAAATGACTTCATATGAATCCAAGTTTTCAGTTCTTTTGTTTTCTTTCTTAGTAGTTTTTGACTATTGTTGTATTCCGTCAACAACTACTGACACACACAAGAAACAGTACCTTACGTTCAGTACCAACAACATGGCTTATGTTAATTCATGAACATTATTCTAGGTTAGAAGCAAAACTAAATCTTACACAAAGCAAACCTTCATATTTGTATGTACAAGTGTAAGTGATGGTGGTAAGATTAACAGAATTAACTATCATATCTGCTCACGACAAGCAATAAACCTGTCATTTAGGGAATTTTGTACAGTTACAGTTTTCCTAATATTCAATTTAATACTGACCTGAAAAGTCTAGGATAATTACAATAAGAGTGCAAAATGTGGATTAGGTACTTTTACTTGTAACCTGTAGGCACTGGCAATAAGAACGTGGAATTGAATGGAGTAAATGATATCTTCAAATATCCTGCCACAGAGATTCAGATATTGATATAAATCATTTTCAATCTTAAGGAACTCAAAAATCAAATTTATCCTTATCGTGATAGCCATGTCTTTTAAGATAAATAACTATTAAATACAGTTTAGTTTTCTATTCCTTCTTGTGAAATTGCAGTAGACATCTGGAACATCAAACCTACCTTGATACTAAAATGGTTTGTAAAACACATGTTCAAACAATTTATCCTGTTCTAGTTTTTTTCCTTGTTAATGACAGATTGAAAGGATAACATTCTCTTAGCTAGAAGGCCTTGATGGAATGCGGTTCGTCTGAGACTTAGATCTGATGGCTTCTGTCAGTTTATTTCAATCACCACCAACATAGACACTCCTCTGGAGCCAACCTGGTCTTGAAACTAAAATAGAATAGTGCTGGGACGTTTTCCAAAATTCAGTCCAAAAATATTTCATTCTGTAATTTCATTGACGAGAGTCATTCATTTCCAAGACTTTTGAACGAAACTTAAATTATGCTTGTTTAGGTAGTGTAAAGATTATATGGATAAATATGTACAAGTTATGAAGTAAATGAGTAAAAGCAAATTTTTCTTTTTTTTCAGAGATAAAAAATTTCATAAGATTAAAAAGGAGTCATCGTGGAACCCTAAATATAATAAATTTCTTATGATTTTCATTGAGACCAAAAAGATGATACGCGCATCTTTTTGAGAAGATAAAATATCAAAAATTGCATCGTATGCAATATTCATGTGTGGGAATTTTACAGAAGGAACTGACAGCAAAAAGTTGCCCCCGACACAACATCTGTATTCTTTAGAAGCATTTATTGCTGAATATCTTTTTGTGACTTTTTGTGTAAGTTGAAACTGTTACCAACCTGCACTTGAATATACTAAAAGTGCAAGATGTGGATAGTTCTGATATTTTGTAGCCGTATACATAAACAATATTTTGCTCGATTATCATATAACAAAACATTTGCATGTGTTTCCATTAAAAGCAAACAAGAAATGTAGCTCAAAAATCAATCGGTGTTTATGTAATAGGATTAGAAATACGTTCTTCTGTTTACATATGAATCTCTCTGATTTCGAAGTTTATTCTGACAAGCTTTTAAGCATGAATGTTCTGTAATTCGGTGATTCGAACAGATATCAAATGAATCTACATATGTTACAAGACGATGATATAAATGTTTTTTTCACTTAAGGATGTCTTATTCATTGAAGAATGAAGATGTGTTTGATTTTGTAAATTGACTTCAAATCGCATTGCATGATTGTTCATATATGAATAAACATTTTATTTAAATAGAATTTCTTTGCGAAGACGTCTTGAATCGGCCCGTTCATATAACTTCAAAACTTCGGTTCAAAAGAAATTTCTTCAAATATTTATCGCTCTATGAGCTTAAAGTTGTAGTTATCATTCTATTCCAATGCCATCAAGGGTATAAGTTGCTTACACATCTATGACATTTTCACAGAGATTAAATTGTTGTATATAAACACACTTCTGAAATATTTGGTTTGTTTATAAGTTTTAAAAAAAAGTTAAATTTTTAATGCACAGATATGTTTATATGTCCGTGGTGCTAGTTATAGTTACTCTTGATAAAGAAATAAACAATTGCTTAATTATGAAAATAATGTTGATTAAACATTATGCAAACACTAAAAACATATTCATTGTTTAAAATGTGGATAATGTGCAATATTAAAAACAATATCTAAACCAGTTCGATTCAAAAATATTTATTCAAAAAACCAAATATTTTGTTCACACAACGCTTTAGGAAATACATTTTTGGAAGAATAACCAAGGTTGTTTTGAAACCACCTCTGAGACTTTTAATCCCTTTGATGAGAATTCGTGACATGCGCTAACCAATAGTATCATGAGAACTTACAACTCCCTGCAATCAGTAATTAAAATTCAATTAATTTTAATTTTGCAGCACACCAGACTGAATAAGCAATTGAAACCACATGTGACTATTTTCATTAGTTTCAAAAATGTAAGCAAGAATCAGAATCAGAGATGAAGTCATTTTCGTTCACGTATATATTTATTAAGTAGAATGTCAAGTATTATGTTTTATTGCTTGTTGATTAATGGTCCACAGGAGACCTGCATTTCTAAACGAACTGTTTCGCATTACCAATATTTACAAGTGTGGGTTGGAGTAGATGTAAGTACATAAAGGGAAACATGAAGGCAGCTGGAGACAGAAAGTAGTTCAGACACAATTTTGTTGGGTTTTTTTGTATGGACATGTTGTTTTCGCATAGACAGTAGTGTGTTGTGTTGGAGGTGACCCATCAAGCGCTTAATCGGCAGCTTGGGTTAGACCAGGGTAATAATTCAGGGAGCGCCTTGAGCATGCATTCGGTGTGGATATGTGCGCTATATAAATACCCTAATTATTATTATTAATTATTATTATTACAGTACACCATTATTGTGCAAGATAAATTAAGATAATGACTTTATTATCTCAAAGGGAAACTATTTTACATTTCATACAGTTCCAGTATAAAACCAATAAAATAAAGTTAAAGATAAGATAGATATACAAAGTATTCACATAAAATGTTAAGGTAATACATCGATTCCCCAATTTAATTACATTTCCCTTTATCAGTTGGCGTTACACCATCAAAAAATAAATAGTAAAGATTACCACTTTAACAGTGGTATTCTTAAAACTGTAACCTAAAATACATAAATGGCACGAACTATCCAATACATGTCACACAGAAAGAGATTTAATTTCTAATCCATATTCATTGCACCCATTATGTTACATTCCGGCTTTGGTTTACACATATTCAATGAATAAAACTAATAATCCGCATGACAAGGAGACCGGTTAGATTTTTCTCTCAAATTTCCAAACAAAGCTATTTGGCAAATGATAAAACATTGATGTGATTGATAAATTGTTTTCTAGATGAAAATAGTTATATTAATAATTAAATAATTAATAATTGTGATTAAAATGATGAAAGTGTTCAACATCCACAAACCACGACTTTACCACTTCTCGATTTTTGTTAATTTGTCCAATAAACACCTGTAATTAGCCTAGCATTAACATAGCGTAAATTTCGGCTGTGAATACCTACCTGGTTTAGGGGCCATAAAACTCGAGCGGGTGTGACGTAATAAACAGACTGTACAGAGTATAGCAACACCTCATTATTTCAACTGAAATTCATCCTATTTAATTGTTTAATTACCATTGATCTGGATATCTTTTTTACACCAAATGCTAAGCAGTGTTACATCGTAAAATGATTTTTTTCTCTTTGGTATTGTTACGATAGATGTATAGATAGCGAGACTGATTCTGTTTAAGACGTCACAAAAAGAGGGCGTGACCAGTCATGCATTCAATGGGCATTCTAGAAGTTGCAATCATAAACATATTTGAGTAGCGTACTTTGACGCACTATACAATATTGCAATCAGATTTTCAGATTTTCCAAGAAAATAATGAAATATGTTTGTGGTTATGTGAAGTTGAAATCATGAATGATATCATTTTATTATACTTGGAAATATTGGTTTAGTAGATTCAAAGATCTGACAATAATTGTCAATTGCATTCCAAATTGATTAGCTGCCGTACCAATCTTACGGTAGGCTTTATATTTCATTAGAAAAACAAAAGCGTTTCAGCGACTTAACAAGAATCTTGACCTGTAGCCGTGAGGCATTACATCATTACTAAGTGAAGAACAGTAATCTCTGTAATGCTTTTCAGTAAAAAATGCTACCGGTCTAGAACTTAGCTGTAACTGAAGATGTTGTAGGCTTTTTTTAATTAACAATTGTTTCCCGCCTAAGAAGAATTGCTTTGAGTGTTTTATACAAGTGCCAGTAGACTATATATGATAAGTGTTGGTATGTAGTTCTTTGCAATGCTCAGCAACTGTATGCCTGTAAATGCACAAAAAAGGAAGAAAACAAAAAGAAGTTCAGCAACAACGGGAACAAGCTTACTGGATGGGTGGTCAACCTGTTCTTTTGTTAGGAAAATCAGCGATTTTAAAGTGTTGAGTGGTGAATGAATCATCCAGTTCAATATTCCCAAATAGAGTATAGGAATATTATATATAACTATATGTAATTAAAAAAACTTATCACCTTTCTAATTTTCAAAATGTTACTTTCAGAACCTAAGTTATTAATAGTTTAAAATACTAAGAGTTAATTGAATAACGAATATTGCGTTAAGGTACATTACTTCAATTGAATTGAAATTTCATGACAAGGTTACCAATTGTTGTCAATAAACATTTCAATCATTTATATCAGGGCAAAATGTTTAAGTTTCATATCAGCGATATTTTTATTCAAGTTAAGACATTCTAATGCGAAGAAGACCTCAATACTTGTTTGTTGTAAGGGACTAGGTTAAAACTTCCCCAGGCTTCAGTAAATTCACTAAACGCTTTTGGCTAAATGCTTTTGTGCCGACAGATAATTCCATTTAAAGCTTGACCTTACAGCACTTTCAAACCACTTCCTTTAAGAGGTTTTTAACTTACGCCATTCTAGTCTCTCTTAAACCCAGTCTCCACAAAAGTGTTCATCGAAAGCCCTCTTCCCGTAACTGTCATTGATAATCACGTTTGTTGTTGTTTGACTATCTTGAATTCTTAGTTCTCGAGAATTCTCCTTAAACTTTTATATAAAATACTGAAATCAAGGACAAAACGTTTTTCCAGTACTTGATGGTAGCATAAAGCACAACTATTTGCCTCAATATTGTATAGAAATTACCACGGCTACTTCAGTGTTGTCAAAATGAATTAGCAGTAGTTGTTAGCTCTTGGCAGACATTGCCACATACAATGAAGCAAAATAGAAAATTGTTAATACTTGGGTCATCGCTTCAATAACAAGTCATTTGTGAACAACGTTTGACTAAAAACAATAAAATAAAATTATTGTGACAAATAGTGTCTTACATATACTCACAAAGGAGGGTGAGGGTAAGAGCGAAAAGAAATATGTTTGTCTATTTCATAAAAGATGAAATAGATTCATATTTAACACTAAAATGAAATGGGTGTGTCTCTTGTCTATGAAACAAAGCTTTCAAGATTGTTTTTTTTTTTGTGGCAATCCATTTATAAGATTCAGAAGCGTTTGGAGATATTCGTCTCTCAATGCAATGCACAAACACATTTGAAATGAAGGGAATGTTGACCTCTCTGTCAAAATGATTAAAGCTGTGAAATGTTGTCATTCGATAACTGAATCAGGATATGAAGGTCTACAGTCCTGATTTCAGTGTTTATTTACTCTTACAGGCATCGGGTAGCAACGTGCTGTCATCTCAATGCTGCAACGTGGATGATTTGACTACGGATACCGGATACTGAATTTGGACGGAGGAGATCCACATAACTGCATTAAAAGGGTAATTAAGTGACCTGATAGCCTGCTCAATCTGTAAAATCAATTATATTTGAAACACTGTATATTTGTGTTATGTTTTTTCTCAATAGAATTTTTCAGATCAGGTCACGACAGATAGTCATGCTCAAAATATTATTTCCATCACGGGTATAACTGAAAACGGCGTTAATTAGACCATCATTCACAACAGAGGAGCCTTGATCTAACTACAATAGAAAATTAGTAAATAGACATAATTACAAAGAAACGGTAAATGATTGATTTGAGAAATAGTTTTAAATTTGAATCTAACAGAAAAGATAATATGATATGTTTGATCACTTGTTCTATGATGAAGACCTTTTAGTCAACATGTAAACCAATGGTTAAATGGCCCTAAAGCTTCATTACTTGCCATTCTGTTTCCTCACGTACAGTAAGTGTCCACTTATGGTCCTTAAAGGCTTACACTGAGGGTACTAAAGCTCACCTGGACGTGAAAGCCTTTCTCCTAGTTGACATTTAGTCTGTTCCAAAGCATTTTACCACAGAGGTTTACCCCCTTATGGATGTTGTTTATGACGTCATTCCAATACCAGGTCGGTATAAATGTTTCTCTAAATGGCAAAAGATTATTCACATTCAATATCACTTAAACGTAACCTGATATTTGTGTGGATAGAAAACTTTATGTTTTAAGTGGAACGAAGTGTTACTCGAAAGTATTGAATTTTCAGAATTGGTGCACGTGATTTTTAAAAAACATTATGATCGCCACAAACCAATTTAAATGAAATATCCTCTTGTGACACATTTCAATACTGAAATTAGATTGTACTTTGGCCTAAGGCAAATCAACACGTGTAAATAAAACGACGGATACATAATGTGTGGTGACAGTTGATAATCACTTCCAGTTCTAGAAAACTACATTTAACATTTACTCGATCAGTATTGGTCAAATCTTCTCCAGTGATTCTGTTACAAAACAGAGATCATTCAAATTAGTCAGCTGGAATACCGCCTTGATGTCGGCTAATTGGTCAATCAAACTGACCAAGTATTTATTTTGAGATATTCCGTTTAGTTTTGACCTTTCAAACTGTCACAAGATTAAAGAGATTTACAAGATTAGAAACGTTATCAACATCGTTAAACACAAATATAACTTTAATTTAAGTTACTTACGAAACATATTTCCTTTTGCTTAAGAAAATCTATAACAATATAAACACAATTATTACTTAAAAAGAAGTCAAAACGTCACCTATGACTGATAAAAGACGACCATTCTGAATCTGACAGTTTATAGGTTTTTCTCATTGATGTTTTTATCGGCATTCATATCTAAATATATTGAAGTATAAACGTGTTTTGTTTGAAACATGTCCACTCGTTTCATTTTATTAATGACAAAAGCAATATTGATTTATGCATTATAAGTGTAAATCGGTCCACCAGATTTTGAAAAAAATTATGTTTTGAGCTAAAATATAACAATATATTAGTTCACAAGCTTAATACAATAACCTACTCCGTGTAACATTTAGGTGTTGTATGACAAAGCTGATAAACATAATCATCATTATAATATGAAATTCCCTTCACTTCAGATGAACAACAAGTATAATATCGATGGCTACATCATACATTCAGTTTCTGCAAATCACTATGGAAAGGTCGTGACAAAACTGTCCTTATCCTATGGTTTAGTGTGATTGTGATAACATGAACAAGGAAGAAGTTTAAACAACACATTAAAGATGTAGTAAATCAGAAATCAATTTTTAAAAACAATAGAAATATTTAATTTTACCTTACCCAAAAAGCACCTATTTTGAGCATCGTAATAATACAAGCATGTAGAAGATATGTTAGCCTGTTAAAAAGGAAAGAATATTTTTTCTTCGTAAAAAGTAGGTACATTTAGTACGAACAATCTTTCACAACCTGTGACATCTTTTACAACCAGTCACGTGTACATGTATTCCAAAGCATTTTGATCAATACATTTTTCGGGTTTTAATAAGAATATGACAATCTGACAAAGCATCTGAAAATCAAATAACTTCGGAATACAGACCCTTGCAGAATTAGGTACCTGAAAACCGCGGTCTGACTGCATTCTGATCGCGGTCAACTGCATTCAGATTGCAGTCCGATAGCGGTAGGTACCGGTAAAGATATTTGCAACCGTCTGTATCTATATCATGTTAACAAAGTGGTCATATGACATAATCTTTTGCATGCTCAATGGATATTAACAAATGGTTAATGATCCCTAAAGTTAGCATCGACTAGCATGTTGTTTCCTCACCCACACTAAGTGTCTGCTTGGTGACCATTTAGTGTGAACTGAAGGTACTAAACTTCTACTTGCTGAAAGTGCTTTTACTCTTCGAGACTTGATTTTATTCCAAACCCTGTGACCAAATGTGTGCTAAATCTCAGGAGATTCCACTAAATTACAATAATGACGATATCTTGTATCCATTTTTATTATGATATCAGTATTGAAATGTCCCCGTATTTTTGAAGTCTGACGTCATGTCACACAAGTAATTGACACAAAAACAAAACCATAGAGCTCGTAAACGTTAATGATCCTATATTTAAAAAGACATGGGTAAAAATGTTCTGATTAATTTTCATGTTTAATACCTTAAATGAAAAATATCACCAGGCAATGTTTAACAGTTTACAAAAACCTTGACAATCTGGAACAATCATAACACTGATATAAAGTAATACATTCATGAATAAGGGGGATTGATATTTATACCTTTTAGGACATTAAAGATAATATTGAAGTGCACTTCACCTATTCAACATAGTTATATTCAAAGAAAAACTTAATTACATTTATATTGGTTTTACAGATTTTCATCAAGGTTTTATAATGTGAGCATGCATTTTGTTGTTTAGGCAATGTGACTCAAACTTTTCACTTGCAACACGTCTAACGTATGCACATGAAATGTTCATAAAAGAAAACGTTGTCAAGTGATTTGACAAAAGACATCACACTGACTTTAATAGACTTCTCAGATCTTCGATCTAGGGCTTGCCAAACACATTGCTCATTGCCTCTTATTCATTGACATGATGTCACACCTATCTCCAGATTATCTTTAGCGTCAACACTAGGATGTTCATGAATGCCGTAGTTCTACACTTGATTTCACTGAAATATGGTGTCTTCTCTGTGATAGCGGTACCAACACACTAGCAACACCATATATAGCCTACGTGCAGTAAGGTCATGCGTTATGTCACTTCGTCAGGATAACCACATTAGGCTAGCAAATCTCATAAACAGTTCTTATTTTACTTTTTTAGTAAATTAAAAGTTTCTTTTGCAAATCAGGTTTTAAAGGACACGTGTTCATGTCAAACAGATAAAATAAGAGTATGAAAGAGTGTGGATTTCAAGTCTGAAATCGTGATATTTATAGAATCCATGACTACTCAATAGTGGATCAATTACAACAGAGTTGAGTGAGTATAACAGTAGCATCAAGCTCAGTCAGTGTCCCAAACTAGTCTATCCACTGTCAGTTGCACTCTGTCACTAGCTCATCGGTATTTGAAGCTGTCAGGAGACACGTTAAGTCCCCCTAACATGCTAAACGAAGACAAATGATGTCGTTAATGTATCTGCGGTTGAGTAAGTACATTGTTAGTTTCCAAACTAATGAATTTCCGTATTTGATTTTGAACACATCTTCTCCATATTTACTAAAGGGAAATGTATTATTTCAAACTTTGAATACACGAAAATCTTTGGAATCAATATGATAGATACAATATCAATCAGTTAACAATCATTGTCATAACAAACATTATGTTGACCGTTACTTACCCTTAATATTCTCTATGGTGTAAATCATTTTTGTTTCCTTTTCAAAATCTATTATCCAAACCTCTTGCAAATTGTACAGCTCAAACAAGAAAACAAGGCAACGATTACATTATTTTGTAAATTTGAGACATATGAAACCTTACAAAAGTAGGAAAACAATTGAGTTTAGTAATATATGTTAGATAAGTAAGAGTTGTTTATTGTAAAAAATCGTCATACACATCTTTCATAAGTAATTTGAACAGTCTGAATATTATCATCTCCCTGATGCCTCTAGCCCATTTTAAGTACATGTATGTTTCCAACTTTTAATAAATTTATATTGCAAATCCAATACGAATGTAGACGGGACATGAAAACAAGAATACATAAAGAATCCTGACATGCAAGAACTTTGATATCACTAATTGTTCTTCAAAAAAAAAATTAATTAAAATAAAATATAACCCTTATGCTCAGTTTCTGAAAAGAGGACATTAACATTTTGATTAAGATCTATTCAGAATTGATATGAATCAATTAAAAATCTAAACATATCTCGAAAATGTCGACAATGTTTATCTATAAAATCAAATGAACCACTGGTAGCAATTGCATTCCTTTATGTCCCTAAACATCCACTCAATGTCACACCGCTACTAAATTTGGCACTAGGATACAACAGCCTACTTTGTACAAGCAATGACAATAAATCGTGTTGTTTAAGTGGTTAAGTTGTCTCTGGTGTTGAATTGCAACAATAGTTCATCATTACTTCAATAAATGCAATTGAGAAAAACATAAGAATTGAATTCTAGACAATTGGGATAATAACTTCTTAAACCAAAGTAGGTGCTTACAATCCGAGTCATTATTCTTAAAAACAGATATAAATCAATGAAATCTTTTGATAATGCTCCTGTACTGTTTGACGTTTTGAAGGTTACAGGAATAAAAACTGACAACAGTATGACAAGATATAAAATCTGTTGATCTAAATTTATTTAGATTTAAAAACTGATAACCAACTTTGTGAATAAATCACTTTTTATCCGAAGAAAAAATGGATGATATTGATCATTAACACTTTTCATAAGACCAAGTGTAGTTTGATAGTTACCAGTAAATAACAATTAAAATAGATTTTCTCAGGGAACTTGATACTAAATCTATTTGACAGTCATCATTTTGCAATTTCGATTGCCATCAACAATTCAATACACAGAAATGAATTTAAAGGAGATTTATATCATAAGAGAATTCACAGGGTTTTATTGAATTACATTGACAAATAGACGACGAAAAAATATTTAATAACAATAAATGCAAATTTAAGCAAGTATGATTTTATCAAATTCAAATCAGCATTCCAAAGTAGAGTTCGAAAGCAATCAGGACGCCTTCATGGTAACATTGGACATTCAGAATAGCATGTATATTGTGCAGCCCTGGAACATCATCTTTAATTATATTTAGTAACATTTTCTTTAAGAAACTCTTTATGAGTTGGGAAGTCAAATATGTTCACTGAGATTTATCTGCCATCTCAGATATACTGACTGTATTAAGTATGTTTTCAATGTTAATCAATGCAACATATCACATTATCAATTCACAATCCTACTAGAAAACCAGATTATTCAAAAGTTACTGTTCTAAATAATTGACCTTAAATGGTATTTTCAAAGACGTCTATTATGAAGCAGAGCATTTCTTAAAGGAAATATCATGATCCAAGTGTCGTTTCAAGAATTTGGAGAATGTTATAAAAGTAATTCTCGATAAATGTTTTCTGGCATGTGATTAAACTCGAATTGCTATTACTACTAATGCTTCAAACATACCTGATAATAAAGACTTAGACAGTGGAAAACACGAACAAGGCAGTATTGGGGCCAACTTAACTAATGACATCAAATGTCATTACCTGCTTAGCTATAGCTTGATAATAACATCATTAAGTATTTGGTACACGCATGTGACATCTTCCGCTGACATGTGCTCCTCACAAGTCCGATTTCATACTTAGAAATAATATTAAAAAAAAGAATTGCCACATTGTTTTTGTCTTTTTTACATCATCATTGTAATTAATTCTAACTATTAAATCACATTCAGATTTTTAAAAAACTTATTTTTATACTAATTATCCACATTTTTAATTGTGCTAACGTCACTTTGACAGACATCTAATCACAATTATTTATAGACTACGTAGTTTGTTATCATTACACTGTTAATTGTTGTTGCACATTATTATTACAAGACTTACACTTTGGTGATTGACTATTTATTTTTTAAATCCACATGTTGAATGTCAACGTCTACGATTTAAATGGGTAAATTTTGAAGTTTATATTTCTTCAACATATTTCCTTCGTGTTCTGTCAAAAATGCTGACGTTAGCAACTGAATGAATAAACAGATTTTTGAAAACTTTTAAATAATTATTATGTTTGTCGTTCTACATCGTGCTAGATTTTTCAACTTATCGTATTTTCTTTCACAACTTATGTTCTTGTGGCGACCATTAATTGAGTGAGAGATATCTTAAGTTCGGCGATCGTCATTTCTGTCAAAACAACGAATGGAAAACAGTGACGATCGCACAGGGAAGAGGGAAGATTAGAGTTCTTTCCCTTACTTCTAATGACAGTGTTTGTCGTCAGTTGTCGCTGTTGTTTGTCTACGAAACACGATGGCGGGAGAAGAGGATTGTCCAAACGAACCTCCTGGTAAGTTTTAAAAAAAATGATACATCTGTCAAAAAAAATGACGTTCGCAACTAATGACAATCAACGCGGGTTTATTAAGATCGACTTATCTTCAATATTTGATCATAAAACAGATCGGAATGTCTTAGAAAGATGTTTAAGCGAGGAATACTGAACTACGAGTTCGATTCAACATGTTCAAGCAGACGATTCTTCCTATTTTGAACAAATTGTAGTGCTAACGTCATTTCATGACAGAAACGTGATTGCGAGTGTCATTTCTTTGACAGATAGTTTGGTGCGAACGTAAATGAATTGACAGAATTTTTAAAAAATATGAATCTACGGAATAAACATTTTTCAGACGCTAGATCTACAGGATAAGCCAAGAGAGTATACGCGTTTAGGCCTTAAATCAAACCTCTCTGCTTAAATAAAATATCGAATAAAGGTTTCAATAACACTTATTATTTGCGGTCATTGGATATTAGTTGCTTTTGTAAACGTAGGATAATGAAAAAAACAACCCAGAAATGTCAAAATTTTCGTTTGGACTTTTATGTAAGGGAGTGTAACCATTTAACGAAACAGCCATTTTAGCAGTGCCTCGCATGTACCGTAAAGGGAGTTGGCTGTGCCATTTGTTAAATTTACCCCCTCCCTTGCTTTCGACAATGGGGCGTATGACTATTTCATGGAATAGCGCATTCGCATTACAAATCGTTGAAAGAACGGTTACCAAGCCGTGCCATTAGTTGAACTACCCCCCTCTTCCAACATTACAATTCACGTAATGTAAACAATACGGATGTAGACAATTGTTCACAGCTCAAAAGTATAAACTCGAAATTTTTAAGGTATCTGACATTTATATTTAACACAGAATACTTCACAATGTGATAACTTATTTAAATAATTAAATATTATAAGCAGATAACTAAATGATATAAATCCAACGCTAATGAGTAATAAGGTTAAATGTTTACTGAATTTTTTTCTAATTGATATGAAATATGTGTCCTAAAATTTTGTTTTTACCTTTACATTTTTTTAATTTACAGTTTTATTTATTGATTCAAATGTGTTAAATTGTGTAATACATTTATTTTCAAAAACAAGATATACCTGTTTTTTTTTGGTAACAAATGAAATTAGTAACTTCATAAAACCTGATCAATGTACAAGTTTTATCAAACTGTTTAAATGAAAATAAATTAATTCTTAGACCTAACACTTTAACTGTTGCAAGGTGAATTTTAAATGATAGAGATCACTAGATAGTACAAACACTTGTCCTAGTACTTATTCTAAATCTCTTAATCATGTTAGCATTTTCCTTAAACATTTTGACAATTCAAGAAATGTTTCTCATACCTATTTCCATAATCTTTTTCTATAATTTTAGGGAAAAGGAAAGTTCATAGGAGTACACTATCTAGAAGACAGTTGAAAGTTGCTGACCCAATAAAATACCAAGACTATTTAGATAAACAGAAACAACGGTCAAGGAAACAGAGAGAAAAACTGAAAAAGGAACTGTCCAAAAAAATCCTCCAATTATGGCACTTGAACATAAACAAAGATTATTAGAAAACCAAAGGAAAAGACAAGCAAAGTACATGGCAAAAAGGAAATTATCACAAGATCTTCCGCACCCTCACAGATCTAAACATGTTAAATGTGCCACAAGAAAGTATATTGAAGAAAAGAGAAACTACAATCGAGTTATGAAGCAAAAATCAAGATCCCTGATGTCTTCGCAGAAGAAGAATTGGATAAAGAAGAAAGACAGAGAAAGAAAAAGAATGAAGAGGATGAAGACTGTTACAAATCTCAAGACAGAATTGACGTCAGATATAATGGTTGAAAAGTTGCACATGGTTCCAGAAGGAAAACAAGCCCTCAAAGATCTTGCCCATCACCTAAACAAGGAAGGCTTTAGCCAAAGTTTTCTGTCACGGAAGTTTTGCATTAACAGGCGGACGATAAGGAGATTAAAAAAGACCAAAGAAAGGCTACAGAGGAAGACAAGAATAAATGTGAAGAAAATAAAGTCTTTCTATCAGCGCTCAGACATATCAAGAATAGTCCCTCAACGACGTTACGCTACAAAAGATGGACCTGGTTTCCTCCTGTTGACTTCTCTGAAAGATGCACATGCCAAGTACCAGCAAGAAAACAAAGATAGTACAGTGAGTTTCAGCACGTTTGCTGCTCTGCGTCCAAGAAATGTGCGTCTGTTGTCTAAAACTCACAGAGAATATTGCATGTGTTCTTACTGTATGAATGTAAGAAACAAGTTGCTTACATTGGAGTCAGCAATATCATCAAAGGGAGTGAATGAAAATAACTTATTAGATGTACTTCTGTGCCCCAAAGCATCAACTGAAAGATTCCATAAGCCGGAATGCATTATGGGAAAGTGTCACAGCTGTTCAAGTTACAGAAAGACTTTGGATGAGAGGTACTCATCAGTACCAGAAGAAAGACAACTGACCTGGACAAGATGGGAACGATTGGATGGAAGGATGGAGCTGATTACTAAATCGGGAAACAAGGTCAAATTGTTGAAAGAATTTGTTGAATATGACATTTTGAAGCCATGTCAAGGCACAACATTCTTTCAACATATCCACACAGCCAACTGGCAACAACATCAGTTCACTGTCATTAAGAACTCACTTCCTGACAACTGGTGTCTACAAGTAATGGACTTTGCCAAGAATAGAGGAATAATGCATCAGGAAGAAGCAAAAAGTGCCTTCTTCAACAATAGCCAAATAACCATTCACCCAATTGTCAGCTACTACAAGAATGGGAAAAGTAATTTCATTAGAGAGTCCTCTATAATAATTTCCGAAGACCCACTTCTGTTCAGCATTACAAAAGCATTGTAAGTGAACACATTGAGCAACAATTGGGACGTGTTCCAGAAAAGTTCATTGTTTTTTCTGATGGATGTGCAGCCCAGTACAAGTCGAAGGGACCTTTCGCAGACTTGTCTCTCGATAAAGTTGTAACGTCCAGGAACTACTTTGGATCAGAACATGGGAAAAGTGAGTGTGATGGTGAGACAGGGATACTGAACAGGGCAGTGGACCGGGCCATCATTGGCAAGAAGGTTGTTGTCACAAATGCTGAAGATCTGTACAACTACTGCAGCAATTTCTTAACTCTTGATGATGCACTGTCCAAACGAAACTTCTTTCTTGTCAAACGCGGTGACTTTACCAGGGAACGACCATCAACTAAGGTACGACCCGTAAAGAAAACTAGGACCTTTCACACTGTAGAAAACACTGGTACAGCTTATCATTAAAAACACGAAATCTGTCCTGTTTTTGCCATCAGTGTCTGACTGGTAACACAAGTGGCTGCCTCAATTCCCAGTACGTCAAAGAATTCAATTATCAGAAACTCATCAAAGAGGGTGTGCCTGAGTCCAACAACGTCATTAAAGGTGATAGGAAGGAAAGCAAAAGAGAGACGAGCAAAATCAAAGAGAGAACACCCAAAGAAATGAGTGATTGCCTACACAATCAAATGCAAGCCTGTCAAAATTATGAAGAACTTGAAGCTTGGGCATCAGAACTCCAGATCCTCCCAATTGCAGATCAGCCGGATATTTCACTTGTCAGCCACACACGAACGGTTGACAGGGCCTCCATGTCACTACTTCCATATGATGATGATAATCTGATCAATCTGTATCCAACACTGATCTATGGCGATGGCAATTGTTTGCCCAGATGTGGGAGTTTGTTTGCTTATGGGACTGAAGAGAAACATAGTGAAATACGGACTAGAATAGTTGTTGAACTTGTAAAAAACAAGAAGAAGTACACAGAAATGCCGTCAGCACGAGACTTTGCAATGTACTCGGATCAGTACTTGGGGGAACACTTAGCATTATCGGCCATCGAACACATCTTCGAAAAGGAAATCCTCTCCATCAGGAAGAGTGGCACTTACATGGGGGCATGGCAGATAGCTGCTTTAGCAGATGTTCTACAGAGACCTGTGCGTTCTGTTTACCCTGTACATGGAGGGCATACAGTAAGGAAGCACCTGGATAGACTTTTCCTGCCTTCTCTTGCCAAGCATTCCCAAGTTCATATCATGTGGACAAACATCCATGGGAATAGTATTCCTCAAAACCAGTGGAGGCCAAATCATTTCGTCTGCATGATTCCTTTGGCCCCAAGAGCAACTGAAGTTGTTATAGAAACTGGACCTGAAAGCAGTTCCTATCTTCATGGTCAAGAAGAATACCCAGACTCGGTAAGAAATTATCGTGTTTAGTAATTAATATTATAGATCTTTATAATGCCTTGCCTATTTTTGCCTATTTCCAACCTATTTTTTCATTATAGGATAGAATACATGTATAAGTTGCAAAGGTTCTCAATTAGACAATAACGATAAATTTTCATTTATATATTACATCTTCACTTTGAAAGAGAAAAGTAAATATATCTTATATCTATCTTCTAACAGAAATGTGACCACATGGATTTTGCGGATTCAAGTGATCTGTGGAAGGAAGATCTAAATATATCCTCTCTCCTGTCAGATTTGGTAAGATTTCTAGTACTTTTAATTTGTCAGCAATTGAATTAATTGTTTAAAAAATATATCGTTTTTATATAAAGTAACTGTGCCTGAAAATTAATTTACAAGAGAAAAGAGTTGCCAAAACGTTTAATAGCTGGTCAAATAGATTTAGAAATATTTGTTCAACATAAATGTCATCAATGGGCGAGTATTAAACATATTTTATCAACATAATTTGGGTTATTGTTAACATACATGTATAAACATTTTTAAATTTTTTCTCATTATTTAAACAGGAATATGACACTTTGGCCTTTGATGGCCCTGCAGACACAGTGAAAGGCAATCTCAACCTATCCTCGCTCATTTCTGATTTGGTAAGTTCACTGAAGATTACAAAACTGAGAGAATGAGGTTCTTTTCTGAATAAGACATAGGTTTTTTTTATCACAAAAGTAATTATAAAATTAGATTCTTTGAATACATTCAAAGGCAAACTAAAGACATATACCTCTTCCAAAAAGCTTACAGTGTCTAGCTTTTCTTTTTTTAGTTGTTCAGAAAGCGCTGCTGAGCAGAACTCTTGGACTGGAAATAACGCTATAACAAGTCTTTTTCATGATGATGATGATGATTATGATGTCATGACAAAAACTGCTTATTATTCTTTAAAAGCTTTTATGTATAAATGGATAGTAGCAATTAGCAGTGTATCATAATTGCAGGAATGTGACACTGTGGACAGAAATGACCCCGCCGATGATCCTGTGTCAACAACACCGCCAGAATCTACTGTCACAGTGAACTTATTACAAAAGTGTGTATAAACTTTGTTTCTTAAATATCTTATTGAGTAGACTTCATTTATATATAACAGTAACAAAGTTATATTTGGGATTACACGATCTGTAATAATACCGATTCTAGTACTTTTTGTGGTTTTTGTGGTTTAGTCCCATGTGGGATTTAAACCCACACCCTCGGAGTCAAGCACCCAATTGCCAGCAATGAATGTTCCCACCCCTTATCCAGTATCTCAATGGCATTTATTTCATTCACTTATTTATATATATTGTACTTTTAAGATGCAAAGATTTTAAGTCTTTAACTGTCAAAACCAATGACTACATTTGATGACTACTTTCATTCATCTCATCTTAATATTTGATGTAGATATGCAGTCGGACAAAACATCCATGTTAAACATGGTTCAAACATTTTGAAAGCTGTTGTAAGTAGGGAAAACAGTTGTTAGGTTAATCACTTTACATTTTTAATTCACTGTTTAAAGTTTATTTTTGAAATCAGTATTTCTTGTTGCTCTCAGTCAATGGTTGTTCGTTTACGGATACGGATATCTATACTGCTGCCACGATTTGTTCTGTGTCTCGATACAAAATACATTCAATCTGTACAAACAAAACTGACATTAAACTATGGAACAAAACCATTTACTCTATTTGACAGGACAAAACAGTTACACTGTATACAGTTTTTCCGTGTCATAGCGTATCCGTTCACTGGCAAAAATGTATCGTGTATCCTATCGTATGCCATATATCGCGGTGTATCGTTGTGGTAGTATGTATATTAAGGTGAATGTTATTATTGTTTTCCTCATAACCATTGACTGATCTTTGGCATTTTGATTGAATTATTTTAAGTTGTCCTCAATGTTCTCCATATCGTCTCATGTTATTCTGTGCCTTTATCATCTTTATTGTTTAAACATGTACATTCATACGGGTATGAGTTTTCTTCCTTTGCACTTCATTTAACAC
The DNA here is from genome assembly GCA_916613615.1 of Steromphala cineraria. Classification (NCBI taxonomy): domain Eukaryota; kingdom Metazoa; phylum Mollusca; class Gastropoda; order Trochida; family Trochidae; genus Steromphala; species Steromphala cineraria. Next base: position 26,125,903 of record OU744721.1, read on the forward strand.
ATGCTGTATTCCTGATGAGTATAGAAAAATGTGTTCCTTGTCATTTTATCATCAAATGAAAAGCAACACAAGACAAAGACCTCGTTTATGATAAATGTGTCTGAAAAAGAGGTGAAAAACATTTATGCAAATGGACTTGTTAATATTAATATTGAGATTTATTTCAGTCAATTAATACTTTTGTAACTTGATTCCTTGTCAGATTTGTGAATGGTTTTCCTCTTTTTGTCTTGCAGGTTGTTCAAAGTCCAGAAGAGAAGGAATGCAGTCCTTTTGGGCTATGGGTTCAATATTATGAACAAAGGCGGAATTTGTGGACTCTAAATGAAAAGAAGTTCTTTCTTTGTTTTGAGGACATTGTTGGATCAATATCCCCGCCAAATTTGCACATGATGGGTTCTCGTGTATATTATATATATGAATTCTGAACATTGCCTGTTGAAGAAATAGCTATTTCAAAATGTATATATGGCTAAATAGTTTGAAAAACAGAAATGTAGTTTTATCAGTCAGGGATCTGTCTTTGCAAAGCCACGTGAGAGAACGTACTGTGGGGTGGGCTATTTAAAAGCTTCTTACTTGTTTATTATATTACAGGTTATCAATACAGTGATTTTTACGCACGATGTTACATGTATGTATTATCACCACGCAAAAATTCGCCGTTATCGTAAGGCTTAAAAAAATATTGATAAAAAATGGCCTAAAATCGCCGTGAAATCATGGTATTTTACTCGACTTTGTCAGGCATTTTCTACACTTTACCATTGGCTATGGTCAAAATCAATATTTTCCCCATAATTGCCAACCAAATATCTACCAAAAAATTGCTTATGATGAAATTGGGCGCTAGGGTTCTTGAAAACACCATACTTTGCAAAGCCACTTGTGTGTTGAAAGCATGGTGTTTTCAAAAACCTAGCGCCTTCATCAGAATTTACCAATTTCAATATAAGCATTCTCTAATGTGGCTATGCAAAGACATATCCCCGACTGTTTATTGGCCTATTCTTCTATTAAATAATAAACAGATGTAACATTTGTGGACTGTAAAATGATTGGTTTGATAAATGGAAGGGGAAAGGTCAGAATACATGATCCCTGCCGAGCACTGTTACCTTAGGTATGATTTCTATTACATTGCCTCCCATTTCATACTGTCAAGTATATATTCTAAAGATTGAATTAATTGCTAGTCCAGTGTTCTGTCAATAGTTGACATTAGCAACACTGGGTTCCGTCAATAAATGACATTAGCAACAGTGAGTTTCGTCAATAGATGACATTAGCAACAGTGAGTTCCGTCAATAGATGACATTAGCAACAATTCTGTCCGTCCAAAAATTGACATTAGCAACAGTTATAAAATGGGATATGAAGAGAAAAAAAACAAAATTTATGAAAATTACACGTGTCTCTGATTTGTTTTGGAGAATATCTATCCATGTTTGAGTGATCTCAGAATTTTATCTGATGCTAAGAAGACCAGGAGATTTTGTATTGTTGCTAATGTCATTATTTGTCCGTCAAAAGTCCGTCAAATTCTGACATTAGCAACAATTTTTAATTAAGTCACTTAACAACGTAATTATTGGGGGCAGTGTTTTATTTAATATAGTTTCACATAAAGAAAGGTCTTGTTAAACAAATGTGTATGAAATAAATAAGATTCTACCATTGTAATATTCTTTATCATTTGTTACTGCTGTGAGCACTTTTCAATGGAAGATGTCATGTCTAAGATGAAGTTTTAAGTTTGATGCTTCTTTAAAATGTCCATAAGAGCTGAACTCGAATTGATGGTGGGCGATTTTGATAAAACTTTTTGTTATAACTCGATAGGAAAAATATTACAATATGGTGGCTTAGATTAAAAACATCATTGATCAAAACACATTTACAGCTTTTAGACTTTTTTGAAATAAGCACACTGAGTTTATTAATTAAGGTAATAAGTATAATTGATTAGTAAGAATCTTCAATTATTTGAGGCAGGTATGAATTGAAATTACATGTGCATGTGTATTTCACATTGGGAAATCTATAACCTACACCTAAGAGCGTTTTTTCGAACAAACCTTAATAGATGAATGATTATGTCACGTGCTCCCATGCAATCTTTGGTAGAATAATTACATTGTCATAAAGGTTTAGCACAAAATGACAGCAGCTGGCTGGATTGTTGGGTGGATAACCCGTTCAATTACTTGATAATCTGAGGTAGGTAGGTAGGTAGGTGAAATTAAGGGCGAAGTTTGGGCCAAATATGACCTACATGCGCCCGGCACTTGGAGTGATTATTGAGAGTTAAAAACATTTAAAAGTTAAAATTGAGTATTAAATGTTATATAAGGTCATATTTGCCAGTGTTCTTGACAAAATTTAAAACTGATCTTTGGACTTCACCAAACATCAAATTTTCACCAAGAATAGATCTTAATGAGAAGATATTTGATTTTTAGATAACAACCTCTCTGAGTTGATAATCTGAGAGCTTGTAGGGTTGATTCCCTGCCCCTTACTGAGACATACGGCAAATGCGATAGTTCGAAGCGTGCCTCTGTCCATGAAGCAGTAATCAAGCTGGTTTGATACGAAGGTAGTCCTAATTTGGACAGGTAATCGCTTGTTTCATTCACAAATAGACTTCTCTACTCGTTGATCAGGGGTAGTATGTCACACATTTCTTTAAACATGCAATATGCAAAGACATATTCGCACATTGGATAACTATTATCAATCAGAATGATTTCTTACTGTGAAACGTAAGTGATAATTTTATCTAATGTCTATAGTAATGTCTATATAAACTGTGTGTTATCACATAAGATAAGATAAGGTTGGATACAAGTAATCATAAAGAACATTGATAAAGCACATGTTTTAAAAACTGTATAAATGTATAATAGCAGTTGGAAATTTTTTTTCGTAAAATGAAAGGACATATTGTCCAGCATTGTCGAATCAAAGTTCTCAATAAGCAATAAAAGTTTTACAAGTATTCTAAATGACTGTGAAAGATAGTTTCAAACATTTCAATCGATTAAAACTTTAAAGTTTAATATCATTTCATACGTTTTTTGGACGAGAGGCCTTTCAATATGATGTTGAAAGTCTATTAGTAAATTGAATTTATACATGTTTTGAAATCATTATTCAGGCTGAACAACATGATTTTGAAATGTAGTTTATGGTTGACTACATCTATTCCCTAAAGGTACTCTTTATATCATACCGCAGAATGAGAGCAAAATGACTATAATATTGTACATCTGGTAAACGAATGAAAGAATAATGTCATAATTTGCCCACGATACCTGCATCCATATCAGAAATTTACTTAACATTTGTAATAAAGGGACTTGATCAACGGACTGAATTAGTAAACATTGCTGACAGACTTGAATTTGCTGGCTTTCACCCATTTTCAATACATTTAGGTTCGAATTTGCTTTAAATGATTAATAAATGCATTCACTCCTCACAGAGGCAGCTCTGTCCGAACAAGCCTCTGGTCTATTAAGCCTAGATTCCTGGGTTCCGACAGATTACCCTATCGTCGAAAAGTTTGCCTCACTTATTTGCAGCCAATGCAATAAAAATACGTCTTGGTTACCTTTGTTTGAGAGCATCCTTAATGGTTGGCTAGTGCCAGTGAACATGCACTGTCCAACGCTACATAAGGCAGATCTTTGACTCCATATTTGTGACCTTTTCAAAAACGTCAAAGATATCGTATGGCTCTTACTCGGTATGTTAAAGACTTTTACTAATAATTAAATTTTCTTAAAACTATTTCATTAATTGTATGACAGCTGCCTCACGGAAATGAAAATTTAATTCTTATTCTAGATTTTTAAGAGGTTGTATGTTTTGAGCTAAAGAATATCAGCTTTTTAGCGTATGAACTTCACTCCACTCAAACACAGTTTTGGGACAAGCGCGCTGTACCTGTAAGTGAACTTTCATAAAAGTTTCTTATCCACTCCAACTGTTGATTAGACTTGTTTGTATCTATCATGGAAGTAATTAATTCTTATTGTTCCTTGTCATCTTGAAAACTTCGTTCAACATATTATTATTTCTCAGATTAGTTCTTTGCAGTTTCATTGACAAAGAAGGCAAGATGTATCTAGCATCATAGAAAAACATTCATAATATTTCATATGATCTTGCAAATTACACAAAAAGCATATGGTATCTCACAAAAAAGAATAGTTAATGTCATATATAATCAAGGAAATTCACCACAAGTTACTTATAAGCTCAAAATGTGTTACTGATGTACAGATTTCGTTATTGCAGTTTCAAAGGAAGAGAGGGTATGATGTTAGAATAAAAATAAAAAATGCACATTATTAAAATCATTAACGTTCACGAAGCCTACCTGTCAAAATTCATGAACTTGAAAAATCAGTCAACAGGAGACATTCATCGAGAAATAAAGTTTCTAATGAAGACCAGGTTTCCATTTCCACTACACATATATCTCAATTATTCTGCCAAACATAATTAGCGCCAACAGATTACAATTCCTAATTTGATATTCTGTTTCTTCAAGAACCTTGAGCACTTGGATGCTGATATAGTTATCAATATGAAAATGGATAGTTTGTGTACTGCGCTGAATCTCTCCTTTATGAACTCACTTTGCCCTATGCATCATTACCCTACTTTATCCCGGGCTGGCATGTTGTAGGGGCACTTTAGCAGCAACGAAAAGTAAAGGGTCTGCAGCAAGACCTACAATGACATTTCAGAAACTGGCGATTTAGGCTTTGAGTAGGAAGATGGACAGCACAAGGTTTCCAAACCATGTTTGGCAGGGAAACATTCTCATTTCATTCAGCCTTGTAGGCACATACCCATCCGGCGAGCCACGCCTGAGTTTGATGAAAAAAACTGAAAGCAGTTGAACTGAGCAATGCATATCCTCCTTCATTCAGCCTTGGAGGCACATACCCATCCGGCGAGCCACGCCTGAGTTTGATGAAAAAAACTTAAAGCAGTTGAACAGAGCTATGCATATCATCCTAGGATGATGACGGTGTCTACAATTTTACTGCTATAATAGATATTTACACAAATATTTAAAGTTTCATTAAACATTTCTGTTGTATTTACTTTATATGTGTTGTATGTATTACTACCTGTTTAAAGAAACACAGTAACTTCAAACAAAGTTTTTCATGTTATTACAAATTGGCACGTGATATCCGTATTCTTATAACAACCAATCAATCTTATACAAGTTCATATAGGGTAGCAAGGCAATTAGAGGCAGTCATCACTTATCATTATCAAGGAGAAGATATAGCTCTTATTACCATCAAGGGGATACCAGCATATATTGTATTACATATTTTCAGAGGAAGTATGATGAATAGTTCACTTCTACATTCAGCAAACCATGGCCTCTATAGAACATAACGTATTCATTAATTTTAATCTATTAAATGAAGAACAAGGTAATGTTTCAAATAAACAATTGTTACTATGATATGACATTAATTTTGTATCATGACATGGTGCTTCATTCTTGTGGCAACGGTACTCAGACCATTTTACAAGCTGAATCACTTGTATAACTGCCTATGTTCCTTTTTCTTATCTTGATATAATTGTTTATTATTTGCTCTTCAATCAACGATATTCGCGGTGTTATCACTAGTATACGTTTACTATCTAAAGTTAAATATTATTTGATCTTAAACTCTAAAGATTTTATACCGGGTACCAAAAAAGGGACATAGGTTATCATATGTTTTTCCATGCTATTCAGTTTGAGGAATTTCATCAACATTTATCAATCATATTTGCTATTGTGAAGATCGATAGAGTTACATATTTCAGGGTTCTTCCTCTCTGAAATTGTTAATATAAATCTCAAGATGACAAATCACCAACAAGGTGTCAATAAAATTATATTCACTGAGCCTTCTTATGACTCCTTGGTGTTCCTTTTCTAAAGGCCATGATGTAATTCGTCCATTCTCATGGAATAACATGGCAGTATTGGAAATCTACATGATTTATGATGTTTTTTTATGTGAAAAGAAATAGTTTACTGGTTATGAACAAGTACTGGGGTTTGTGTGGTAAACTGTTGGTACGATCAGAACTGCAGCTTCTGCTATACTCTGTGGGTATGCGTACCAGATCAGAATGTACTCACACGACAAAACTACAAGAATTTGTTTTAAAGCTACAAGAGCGATCTCTAAATTTGTTATTATTAAAGTTTGTTGCACTATCCTTAATAGAAAATGAATTAAAGAATTCGAACTTACTTGTTCATGATCAGTTGGTTAAATCAGGATCTTTGTTAATGCCTATCCATAAATACGAATCGCCAGATCAAAGATTAAACAGCAGGAGCTCTCTTTGACATGACATCTGGGTCCTACACGAACGTATGTGTATGACTTTTGTAGTTAACCGGTCACCTCGAAGTGTAACCGACCTGCACTAAAGGATAGAAACGTTTTAAATGTGCAACATGTGGTACTGTTTTTTCTATACGAGATCCATAGATTGGGAACTAAAATGTTAAATATCATTCAAAACCTTTTGTTTCAGTCCCATAGAAGGCCATGAAATTAGTCATCTGTCTTGCTATATACAGTAGCAAAATATTAATAATCAGTGTTTAATAATCTAAAATATGTACATGTAGGTAGTAACTATTTACAACATTTCTTATTTGGATTACAAATAAGTGTATCTTATAACAACAATTATTCTATCAATATTGTTTATATCATCTTCACTTTGATCTTTAAAAAAAAACTAAAGCTCTTCATACATGTTTGCACAAAAGGGTTTATATTGTATATAAGATTCAAAAGTGATTGTAAAATATGTTATATAATGATGGATGCTTTGAAACGCGTACATGTACTTTAATAAATATTCATTTATATATTTTGTTTGCATATGAATAAATATAGATTCTTTACCGAAGTGTTTCCGTATCAGTCATATTATATATTTGGAAAATCATTTGTATAGCCTATGATATTTGATAAATTCTTATTTTGATCCAAAATGAAGAAAATTCGTTTACACCCTGTTGAGATTTCGTACAAAGTGTAAACCAATAGTTTGTATACTTCCTACAGTGTTCTGCATTCAGCAATTCAAATAATTATTAAACACTTATGAAATAGATTTAAAATCATTACTATGATACAACTCTGAAAATGATATGGAATATGATAAGAGACTGTGTATTACTCCAGACTGAATATATTGATTTTAAGGACTGCCATAAACAACCTGATCCAGATCTGTCCCCAACCAACAGTGTCCTAAGAGAAGGCAGCTGCAACGCAAACCACATGTGAATATCAAGCGACAAGTTAACAGTTAACAAAACCGACAAGTTAACACAAAACCGTTCATCACACCATTAGAAACATTTCTAGGTAAGTTTAGCTATGCACATACGAACAGTAAGTTCCTAATAGCTTTTGCAATGCAATTATTTGCATTTTGAACAGCCTCTTCAGACAGTTGCTACAATGTAGGTGTCGTATATATTCATTCATAGTATACTGAACAGGTTACATACATATTCATGTATATGGCTATTTATTGACTTGGTATTCTCACCAAAATGTCACGTAACAAGGTTTTTCCTGACTCAATTAGAAATGGTAATATATTCATAAAACATAACCAAACTTTTCCCTATATTAAAATGTTGCTATGCCATAATCATAATAAAAAAATCATTAAACATAAAGAAAACTGTACTCACATGTTCTTCATCTTTAAGCTTCAATTTGATGCCTGTTGATAATTTTGCAAAAGAATCAAGCATATGTAAACAAGACTGTGTTAGCTCTCTGGACGTCACTAATTATGAGTGGGAGTAGATGTAAGTACATCGAGGGATATAGAGCGGCGGCTATTGTTAGAAAGTAGTTCTGACATCATATTTGTGCTGATTCTGATGTTTCATTTACGCATTCAGCACGCATCCGTCTTGTTAAGAAACCAAATATACCTGAATTCAAAATTGATTTATAATTTAAGTTACATTAGACCAAGTTGGAAATATACTTGCATCATTATCTACATGAAGTATGACTTTTGGTGCTGTCATATCTTACCCGTAATTGTTTAAAGCTTAAAGCGTTCATGGAAAAGAGTTTTATTGTCAATAAATATTAAAACGATTTATTGAAAAAACGCGCGATAAAGAAAGTTACTATATGTTACTTGGAAATCTTATCTTCCAAATCACTTTTTGTCATAAAGTAGAAAAAGATATATTATTTGATACATCACCTTTTAAGATTCTCAATGAAAACAAATAAAAAAATTTTAATGGACAAATAACAATTTTGTAAATTAAAATCATTGTATCAAAATGAAAGAATAAAATTAGAAGATTTTGCAGAAGAGTATCGATTTCATTACAGTATAAAAATCAAATCAGTAAAGGTACCAGTGTTACAAATGGTTTTTATATTTCCATATGGAGTTTCATGGATATGACAAAGAATCTTGACCTATAGCCGTTAGGCATTCGATCATGCTTATCAAAAACAGTAATCAACAATTGGGGTTTAAAAATTCCGACAACTTTAAGCTTAACTGTCAGAGAAAAACTTGTATCATTTTAACAGCTTTTTTAATTGTTTCCTGTCCATAAAATCGGTAATATGGAATATATCTAAACAATGTCAGCTAACAACAAACGGAAATTTACTTAAAGGAGTTATCTTTTCTTTGCAATAATTTCTTGCCATTCATTTATTATTTAATCTATATATAATATAGATTGAATAAAAAAACTAAGAAAAGGGTGAAATCCTTTTCCCAGATCAAATTTATGTCCAGAACAATTTCAATACACTTACACTTTTTTACCGGAACAGGTTTTGTAGTAATAGTTCATTCATTGACTGGAGCTTAATTCATATGGGTCTATCAATTGATCCCAAATATCAAATATATTTCTTTAAATGAGGACAATAACTGAGCTATTGTATCACCAGTTTACCCTATATAAAAGGATGTAATAATCAGAGTAGAAGACTTATATATTTGTGAGGGACTAGCCTAGTTCAACCTCTGCTCTTTCAATCTCCTTTCAAACAATTGGTACAAAATTGTTGCTTGAAGGTCACTTTCCACAGATAGTAGACATTCTTACATATGCTGTTGTATCTTGGATCTATAACAATTTTCAAATATGATTGTGAATTTTTCGAAATTAGTTCCTCTGTCCTTCGATTGAGCGTATCAAGCTTTTGCCTCATGATTAGGAAATTATCAGGGCTACTTCAGTGTTGCCGATATTGATAAGACCATCCATTTAGCTCCTTCAAACATTGTCATCTAAAATGTACCGGAACAGGTTTTGTAGTTATGGTTTATTCATTGACTGGAGTTTAAATCATATCAATTACCTCCTTCAAACATTGTCATCCAAAGTGTAGCCAGAAGCAATAAAGAAAGTACACAAAGTCATCACCTAAATAACCACTCATTTGTAAACAACTTTTAATAATATCAATTAAAAATTAATGATACATGTTCACCGCAAATATCTATAGATAGGGAGGAAAAGGATATTTCACAAAGTAAAATGTACATAAAACTCAAAGGAATTTTGAAATTTGCAGAAGCTCGATTACAATTTCCTGTCTCTTAAATGGCTTTTAAAGAGTTAATTTACATACTGTTCAGTTTATTCTGAAGTGATAAAATATATTCTACCCCAAATACAATGCCGAAAACAACTAAAATAAGAATATGTTTTTCGGAAAGAGAAAAAAATTACAACTATTTCACATGTAATTATCTTAAAATTACTATGTATCATAAGTAGGTAGTAATGCGTATATAATGCAACTTCAACCTTTTTCATGTAAGATCTGTTATTTAATAAGCATATTATAACAGATGTTCGAAGCCAGAAATCAGACAAGATCAGAATACATGGAAGTTTTTTTTTTAAAAGATGTAGCTAAATAAGAACAAAACTGGAAATAGTTGATTTGGAAAGAATATTATACATTAAGCGTCTTTGATCACGTGATACAGACCTTCCACTCATGAACATGTTAACATGATTTCTCATAGACCCATGTGTCCGCTCAAGGTCCATAGAGGCCTGTACTGACTCACTGAGGGTAATAAAGCTCTCCTGAATGTGCAAGCTTTTTCTCCTCGTTATCATTTAATCTGTTTCAAACTATCTTACAACAGAAGTGTTATCCCTGAGGGGAATACACAGAATGTCGGTTAAGTCGTCATTATATTACCAGGTCAATGCAGAAAGTACTCGAAATGTTATTATATTTGAAATACGCATATTTTTTAAATTGGATTTCTTGTCGTTATCATATTAAAATGCAAAGGACACGTTTGGCACGCATACTAACCAGTGTGTTTATACTAAATAAGTATCACAATTACGGTATACAATTTAGAGCCATTTTTAAATATACACAGAACTCTTTCAAGTTAGTCATTTGGAATACAGACTTTACTTGTCGGTTAATTGGTCAATCAAACTGAAATGTCTATATTTGGATATACCAGTAAGTTGTCGACATTTAAACAGACACAAGATATTTTGAAAATGTCATGACAAGACATTTATGAATAAAGGCAAACATAGTTTTCCTCTTAATCAAAATGTAATCTATATTCAACAAAAAGATATATTCAAAAGCTCAATTGATGCATAGCAAAATTTGAATCGTTTTAGATTCTACATGTATATCATCGACACAAAATAATTGAATTAAAATTCTAACGGGTATGGAAGCAAAACCACACAGTCGTTATTGATAAAAAATCATCAAACCGTATTCCAATAATTACCCTATGCAATAGCTTCAAATACATTCTAATAGCCAATAAGTTTAATTACACTTTATATTGGTTTTCGTTCGTGCACGTAATTTCTTTTGATACTTTGCACTGTACAACCTTTTTATAAAAGTTTATAGCTTAAAATCGACCAAAAGTCAAAGTTGTATTTAATATTCTGTTCAGATTGCATGTTCTATAATATGCTCGTGATATAGAATCAACTCTATACGTGAACGATTGCTTAAAGCACCCAAAACCGTCCACAAGTGCAATCGTGTTTCCTCCCGTACACGTAGGATGACGTTTAAGACGTAAACTGAAGATTCTACTTAGTGTGAAAGCATCCTACTCTTTGACTCTGCTTTTATTCCAAATCCTGTGATCACAGATGTGCCCTGTCTAGGGGGAATCCACGAAATGTCATTAATGACGGCATTTTTACAAATACATTTTATTGGAACATTTGAAGAAAAGTTATTTCGTACTGAATTTGTATCCGTTGGGTAATAATTTGCAATTTCAATATAACCTTCGGCAATGTTTGATTCATTTTTATTTTTATCTTTCAATCTTTAACTTATATTGTATGTTACTATTTTTTTTAAAGTTACTCCCGTATGCAAAGTTTGAAACATATTTTAAACGTAATTTCCTATATACAATAATTCAATGTATTTGTCATGGAAAAATTATCTATAACTTCTCCTGTATAAAGTTGTCGGAACTGATGTGATTGCAAAGAACATTTCGCAACATCGTAATGTCACAATTCTTCCTTAATGGTTCAGAGGCGATTGGCTAGATTACTCGACCGATTATCACCATTTCGTTGATTCAGATAGGCTTGTTTGATTTCTGAAACAATGTGTGTGTTTTTGCCGACGAGTATATAAAAACCTTGACATGCTACAGCAATAAAGGATTATAATTTTAAAAAGTGAGCTTGTATAGTTTCAAATGTAGAGGTGGATCTACGATTTGCCTGAATAACTAGCTTAGAAGTACCCAGTAGCTGGAGAGATCCATTATGGTCAGTGAGTATCAAAGGTAACATCAGGCTAAATCAATGTTCCAATATAGCCCATTCTGTGGTTGTTCCACTTTGTCACTATCACACCGGTTTTCAAGCTGTCAGGAAACATGTACAAGCCTACTTATGAAGCACAATGAATACAAACGACGTTGCTTATGTGATTCTGGTTTACAAACCAATGGCTTTCTGTTTTAAATTGACACCAATAATGAACTTTTACAAAAACTCTCATTAAAATATGACCAAGGAACAAATAGAAAAATCTACCATTTATGATGCAATATATATGATTAACATTTGTAAATCAATTGACACTGCTTGCAAAATACATGTAAACATGGTTTTTATATAGTTCTTCACTCGGTTGTTAAGTTTTCTTTTTAAATATTGCCTTCTGGTGTATTCCATGTTGTTGTCTTGTCAGGTAGATAATTAATAGTGTCGCAAGTTTCAGAAATAGAAGGAAATATATCAAAGGTGACATATTTTGGGCAATTTTGATAAATATGACAGCATATTAAAATGAAAGGAATGAGTTGTGTAATAATAGATGGGAAGTGATTATAATGTGTACAATATCAGGTAGCTCATAGTTTACAAGAAATGTTCGTCTTTTCGCAACGTGTGTGAATCGCCTTCAGGTTTCAACCGCCTCTATTATAGTCTGCTTTTCTACATCTACGACTACAAAAACGTTATAATAGACAACCAATTCCAATACGAGTGTACTAGTAATATCACTTTGAAAACATTAGAAACCAATCAAGGTTCTTTTCAATTAAAAACAAGCCCAAAGATGTGGTACAAAACGAGAGGGTTTCAAAGTATAGTGAATACAAAGATATTATTCATTAATCCGTAAATAGCAGCTTGATCAGAATTTCATTAGTGTTGAGCAATGGAAAGTTGCGAAAGCGTTTCATTCATCACTATTGTATGTTCTCTTTACGTTTTCTTAATATAATTATTAATGTAGATTTAATTTTCCTTTATTTCTTATTGTTTTGTTTTAAATAGGTTGTACCTTATGGTTGTGAGTATTGTGTATAGTATCCCGTCTCTATAATCTGATTATATATTCAAATGATGCGTTTTGATAAATAAATATGAGCTTGCGAACATTGCATTTCGTCTATCCATCATCCATTCCTTAAGTTCATAAATACAATTCTTTTTATTTTACATTTTTTTTACTATTAGATAAATGACAAAAGATGCCTGGTGATAAAAAATAATTGTCAAAGCTATTTAATAAGAATCTTAAAAGAAGACATTGACCATTTTATTAGAATAATCATATTGAAAGGATCAGTTCAAGTTAATCTGAAATCTCCACCATTTACATGTTTAAAATGTCAATAGGCATTACTGGTAACATTAAGATAACCAGTGTCTTCAAAGTACCCCCTCAGTGTCAATTGACTACAATCACCTTGGTAAGAGGAGACAAAAAGCCTACTTATTCTAACCTAAGGCAACAAACAGTGTCGTTAATGTTGTTAGGTTGCTGAAGTGCAACACTACCTCCTCATTAGCTTAACCAAATTCAATAAGTCAAAGGCAACCTGCCCATAGCCTATTGGGGAAACTTCAAAAACTAAATTTCTCTACATCATATAACTTTTAAAAAGTCGTTTATTTGCTAATTTCTTAGCAATCATATAACAATAGAAAATTAAAAGAACTGAATATCATCAGGGAATTTAAAGAATTAAATTAACAAGAAGTCGATGAAACAAGTATTATCAGTAGCATGAATTTAAGAAAAAAATCAAATTGAAATCAGTTTGAAGAATACACATTCTGCACATTGTAAGTCGTTTTGGAGGGGAAGAAGTAAATGGTTATAGCAACTTTGCTCTCTTCAACCCTTCACCTCTTACAATCGTGTTTTGAAATCATTGCCGTTGAAACTTAATGTTGTCTTCATTTTTAATTTACATGCAAGGTGAGGTAAAAAGTTTAAAAGCGCAATTTTGATATGAAACCTTAGCGTCAAAGGCAAATGTTTGTGCCATTCAAACTTCATGTTGAATAATGAAAACAAAGACTATTGTCATTTCAAATAACAAAAATATAAATCATTGCTACATGTAATATTTCTTATTTTTAACTCATTTCTGTAAGAAAATGTTTTCTTAACATATTCGAAAACTCAATATTTGACACAATATTTAAGAGTATAACAAAATAAAAGATGTATGAATAAAAGTCAGTGCCATTGTCAAAATCTAATCATATTCGAAACCAAAGTTGTTATAAATAGTTACTTTCAATTGTCATTTTTGAATTTTGTTGAATGTTTATCGTCTCGTTGTCTTATTTCATAGATGCCTTGTATCGTGAATATGAAATAAGACGCCTTGTATGGTTTTTCGACAATCATGAAATATAATATAAAAAATGCTCTAACACATCAATATTTCCGACTACTTAATCAAAGCCATCATAAGCCATTATGAAAGGCGATTGCATGACGTTCAGTAAGATTAATGTCATGTAATAAGCGGCTCACTAAAATTTGACTTATTCAACTAGTTTTCTACTTTAATTAAATAATTAGTTTTAGTACATTTAGAATGAAGATGGTGCCAAATTCAGGATTTATATTACCGATGAAAGGTTTTTAGAGATATATATTTTTTAAGAAGGCGTAAACATTTCAGCTAGAAAGTCATTAAACCATGTTGATGCTATTTCATTGAAAGTCAACTGATTTGTTTTTACTCAAAAGGCCTTGGTAATAACACCGACAATTTTTTAAGCTCTCATTCTCAAGCCTTCCCTAGGAAATATTTGTTTATGCGTTGTTGTGTTGATAGCATTTTGCATGAAACATAAGATCAGTTTTCTGAAAAAATGAGTGAGCATAAATAGGTAAATCAAATGGTACTCACCAACTAGTAAGCTTGGTTTCGAAGTTCCTCACAGTATGTCGTTCATCGTAATCAAAATCTAAACGAAGAGAGAAAAGAAAATATTTACATCTATATGCCATCACATCTTTAATCGTTGAAAGAAATATATCTATTTTCATAACCAGTTTTGAATTATATCTTAACCTATCATTGTTTTACGCTGTATCATTTTTCCTAAGACAATTTTTTTTTCTGTTGAATAAAACAACATTTCTTATATTTTGTTCTAAATGGTACATTACTAAATTAAGCAATTGAGTTTTTTTAGATAAAAATATAATTCGTATATGAAAATGATGATAGATACATATAGACTTGGTGTTCTTTTCAACGCACGTTCAAAATGTTGACCGCCAGTGGAATTTTTGTCATCTCTCTTCATGGAAGCTAATCATGTGTTCGAGCCCCTTTGCATATTTATAAAAGTATTGTCTTATTACATCTTCCATAAGATATGGACACGATAAAACATGATACACAAATGCAGAGTGTTCGTTGAACGGTCAATGAAAGATACATAATCTTAGATATGATAATATTTTAAATCCATGTGTACAATATCATATTAATATAACCCATTCTGTTATCTGTATTGCCTGTAGGGAACGGATTCCGTTGATGATGTCAACCATGAAGTGTCATTATGTTCAGCATGAATGATGATGTCAACAGTTGTATCAAATCAATCTACTAACATACTTACAGCATTCTATCTGAAGGTCTATTGTTGAATATTTACAAAAGAACTCGTTTAATCTTAACGACAACTTTTAGTCCACGAGGACAGGACAAAATGTCTTTTTATCATTCAATCTATTTCTTTTTTTTTTTAAATCTACTCGATATCCAAATCTATAATTGTACATTTTTAAGACAGTACAGTGTTTCAAACACGCGTCTTAAGCGATTTGGCCTTAGGAGAAGACGACAACGACAGTTTTAATTACTCACATTTATCTTATTTTTTGTGACAATATGAAACAGAGAAGCATATAAAAGAATGTAAATATTAATGATTTTCCGAAAAATGGTATTGATAGTCTTGCCTTTCTAAGAAGTTTTTATGTTCTTTTTCAAAACTAAAACTAGTAAAACAGTAAATTGCAACGTTGCCATTTATTCTTCAATTGGGAACATGGCACACTAAACTTGGTGATAACTTGGTCAGCTATGATGATGAATTGAAAAAACCAATGATCATATATTCTCTATAAATGATAGATCATTAATGCAATTACTGTTCTTCAAAAGGTTTATGTTGATTGTGTCTAAAACAAAGTTTACAAAGAAGATGAATGATTGATTTCCATCTCGTCCAATGAAAGTTCCAACCCTATCTGTAGAAACGTTGTTTGAGAAAGGATAGCCGCTGAGATTCGTGTAAACATTTGTAAATCATACACGACATTATCAATCCTCCAAAAGAAAGCCTCATTACATCCACACTCATTACACATTCACAATTCTTATGCCCTTATTTTCTATTTGAAGCCTGACAAGTCAACAAAGAAGTTCGAAGCTCATCAAGCTTCGTTATATTTCATCATTCAATTATTCATTATTCTGGACAAAATTCGAACAATTCTATTAGAACTATACCCTGCACAGCCAAGAAATTTGTACATAGGGGTTCAGCGAGTTCTTCTGAGAAATAGCTTTTACGGTTTTGGTTCTCATTTAGGTATCACAGTGTCGATAAATCTGCAATTTATAACCTCATTTGGGCAGGAAATCTGCATATATTTTAGTCATTTCTGTTTGATTTTGAGCATGTCCTGTCTTATTTCAAGACATGTTTGACAAACACCGTTTATAAACCTAATGCACCACTTCACAGTTGACAGTTATGAAGGCAATTTACATGATAGGAAAGTAAAAAATAATAATTCATAATCTGCAAATGTCATTGTCAAATATTCTGACAATCACGTTGTTAGATATACATTTTTACACTTTGTATCAAATGTTTCGGTATATTTTCGGTATATTTTCTTCACTGGTTATTGTCTTATTCTCTAAACTCTATTGTGTATTGAATTATATTTGACTGATTGTATGTGTATGTACATGTCAGGTAATACCATTTAGTTTTGGGATGTCTAATATCCTACATTTGGAATAAACAGTGTATTTGCGAGCCTTGTCGAGCTTAATACACAGGTTTTATTCCTAATGCGGAATAAATACCATCAAATAACACACTTGCATGACAACTTATGAATCATAAAACGTCATTTTACCATTTATTCGGAAAATACCTAACAGTACTTACAGTACTTCATATTAGTTGACTTTGTCTTTTTATACAACCATTGATATACATGTATGGATTTGAACAGTGAATTGTTTTGGCGGTAAGTTTTTAAAGAATAAGCTTTAAGCCATCATTATTGTTGTTTCAAGAAAATTATGTTAGCATGAATCAAAGTTTGAATCTTTGATTTGTTTAAAATACGACGATTTTCAAAATGAGAAAAACAAATCGAACTAGAACTCATTCCTTCGTGTAAGCAGGTGGGCGAGCTCATTTTACTTAGGCAAGTTGTTTCCCTTCTGCAAATTTCAAATGGCAGCTAACGTTAAAGCAAAAAAAACTTTTTAAAAGGGAGAGCTAAACTACAAGATGGCATGTTGATTTTTCTGTACCAAATGTAACGTGGGGATAGTGAAAATGGAAATACAGTTTGTGAAAATTTGGCTCAAACTGCCTTTGATACATGTGAAATTATCCCTCGTATAAAAAAACAGTTTAAACTAAAACATACGAAATTTTCATTAAATTCGTCCCTTGTTAACACTTTATGAATGTTGTATTACTTTTCGTTAAATTACTTACATCAAATGAAAACCCTTGGGCTGCATGTCGTAGTTACTAAGAATCATTTAACTGTCATAGACTGTGAAATGATAATAAATGAATAACTATACTTAATGTATAATTCAATCAAATGCGAGGTCACTTAGGAAAAGAAGACAATAACCATACAGCCATCAACTTTGGAAGCAAGAAGGCATTTTGTCATATCTCATGTTACCGTTTTGGGAATTGCAGCATATATTGTTTCACTTATATCCAGTAGAAACATGATGAATAGTCTTTATTCAGCAAACCATAACCTTCTTTCGAAGAAGAGAAAATGTCTTTTTCAATCCCTAAAATGAGAAAAATTCCAATAATTATCTACAATCTAGCTGAACTGCAGCTGCTCACCAAAAGTTTTTTAAATAAATTTTCAACTCAGTGCAAATATCATGTGATATGGTATTCGCTTGAGCTCGACTTATTCAAGCAAAATTGTACACAAAGATATGATAAGGGAAGATTAAGAACAAGCGTCTTTCCATCACATACTGAACATGGTACTAATATAATTAGAGTTACATATTTGGCAAGGACACAGGCAGCACTAGGGTCCAAATGCAAAATTTCAAATTTCTTGATTATCTTGTAAGATTATCATTTCCAAACAGTTCGTAATAACGTAATGTTGACCAATATTGACTATTGAGATTGGATATTTTGTTAAGAAATAGTGACCAACTGATCTTTTCTTAAACAATGCTTTTTCATAGGGAATGTTTGACAGATAAACACAATTTTGGTAGGCAGGTGTACAATATTATCCAGGATCCAGAGAAATCGTTATAAGCCGGCACAAATGTCTGCATATGTTTCTAATTATTTCTTATATGAATGTCTTCTTTAATCATTATCTCTATAATCAACATCTATTCCCAGCGGTAATCACTGATTTATGTTGGGTATCAAAGGTCATTAATTCTGTGCTTTCAACCTCTTGAATGTATTGAAGCAGGGATACCAAACATGGTCAAATATGATATTGTATTTTATCAGTGAAAAACAGGCAAAACATCATTACATCAAACGTAATCTATCATACATTTTGTTGAGGTCGAGGAAGGTCCAGATAAATTATATTCTTCTTTAAAGGTTCTATGAGTTAAAGTATCAATAGAGGTTGTACCCATCATAAGCCCATATGACGTCATTTACCGACGTCATTTACCTTTCTCCTGGGGTATTGTTGATGATTAATGTTCCATTCTTTCTTCTGTGCTATACTACGGACAAATAGTTGACAAACTTTTGTGACCAGGGCATATCTGCTAAAGTATACATGCTAGCGTCCGGAAATTTAAACACATTTCAACAATCAAATCCAGATGTGCCTTTTGACGATTAGACTTATTTTGGAATTATAATGTTTGTGGTTCAAGTGTCGTCATCAGACAGAAGGAAGGCTGTATAGTTCAGTTTGTGAATTTAACGAATATAGTAGCATACACCCTGCTACGTTAACTAACAAAAGTGTGAAGAGGACTGACTAATATAGGATTTTTAGACAAAGAACGACAACAACATTTAGTTTCTCTGTTTTAACCACAGTGTTTACCAACACCAGCGCTTCTGAGCAGTTTCGACTGGAGACTAGCGCTCTACAAATATTTCCATGATGATGCTGATTTAGCAAAACAGCTTCGACAAATACCAGCCAGAGAGCCTGATATGTAAGATAATGGTAGTATCTAATAGTTTTAAAGTAAAATGAAAAGGTCACGTTTTCAGAATGTTTTTGGCAAAGCACATGTTCAATGTATCAACGGGAACTTTTATTTAAACTTTCCTGTAAAATGCAAATATTCTCAGTTTAAGTATAAGTTATGTCACAAACATATCAGAAACTTGGTCCTGAGATTAATTATGATATAAACATAAGAATATATCTAACGAAACCTTATCAACTTTATTTGTCACACTACTATGATATAACAAAAGCCAGAGCCTACTCTTCATGTGAGTACGACAAGTTTGTTAAATTTTGGTCAAGTTGTCACCACTTGTTTACATAATTAATCGTTTTGCCTTTTGTCCATTGAAAGAAAAGTTTTAAAAAGACGAAGCTCAAGACCAATTGTACCCTTTATCCACCATCCAATATGTATCTTTGAATGAACTATGTGTATAAATATATGTATATGTATATGTGCACAAAAAAACGTGGAATAAAAAAAAAAAATAAAAAAACCCATTATTTGTGTATAGAGTGTAACAAATTAGCAGCAAATTTACTCCCGCTTTTCCAAATTATCTTTGCTTAATATCAATTTCTTGGAGATGTGTATTTTTCACTTATTAATGGACAAAACAGATATAGAATGTTTGACAAAATAATTGGAAGAATAAATTATAAGTATTACGGGAGATAAAGAAAACGGACAAAACTTCCCGTTAACTATTTGTTGCGGAAAAGATCCAACATAAGGTCATTATTGCAACGACAATGCTCAGTAGACGTCAGCCCATTTGCTTTAGTTCATATAATGCCAGATATTCCCCTGCTCCCAATTAACATGCATGTCAAACTGTCCAACTAAACCTCTGCATGTGGATTCGTACTGATTTAATCTGACCTTTCATCAATGTAGAGATTTATCAGCTGTTAAAGATAAGGGTGTACCCTTCAAAACTCATTTAAAGAGCCACTCCATGATTTTCATCACAGACTGTTTTGTTTAGATGCGAACGTCAATAGCACAATTCATGATATTGATTCACAATATCACACATATTCATTCCCAAGTGACAATTATATCATAAAAACTTGTTTTCAATAGAATTCTTAAAACATTCACACGTCCAACTAACATGAATATTAGTTATATAAACCTATCAAATATCATTATCTTGTAACTGCCATTCTGTCTGCTTCAGATAAGTTTCCAAAATTACGTTTGAGTGAATGACGGCGCATCATTGTGCGGTTGTTGGTAATGATCGTGACTTTAAACGTTGCCATACGACGTCAATGAGCTTTAAAATAACACTTTATGCAACAGTCGATACTTCCTGATCAGATGACACTATTGGTAAAGTTTGGCATATTTGACCAAGTTTGTAAAATTCAATGATTAGAGGCCATATTGTTTCAATAGGTTAATTGGGGCAATATAATGTCATGCATTATCAATAATAGAAAATATACTTGAATGTATATTTCATTTGACCTTTTAAAACTTGATATGAACATCATATCAATCTAATTTGGTGTGCTAAGCATTCTACAAAAGTAAAGTCAATTTGATTAACTAATAATTCAGCGGTTTGATGGTCATGTTGTTGAATGGAAAATATCAAGATTCCGACATTGGAAGAAGAAATGAAAGAATAATGAAGAAATGGTATTGCGTTTTCAAAATCGTATCTGCACTTAGCCAAGATGTTATGTGTCCAACAGTCCCAAACAGTATATCCTTTAGAGTACACAGTACACACAGTGTTCAAATAAATGACACACAACATGCATTCTACGCCAAACTATGTTCCCATCTTCACGTCAAAGTCTGGTTTAGATAGCCTTCCCAACTTTGCAACTGCAATCATGTGAGAACAGATAAAACACGCTTCAAGGTGATACTGTACACTTGTAAATAACATATACAGTGTTGCTTTTTGTCAGGTTTATATTTGTATATGTAAAATCACAACATCAGGGAAGATTTTGTGTAAAGATGGCTAATAAATTTACGAACATGAAGGAACAATTAAAGGCATTGTAGCCAGCTGCACTTTAAACAACGAGGGCGTTGACTGTTTAAATAACTTTATCATAACCCTGAAAATACCTACTCTCATATCAATATAATTTTGTTGTGACAATACTACTAAGATCAAAGAATCCAAATGAAATACATGAAAAGAGAAAAATAAACATTGATACATACTATAAGTCCATTAGGCCAGGACCATTAGTTAAAAGATATGGACAACCCGGAAAAAAATAGTAGAAAGCTGATTTTTTCTGGAGACCTTCAAAACATCACCCATACATCAATGGCACAAAGTTCTGCGAATTCTAGGTGGTTGCTTTTTCAAAATGGCCGCCGTTTCCAATATGGCCGCCAAAGATTTTCTGAATTATTGAATATTTTTTACATTTATGTTGTATATTGAATGTTGTATATCAAATGAAAGCTTGTTTTATTACCTTTTCAAAAATGTACTTTTTATCGGTGTAGATAATAACCGAAGTGAAATATTGATCAAAATGCTTGCAAAATATACTTTTATTTCGGTAAAATTGAGAATTTTTTCATTTTGCTGATAATCATGTCATGCAATATATCAAATGAAAGCTTTTCTCAAATGCTTCTAAAAAATGCTTAGTTATCTAACATAAGGTTATTTATGTAATCATAATTGTCTTTTGGAAACTTTTACATTAACTTTTTCCCCCACTTTAAGAAATTATACACATTAAAGTACCAAGACAGTACCAAGAACGTACGAGTGTCATTGAGTCGCCTGTGATCCACTTAAGGGATCTTGAAGTCAAAGTAAAATAAGAACAGTGTGTGAGCATTGTCATACTACCATTGCACTCACCATCATATCAGCAAGTTGACCATGCACGGTCCTTTGTTTTACTACTAGTAACAATATGTGTCAACATCATTCACAGGTATGAATCATGGGAGGCTTCACAAACACTTTGATGCATTTTGGCAGATGAAAATCCATTGTACTGATAGATATTAGTTACCGGTAATACCGACATCAATGTCAGCATTCATACCGCAAATGGGAGGTATTGCATGAACAACACCACCAGGTTCACAGAGAATGGAAACTCAAATGTCCATTACGGGTTAGAAAGTCACAGTGCAGTCTTTCATTTTGTGAAATGGCAAAGTTCCTTTAAGCGTATACTCAAAACCAACCATACAAGGGTGAAATGCACCAAGATTGAACATCCAGTTGTGGGAGAAAATCCCAGTGGACAAAATCCCTAAGGACAAAATCCCCAGCAGACAAAACCCAAAATAGGGTAGGAACAGGTATAGAATATAGAGATATATATTGATGTGTTGAAGTTTAACATCTGCTTTCACCCCTTGACCTCTTGGTCATTTCGCATATATGGGACAATCCTTTAATTATTGTGAAAGAATATGGACTTATAATCTAGAAGAGATCATTGGCCCCATAGAAATCAAAGTAGATGCTCCAGTGGCAAGAAAAGTAATGCTGGAGGATAAAAGGTATTTGGAATTTTGAAAAGAGTTGGGGTATATGACTTAAAAAGGAAGAGGTAATGAAAAGAAAATACCATTTGATATTCAGTATAATATTCATATATATAAACGTATATGTTAGTTTGTAAAATGAAGATGGAATAGAAGTTGATTACAAAAATTCATTTATACCATATAAGCAAAAAGCCTACAGGTACTAAAATCAAAGATTATCCTTCAGAAGTGGGGATGAACAGTTAGATATATTTCTCAAACTTATCTTTCTACTTATCAAAACAATACAAAACACACCTAATGATCTGATTGGATTGTTTGAAATGTTATCCATAGATGGATATTTAGTCTTAGGGGATTTAGGCCCTCTGGGATGAGCCTTCTTTGTTCCAATGCTGAAGAGTTAATATTTGGTCACCTCAGAGGCCCATTTTATCTCTGGGTTTTTGCACAGCTATTGACACTTGGTCTTGCCCCTGTCACATTGAACAACCTCAAGTTTAATAACATCATCATTTGCCTTATGGGTTTTAGTTTAGTAATGCCATTGGATTAATTTGATTCAGAATGTAGCATATTGGAAGATGCTTTTCAAAACAGAGTTACTATTTGATGATTAATCATGCATATCACAGCTATTATGTCTATACTGTTAGAAACATTTTGTTGTATGGATGACTTGGATCTAACTCAGATCAGAAAAAAGGCACAAATATCTGCTAAATCCGAAACACTCACTACACAAGTTTGCATAGCAATCAACCCCATGTGAGATCTCACGATGAACTTCAAAATGATATACTCTGTCTGAGTGTTGAGTGGTCTGTTACATGTGGCTAGGTTTATGAGTGCTAACAATTACCAATAAATGGTATTTGTGGTACAGAATATGTTGTAATTTGAATGGATATTGTAATCTAAGAAACAGTTTCTGGCAAACAACTTCTATATTGTGAAAACCATTTCTAAATGCCTTTCGAAGACTGCATGTATGCAAATATCTTTATAACTTTGTACCATTTGTATATTGACTTTGACTTTACATCTTCAACAATTTAAGCTTTTAAACAATAGAGGCGGGGCCCATCAGCAGATATTCCTTTCAATTCTGAAACAAAAACCATTACCTTTATGGGTCGCATTTCTTTGTTGTGGCAAGACAGTGATTAATCACTCAAATACAAACAAAGAGTCAGGATACAGGCCTGGAAATGATTAGTTGATTGTACCAACTGCAATGGATATTGTCCAATGAAACAAGTATCTGTTAAAGTAGTTGGCTTTGGTGATGATGGTTGCATAGGCCACAACTGACATACATGATATTATTCTGTATGGATCCAGTCCTTTGACGCTATTTTTTCAGAGCATATATCAACATCTATGTTTGCTCATGCAGTTTCGATGTAGATAAAGAAGAAAGCTTTAGTAGACAGTGCTCAAACTGAAATGTAATGGATGTTTCTTGTAGAATGGAATTCCAAAGGTGGCATTGTTTTAGAAACATTCATTTTGAAAATCTTCAGCTAACAAACCAGTGTAATCTGAACCACCATGTATTTCAAATCAGTCCAGAGAGTCAGCGTTTCATTCTCTTTCAAGTTGGAGTCACTCATCTGAAGCTGTGTGTTCCACAGAATATACCTTACTGTACAGCAATAGTTAGGAAATTGATTACCATCAAGTGAATGGGAATGGCAGTACAGAAATGCGATATTTGTTCATACAGAATCTGGTCTACATTTATCACAAAAGTTCTGAAAATGGTTTCTAGTGGATGCAATACTTGAAATGATTCATCTGTTTGAAAGCGTGATTAGAGTGTTCAAGCCTGTGTATGGGATGTCATTTAAAATGCTGTAGTACTGCTACTGATTTTAGTGACTAACTGTGAGCACATGAATTATTCATGTTATAAAAGTATATTTTGCAAGCATTTTGATCAATATTTCACTTCGGTTATTATCTACACCAATAAAAAGTACATTTTTTTAAAAGGTAATCAAACAAGCTTTCATTTGATATACAACATTCAATATATAACATAAATGTAAAAATATTTAATAATTCAGAAAATCTTTGGCGGCCATATTGGAAATGGCGGCCATTTTGAAAAAGGCACCAGCTTGAATTTCCAGAACTTTGTGCCATTGTTTTGAGAATGATATTTCTTAGGTTTCCAGAAAAAAATCAGCTTTCTACTATTTTTTTTCCACCTCATTTCTAATGGTCCTGGCCTACATAGCAATCTTCATGTTCTATGGCGATGATTATAGCAGATTGCCTGGAAGGAGTTCGGTTTTGGTAAATTAGGATCGAATGTTAGCGGCTATAAACATAACAGGGTTATACAGCAAGTCTCAGCACAATAGACAACTACATACTATGTAATCATGAGAATGCCTGGATTTGCTAAAATTTACTTGGAGTGATTTAACCGTCTGTAATAACAGCAGGTAAAGTCTTGCCAACGTTTAGAGTTGATTTGCTTCAAAAGATACCATCAGACAAAAACATTAACCACTTAATCGTGTTACAATTGGTGCGGGTTTTTTTCTGTAATGAAATAGTTTTATTGATATCTCTCCTAATCGTTTTCCATTCAATATGCTTCACGCGACTTCATTCTGAAATATATTTGATTCAAAGGTAAAGGCAGTAATTGATAATTCTGGTCAAACTGTTTTTGTCTATCGACTATATAATTTAGTGCCCTTATTCTATAATTCCAATACCATTACATTGAAAAGGGTTACCCCTTGGAGTAGCTTTACAATCTTCATGAAATAGCACTTTGGTGTTAAGTTTCCAACGACGTAAATAACATAATCATGTGTTTTAAACCACACATCCCTTACTTTTTTGCGCCTTGGGTAACTAGCTTCTATATAGAGCTACGAAATTAATTTCTGCTGGTTCAGGTTAAGAAACCATTATTGAATGTTAATGTGTTTTTTATAAAATACAAATACTTGAATTGACACAGTAAGTGGATTACATTCAGACAAAGACACCTTTAAAAAAATAGAAAGGGAAGAATCGTTATGCAATCTGTGTAATGTTGTATGTTATGAAGACGGATACAAATATGAATAAAATATCTATAATAACATCTTCGTAATTCCTTTAATCTTATGTTAATGTTCATCAGCCGTCCTGAAGCCCTTATGTATTTCTGAAAAACGAAGCTACTAATTTCAAACATCATAAACTGTCTGGTGAAAGACTAACGATCTTCAAAAGAGGAAACAAGGCGTGGTGATCACCTTCTTCTGTAAACTAAAGAACTATTTGTATATAAGAGGCGCCCTATGATTGATTGATTACCGACAAACTGGAAACAATGATAATTTTTTTCAAATTCCAGACAAAGAAAATGTATGTGTTTGAGAAATTAATTTATGAACTAATGGTTAATTTCGCCATCGTCATTAATTTTAACGGTCCTGTCGGTTTCCATATGTGATGAAAAATGTTTCCGTTTCTAAAAGACATTCTTGAACTGAATGCCTTAGTCGTGGCCTTTTAAAGATTTTAAGAAAGCAATGATTAGATGATGATAACGAAGTGCAGATATTTCAATAATATTGACTCAGAGTGTACCAAAATCACCCCAAAAGTACCGGTTTTATATTTGTGGCTTTGCTAGATATCTAGTTTATCACTGAAAAAGTTTCTAAAACTCTATTAAGACAAGTTTTAATTATATTCTAAGTATTTGATAACAAAGCTTCTTTCGCTAATCTTAGGGTAATTTCAAAATCGTTGAGACGAAAAAAACATGTAAAATTTGGCGGCTTTATCAGCAGTTTTAACCTTAAAAGAATTAACATTGTTTATATTTGAATTTAACAAATATCTGTCATATTGTTTTTCAAATTTGAGCCAGAGTTTGTTGCGATTCGTTTGTGTCAAATCACCTGGCGATGGGAGAATAAAGACTATGAGTTAGAAGGACAATAACGGTAATGTATCTTAATGGCAATATGCAGATATCTTTGGGATTTTTTTCATCAATGATGAGGTTTTAAGTAGTAAAGAACTGCTGAGTAATCCAATAAGAAAATAATTATCAACGTTGTTAACTTTTTTATTAAAAGGAAATACAATTAAGCTCTTCTCAGTAAACAATCTACCTATTGAACCAAGTCCTCTAAATATAAAAATATCTCACACATTCTTAAGAACTTGGTAATTGAGACAAAATCCCTATTATTTATTTTTTGTAGACAAGACCCAATCAGACCTCATAATTGCTACAATATCTCACAGTAAACGTCAGCCTTTGAGTGTAGATAATGCCAGACATTTCCCTTCTCCCAATTACTTCACATGTCAATCAGACTAACCTTCTGAGCAGGTTTAAGCTCACTGATGTGAGCGTTAGTTAGGAAAACTAAATTTCAAATCATTTTTGTTTTAAAGGTTGAATCTCTGAAAAAGACAACGGCTTGATTTGATTGAATAGAAAGCTAAGATAATAGACTGAAAATGCAAAGGACTTCAATTACTCATATAACCCTTCTTGTGGCAACCTGCAATGATCCAATATGGTATTATGAAGTATTATAAAAGCATTAATGAATCACTAACTAATTATATATATCTTATTAGTCATTAGTGAGCTTAAACAATTGCAAAACCATTAGAGTTGAAATGCTAAAACATACGAAACTACATTGCAAATAAATGAGAATTCATTAGATTTTAATCCTGAGAGTAATTAAGGAATTTCCACTGCAGATATCACAAAGTAATGTTATAGAGATATCAGGGTCATAGAAACTTTTCTGTTATCACTATCATTACCATCTTTTAAGAACATATAAAGTCTCCTGTAATTAGTGGTACGTCCAGTCCGTATTGTATGGTAATTATGAACATGTATCCTATGCATATTCATCTATATGAGATGTATCATTTTCATTGCAAATTCCATGTAAGTTGCAACTCGTCTGTAAGAATTGATACTCCACATTGTACATGTTTATTTTACAAACTTATGAACAAGGGGGGGAATCCACGTTAATAATATGGTGTTATACATACCAAAATTATTACTTCGTCTGTCAAGTCTTTAGACTCTGGTCTGAGCGAGAACATTGTATCGAAAAACTTTTTTGTATTGAAAAAATTCTATTTGAGACGAGACCGTTTTCCTTTTGTAAACTTGGAGAGGATGTCTTACAGTAATGTTTGCCTATGTATCTTCACGATTTTAGTAATAATATGCCACTGACTTACTTACCTCATACAGATTTAGTCGTATTAATGTTGCTACAATTTGGAAGACTAATCTCTTTTTTGTATTTATTTGTAATGGGATACATTAACATAAACCTTGTAGTGTGTCTGCTGTCATAAATAAAAAAAATTGGCCTCAAGTCTTAAACTTTTTAACTTTTTGCGACAGTGCAACCCTATTTTAAATTCTGATTAAACATCTTCTTCACTGGCACCTGGAACCTGAGATATATGTTTCCTTGTCAGAAACAAACCTCATTAACAACACATTACCTGCGTTATTCAGTAATGAAAATAAACAACAAGTGAGGACAAGGATATTCTTAACCAATAAGTGTAGAAATGTTTGGTGAAGACCCTGCTTCTTGTTCTCGTAATCAAATATACTACAAGAGAAGTAAAACAATGATTGTCCACGATTATTGTGATCAAACGATACATTTTTATCTAAATGTAAGGTTGTAAGCCCCCCAGTTGGTTTATAAGATTGTTTGCTAGATGATTCATCGCAACTTTAATCCAAACAATCTGCTGGGGATTAAGGTATTTCTTCTTTAAGGTTTGCCCCTAATTGCTCAGAAGGGAAACTAATGATGTTATGTACTTCTTTTCCTAAAACATTGCATGTTATGATCAAGTGAACGACATCGAAAATGTTCATTTGGCCATTGATTTGGGGTACATGTACATGTACATAATTTCACAATGGAATACGTTTACTTATATATCTTACTACATTTAAGATTTATCCCGCAAATCAAATCACACTAGAAACAATAACATGTATATAGCACGTGACCCCAAGCAGTAGTACAGATTAA
The DNA here is from genome assembly GCA_916613615.1 of Steromphala cineraria. Taxonomy (NCBI): domain Eukaryota; kingdom Metazoa; phylum Mollusca; class Gastropoda; order Trochida; family Trochidae; genus Steromphala; species Steromphala cineraria. The sequence continues at coordinate 26,154,804 of OU744721.1, forward strand.
ACAAGATATCATTAACTTAAGATGACTAAGTTTGACTTTTCACAGTTTTCACATATTTTTATAGGAAAGAAACAAAATGATAATGTCCTTCTAACACCTATTTTAATACGACTATATATGTATAAAAATAGAGTCAGTGTCTCTGTAGCTCATTAGGCTTCATACAAATTTTGCTTTAGGGTATGGCAAATGTGGTTCCTCCCTAATTTGGACCTCAGGGCCACCAAATGTACAATTTGGATTCCTCCTTATCTCACTTAGGAGTATGCACACAAAGTTTCAGCTTTCTAGGCCTGATGCATCTTGAGAAAAAGATGAAATTAGGTTAAATGGTGTGGCCCATGTGGCCCTTATTAGGGGCCACAGGGCAACAAAAGCAATAAATCATAATCCTCACTAGTAAAACAGTATATCCCCTTTCTGGGCCTATTGCCTATTGAGAAGGAGATGAAAATAGGTTTTAAGGGCGTGGTCCCTCTGGCCCTTAATAAGGGTCAAAAGGCTACCAAAGCTACAATTATTAATCCTCACTAGTCAAGGAGTATGTACACAAAGTTTCAGCTTTCTAGGCCTTATGCTTCTGGAGAAGAAGATTAAAATAGGTTTTACGGGTGTGGTCCCTGTGACCCTTATTAGGGGTCATAGGGCCACCAAAGCTACAATTTATAATCCCCACTAGTAAAGGAGTCTGTACACCAAGTTTCAAGCTTTCTAGGCCTTATGCTTTTGGACAAAAAGATGAAAATAGGTTTTGAGGGCGTGGCCCCTGTGGCCCTTATTAGGGGTCACAGGACCACCAAAGCTACAATTTTTAATCCTCACTAGTCAAGGAGTCTGGCAACGATAAAAACATTTTAAAGGAACAAAATTATCTTTAATTGTAAGCTCACGGAATGGTGTAACACTTGAAAGAGGACACACACTTTATCATCAAGGCGTAATCTAAGAATGAAATTTCTTCAACCTGGATAAACTGTTTTGGAACAAAATACATTATATTCAGCTGACAATGTTAAAAGGCCGTCAACATTTTCTTTTTCCCTATCTATTTCATCTATCAAGAACAAGCAAAAAGCTGTATCCGATACTGTATAAACCTATGCGACATGTGGCAGTAAGGTACTACCATGTTTTCTTACATCAACACCATCATTAACAAAGCATGATGTCTGAAGTAATTCCAAAATAAACAAATAACCCGTATTCCTTTACAAGCACAAGCTCAAACTGTTTAGTCTGGTCTAGCTTTTTAGCAATTACAAATTGAGAAGATACTTAACTGTATTGGTTAAGTTGTTAATGGAAACGTGTTGCGTATCTTCTTTCAAAGGGAACAGGCTTTTTTTAGAGGTTTCTCAGCAGTTTACCTGATCGTGCACAAAATGTATTTAAATACTTTAAACAGAGCTCGTTACATTGGTTTTGATACCTAAATTCCTAAACTTTGGACATGATTGGTCAATATTTGAGATCAACCAAGAGAAACTGTCATTTCATATTTTGATGAATAAACAACCATGAACAAAGCACGCTCTCAGATAGTTAGATACACTTGATTGAAAGATAGCGCATTTATTGTCTAAAAAATTATTGATTTTGAAAGTCATCCAATGAACAAAATTTTACAATCAGTGAAATTATAAGTTTTCTATGTACTTGTGAATCGATTTTAATTCAACTTTTTCTTATTCCAACAAATCACTTCATATGAATCCAAGTTTTCTGTTCTCATGTTTTCTTTCTTAGTAGTTTTTTACTATTGTTGTATTCCGTCAACAACTACTGGACACACAAGAAACAGTACCTTACTTGAGACCTTCAAGTCCAACAACATGGCTTATGTTAATTCATGAAAAGTATTCTATGTTAGAAGCAAAACTAAATCTTACACAAAGCAAAACTTCATATCCTTATGTACATGTGTAAGTGATGGTGGTAAGATTAACAGAATTAACTATCATATCTGCTCACGACAAGCAATACACCTGTCCTTTAGGGAAATTTGTACAGTTACAGTTTTCCCAATATTCAATTCTATAATGACCTAAACAGGCTAGAATAATTACAATAAGAGTGCAAAAAGTGGATTAGGTACTATTTCTTGTAATTTGTAGCCACTGACACTAAGAACATGGAATTGAATGGAGTAAATGATATATTCAAATACCCTGCCAAAGATAAGATTCAGATGTTGATATCTATTATTTTCAGTCTTAAGGAAACTCAAAAATAAAATTTATCCTTACTGTCTTTCAAGATAAATAAATATTAAACACAGTTTAGTTTTCTATTTTTTCTCGTAGACAGTAGACATCTGATACATCAAACCTACCTTGATACTAAAACGGTTTGTAAAACACATGTTCAAACAATTTATCCTGTTCTAGTTTTTTTCCTTGTTAATGACAGATTGAAAGGATAACATTCTCTTAGCTGGAAGGCGTTGATGGAATGCGGTTCGTCTGAGACTTAGATCTGATGGCTTCTGTCAGCGTATTCAACCATCACTACCACCATAAACATTCCTCTGAAGCCAACCTGGTCTTGAAACTAAAATAGAATAGAGCTGGAACGCTTTCAAAAATTCAGTACAAAAATATTTCATTCTGTAAATTCATTGACGGGAGTCATTCATTTCCAAGACTTTTGAACGAATCTTAAGTTATTCTTGTTTAGGTAGGGTAAAGATTATATGGATAAATATATAAAAGTAATGAAGTAAATGAGTGAAAGTAAATTTTTCTTTCATTTTTCAGAGATCAATAAATTTCATAACATTAAAAAGTAGTCATTGTGGAACCCCAAATATAATAAATTTCTTATGAGCTGACAACAAAATTTGCCCCTGACATAAGATCTGTGTTCTTTAGAAGCAATAACTTTTTTTGTGACTTCTGTCTCAGTAACCTGGTAAGCTGAAAATGTTACCAACCTGCACTTGAATATTTTAAAAGTGCAAGACGTGGATAGTTCTAATATTCTGTAGACGTTTTCATAAAAAATCGTTTTGATCGATTATTATAAAACAAACCATTTGCATGTGTTTACATCAAGAGCAAACAAGAAATGTAGCTTAAAAATCAATCGGTGCTTATGTAATAAGAATGGAATACGTTCTTCTGTTTTCTCTCTGATTTCGAAGTTTATTCTGACATGCTTTTAAGCATGAATGTCTCTTTAATATGTACATTAAAATTCAGGAATTCGGTCATTTAATAACTTGTGAAAACAGATATCAAATGAATCTACACATGTTAAAAGACGATGATATAAATGTGTTTTCACTTAAGGATGTCTTATCAATTGAAGATGTGTTTGATTTGGTAAATTGACTTCAAATCGCATTGCATGATTGTTCATATATGAATAAACATTTTATTAAAATAGAATTTCTTTGCGAAGACGTCTTGAATCGGCCCATTCATATAACTTCAAGACTTTGGTTCAAAAGAAATTTCTTCAAATATTTATTGTTCCATGAGCTTAAAGTTGTAGTTATCATGCTATTCCAATGCCATCAGGGGTATAAGTTGCTTACACATCAATGACATTTTCACAGAGATTAACTTGTTGTAGATTAACACACTTCTGATATATTTGGTTTGTTTATAAGTTTTTTTTAAAAATATATATATATATATTTATATTTCCGTGGTGCTAGTTGTTAGTACTCTTGACATGTTCGTAAATAATAAACAATTGCCAAATTATGAAAAAATGTTGCAAACATTATGCAAACACTAAAGAAAATATTCATAGTTTAAATATGGATAATGTACACTATTTAAAACAATATCTAAACCAGTTCATTTAAAAAATATTAATTCAAAAAACCAAAATATTTTTCCACAAAACGTTTTAGGAAATATATTTTTTGAAGAATTACCAAGGTTGTTTGGAAACCACCTCTGAGACTTTCAATCCCTTTGATGAGAATAACCAATAGCATCATGAGAACTTACAATTCCCTATAATCAGTGATTAAAATTCAATTAATTTTAATTTTGCTGAATGATGTACAATTCTTATTACTATCTACTACCACAAAGAATGAGCAGCATACCAGAGTGAATAAACAATTATTACCACAGGTGACTTTTCTCATAAGTTCAAAAAAAGTAGACAATAATCGTAAATCACTTTATCAGAGATGAAGTAATTTTTGTTCACGTATATATTTATTGACTAGAATGTTTACGAAATTCAAGTGTGTAAACTGTAATACATCTATTGTATTCTTATAGTAGCCTTATATTCAATCCTACAAATAATAATTAAAAACCTGATTAATTCATTTAGAATTGAAAAAAGGGCCCCGGGCCTCTGACAAATGACTGCTTTTCGAGAGATTATGTATAGGACACAGTATTATAAACTTCTTGGTCTAGGTGTTAGACTAAACTAATGGATACACTATACAATTTTGTGTTGCCAAGATACGAGTGATTGGAAAATGCAAGACCCTTTGACATTGCAATACGCCTTCTCATATATTCTGTTTGTCTAGTATTATGTTTTATTGCTTGTTGATCAATTGTCAACAGGAAACCTGCATTTTTAAACGAACTGTTTCGCATTATCAATATTTACAAGTGTGGGTGGGAGTAGATGTAAGTACATAAAGGGAAACATGAAAGCAGCTGGAGACAGAAAGTAGTTCAGACACAATTTTATTGTGTGTTTTTTTTTTGTACAGACATGCTATTTACGGATAGACAATACACCATTGCAAGATATAATAAGATAATGACTTTATTATCTCAAAGGGAAATTATTTTACATTTCATACAGTTGCAGTTTAAAACCAATAACATAAATTTAAAGATAAGATAGATATACAAAGTATTCACATAACACTATGACATGTGTTGTGTTGTAGAATGTTAAGATATTACATCGATTCCCTTCTTCACCATCACAAAATAAATAGTAAAAATTACCAAGTTAACAGTGGTATTCTTAAAACTGTAACCTAAAAAACATAAAGGGCACGAACTATCATGTCACACAGAAAGAGATTTGATTTCTAATCCGTATTCATTGCACCCATTATGTCACATTGCGTTTTTGTTTTACACATAATCAATGAATACAACCTTACTCGATAATCTGCATGACAAGGAGACCAGTTAAAATTTTCTTTTAAAGGTTCAAACAAAGCTATTTGGCAAAGGATAAAACATTGATTTGATTGATAAATTGTTTTCTAAGATTCTAGAGGAAAATAGATATATTAATAAGTAATTATGATTACAATGATGATGGTAATAAAGTGTTAAACATCCACAAACCTCAACTTAACCACTTCTCGATTTTTGTTCAAAGATTAACACAGCTTAACACAGCATAAATATCGGCTGTGAAAAACCTACCTGGTTTAGGGGCCATAAAACTCGAGCGGATGTGACGCAATGAACAGACAATACAGAGTAACGCATCATTATTTCAACTGAAATACAGCCTAAATAATTGTTGATTTTTGATTTAAACATATTTTGTTCAATAAAGAAAGGGATTAGGAACAAGTTATCCAACTTAGGTAACCTTCTCCCAAAATTTTTTTAATTACCATTGATCTGGATATCTTTTTACACCAAATGCTTAGTAGTATTACATCGTAAAATGATTTATCTAATTTAGTGGGAAACATTTTCTGAAAATCGTTAATTATTGGGTTTTTTTCTGGGGTATTGTTACGATAGATGTATAGATAGCGAGACTGATTCTGTTTAAGACGTCACAAAAAAAGAGGGCGTGACGAGTCATGCATTCACTGGTTTGTGGCCAGATAGGTCTAAGCGGCCCATCAAAAGTAGCTTTAAAAAACGGCTTTCATTACCAAACGGAACATACTTCTTTATTGGGCATTCTAGAAGTTGCGATGATAAACATATTTGAGTAGCGTACTTTGATGCACTATACAATATTGCAATCAGATTTTCATATTTTTCCAAGAAAATAATGAAATATGTTTGTGGTTATGTGAAGTTGAAATCATGAATGATATCATTTATCATACTTGGAAATATTGGTTTAGTAGATCCAAAGATCTGACAATAAGTGTCAATTGCATTTCAAATTGATTAGCTGCAGTACCAATCTTACGGAAAGCTTTATATTTCATTAAAAAAACAAAAGCGTTTCAGCGACTTAACAAGAATCTTGACCTGTAGCCGTGAGGCATTCCATCATTACTAAGTGAAGAACAGTAATCTCTGTAATGCTTTTCAGTAAAAAATGCTACCTGTCTAGGACTTAGCTGTATGTGAAGATGTTGTACGGGTTTTTTTAATCAACAATTGTTTCCCGCCTAAGAAGAATCGCTTTGAATGTTTCATACAAGTGTCAGTAGACTAAGTATAATAAGTTTTGGTAGGTAGTTCATTGCAATGCTCAGCTGACTGTCATCAAAGGAGTTCAGCAACAACAGGCATAGCTCACTGGATGGGTGGTCAACCCGTTCAATTGTCGGAAATCAGCGATTTTGAAGTGTTGACTGGTGAATTAACGATCCAGTTCAAAATAAGAAAAAGCAAATTCTTTTTTATTCCCAAATAGAGTATAGGAATATTATGTATAATTATATGTAATAAAATATTTATCACCTTCATAATTTTCAAAAACTTTCTTTCAGAAGCCAAGTTATTAATAGTTTTAAAAATTAAAGAGTTAATTGAATAACGAATATTGCGTTAAGGAAAACTGCTTCACTTGAATTAAAATTTGATGACAATATTACCAATTGTTGTCAATACAGTTCAATCATTTATATCAGGGCAAAATGTTTAAGTTTTATATCAGTGAGATTTTTATTCTAGTTAAGACATTCTAATGCGAAGAAGATCTGAATACTTTTGTGTGTAAGGGATTATATAATTAGGTTAAAACGTCCCCGTGTTGTCAAAATGAATAAGCAGTAGTTGTTAGCTCTTGGCAGACATTGTCACATAAAATGAAGCAAAATAGAAAATTGTTAATAATTGGGTCATCGCTTCAATAACAAGTCAATTGTGAACAACGTTTGACTATAAACAATAAAACAATATCATAAAATTATTGTGACAAATAGTGTCTTACATATACTCACAAAGGAGGGTGAGGGTAAGAGCGAAAAGAAATATGTTTGTCTATTTCATAAAGAATGAAATATATTTGTATTTAACATTAAAATGAAATAGCTGTTTCTTGTCTATGAAACAAAGCTTTCAAAATCGGGTTTTCTTTGGCGACAATTCATTTATATGATTCAGAAGCGAATCTGATGATTTGACAACGGATACCGAATTTGGACGGAGGAGATCCACATAACTGCATTAAAAGGGTAATTTTCAAACAAAGCTGTATATGCTTTACTGTTTATTGACCTGATAGCCTGCTCAATCTGTAAAATCAATTATATTTGAAACACTGTAGAAATTTTCAGATCAGGTCACGACAGATAGTCATGCTCAAAATATTATTTCTGTCACGGGTATAACTGAAAACGGCGTTAATTAGACCATGATTCACAACAGAGGAGCCTTGATCTAACTACAATAGAAAATTAGTAAATAGACATAATTACAAAGAAACGTTAAATGATTGATTTGAGAAATAGTTTTAAAACTGAAACTGACAGAAAAGACAATATGATATGTTTGATCACTTGTTCTATTATGAAGACCTTTTAGTCAACATGTAAACCAATGGTTAAATGGCCCTAAAGCTTCATTATCTGCCATTCTGTTTCCTCACGTACAGTAAGTGTCCACTTAAGGTCCTTATAGGCTTACCCTGAGGGTACTAAAGCTCACCTGGACGTGAAAGCCTTCTCCTAGTTGACATTTAGTCTGTTCCAAAGCATTTTACCAAAGAAGTGTCCCCCCTTATAGATGTTGGTTATGGCGTCATTCAAATACCAGGTCGGTATAAATGTCTCTTAATGGCAAATAATTATTAACATTCAATATCACTTATATATTTTAAACGTAACCTGATATTTTTGTGGATAGAAAACGATATGTTTTATGTGGAACGTAGTGTCGAAAGTATTGAATATTCAGAATTGGTTATTTTTTAAAAACATTATTATCGCCACAAACCAATTTAAATGAAATATCCTCTTGTGACACATTTCAATACTGAAATTAGATTGTACTTTGGTCGAAGGCAAATCAACACGTGTAAATGGAACGACAGATACAATATGTGTGATGACAGTTGATAATCATTTCCAGTACTAGAAAACTACATTTAACATTTACTCGATCAGTATTGACCAAATCTTCTTCAGTGATTCTGTTACAAAACAGAGTTCATTCAAATTAGTCAGCTGGAATACCGCCTTGATGTCGGCTAATTGGTCAATCAAACTGACCAAGTCTTTATTTTGAGATATTCAGTTTAGTTTTGACCTTTCAAACTGGCACAAGATTAAAGAGATTTACAAGATTAGAAACGTAATCAACATCGTTAAACACAAATATAACTTTAATTTAAGTTACTTACGAAACATATTTCCTTTTGCTAAAGAAAATCAATAACAATAAAAACACAATTATTACTTAAAAAGAAGTCAAAACTTCACCTATGACTGAAAAAAGACGACCATTTGAATCTGATAATTTATAGGTTGTTCATATTGATGTCTTTATCGGCATTCATATCTATATATATTTAAGTATAAACGTGTTTTGTTTAAACATGTCCACTTATTTCATTAATGACAAAAGCAATATTGACTTATGCATAATCAGTGTAAATCAGTCCACCAGATCTTGAAAAGAATTATGTTTTGAGCTAAAATATATAGAGGATATCTGTCTTTTCTTGACTAATACCATGTTTATCTCATCGAGTGAGGTAGAAAGGTTATATTTTCACGAGTGGCGCAGCGAGATGAGATAAACATGGTATTTGTCAAGAATTGACAGATATTCTATTTATTATATGATGAAATCCTTCTAGTTACGTCAAAAAAGGTCAATTTCATGTTGAGCGGCCGCTTGGAAGAGCCCGTCACCGCGGTAACAGTGTGACGTCATAGGATTATTCGTGACGTCAGACCATTGTTACATGACGTCAAATTCTTGAACTTGACGTCACTAGAGTGGTGATAAAGTTTATCACCACTCAGTAGAGTGACGATAAAGGTTATCGCCACTGTAGCCAGATAGAGGGTTTATTGCACTGATAGAACAGAGTATCTCACCGTTCATCATATAATAAAACAATATATCATTTCTTAAGCATAAAAAATAATCTACTCCACGTAACATTAAGGTGTTGTATGACAAGGCTGATAAACATAATCATCATTTTAAAATGAAATTCCATTCAGATGAATATCAAGTATAATATTGATGGCTACATCATACCTTCAGTTTCTGCAAATGACTATGGAAAGGTCGTGACAAAACTGTCCTTATCCTATGGTTTAGTGTGATTGTGATAATATGAACAAGGAAGAAGTTTAAACAACACATTAAAGATGTAGTAAATCAGAAATAAATTTGTAAAAACAATAGAAATATTTAATTTTACCTTACCCAAAAAGCACATATTTTGAGCATCGTAATAATACAAGCATGTAGAAGATATGTTACCCTGTTAAAACAGAAAGAATATTTTTTCTCCATAAAAAGTAAGTACATATAATACGAATTTCGAACAATCTTTCACAACCTGTGACATCTTTTACAATCAGTCACGTGTACATGTATTCCAAAGCATTTTGTCCAATACATTTTTCGGGTTTTAATAAGAATATGACAATCTGACAAAGCATCTGACAATCGAATAATTTCGGAATACAGACCCTTGCAGAATTAGTTACCTGAAAACCGCGGTCTGACTGCATTCTGATCGCGGTCAATTGCATTCAGATTGCAGTCTGATCGTGGTAGGTACCGATAGAGATATCTGCAACCGTCTGTATCTATATCATGTTACCAAAGTGTTCATATGACATCTTCTTTTGCATGCTCAATGAATATTTACAAATGACTAACGATCCCTAAAGCTGGCATAGACTAGCATGTTGTTTCCTCGCCCACACTAAGTGTCTGCTTGGTGACCATTTAGTGTGAACTGAAGGTACTAAACTACTTGTTGTAAGTGCTTTCTTCTCTTCGAGACTTGATTTTAGTACAAACCCTGAGACCAAATGTGCGCTAAATCTCAGGAGATTCCACGAAATTACAATAATGACAATATTGTGTATCCATTTTTATTATGATATCAGTATTGAAATTTTCCTCTGTATTTTTTATATAATTGAATTATTCATTGAAGTCTGACGGCAAGTCACACAAGTAATTGACACAAAAACAAAATCAAAGAGCTCGTAAACGTTAATTATCATCCTATATTTACAAAGACATGGGTAAAAATGTTCTCCTGTAAGCTGATTTTGATTAATTTTCATGTTTAATACCTTAAATGAAAAAAATTAACAGTTTACAAAACCCTTGACAATCTGGAACCATCATAACACTGAGATAAAGTAATACATTCATGAATAAGGAAAGTTGATATTTACTTTTTTCGGGACATTAAGATAAATACTGAAGTGCACTTCACCTATTCAACATAGTTATATTACAGAAAAACTTAATTACATTTATATTGGTTTTACAGATTTTTATCAAGGTTTTATAATTAGAGAATGCATTTGTTGTTTAGGCAATGTGACTCACACTTTTCACTTGCAACATGTCTAACGTATGCACATGAAATGTTCATAAAGAAAACGTCGTCAAGTGATTTGACAAAAGACATCACACTGACTTTAATAGACTTCTCAGATCTTCGATCTAGGGCTTGCCAAACACATTGCTCATTGCCTCTTATTCATTGACATGATGTCACACCTATCTCCAGATTATCTTTAACGTCGATACTAGGATGTTCATGAATGCCGTAGCTCTACAATTGATTTCACTGAAATATGGTGTCTTCTCTGCGGTAGCGGTACCATCAATCTAGCAACGCCAGATATAGCCTACGTGCAGGAAGGTCATGCGTTATGTCACGTCGTCAGGATAAACACATTAGGTTCGCAAATCTCATAAACAGTTTTTATTTTACCTTTTTAGTAAATTAAAAGTTTCTTTTGCAAAGCAGGATTTAAAGGACACGTGTTCATGTCAAACATATAAAATAAGACTATGAAAGAGTGTGGATTTCAGGTTTGAAATCGTGATATTTACAGAATCCATGACTACTCAATAGTGGATCTATTACAAGAGAGTTCAGTGAGTACTACAGTAGCATCAAACTTAGTCGGTGTTCCAAACTAGTCCTTCCACTGTCAGTTATCGGTATTTGAAGCTGCCAGGAGACACGTTAAGTCCTCCAAACATGCTAAACGAAGACAAATGATGTCGTTAACGTATCTGCGGTTGAGTAAGTACATTGTTAGTTTCCAAACTAATGAATTTCCGTATTTGATTTTGAACACATCTTCTCCATATTTACTAAAGGGAAATGTATTATTTCAAACTATGAATTCACGAAAATCTTTGGAATCAATATGATAGATACAATATCAATCAGTTAACAATCATTGTCAGAACAAACATTATGTTGACCGTTACCTACCCTTAATATTCTCTATGGTGTAAATCATTTGTGTTTCCTTTTCAAAATCTATTATCCACACCTCTTGCAAATTGTACAGCTCAAACAAGAAAACAAGGCAACGATTACATTATTTTATAAATTTGAGACATATGAAACCTTTAAAAAGTAGGAACAGAATTGAGTTTAGTAATATATGTTAGAGAAGAAAGGGTTGTTTATTGTAAAAACTATCGTCATACATATCTTTCCATTTAAAGTACATGTATGTTTCCATCTTTTAATAAATTTATATTGCAAAATCCAATACGAATGTAGATGGGACATGCAAACAAGAATACATAAATAATCCTGACATGAAAGAACTTTGATATCAACGTACTAATTGGTCTTCCAAAATAAAATTAATTAAATAAAATAAAACCCTTATGCTCAGTATCTGAAAAGAAGACATTAACATTTTGATTAAGATCTATTCAGAATTGATATGAATCAATTGAAAATCAAAACATATCTCGAAAATGTCGACAATGTTTATCTATAAAATCAAATGAACCACTGGTAGCAATTGCATTCATTTATGTCCCTAAACCTCCACTCAATGTCACACCGCTACTAAATTTGGCACTAGGATACAACAACCTACTTTGTACAAGCAATGACAACAAATCGTGTTGTTTAAGTGGTAAAGTTGTCTCTGGTGTTGAATTGCAACAATAGGTCATCATTACTTACAATAAATGCAATTGAGAAAAACATAAGAATTGAATTCTAGACCATTGGGATAATAACTTCTTAAACCAAAGTAGGTGCTTACAATCCGAGTCATTATTCTTAAAAACAGATATAAATCAATGAAATCTTTTGATAATGCTCCTGTATTGTTTGACGTTTTGAAGGTTACAGGAATAAAAACTGACAACAGTATGACAAGATATAAAATCTGTTGATCTAAATTTATTTAGATTTAAAAACTGATAACCAACTTTGTGAATAAATCACTTTTTATCCGAAGAAAAAATGGATGATATTGATCATTAACACTTTTCATAAGACCAAGTGTAGTTTGATAGTTACCAGTAAATAACAATTAAAATAGATTTTCTCAGGGAACTTGATACTAAATCTATTTGACAGTCATCATTTTGCAATTTCGATTGCCATCAACAATTCAACACACAGAAATGAATTTAAAGGAGATTTATATCATTAGAGAATTCACAGGGTTTAATTGAATTACATTGACAAAAAGACGACGAAAAAATATTTAATCACAATAAATGCAAATTTAAGCAAGTATGATTTTATCAAATTCAAATCAGTATTCCAAAGTAGAGTTAGAAAGCAATCAGGACGCCTTCATGGTAACATTGGACATTCAGAATAGCATGTATATTGTGCAGCCCTGGAACATCATCTTTAATGATATTTAGTAACATTTTCTTTAAGAAACTCTTTATGAGTTGGGAAGTCAAATATGTTCACTGAGATTTATCTGCCATCTCAGATATACTGACTGTATTAAGTATGTTTTCAATGTTAATCAATGCAACATATCACATTATCAATTCGCAATCCTACTAGAAAACCAGATTATTCAAAAGTTACTGTTCTAAATAATTGACCTAAATGGTATTTTCAAAGACGTCTATTATGAAGCAGAGCATTTCTTAAAGGAAATATCATGATCCAAGTGTTGTTTCAAGAATTTGGAGAATGTTATAAAAGTAATTCTCGATAAATGTTTTCTGGCATGTGATTAAACTCGAATTGCTATTACTACTAATGCTTCAAACATACCTGATACTAAAGACTTAGACCGTGGAAAACACGAACAAGGCAGTATTGGGGCCAACTTAACTAATGACATCAAATGTCATTACCTGCTTAGCTATAGCTTGATAATAACATCATTAAGTATTTGGTACACGCATGTCTAAGATGAAGTTTTAAGTTTGATGCTTCTTTAAAATGTCCATAAGAGCTGAACTCGAATTGATGGTGGGCGATTTTGATAAAACTTTTTGTTATAACTCGATAGGAAAAATATTACAATATGGTGGCTTAGATTAAAAACATCATTGATCAAAACACATTTACAGCTTTTAGACTTTTTGAAATAAGCACACTGAGTTTATTAATTAAGGTAATAAGTATAATTGATTAGTAAGAATCTTCAATTATTTGAGGCAGGTATGAATTGAAATTACATGTGCATGTGTATTTCACATTGGGAAATCTATAACCTACACCTAAGAGCGTTTTTTCGAACAAACCTTAATAGATGAATGATTATGTCACGTGCTCCCATGCAATCTTTGGTAGAATAATTACATTGACATAAAGGTTTAGCACAAAATGACAGCAGCTGGCTGGATTGTTGGGTGGATAACCCGTTCAATTACTTGATAATCTGAGGTAGGTAGGTAGGTACATGTAGGTGAAATTAAGGGCGAAGTTTGGGCCAAATATGACCTACATGCGCCCGGCACTTGGAGTGATTATTGAGAGTTAAAAACATTTAAAAGTTAAAATTGAGTATTAAATGTTATATAAGGTCATATTTGCCAGTGTTCTTGACAAAATTTAAAACTGATCTTTGGACTTCACCAAACATCAAATTTTCACCAAGAATAGATCTTAATGAGAAGATATTTGATTTGGAGATAACAACCTCTCTGAGTTGATAATCTGAGAGCTTGTAGGGTTGATTCCCTGCCCCTTACTGAGACATACGGCAAATGCGATAGTTCGAAGCGTGCCTCTGTCCATGAAGCAGTAACTACGAAGGTAGTCCTAATTTGGACAGGTAATCGCTTGTTTCATTCACAAATAGACTTCTCTACTCGTTGATCAGGGGTAGTATGTCACACATTTCTTTAAACATGCAATATGCAAAGACATATTCGCACATTGGATTACTATTATCAATCAGAATGATTTCTTACTGTGAAACGTAAGTGATAATTTTATCTAATGTCTATAGTAATGTCTATATAAACTGTGTGTTATCACATAAGATAAGATAAGGTTGGATACAAGTAATCATAAAGAACATTGATAAAGCACATGTTTTAAAAACTGTATAAATGTATAAACAGTAGTTGAAAAATAAAATTTCGTAAAATGAAAGGACATTTTGTCGAGCATCGTCGACTCAAAGTTCTCAATAAGCAATAAAAGTTTTACATGTATTTTAAATGACTGTGAAACAAAGTTTCAAACATTTCAATCGATTTAAACTGTAAAGTTTAATACCATTTCATAAGTTTTTTAGACGAGAGGCCTTTCAATATGATGTTGAAAGTCTATTAGTAGATTGAATTTATACATGTTTTGAAATCATCATTCAGGCTGAACAACATGATTTTGAAATGTAGTTTATGGTTGACTACATCTATTCCCTAAACGGACTGAATTAGTAAACATTGCTGACAGACATGAATTTGCTGGCGTTCATCAATTTTCAATACATTTAGGTTTGTATTCGATTAGATGATAAATAACTGCATTCACTTCTCACAGAGGCAGCTCAGTCCGAACAAGCCTCTGGTCTAACAAGAAAAGCCTTTACAAAGGCATGCTTGGTGCCACATAGGCAGATGAAGGAGATTGTGATTTGTCGAACAATTCGGGGGATAAGTGAAATATGCAACTCTGGATCACAGCACTAATATTAACACAAGTATTACTCAAAGTTAACTTCACAAAATTAATTTCTATCAACGCGAATTGCTGAAAGTTATGAATATTTTTTACATTCATCAACGATTGTTGGTATATTTCATATCAAAATACACGAGGGTGACAATCTATTTATCATCCAAATTCACTCTTTTTGACATCTCAGAGAAAAATGTAAATTTCTGAACACAACAACACTAGATTTTCAAGACAGTGATGTCATTGCATAGTGAGGTCACTATGTTTATGATGTTGTGGCATTGTGATGTAGTTACTTGAAGTAAAAGCACTGTGTTGCCATGTAGCGTTGACAATGACAGGAAATTTTGCAAAACGTACTGCCAAAACGATATCTCCTTGTCATGCTGGTTAATTATCAACAGTAGTATAACAGATAATAAAGAAAATACTTTCCGATGATCTGACAGGATTTCACCCCAGGTCCGCTGAGCTAACGTTTGGAACCAGCAATGTAGGTCATATTCTAAATATAGCACGAGTCAATTTCAGTACTCTGATAATAAATACATGTTTTCAACATAAACATTTAGTGACATCGTTAAGTATGACTTGTCTCGTGGTCGTAAGTGATCTACCTATTAGTAAACATAAGTCTTATTTCGATGTCACCATCGTACTTACACATACATTACTTTTAATTCGCCAGGCGAGCCCAGCGTGAAATTAAATCGCGTCGGTTATAAAAAAGTGGATTCTACGATTATTGAATGCGAAATAATTCATGCTATAACTGGAACAAATGCAGACTCTTCTTCAAATGAAGATGTTTTTGATTGAGTCTGTTAACATTTATCAGCATCTTTAATAGAAAACAGTGTTTCTCTTTTAATATAACATTTAAAGCGAAATCATATTCCACAGTTTAATGTGCCAAATATTTTGTATTACCCACATGGTGACGTAATGCATTTTTTGCTACAGCACTGTTCATTGGTCTTTTGATTTGGATACAACACATGTGATTGGCGCGGCTTCCCTTTGAAAATATCAAGAGTAATATAGAGAGAAAAAGTCGAAAAGTTTGCCTCACTTATTTGCAACCAATGCAATAAAAATACGTCTTGGTTACCTTTGTTTGAGAGCATCCTTAATGGTTGGCTAGTGCCAGTGAACATGCACTGTCCAACGCTACATAAGGCAGATCTTTGACTCCATATTTGTGACCTTTTCAAAAACGTCAAAGATATTGTATGGCTCTTACTCGGTATGTTAAAGACTTTTACTAATAATTAAATTTTCTTAAAACTATTTCATTAATTGTATGACAGCTGCCTCACGGAAATGAAAATTTAATTCTTATTCTAGATTTTTAAGAGGTTGTATGTTTCGAGCTAAAGAATATCAGCTTTTTAGCGTATGAACTTCACTCCACTCAAACACAGTTTTGGGACAAGCGCGCTGTACCTGTAAGTGAACTTTCATAAAAGTTTCTTATCCACTCCAACTGTTGATTAGACTTGTTTGTATCTATCATGGAAGTAATTAATTCTTATTGTTCCTTGTCATCTTGAAAACTTCGTTCAACATATTATTATTTCTCAGATTAGTTCTTTGCAGTTTCATTGACAAAGAAGGCAAGATGTATCTAGCATCATAGAAAAACATTCATAATATTTCATATGATCTTGCAAATTACACAAAAAGCATATGGTATCTCACAAAAAAGAATAGTTAATGTCATATATAATCAAGGAAATTCACCACAAGTTACTTATAAGCTCAAAATGTGTTACTGATGTACAGATTTCGTTATTGCAGTTTCAAAGGAAGAGAGGGTATGATGTTAGAATAAAAATAAAAATGCAAATTATTAAAATCATTAACGTTCACGAAGCCTACCTGTCAAAATTCATGAACTTGAAAAATCAGTCAACAGGAGACATTCATCGAGAAATAAAGTTTCTAATGAAGACCAGGTTTCCATTTCCACTACACATATATCTCAATTATTCTGCCAAACATAATTAGCGCCAACAGATTACAATTCCTTATTTGATATTCTGTTTCTTCAAGAACCTTGAGCACTTGGATGCTGATATAGTTATCAATATGAAAATGGATAGTTTGTGTACTGCGCTGAATCTCTCCTTTATGAACTCACTTTGCCCTATGCATCATTACCCTACTTTATCCCGGGCTGGCATGTTGTAGGGGCACTTTAGCAGCAACGAAAAGTAAAGGGTCTGCAGCAAGACCTACAATGACATTTCAGAAACTGGCGATTTAGGCTTTGAGTAGGAAGATGGACAGCACAAGGTTTCCAAACCATGTTTGGCAGGGAAACATTCTCATTTCATTCAGCCTTGGAGGCACATACCCATCCGGCGAGCCACGCCTGAGTTTGATGAAAAAAACTGAAAGCAGTTGAACTGAGCAATGCATATCCTCCTTCATTCAGCCTTGGAGGCACATACCCATCCGGCGAGCCACGCCTGAGTTTGATGAAAAAAACTTAAAGCAGTTGAACAGAGCTATGCATATCATCCTAGGATGATGACGGTGTCTACAATTTTACTGCTATAATAGATATTTACACAAATATTTAAAGTTTCATTAAACATTTCTGTTGTATTTACTTTATATGTGTTGTATGTATTACTACCTGTTTAAAGAAACACAGTACCTTCAAACAAAGTTTTTCATGTTATTACAAATTGGCACGTGATATCCGTATTCTTATAACAACCAATCAATCGTATACAAGTTCATATAGGGTAGCAAGGCAATTAGAGGCAGTCATCACTTATCATTATCAAGGAGAATATATAGCTCTTATTACCATCAAGGGGATACCAGCATATATTGTATTACATATTTTCAGAGGAAGTATGATGAATAGTACACTTCTACATTCAGCAAACCATGGCCTCTATAGAACATAACTTATTCATTAATTTTAATCTATTAAATGAAGAACAAGGTAATGTTTCAAATAAACAATTGTTACTATGATATGACATTAATTTTGTATCATGACATGGTCCTTCATTCTTGTGGCAACGGTACTCAGACCATTTTACAAGCTGAATCAATTGTATAACTGCCTATGTTTCTTTTTTCTTATCTTGATATAATTGTTTATTATTTGCTCTTCAATCAACGATAATCGCGGTGTTATCACTAGTATACGTTTACTATCTAAAGTTAAATATTATTTGATCTTAAACCCCTCACTCTTATTATAAACTAAAGATTATATACCAGGTACCAAAAAAGGGACATAGGTTATCATATGTTTTTCCATGCTATTCAGTTTGAGGAATTTCATCAACATTTATCAATCATATTTGCTATTGTGAAGATCGATAGAGTTACATATTTCAGGGTTCTTCCTCTCTGAAATTGTTAATATAAATCTCAAGATGACAAATCACCAACAAGGTGTCAATAAAATTATATTCACTGAGCCTTCTTATGACTCCTTGGTGTTCCTTTTCTAAAGGCCATGATGTAATTCGTCCATTCTCATGGAATAACATGGCAGTATTGGAAATCTACATGATTTATGATGTTTTTTTTATGTGAAAAGAAATAGTTTACTGGTTATGAACAAGGACTGGGGTTTGTGTGGTAAACTGTTGGTACGATCAGAACTGCAGCTTCTGCTATACTCTGTGGGTATGCGTACCAGATCAGAATGTACTCACACGACAAAACTACAAGAATTTGTTTTAAAGCTACAAGAGCGATCTCTAAATTTGTTATTATTAAAGTTTGTTGCACTATTCTTAATAGAAAATGAATTAAAGAATTCGAACTTACTTGTTCATGATCATTTGGTTAAATCAGGATCTTTGTTAATGCCTATCCATAAATACGAATCGCCAGATCAAAGATTAAACAGCAGGAGCTCTCTTTGACATGACATATGGGTCCTACACGAACGTATGTGTATGACTTTTGTAGTTAACCGGTCACCTCGAAGTGTAACCGACCTGCACTAAAGGATAGAAACGTTTTAAATGTGCAACATGTGGTACTGTTTTTTCTATACGAGATCCATAGATTGGGAACTAAAATGTTAAATATCATTCAAAACCTTTTGTTTCAGTCCCATAGAAGGCCATGAAATTAGTCATCTGTCTTGCTATATACAGTAGCAAAATATTAATAATCAGTGTTTAATAATCTAAAATATGTACATGTAGGTAGTAACTATTAACAACATTTCTTATTTGGATTACAAATAAGTGTATCTTATAACAACAATTATTCTATCAATATTGTTTATATCATCTTCACTTTGATCTTTAAAAAAAAACTAAAGCTCTTCATACATGTTTGCACAAAAGGGTTTATATTGTATATAAGATTCAAAAGTGATTGTAAAATATGTTATATAATGATGGATGCTTTGAAACGCGTACATGTACTTTAATAAATATTCATTTATATATTTTGTTTGCATATGAATAAATATAGATTCTTTACCAAAGTGTTTCCGTATCAGTCATATTATATATTTGGAAAATCATTTGTATAGCCTATTATATTTGATAAATTCTTATTTTGATCCAAAATGAAGAAAATTCGTTTACACCCTGTTGAGATTTCGTACAAAGTGTAAACCAATAGTTTGTACACTTCCTACAGTTTTCTGCATTGAGCAATTCAAATAATTATTAAACACTAAATGAAATAGGTTTAAAATCCTTACTATGGTACAACCCTGAGAAAGATATGGAATACGATAAGAGAATGTGTATTACTCCAGACTGGATATACTGATTTTAAGGACTGCCATAAACAAACTGATCCAGATCTGTCCTAAGAGAAGGCAACTGCAACCCAAACCACATGTGAATATCCAGCGACAAGTTAACAGTTAACAAAACCGTACATCACATCATTAGACACATTTTGGTCATTTTCGCTTTGCATATACGAACAGTAAGTTCCTAGTAGCTTTTGTCATGCAATTATTTGCATTTTGAACAGCCTCTTCAGACAGTTGCTACAATGTATGTGTGGTATATATTCATTCATAGTATACTGAACAGGTTACATACATATTCATGTATATGGCTATTTATTGACTTGGTATTCTCACCAAAATGTCACGTAACAAGGTTTTTCCTGACTCAATTAGAAATGGTAATATATTCATAAAACATAACCAAACTTTTCCCTATATTAAAATGTTGCTATGCCATAATCATAATAAAAAAATCATTAAACATAAAGAAAACTGTACTCACATGTTCTTCATCTTTAAGCTTCAATTTGATGCCTGTTGATAATTTTGCAAAAGAATCAAGCATATGTAAACAAGACTGTGTTAGCACTCTGGACGTCACTAATTATGAGTGGGAGTAGATGTAAGTACATCGAGGGATATAGAGCGGAGGCTATTGTTAGAAAGTAGTTCTGACATCATATTTGTGCTGATTCTGATGTTTCATTTACGCATTCAGCACGCATCCGTCTTGTTAAGAAAACCAAATATACCTGAATTCAAAATTGATTTATAATTTAAGTTACATTAGACCAAGTTGGAAATATACTTGCATCATTATCTACATGAAGTATGACTTTTGGTGCTGTCATATCTTACCCGTAAATGTTTAAAGCGTTCATGGAAAAGAGTTTTATTGTTTATAAATATTAAAACGATTTATTGAAAAAACGCGCGATAAAGAAAGTTACTATATGTTACTTGGAAATCTTATCTTCCAAATCACTTTTTGTCATAAAGTAGAAAAAGATATATTTTTTGATACATCACCTTTTAAGATTCTCAATGAAAACAAATAACATTTTTTTAATGGACAAATAACAATTTTGTAAATTAAAATCATCGTATCAAAATGAAAGAATAAAATTAGAAGATTTTGCAGAAGAGTATCGATTTCATTACAGTATAAAAATCAAATCAGTAAAGGTACCAGTGTTACAAATGGTTTTTATATTTCCATATGGAGTTTCATGGATATGACAAAGAATCTTGACCTATAGCCGTTAGGCATTCGATCATGCTTATCAAAAACAGTAATCAACAATTGGGGTTTAAAAATCCGACAACTTTAAGCTTAACTGTCAGAGAAAAACTTGTATCATTTTAACAGCTTTTTTAATTGTTTCCTGTCCATAAAATCGGTAATATGGAATATATCTAAACAATGTCAGCTAACTACAAACGGAAATTTACTTAAAGGAGTTATCTTTTCTTTGCAATAATTTCTTGCCATTCATTTATTATTTAATCTATATATAATATAGATTGAATAAAAAAACTAAGAAAAGGGTGAAATCCTTTTCCTCAGATCAAGTTTATGTCCAGAACAATTTCAATACACTTACACTTTTTTACCGGAACAGGTTTTGTAGTAATAGTTCATTCATTGACTAGAGCTTAATTCATATGGGTCTATCAATTGATCCCAAATATCAAATATATTTCTTTAAATGAGGACAATAACTGAGCTATTGTATCACCAGTTTACCCTATATAAAAGGATTAATAATCAGAGTAGAAGACTTATATATTTGTGAGGGACTAGCCTAGTTCAACCTCTGCTCTTTCAATCTCCTTTCAAACAATTGGTACAAAATTGTTGCTTGAAGGTCACTTTCCACAGATAGTAGACATTCTTACATATGGTGTTGTATCTTGGATCTATAACAATTTTCAAATATGATTGTGAATTTTTCGAAATTAGTTCCTCTGTCCTTCGATTGAGCGTATCAAGCTTTTGCCTCATGATTAGGAAATTATCAGGGCTACTTCAGTGTTGCCGATATTGATAAGACCATCCATTTAGCTCCTTCAAACATTGTCATCTAAAATGTACCGGACCAGGTTTTGTAGTTATGGTTTATTCATTGACTGGAGTTTAAATCATATGGGTCTATCAATTGATCCCAAATATCAATTACCTCCTACAAACATTGTCATCCAAAGTGTAGCCAGAAGCAATAAAGAAAGTACACAAAGTCATCACCTAAATAACCACTCATTTGTAAACAACTTTTAATAATATCAATTAAAAGTTAATGATACATGTTCACCGCAAATATGTATAGATAGGGAGGAAAAGGATATTTCACAAAGTAAAATGTACATAAAACTCAAAGGAATTTTGAAATTTGCAGAAGCTCAATTACAATTTCCTGTCTCTTAAATGGCTTTTAAAGAGTTAATTTACATACTGTTCAGTTTATTCTGAAGTGATAAAATATATTCTACCCCAAATACAATGCCGAAAACAACTAAAATAAGAATATGTTTTTCGGAAAGAGAAAAAAATTACAACTATTTCACATGTAATTATCTTAAAATTACTATGTATCATAAGTAGGTAGTAATGCGTATATAATGCAACTTCAACCTTTTTCATGTAAGATCTGTTATTTAATAAGCATATTATAACAGATGTTCGAAGCCAGAAATCAGACAAGATCAGAATACATGGAAGTTTATTTTTTAAAAGATGTAGCTAAATGAGAACAAAACTGGAAATAGTTGATTTGGAAAGAATATTATACATTAAGCGTCTTTGATCACGTGATACAGACCTTCCACTCATGAACATGTTAACATGATTTCTCATAGACCCATGTGTCCGCTCAAGGTCCATAGAGGCCTGTACTGACTCACTGAGGGTAATAAAGCTCTCCTGAATGTGCAAGCTTTTTCTCCTCGTTATCATTTAATCTGTTTCAAACCATCTTACAACAGAAGTGTTATCCCTGAGGGGAATACACAGAATGTCGGTTAAGTCGTCATTATATTACCAGGTCAATGCAGAAAGTACTTGAAATGTTATTATATTTGAAATTCGCATATTTTTTTAATTGGGTTTCTTGTCGTTATCATAATAAAATGCAAAGGACACGTTTGGCACGCATACTAACCAGTGTGTTTATACTAAATAAGTATCACAATTACGGTATACAATTCATTTGGAATACAGACTTTACTTGTCGGTTAATTGGTCAATCAAACTGAAATGTCTATATTTGGATATACCAGTAAGTTGTCGACATTTAAACAGACACAAGATATTTTGAAAATGTCATGACAAGACAAGGATAGAGATATTTATGAATAAAGGCAAACATAGTTTTCCTCTTAATCAAAATGTAATCTATATTCAACAAAAAGAAATATTCAAAAGCTCAATTGATGCATAGCAAAATTTGAATCGTTTTAGATTCTACATGTATATCATCGACACAAAATAATTGAATTAAAATTCTAACGGGTGTGGAAGCAAAACCACACAGTCTTTATTGATAAAAAATCATCAAACCTTATTCCAATAATTACCCTATGCAATAGCTTCAAATACATTCTAATAGCCAATAAGTTTAATTACACTTTATATTGGTTTTCGTTCGTACACGTAATTTCTTTTGATACTTTGCACTGTACAACCTTTTTATAAAAGTTTATAACTTAAAATCGACCAAAATATTCAAAGTTGTATTCAATATTCTGTTCAGATTGCATGTTCTATAAGATGCTCGTGATATAGAATCAACTCTATACCTGAACGATTGCTTAAAGCTCCCAAAACCGTCCACAAGTGCAATCGTGTTTCCTCCCGTACACGTATGATGACGTTTGAGACGTAAACTGAAGATTCTACTTAGTGTGAACGCATCCTACTCTTTGACTCTGCTTTTATTCCAAATCCTGCGATCACAGATGTGCCCTGTCTAGGGGGAATCCACGAAATGTCATTAATGACGGCATTTTTACAAATACATTTTATTGGAACATTTGAAGAAAAGTTATTTCATACTGAATTTGTATCCGTTGGGTAATAATTTGCAATTTCAATATAACCTTCGGAAATGTTTGATTCATTTTTATTTTTATCTTTCAAACTTTAACCTATATTGTATGTTACTATTTTTTTTAAAGTTACTCCCGTGTGCAAAGTTTGAAACATATTTTAAACGTAATTTCCTATATACAATAATTCAATGTATTTGTCATGGAAAAATTATCTATAACTTCTCCTGTATAAAGTTGTCGGAACTGATGTGATTGCAAAGAACATTTCGCAACATCGTAATGTCACAATTCTTCCTTAATGGTTCAGAGGCGATTGGCTAGATTACTCGACCGATTATCACCATTTCGTTGATTCAGATAGGTTTGTTTGATTTCTGAAACAATGTGTGTTTTTTTTGCCGACGAGTATATAAAAACCTTGACATGCTACAGCAATAAAGGATTATAATTTTAAAAAGTGAGCTTGTACAGTTTCAAATGTAGAGGTGGATCTACGATTTGCCTGAATAACTAGCTTAGAAGTACCCAGTAGCTGGAGAGATCCATTATGGTCAGTGAGTATCAAAGGTAACATCAGGCTAAATCAATGTTCCAATATAGCCCATTCTGTGTCTGTTCCACTTTGTCACTATCACACCGGTTTTCAAGCTGTCAGGAAACATGTAAAAGCCTACTTACTTGCACAACGAATACAAACGACGTTGCTTATGTGATTCCCATTGGCTTTCTGTTTTAAATTGACACCAAAAATACACTGATACAAAAACTCTCATTAAAAAATGACAAAGGAACAAATAAAAACATCTACCCTTTAGAATGCAATAGATATGATTAATATTTGTAAATCAATTGACACTGCTTGCAAAATAAACATGTTTTTTTATATAGGTTTTCACTCAGTTAAGTTTTATTTCTTAATATTGCCTTCTGGTGTATTCCATGTTGTTGTCTTGTCAGGTACATAATTAATACATGTAGTGTCGCACATTTCAGAAATAGAAGGAAATTTATCAAAGGTGACGTATTTTGGGCAATTTTGAGAAATATGACACAGCATATTAACATTAAAGGAATGAGTTGTGTAATAATAGATGGGAAGTGATTATAATGTGTACAATGTCAGGTAGCTCATAGTTTGCAAGAAATGTTCGTCTTTTCGCAACGTGTGTGAATCGCCTTCAGGTTTTAACCGCCTCTATTATAATCTGCTTTTTCTACATCTACGTCTACAAAGACGTTATAATAGACAACCCGATCCAATACGAGTGTAGTAGTAAAATTCCCTGAAAACATAAGAAACCAATCAAGGTTCTTTTCATTAAAAACAAGCCCAAAGATGTGGTACAAGACAAGAGGATTTCAGAGTTTAGTGAATACAAAGATACTATTCATTGATCCGTAAATAGCAGGTGGATCAGAATTTCATTAGTTTTGAGCAATGGAAAGTTGCAAAAGGCATTCATTACTATTGTATGTTCTCTTTACTTTCTCTTAATATAATTATTAATGTAGATTTAATTTTCCTTTATTTCTAATTGCTTTGTTTTGAATAGGTTGTACCTTATGGTTATGAGTATCGTGTATAGTATCCCGTCTATATAATCGGATTATATATTCAAATGATGCGTTTTGATAAATAAATATGAGCTTGCTAACATTGCATTTGGTCTATCCATTATCTATTCCTTAAGTTTATAAATACATTTCTTTCCTTTTTAATCTTTTTGAACAATTTGATGACAAAAGATGCCTGATGATAAAAAATAATTGTCAAAGCCATTTGGTAAGTATAAAAAAAGAAGACATTGACCGTTTTATTAGAATAATCATATTGAAATGGATTATTTCAAGTTAATCTGAAATCTCCACCATTTACATGTTTAAAATGTCAATAGGCATTACTGGTAACATTAAGATAACCAGTGTCTTCAAAGTACCCCCTCAGTGTCAATTGACTACAATCACCTTGGTAAGAGGAGTCAAAAGCCTACTTATTCTAACCTAAGGCAACACACAGTGTCGTTAATGTTGTTAGGTTGCTGAAGTGCAACACTACTTCCTCATTAGCTTAACCAAATTCAATAAGTCAAAGGCAACCTGCTGATAAACTTTAGCCTATGGAGGAAACTTCAAAACCTAGATTTCTTCACATCATATAACTTTTTGAAAGTTGTTTATTTCCTAATTTCTTCGCACCGATATAACAATAGAAAATTAACGAATTGAATATCATCAGGGAATTTAAAAAGTTTAATTGACAAGAAGACGATGAAACAAGTATTATCAGTAGCATGAATTTATGAATACATTCAAATTTATAATCAGTTTGAAGAATACACATTCTGTACATTGGTAAGTCGTTTTGGAGGGGAAGAAGTCAATGGTTATAACAACTTTGCTCTCTTCAACCCTGCACCTCTTACAATCGTGTTTTGAAATCATTGCCGTTGAGACTTAATGTTGTCTATATTTTTAATTTACATGTAAGGTGAGGTAAAAAGTTTAAAAGCGCAAGTTTGACATGAAACTTTAGCGTCAAAGGCAAATGTTTGTGCCATTCACATTTCATGTTGAATAATGAAAACAAAGGCTATTGTCATTTCAAAAAAACAAAAATATAAATCATTGGTACATGTAATATTTCATGTTTTAACTCAGCTTTTCTCTGTAAGAAAATATGTCCTTAACATATTCGAAAACTCGATATTTGACACTTAAAGAATATAACAAAATAAAAGATGTATTAATAAACGTCAGTGCCATTGTCAAAATCTAATCATATTCGAAACCCAAGATGTAATAAATAGTTACTTTAAATTGTCATTTTCGAATTTTGTCAAATGTTTATCGTGTTGTCTTACTTTCATAGATTCTTTATCTCATTTATCGGAAATCATAATATCAAAAATGCTCTAAGACATCAATATTTCCGACTACTATATCTTACCTAACATAAGCTATTATGAAAGGCGATTACATGACGTTCAGTATAGTAAATGTCATGTAATAAACGGCTCACTAAAATTTGACCTATTCAACAAGTTTTCTACTTTAATAAGATATTAAGTTTCAGTGCATTTAGAATGAAGATGGTGCCAAATTCAGGATTTACATGTATATTACTGATGAAAGATTTTCAGAGATATACATTTTTTTAGAAGGTGTAAACATTTTAACTAGAAAATTATTTAGCCATGTTGATGCTTTTTCATTGAAAATCAACTGATTTCAAAGGCCTTAGTAATACATGTACCACCGAAAATGTTTGAAGCTTCCATTCTTTAGCCTTCCCTAGGAAATATTTGTTTGTGCGTTGTTGTGTTTATCGCATTTTGCAAAAATAATAAGATCAGTTTTCTCGGGGAAAATGAGGGAAAAAAGGTAAATCAAATGGTACTCACCAAATAGTCAGCTTTGTTTGGAAGTTCCTCACAGTATGTCGTTCATCGTAATCCAAATCTGAACGAAAAGAGAAAATAAAATAGTTAAATCTATTTGCCATCACATCTATAATCGTTGACAGAAATGTATCCATTTTCATAACCAGTTTTGAATAATTATATTAACATATCATTTTTTTTACTCTGTATCATTTTTCCTAAGACATTATTATTTTTTTCTATTGAAAAAACAACATTTCCTTTATTTTGTTCGTATTATTATATTAACATATCATTTTTTTACTCTGTATCATTTTTCGTAAGACATTTTTTTTTTCTATAGAAAAAACAACATTTCCTTTATTTTGTTCGTAATGGTACATTACTAAATTAAGCAAATGAGTTTTTTTAGTAAAATGATAATTCGTATATGAAAATTATTATAGATACACATAGACTCCAGTCGGTGTTCTTTTTAACGCACTTTCAATATGTTGACCTCCAGTGGAATTTTTGTCATTTCTCTTCATGCAAGCTCATCATATGTTCGAGTGCCTTTATTGTACATATATGTATCAAAATACTGTCTTATTACATCTTCCATCAGATATGGACACGATAAAACATGATACACATATGCAGAGTGTTCGTTAAACGGTCAATGAAAGATACATAATCTTAGATATGATAATTGTATAAAGCTATGTGTACAATATCATATTCGATCTCCTTATAACCCATTCTGTTATCTGTATTGTCGTTAGGGAACTGATTCAGATGATGGTATCAACCATAAAGTGTATTTAAGAAACATTATGTTCAGCATGAATGAAGATGTCAACAGTTTCAGCATTCTTTCCGAAGATTTCCATTCCCACAAAAACAAATGATTTGAAATTGCATTACACTTTTCAATTCAATCGGTTTAATTGTTTTGTTGAATATTTACAAAGAACTATTTTACGAGGAAACGACAAAATGTCCTTTTATCATTCAATCTATTTCTATTTTTGAAAAACTGTACTCGATATCCAAATAATTCTACATTTTAAAGACAATACAGTGTTTCAAAGACGAGTCTTAAACACGTGTTTTACTTTATGAGTCTTTGGTCTTAGACTATGACAACTCACATTCATCTTATTATTTGCAACAACATTAAAACCGAGAAGCATATAAAAGAATGTAAATATCAATGTTTTTCCGAAACATAGTATTGATAGTCTTGCCTTTCTAAGAAGATTGTCTTGCCTAAGAAGATTTTATGGGGTTTTTTTTCAAAACTAAAACTAATAAAACAGTAAATTGCAAGTTTGCTATTATCCTTCAATCGGGAATATGGCACACTCAACTAGGTTATACTGTGATAGGCTATGGTAATGAATTGGTAAAACCAATGATACTATATTCTCTATAAATGAAAGATCATAAATGCAATCACTGTTCTTCAAAAGGTTTATGTTAAATTGTGTCTAAAACAAAGTTTACAAAGAAAATTAATGATTGATTTTCCATCTCATCCTATGGTAGTTTCAACCTTATCTGTAGAAACGTTGTTTGAGAAGTGGCTGGAGTAGCGGCTGTGCTTCGTGTAAACATTTTTTAAATCATACACAAAATTATCAGTCCTCAAAAATAAAGCCTCATTACATCCACACTCATTACACATTCACAATTCTTATGCCCTTATTTTCTATTTGAAGCCTGACAAGTCAACAAAGAAGTTTGAAGCTCATCAAGTTTCGTTATACTTCATCATTCAATGATTCATTATTCTGGACAAAATTCTAACAATTCTATTAGAAATGTACCCTACCAAGAAATTTGTACACAGGGGTTCAGCGTTTTCTTCTGGAGAAGAAGAAAAAAATAGCTTCTACGGTTATGGTTCTCATTTAGGTGTCACAGTGCTGATAAATCTGCAATTCA
Source organism: Steromphala cineraria (assembly GCA_916613615.1). Classification (NCBI taxonomy): domain Eukaryota; kingdom Metazoa; phylum Mollusca; class Gastropoda; order Trochida; family Trochidae; genus Steromphala; species Steromphala cineraria. The sequence continues at coordinate 26,184,120 of OU744721.1, forward strand.
TAAACTCATTTGGGCAGGAAATCTACATATATTTTTTAGGCATTTCTGTATGATTTCGAGCATTTCCTGTCTTATTTCAAAACCCGTTTGACAAAGACCGCTTATAAACCTAATGCACAATTTAACAGTTGACAGTTATGAAGGCATTTTACATGATAGGAAAGTGAAAAAATAATAATTCATAATCTGCAAATGTCTTTGTCAAATATTCTGACAATCATCTATGACTCCTTGTCAAATATACATTTTTACACTTTGTATCAACAGTTTAGGAAAATTTTCTGTATTTAACTGATTGTATTTGTATATACACGTCAGATAATACCATGTAGTTTATCATTGCGAGTGTGTGGGATGGCCAATATCCTGCATTTGGAATAAACAGTGTATTTGTGAGCCGTATCGAGCTTAATACATAGGTTTTTTAACCTAATGCGGAATATACACAACTTCTGTATCATAAAACGTCATTTTAACATTTTTATTCGGAAAATATCCAACAGTACTTACAGTACATCATATAAGTTGACTTTGTCTTTTTATACAACCATTGATATACATGTATGGATTTGAACAGTGAAATGTTTGACGGTCAATTGTCAAAGAATATGCCATCATTATTGTTGTTTGAAGAAAATTATGTTAGCATGAATCAAAGTTTGAATCTTTTGATTTGTTTGAAATACGACGATTTTCAAAATGAGAAAAACAATTCGAACTAGAACTCATTCCTTCGTGTAAGCAGGTGGGCGAGCTCATTTTACTTAGGCAAGAGTTGTATCCCTTCTGCAAATTTCAAATGGCAGCTAACGTTAAAGCAAAAAAACTTTTTAAAAGGGAGAGCTAAACTAAACTCATGTCCAAAAGAAACGATACCATGTTTTCAAAGTCGTCCGAAACAAAATTCTATAACCTGATGGAGTCGAATTTAAGTGTGTCTAACAGGCCTATGTCTTGTTAAGAAGTATGCACATTTTCATTCTTCAGGAAAAGATACTTTTGATTTTGTGTCTTTTCAAATGTACATGGAGTGCATAAATCGAAATTTCAAATTGTTTTATGAACAGAACTTTTGTCATTTCACTTTAAAATTGATGAAGTGTTGAATTTATGTCAGAAATTTTTTTGTTGATATAATACACTTTATTTGACATAAATTCGTTGACGCGTCACTGCACTAGAACGTTTTAAAACAAGCGAAAGTGTCCAATTTCTCTCTGCTATCTCGCCTAGTTAGGGAGATTCCAGATCGATGATTTTTTCAATGCATGTTTCTCGCAAACATGAACAGATAATGTTTCCAAATTTTGCATAGACGTAAGTTGACTACTGAAGAAATGATATTACTATGTTTTAGTCTTATTAATCTGCAGTGGATTGAGTTATTTTGGGATTTGTATGGTATCGTTTCTTTTGGACATGAGTTTACAAGATGGCATGTTGATTTTTCTGTACCAAACGTAACGTGGGGATACTGAAAATGGAAATACAGTTTGTGAAAATATGGCTCAAACTGCCTTTGATACATGTGAAATTATTCCTTGTATAAAAAAACAGTTTAAACTAAAACATACGAAGTTTTCATTAAATTCGTCCCTTGATAACACTTTATGAATGTTGTATTACTTTTCGTTAAATTACTTACATCAAATGAAAACCCTTGGGCTGCATGTCGTAGTTACTAAGAATCATTTAACTGTCATAGACTGTGAAATGATAATAAATGAATAACTATACTTAATGTATAATTCAATCAAATGCGAGGTCACTTAGGAAAAGAAGACAATAACCATACAGCCATCAACTTTGGAAGCAAAAAGGCATTTTTGTCATATCTCATGTTACCGTTTAGGGAATCGCAGCATATATTGTTTCACTTATATCCAGTAGAAACATGATGAATAGTCTTTATTCAGCAAACCATGACCTTCTTACGAAGAAGAGAAAATGTCGTTTTCAATCCCTAAAATGAGAAAAAATCCCACACGTACACTTTTCAAGTAGTCCTTTCAGTAATAACAATAATTATCTACAATCTAGCTGAGCTGCAGCTGCTCACCAAAAGTTTGTTAAACAATTTAAACTCAGTGCAAATATTACGTGATATCGTTTTTCGCTTGAGTTCGACTTATTCAAGCAAAATTGTACACAAAGATATGATAAGGGTAGATTAAGAAAAGCATCTTACCATCACATACTGAAAATGATACTAATATAATTAGAGTTGCATATTTGGAAAGGACACGGGCAGCACTAGGGTCCAAATGCAAAATTTGAAATTTCTTGATTATCTTGTAAGATTATCATTTCGAAATATATATAATGAAAAAACATTCGTAATAACGTTATGTTGACCAATATTGACTATTGAGAACAGATATTTTGTTAAGAAATAGTGACCAACTGATCTTTTTTAAATGATGCTTTTTCATAGGGAATGTTTGACAGATAAACACAATTTTGGTAGGCAGGTGTACAATATTGATCCTGAGAAATCGTAATAAGCCGGCACAAATGTCTGCATATGTTTCTAATTATTTCTTATCTGAATGTCTACTTTAATCATTATCTCTACAATCAACATCTATTCCCAGCGGTAATCACTGATTTATGTAGGGTATCAAAGGTCATTATTTCGGTACTTTAAACCTCTTGAATATATAAAATCAGGGATACCAAACGTGGTCAAATATGATATTGTATTTCATCAATGTAAAACAGGCAAAACATTATTTGGATTTACATCAAAATTAATCTACCATACATTTTGTTGAGATTGAGGAAGGTCCAGAACAATTATCTTCTTCTTTAAAGGTTCTATGAGTTCAAGTTTCAATAGAGGTTGTACCCGTCATGAGCCCAATTGACATCATTTACCTTTTCTCCTGTTCAATTCTTTGTTCTGTACCTTACTAGGACAAATAGTGGACAAACGTTTGCGACCAGAAAATATCTGCTAAAGCGTACATGCTAGCATCCCGGGAATTCACACACATTTCAATTCCAGATGTGCATTTTGACGGTTAGACCTATTTTGGAATTATATTTTTCACTTATTAAGGACAAAGCAAATATATGACAGAATTATTGGGGAAATAAATAATAAATATTACGGGAGATTAAAAACGGACAAAACTTCCCGTTAACTAATTGTTGCGGAAAAGATCCAACAAAAGGTCATTATTGTTCAGCAATTCTATGTAAACCTTTAGCCCGAGTTCATATAATGCCAGTATTCACCTGCTCCTAATTAACATACATGTCAAGCTGTTCAACTAAACCTCTGCTGGTTGAATCGTACTGACGTACTGAATCGTCTGATCTTTCATCAATGTAGAGATTTATTAGCTGTTTAAAGATAAGGGTGTGCCCTTCAAAACTCATTTAAAGAGCCACTCCATGATCTTCATCACATACTGTTTTACTTAGATGAGAACGTCAAAAGCACAACTTATGATATTGATTCAAAATATCTCACATATTCATTCCCAAAGGACAATTATATCATAAAAACTTGTTTTCAATGGAATTTTTAAAACAGTCACATATGAGCAAAATTCACACTCCAACTATCAAATATCATCATCTCGTAAGTGCCATTCTGTCTGCTTCAGATAAGTTTCCAAAATTACGTTTGAGTGAATGACGCGCATCATTGTCCGTTTTTTATATGGATCGTGACTTTAAACGTTGCCATACAACGTCGATAAGTTTTCAAATAGCACTTTCCTGCAACAGTTCATACTTCCCGATCAGATGACACTTTTGGTAAAGTTTGGCATATTTGACCCCTGACAACTTTTTCAACATTTGCGTTTTTAAAAGAAGTTTGTAAAATTCAATGATTAAAGGCTATAGTGTTTCAATAAGGTTGGGGGAATACAATATTATGCATATTCAATAATAGAAATATACTTGACCCTTAAAAACTTGATATGAACATCATATCAATCTAATTTGGTGTGCTTAATATTCTACAAAAGTTCAACTTTATCAATTAATATTTCACTGGTTTGATGTTAATGTTGATGAATGGAAAATATATCAAGATTCCGTCATAGGAAGAAGAAATGAAAGAATAATGAAGAAATGGTATTGCATTTTCAAAATCGTATCTGCACTTAGCCAATGCATGCACTTAGCCAAGATTTAATGTGTCCAACTGTCCCAAACAGTATATCCTTTAGCGTACACAGTACACACAGTGTTCAAATAAATAACACACAACGTGCAATCTACACCAAAATATGTTCCAATCTTCACGCAAAAGTCTGGTTTAGAAAGCCTTCCCAACTTTGCAACTGCAATCATGTAAGAACAGATAAAACACGCTTCAAGGTGATAGGTCGTGACGATACTGTATGAAGGAATATGCTTGTAAATAACATATACAGTGTTGCTTTTGTGTCAGGTTTATATTTGAATATGTAAAATCACAGCATCAGGGAAGATTTTGTGTAAAGATGGCTAATAAAATTACGAACATGAAGGAACAATTAAAGGCATTGTAGCCAGCTGCACTTTAAACAACGAGGGAGTTGACTGTTTAAATAACTTTAAATTACCTACTCATATCAATATAATTTTGTTGTGACAATACTACTCAAGATCAAAGAATCCAAATTTAATACATGAAGAGAGACAAATAACCATTATATATATATAATATAAGTCTTTAAGTAGCAATCTTTATATTCTATTGCGATTATTAAAGCAGATTGCCTAGAAAGATTTCGGTTTTGGTAAATTAGGATCGAATGTTAGCGGCTATAAACATAACATGGTTATACAGCAACCCTCAGCGCAATAGACAACTACATACTATGTAATCATGAGAATGCCTTGATTTGCTAAAATTTATTTGAAGTAATGTCTGTAATAACAGCATATAAAGTCTTGCCAACGTTTAAAGTTGATTTGCTTTAAAAGATACAATCAGACAAAAAAACATTTAACCACTTAATCATGTTACAATTGATGCGTTTTGTTTCTGTTACGAAATAGTTTTATTGATATCTGTCATAATCGTTTTCCATTCAATATGCTTCACGCGACTTCTCGTATATTTTATTCAAAGGTGAATAAGGCAGCAATTGATAATTCTGGTCACATTTGTTTTTGTCTATCGACAATATAAGCTAGTGCTCTTATTCTATGATTCCAATACCATTACATTGAAAACCTAAACCCCTTGGAGTAGTTTTACAAACTTCATGCAATAGCACTTTGGTGTTATGTTCCAAACGATGAAAATAACATAATCATGTGTTTTGAACCACAAATTCCTTACTTTTTTTCTTCCTTGGGTAACTAGCTTCTATATAGAGCTACGAAATTAATTTCTGCTGGCAAGGTTACAAACCATAATTGAGTGGTAATGTGTTTTTATAAAATGCAAATACTTGAATTGACACAGTAAGTGGATTACATTCAGACAAAGACACTAAAAACAATAGAAAGGGAATAGAACAAAAAGTCGTAATGCAACCTGTGTAATGTTGAATGCTATGAAGACGGATACAAATATGAAAAAAATATCTACAATAGTATCTTTATAATTTCTTTAATCTTATGTTAATGTTCATCAGCCGTCATGAAGCCCTAATGTATTTCTGAAAAACACAACTACTAATTTCAAACATCATTAAGCATCTAATTAAAGACGCCTAACGATCTTCAAAAGAGGAAACAAGGCGAGGTGATCATTAAACTAAAGAACTATATGTATATAAGAGACGCCTTATAACAATGATCAACTTTTCCAAATTCCAGACAAAGAAAATGTATGTGTTTGAGAAATAAATCTATGAACTAATGGTTAATTTCGCCATCGTCATTAATAAACGGTCCTGTCGGTTTCCGTATGTGATGAAAAATGTTTTCGTTTCTAAAAAACATTCTTGAACTGAATCCCTTTGTCGTGTATTTTAAGAAAGCAATGATTAGATGATAATAACGAAGTGCAAATAATTAAATAATATTGACTCAGAGTGCGCCAAGATCCCCCCAAAAGTACCAGTTTTATATTTGCTAGATACCTAGTTTACCACTGAAAAAGTTTCTAAAACTCTATTAAGACAAGTTTTAATTCTATTCTAAGTATTTGATAACAAAGCTTCTTTCTCTAATCGTAGGGTAATTTCAAATCGTTGAGACGAAACAAAACACCTAAAATTTGGAGGCTTTATCAGCAGTCTTAACCTTGAAAAATTAACATGATTCATATTTGTATTTTTACAAATATCTGTCATATTGTTTTCAAATTTGAGCCAGAATCTGTTGCGATTCGTTTGTGTCAAATCAACTGGTGATAAGAGAATAAAGACTATGAGTTTAAAGGACAACAAGGGTAATGCATCGTAGTGGAAATATAGAGACATTTTGAGGTTTGTTCATTTATAATGACAGTTTAAGAAAGTACAGCACTGTTAAGTAATCCATCAAGAAAATAATTATCAACGTCGTCAACTTTTTTTTAAAAAGGAAATACAATGAAGTTCTTCTCAGTAAACAATCTACCTATTGAACCAAGTCCTCTAGATATAAAAATATCTCACACATTCTTAAGAACATGGTAATTGAGACAAACATTCCTATTATCTATTTTTTGTAGACAAGATCCAATCAGACCTCATAATTGCTACAATATCTCACAGTAAACGTCAGCCCTTGAGTGTAGATAATGCCAGACATTTCCCTTCTCCCAATTACTTCACATGTCAAGCAGATTAACCTTCTGAGCAGATTTAAGCTCACTGATGTGAGCGTTAGTTATGAAAACTAAATTTCAAATCATTTTTGTTTTATAGGTAGGATCCTTGCAAAAGACAACGGTTTGATTTGATTGAATAGAAAGCTAAATTAATAGACTGAAAATGCAAAGAACTTCAATTACTGAGATAACCCTTCTTTTTGGTCATTTGAGAGTTTAAACGATTGCAACACCATTAGAGTCGAATTACTGAAACATACGAAACTACAATGCAAATAATTAAGAATTCATTGGATTTTAATTCTGAGTTTCCACTGTAGTATTCACAAAGTAATGTTATAGAGATATCAGGATCATAGACATTTTTCTGTTATCATTATCAGTACCATCTTTTAAGAACATATTAAGTCTCCTGTAATTAGTGGTACGTCAAGTCCGTATTGTATACTCATTATGAACATGTTTGCATGTATCCTATGCATATTCATCTGTATGACATGTATAATTTTCATTGCAAATTGCATGTAAGTTGCAACTCGTCTGTAATAATTGACACTCCACATTGTACACGTTTTTTTAACAAATCTATGAACAGGGGGGAATCCACGTAAATAATACGGCGTTGTAAAATTATTACTTAGTCTGTCAAGTCTTTTAGACTGAGCGATATAAGAAGGCAAGAACATTGTATGGAAAATCTTTTTTGTATTGAAATAATCCTATTTGAGACGAAACCGTTTGCTCTTGTAAACTTGGAGAAGATGGCAATGTTTGCCTATGTATCTATGTAGCCGGGGATATAGTATTGGGCAGCGTCCGTCCTTCCGTACATGTACGTACGTCCGTACGAATGAAATTGTATATAACTCAAAATCTATTGACCGGATTTTTTCATTTTTTGTATATGGCTTCATCACCATGAGAGTAAGGTCCCTATAGTGTTTCATGACCTTGACCTTTATTTCAAGGTCACAACGAAACGTTTACCCTTGTCAGCGGGATATCTCAAGAATCATTCACTGGATTTTCTGCATAACTTAAACCATGCATCTTACTGGCGCCGGGCCTAGTTGATTTTGGTGACCTTCACATTATTTTCAAGGTCACAATGAGGCTTTGAAAATTTCAGCATTGAAACACGCATTTTAGGCTTGTCAGCGGGATATCTCAAGAACCATTTACTGGATTCTCTTCAAAATTTACACAAAGCATCTTATTGGGAAGGCGCCGGGCCCAGTCGATTATGGTGACCTTCACATTATTTTCAAGGTCACAGCGAGGCTATGAAATTTAAAAATTGACATCTGCATTTAAGGCCTGTCAGCAAGATATCTCTACAACCAAACCCTAGATTCTCTTCATAACTTAAGCAAAGCATCTTATAGAGAAGGCAACATGCATTTATAAGAACTGTTCTCTATATTCTCTTCTTTTTTTCGCACAAGGCTTCTTATTTGGAAGACCCAGGGACCAGTCGATTTGTTATGGTCTAAATGACATCTAGTAGCATGACAAGTGTAAACAAATGTTTCTATGTATACATTATGCTTTATGTTAACATCAATTTGCGGCGGGGGATCTTGTCACCTTTGTGACAAATACTTTTTTTAATACTACTATGCCACTGTTTTACCTCATACACATATACAGCTGCATACCAAAAGTTGTTCACCTGCTTGTGATCTTAGTGCAAATATCATGTTATTTGGGTTTCGTTTTGACGTTCATAAAATAACTCCAGAACCACTTACAGAATATCATGAATTGTCCATGTGTAAAATAACCATTCCCAAACCATATTTCGGAAATGTCTCGTCACTGGTACTGAATGTCGATATTTGGCATTGTTAAATAGACAGATGGGGTCATATTTGTGAAATTCGGATTTTCTTTAATTTCGATTAAAATCATCCATGTAAACTTTGTAGGAAAAAAATAAGCACAGTTGCGTTGCAAAAGCGCAAAGGAACACATATGAATAAGGTATAAAGCTGTTGATTATTATGAAGGATTTCGTAGAGCAAAATAGAAATTAGGGTTTTCGAAATTTTGACCCCTGGTCACTTCAATGACCTGCCACATTTGTTACAGCTATATGCTAGGTATGACATACGAATATGTCAACGTAAACTGAATCTTAACTTATGCTGTAAAACTTAATCATTATCAGTTTCGTTTTCACAATTCTATGATGTCTCAAAGAAGTTACAAATTACATGATATTTGCACTAGAATACGAAGGTAAGTAAACAAACTTAAGATACGCAGCTGTAGTCGTATGAATGTTGCTACAATTCTGAAGACTAACCTCTTTTTTGTATTTCTTTGTAATGGGATGCATTAACCTTGTGGTGTGTCTGCTGCCATAAATAAAAGTTCTTTAACATTAAGCCTTATAGTTTTAAACCTTTTGAAACATTTCAACTCCATTCTAAATTCCGATTGTAAATCGTCTTCACTGGCGCCTGGAACCTGAGATATATGTTTCCTTGTCAGAAGCAAACCTCATTAACAACACATTACCTGCGCTATTCAGTAATGAAAATATACAACTTGTGAGAACAAGGAGATTTTAAACCAATCAGTGTAGAAATGTTTGCTGAAGATCCTGCCTCTCGTTCTAGTAATCAATATACTACAACAAATGATCGTCCACGATTATTGTGATCAAACGATACATTTTTATCTGAATTGTATGTTGTAAGCCCCCCAGTTGGTTTATAAGATTGTTTGCTAGATGATTCATCGCAACTTTCATCCAAACAATCTGCTGGGGATTAAGGTATTTCTTCTTTAAGGTTTGCCCCTAATTGCTCAGAAGGGAAACTAATGATGCTATATACTTCTTTTCCTAAAACATTGCATGTTATGATCAAGTGAACGACATAGAAAATGTTCATTTATGCATTGATTTTGGATACATGTACATGTACATAATTTCACATGGAATAAGTTTACTTATATATCTTACTACATTTAAGATTAACCCCACAAATCAAATCACACTAGAAACATTAACGTGTATATAGCACGTGACCTCAAGCAGTAGTACAGAATAAACAAGATATCATAAACTTAAGATATTAAAATTATATCTTAAAAATACGTCTTCATAAAGACTCTCAAGATTATTTTATAACAAACCATATAGAATACAATTATCATAATCAAGCTTAATTATCCATTCCTATCCTTTGAGATGATCTGTTATTGTTTTATCATTCACGCCTTAAAGTCAAAGCACACAAAAACTAAGGCTTATACCCCACTTCCGGTCTCGTTGCTATGGTTGTAAAATTTAGAATTTGTGAGAAATGTTAATGACCAAAGTGGGATTCGAACCAGGGGCTTAATGTTGCGACGCAACCCCTCTATCGACTGCGCTACTGAGGATTAATACAGGTTATGCCATGTCTGAATTGTTGTATTTTCCTATATAAGCCATATATAGATCCTAGTTTGTACCAAATTTTAATGTTATGAAGTCAGTTTATGTTTTTAAAACGTAAAAAAAAGAGAATTGTTGATATTTTGTTGATCTAGATAAATATACACAGAGAATGGTGGACAACTCTTTTTCGTCAAATATAACTCTACCAGATACCCACCCTTCTCTCGGTGCATCACTCAATATACCTCTACGCTACGCCTCGGAGACCGACGATTCAAACAGGAGGTATATTGAGCGATACACCTCGGGAAGTGTGGGTATATCTATTACATGCCTTGTGCGTGGTCCTCTGTATTCAGTTGATTTCTCTTATTACTCCCAGTGAAATATGGTCACAATATTTCAGTGTCGGTGTGACAGACTAGGTCCCTTTGACGTTTGTCTTGTTAGAACAAAGGTGTCAACATATTTTGCTAGTCTCTACATGTGGCAGGTGGTAGGGTTTAGGAAAGCAGTTCAGTTTAACATTGATTTCACTCTGAACAGTACATGAATAACAGTGATTTATAATTCTTATCAAATGACTTGCTATCTATTAACATCAGAATCAAGCGTTCTCATTTAGTTGATAATGAAAATAAATGTCCATTCAGCAAGGCCTGATGACAGTACTAGCAGCTTTCAGTGGCAGAAGCTGACGAAGAGTTAATAGAGTGTTTGAGTGTTAGAGCTCATTGATCTGAGGTTATAGTTTATGATATGTGTACACAGTTCAATTTCCATGCACTTAAACAAGGATTCAAATTACAAAGCAGAGTCATCATTCACTTGAAGATCTTAAAATGAAAGTAGTCTTGAATTTTATTTTTAAAATCCCTTTTTAACTTTCTGTTGTCATGTACCCCAGGATAAGATAGCAGAAGTGTAATGTTGAATACATGTTAAGGCAAAATGTCATTCAGATTTCAATTTAGCTACTGAATTATTATAGAGATACATCAGATTTGAAAATTAGGCCAGGATATGTTCTGAATTCATAACTTTCTTAATAAACCAAAGTAATTTCATATTTGCATGTCTTTGAATGAAGATTGTTGAAAGTTGTATGAGAGTTGTACCTGCAGATATTTTCATCAAGCTGACTTATCTCCACTATTTGCAATTGTTAGATCAATCCTAGTACTGCTACTGCTGAAACATTACCTAAAAAGAGTTTTGCACATGATTACAATAATGGAGATAATGAATGTTATTATGTTGAAATGAAGACTCATTTGAGTTAAAATTAAATTTAAAAAATCAAACGGGAGAAATCCTCGAGTAATTTTCCAGATACATAATACCTTCAATGCATTTATTTGAAAATAATCGAATCGTTAAGTCATTCAAGTTGTCAAATTACTTTTGTGTTCATGATAACTTAAACACCAGTACATTGTATTTTATATATTACGTAAACACTGCCGCTTAAATCAGATATTTCAATGATTAACAATATGTGTATAACAACATAATATTATCAATTATAAACTTTTGTTTTGAACTTCATGTAATTTTGTTGTAAATGTTTGATACAATTAATTCTTTCAAAGCTTCACGCTGTGTTGGACAACATATATTTTTGGTATTTTAGTCTTCATAATTGCACATCTATTTACCCTTTTAAGATTCTGTTTCATGAACATTTAAAAGCTATTAGACGTAAAACAAGAACTAATCAGCCGCTACAAGATCCTTTAGCTAACATTTTTTATATGTCTAGCTCATGATCAAAGAAGCGAAATTCAAAAGATGAAAATGGACCATTGATAACAAACCATAGGCCTCTAATTAGCAATCTTAATGCAGTATGGCGATGATTCAAGAAAGATTGCCTTGAAAGACTTTAGTAAGGGTAAATTCTAAGAACAGCAATTCATAGGTAACATAAAACCTAATTCCCTCTATATAAGTCTTTGATCGAACTTGTATACAGTCATTAAAGCTATTGAAACCCTAATCGCAATACGACAAAGATCAAAAAGGTAAAACGAGGATGAAAAAGGTAAAAACGAGGATCGAGAGATGAAAGATAAATCATGGTCAAGTAGATCGGTCTTAATGCCAATAAATCATAAGAGTATGAAGTATGAAGGTTCTTCAGCAATAAAAATGAGATAAACTGATCATTAAAACGCAAATTAAATTGACATGTCGGTTTTATCCTTATCCATTTATCAGATATTCTTTATACAATCAACTGACCACAAGCACTACCCGATCAACGGTCTTCTTTATTACTCATCTAATATCTAGCATTGTTTTCAGGGGAAGATCCTAACGTTATTCATTGATTGTTTAAACCCGGTTTTAAAAAAAAAATTAAAGATTATTTCACAACAGGAATCTTGTCCTTTGTGACGTAGATACAATACAAACTATTGTGCATAAATACTCCACATTTATTAAATAGACAAACTGTTTCATTAAACATAGTTTTAGATTTCTCGTTTAACACATCTCACAAGGCCACAACTCGTGTGATGTTAATATCGAGCAAGAACATATATAATATATGTTTGAACTATTCTAAACATCAACAACCATGTTGTTGAAGACGCCTAACGATCTAATATAAAGGAAAGAAGGCGAGTTTTACCGCCTTCTCTGAAAACCAAAGCATAATCAAGAAAAAAAAGAGGCGCCAAATGATTGATTAATTGCAGACATAGAGGAAACAATGGTCAACTTCTTCAAACTGAAAATCTAAGTAAATTAATATGTTTCTGAAAGAACTTAATTATCCATTGCTTAACTTCGCTAGTGGTCTTTCAAAACGTGTCTGTCAGTCTATTTTTGTTAATTGATAAAAAATATGTTTCTTTCATGAAAACCTTCGTGATCCAAATCCCTTAGTAATGCCATTGATAAGATTTCAATGACCCGATAACTATTTATATCGAATTTAAATTCAGATACTGCAATGGAATTGATAAAGCCAATTTATTTAGATGCCAAGAAGTTTCTGTGTCTGTACTTTCGTTTCTTGAGTGAATGAAAAAAATCTCATTTACCAGAAAAATTTAACATACAATTTGGTGGCCTTGTTGGCAATGTTTGACTCTACTAAAAGATAAACCATTCATTAAATTTACATTAGTATTTATAACAAATATATGTATAAATATGTATTTACATTCATGTACAAATGTATTGTTTAGTGGGTCTCGGCAGTATAAAATCATGCAAAATAAATGTTAATATGTTACAGTATTCAAATCTTTCAAACCCAAAAATAATTATCTATACTGAGGGAATAATCTTAAGGACCACTACATTTTAAATGAATTTCAAATCTGCTTGTGACATTAAGGACCCAATGTATGCTATCGTTCTCTACCTACATAAGCAATGTGATTTATTGAATGATAATATTGATTATTATTAAATCATAAATCATTAATTTTCAGATGTTTCAAGCTTCATATTTTTTTCATTTCTCAGCCCATGTACCTAGGACTCAAATACTGTCTGGTCCTTTCTGATAAAACACATTTGCAGTTTGAGTTTTCAAAGTTTCTCTAAAAAAATAAGGTTTATCTTTATTAAACAAAAAAATGCAACAAACCAAAACAGAGTTTTTTTTAATTTATAAAAATCCAATGGTCTTTTACTTTTTTTGCTCAGTATAATATATTGTTTATCAGCTGAAAAAATATATGTAGTAATGTAACAATATTGTATAAAAATCCCCTCTTAACGGTGTATTATAGACAAGACCCAATCACACCCCATAATTGCTACGATATTTCACAGTACACGTCAGTCTGTGAGTGTCGATAATGCCAGACGTCCCCCTACTGCCAATTACTGCATATGTCAAACAGAGTACCCTTGTCAGCAGGCTGAAGCTTATACACGTCAGTGTTAGTTCCATCAAAATGTGTTGTATCACTCACATAACAGAATGAAAGGGACAGTTTTGTCTGCATATTTTAGAGTATTTACTTACATGGCAAAGCATGTCAATTATAATAGGAACAATTTCGTCGGGCAAAGTGAAATGCTGGAATGTGAATAGGTTTACACAACCGTGTTCACATTATGACCCTTTACGTTGATAACTATTTGTAATTTTGACAATGACACTGTTAAGTCTTTCATAAAAAAACATTCACTTGTGATAACATTATTGATATGATAATCTCAACGAAATCTGGTATAGAAAGAAATCTAATAAAAGTACCGAGGGTACAGAAGCTCACCTTAAAATGAATGATGTGGTAAAATGGTTTGTGTAACCATCTTTTATATGATAATTGATTATGGCTGCCATCATGATTTTTTTATCTTTTAAAATGCTATTCTTCTGTTGGAAACCACTAGAGCTTGAACAAACATTAATACAAGAATGATATAATCATGATTTGTTACCAAGCAGTAGGTTTTTGTATAACTTTGTTGTATATCTATGGCTGAATTGGTGACTATATCTTGGACTTTTTAATCTTCAAAATGCTACTTTTATGTGGGCATCTGTATTAATTTCATTATGATATCTTGATTGGTTTAGGAGTATTCATTTAGTCACACTCTCAACTTCCAAAGAACTAAAAAGATGATGCACATAAACATTTGGAATATATCCCTCTGACACAAATCACAAATTCAGCTAGTGATATGTCTCATGTAATTCTAACTGAAGATTTCTGAATATCTTAAATCTTGACATATGTTAGTGCAATCTGATTGGTCAGAATAGGCTAGCAACTTGGGGGTTTATGCTAATTACTAGATATGATGACCTATGATGACCTCTTGCACCTGCATGTAGCTTATGTAACTTATCCTCTTATGTAAGTTACTGTTATTCCATATAGTGAGTGTTCTCCCCTCATTTCAATATGCAATACAGATACTCTTTAGAGGAGAGTTGCAGGAGAGGGGCTGGAAGGATAGGAGGGGGGGGGGGGGGGGGGGGGGGGGGGGGGGGAAGGGTGGTTGGGGAG
This sequence comes from Steromphala cineraria, assembly GCA_916613615.1. NCBI lineage: Eukaryota > Metazoa > Mollusca > Gastropoda > Trochida > Trochidae > Steromphala > Steromphala cineraria. Next base: position 26,199,211 of record OU744721.1, read on the forward strand.
GATAGAAGAGAGGTTTGCAATGGAAGGACAGGAGAAAAAAAGGGAGGTGGGAAAAGGGGGATAGAAGGGGTGGGGGTAGAAGAGAGGTTTGCAATGGAAATAATCTGGAGGTCAACTCAGTAATATGTTTATTGAAGTATCTTAACTAACAGAGAGAATTGGTGAGAAAGACTTTGTAAAAAAAGAATTGTTCAGACAGCTGTTCAATTAGTTTTGAAGATGAATATTAAATGATATCTTTTATTAGCATATCAAAAAAAATAAAAGATAATTTGTTATTCATTAACCAAAATTTTCAATTTGGAATAAATTAATTGCATGGGAACAAAGGAGTAAAAAACCTAACAGTTAGTGTTGGGAGTGAACAGATTTAATCATTTTAAATGCTTTTGAAAAGGATTTGTTTGAATTGAATGATCATTATAATTATCTAGATAATCATTGTTCAGACCGTAATCAGATATAGATGATTAAAAAATGTATATTTATCCCTCACTGGCTATGTTATTTGCCATATATGAAGTGTCAGGAATTATGTAACCCACTGATGGAGTGAACAACTTTTATCATTTTATGTTTTATTAAAAAGGATTTATTAAAACAGTCATGCTTCAGGCTGTTCGCAGATAAAGATGATTCATACAGTTTTTTGTAACTGTATTTATAGTGTTGATAAATATTACAACAAGCGTATCAATACAAATATAATGACATTGATTTGATTGATCAGGAAATGTATTCTTTTCAATGAATTTCATGAAATCTAATTGAAAATTCAATATAATTGACATATTGACCATCTTGGATTCTTGATAATAAAATAAATACGTCTTTGTCAGGAATCACTATATAAAAAAATACTCACTTTTCAGAATGATATCTTTAATTAATTTAATAGGAGTAGTACTTGGCCTGAAATCTAATTGAAAAATAATGACTTCTATGATGACATGTTGTTCCCAGAACCCCTTCAGCATGATACAATAATCATTTAGTTTTACAGGTATTTATCAAACACATGGTATTGGAACTGGAACCTGATACAAAATACCTCTATTATTAACTTATCATGTAGATTACAGTACATAAAAGCAGATTCTTGACTTGTTAATATTAACTCATCGTGCAGATTGTTGTACACAAAAGCTGATTCTTGACTTGTTTAAATTGTTATTTGTAAAAAGTATTACTTTTAATAGAATACAAGTATATACTTTTCATAAAGACAATTTATATACTTTCCATAAAGTCCATTATGTTCTATTTATCAATTAGGTCATGATTACTATGCAATATACAAGCAGGCAGGGCTGCTAGCCCCAGATCCTTAAGGAGAGTGTAGCAATTTGTGTATTTGGCTTTGTGTACATATATTTGGAGAAGCATCCTAGTGTGCTGAGCATGTAAACCTGAACTCTGGCTAAGCCCTTATGTGTGGTATTAAAAGACTTGACATGAGAGAACATGAATTGTTGTGAAAAATATATATAATTTCACAAAATATAGTTAGCTTATGTCCTAAATTGATTTTGTGTCAAGAAGAACTTCTGTTAGATATAGAAATGGTACAAATATGAGTAAAACACAGGAACTGGAACCTGATGCAAAATAACTCTTTCCACATCAACTTATCATGTAGATTGCTAAACACAAAGCTTATTGTTGACAAGTTTTGTGTAAGTTGTTATTCTTAAAAAGAACATATCACTGTCATGAGAATACAAGTCTAATTTCCATAACTCTTATTGCATACACATGGCCATATAGCATAATGCTCTACCATATCAGGTCAGGTTGATTATGCAACAGACTAGCAGCTGAGACTGTGATGCTAGCAGCCTGTATTGGGATGTGTATTAGAAAAGTATAGGAATATCTGAACTCTGGTTGACCCCTTTTGTGTGGTATTTAAAGGAATATAAGGGAGATACCATTGTTTAAAATTCAACATGATGTTTAATGTCATTGGGTTTTTGCAGCTAGTTTATGCAGCCATAAATATTTTAAACAAATTAATTAATTATGTTTGTCTTTCATCTTAATGTTTTAGAAACACTTAACAATATAGAACAACTTGCATGACAATCTTAAATATTTCATATTCAAGATAATATTATGATTAGTAAGTTCAAATTAGTGAATTTATATAGTGCGAGTGATCACTTGATGAAAGCTTAAAATTTAGTAATAATGATGTGTCATCTGCAGCTGAAAAGTCAATATGGCTGCTATCGCGGCGTTCTTGGATTCTCAAAACTGAAACGGCTACCTTTGTTGGATTAATCACTATAGGTATAACATACTACAATATGAAAATGATATCTAGATTGGTTTAGGAGAAGTAGTCATTTTCATGAAATCTAATTGAAAATTCAATATGGCTGCCATGGCGGCCATCTTGGATTCTCAAAACTGAAACGTCAACCTTTCTGTGAGGAATCACCATAGGCATAACATACTACAATTTCAGCATGTTATCTAGATTGGTTTAGAAAGAGTAGTCTTTTCATGAAATCTAATTGAAAATTTAATATGGCTGCCATGGCGGCCTTCTTGGATTCTCAAAACTGAAACGTCTACCTTTCTGTGAGGAATCACCATGGGTATAACATACTACAATTTCAGAATGATATCTGCATTCGTTTAGGAGGAGTAGTCTTTTTCGTAAAATCTAATTGAAAATTCAATATGGCTGCCATGGCGGCCATCTTATATTCTCAAAACTGAAACGTCTACCTTTCTGTGAGGAATCACCATAGGTATAACATACTACAATTTCAGAATGATATCTGCATTCGTTTAGGAGAAGTAGTCTTTTTCCTGAAATCTAATTGAAAATTCAATATGGCTGCCATGGCGGCCATCTTGGATTCTCAAAACTGAAACGTCTACCTTTCTGTGAGGAATCACCATGGGTATAACATACTACAATTTCAGAATGATATCTGGATTCGTTTAGGAGGAGTAGTCTTTTTCCTGAAAGTTTACGGACGGACAGACGGACAGACGGACAGACAGACGGACGACGGACGAAGCGCCACGACATAAGCTCACATTTACTTTGTAAAGGTGAGCTAAAAATGTGAATATTTTTCATGTGTTACTTTTCAAAAACAAGCTATATGTTTACCTAAACAGGAAGGGGTTTGGGGAAAATTGGAGACTAAAGTATATAAGCAAATATATTATATGATAATGAGTTTGTTAACAAAACGACGGGTTGCACTTTAACTGTGGTTTAACAAAATTGCCCAAAGAGAAAGAATTTATGTAAAATCAAAGACCTAATCATTTTAAAAAACAATGATTGAAAACTCATATGCTGAGTGAAATAATTGTAACTCAGTTATGTTTCTATTTCAATTCACTTGTAGCTACATGTAAATGATACAGGCATTTATTATATGATTGAGGATGAGATACTCTGTTCTATAAGTGAAATAAACCCTCTATTTGGCTACAGTGGCGATAACCTTTATCGTCACTCTACTGAGTGGTGATAAAACTTTATCACCACTCGAGTGACGTCAAGTTCAAGAGTTTGACGTCATGTAACAATGGTTCGACGTCATGAATGCTCATATGACGTCACACGGTTACCGCGGTGACGGGTTCTTCCATGCGGCCTTTTTGGCGTAATTGGAAGGATTTCATCATATAATAAATAGAATATCTGTCAATTCTTGACAAATACCATGTTTATCTCATCTCGTCAGGTAGAAAAGTTTAGTTTTTTTTACCTCACTCGATGAGATTAACATGGTATTAGTCAAGAAAAGATATCCTCTATATATGATTCTCGAAAAGTAACAGACGATCTATATTCATGTGGTATAATGCATTTGCTAAAGCGACTAGGAAAATATGCGTCACTTCGATCATTACACCTGAGTTTGTCCCTAGAGTCAGACCAAGGTGACATTCTTGCTGATTGCACAGTTATAAGCACAGCTCTTGTGTCCAAGATTTATTGACATATCAGAAACCATTTCCCTTGTGAAGTGGATAGCAAAGTTATCGTGTTGTGGACAGCGTTTTGATTCATATATCTGTAATTAACCCAGTTGCACGAAATAATGATTGTTGTCAACCTACATAAACAGAATAATACATACATCACTTTTTGTCTGTTTTCGTTATATATAACTGCGTCAAATTGTATTACTGTTATGTAAATCAAATCATTCACATTGTAATCAATTATATTTAAAAAAGCTGCACTGTACATAATTGCACAAACCTTAATTTTAAAACCTGTGTTAATATATTTAAAAAAAACAAATTAAATCTTTATAACATATGTATATTAATCAATTTTGTATTGGAGAGGGCCCAGTAAGTGTTTTCACTTTTGCCCGATCCATTTGGCTTTTTGTCAATAAAATATGTTTAAACCAAGCTATGTCCATGAACAACAAGTTGGTAAAAGGCAGTTCATGAAACTGTTCAATAATACTGTTAAAGATAATGATTGTTCACGAGTTTTTTATCAAGCAATATTTTTTATGAATTTGGTGTTGTTACCGCCACACTCGGTTGTAAGTAAACTTCCTAGATGATTCATTGAAACTTTAACCAACGAAATCTGCTGGAGATTTATATATTTCTTCTACAAGAAGTACCCCTAACTGTACAGGATTGACAATAAACAAGCTGATAGTATATTTCGATAATTAATATATGTGTGTGATAAGTTGACAACCCTGATTAACCTCATTTTATTTGTCAGTGCTGAATGTAAAATAAAATCAGTATTTATAAAGATAATACGTCCCTTTTCATATTATATATTAAAGGTCAAATATAACTTTTGACACGTAGAGACGATATAATGTAAGATGAACATTAACTACAACAGTAATTCAGAATGAACAATATTTCCAGTGATTGGGATGAATGAGGTTTATTTTAAAAAGCTAGGCATGGACAGTAACAAAAGTACTCACAGAATCAGATATAAAATAGTATTTGGAGTTTATTTTCTCCACTCCATCTTTATATGTACTTCCTACAGTTGTTGAGTAACTAGTTTCATCCCAATCAAGCCTTATGAATGCATTACAAAATTGTAATCTATATTCCCTTTAAACGGGTAACTTTGCATCTTTGCATATTTACACATTTGGAAACATTTGGAAACTTTTCAATGGTATTTGCAGTTGCACGTGCGTTGCCGTAGCGACCTAAACCGGTCATGAAGACTCTTTATTACAAACTATATATCAATGACGATTCATAATTTACACCTTACTAGAATTACTTTCAAATAAACGTTGTACTTGAATTCTTACATTCTTTCCCGTAAAATGCATTGTCATTGCTTCGTGGCAACTCTTACATCGAAATTGTCTGTCGTCATACCAATGGCATGACTTTTTCGTTGTCCTCTGTATGTTTCAGTAAAATCTCGCATTTCCCAAGTGGAATATGATAATAAATTAGTTTCTTTATGACAATTTTGGTCTTAACATTTAATATGTACGTTAGAAAAGAGGCGAAGACTCTGAGGCATTATATAGCAAGATTGTGAAAGCTAAATGGGATTAAATGTCTTTTTTTTGTAGTGAAATCGTTCAATAGATTACAATTAGCGTGATACCTAAAACAGAAAGATGAATTCAGACAGTCGTGCTGCATAATCTATAAATTAGTGTAAATGTGAAAAGGCATTTAAATGCAGTGGTTGTAGTAACAAGTGTTTGAAAAAGAAATATTGCCAGTGTAAGTTAACTACTTTTTTGTAATAATAAAACCTTGTGTTTCTTACAGACACATCATTCCCGATAGTTTAAAAGATATTCCAAAAATAAATAGTTGAAAAGTATCATATAAGCATGGAAATGGAAGTAGTTCCTCTCGGATTACAAAGTCTTATCATTTTACAAAAGTATCTTAGGTGTTTCATCAATTTTCCATCTGAACAGTTAGTTAATCACAGTGATTGATCATTCTTGTGAAAACGGGTTATATCTACTGACCTCAGAGGCAAGCCTCCATATGTTGCTGGTAATGAAAATAAATGTCCTCTCAGCAAAGTGTTGATAATGACAACGATGGCAGTTTTCAATTACAGCACCTGACAAATAATTATATATTTTCAATTACCGCACCTGACAAATAATGATGTACAGTTTTATCTCAAGGGCCTAATGTTGCAATAGTCATATCCTACTTTGAAAACACAACTTGAATTAAATTGATACTTAATGCCCATGGACGAAATTAAGTATCCCCTAATTCAAAACTAAAAGATGATTCAAGGGGAATGTAACTTAACTTTGAATGGATTTTCACTATTTTCACATGAAACATTTAGATTTTGTGAATAATTTCAACATAGAAATAATATTGTGTTGAAAGTATAAGACATTACGACAGAACTTGTAATTGAACTGAATTTACACCTAAAATAATAATAGTTCCAGTGCCAGAACATCGTTATAAACATTAGGGCGTCAAATAACAAAAGCAACATTTGTGTTACTTGACTGACAAACCATCCCGTATCTTGATAAACAAAGAAGTCAATTGTTGTTTCTATGTTACCTTTTATTCAACAAAAACTGCCAAATTATTGACAAAAAGGTTGATATCGCACGATTTTGTGATACATTAGAGATTCTTTATGGATATTAATATCTTATCTAAACACTTTCCCTAGTTTTGAAAGTCATTACAGTTATCACTGGCCATATTTTGTAACAAAGACATTTTGATGGAGTTTGTGTATTTTTCATAATTACGATTTCAAATACGATATGATTTAAGAATTACATTACAATTACCAATATTCAGTTCAATTCTCAGTTTAATGTAAAAGTTTTTTGGATATAAGAATACAATATTTTTATATTTGAAAACAATTCATAGGGATAGTCTGCTAATATTGTTCAATAGTGAACGAATTAAGGTTGGAATTTTAAGGTTAAAGCTTTATAAACAATGAATAGTTTTGAGTTACGTTGAGGTCTGATACTAACAAGCATTATTCAACAATGCAAGCTGCAAATGTTCTTAATCATATTCTTTAGAGCAGCAATCATAAATTTTGTTGTCCAGTGGGATATATACCTATTATAACCTGCCCACGTAAGATGCAGCTTGATACAAGATTTATAAAGGTGCAGATATGATTTCAAAATAGTCATCAACATTGAAATAAAAAACTGTTGGTTAACTTATGGCTGAAACGCAATCCTGAAATCCTGAATTTCTGTCATTTTCATTAGGTTTATAGGCTTAACTCTGTAACAACATTAAAATTCGAAAATAATATTAAATGATGGATAATAATGATTTTCCAGTTCTTAAATCTCTTTCTATCATCAAGGAAATGAAATGCCCCCGTCTACACTTATAGAACAATAACAATAGACATCATGTACGAACTTTGCTCAAAAGGAAACAGCACGTTCTCGCTTCGATCATTAGAGTCGGGTTGCATTTGTTGTAAGACAAGTGAATTATTGATCATAATTGTGCAATGTTAGATCTAACCAGAAATATGATCACAAGAAGAACACTTTGCAATGGCAACTGGATAAGAGATTCATAACAAATAAGATAGTAATGAAAATAATTAGGTATTATTATCATTGTTAATATTTCACTTATGTTTTACGACATACGTGCTGTCTCATTCTTTTGTTTTTGCGATCATTTTCATTTCATTACATTTCTCGCCGCTGAAATAATGCCCAAGCGGAGTTGAACAATAACTCACTCATTGTAATTATAAAATGCATAACAACAAGGCAAAAGGTAAGGCAAAATTTATCACGTTGATCGATAATCCTTTGAAACGTAATCAAAAGTAATGCATGCATTAAAAAATCATATAGTGTTACTTCTTTGTGTAACAACCGAAGTCAAACGCTTTTCAGTGAAAATGGTATGAGACACACTCTTTGTATGTAAAAGATATTTAGGTTAAAAGAAATTGAGTTTCCACTCATGTTCGTCTATATTAATCTATTCATTATATCATCCCTTTAAATAAGCTCATATTTGTTTATATTTACCATTTCAATGGATCTGTGAATGTTGTTAACAATACAAAAGACATAAGTTAAAATATCCCCTTTTATCATACAATGGATAGTGTTCTCGGCATAATAAAGCCAACGGATATTTTCGATATCCTTTGGGCGTGGCTAAGGGTCATAAACGGATACCGATGCAAATTTCAAAGGTCAAGGTCGGAACTTCTTTCGAAAATTCTGATGACGTCACAAGCGTTAACATTTTGAACGCCTTTAGTAACAGAGAGAGGCATTACAATATGAATGATACATTGCATAAACATTAATCTAAGAAATAACAACAAAACTGTATGGGTCTTTAACCATATGTATGACTTAGCAGTGCTAAAACACTGTCATCACGATTTGAATGAAACCGACCGAAAATTTTTACTCACAGGTACCAAAGGCAGTTCAAGTCTCATGTTCAAACACGTCATTTACCAATCTTCGGTGTTCGTTACTTTAATATTGTTTAGTTTGGATACGGAAATCCACAGACTATGATCTAGTTTAGCTCTCCGGCCATCAATGTTCGTTCAATCGCTGTCTCAACGCAAGCTGCCATTGTCACGTAGGCGAAGGGAAGCAACTCTTGCCCCTTTGTGAGATTGAATTGTCCTCTCGATGACGTCGGATTTAAGAACGTCAGTTCGATCCCGCCAATGACAATTTAAAATTTCAAAACTTTGGAGTCGTGCAAAAATAACTAAAACGGCAAAAAAAGGCATGTATAAGGAGGAATTGTATTTTGTCAATTCACCGTCAGAGTCATTGCTCTATTCATTTGCATATATCAATGCGCGAATCTTAAAACAATTTCAACTATGAAAATAGTTTTATCAGGCATTATCTCGAATTAAATTTTAAAATGACATTGTATGATAAAGAAGTTATCATAAGGGTGTGTTTTGGGATCGTAAATATCCTGCATTAGGAATAAACATTGTATTTTGCGAGCCCTTTTATCAGACAACTAATATGCAGTAAATTTGCACATTCTCGTTTTCCTCCTTTCATCTAATCTGCAAAGTCAGTTTATCTCAACAACATCCTTAACCCGACCCGAGCTTGATGTATGAATTTCCTCTGAAAGACATGCCCCTAATTGCCTAGGAATGACAATAAACATGCCGATACTAGTGGGGAGATAATGACCATATGGGTTTCCTTAAACAATATCACTCTTGGCATGATCAGGTGAACATTCTTGATAAAGCCAATCTATGTGCAAACAACATATATAAAGTATTTCACATTAGATATCATCTTAATTATGTTTTAACAACTTAGATTAAGTTTATTGAATGATATGGAGGCTCAGAGACAATTAAAACAATCAAGTAGAGCTATGATCATGGAGATAACTTCACATTATCCATAAAGAACTCTGATTAAGGGATGTTTAACAATTACTAAGTTTGAAACATATCCATTAAAGACCAGATTGGCTTTTAAAGTAAGTCATATAAAAATATCACTTGCTTGAGTGTTTAAGTGTGTTAAGTGTAATAAGTAATTATATTTCAATGACAATTCATAGGGTATACTATACACCATTATCAAACTAACATTCAGAATAAGATTATGCACTTGTTTTCTTTGAAAGAGAATACCATTGGTACATCAAATAAGCTATCAACTCAAAGCAAGGCCGTATCGTGTGCGTGGTCCACTGTATCACTCGGTCAATTCCTTGTATTACTCCCAGTGGAACATAGTAATGATATTTCAGTGTCTGTGTGACAGGCAGGGTCTCTTTGACGCTTGTCTTGTAAGAAGCAAGCTGTCGATACGCTTTGGTAGTCTCTGTATGTGGCAATTCGGTACGATGGAGGAAAGAAATTTGATTAAGCAGTTTTGTCCAATCGTGGTGGTATACAAATTCATAACATACTCGAAGGCGCAATGACTTGGTCGGATTAATCAACATTTCAACGTTCCATATTCTAAAGGTGCTTCACAGACGATAAAGCATCAGTAAAGCATGTATAGATTTATGTTTCAGCCGCAGCTCAAGGTATAACAATATATAGAATGATAACCAATTGAACCAACTAACACAAATAGTGTCATTCAGCAGACATTCCCACCCGCAATTCACAATAGATGTAGTTTGTAGTATGAAGACTATTTTTCTGAGATTTCAAAAATATTAAGTCACATCTTCTTAATGTCTTTATTTAGTTTTGTATTGCCAATTCTTGTGATCTATGTCGTGCTATCAACGGACCCTCAAAATCAGGCGCTGATAATGAAAATTACAATGTAACGTGTTGCCAATGACTGTGCTTTCATCTCACTTATTTGATTTTTCACAATATGATATCTGTTGGTTGAATCATATTCAATACGAGTTTAATTTTAACATGTTTTAAAGCCTTACGTTTTCAGATTACGCCAGATCATTGTATAGATGTTATCACAAATCTGTAAGCAAGACGACTGTTATCTGGGTCCCCTTTCACAAAGCCCTAAGGTGATCGGAAGTCCTTAAGGTAGCATTAGTGCAATGTTAAAGAATGGGAGTAAAGGTTGCTTTGTGCCTACAAAGTGCTGATGGTTCCAAGTACATGCGATATCAATAAAGATCCGAAGGGAGTTTGCCACAATTTACATGACCTTTATCCATAAAGAAAAAGTAATTAAAAATGAAACATTGAAACATTTGGGCATTTTCATTATCAAAATAAACATTATGCATAATGACATGCAAAATTGGCACATATATTTTCTTTTGCATCGAATCTGCATAATACCACAACAACAACACAAGCAATTTGCGATGATTTGTGAATTTTTCCCTGAAAGACATGTTCCTCATTGCCCCGCAAAGATAATAAACATGCATACAGTTATGTGGAGATAATGACCATAGGTTTTCCAAATGTGCTGTATGACAGGATGGGTTAAGCAGACTTCAGCAATGTGTCAGAATGCATTGAAAATATACAAAGTATATATTTCTCATAAGACACAACTATCGTTTCTTAACATCTCTAATCAAGTTTAAGGATCGAACAAGTAGTTAAGAGTGTTGAACTAGTCCAGCAACGTGTATAATGATAACCTGTTTAGGTTTTACATATCTTATTAAGCTAAGCTTTTTCTATCACTGAATTGATTTTGTAGATTCAATTATCAAATCATATTGTCTTTTTTGTAAACCAGGATAAGTTTATTGAACACAAAGCACGTAGATCATTTGTCGCCAAATCTAGCCATGTCTGCGCATCATTGTCTGTATTACTCAGTTAATTTCTCCTACTGCTCCCCGTGGAATATTTTTACGATATATCAGTGTTTGTGTGACAGACTGGGTCTCTTTGACACTTGTCCCTATAGAAACAAAGTGTCAACACGTATGATAGAAAAGACGGGTAGTCTCCAAGGCAATCTTCAGTAAGAACGAAATGAGATTAAATGTCTTGCGTGCACTCGTTTTGGTTTCAACAATCTTTCGATAACATATTTTTATGTGCATATTTGGCAACCAAAACATAAAAGATGAATTCAGTCATGTGTTTTTTCTAAAAATTGTAAAGAAATTCAACATCAGCATGTAAACGAAAGTTATCATTTCCGAATAAGGGAGTGCCCTTGTCTTGTAAATAAAAGTAATGAACCATTTACCAACCAGTAATCCAACATACTGGATTGATTTCGAAAGAAACCAGTCATTATATGCTTGTGTGTATTACTTGGTTCAAAAGTTTGCCTTTATTTATATCTCACATATATGCCATTTTTATTCAGATGTATCGTCAATCTGAATAGAGCTGAGTCAACCTGCTCATTAAAGTGTGATACAGAGTGAGAATTGCTGGTTGTCCCCCCCCCCCCCCCCCCCCAACGTGGAACGGGGACTATGTATTCAGCGGTGTCTGTCTGTACGTCCCTACTTCTGTACGTCCATCCGGATTCTTGTAAACGTGATATCTCATGATCCAATTCACTCAGAGTCTTCGAACTTGGCGTCAGTCTACATGTAGGAAATACGAAGACACCAGTCAAAAGTTGGGACATTGACCTTATTTTCAAGGTCACTACGGCACGTTGACCGCTTTTAAAGCTCTTCATAACGTGATACCTCATGAACCATTTCTTGCAGAGTCTTCAAACTTTGCATCAGTCTACATGACCGGAATACGCAGACACATGTTGATTAACGTGACCTTAACCTATTATTCAAGTTCACTACAGCACTTTAACCACTTTTGAAACTATTGTTCACATAATATCTCATGGCTCAAAAATGAATGGTATAAGCGGTTGGGGACATTGCCATGTTAGTGATGTGATGTTTCTATGGCCATGAGCTACATGGACAATGAAGATTTAAAAACATGGTGAAATTGTTGTTGAAGCAAATTCTATTTTAGTGCTTAACTTTTGATGACACTAACATTTTTATTCCCAAATGTAATAATATACATAAGATCAACTTTCAAAGTAGATAACTGATTACTTACTAGATTATGTAATTAAATAAATTAGAAGCGGATTTGAATTTAATTCAATTGCAATGCGAACTTTTATAAAAGAAATCAAGAGTGTGCCAAATGAATTGCTTGATCTTTAGTCTAAACTGAACAAGTATTGAACCTGATTTTAAGAAAATTGAATACGGATCTGCCTTAAATCCTTAAGCCACAGACGATGTTCATTCTGTGATACCGACAAAGATCATACGAGTCAACTCTGGTATATCTAATGCCTCTCAGCTAAACTTAAGGGTAGATCAAATCGCATGTTTATATCCGTGCTTAAACGGGCAGCCATCCGAGTAGAGATTATCAAATTCCAGAACATTGATTTTATGCTAAACAAATCATTAAATCTTTCGCCTCATATACTACCAGGAACAGAATGAAAGCAGTTTATTAGCTTATTTCTTCTTCAATTGTAAGCATATTATATGTAATAGACGCAATATGATGTATTCTTTAGAGCCAAGTTTACAGATTACGATCTTCTAAAGCAACTATGTGGCTGTGTTTGAATTGAATTTACTTATATTTTGATTAAAATCTAATGTCATATATACAATATAACAACTGAATATTGGAGATATTTAGGAACACAAATAACACAAACCATTCATTATTGTCAACTCCTATCAATCTCCCGATTTGTGAAAGTTGGTCAATGGTTTTGTTTATAGAATAACTTGAAAGAATGTTACAAAGACGCACTCTCTTAAATCTTGCAAGGTAAAGAGCTCTACTGAAACATCGTGCAATGTGAATCAAACAAAGTCATGAAATTGCAATTTAATTATTTTCAATACTTAAATGGATGAAATTTCAAAGTGCTGATTCTTTATGCAAACTGATTTAACGAATTCATACAAGGCGACAGAGTCATTGACAAATACATGTCTAAGTCTTTATTTAAATAACTTGTTAGAAACGTATCATGTCTATAACGTTTCAGGGTACCCTATGACATTGATAATGCATATCTTACCAGCGATAAATTTGAAAAACCATTTATAAATATAAAGAAGTTTGTTTCAACCCCTGGACAATGTATTACTAACAAAAGACCGTTTCGTCCATGAGATACCATTACAACAACCTCTGAAGATCTTGTCGGTAAGAATAAGTTTTTCAGAACCGGAATGTATTGTTGTTTTGTTTTAGGTGCGACACGAGAATGATTTGAATTACACATACTTTGAATGGCAGCTTTAAGAATCTTATTACCTAGAATATGATGGTATCAGTCACATTTATAAAATTCAGGTTTAAATATTTGAGGGATAGTTCTGTCTAATGAATCCCTAAGACCAATAAGATCTCATCCAAATATTGACCGTTTCACCTCAATATTTAAAAAGTTGCAAATAACCTGATCAATCACACAAAGCGGCTGATAAGTATGTATTACGGAAAACATCATATATCCATTAGATGTAATTACAATACTTCTTAATTGTTCTTCTGTATCTCAATTATACATATATTTCAAAAATAATTTACACATGCGGTTGTTAAGTCTGAAACACCTCATCGCTTAATCATAAATCGTAGTATATCAGTGGTTTCAGACCAAACATTATTGCATCAATATTGCACAAGCACTTCTTCTCTGTTTTTTTCCGAACCTTGTTTCTAAATCTGAAGTTGTCTCTTTGCAAAATGATTGGGGAAATACTCACAGAACTAGGGTCTCTGCTTAACTGTCGGAATTGTGAAATTTACAAACTTTCCATTGGAAAACTTAATAAATATATAACCCATTTCCTACAAAAATATTTATGTCAAGTAAACTGTGATCAATGTTGAACTTCAGCCAACATGTGAAAAGTAAACAAAAGGATTGTTTTATGATTAGAAGGAGAAATTGAAGCCAGAATATTCAGTTGTAGAATGGCCAGGGAAAACCATGTATTTAGAGAATGAGAACCTTTGCAATTTATTGTCATTTAAATTTTTAAAAAGCCAGCTCCTTTATCTGAAAAAAAACTTATAACATCCATTTAAATGCAATCACACAACCTGACGAAAACCAGGACCAATATTTGGTGATGCTATCAAATGCTATTTTTGCATCATCCTCGTGGAGTCTGGGGAGTATGTATAATTGAATCTTAGGCATAATGATCCAAATACTATCAACGATTTGAGGACTGATTCCTGCCCACTTAGCCTAATGTACTGTTGCATAGAAATTGCGAAACCTCTCCGTTAAGTTTCAAAAGGTTCGAGGATGCAAAAAAGAAGACCATGTAGTTCAAGCTGATCTGAAATAAATACTACAATGTTTTGAAATATAAAGTAACAATCTTTCTGAATATTGTTACCGGAAAGGCGCTGGGGCGTTTTCAGTAAAGAAAGATCACTTGAGATGATTAGTTAAAGACGCACCTCGAACAACTTTTGAACCACAAACATGGCAATGTCTACCAATGACATTGATTAATAAAGACATATCATGTTCCTATTTATTTACATTGTGGACAAATAACAAGTTGAAGTGATGAAAACAAGGTTTACTGTAAATACTTAAATAAAGGTACATTTTCTGAGTTTTAAATCAAAATGTCGTAAATACAAGGTCAACACGTTTACTCAGTCACAAAATATTGCAGTCAACAACAATCTCATTTCAATAACATCATAATTTTCGACACTTTGTTACGCTGATTATTGATCTCACAAAGTCCAACTGTCAGGGTTACCTTTGACCGCTTTATCTGAGGAATATTTCATTCACCAATCAAATTGTACGTCTTTTAAAGGTCAATACTTGAGACTCAACGTTTTAACACAGTGCAGGGCAAATGGTAACTACAACTTATGACCTTTCGACTTTTTCCAGATAGCAAGGTTAAGTGATTTGCATAGGTCGAAACCTTCACGAATTCAGTTATAATATCTGAGTTTTTAACAGAACAAGATTCTTCTTATTTGTATATGAACATCGAATTGTGTGATGTCAAATCAACAAGACCTTATCTAATGTTTTTATGTCAAATCTGGCCTTTTTGTGTAAGTATAGTAATAGCTACAAAATATAAAGAATTTAATGAGCATACACTGAAAAATAAGAAACTAAAGGGAAACGTAACTGTTCCAAAAATAGCAACTACAGCTTGCTGTTTGAAATTACCCTTACTATTAGGACAGCACATTGTGATATTCGGCGATGTCTTCGATAAAGGTAACATTATAGTATTTGTGCGGAACTTATTCGACCAACAGACATGGTTGGAAATAATTTGTAATGGACATTTAAAATAATGGGAATGAACGTTTTCCGAGTTCTGAAGATTGGACATGAATACTCATCACCAGCAACCAAGCAACGGGGCGGAGTATTCATTCGCTGAGTCAAAGAAGACACTGACGGCTGTTATTACTGAGCCTGGTAAAATCTACATGCGCATCGGAGTGAAGCAAATAGATCATATTTTAATAAGTAAGGCTAACAAATATCAAACAGATATTAAATTAACAATAGTTTGAAAATGGTCAAATTTGCACGATTAGCATTTAACAAAGGGACCACATATAAAATACATCTTCACTCATATACATGACTAAGCCCATGAGAAATATCTATACTAAACAACATGGATAGTCATTTTTGAAATCTTATAATCATAGAAATTGATAGAACAACTGTTAGCAATAAACAGATGTAGGAACAACGTAATGATTGTGGCGTTGTAATCTAATGCTTGCCTCTTTGATGTTAAGATAGATTTGGTAAGAGAACGACACAAGAATACAGATTCCAAAACAGCTGTTCGTTGCATAAATACCTGTCAAACCACATCACAGCATTAGCATGCATATGAATGCCCAATTAAGAGATGCCTGTGAAGCTAAATTACATCCAGATTTTGATGTGTTAACAAAAATGCTTACATGAGATATATTTTGAACAGTCTTAATTTTATAAGGATGTCTTTATAAGGCAACAGATAAGGAAACCAAAAATACATTTTTCAAAAGGCTTTTTACGACACCCAAATATCAAATTTTTATACTTCTGCGTGGAAAATAGAACTTTATATGTTTTAAGATAGGGATAACATGGGGCAATGTTTAGCTGTAATCTTGGGAAATACACATGCTAGTATCATGCCTGTTTATTTTGAGATATGAAATAATCGCAGATAGCATATGACGGGAAATATACAAACTTCTCAGTAGGGGGAAATGAATTCCAGTTACCTTTTTTTGGTCAATATAATGATCTTATCAAAATGAAAGAAAGTGTTCCCTTTGCAGGACATTGTTTATCAAGCAGATTTACCATGTTTGTTACCAACTAGGATCAATTTTCCAATTTAAAATGAATTATAGGTGTTTACAAAAATATGACCACTAACAAATGGCATTGAATACTGATTGGTTTCTATCATGGATCATCGGGTTGAGATAAGAGTGATGACCCTGAGGCAAATACATTTGACAATAGCTAGTATTTATTGGAGAAATTTAAAGGACTAACATTTTTGGGGGAAAAACAGGATTATATCAACTGTATATGATATTCCTTTATATATTTTTTTGTTATCATTTTAGCTGCGAATGATATACTCCATACTTTATCCCAAATTGTGTCCATTATGTAATTTGAAGCATTTTCGTTGCAAGTTGCATTTCCTTGACTACAGTATTAGATTGTTTATGTTGTTGAAAATAGGTGTTGCTTGTTTTAATCGTGAGTTTACGATGTTTCAGTGAAACGGCAAAGAATCATAGGAATGAAGGAAATTTCTGTTAATTCGCAGATTTGAGATGTGCTTAACCATCTTAAATAAGACTGGACTGACATTTTCACAGATACTCCCCAAAACTCATTATGCAACATTTGAAGTCCAGATTGAGATTGATATTCTTGAAGGGTATTTGTATGGGTTAAGAACATACATGATATCCTTGATATAATGGCAAGCTTATCTGGAATGTTCTCCTGACAGGAGGACTCGGTTTGTTGATGAAGGATATCCCATTAGACGTTAGCACTAGCACTAACTAGCGATGATAGCTGTTTGTCTGTTCAGGAAATTAATTAAGTCTTGCTCTACGCAAGATGCGTCAAAGATTCTCGCTCCCACGCATGTAACTATATTAAATTGCAATCATGCTTTTTCTTGATTCAGTGTTGATCATGGTTGCCTTGGTGGTCATGTAAGAATTAAGATGGTGATATTAACATCTCTTGAAATATGACTCTAGACTATGAACACGAATTTATAAATTCATGTAAAATGAATGGTTTTTGGTTTTTAAGTGAAACTATTAAAATATGTATGTGTGAACGTTTACTTTAAGACACCAAGACAACTACCCCCAACCCCCGTGGATCAGCCACTGCTGGACAACTAAATTTATGATTGCTGCTGTAAAGAATGTGATTAGGAACATTTGCAGCTTGCATTGTTGAATAATGCTTGTTAGTATCAGACCTCAACATAACTCAAAACTATTAATTGTTTATAAAGCTTTTTACATCTGAAAACCAACCTTAATTCTATCATTATTCAACAATTTCAGCAGACTTTCCCAATTTCTTTTCAAATATATTGTATTTTAAATCCAAAAACCTTTTACATTAAACTGAGAATTGAACTGAATATTCGGAATTGTAATGTAGTTCTTAAAACTTATCTTATTTGAAATCGTAAGTATGAAAAATACACAAACTCAATCAAAATGTCTTTGTTACAAAATATGGTCAGTGGTAACTGTAATGACTTTTAAAAGAAAGGAAAATTGTTTAGATAAGATATTAATATCCATACACAATCTCTAATGTATCGTGCGATATCAGCCTTTTTGTCAATAATTTGGCAGTTTTTATGAATGTAAGGTAACACAGAAATAACAAGTAACCTTTTGTTTATTAAGATACGAGATGGTTTGTTGTGGGAAAGTCTAGTCAAGTAACACAAATATATGTTGCTTTTATAGGCTATAGAAAAAACTCTGTAACAACATTTAATTTCGAAAATAATATTGAATGATGAATAATAATGATTTTCCGGTTATTTAATCTCTTTCTATCATCTTGTAAATAAAATGCCCCTGTCAACACTTATAGAACAATAACAATAGACACCATGTACGAACTTTGCTCAAGTGAAAACAACACGTTCTCGCTTTGATCATTAGAGTCGGGTTGCATTAGTGTAAGACAAGGGAATCTTTGATCATGATTGTGAAATTTTAGATCTAACCAGAAATATGATCACAAGCAGAACACCTTGCAATGGCAACTGAATAAGAGATTCATAACAAATAATAAGATAATAATGAAAATCATTAGGTATTGTTATCATTGTTAATATTTTACTAATGTTTTACGACATACGCGCTGTCTCATTCTTTTGTTTTTGCAATCATTTTCATTCCATTACATTTCTCGCCGCTGATGGCTGAAATAATGCTCAAGCGGCGTTAAACAATAATTCACTCCCTCATTGGAAATATAAAATGCATAACAACAAGGCAAAAGATAAGGCAAATCACATTGATCGATAATCCTTGAAACGTTATCAAAATTAATGCATGCATTAAAAAATCATATAGTGTTACGTCTATGTGTAACAACCGAAGTCAAGCCCTTTTCATTGAAAATGGTATGAGACACGCTCTTTGTATGTAAAAGATATTTAGGTTAAAAGAAATTGAAAATAATATGAAAAAATGTTCGTCTTTATTAATCTATTCATTATATCATCCATTTGAATAAGCGCATATTTCCAGTTTAATTCTTGTTTATATTTACCATTTCAATGGATCTGTGAATGTTAAAATACAAAAGACATAAGTCAAAAATATCCCCTTTTATCAGACAACTAATGAGCAGTAAATTTGAACATTCTCGTTTTCCTCCTTTCATCTAATCTACAAATTCAGTTTATCTCAACAACACACTTAACCCCATCTTGGCTTGATTCATGAATTTCCTCTGAAAGACATGCCCCTAATTGCCTAGGAATGACAATAAACATGCAGATACTAGTGGGGAGATAATGACCATATGGGTTTCCTTAAACAATATCACTCTTGACATGATCAGGTGAACATGCTTGATAAAGCCAATCAACGTGCAAACAACATATATAAAGTATTTCACATTAGATATCCTCCTCATTATGTTTTAACAAATAGGTTTAAGGCTCAGGAGGCTCAGAGGCAATCAAAAACAATCAAGTTATCCATAAAGAACGCTGATAAAGGGATCTTTAACAATTACTAAGTTTGAAACATATCCATTTAAGACTAGATTGGCTTTTAAATGTAAGTCATATAAAAATATGTAATTTAGTAAAAAAAACACTGGACATGAAGGGTAAATATATCACTTGCTTGAATGTTTAAGTTTGACAATCAACAGAAATGCAGCGGCTTTACAATACCAGACCTTTTTTATAAGTAATTATATTTCAATGATAATTCATGATCAATACAATTCATAGGTTTACATCATTATCAAACTAACATTCAAAATAAGATTATGTGCTTCTTTTATTTGAAAGAAATTGTCATTGTTACATTGTACATCAAATAAGCTGTCAATTCAAAGCACGCCACGTTTTTCTCATATCAAGGCCATATCTTGTGCCTGGTCCACTGTATCACTCAGTCAATTCCTCGTATTGCTCCCAGTGGAACATAGTAATGATATTTCAGTGTCTGTGTGACAGGCCGGGTCTCTTTGACGCTTGTCTTGTAAGAAGCTAGCAAGCTGTCGATACGCTTTGGTAGTCTCTGTATGTGGCAACTCGGTACGATGGAGGTCAAGAAATTTGATTAAGCTTCTTTGTCCAATCGTGATGGTATAAACATTCAAAACATACTCGAAAGCGCAATGACTTGGTCAGATTAATCCATATTCTAAAGGTGCTTCACAGACGATAAAGCATCAGCAAAGCATTATAGATTTATGTTACAGCAACAGCTCAAGGTTTTAGCAATATATTCAATGAAAACCCATTTAATCAACTAACACAAATAGTGTCATTCAGAAGACATTCCCATCCGAAATTCACAATAGATGCCACATAGAAATATGTAGTATGAAGATTACTCTCCTGAAATTGCAAAATATTAAGTCCAATCCTCTAAATGTGTTTATGTAGTTTTGTACTGTATATTCTTGTCAACATGGTTGCTATCAATTGACTGAAAAATCAAGCAATGATAATGAAAAATTTACAATGTAACGCGTTGCCAAAGACTGTGCTTTTATCTAACTTATTTGATTTTTCACAATATGATATCTGTAAGTTGAATCATATTCAATAAGAGTTTAATTTAAACATGTTTTAAAGCCTTAAGTTTTCAGATTACGCCAAATAAATGTATAGATCTTATCACATATTTGTTAACAAGACGGCTGTTATCAGAAAAAAATCTTTCAAAGTGCTGATGATTCCTAATACATGAGATATTTATAAAGATTCGAAGCGAGTTTTCACAATTTATATGACCTTTATCCATGAAGAGAAAAATAGTTAACAATGACAATTGAATCATTTAGGCATTATTATTATCAACGAAACAGTATGCATATTGACATGCAAAATTTACAAACGTTTTTTGCTATTGCATCGAAACTGCATAATACCACAACAATAACACAAACAATTTGCGATGATTTATGTATTTTCCCTGAAATACATGCTCCTCGTTGCCCCGCAAAGAAAATAAACATGCATACAGTTATGTGGATATAATGGCCATAGGTTTTCCAAATGTGCTGTATGACATGATTGGTTAAACAACCTTGAGCAATGTGTCAGAATGCATTGAAAATATACAAGGTATATATTTCACATAAGACACTACTATCGCTTCTTAACATCTTAAATTAAGTTTGAGGATCAAAAAAGCATTTTACAGCGTTAAACTAGTCCAGCAACTGGCATAAAATGAAATAGAGTTTACATATCATTATCAATTTAATCTTTTGCTTTCACTGTATTGATAATGTAGATTCTATAATATAATATTGTGTATTTTATTAACCATGATAAGCATATTGAACATAAAGCACGCAAATCGTTTCTAGCCAAAGTCTTGTGCGTAGTTCTCTGTATTACTCAGTTAATTTCTCGTAATGCTCCCAGTGAAATATAATCACGATATATCAGTGTTTGTGTGCCAGACTGGGTCTCTTTGACACTTGTCCCTATAGAAGCAAAGTGTCAACACGTATGATAGAAAAGACGGGTAGTCTCCAAGGCAATCTTCAGTAAGAACGAAAAGAGATTAAACGTCTCCCTTGCAATCCCTTTGGTTTCAACAATCATTTGAAAACATACTTTCAAGTGCACATATTGCATATATAAAAGAAGAGTTCACACAGTCATGTTTTTTTTGATAAAATTGAACAGAAATTCAACATCAGCATGTAAACAAAAGTTATACTTTCCCAATCAGAGTTGTTGAACTTGTTAAACTCCCATGAAGGCTGTGTCTTCTCAATAGAAGTAATGAGCCATTTTACCAACTGGTAATCCAACATACTGAATTGATTTCAAAAGAAACATGTCATTATCTGTGTGTGTGTATTACTTGGTTCACATGTTTGCATTCATATGTATCTCACAAAGTCATATATTCCATTTTCATACAGATGTATCATCGCCCTGAATAGAACTGAGTGAAAGTGTTCATTAATCTTTTCAAAATGGTTACTATCTTTCTAGCACAGAATCATGGGTCCTTAATTCGCTGATAATGGAATTGTCTCGTCATTGGTGCTGAATTTTGATATTTGGCATTGTTAAATAAACTTAGGGGACATCGGATTTTCTTAAATTTCGATTAAAATCATCCATGTAAACTTTGTAGGAAAACAATCAGCACAGATACGTTGCAAAAGCACAAAGGAACACATATGAATAAGGTCTAAAGCTGTTGATAACTTATGAAGGATTTTGTAGAGCAAAATAGAAATTAGGGTTTTCGAAATTTTGACCCCTGGTCACTTCAAGGACCTGCCAAATTTGTTACAGCTATCTGCAAGGTATGACATACGAATTTGTCAACGCAAACTGAATCTTAGCTTATGCTGTAAAATTTCATCATTATCGGTTTCGTTTTCACAATGCTATGATGTCTCAAAGACGTTACAAATTACATGATATTTGCACTGGAATACGAAGGTAAGTGAACAAACTTAAGATACGCAGCTGGCGTCGTATTAATGTTGCTACAATTTTGAAGACTAATCTCTTTTTGTTATTTCTTGGTAATGGGATACATTAACATTGTGGTTTGTCTGCTGTCATAAAAAATATGTTCTTTAACATTAAGTCTTATAGTTTTAAACCTTTTGAGACATTTCAACCCCCATTCTAAATTCCGATTGTAAATCTTCTTCACTGGCGCCTGGAACCTGAGATATATGTTTCCTTGTCAGAAACAAACCTCTTTTACAACACATTACCTGAGTTATTCACTAATGAAAATATACAACTGGTGAGAACAAGGAGATTTTAAACAATCAGTGAAGAAATGTTTGCTGAAGATCCTGCCTCTTGTTCTAGTAATCGATATACTACAAGAGAAGTAAACAAATGATCGTCCACGATTATTGTGATCAAACGATACATTTTTATCTGAATTGTATGTTGTAAGCCCCCCAGTTGGTTTATGAGATTGTTTGCTAGATGATTCATCGCAACTTTCACTCAAACAATCTGCTGGGGATTAAGGTATTTCTTCTTTAAGGTTTGCTCCTAAACTAATGAGTTATGTACTTCTTTTCCTAAAACAGTGCATGTTATGATCAAGTAAACGACCTCGAAAATGGGCATTTTGGGTACATGTACATGTACATTATTTCACATGGAATAAGTGTGTCTTAACTAATTATATATCTTACTACATTTTAGATTACCTCCACAAATCAAATCACACTAGAAACAATAACTTGGATATAGCACGTGACCCCAAGCAGTAGTAGAGATGAACAAGATATCATAAACTTAAGATGACTAAGTTTGACTTCCAACAATTTTCACATAGCCTTTTTTAGAAGGGAATCAAAAGTGATAATGCCATAATTACATGGACTACATATAAAAAAAATATGTCTTCATAAAAACGAAACTGTCCTGCTAAGACCCATTTCATAACGAAACAGAATAAAATTATGATAATCAAGCTTAATTATCCATTTCTATCCTTTGAAATGCTCTGTGATTGTTCTATCATTCACGCTTTTAATTCAAAACACACAAAACATCTTTGGCCAAACTAAGGCATGCCTCGTACGTGGTCCTGTATTACTCAGTTGATGTCTCGTATTGCTCACAGTGGAATATGGTAATGATATTTCAGTGTCGGTCCCTTTGACACTTGTCTTGTTAGAACAAAAGTGTCAACACGTTTTGCTAGTCTCTGCATTTGGCAGGTGGTATGGTTTAGGAAAGCAAATTCTGATTCAACGTTGTCCAGCCAATCATTATTGTCAAAACATTCAAATAGTATCATTATCGTGAGTACAAGTTACTTAGACAGGAAAACGATACAGCAACGTTCAATATCATATTATGTAGTAAACAGCATACACTATTTAAAAATTATAGCATGTATAAAGATTGTAGTGTTCATAAATAAGACAGTGTCTCGAATGACTCCATTGTAGGATTTAACCAACTAAGAGAAAACGGGGTTTCCAACAGACACTGCCTTGCAAGTATTCAAAATAGATGTTACTTAAGCATTACATAAAGCATCATATTTAAGATAAAATCAGTATATTTGTCATAAATTTTAAAGTATCAAGTCGTCATGTTCTTGATTCATTATTCAGCTGCTGTTGTGATGACATATATATATATATATGTAGTATAAGTATACATATATTCCTTTAGTTTAATATTGATTTCACTCTGAAAAGTACATGAGTAACGGTGATTGATAATTCTTGTCAAATGGCTTGCTATGTACTAACATCAGAATCAAGCGTTCTCATTTAGTTGATAATGAAAATATATGTCCATTCAGCAAGGCCTAGATGATGACAGTACTAGCAGCTTTCAGTGGCAGCAGCTGACGAAGAGTTAATAGAGTGTTTGAGTGTTAGAGCTCATTGATCTGAAGTTATAGTTTATGATATGTGTACACAGTTCAATTTCCATGCACTTAAACAAGGATTCAAATTACAAAGCAGAGTCATCATTCACTTGAAGATCTTAAAATGAAAGTTGTCTTAAATTTTCTTTTTAAAATCCTTATTTAACTTCCTGTCATCATGTATCCCAGGATAAGATAGCAGAGGTGTAATGTTGAATTCATGTTAAGACAAAATGTCATTCATATTTCTGTTTAGCTACTGAATTATTATAGAGATACATGAGATTTGAAAATAAGGCCAGGGTAATTTCATAGTTGCATGTCTTTGAATGAAGATTGTTGAAAGTTGTACCTGCAGATATTTTTCATCAAGCTGACTAATCTCCACTATTTGCAATTGTTAGATCAATCCTGGTATTGCTACTGCTGAAACATTACCTAAAAAAAGTTTTGCACATGACAACAGTAATGGAGATAATGAATGTTATTATGTTGAAATGAAGACTTATTTGAGTTTACATTGAATTAAAAAAATCAAACGGGAAAAATCCTCGAGTAATTTTCCAGATACATAATACCTTTAATGCATTTATTTGAAAATAATCGAATCATTAAGTCATTCAAGTTGTCAAATAACTTTCGTGTTCATGATAACTTAAACACCAGTACATTGTATTTTATATATTACGTAATCACTGCCGCTTAAATCAGATATTTCAATGATTAACAATATTTGTATAACAACATAATATTATCAATTATAAACTTTTGTTTTGAACTTTTGTTATAAATGTTTGATGCAATTAATTCTTTCAAAGCTTCACGCTGTGTTGGACAACATATATTTTTGGGTATTTAAGTCTTCATAATTGCACTTCTATTTACCCTTTTGAGATTCTGTTTCATGAACTTTTAAAAGCTAATAGTCGTAAAACAAAAACTAATCAGCCGCTACAAGATCCATTAGCTAATATTTCTTATATTTATAGCTCATGATCAAAGAACCGAAATTCAAAAGATGAAAATGGACCATTAATAACAAACCATAGGTCTCTAATTAGCAATCTTAATGAGGTATGGCGATGATACAAGAAAGATTGCCTTGAAGACTTTGGTAAGGGTAAATTGTAAGAACAGCAATTCATAGGTAACATAAGCCTAATTCCCTCTATATAAGTCTTGGATCAAACTTGAATACAGGCATTAATGCTATTGAAACCCTGACCGCAAAACGATAAAGATCAAAAAGGTAAAAACGAGGATCGAGAGAGGAAAGATTAATCATGGTCAAGGAAATCGGTGTTAATGCCAATAAATCATAAGAGAAAAATTTATTAAGTATGACGGTTCTTCAGCAATAAAAATTAGATAAACTGATCATTAAAACGCAAATTAAATTGAAATGTCGGTTTTATCTTAATCCATCTATCAGCTATTATTTAAACAATAAACTGACCATGAGCACTACGTTAAGCACATACCCGATCAACGGTCTTCTTTATTACTCATCTAATATCTAGCAATGTTTTCAGGGGAACATCCTAACGTTATTCATTGATTGTTTAAAACCGGTCTCTCATCATGTCTTAGTAATCTCTAATGGCATATCCATCCATATTCATATAATAACATATTTTCATGAACAACACCAGTTATTAAAACAAATGCATATTCCCTCAAATCAGTAATGAGTATACATACACAGAATGTAAGTGTTAGTGTTAAAAGAAATAACTGTAACAGTAACTGCCTGTGCAATGAACATTTAACTAGGTATTCATGAGGAGGATTTAGCTTGCTAAATAGCAATGGGTGCCAGTGTACACTCTGTGTTAACAGCAGGTTTAGTATTTTCAAAAGAAACCATAAACGTAATCGTTTCCCATGACATGACACCATTGAGAAATATATTTGATTGAAAGTGCTTTAACATCAGATAAGCTCTCTTTAAATATTAAAGTTATTTGCTTCCAAAGAATCATATAAGAATCCACATAATCATTTTCCGTTCAGTTTTGCTTCAAATGACATCAGCAAATGCAATTGCAAAGGCTTTTGTAGTCGCTTTTAAAAGATTAACGAAATAGCACTTAGGTTTTAGGTTTCAAATTATATTAAAAAAATAATACCACAATTTTCATATTTCCCACTTTGTGTAAACACTTGAGAGTTGCTTCTGCTGACATGTTTAAATAATTGAATGGTAATGATTCCAAAGTGCAGAAACATCAAGAAAATTTACACGGTGATTTGAATACATTCAGTTGAGGCGAGTTAAAAAATATTTTTTTGAAAGATTATTTCACAACAGGAATCTTGTCTTTTGTAACGTAGATACAATACAAACTGTTGTGCATAAATACTCAACATTTATTAAATAGACGGACTGTTTCATTAAACATAGTTTTAGATTTCTCGCTTAACACATCTCACAACGCCACAACTCGTGTGATGTTAATATCGAGCAAGAAGAACATATATAAGATATGTTTGAACTATTCTAAACATCATCAACCATGTTGTTGAAGACGCCTAACGATCTAACATAAAGGAAAGAAAGCGAGTTTTACCACCTTCTATGTAAAGCAAAGCATAACCATGTAAATATGAGGCGCCAAATGATTGATTAATTGCAGAAAAACAGGAAACAATGGTCAACTTCTTCAAACTGAAAATGTAAGTGAAGAAATATGGTTCTGAAAGAACTTAATTATCCATTGCTTAACTTCGCTAGTGGTTTTCAAAACGTGTCTGTCGGTCTATTTTTTGTTAATTGATAAAACATATTTTTCTTTCTTGAAAACCTCCGTGATCCCAATCCCTAAGTAATGGCATTGTTAATATTTCAATGACCCGATAACTATTTATATCGAATTTAAATGCAGATAATGCAATGAAAATGTTAAAGCCACTTTACAATCAGATGCTAAGAAGTTTCTGTGTCTCTACTTTCGTTTCTTGGGCGAATGAAAAAAATCTCATTTACCAGAAATATTTAACATACAATCTGGTGGCTTGGTTGGCAATGTTTGACTTTACTAAAGGATAAACCATTCATTAAATTTACATTTGTATTTATAACAAATATCTGTGTAAATATGTATTTACATTTATGTTCATCTGACAAATGTATTGTTTAGTAGGTTTCGGCAAAATGATATCATATGAAATAAATGTTAATATGTTACAGTATTCAAATCTTTCAACCCCAAAAATAATTAATTATACTTAAAATAATAAGGTTTATCCTTTTAAAACTAAAAATGCAGCAAACCGAAACAGAGTTTTTTTATTTATAAAAATCCAATGGTCTTTTACTTTTTTTGCTCAGTATAATATATTGCTTATCAGCTGAAAAAAATATATGTGATAATATAACAATTCACAACAATGTTGTATTAAAATTCCCTCTTATCTGTGTATTGTGGACAAGACCCAATCACACCCCATAATTGCGACGATATTTCACAGTAAACGTCAGTCTGTGGGTGTAGATAATGCCAGACGTCCCCCTACTGCCAATTACTGCATATGTCAAACAGAGTACCCTTGTCAGCAGGCTGAAGCTTATACACGTCAGTGTTAGTTCCATCAAAATATGTTGTATCACTCACTTAACAGAATGAACAGAATGAAAGGGACAGTTTTGTCTGCATATTTTTAAGTGTTTACTTACAAGGCAAAGCAAGTCAATTATAATGGTACTCAATTCGTCGGGCAATGTGAAATGCTGAAATATGAATAGGTTTAAAAAACCGTGTTTAAAAATTATGACGTTTTTCATGGATAACTACTTCAAATTTTTGACAAAGTCTTTCATAAAAACATTCACTTGTGATAACATTATTGGTATGATAATCTCAATGATATCTGGGATAGAAAAAATCTTTTAAAAATGTGAATATTTTCTTATATGCTTTTCAAAAACAAGCTATAAGTTTACCTAAACAGGAAGGGGTTTGGGGAAAATTGGAGACTGAAGGTTATAAGCAAATATATTATATGATAATTAGTTTGTTAACAAAACGACAGGATGCACTTTAACTGTGGTTTAACAAAAATGCTCGAAGTGAAAGAATTTATGTTACAATCAAAGACCTAATCATTTAAAAAAACAATGATTGGAAACTCTAATGCTGAGTACAATAATTGTAACTCGGTAATGTTTCTATTTCAATTCACTTGTAGTTTCTTGTAAATGATACAGGTCTTGAAAAGTAACAAACGATCTATACAATTCATGTGGTATAATGCATTTGCTAAAGCGACTAGGAAAATATGCGTCACTTCGATCATTACACCTGAGTTTGTCCCGAGAGTCAGACCAAGGTGACATTCTTGCTGATTGCACAGTTATAAGCACATCTCTTGTGTCCAAGATTTATTGACATATCAGAAACCATTTCCCTTGTGAAGTGGATAGCAAAGTTATCGTGTTGTGGACAGCATTTTGATTCATATACATGTATCTGTAATTAACCCAGTTGCACGAAATAATGATTGTTGTCAACCTACATAAACAGAATAATACATACATCACTTTTTGTCTGTTTTCGTTATATATAACTGTGTCAAATTGTAATACTGCTATGTAAATAGTATCATCATTCACATTGTAATCAATTATATTTTACAAAGCTGCACTGTACATAATTGCACAAACCTTAATTGTAAAACCTGTGTTAATATATGAAAAAAAATTGTAAATCTTTATAACATATGTATATTAATCAATTTTGTATTGGAGAGGGCCCAGTAAGTGTTTTCACTTTTGCCCGATCCATTTGACTTTTTGTCAATAAAATATGTTTAAACCAATGTATGTCCATGAACAACAAGTTGGTAAAAAGCAGTTCATGAAACTGTTCAATAATACTGTTAAAGATAATGATTGTTCACGAGTTTTTTATCAAGCGATATTTTTTATGATTTGATGTTGTTACCGCCACACTCGGTTGTAAGTAAACTTCCTAGATGATTCATTGCAACTTTGACCAACGAAATCTGCTGGCGATTTATGTATTTCTTCTGCAAGAAATACCCCTAATTGTACAGGATTGCCAATAAACAAGCTGAGAGTATACTTCGATAATTAAAATATGTGTGTGATAAGTTGACAACCCTGATTAACCTCGTTTTATTTGTCAGTGCTGAATGTAAAATAAAATCAGTATTTATAAAGATGATACGTCCTTTTTCATATATTAAAGTTCACGTGCGTTGCCGTAGCGACCAAAGCCGGTCATGGAGACTCTTTATTACAAACTTTATATATCAATGACGATTCATAACTTACACCTTACTAGACTAACTTTCAAATTAACATTGTACTTGAATTCTTACATTCTTTCCCTTAAAATGAACTATCGTTGCTTCGTAGCAAAGGCTCTTACATCGAACTTGTCTGTCGCCATACCAATGGCATGATTTCTTTGTTGTCCTCTCTATTCATTAGTAAAATCTCGCATTTCCCAAGTGGAATATGATAATGAATTAGTCTCTTTATGACAATTTTGGTCTAAATATTTAACATGTACTCTAAATATTTAATATGTACGTTAGAAAAAAGGCGAAGACTCTGGGGCATTATATAGCAAGATTACGAAAACTAAATGGGATTAAATGTCTTTTTTTGTAGTAAAATCGTTCAATAGATTACAATTAACGTGAAACCTAAAACAGAAACAGTCGTGCTACATAATCTATAAATTAGTGTAAATGTGAAAAGGCATTTAAATTCAATATTGATACATATATATGAAATCTTTACGTTCTGAATCCGATTGTGCAGTGATTGTAGTAAAAAGTGTGTGAAAAACAAATATTGCCTCTGTGAGTTAACTACTTTTTTGTAATAATAAAGCCTTGTGTTTCCTACAGACTTATCATTCCCGATACATTAAAAGATATTAAAACAATAAAGAGTTGGAGAGTATCATATAAATATGAAAATTGTAGTAGGTCCTCTCGGACTACAAAGTCTTATCGTTTTACAAAAATATCTTAGGTGTTTCATCAATTTTCCATCTGAACAGTTAGTAAATCACAGATTGATCATTTTTGTGAAAACGGGTTATATCTACTGACCTCAGAGGCAAGCCTCCATATGTTGCTGGTAATGAAAATAAATGTCCTCTCAGCAAAGTGTTGATAATGACAACGATGGCAGTTTTCAATTACAGCACCTGACAAATACTGATATATGTTCAATTACCGCACTGACAAATAATGATGTACCGTTTTATCTCAAGGACCTAATGTTGCAATAGTCATATCCTACTTTGAAAACATAACTTGAATTAAATAAACACTTTATGCCCATGGACGAAATAAATTGCCCCATAAATTCAAAACTAAAAGATGATTCAATGGGAATGTAACTTTTTAAAATGAACTTTAGGTTTCTAGGCTATAGAGAAAACTCTGTAATAACATTTAATTTCGAAAATAATATTGAATGATGAATAATAATGATTTTCCGTTTTTTTAATCTCTTTCAATCATCATGTAAATGAAATGCCCCCGTCTACATTTATAGAACAATAACAATAGACATCATGTACGATCTTTGCTCAGAAGAAAACAACACGTTCTCGCTACGATCATTAGAGTCGGGTTGCACTTGGTGAAGTGAAGACAAGTGAATCATTGATCATGATTGTGCAATTTTAGATCTAACCACAAATATGATCACAAAAAGAACACCTTGCAATGGCAACTGGATAAGAGATTCACAACAAATAAGATAATAATGAAAATCATTAGGTATTATTATCATTGTTAATATTTTACTAATGTTTTACGACATACGCGCTGTCTCATTCTTTTGTTTTGCAATGATTTTCATTTCATTACATTTCTCGCCGCTGATGGCTGAAATAATGCCCAAGCGGCGTTAAACAATAACTCACTCACTCATTGTAAATATAAAATGCATAACAACAAGGCAAATGATAAAGCAATCACGTTGATCGACAATCCTTTGAAACGTAGTCAAAAGTAATGCATGCATAAACAATCATATAGTGTTACGTCTATGTGTAACTATTAACAACAGAAGTCAAGCCCTTTTCAGTGAAAATGGTATGAGACACGCTCGTTGTTGGTAAAATATAGTTAGGTTAAAAGAGTTTCCACTCATTAATATGAAGAAATGTTCGTCTATATTAATCTATTCATTATATCATCCATTTAAATAAGCTCATATTTCCAGTTTAATTCTTGTTTATATTTACCATTTCAATGGATCTGTGAATTTTGTTAACAATACAAAAGACATAAGTTAAAAATATCCCCTTTTATCCGACAACGAATGTGCAGTAAATTTGCACATTCCCGTTTTCCTCCTTTCATCTCATCTGCAAACTCAGTTTATCTCAACAACATCCTTAGCCCGACCCGAGCTTGCTTCATGAATTTCCTCTGAAATTCCTCTAATTGCCTGGAAATGACAATAAACATGCAGATACCAGCGGGGAGATAATGACCATATGGACTCTTGACATGATCAGGTGAACATTCTTGATAAAGCCAATCAATGTGCCAAACAACATATATGAAATATTTCACATTAGATATCATCGTTATTATGTTTTAAAGGGGCAGTAGCACGTTTTTTGATAATGTCATTTTGTAAATTTGTCACTGATAATTGTACGTTAATGCTTTATGTATTATTTTGAAAGTGTCAAAAATCTCGTTTCACAGTCAGAGGACAAAGTATGAAGATTCACATAAAAACCATTGGCGGCCATTTTGTGTGAACACCTTCAATTCATTTTGTGTAAGAAAACGGAATCGCATGGCTAAATTTTTACATTATATATTTGAATTATTACTTCTCCATTTAATTTCAATACATTGTCTTTCAATTGGAACCATTGATTTAAATTTTCATGACATCACCTTATATTCCGCCTAAAAACGTGCTACTGTCGCTTTTACAACTTGGATTAAGTTTATTGAATTACATGGAGGCTCAGAGACAATAAAAAACAATCAAGTAGAGCAATATTCATGAAGATTGAACATGTTATCCATAAAGAACGCTGATTAAGGGATCTTTAACAATTACTAAGTTTGAAACATATCCATTAAAGACCAGATTGGCATTTAAATGTGAGTCATATAAAAATAAGTAATTAATTAAAACTCAACACACTGGACATGAAGGGTAAATATATCACTTGCTTGAGTGTTTAAGTTTGACAATCGACAAAAATGTAGCGGCTTTGCAATGCAAGTGAGTACTTCAGACCTTTTTTATAAGTAACTATATTTCAATGACAATTCATAGGGTTTACACCATTATCAAACTAACTTTCAAAATAAGATTATGTGCTTCTTTTATTTGAAAGGAATCGTCATTGTTACATTGTACATCAAATAAGCTATCAATTCAAAGCACGCCAAGTTTTCCCCATATCAAGGCCATATCTTGTGCGTGGTCCACTATATAACTCAGTCAACTCCTCGTATTGCTCCCAGTGGAATATAGTAATGATATTTCAGTGTCTGTGTGACAGGCCGGGTCTCTTTGACGCTTGTCTTGTAAGAAGCAAGCTGTCGATACGCTTTGGTAGTCTCTGTATGTGGCAAGTCGGTACGATGGAGGAAAGAAATTTGATTAATCAATCGTGGTGGTATACAAATTCATAACATACTCGAAAGCGCACTGACTTGGTAGGAATAATCAACACTGCAATGTTCCATATTCTAAAGGTGCTTCACAGACGATAAAGCATCAGTAAAGCATGTATAGATTTATGTTTCAGCCGCAGCTCAAGGTCTTAGTAATATATAGAATGATAACCCTTTTCACCAACTAACACAAATAGTGTCATTCAGCAGACATTCCCATCCGAAATTCACAATAGATGTCATATAGCAGTTTGTAGTATGAAGACTATTTTACTGAAATTTCAAAATTATTAAGTGACACCTTTTTCTTAATGTCTTTGTTTATGTTTCGTATTGCCAATTCTTGTCATTTATGTCTTGCTATCAACGGACCCCAAAATCAAGCGCTGATAAGGAAAATTTACAATGTAACGTGTTGTCAAAGACTGTGCTTTCATCTCACTCATTTGATGTTTCAGTATATGATATCTGTTAGTTGAATAATATTCAATATGCGGTCATTTCTTTTTATTTCAGATTACGCCAGATCATTGTATAGATGTTATCACATATCTGTTAACAAGACGACTGTTGAAAAAATCTTACAAAGTGCTGATGGTTTCTAATACATAAACATATTGATAAAGATCCGAAGGGAGTTTTTCACAATTTACATGACCTTTTTTCATGAAGAGAAAAAGATTTAACAATGACCAAAACATTGAAACATTTGGGCATTTTTATTATCAAAGAAACATTATGCATATTGAAATACACAATCAATTTGCGATGATTTATGCATTTTCCCTGAAATACATGCTCCTCGTTGCCCCGCAAAGATAATAAACATGCATACAGTTATGTGGAGATAATGACCATAGGTTTTCCAAATGTGCTGTATGACAGGATGGGTTAAGCAGATTTCAGCAATGTGTCAGAATGCATTGAAAATATACAATGTATATATTTCTCATAAGACACAACTATCGTTTCTTAACATCTGTAATTAAGCTTAAGGATCAAACAAATAGTTTACAGCTTTGAACTAATCCAGCAACTTGCATAATTTGTTTAGAGGTTACATATCTCTTCAATCTAAGCTTTTTTCTGTAACTGAATTGATTTTGTAGATTCAATTATCAAATCATATTGTCTATTTTGTAAACCAGGATAAGTTTATTGAACAGAAAGCAGGTAGATCGTTTGTCGCCAAATCTAGCCATGTCTGCGCGCCATTGTCTGTATTACTCAGTTAATTTCTCCTACTGCTCCCCGTGGAATATCACGATATATCAGTGTTTATGTGACAGACTGGGTCTCTTTGACACTTGTCCCAAAAGAAGCAAAGTGTCAACACGTATGATAGAAAAGACGGGTAGTCTCCAAGGCAATCTTCAGTAAGAACGAAATGAGATTAAATCTCTCGCGTGCAATCATTTTGGTTTCAACAAACATTCGAAAACATATTTTTATGTGCATATTTGGCAACCAAAACAATCACAGTCATGTCTTTTATTAAAAATTGTAAAGAAATTCAACATCAGCATGTAAACAAAAGTTATTATTTCTGAATCAGGGAGTGCCCTTGTCTTGTCAATAGAAGTAATGAACCATTTTAGCAACCGGTAATCCAACATACTGGATTGATTTCAAAAGAAATTATCAAGTCATTATCTCATTGTGTGTATTACTTGGTTCACATGTTTGCATTCATTTATATCTCACATATATTCCATTTTCATTCAGATGTATCGTCAATCTGAATAGAGCTGAGTCAACCTGCTCAATAATCTTTCAAAATGCTTCCTATTTTTCTACCACAGAATCATGAGTCCTTAATTCGCTGATAATGAAATATCCACTTAGCCGAGTGGTGATAATGCACATGATTGCAATACAACTTTCCTTACTCGCCTGACAAACCGTGATACAGAGTGAGAATCGCTTTTGATGTGATGTTTCTGTGGCCAGGAGCTTTGTATAAAACATTTTGTTTATCTATACGTTCGTTCTTTCTTCTATTCTCATATACATACATGCAAATATATGCATAAGATCCCTTTCAAACATATCTTGCTAGATCATGTTATTGAATAAATGAGAAGCGGGTTTACATCTTATTCAACTGAAATGGTGCAAAAAAACTTAATTTGGCGAACTTTTATCAAAATGGATAAAAAATGTGCCAAATGTGCTGCTTGATCGTAAGACTAACCTGGATAAGTATTGTGTCAAACCCTTGAACCTGATTTCAGAAATTCGAATAGGGATCTGCCTTAAATTCTTATCTCAAGCCGCAGGCGATGTAGTTTCTGTGATACCAACAAAGATCAAAAGAGTCCACTCTGGTTTATCTAATGCCTCTCAGCTAAACTCAAAGGTAGATCAAATCGCATGTTTATAACCATGCTTAAATGGGCAGTTGATACATGTACATCCGACTAGAGGCTTTCAAATTCTTGATCATTGATTTTATGCTAAACAACTCATTCAATCTTCCGACTCTGGACGCCTCATAGACTACCAGGAACAGGAAGAAACCAGTTTATTAGCCTTTTTTTCGCCAATGTATGCATATTATATGTAATTGACGCCATATGATCTATTTTTTACAAACTACGGTCTTGTATAGCATCTATGTGGCGGTTTTTGAATTGAATATACTTATATTTTGATTAAAATCTAATGTCATATATACAATATAACAACTGTATATTGGAGATGTTAATGTGACAGGGCATAATTTACTATTTTGCCTAAATCACCTATTAAGTCATCATCCATATCATTTCTTCATTCATTATATGTTAAATGTTCATATGTCTTCTGTTGTACTTGTTTGCCGTTGAACGCCACCCCTATACATTTTTCACCTGTACTCTTCTGCTTCAGGAGCCTTGCCAACAAGCAACTCCCCTCACTTTCTACTCTATTTTTAGATTAGCTTTACAGGCTACCCACCTCTTGGGCTTCCCCTATTTTATTTATAGGTCACATCAAAGGCTTCCTTTGATATGTTACCTGTCTTCTAACAGGCTACTGTAGTCCTCTGTTACCACTTCCTTTGCCTACCTGTTTCTCACCTCACTCCAATTTCTGTTGCTGAGGTGGAAACACATTATTTCATTTCCAGGTATGGTGATTTTCTAATCTTTTTCCATCTGCCTCAATTCTCTTTCAAACTCTTTTATAAATTGCTTAATGTTATCTAAATAATAATTATAAACCAATAATGATAATATTTAATTTGTAAAATATTTATTTAATTCAGTAAAATAGTATTTAATAATCTCTGTAATTTAATAAAATAGCCATGCCATGTGGTTTTGAAAAAGAATAATTTCTAAGTGCAATATTTATGTCTTTAATGTGAATTATGTTCATGTGATATACAAGCAATATATGAATGTGATATTATACTGATGAATATTGTTAAAAATATTTATTTGAAATATATTGTTGATTTCATGACGCCAATTTCTGTTGCTGAGGTGGAAACACATTATTTCATTTCCAGATTGTACCTCAGCAACAGATCCATCAACTCATCAATAAACCATCATTATCACCAACCATCGTTTTCTGTTACGTCTTGACTGGCGGCCCAGTGCCGAACAAGAATATACCCGGCCACAAATTGGCGCCCAACGTGGGGCCGTTATCGTCAAGACGTTCATCCCTCACTTTCATCCTTCACACGGAGTGACCATCGTTTGAAGTTGATTCCGACAGAATCACATCATTATCAACATCATCATAATCAACACTTGTTTCATCGTTCACGGAGTGTTCTCATGGATTTATTAGTGTTTTCACGGAGTGTTTTCATGGAGTTGTCATAAACTGTGAGTATCAATACTGTGCAGAGACTCTGTGAGCTCAACGAACTTATATATTTGTGACAGCAGCCCTCTGTAACATTTATCACAGAACTCCATGAATTCTTAAATATATCTCCATATACATCCATGAACTCCATCATTGAATGAACATTTTATCATATTGAACTTTATTATTGATTGAACTTCATGTGTTGATTTTATGTATGTTTCATTATTTACTTTATATTGATGTTGTTGTTGTGAATCATCTTGAAAAAAACAAAAAGAAAAAAAACAAACAAATTTATCACCTTATTATCATCTTATCACTTTGGTCTTAATCATATCACCCAAATATTATTTGCATAAAATTCTATTTCTACAACTTCCATCTGAACAGTTAATAAATCACAGTGATTGATCATTTTTGTGAAAACGGGTTATATCTACTGACCTCAGAGGCAAGCCTCCATATGTTGCTGGTAATGAAAATAAATGTCCTCTCAGCAAAGTGTTGATAATGACAACGATGGCAGTTTTCAATTACAGCACCTGACAAATATTGATATATTTTCAATTACCGCACCTGACAAATAATGATGTACAGTTTTATCTCAAGGACCTAATGTTGCAAAAGTTATATCCTACGTTGAAAACACGACTTGAATAAAATTGATACTTTATGCCCATGGACGAAATAAAGTACCCCAAAAACCTAACAGATGGTTCAATTGAAATGTAACTTTACTTTGAATGAATTTTCACTATTTACATGAAACATTTAGATTTTGTGAATAATTTCACCATAGAAATATTATTGTGTTGAAATTGTAAGACAATACGACAAATAATAATGATGAACATCGTTATATAAACATTAGGGTGTCAAATAACAAAAGCAACACTTGTGTTACTTGACTTGACTTTCCAACAACAAACCATCTCGTATCTTGATAAACGAAGAAGTCGCTTGTTGTTTCTGTGTTACCTTTATTCAACCAAAACTGCCAAATTATTGACAAAAGGGCTGATATCTCACGATTTTGTGATACATCAGAGATTCTTTGTTGATATCAATATCTTATCTAAACACTTGCTTTTAAATATTATTACAGTTATCACTGACCAAATTTCTTACAAAGACATTTTGATTGAGTTTGTGTATTTTTCATAATTACGATTTCAAATACGATATGTTTTAAGAATTACATTATAATTACCAATATTCAGTTCAATTCTCAGATTAATGTAAAAGGTTTTTGGATATAAAAATACAATATATTTGAAAACAAATTCATTGGGATAGTCTGCTAAAATTGTTTAATAGTGAACGAAGTAAGGTTGGTTTTCATGGTCAAAGCTATATAAACAGTTAATAGTTTTGAGTTATGTTGAGGTAACTAACAAGCATTATTCAACAATGCATGCAAATGCAATGCTGCAAATGTTCTTAATCATATTCATTAAAGCAGCAATCATAAATTTAGTTGTCCGGTGTGATATATACCTATTATAACCTGCCTGCGTAAGATGCAGCTTGATTTAAGAGTAATAAAGGTGCAGATATGATTTCAAAATAGAAGTATTAGTTATCGTGAAATTTTCACTTAACATTGAAATAAAAAACTGTGGGTTAACCTATGCCTGGAACGCAATCCTGAAATCCGGGAATTTCTGTCATTTTCAATAGGTTTTTAGGCCATAGAGAAAACTTTGTAACAACATTTAATTTCAAAAATAATTTTGAATGATGGATAACAATGATTTTGCGGTTCTTTAATCTCTTTCTATCATCTTGTAAATGAAATGCCCCCGTCTATACGTATAGAACAATAACAATAGACATCATACGAACTTTGCTCAGAAGAAAACACCACGTTCTCGCTTTGTTCATTTGAGTCGGGTTCCATTTGGTGTAAGACAAGTGAATCAGTGATCATGATTGTGCAATTTAAGATCTAACCAGAAGTATGATCACAAGAAGAACACCTTGCAATGGCAACTGGATAAGAGATTCATAACAAAGATAATAATGAAAATCATTAGGTATTATTATCACTTTTAATATTTCACAAATGTTTTACGACATACGCGCTGTCTCATTCTTTTGTTTTTGCAATCATTTTCATTTCATTACATTTCTCGCCGCTGATGGCTGAAATAATGCCTAAGCTGCGTTAAACAATAATTCACTAACTCATTGTAAATATAAAATGCATAACAACAAGACAAAAGATAAGGCAAATCACGTTGTTCGATAATCCTTTCAAACGTAACCAAAATAATGCATGCATTAAAAAATCATATAGTGTTACTTCTATGTGTAACAACCTAAGACAAGCCCCTTTCATTGAAAATGGTATGAGACATAGAGAATCTCACCCATGTGTCTTCTGATATAAAATATATCAACACAAGTTGATAAAAGTAACAAATATCCGAGGCTTGCCGAGGATATTTTGCTTTTATCAACGAGTGTTGATATATTTGATATCAGAAGACACGAGGGTGAGATTCTATTTATCATCCAAAATAATTTTTCATCACATAAGCATGAAAAATTTACATCTTTGAACACTGCATAGCCCTCCAACCCCTTAACCAGTGATGTCATAGCATTGTGACGTCATCGTCTTGACGACGCCATAGCATTGTGACGTCGTTGTGTTTATGACGTCATACCATTGTTACGTCATTTCTGATGATGCAAAACGTTTGTGATGTCATGTCCCTGCTGATGACAGGGCATTGTTAAAAATCTACTGTCAAAGCGATATCTCCTAGGAGATATCGCTTGATCTTTCACAAGCGATATCTCCTGTGGAACACAGTTTTGGATGATAAACGTCTTTGTTGGTTAAAGATATTTAGGTTAAAAGAAATTGAGTTTCCACTCATTAATATGAAAACATGTTCGTCTATATTAATCTATTCATTATATCATCCCTTTAAATATGCTCATATTTGTTTATAATTACCATTTCAATGTATCTGTGAATGTTGTTAAAACATAAGTTAAAAATATCCCCTTTTATCAGACAACTAGTATGCAGTAAATTTTGCACATTCTGGTTTCCTCCTTTCATCTAATCTGCAATCTCAGTTGTATCTCAACAACATCCTTAACCCGACCCGAGCTTGATTCATGAATTTCCTCTGAAAGACATGTCCCTAATTGCCTAGGAATGACAATAAACATGCAGATAAACTAGTGTCCAAAAGAAACGCTACACACATTTTCTCCAACTAATTTTTTTACTTTATCATCATTTCGTATGGCAATATTATTTTGTATATCAGGTATACCAAATACTGTGTATTTGATCGAAAATACCGGGAACATGCCATCACTTCCGGTAAAAATTGGGAATTTTGTGAAAAAGGAATTATTGACTGTAGCAAGTCTTGCATGGGCAGATAAATTGTATAAAACGGCTCGACCCAAACATTATTGTCATAGCAACAAAAAGAACACCAAAGAATGCCATGTTTGCCAGCCAATGAAAGAGAGAGAGCCCTTGGAAATGACCTACAAGGGGCCTCACACGCCAAGGTCGCCAAACCATTTCGTTGACCGCGCATAACAGGCCGCAGATTAATGTATCGATTACGTCAAACTGGTTAGACATCAGACATGCCCAATATCGGCAGACCACTCTTGACCGCTGCCAGTGAAGACCACTACATCCGGTTATAACACTTTCCGAACTGCGCCAACACGACAGCATCAACAGTGGTTACAGCACTGGGAAACAGATTCAGTCGATAGACCGTGTACCGGATACTGCGACAACATGGTATCCGGCCACTCCATCCCACCTCGAATGGTTCCTGATGCCTGACAAACAGACTGATGGCCAGGCGAGTTAGCCGTTGGCAGAGTCGCGACTGGGCACGACCCGATATGAACCAAATTGAACATTTATGGGATTATCTCAATCGGAATGACAGAGGTCGCCTTGTGCGGCAATCCAACATCCAGGATGTTAAACAATGCCCCCTCAACGAATGGCAACGGATCATCGCAGACGTCATCAGACTCTTATGGTGTACATATCCGTTACTAACATCACTTTGTAACATGTATTGTGACATTTATCCACGCTTTCGCGATCAGTGTTTACATAATTTTTCAAATATTGGACCCATCTTTAAAGGCTTGTCCTTACGGTTATTCCGACTTGATTAAAATGAAATTTTATACACATAGTGTGAAAAAGACACTCTTTAAAGTTAAACAAAAATGATATTCCTATATGGGTTTGTTTTTATTTTATGTCGATGCTAACACGCGGTAGCGTTTCTTTTGGACACTAGTTTACTAGTGGGGAGATAATTACCATGTGGGTTTCCTTTACCAATATCCCTCTTGACACGATGAGGTGAACATGCTTGATAAAGCCAATCAATGTGCAAACAACAAATATAAAGTATTCCATATTAGATATCATCTTTATTATGTTTTAAAGGGGCAGTAGCACGTTTTTTGATAATTTCATGTTTTAAATTTTTCTCTGATAATTGTATTATTGTGAAAGTTTCCCAAGCCATAGTCAGAGGACAAAGTATGAAGATTCACATAAAAACTATTGGCGGCCATTTTGTATGAACACCTTTAATTCATTTTGTGTAAGAAAGGGGAATCGCATGGCTAAACTTTGCATTATATATTTGAATTATTACTTCTCCATTTAGTTTAAATACATTGTCTTTCAATTGGAACCATTGGTTTTAATTTTCATTACATCACCTTATATTCCCCCTGTAAACGTGTCACTGTCCTACTGTACTACCTTTAACAGCTTAGATTAAGTTCATTGAATGACATGGAGGCTCAGAGACAATTAAAAACAACAATTAAGTAGAGCTATGTTCATGGAGATAACTTCAGACTGAACATGTTATCCATACAGAACGCTGATTATTGAATATTTAACAATTACTTAGTTTGAAACATATCCATTAACGACTAGATGGCATTTAAAGTAAAAACAATGAACACACTGGACAAGAAGGGTAAATATATCACTTGCGTGAGTGTTTAAGGTTGACAATCGACAAAATGTAGCGGCTTTACAATACAAATGAGTACTTCAGACCTTTTATGATAAGTAATTATATTTCAATGACAATTCAAAGGGTATACACCATTATCAAACTAACATTCAAAATAAGATTATGTGCTTCTTTTATTTTTTTATTTTTATAAGGAATTGTCATTGTTACATCAAATAAGCTATCAATTCAAAGCACGCCACGTTTTCCCCATATCAAGGCCATATCCTGTGCGTGGTCCACTATATAACTCAGTCAACTCCTCGTATTGCTCCCAGTGGAACATAGTAATGATATTTCAGTGTCTGTGTGACAGGCAGGGTCTCTTTGGCACTTGTCTTGTAGGAAGCTGTCGATACGCTATGGTAGTCTCTGTATGTGGCAATTCGGTACGATGGAGGTAAAGAAATTTGATTAAGTATTTTTGTCCATTTTGTCCATACTCGAAAGCGCAATGGCTTGGTCAGATTAATAAACACTACAACGTTCCATATTCTAAAGATGCTTCACAGACGATAAAGCATCAGCAAAGCATGTATAGATTTATGTTTCAGCCACAGCTCAAGGTCTTAGTAATATATAGAATGATAACCCTTTTCACCAACTAACACAAATAGTGCCATTCAGCAGACATTCCTATCCGAAATTCACAATAGATGTCATGTAGCAGTTTGTAGTATGAAGACTATTTTACTGAAATCTCAAAATTACTAAGTCACATCTTCTTAATGTCTTTATTTAGTTTTGTATTGCCAATTCTTGTCATCTATGTCTTGCTATCAACGGACTACAAAATCAAGCGCTGATAATGAAAGTTTAAAATGTAAAGTGTTGCAAATGACTGTGCTTTCATCTCACTTATTTGATTTTTCACAATATGATATTTGTTGGTTGAATCATATTCAATAAGAGTTTAATTTTAACATGTTTTAAAGCCTTACGTTTTCAGATTGCGCCAGATATATGTATAGATCAAATATCTGTTAACAAGACGACTGATGGTTTCTAATACATGAGATATAAATAATGATCCGAAGGGAGTTTGCCACAATTTAAATGACCTTTATCCATGAAGAAAAAAATAGTTAAAAATGAAACATCGAAACATTTGGGCATTTTCATTATCAAAAGAAACATTATGCATAATGACATGCAAAATTTACAAACGTTTTTTTCTATTGCATCGAAACTGCATAATACCACAACAACAACACAAGCAATTTGCGATGATTTATGCATTTTTCTCTGAAAGACATGCTCGTCGTTGCCCCGCAAAGATAATAAACATGCATACAGTTATGTGGAGATAATGACCATAGCTTTTCCAAATGTGCTGTATGACAGGATGGGTTAAGCAGACTTCGGCAATGTGTCAGAATGCATTGAAAATATACTTAGTATATATTTCACATAAGACCATTTTATCGTTTCTAAGCATCTCTAATCAAGTTTAAGGATCGAACAAGTAGTTTAGAGTGTTGAACTAGTCCAGCAACGTGTATAATGATAACCTGTTTAGGTTTTACATATCTTATCAAGCTAAGCTTTTTCTATCACTGAATTGATTTTGTAGATTCAATTATCAAATCATATTGTCTATTTTGTAAACCAGGATAAGTTTATTGAACACAAAGCACGTAGATCTTTTATCGCCAAATCTAGCCATGTCTGCACATCATTGTCTGTATTACTCAGTTAATTTCTCGTACTGCTCCCCGTGGAATATGATCACGATATATCAGTGTTTGTGTGACAGACTGGGTCTCTTTGACACTTGTCCCAAAAGAAGCAAAGTGTCAACACGTATGATAGAAAAGACGGGTAGTCTCCAAGGCAATCTTCAGTAAGAACGAAATGAGATTAAATGTCTTGCGTGCAATCATTTTGGTTTCAACAATCTTTAAATAACATAATTTTATGTGCATATTTGGCAACCAAACAAAACACAGTCATGTCTTTTTTATAAAATTGTAAACAAAAGTTATTATTTCTGAATCAGGGAGTGCCCTTGTCTTGTCAATAGAAGTAATGAACAATTTTACCAACCGGTAATCCAACATACTGGATTGATTTCAAAAGAAATTATCAAGTCATTATCTAATTGTGTGTATTACTTGGTTCACATGTTTGCATTCATTTATATCTCACATATATTCCATTTTCATTCAGATGTATCGTCAATCTGAATAGAGCTGAGTCAACCTGCTCAATAATCTTTCAAAATGCTTCCTATTTTTCTACCACAGAATCATGAGTCCTTAATTCGCTGATAATGAAATATCCACTTAGCCAAG
This sequence comes from Steromphala cineraria, assembly GCA_916613615.1. Classification (NCBI taxonomy): domain Eukaryota; kingdom Metazoa; phylum Mollusca; class Gastropoda; order Trochida; family Trochidae; genus Steromphala; species Steromphala cineraria. The sequence goes on from OU744721.1 coordinate 26,243,577, forward strand.
TGGTGATAATGCACATGATTGCAATACAACTTTCCTTACTTGCCTGACAAACCGTGATACAGAGTGAGAATCGCTTTTGATGTGATGTTTCTGTGGCCAGGAGCTTTGTATAAAACATTTTTTTTATCTATACGTTCGTTCTTTCTTCTATTCTCATATACATACATGCAAATATATGCATAAGATCCCTTTCAAACATATCTTGCTAGATCATGTTATTGAATAAATGAGAAGCGGGTTTACATCTTATTCAACTGAAATGGTGCAAAAAAAACTTAATTTGGCGAACTTTTATCAAAAAGGATCAAGAATGTGCCAAATGTGCTGCTTGATCGTAAGACTAACCTGGATAAGTATTGTGTCAAACCCTTGAACCTGATTTTCAGAAAATCGAATAGGGATCTGCCTTAAACTCTTATCTCAAGCCGCAGGCGATGTATTTTCTGTGATACCAACAAAGATCAAAAGAGTCCACTCTAGTATATCTAATGCCTCTCAGCTAAACTCAAGGGTAGATCAAATCGCATGTTTATAACCATGCTTAAATGGGCAGCCGACTAGAGGATTTCAAATTTTTTATCATTGATTTTATGCTAAACAACTCATTCAATCTTCCGACTCTGGACGCCTCATAGACTACCAGGAACAGGAATAAACCAGTTTATTAGCCTTTTTTCGCCAATGTATGCATATCATATGTAATTGACGCCATATGTGTATTTTTTACAAACTACGGTCTTGTATAGCATCTATGTGGCGGTTTTTTAATTGAATATACTTATCTAAAGTCTAAATCTAATGTCATATATACAATATAACAACTGTATATCGGAGATGTTTAGGAACACAAATAACACAAACCATTCATTATTGTCAACTCCTATGAATCCCCCGATTCGTGAAAGTTGGTCAATGGTTTTGTTTAAAGAAAAACATTAAATTATGTTACAAAGACGTGCAGTCGTAAATCTTGCAAGGTAAATAGCTCTAGTGAAACATCGTGCAAGGTGAATCAAACAGAGTCATGAAATTGCAATTTGAATTATTTTGAATTTTCAAACGGATGCAATAACAAAGTGATGATGCTTTATGCAAACTGACAGAACAAATTCATACAGGGCGATCAAGTCATTAATTTGACGAATTTTCATTGTGAAAAAGTGGGTAGTTCTATAAAGGACTACAAAGTTGAAATTTCCTTGACAAGAGTTTTCAATTTCTTATGTTGTTGAAAAAATGTGGCGTTGCTTGTTTCAATTGTGAGGTTACGATGTTTCAGTGAAACAACAAAGAATAATGGGAACGAATAAAAAAGCTGGTAATGCACAGTTTGGAAAGGAGCATAAGTCTAAAATGAGATTAGTCAGACATTTTTCTTAGATACTCCCGAAAAATTATTATGCAACATTTGAAGTCAAGAAGACGCCTGAGATTGATATTCTTGAATGTATTTGTACGGGTTAAGTACATGCATGATATCCTTGATAGGATGGCAAGCTTATCTGGAATATATCGAGAATAGAAGACTCAGTTTGTTGATGAAGGATATCTCATTAGTCATTAGCACAGCCAACTAGCACTAACTAGCGATTAAATATGTTTGTCTGTTGTTCAGGAAGTTAATTAATTCTTGCTCTACGCAAAGATGCTCGCTCTCAAGCATGTAATTTCATTAAATTGAGTCATGTTGCTATTTCTTGATTCAGTGTTGGTCATAGTAGACTTGATGTTTATTTACAGAGTATAATTAAGATGGCGAGATTAACAATGCATCTCTTGAAATATGACTTTAGGATATAAACTATCATTCATAAATAGCGTGTTAATTTTAAAATGAATGTTTTTTGGTTTCAGGTGAAACTATTTAAAAATCTATGTGTGAACAGTTACTTTACAAACTAACTTAACAAGTAACAGATGTCGGAGGTTATTGAATGAAGATATCTAGAAGAAGGGAAGAACATCCTAATTATATTTGTTTATCATGTAACATCATTCCTCTCCCTATCTTTAAATGTTATAATATCACTGGACATTGATTCATCCTTAAGAAGGTAAATATATGTATAGGATGTATTTCAAATGAAACTGTATACAAAATTACTTTGTACTTGACCGCTGTCTTCTGATATCTAATTTTCTGTTTTTGATATATGTTAGATGTCTTGTTGGTACGTTACAATTGTGTTCATTTGAACAAAATAAACATTTCATTGACATCTGGTTTACATGTTAACAACAAAAAAATAACGTATCAATTGTACTAATCTATCTAGTTTATCCTTTGTTAATTAAGGTCAAGATTAAATTATCTTTTTCCGACATTCGCTCATTGAATTATGGAATAACTGGATGAAGATGATGATCAATAAGAATGTCACAGGAGTTATCATAACTACCACATTCATCTTCTGATAAATGTGCCCTCTGGGAAGTTCAGTAGTAATGCATGCACGTATCTCAGATTATTCATGTTATTGACATTGAAAAATATTATCCTAAGTTTTGAACTATACATGTATTTAGGAAATTGGTGAAAATGATTAAGACAAAATATGTACACTTTGTATTCTGTATACAACAGACAGACAGATGGGCATAGAACGAGTTAACCAATATTTATCCAAATTCAGATTTCGCATAATGTTTCTCAAAATGCTATTACTTTTATAGTTATCTAACCAAGTTGCCAAATATTATTTCAAAAATCCTTCACAAACTCTCATTTTTCGGAAAAACAATTTTCCGCCCTCAATCCTTTACACCTCTATGTCTCTAGAATAACAATAACTCCAATTATATCTTGCTTGCCGTGAGAAATAGAAGACTACATTTCTTTGATCCTTTGACCAACTTCATTTTCAGTGTCAGACAAATGAATCATTTATCCAGATTGCACGACACCCATTCCTTGTTCTTCATGACTATCATTACAGTCATGAGAGCTGAATATAATGCAAACAAGTGTTTGCCACTGGCATGGCAATGTCCCCCGCCATTATGAGATATTTCGTTATAATTATTAACAGACTGGTAAGCCTTCAAAGTGATCGTTATGCATTGTTTGAAACATAAGAATACATCCGTTGCAATTGATTCGCTGATAGTTAAATGTTTCGTGAATATGTAAATGCATTGTCGTCCTGGTCGTAAAGTGGTCAAGATAGCCTTTGTCATGAATTCTTTAACGTTTTGATTTTAGAAAATATGATTAAAGTGTTAACAACGAAACAGGCGTCGAATCGATTCTTAAAAACAAATTAAGAACTGTATGATTTCGTTATCATTGTCATTCACCAAAAACAGTTTCAATCCCAATGTGCAGTTGACAAAATAGTTGTTACAACACTTTTCAAACAATCGAACATTATTTACATGCACATCATTGCGCATTTAATCTTATCGATGTGATTTAAAAGACTATGGTGTTTTACATAAAGTGAAGAATCCTATTTAAACTCCATTCCAATCAATGTTTCTTCATGTACACTTTTAGAGATTATCTATTTTAATAAAAGCCTAATGGTAAGAAAATATATCAAATATCGTGGTTCCTTGCGTTGAGTTCTTACCACACATATATACAACATGACAAATGTTATCAAAACAGCAGATTGCATGCAGAATATTTCTGATATATGAGTTTTTTAGAGAGAGAAAAACTGTTGATAGGAGGATGTCGATAGGATGAAGAAGAATCGTCCATAAAAACTATTGGAGAAAGCTAGAACATGGCAGTATCTCTTGACCAAGATTAGACTTATCTATTCAACTTAACTAAAAATATCATTTAAAAATATTAGATGTGAAATCTTAACGGTTATGTTGGGTGTTTGCTGTTAAAATTTTCTTTACATTGGCACTAGTCACACATATGCTTCAAGAACACCAGAAAAGCACCAGATGTGATTCCCAGAATATATATACATTTCCTCAAGGTGACAACCAGAAATACATTTTTTTGATCGTGACCGCAGTTTGCCAAAGGTATCAGACAAAATATCATTATCAAGATTGAGCAATTACAACTTCTACTTTATGCCTGAATAACCACCTTTATGAATGTTACTTTTGTCCGGATCACAACTTGTCTGCATGCAGAATGATAGAAACGTTCTCGTGAAACTGGTATGGGTGTTTTTGAACTGTCAGTTTTATGCCTTGCTGCATACCCTTGGGTTTGCTGGGCTTGCTCTCTAGTTTACTATGATAGAAAGCAATAGTTCATTCAAAAAGTAACTGGAGGTTGCTAACAATCGCATGTAGGGGCGCTGATATCAGCACAGACAACTCAAGAAGGAAGATGGCTCAATAATCCAAACCAACAGTCCTATAATTCTCTACTAAAGAATCGTAACATTGACTGTCAATTATCAAGTATGTGCCCATTTGGACAAAAAAACTTATTTGTTCTTTTTAACAAAAAACTTGACATCCATTTGATTTGGAATGACAATGACACTGTCGAACAAATCTCAGGACATGATCATCAAGATGCTATATGATATCTGTTGGTTGAATCATATTCAATAAGAGATAACTTTTTAACACATTCAAAAGCCTTACGTTTTCCAAATTACGCCAGATCATTTTATAGATGTTATCACAAATCTGTAAACAAGATGACTGTTATCAGAACAACATCTTACAAAGTACTTATGGTTCCTAGTACATGAGACATTAATACAGATCCGAAGGGAGTTTGCCACAGTTTACATGACCTTTATCCATGAAGAGAAAAATAGTTTAAAATGAAACATCGAAACATTTGGGCATTTTCATTATCAAAAGAAACATCATGAATATAAATATAAAAAATTTGCACATATATTTTCTATTGCATCGAATCTGCATAATACCTCAACAATAACCTAAGCAATTTGCGATGATTTGTGCATTTTCCCCCTGAAAGACATGCTCCTCGTTGCCCTGCAAAGATAATAAACATGCATACAGTTATGTGGAGATAATGACCATGGGTTTTCCTAATGTACTGTATGACATGATGGGTTAAACAGCCTTGAGCAATGTGTCAGAATGCATTGAAAATATACTAAGTATATATTTCACACAAGACACTACTATCGTTTCTTAACATCTTTAATTAAGTTTAAGGATCGAACAAGCAGATTACAGCGTTGACCTAGTCCAGCAACTGGCATAACATGAAATAGAGTTTACATATCTTATCAATTTCATCTTTTGCTTTCACTGTATTGATGTAGATTCTTTGTTAACCATGATAAGTATATTAAACATAAAGCACGCAAATCGTTTGTTGCCAAAGTCTTGTGCGTAGTTCTCTGTATTACTCAGTTAATTTCTCGTACTGCTCCCAGGAGAATATGATCACGATGTATCAGTGTTTGTGTGACAGACTGGGTCTCTTTGACACTTCTCCCTATAGAAGCAAAGTGTCAACACGTATGATAGAAAAGACGGGTAGTCTCCAAGGCAATCTTCAGTAAGAGCGAAATGAGATTAAACGTCTCCCTTGCAATCCCTTTGGTTTCAACAATCATTTAAAAACATAGTTTCAAGTGCACATATTGCAACAAAAACATAAAAGATGAGTTCACACAGTCATGTCTTTTATTAAAAATTGTAAAGAAATTCAACATCAGCATGTAAACAAAAGTTATTATTTCTGAATCAGGGAGTGCCCTTGTCTTGTCGATAAAAGTAATGAACCATTTTACCAACCAGTAATCCAACGTACTGGATTGATTTCAAAAGAAACATGTCATCACTGCTTGATTGTATTACTTGGTTCACATGTTTGCATTCATTTTTATCTCACATATATTCCATTTCCATTCAGATGTATCGTCAATCTGAATAGAGCTGAGTCAACCTGCTCATTAAAGTGTGATACAGAGTGAATATGGCTTATTGTCCCCCCCCCCCCCGCAACGTGGAACGGGGACTATGTATTCAGCGGCTTCTGTCTGTACGTACATCCAGATTCTTGTTAACAGTCTCATGAGTCTACATGACCGGAATGCGCAGACACAAGTTGATCATGGTGACCTTGACCCTATTGTCAAGGTAACTACAGCACTTTGACCGCCTCTAAAACTCTTGTGAACGCAATATCTCATGACCCATTTCACTCAGAGTCTTCAAATTTGGTTTCAGCCAACAGAATGGCGTGGGACATTGCAATGTTAGTGGCAAACACTTGTGATGTGATGTTGCTATGAATATGAGCTACGTGTAAAATGAAGAATTTTTAAAATGGTGAAATTGTTGTTGAAGTAAATTCTATATAAGCGCTTAGCTTTTGATAACAATATAGATTACCTATTTGTTAATGCATCTACTTTCATTGTCTAAGTTAAATTGTGTTGCCTTGCAGACAATATTGTGAGTAAAGCAGATTTTGAAAACGTATTCTGCTAACTACAGCTATCTACTTGCACCATAAGGGATAAATAAGGAAATAACTATAGCCACGAAAGTAAAAGCATTTCAACATCTTTTATAATAATTCATTGACAAAATAAAAGGACAAATCATTTGTCGAAAAATGATTTAAAATATTGTTACCAAAACGTTGTTTCTTTCTTCTATTCCCAAATGTAATTATATGCATAAGGTCAACACTCAAACAAGATTAATGATTACTTACTAGATTATGTAATTGAATAAATTGGAAGCGGGTTTGAATTTAATTTAATAGTAATTGTGCAAAATAAGCTACTTTGGCGAACTTTTATAAAAGAAATCAAGAGTGTGCCAAATGACTTGCTTGATCTAAAGTCTGAACTGAACAAGTATTGAACCTGATTTTAACAAACTTGAATAGGGATCTGCCTTAAATCCTTAAGCCACAGACGATGTTCATTCTGTGATACCGACAAAGATCAAAAGAGTCAACTCTGGTTTATCTAATGCCTCTCAGCTGAACTCAAGGGTAGATCAAATCGCATGTTTATATCCATGCTGAAACGGGCATTCGAGTAGAGATTATCAAATTCCAGAAGATTGATTTTTTGCTAAACAAATCATTCAATCTTCCGCCTCATAGACTACCAGGAACAGAAAGAAAGCAGTTTATTAGCCTATTTCTTCGTCAATTGTAAGAATATTATATGTAATAGACGCCATATGATGTATTCTTTAGAGCCAAGTTTACAGATTACGATCTTCAAAAGCAGCTATGTGGCAGTGCTTGAATTGAATTTACTTTTATTTGTATTAAAATCAAATGTCATATATACAATATAACAACTGTACATGTATATTGGAGATGTTTAGGACCACAGATAACACAAACCATTCATTATTGTCACATCCTATGAATCCCCCTATTCGTTAGTCAATGGTTTTGTTTAAAGAATAACTTGAAAGAATGTTACAAAGACAAACTCTCTTAAATCTTGTAAGGTAAACAGCTCGAGTGAAACATCGTGCGAGGTGAATCAAACAGAGTCATGAAATTGCAATTTAATTATTTTGAATACTCAAATGGATGAAATGTCAAAGTGTTGATGCTTTATGCAAACTGACATAACGAATTCATACAGGGCGATGGAGTCATTGACAAATACATGTCTAACTCTTTCCTTGAATCACTTGTTAGAAATGTCACCGGCTATAACGTTTATATCTTACCTGTGATAGATTTGTAATTCCATCTATTAAAAATAATACAGTTTGTTTGAATCCCTGGACAATTTATTCGACGGAAATACAATAAAAGACACAAGTCATACAAGTACAACAACCTCTGAAGATTTTTTCGATAGGAATAAGTTGATTTTACAGAACCGGCCATTTATAATTTTGAATGTTTTTTGAAGTGCGATAATGAATGAATGATTTGAATTACACATATTTAATTTACAAAAAGGTATTACAGAAAACAAAATAAATCGATGAGATGTAATTACTATCCTTCTTAGTTGTCCTTCTGTATCTCAATTATAGATATATTTGTAAAATGATTTACACCCGACGGTATAGAACAATAACAAGCCACCGCATAAAGCGGTTGTTGATAATATATATGTCTAGAAACACCTCATTGCTTTATCATTATATCAGTGGTTTCAGACCAAAGATTTTTCAATATTGCACAAGCACCTCTTCTCTGTTTGCTTTAAAATCACGAGATCTTAAAGTTAAAGTTAAAGTTTTTCCAAAACTTGTTTCTGCATTTAAAATTGTCCAATTGCAAAATGAATGGGGAAATACTCATAGAATTGGTGTCTCTGCCTAACTTTCGGAATTGTGATAACTGGAATTTACAAACTTTCCAATGGATAACTAAAATGTTTAACCCATTTTCTACAAAAAATATTATGTCAAGAAAACTGTTGAACTTCAGCTAACTATGTAAAGTAAACAAAAGGATTGTTTTATAATGTGAAGAAAATATTGAAGCCAGAATGTTCAGTTGTAGAATGACCAGGGAAATCCATGTATTAAGAGAATGAGAAACTTTGCAATTTATTGTCACTTAAATTTTTAAAAACGCCAGCTCCTTAATCTGAAAAAAAACTTACCACATCCATTTAAATGCTATCACACAATCTGACGAAAACCAGGACCAAATTTTTAATGACGCTATCAAATTCTAGTTTTGCATCATCCTCATGGAGTTTGGGGATTATACATAATTGAATCTTAGGCATAATGATGCAAATACTATCAATGATTTGAGGACTGTTTCCTGTTAGACTTAGCCTAAAGTAATGTAGCTTGAAAAATACTAAACCTCACAGTAAGTTAGTTGGAGGATTCATAAAAGTGGACAATCTAGTACTGAATTGTACTTAACGGTACATAAATGTTTTGAAAAACGATTTCATATGATTATTTTGTGTCACCTGAGATTTTAAGTCTAAAGAAGCAAACAACAAGAACAACTTATCGACGACAACAATAGCAATATCTACCTACTAATATCAATTTATAAGGATATATCAGGTTCTTCAATATTCATTGTTGACAAGAACAGTTGTAGTAACCAAAACGAAGTTTGCTGTGCATATTGTAATATAAATACAATATCTGCTTGAAGTGTTGTTAATACAACAAGGTCAAAATGCTTTCTGAAAATATTTAGACACAACAAATACAAAAACATTGAGTGCATTTGTTTATCAGATTTGATCAAAATTGCATGATAAACAGTTAAAAAAACAAAGGCACAACAAAATTCAATTTTTCTTATATGTGACATTATATGTGAAGTCCATCATAAACATCTACATTAAACATCAGATAGAGTCTCTTTTTGAATTCTTACATGTATAGAGATTGATAGAACAACTGTTAGCAATAAATGGATGGAGGAACAACCTAATGATTGCGGCATTGTAATCTAATGCTTGCCTCTTTGATGTTAAGATAGATTTGATAAGAGAACGACACCAGAATACAGATTCCAAAACAGCTGTTCGTTGCATGAATAGCAGTTATGTAAACTTTCAAACCACATCACACAATTAGCATGCATATGAATGCCCAATTAAGAGATGCCTGTGAAGCTAAATTACATCCAGATTTTGATGTGTCAACAAAAATGCTTGCATGAGATATATTTTCAACAGTCTTAATTGTATAAGGATGTCTTTATAAGGCAACAGATAAGATTTGCAAAAAAGAAACCAAAAACATTTTTTTCAAAATACTTTTCTACAACACCCAAATATCATATTTTTATACTTCTGCGTGGGAAAATAGAACTTTATATGTTTGAAAATAGGGCGAACCTGGGGCAATGTTTAGCTGTAACCTTGGGAAATACCCATGCTAGTTTAATGCCTGTTTACTTTGAGATATGAAATAATCGCAGATAGCATATGACGCGAAATATACAAACTTTTTAATAGGATGAATTCCAGTAACCCTTTTTGGTCAATATAATGATCTTTTCAAAACCAAAGAAATGTTTCCAACTGCAAGACATTGTTTATCAATCAGAGTTACCATACCCGGACCCATTTTCCAATTCCAAATGAATTGTAGGTGTTTACAAAAATATGACCACTAACAGATGGCATTGAATACTGATTTGTTTCTATCATGGATCATCGGGTTGAGATAAGATTTATGACCCTGAGGCAAATACATTTGACAATAGCTAGTATTTATTGGGGGAAATTTAAAGGACTAACATTTTGGGGCAAAAAAAAACATGATTTTTTTAAATATATGATATTCCTTTTTTCATGTTATCATTATAACTGTGAATATACTCCATACGTCACCCCAAATTGTGTCCATTATGTTATTTGAAGCATTGTCTTGACTACAGTATTAAATTGTTTATGTTGTTGAAAATGTTGCTTGTTTTCATTACAATGTTTCAGTGAAACGGCAAAGAATCATAGGAACGAAGGAAATTTCTGTTAATTCGCAGCTTGGAGATGTGCTTAACCATCTTAAATAAGATTAGACTGACATTTTTCACAGATACTCCCAAAAACTCAATGTGCAACATTTGAAGTCCAGGAGACGTCTGAGATGGATATTCTTGAAATGTATTTGTATGGGTTAAGAACATACATGATATCCTTGATATAATGGCAAGCTTATCTGGAATGTTCTCCTGACAGGAGGACTCAGTTTGTTGATGAAGGATATCCCATTAGACGTTAGCACTAGCACTAACTAGCGATGATAGCTGTTTGTCTGTTGTTCAGGAAATTAATTAAGTCTTGCTCTACGCAAGATGCGTCAAAGATTCTCGCTCCCACGCATGTAACTATATTAAATTGAAATCATGCTTTTTCTTGATTCAATGTTGATCATGGTTGCCTTGGTGGTCATGTAAGAATTAAGATGGTGATATTAACGATGCATCTCTTGAAATATGACTCTAGACTATGAACACGAATTTATGAATTCATGTTAAATGAATGGTTTTTGTTTTTAAGTGAAACTATTAAAATATGTATGTGTGAACGTATACTTTACAAACTAATTGTACAACTAACACATGTCAGAGGTTATTGAATGAAGAGATCTAGAGGAAGGGGAGAACATCTTCAAGTGTTATAATTTTACTTGACATTGTTCCATTATATAGAAGGTTTATATACATATTTATAGGGGTGATAATACTTCGAATGAAATGGTATAAATATTACTTTGTACTTCACTACTGTCTTGTGATATCTACATTTCTATTTGTAATATATGTTAGGTACCTGGTTGGTACGGTACAATTGTGTTCATTTGTACGACATAAGCTACCAGATAGCAATTCGATGGGCAATCTGGTTAACCGGATCACAACAGAAAGTAACATATCAATTGAACTAATATATAAGAAATATATTTAGAAAATAGACAACACTTTATATGATGCATACAAGAGACAGAGAGGTGGAATATCCAAAGAAGGATTTGGGCCATGTTTATCAAATTTAGATCTTATTCTCATATTTGGTATGATTTTTCTCAAAATGATTTTTGCTTTATAGTTAACACTGTCGTCGAATTGCAAGCAAGAATAACTAATCCAGCTTTGGTGTCCCATATACAGATGGCTCTAACCAAGTTGCAAACAGTTATTTGGAAAATCCTTCACGAACTCTCATTTTTCGTAAAAACATTTTTCCGCCTTCAATCCTTTACACCTCTATGTCTCTAGAAGAACAATAACTCCAATTATATCGTGCTTGTCGTGGGAAATAGAAGACTACATTTCTTTGATCCTTTGACCAACTTCATTTTTTGTGTCAGACAAATGAATCATTTATCCAGATTGCACGACACCCATTCCTAGATCTGCATGGAATGACTACAATACAGTCATGAGAGCTGAATATAACAAGTGTTTGCCACTAACATGGCAATGTCCCCCGCCGTTATGAGATATTTCGTAATAATTATTAACAGAATGGAAAGCTAATTGTATCATTATGCATTGTTTAAAACATAAGAATACATCCGTTGCAATTGATTCGCTGATAGTTTTTATTTAATGTTTCGTGAATATGTAAATGCATTGTCCTCCTGGTCGTAATGTGGTCAGGATAACTTTTGTCATAAATTTTAAAAATATGATAAATGTGTTAACAAAGAAAGAGGCGTCGAATCGATTCTTACATAAACATTATGAACTGTTTGATCATTTTCATTAACCAAAAACAGTTTCAAACCATTTGTGCAGTTGACAAGATAAAAACAACCATTTTCACACAATCTTACATTTTATACATGCAAATCATTTAGTATACATGTGATTTAAAAAATTTGCGATGTTTCATGGAATTCTTTTTTAACTCAATTCCAAACCATGCTCCTTCATGTACACTTTTCGAGGTAATCTATTTTTATAAAAGTCAAATGTTTTGAAAATATATCAAATATCATGACTTCTTGCTTTGAGCTCTTATCACACATATATACAACATGACAAATGTTATCACAACAACAGATTGACTGCAGGATATTTCTGATATATGAGTATTTTAGAGAGAAAAGTAAAATGTGTTGATACATGTAGGAGAATCGTCTATAAAAACTCTGCTTTGCAGAAAGCTTGAATATGGCGGTATCTCTTGACCCAGATTAGACTTATCTATTTAACTTAAATAACTTAACTAAGAATATCATTTAATAATAATTAGTCACACATATGCTTCAAGAACAACAAAAAAACACCAGATATAATTACTAGAATTTATGAAACATTTCCTCAAGGTGACAACCAGAAATACATTTCTTTGATCATGAGACACAGTTTGCCTTTGGTGTCAGACAAAGAATCACTATCAAGATTGCGCAATTACAACTTCTACTTTGTGCCTGAATAACCACCATCAGAAGTAAAACTTTTGTCCAGATCCCAGGCCAACTTGTCTGCATGCAGAATGATAGAAACATTCTCGTGAAACTGGTCTTAATAAACTTCTGAGTTTGCTGTCTGACAGTTTTACTGGCGTGGATAATTTTGTAAAGCATCCTTCATACACAAGAGTCAGCGGTCCTATAAGTCTCCACTATAGAATCGCAACATTGACTGTCAATTATCAAGTATGTGCACTTAGTGACCACAAATTGTTTGATCTTTTCACAAAAACCTTGACATCCATTTGATTTGCAATGACAGTGACACTGTCTGAGAAATCTCAGGGCATGGCCATCAAGGTGCTCAATTGTCCACATTTAAGCGAGTCAAATTAATACATTTCTTTCAAGTCAATACCCTATCATGTCTATACAGCTGTAACCTACAACATTCTAATGTGCAAAGGAAACGTTTAAAGAATATAGAGGATGTGATCTTATGCTTGAAAGAGTCAATTGTCCTAGTAAGTCTCGAGTGGTTACTGTGCCTTTGGGGTAATTTTTTTGTGCTGAGTTTTCATCGATTTGAATGCATTCAATGAGATTTTAGTGATTATTGTTTCAACTGCCAGGCGTTAAAATGTTTTAGATCAATGTATTTATTTGCACTGTGGGAGAATGTTAAATGTTCTCATGAATATGAAAGTACATGTTACCAATTGCAAGACAATGTTTTCATATAAAAAGTGTAGTCTTAAAATCAAAGTATCATGTTTAGTGAAGCAAATTGTTGTTCCTAAGCTCAAATGATCTAAAAAACTGGTGTTTTCACAAAATTTTCTTCCAGAAATGAATGCATGAATATTGATGCGATTACGCATTATTTGGTTGCGTAATGAGATGGTTGACCCTTTGACCCTTTGAAAATATATGAACACATCATAACCAAAAATAAAAACATAACGTGTATCATGTTTTTAGGGCGTGGCCCCTAGGGGCCAAAGGGGACACAAAAGCTATAAATTATAACTCTCATTAGTCAAGTAGTCATCAGTCTTATCCTTCTGGAGAAGAAGTCGAAAATGCACAAATTTTACGGACAACTGTGATTCTCTATTGTAAATAAAATATTTTTTGAGTGTGGCATTGTGATTCAGTGTTGCCTCTTTGATGTTAAGATAAATAGATAAGACCATAACAGCAAAGAACAGTTAATATGTTTCTCAAACAACTGCTCGCTGTTGGAGAAGATAGCTTGTATTCAAATTTACCCACTACTTTACAGCATCTGCATACACGTGGATGCGCAGTTAACGTAATTGATGGGATTCTAAACAAAGATAAGAGGGACTTCATTATCAAGTCTTTTTATCACCTTTACAGGTATATACATAAAAATAATAATGTACAAATAATAAAAGTTTTCACTATACTATAGACAGGATGATTGTTACCAGAAAGAAAGTTACAAATAACAGGCGTCTTCTGCTAAAAAACCACAAGGTAAGATCGGACGTCAAGGCTGCTTGAACAAATTGCATTACCATAGTCAATACAAATAAAAATCTGTATAGAATGTTTGGGGCGATTTATCAAGTAGTATAATTGTTTTCATTATCTGTGATAAGAAAAAAACTAGGAGATTAAAGGTGCAGTAGCACGTTCTAGGGGGAATATAAGGTGATGTCATGAAAATAAAAATAAATAGTTCCAATTGAAAGACAATGTAATCAAACTAAATGAATCAGTAATAATTCAAATATATAACGTAAAGTTCAGCCATTAGATTAATTTTTCTTACAAAAATGAATTAAAGGTGTTCACAAAAAAATGGCCGCCAATGGATTTTATGTGAAGCCTCATACTTTGTCCTCTGACTATGGGTGATTGGCTTGTGTAATGAGATTGTTGACACTGTCAATATGATACATTTAGCATTTACTTACAATTATAAGTGAAATATTTAAAATGTAAAATTATCAAAAAACGTGCTACTGCCCCTTTAAAGATGAAATATTAAACGTCAATTTTGTACTTGTTTGTTGCAAACTTTGCATGTGCTCGACTCTTTTAAACGCGTACGGTTTTTATCAAAGGTTGCAGCAATTGTGTCGATGCCGTGATCACTGATGCGCCATTGCAATGACATTTTCCCTCCAACAGAAACAATTTCGGCTTTTGATGTTTTTGTTGAATCTTCTGTGAAAGTGTGGCGGTTTTCATCTTAATAAAAAGTTTAAAGTTTCTACCTTTTTTAACAATGTTTATTGATTACAGAACCTTTGGTGCGATGTTTTTGCTTAGTAGTACTTAGTAGAGATGCAAATGCATCCCTCTTGTAAATGGTGATGTTTGACCCTCTGAAGTATATTTGGGAAATTTGAAGAAATATAATGTTAAAAAGGAACCCGATGTTCATATGATATTTGCATAAAGTTTAAAAGTAATGAAGCAAATTTATCTTTATCATCTGTATATGTAGTAAGCAACCTAATGTCAACTTTTAACTTTTTTCGTTTTTCAACATGTGTCTTTCATGCCTTTCACCATTCGCTGATGCATGTAAAAGATCGTGATATTGGTATTACTTCAATCTACGATGAACAAAAAATACCAAGTCTGATAAATCTTTCCAAATTGATACTTGTAACCATTACCAATAAACTTACTTTATTTGTAAATAACAAAATCAAAAAGATGTACCACAATGGTGTCATAACAGCATAATTTAATATATTCATATCTGAAAAGAAATACTAATTAATGATATGACAGCTTATTTCAACCCCTCGTTGAAAATGTTTCAAATACCATTCGGGCACTAGTTCATCCTTGAATTCATTTTTCTTATGAAAATACACTGTCAGGTGTTATCACAAAAGCAAGTTGCAGGTGGATTGATATTGGTTATAAACGTGCTCTTTAAAAAGTTTAATTGAATTGCAAACACGAACCTCGTTGATCCGAATATCTATCTTGAAATGTCATCATAACCTACAGTAATATAACGACAGTAGAAACCATAAAAAATTGCCCATTGCATATTTGGTAAACAAATTAACCGTATATATAAAAAGGGTTAAACTGTCGCAAAAATAATGAACTATGTTATAAATGTCCAAGAAAATGTTATTTAGTTTCAAATACAAACATAAGCGGTACCCTGTTTCTACTTTTTACATGTATAAATATGTAAATATACAAATTTATTTTCCAGGAGAACTAACGGAGATCAAAGAAGTTGTGTCTCAACTCGATACACCACACAACTGTTCAGCTCTTTGTTGTCGTTATATAGTGGTATATCACATTCATTTTGACGTCTTGACTGAGCGTCTACTCGGCTTTTATTCTTTGCTGTCCAAATTGCAATGGTAGGTGTATAAATCCTTATGATTTATAGCAATGTACAAAACAATCTGTTGTTATTTGGTAACGTGATCGTAATTCATTGTTTTGTTATAATTTACTTACTTATTTACTCTAGTATTTTCACTATTATGCTTTTATTCCTCCATAGGAGAGTACAAGGGAAATAGAGAAATGAGTAAGAATGTTTAAGATATTTACATAGTCAGTTCACAGTTTTCATTTTGACCACTGCTGATCAAATGAAAGTGTCACACAGTGTGTACAGTCCTCGGACAATGTGGCAGGCATATAGTTCATGGTCATCATCTTCTAGGGGAACCAGAGGCCTGCATGACAGTAGCCAGCATACAATGTTGTGGTCATGCTTCTCGAGTCACAGTCAGTTCTATTAGGCCACAACTGAGGATGTTACACCAGAGCTTGTCTATCTGCTCAGTTACTCGTGGGCAAACACATACTTTGTTGATAAGATGGTCCTGATAGTGCAGTCCACACAGAGTGCATAGTCCTTTCACTCTATGTATTTTCACTATTTTAAATAGTCATTAATGACATTTGCGGTATTGTTTTATTTGATTATGGAAGGGAACTGATAACTGTTACATTAAGCGTTTGGTCAATTTTTTCAGATGTATTTTCCTTGTGTAAACAAATTGTAAAGTTTATAGATATTCTTGTGAACGCTTACAGAGGAAATAGTGAGTATCTTTAAAAACCAGTGGCATAACACCAGCGATATGTAAAGATGATTTAACCGATCTTTGAATATTGTAGTTGTATTGTAGTTTAAAGATTTAATAACCTTTTAAAAAAATTAATTAAAATTTTAACGTTACTTTCCAAAATCTTACTACCAAAAACGCTTTCAACCCTTGATAAGTAAGTTGTTTGAGAGGCATTTTATCTTTACCTTTATAAGTAATTATTCGCTTTTAAATCACTACAAATAGCACATTAACAAATAACATAACGATGCGCTATCCCCATTGGTTTAATCACAATGACAATGATTTTGGTGGGTTGACAATAAACATTAAGTTAGCTACATTTGGGACTGCATTTATAACATATTGTACCTCACTTAGTTAACACAGGGTATAGAAAATAGAAAACTTCAGCTACTTGCTCTTTCGATTTTTTAGACATATCGTGGACCTTTATGGTATGTTATAAAACCATTGTGACATAAACTCCTCCATGTTTCTGTATACTTCTGTCCCGTGCGTCATGTCACTATCATTATTTCCTCATTTCCATCGTTTAATTACATTTTATAAGGACATAAAGCATACCTCCTATGACGGAGTGCAGGGTCTTATACATATCATACACTATAGTTGTTGAATATTATTTTCCAATGGTACTGGTAACATGGCCTTGTCAATTACAATTTGCTAAAAAAAACATGCAAAAGACATAGATAAAAAGGTTAATATTTTAATAGGATTGATGCAATGCAGTTTTATCTAATTTGACCTGTAAAAAGCCTTTGAGTTCGAAAATGTTTTGAAAGAAATATTTAGAAGGATAAGCTACCAAACCAAAACGTAATATATATATATAAGAAATATTTCCTAAGAGTTCTTAAGAGGAACTCTTTAAGTCAATGTTTTTGCATCTCTATAACTCTTTTGCTAAATTGTCTCCTCTGTGCGAAAGTGTCAGCGCTACAATTCCATTTTATTTTTTAAAAAAAAGGTTGAACTTTTCGGTCATGATACTGACTTTCTTTACATTTACTCTTTTCTGCTTAAATGTCAATGCTACTATGCCATTGTAGAACTAGTCGGCATAAGACATGAGTCTTAAAAAAAAAACATCTGCACACTAAGAAAGGGTTTTTAACTTTATTGCAATGCGATCCTGAAAAAGGCTATTATTTCAGGTTCGTCTCCATGTTAGTCATTTGTGGTGCTGATATTGCTTATGTTTCCAAGTGTGATCTGGATAATTATTGTCTCAATCTAAACAATTTTAATTGTTGTTCCACATGCGTCAGTTTGCCTTTTTTCATCCTGTCTTTGTGAAGGAATTTGATTAGTTTGAAATATCAAATCCGAGGAATCCAAACCATATGCAGTTCGTGTTACCCGTTGATAAACTTAAAGTTATCTTGCCTATGAATAACTCAAAAACACCTGAAGTTTCTCCCAGTACGTTATGTATTAACATACACCATTTAATCAGTTAAACTTATTGTCAAACAATAAACATGTTAACTTATCATCGTGCTTTGGATGAACTTATTACGATACAAAAACACGTTAAAGATTTGTGTAGAAGGAATATATTTAATTGTGAAATTGTCATTTCCAATTGTTGAACATGACGGCAGTCTATTGCGAATCAACGCTAAATCATTACTGAGATAACATGACATAACAGCGAAACACTTTTTTTTTCAAAATGCAAAGTTGATGCTTATGAATTGAGTAACTCAAGTCAATATCACTTTTGGTCTGACTCGGGGTCACGGGGGTCAAGTCAATATCACTTTCTGTCGACTGTCACGTGACCGGTTCTCGACCAATCGGATTGCCGGAAAATTACGTTCACACAAGCGATATCTCATGTGGATTCCAGTTTTGAATGATAAAAACAATTGTACAATTACTTAGGGTTAGCCGGATCATTTGACGTTTTTTGCCCGAGCTATTCTCAGAATACAGATGTGTATTCTTGATATTCCAACAAGTCTTTAATCCCTTGTGTAATTTTGTATCGTAGCGTAAAGCAGTAAAGCACTGAGGTAACGAAACGTTACGCCTAACGTTAACACACCTGTTTTTATGTTCTGAGATCTCCCTAATCCCTTGTGTAATTTTTTATTTAACGTAAAGCTATGAGATAACGTAACGTAACACCTAACGTTAACACACCTGTTTTTTTATGTTCTGAGATCTTCCTAGTCCCTTGTGTTATTTTGGATTTAACATAAAGCAATGAGGTAACGTAACGTAACGTAAAGTAACGTAATACCTAACGTTAACACACCTGTATTTTATGTTCTGAGATCTTCCAATACCTAAAGTCTTTGTAAAGGGCAATGATGTGTAGGAACAATTGCCGTTGCACTCTATTTGTGTCTGTGTATATCGTACCCAGATATTGATTACTTCTAATTCAAGTGAAGCGAGGGGTCATCAACTAAGCAAAGTCACACGATATCGAAGAGTAAACAATTTCCCCCCAAACCAATGATTATTCATCCATCACAAATTAAAGACATAAAAGATATAGTTTCTGATATGCCGTTGCAAACTTGACTGACAATGCTATTCTTTTTAAGTAATTTGGTCTAAAAAAAAAAAGTTTCTCTTGTAACTGGGCTTAGAGTAGAAATGTAGATAGTTTATGGACCAATTAAGTCAAGAATGTGTTGTGCTTCCATTTGTTTGTTACATGCGTTATGGTCGCAATTTGATTTGATTCGATTTATGCAAGTCATATCTAATTTAGACTAAAATTCAAAAATGAAGCAGTCAAATAAAAAGGTCAAATAAAGTTAAGAACACAAAAGTACAAGATGTCAATACCTTTTTATATATGTACAATTTCAACTTTACTTTTGATGTAATTATTTATAAACAAGCCTTTCTTTAAAATCTGAGATAATAACAATTTCTTATCATAAGTGTCCCTGTTAACTTGTTTATCATAAAATTGTAAATACGGCAAGTGTTATCAGAACAACAACATCCAAACATCTCATGAACTCTGTCTGTAGATATAACCAGGTCAGTCAGACATGATGTTTTTTCATGACACACTGAAACCCCCTGCCATCACTTATTACTATAAAAATAACTGCAAATGACATAGTCGAAAACATGGTTGCCTTATTTAATAAATATTGAATTAATATGATGAGTTCATCTGTATGTATGCTATCTTTTGATAAACAGCATCATATTCCTTCTGACATCTTGACTGAACCATTACTCTTTAAAGTGCTCAAAATAAACAAACACCATCAAAACATGCTGCAAAGGAATACTCATCATTATTTCGTACAGCTTAAATAGGAATTATCTAAGTGTGGTAAGATTACAAAACTGCATTGCAGTGCCATAATGGGTTTCTACCAATATAAGCCAATCCTATTGCTATGTACAGCACAAAATCTCAAAATGATATTTAGTTCATCAACGTTCATTTTTGTGCTCGAAATAAACAAACACCATCAAAACATGCTGCCAGGAATGCTCATCATCATTTCGTACCGCTTAAATAGGCATTATCCATCTCTTAGTGTGATAAGATAACAAAACTGTATTGCAGTGTCACAATGGGTTTCTACCAATATACCCCACTTACTATGTACAGCAGAAAATCTCAAAAGGATCTTTAGTTCATCAACGTTAATTTGTTTCTTACTGAGTGAAATACACAAAAAGGTCTCAGTCATACATTAAAATATTGATATTCATGCTCATAATGTGTAAAATGCAATATAAATCCTAACGACGCCCGATTCAAAGAGATCAGCCAGTTCTGTTTTCATTGGCTGACACGGACCAGGTGGGTTAGTAACTAGATGTAACGTGAGGACGTATACATTAAAGCTAGTTTTAGCTAGATGGCTCTATTCATATACGTATATTCCATTCCTAAATTTTATAATGTAGAAAAACGTTTGGTACACTTGAGTAATTGGTTACTTAGAAATAGCTACAAGTTTAAAAAGGTGATAACTGTGTGGGAAAACACATTATGAAATTCATTTCTTCAGTATTCAAACCATATGACCTTGAAGGGAGCACATGGGTTAAATTTCAAAATCTGCGTGTATCTTAAAATGGTAAATGTTTAAATCTTCTAATTAGATCAGGCATTTGATCTATGACGACGTATTATTGATTCATGTTTTGTAAGCAACACTTTGAAGGTGTAACCAGAACAATATGTACAATTACCATAAATAAGAAAACTGTTCGTTAATAAAACGATATCTCGGAAAATAACAACAATGTCTGCTCGCTGCTCGCTCTTTCGGGTTTTGCAATATGTCGAGAATCTATATGAGATAAAACAATCTTGCCCTGAAATCATTCAATTTGCAGCTCGCTATGCTGCTGAATAAATCACTTATGTGCTTTGTGTGCCTTCAATTATTTCCCCATTGCCAGTGATCATTACATGTGACATGGACATAAAATCATGACTACATGTCATGAAGCAGTGAAGGGTCATTATATCATTTTGTTCTCTGGAGGTTATTCTATACCAGACCTTGTTTATTGCAACATAGAAACCTTGTTTATTACAATATGTTGCGTTTTAGCATGTTGAGTTCGGGAAAATCAGGTAGCTCAATTACATAAGAATGAATTCTCCACCTTTGAATAGAATTGAAATGTTATGCAATTCTTAATGAAAAAAATAGGACACGAAATGCAAAAAAAAATATTTAAAAAACTAACTAGATCTTTACAAGATACATGGTTCATCGTCAACGAATCTCTTTACACTGAATGTTAAATGTGAGTTGATGATATATATCAGCGCTAGCATGCCACGGGAAAGGCAATGAAATATTCAGGCATGATTTCAAGTCTTATGATATAAAGTCAAGTCTAACACAAAAATTCACCACAAAAAGACAGTTATCTTGAACAGTAAACCCTTTTGTAAACATCAGAATATCATGTTTTCAAACAATCGTTCTTTTGATACTGATTATGATGATACCTCAATGTGATAGTTAATATTACCTACTAGGCTTGTTTCACAAATGACAACAATGGTTCCAGTTGGTTCACTTTCCTGTGTTTTCTTCTGTCATTGTACAAACCATTTTCTCTTCGATATGTTGGCGGTCACACAGTAAGTTCAACAGCATGTTGTAACGGTCTATTTCAGCAAAGATATGAATATATAATTTCATAAAAGTTTCTTCTGATATCCAAAATATCAGAATGCGTTGTAAAAAATTAAAATCACTCTCGGCATGTCAAGTGATATATTTTGTATGAGGAGACCAAAACTTTTTGACACGGATCTCATAATCTTATCCTTTCTTAGAGAAGCTCATGGATTTTAGTTCTTCGAGCTCTACTTATTTCCATTCGAATCAACATCGTGGATTTGACATTGTTTGGAAGATAAGGTTGCACATAAATCATGATGTTCTTACTTAATACTCGTTATCGTTTTCTCCTTTGACCTTTTACATATGTTTCAAATATGGACATATCTTCAAATCTAATCTTATCTTATCTTATGCAAATATAGTATCGCATGGACAAAAATTGAAGCAAATCAGTCACCATACAGTCCGACACGATTTACATGATGTTACCGAGTAATGGTTTCTGTTTTCAATAAACGTCAAGTACACTTTCAGTTTCTTCTTTTGAAACATAAAAAACATTGAACGATCCTTCTTTTTCAAAAGTCATGTTATCAAATATATCAAAACACTACACTTCTATAAGTATTGCGAACAGGAAGGAAACATCTGTGTAAGACAATGACATGTTATGAAACTATGATCTTTTCCTTATTACACTGACCAATTATCTTGAAAATAGACCTGTTATGTATAAGAGCAATGGTTGTCATATCCTGATAAACACTCTTCCTGGTAATTTGGTAATTTCAAATCATAAATTACAAGTTTAAATCGGTCGTAGAAACATTCTAAAAGTCAAATTTAAGTCCCCTTTAGCTATCTGAGAAAAGTGGTTTATTTTTGTTAATTACATTTTACATTTACATTACATTACATTACATTTTTCTTATGCAAAGTTCATGAATGCCAGTAAAGTGAATATATAAGCAAAATTCTTTTATAAATACTCGTTAAGTTATGTTAACATTTACCACTTATTCTAAATTATTCAATTATTCATGAACCTGATTTAAATGATATAGCAATTGATTTCACAATTTGATGTTTTTTTCCTAGTTAAAAAGTTTTGGTTAGCGTATTCGGAATTCTATCACATATATTCCGTCTATATAACCTTTTTGACTCTTTAATAGCTTCTTTCAGTTGTGAATGTTAGGACCCTGGCGTGAACAAAACATGGACGACGTTTAAAGTTATAACAATATAGACTATCGTTTCCTTCTAATGATATAATTACAAGGCAGTTTGAACAATCAAGAGCGACATTACAGCATTTGAACCACGTTCAATTAAACATTTTAGTCTAAAAAAAAAGATTTTTTATCAGCAATGTCACATTAAACATTTCAGCCTTTTGATGTATATCTCTTGGCAACAGTTCACAAGTCTATTATCCAGACCCTAAAGCAAAAAAAAGAGCCTTCTTAAGTCTAGAAAATATTCGCAAGTCTAGACGCCTCAGCTTTAGGCTGAAATAAAGTATTGTTCAGGTCTCCTTTCTATTTCTTTTTACATTAAATACAAATCAAAATAATAAAATTAGTAAAGAACACTTTTTTCAGGGACTAAATGTTAGTCTATTAGTCATATACATGTTAGAATAAATACCAGCTCTCATATGACTTTCTATCAATAATGCTGATATCCTTACTAAACATTCCTGACAATACAAATGGTACAGACACGTCCGCACGACACGAACCATTAGTAGGGTTAGGCGGATCATGTGACTTCTTAACCCCGGGCTATTCTCAGAAACCAGATGGCTATTCCTGGTATTCCAACATGTGTTTTATCTCTTATGCCATTTCCACATACGTTGATGGTTTTATCGGATCGTAAATGTAGATTTGCTTCAACCGTCATTAATAAGAAACTATTCTGATTTTAAATCTGATAAACCGAAAAAGTTTTGAAAACGAAGATTGAAAACAAACTCCTCACTTCAAATGTCCTTTTAGTTGTAAATATATAATGGCCGATTTTAAATTTGCAATGTGTTGGGTTTCTATCATTGTATGTTTTTGTAGTATTTGTTTATGAGGAAAACAACTTATTTTGTTAATTTTGTGGTATAACCACATCTTTACGTACCAATATTTATTTTAAACATCCTAATATAATCCAATCTTTGATTACTTAGTGAAATACAGATATTCAGTTGCATTTTAAGAAATTTAAGATTTAGCTATATATAAACAAATAAACAAATGTCATTTAGTCGTGATATCATTAACATATAATTAAATGTTGTGAAATCTGCATGAGGAAGTTACGAACAAAGGCTCTAGTGTTGGTATGTTGTGAATTTACAAGACAATGGCCTTCTGTTTCGCTATTCAACATTCTAATATCCATGAATCAGTGCATTAAAGATTACATCGAAAAGAGATGATAAAGGTGTTGTAATAGAATAACACAGCTTGAAATTCACGCAATGGAAACATGGTTTACAAATGATGCTTGTGCATAAAATAAATATACAGGAAGCTATTCAAATATGCTTACGGTCATTACTATAATGCCCATAGGTCGGACAGCTTTTGTATGTTACATGTTCTATGGCATTGCCTTGTTTATTGTGTATATAGTAATATGATAACATTTAAAAAATGAATAGATTTTATGTTACATCATCTTTAGACAAGTTATTCCCATTAATAATCTAATATAAGGTTTGACGTATTCAGGTTCTTGCAACTAATATTACAAATACGATTGAAAATGGATTTAAATTTGCTCATTTACAATTTAAATGTTGATACAACTTTCTCTTGAATGATTTGCCTTCATGTATAAAAGGCAAGTTAATGTGTTGTTGAAACAGCAAATATCATACAAGAGCAGACAGGTGTATAGTTCTGACCTTTGTTTGCTTAAATCAGAATGTTAAGAGATGATTGACTGACTTCTGGTTATATATGAGGTCAACATTTAGCCACATCTTATTTATGTTTAACTGAATGGTCGAATGTCGGACTAAACCTGCATATAAGTCGAAATTGTATAGAAAGAAAGAGGATATTGATACAAATTCAGACAACATCCTTCTGCTGATCATATCTAATATAGATAAAATTTATATAAAATGTATATGCCTTGTCATTTCATTTTTGCCCTTCAAAAAATACATAACATTATCTGCATATATATACGATAAAGTGAGTAACATTTCGTTCTGAATATGTAAAACATTCAACCTAACGTGATACAATCTTCCCGTGCTATCTTTAATCATGTTCAATTTGCATTTAATCTACATTATCACATACATAATATTGGGGCCCTGTATAAATAGGCCTATTCTTTTTATCAATTTATATTTTTCCATGGGGAAATATAAGTGATACCCTGGAGTCTGCACGGTATTAGTAAAATAGTTCTAACATGTCTGTATCCATGAGAAGTTTGTCACGATACATCGTGTTTCTTAAAGGGGCAGTAGCTAGTTTTTTGAAGATTTTATATTTTAAATTTTCACTGATAATTGTAACTTAATGCTAAATGTATTATTTTGACAGTGTCAAAAATCTCATCACACATTTTTTGTGAACACCTTTAATTTTGTGTAAGAAAAAGGAATCGCATTGCTAAACTTTACGATCTATATTTGAATTATTACTGCTTCATTTAGTTTAAATACATTTTCTTTCAATTGGAACCATTATTTTTAATCTTCCTCAAATCACATTGTATTCCCCCTAAAAACGTGCTACTGCCCCTTTAATGCTAATCATTGAGTGACAATGGTTCAACTTTGAGGACAAAAGACGTTCGACAGCTACATCAGGATTGACACCCTATCATCACTTTTACGTCGGGGAAGTAATTAATATCATGGTCAGGCATGATGTCGTTCGGCAAAACATTTGAAATTTATTGCGGTACATCTTACATAATCTTTTACCGGTAATTTGTATTCGAGTACACTTACAATGCATGGATGCTTAACTATAGCATAGAAATGCCGAGATTCAACTTATACGGTACGTTGACTTAGGCTGACCTTTCAATGGGGTAACTTCCTTACGCATTTACATAATCATTCATGTAGTGACAATCCCTTTGTAACGACCCAGTGGGGAATTATTTCCTGACATTGTCACCAGAGCGAACATCACCTCGTTTCCTTTTAAACCTCGAACGTATCGGCGTGTCATATCTTTAGCATAGAATTTAGTCATCAATCGTACAATAAGGACAACTGTCAACCGGGTGCTCAGAATGCATCAAATCAAGAAATCAAAACCTTAACCTCAATGTTTTAGAACCTATCCACATCCAAAAATCTCCTCTCAATAAATGAAAGCTCACACCCCTTTCCGAACCTCGACCATTGTCCCATCGAGTGTCCCAAATCTTGGGATATCCTCACATCTGGAGGACTCGGGTTACAAATAAACATGCTGGGGCAGCATTTCCTTCACTACACATTCTCACAAATAATCTCATTGCTCCATTCAAGCAGCGCGACATTGTCACGACTGAGTTATCAAAATACAAGGAAATATGTAAAATATGAAAGAAAGTGAGTCACTTACTTTTAATCAGTTATGCAATATCCGAAGGATGAATGACGCCCGGGGGGTGACACTGGAGTTGGGGGACTGAACAGGGTATATCCACGGCCCACAAGGCAAACACAGCACTGAACACAAAGCTTGACACAATGAGAGAGTGGAAAGATGAAGAGAGATTTTACAGCTGAGCTGCAGTCTCTCTCTCAATCAAGTCGAGTCTGGCTCGTGTGGTGTGAACACGGAAATAGCTGCCCGTGCTTCTAGATGCTTTCTTCTACAGGGAGGGGTTGGGTAATGGGAGAGGGGGAGGGGGGGTGGCACTTCCCATCTAGAGGACTCGATCTGCATGACGCTATACATTTTATATGAATACAATCAATTGTTGTCATTACTTATACATCATTTATATTTTATCTGCGTTGACTGAAAGAAATGTTTTCATAGTATGTATTGCAACATCAACGGTTTCAAGCGTACCTTCAGTATGTTCACATATTTTTCACACTATGTATATAATGAGCATATGTATTGAAATTGTGGTTTTCAGTTTATGATCGATGATATCATATGTGATAACGGGATATGTATAAAACATGTATAAGTTTATGTATAAAAAGGACCTTCATGGTCTTGATATTTTGACACTATCAGATTTGTCATATGAATTCACGAAAAAAGGATATTTCCCGAGCGAGTGCAACGTCCATGCAATTTCGTTGACACACTTGCGTCTGTAGAGGTTTCATTGTAATACTTTAAATCTATGGAATAATAACGACAATAAACACGATTTAATTCCTGCGATTCAGAAGAGCCATTAGGTTACAGCTGCGTACATGTATTAAGTTGTTCACTTGCTGGTGTATCTAAGTTGAAATGTCATGTAATTTGGCAGTCTGTTATCCAGACTCTAAAGAAAAAAACATTAAAAGAGCCTTTTTAAGTCTAGACAATGTTGGCAAATCTAGAATTAAGCTTTAAAACTGTCACGTCAGGGCGCCGTTTTTATTTCAATATCAAAAATTTAAATTAATAATTTTAGTGAAAAATCTTTTTCATGGACTATATGTTAGTCTAGTAATTTGTTTCGCTTGGACCTCAATTGATTAGCTGCAGCTGATCTGACAGTTGGTCAACCATTGTCCATGTGTAAACAATTATTCTCGAACTTAATAATGGCGTCATCTAGTCTGTGGTGCCAAATTTCCAATTTGGGCATCATGACATTGACAGATGGGTTATGTTTTTGAAATTCCGATTTTCTTAAATTTCGATTAAAATATTCCATAATGACTCTCTGGGGAGAACAACATTGTTTCGTTTACTTAAATAAAACAAAACAAATATGACTCGTGTTAAACTCTATTTATAGTTTGTGAAAGATTTTATAGAGAAAAATAAAAAAAAGTTTTCTAAACTTCGACCCCTGATCACTCCAATGACCATCAAAACTGTTATGAGTATCGATTAGATATGAAATGCAAATATGTGAACATATGATTAGTCTTTACTCATGAAGCGTAATTTCAAAATGATCCATTTAGTTTCCACAATAACACGATGCCCTCAACGATATTCTGAAATACATGAGATTTTCACTAGGATTCGAAGGTAAGTGAACAAACTTAAGATACACATCTGTACATTCAAAAATATTGGCAAGTAATGGAGCATATTCAAAGTTGCAAGGTAGGATATAGACAGGTGTTTGTTTGGTGCTGATTTTACGCATGTGGGCAAAATGATGATTTTCAAAAATGATACATTAAACAATTTTGGGATGCCCGAGTTTTAAGATATACCTCTGTAGAATCACAGCATGTAAATCAATCAATTACACGTGCTCTCTTCAGACTTTTTGGAACTCGCACGTGTAGATCACGCGGTTTAAGAAAAATTAAGTCTGTTTACAATGATTATTGACATTATTACTTCATTTGAAAATATGTGCATTATGACATGAGTTATGTTCAAACTTTAGACAAATAATAATCTGAATTTAAGCTGAATTTAATTTGGTATAGTATGTTTTATCTAAACCGCTTTGCACAGTAACCCAATGCTTCAGGATGTATGTAATATTGCGGTTTTCCGTTTTATGGCCGTCTTATGCATGATGTAATATTAAATAGAAGTACAGAGTACATGTACAAAACATAACTGAAAAGCCAGATTCATCTATATGTATAGACATGTATGAGGAGATGCGCAATTATTTTCTCAAAGAAAACGTTTTCTACTTGAAGAGTCTAGAGAGGAATCTATGGGTCCAACCAGTCTCGGGATGATTTTCAATAAACTTTGTTTATGCATTTGTCTGATATATATTCTCGTCATGATCCTATCTTGTGATTATCAGTCTGCAGTTGCATAGTTGTAACTTTTTATTGATTCATTATTAAACTTAAGCCTCTATTTTAGCAGTTTATTATCGTAAAAGATTAACTCTTCAAAAATGACACTTAATATTTGTTGGGTCAAAGATGGCCCCAGATTGTAATGGAAATATTTTGGCAAGGGAGTAACCTGCTCAAAGATTACCCCAGATTATAATTGAAATGTTTTGGCAAGGGAGTAACCTGCTCAAAGATTACCCCAGATTATAATTGAAATGTTTTGGCATGGGAGTAACCTGCTCAAAGATGGCCCCAGATTGTAATGGAAATATTTTGGCAAGGGAGTAACCTGCTCGAAGATGGCCCCATATTGTAATGGAAATATTTTGGCAAGGGAGTAACCTGTTAAAAGATTACCCCAGAGTGTATTGGAAATATTTTTGGCAAGGGAGTAACCTGCTCAAAGATGGCTCCAGATTGTAATGGAAATATTTTGGCAAGGAAGTAACCTGCTCAAATATGGTCCAAGATTGTAATGGAAATATTTTGGCAAGGAAGTAACCATTCTCTCCCCACAGAGGCAGATCAAGTCATGTTGATTTAGCCTCTGTTGTATTACACCGAAATCACTGGATTCCGGCAGTTTCCCCTAGCGGAAAAACATTTCATCACAATACATTTGAATTTCTTTATCAAATGACAAGGCTGCTCGCATGGAAAGGGTGGTTCATATCACAATGCATTTGCCTTGATTCAGTAGCCAAACTGATGATTTAAGAACAGCATCGCTGATTGCACAACTAAATTTGATTGCCTCCAATCAGGCATCTTCCCATTCTATCCCACAAACTCCGCGTAATATAACAGAGGCAAAATCAACATGGCTTGGTCTGCCTCTGTGGGGAGAGAATGGGAAGTAACCTGTTCAACTGAGAAACACTTCTTGAAAGTTACAAATAAATATTTCGTCACATATGCCTTTTACTCTTACGCAAATATGGAACAACAGCCTCTGGTCATATTTAACCCAAGCATATTAAGACTAAAGTATACCTTTTCATTTTTTTTGCAACGAATACAGATTTAAGATTATGAATACCTAGTTAATATGGTACATAATACATATGTTAGGAGCATCCAGAAATATTTTTCTACTGTGGTCGTTATTAGCCAAAAAAAAAAATATTACGTATTTATATGTGTTCAATGAATTGATTTTCATTTCAATTCTTTTTTTTTTATATATCTTTGCATTTTCCTTAACTTTGTCTTAAACAACTTAATTATGTTTTAAAAGTATGTCAATATGTTACGAATTTATCGAAAAAAGATATTCCGTTATACGTATATAGGTGTTGGCGTAAATGATGGGTCTTGGCTGAAGGCATTAGAATGAAATTATCTTGTCAGTTCGGTTTTATTATCTCAACGATGAGTTAATGGACAACTGCCTTTGCATAATTCCTGGCTGTCAAGGTATCATCTTTCTACAACGCAGTTGAGCATGGTGCTATGGTAAGATTTATGTAAGGGTTGTTATATGTATCATTTGAAATACGCCATTGCTTTTAAGTTGGCAAATTTCTTGTACCACAAGTAAAAGGCGTAGGAGTTCAGTAACAGTTCCAAGATAACTTTGAAATAATGTTTGCCATATGTATGTAACTCTTGTCTGAAAAAAACAACTTAAATTATTTGATTTAAATAAGGTCAGATTTGCCCTGAAATATATATGATTCGTTGATTTATAAGCGTTTGCATGTCGTTATTTCTCTTTCAGAAATGAGGTAACTAAAATGTTTATTCAGAGAATTTTAAATCGGATGGATCCGGACAATTCTACTTTCTCGTGTTTATATTTCATGAACCGTCGTCGTCACTTGTAGTCATCTCTCGTGAACAAAGGAACATGCTGAATTCTGAAATTAACAAAATAGCACAAAATATGTTTATTACTAGAAAAAAAAGCACTACGTATAGTTCGTCCGCCAGCGATAATAGATTTGGCAAATGAATATGATTTCGTTTCGAAGTATCAGGACATATACTTCTCAAAAGAAGTAAAGAGACAAACCTATTTTCCGTCCAACATTTGTCTTTGCATAGAAAAGATATTAATTCAAATTTCTAAGCATAATGTGTGTAGAAATACGTTCAGCATATACTGACGACAAATACTGTTGGCAAAGCATATGTCAAAAACAACGAGCATGGCAGTCTCCTAAAAAATCACTAATTCATCCTCAAAACAAGGGTAAAAAAACTGTTTGCATCGACTAAACATAATGTGGTCAGACCTTTTTGGTGTGGTTATGTTTCTAAACGTGTCATATGGGGATATGCACTTTGAACTATTTGAGCACAAAAATCACAACCGTGATCATGAAGCTTTCAACTGAAATTTCGTCATGGTCAGATGTTAACAAAACTTTCTTTGAACAGAAAGAAATCATTGTGTGGCTACAGGGTGATTCAACAAGGAATCAATGCAACCAGATCTCTGTGCAAAAGTCCTCTGTGAGCAACAAACCAGCAGCCACGCAATGGTTTATCCTCTATCAAGATGGATTTAAAATATTGAAACATAAGTTTGACCCTTAAAATCTTTTGAGTAGTATATTACCTTTCGTTACTCAATTTATAAAATCATTACTACTACTGATATACTACCCGTTCCAGTTTAGAAATTAAGCAAACATTGAACTTTAACCTTTCTGCACTTTATATACTCTATATTGTTTACTGTTTGATAATTCTTTTCTCTTGTACAGTAGTACATGTAGTGTTTAAAAGGAAAACAAATGCATAAATCAAAAACGTTTGAAAACAACAATTGCTCCTATCTCGCCTATATAATGATATGAGTATGTAATATATTATTAGTTTAACATAATTGTATTGTCAAGTTGGTCATTTACGTTGGTAATGTAACCTTAAGTCTGGAATCTATTTCCTGAATACCTGAGATGGACCTTTCCTGAGTTTATCGTTAAACATTGAAGAAAATTCTAGAAGATATCTAGCCTATATAAGTTTCAGTCTTGGAACTCAATATACCATCGTGCTTCTTACGCTTGACTTTGCGATCATCTGCCGGGCCATTACAAGTCCGATCCCTCTGTCAGCTTCCTGGACTCCATTGATTGTTTCTACAATGTGCTAACAAAGGACTGGTGAAAAAAAAATTCTTGTTACGTGACCTAGTGTAACTCATTTGATATTGTATTATAACTTGTATTTCTGTGTCACAATATTGCAACAATAAACACCTTGTTTGTTATAAGTTTGATTAAATTGTAATCATTTTGATATACATTTCGGTTATGTTTTAATTCACACGTAACAAAAGACGGCTTTCTACGTCTGTACTCGATGATATTATAATCCGGATATAACCAAGTTCCAATGGGCATGCTAGTATATAAACATTTTTACTGAAATGTTTAAGTATAAAAAATTATTCATAATAACATAGTTATCAACTTTATTTTTAGTTTTCCTTAGTAACATTTTGTGAAAGAAATATAACATCATGTGGATACGTTGCTGCAAACTTTACATACTTACTGCAGAATCGCTTCCCCATCTACCACAAAGTTAAAGATTTCCATAGATAACACTTCTGTTCTCATTTATCTATTTGCTTAGTGATGAAAAGGACAGCGGTGAGAACTTTGAGTATATTTTGGTGGATATGTAAAACAAAAGCTGAAATCGTAATAAAAACACCGGTTATATGTCTGATCTTCTGAATACCGTCCATCATTTGTTGAAATAGCATGCCCGTATAGACTGCATAAAAGTAAAGAATATTGATGAAAATGAAAATTATTTTACAAATATGACTCGTGTATTTGGATGATGTCTGGTTTGGTAATAAATGTCTACAATGGAGACAGTCGACGAGTTTTAACAGATAATAAATGAGATGTGAATATAAATACATATGAACTTTTCAGTTCAGAGACAAACTATCAGTTTTCGTGAAAGTTTTAAAGTTACTAAACGTGTGATTCTTCCCATGAAGGTGTTTGGGATGAACCGTGGGCTAGTTGACATGGCAATAATGAAGTATTGTCTCAATGTTCCTAGACGTCTTCCTGAATCACGCGAGTAGACTGATATGTCTAGTGTATGTTGCAAGTTGTAATATTACGAAGTTCACTCACTTCCAATGCAGGTAGCTGAAGTCATCACAATATATCAAATTCTCTGTTGTAATGATATAAGTTATACCATTCAGACGCGGGGGATTAGGGATATATCATCCTCTAGCTTGGTGTTATGCAACGAGCCGAGGTAGCATACATTGTACATATCAGGACGCTCAATCTGCACGCTTTTTTCATGTTTATACGGCGGGGTATAAAGGTATAAATGATTTATCCCCCAGCTGAAGAGGGTGATATCAGTAGTTATCCAGGGTCACATGGACCAATCAGAGATCGAGATTCTTACAGCAGGTAATCGCCTTTATCGAGCTAGAAAGAGAGAAGCCTATTTGATCAAATCCAGTTAGTTGTGCAGTCAGCGACGCCATTTCAAATCATTTCAAAAGTCTTAGCTATGTATGCTAGTTTGGGGATTATTCACTTTGCAGTTTGGGTCTTAATTCTTGTCATAACTCCCTGACGTCATCTGATGATCGAATCTTGACATAGGCATCGGCGAAAACAAGCAGCTTTCCATCCGAAAAATGTTTTCTTTTGCAAAATATTTCAGATAGTTTGTGTTTTGCCTCAAGGAGATCCTGCCGGAAGCCCGATAAGGGTTCCCATTGCAACAGAGGTGAGATCGGAATTTTGTGACGTCTGTTGGAAGAGAATGAAATTAAGAACTTTAAACAAGGATTTGAAATGGCCAATTACCCTGTTTATTTTCGATAACATCAAAGAGCTTTCTGTATTTCATTAGTTCTATGATAGAAAGAAATGACTCCCGATGCAGAAGTCATATTCAATTGAAAAACGCACACCCGATACAGACAATGACGAATCCCTTGTTACGTCGAGAAACCATACTATCGATTGTATCGATTATTTCAGTAACGCATGATGCGTTTGTAAGGAGGTGCATTTGACTGCAATGATGTGAAAATCCGTGAATGCCATTAACATTTTATGAGGATTGTTCTTTTGCAAAACGTGCTCTGGCATGAAAAGTAGTGTGATTATCTAAGGCTTTGTACCGTCCAAAATAGTATATCAATTTGAAAAACAAGATGTCTTGATTTTCAAAATGTGCAGCATTTATATCTGAATTTTTTAGTTGAACTGTTATGCATTTCCAGTTAATAATAACATCAACCAATAGCTTTTGATTTGATTTTATAAGAGTGCGCCGTACATTGTGACAGTTTATCAATTCAATTCGAATTCTGGAATTCTGGAAGTCACTAGATCTAATAGATATAAAGAATATTTTTTTGAAAATTCAACCATTGTTGGTGTAGTTACATGATATGTCAAACATTACTTTGTTAGAATATTCATGACATGAAAATATAACATTCGTAAATTTCAGTGTATCAGACATTATGTCCATATAAGTATAACAGCGCGCCAGAAATATTCATAAGTATAAGAAAGTAATACATCCAATTAACATGCAACTACATGTAAAAACGTCATCACAATAAAAAAAATCAAAAGTTTGGAACGTTATTATAAGATGCACATTATGTAAAATAAAAATCGTTTTGTATGTTGATAACAGAATTGATGTACAAACTGTCTATCCCTTGGAAGCTTCTATGCAAGCAGTTGGCCTAGCATGAATATCATGCAGCATTTTTTTTATTCCGTTGGAGACGAGTACTTAAAATAGGCGACACATACATTGCTATTTTTGGTGTTATTACCCACAAAAAATAATTGAACTCATTTCGCGAGGCTTCAACCCATATTTGCAATGTACTTGATACTCCCCTTGGTTCGTATGCAATATTGCATATATCGATTTTATCACTCATAAGACTTCTCACTTTTACATGTTCATGATATACAAAAAAGACTGATTCACCACAATATTTCTTAGTCCACATGCAAAATACACACAAAAAAACACTGGGTATACTGAATTGATATCTTAACCAAGATAAACTTTGTACAAAATTACAAAAGTTTCGCTACATACATCATGTATGTATGTTTGACGCTATTATGTCACATACACGTATACAAAAACATGACAAAAATATTATTCAAATACACCGTGTCAAAGGTTATGTGAAAAGGTTTCCAAATATAGGAGACTGATTTTATCCATTTTCTTACAGAATCAATTCATTGTTTAAGAGTTAACGTTTAGTTATTGATAATGTAACTGGTGATATGAATGTCACAAACTTGTAATAGATTGTTTGGTGTTATCTCAGTTCCTTAATTCTGGCACTGTTGCATTATTGTCAATGTTATTTCAGATATCCAGACATTCCATGATTTGTCGCCTTCGGAGGGAAATAAAACTCGATTATGCAGCCTCTAACACCACCCGTCTATAATGATAGTTTTCACATAAACATGGACGGTAAAAGGGATAAAAAAAGCATTTAATGTGTGATAAAGGATCAGATTTACAATTCACACAAACATTAACGAGATTTCTGAATCAGATATGTTCTGTCGGATTCCGTGTTATTGCTTTCTATAGCACTTTATGTTATGCACCATAGGGTCACCTTGACCCAATCTTGCAGCTGTTTTGTGTATGAATATAGCAGTCCGCCCATTTCTGTACATATTTGAGGGGTTTCGAGTGCATATCTGTACCAAGACATTAATATGATACGTTTGAATCTATGGCATTGGTTATAGCATGTTGGCCAAACTGTTATGTATTGAAAACATTTATTACGACCTTTCTAGTCGAATATTTTGTATCTGTAACACAAATTTATATATTCGCTCCATTACTTCAAATGGTGTCAAATGGTATCCGTCATGATTGTCAGGTACACATTTTCTTTGTTATGATATGCGAAAACATTAATTTTTCGAGAGTTGTCCTTTACATGTTGGGTTTTCAGTTTTAGATTTAGAATGTTTAAAATATGATATATCTTTGTCTTCTTGAGATCAGCACCAGATATCGATCAATGATGAGCTTAATATAGAACATTGAAACATACAACTACAAGATCAAGTGAGCACAATTCCATTCAGAGGAACTGACTTCCTTTACACGAAAGGGGAATCTAGTGCCATGACAATGGACAGAAGATAACGAACTTAGAGAAAGATTACAAGAGGCCCTTAATTTCTTAATGGATAAACTGTGTTTGAATCCATGGCTATCGACTGCCCATTGAATGACCAGTGGGGACACAAGTATCTTGTCTAATATTCAGATTTTTATTCAGGAGAGGTTGTTAGATGGAGTAAGCTAGCATCCTAATGAGCATGCGTAGTTCTAAACGTTTAGCCTTAATAGGATAACAATTGGAAGAAGTTTGAGAATATTTTTTCCTATAAGATTTTTTATAAGAGTGAGACCTGATAACTGTTTATTATCGAAAAGGGAAAATTTTAACATACTATGATTTGATTATTATTTTTCTCAAAATCGATTTATCATTTTTCGACTTTTGGCAAAGTTTCTTACAAAGCTGCGAAAAATGTTTAAACGGCAGACTGGTTTAAATAACACAGGGTCTGTTTTACATGTCAAATTGTAGGCGTAATAAACATTTATCATTAAGGTACGAGGCATCAAATTGTCCAATTGTTCAAAATAGAAAACAAGTGCCACCGGAGGTTTACATGCTTTCTAATTTTGCTAAATTCTGGTGAGCCATTGGGTATATCAGTGTTTCTGATACAACAATTCATTTTAAAGGGGCAGTAGCTGATAATTGTAAGTTTATTCTAAATGTATTATTTTGACAGTGTCAAAAATTTCATTACGCAAACCAATCATCCATAGTCAGAGGACAAAGTATGACGATTCACATAAACTCCAATGGCGGCCATTTTGTGTTAACACCTTAAATTCATTTTGTGTTAGAATGGCATGGCTAAACTTTACGTAATGTATTTGAATTATAACTGCTCCATTTAGTTAAAATACATTGACTCTCAATTTGAACCAATAGTTTTAATTTTCCTGACATCAACTTATATTCCCCCTAAAAACGTGCTACTGCCCCTTAAGCACCAAAAGTAGATAAATCTTTCAACTCAAATATGACATCTGAGAAAATACTTTTATATCACGATACTTCAATTTTATTGATATGTTCCAACGGCATATTAACCATCTTTATGTTCCTCGTCACTTATTGTGTTGTTATTATTGATGTTACTGGTGTTGTTGATAAATTAGCCTTTAAATACCAACGCAATAGAAAGGTATTACACCCCTTGCTTTATAGATAACTCATTTTTGACAGAACTATCCATAAATGCAGTGTCATTACTGTTGCTAGTTCACTGAAAGGACAGGAGACTTAAAGGTTGTTATTAACGTAAATGTATTCGTCAAACTATCTATAAATACGTGGCTAGGGTCGTGACATATACGTTTGTGTATCTATATGGATACTCAGTCGTATGAATGACAGCTGACCTTTGAGAAGGTCAACACATCCGGGTCACAACCGCATCCGGCGAGACGATATAAGTGGCTTGCGCATTATGGTGTCGGCATGGGATGAAAAATGATGATCATTATCTACATTATACGCTATTTTTAGTTATAAGACTAAGGCAACGTATAATAGTTTGGATATCTGTCTTTTTATCGCAATACTTCAAAGAGTTTGATTTTAATAGGTAGATGTCAATAGAACATGATTGGTAGGATGAAAGAGATGTTGGTTGAATAGCTGATATATTTGTACAAGTTCAAGAGGAGTAAGAAATTTACCTAAATGGTTTATTCTATCAAAGGCGAATTATTGTTTGAATAGCTGAGTAGATATATCTGTACAATTTCAAGAGTAAGAAAAGTAACCTAAATGGTTTATTTTATGAAAGGCGAACTATTGTTTGCAATATGTGTAAGACAATTCGTCGCAATAGCAATAATTGTGGGGTTAAATCGCAATTCATTTTTGTTATTGGTGTATCGGTGAACAGTGCGAATGCTTATACATTTACCTTAGTACCATTTAAATTACATTTCAACATTGTACATGAAAGTATATATTATCACATATTGAGAGATGTGAAGTTTCCCGTTTGTCTTATAAAACGCTTTTGGAGAACACAAGTGACGTGTAGAAAAATCAAAATAAAGAAAACAAACTTTTCCTTAAAAGTTTTCTTTTTCTCGAGCATATAAAATCGATGTGAACTGTCAAAAACAATTTATTCGTAGATGCTGCTGTATTCAAATTTCAAAGATTACCCCAGAGAATATGCAAATTATCTTAGTTAGCTATTATCTTTCTTCACTCGTAAGACGTCATTCCTGTCTTCAGATAATTACCAGCTAACATGAAACAAACAGATTATTCGTTGCACGCGATGTAAACTAACCTCAGTGAGTTCATATAGAGGACAAACCGACACGCATGCTGATTGAAGATGCTGGATGAAAGAACTCATTTTTCATCGTAGATTTTTAAAAATTGGTAAATGAAGGTTATTTTGCAAAGTTATCTTCAAAATTAAGCATCGTTTTAATCAAGCGCATTTGACACATCTGATAGGAACTATTTTTATGATATATGTTATCTCTATGGTAATTCTAATATACGTTAATCGGGGACATTATCGAGGGAAGTAAAGTCTGTCATGCAGACCCTAAAGTAAAAATATTTAATTGGCGACCAACCGAGTCTACCAAAGTATAGCAAGTCTAGATCGCTCAGCTTTAGTTAAAGCATCTTCTGGGCTCCATTTGTTATAATACACGAATTGTTCAAACATATTGTCAATATTGACAAAACACCTTCTGAGATTAAAATGCAAGTCTTCGAGCGAGGTTACTTTTTGAAGCGTTCATAAAATGTCAATTAATTCTAGGTCAACAGATTCATTTCAAAACGGAATGCAACAGATAAATCTATATGAATTTAGATAAACAGTTTAAAATTATGAGGGCATACGGTTTGACAGTATTAACAAATATAGAACAGTTGATGTAAATTTATTCAAATTTGCAACAAATCATATACAAATTTACGAGTTGAATGAAAATATAGATACAAGGAATTTGAGTTTATTATTCACTATGCGATATGACGGTCTACATGAATTAATAAAATGGTTTAGAAAAGGTGTTTTTAAATCCAACACTTTATTTTGAGACTAATATGATTGTTTGTAGAGCTATTCATTAAGGATGCGCGATATTATCGGTATATTGGTATATTGCAATACAGGAACAACATGATACGAATCGGTACACACTCCTGAAAATATCCAATATATCGAAAGTTTGAAAATGAGCAATTTCCATCTAAAATTTACCAAAAAAAACACAACCATATCAAGCATGATTTTACGGAGATTTCGTAACAAAGTGTGAAGTTGTGTTATGAAAATAGCTGAAATATGTATACAGTTCATTAATAGTGATTGAAAAAATATCCCTTTCCAAAACGGCTGTAGTTGAGCGATGATTATCGTTCTAATGCTCATATTCACACAAAAAAAGCATGCATATTCTTGAATTTGAAAAGTACTAATATACCATTTTTCTGTATCGCAATATATTGCAATATAGTTTTCAGGAACGATATACCCATCCTTACTACTCATTCACTCCCCACGGAGGCAGATCAAGTAATGAACATTTATGACTTGATCAGTTTACTACGTAAGCGTCATCTGTCAACTTTGAAATAGGATAGAAGAGGATTTTGAAACTTTTTATCGCAAAGAAAGACTTTCTATAACATAAATTTTCGATATAATTTTAGATGTTGGAAATGTCAAGAAGATATCTATGAAAATAAACGGTGTCCATTCTAAGATTTGCTGTTAACTACCAAGTTGCCGATGTTAATATGTTTGTCGTCAAGTGTATATTATATTATCGTGCATGTTTGAATTTGTATATACATGAACAAAAATGAATAAAGTTATAAAAAAAGAAGGTATATAAGCCATATTATTCTAAATGGCGTTTTAAAATGATAATATAATGTTTACCTTGCTAACTTTTGAAATATATTTACATACTCAAATCAGAACATTGAATCTCATTAAATTTTTTTTAAATTGTAACGAAACCCGATATCTTTATTTTGGCTGATACCAATATACCAATTGAAAATTCCCTAAAATACTCCAAAAAAGTTAAACGTATTTTCTCTAATTTTATCACATTATAAAACTATGCTTGCATTAGATGATAATGTACATAATGTAGAACAAAAATACGAAAACTTGTTTCCTGCTGAGGGAGATCGCCGCAAAGCGAGAAAACTTGTTTACTTAGTTTGAGAAGAGTTATCTCCCTTACAACCATTTCCGGTAGGAAGAAAACAAGCATGGGTTTCGTGAAAAAGAAGTCACAGAAACCTAAGAACCGTCAAACCAAAACATCTTTGGTCTGGGATGACGAATCAAGAAAGTATGCAACCAACTGAGATTTGTTTTAGTCTCAAAATGATGCATAAACACATTCTTCTTCTTTATCATTACGATATAATATAGAAGAACCGAAGATTGTTGTGTTTTTATTTTGATGATCATCTTCGGAGCCTATATTCTGTTTCTCACAGATTCTATATTCGCAACTCATCTTCTTATCAGTCCCCTGTGCTGTAGAATTGCTTCATCCTCTAGGTTGTGGTCAATTAGTTACTAACAACCGTTTTGGACTCTATATATTCCAAGATATACCCTGGTTTCTCCTATTTTCGACGGTGTAAGAGAAAAACGTTTACGTGCGCGAAATCCGGAAGCATTTGTAATAAAGTAACATATTATAAATAAAGTATGTCCATTGTTTGAAAGCGTTAAAAACTCATTTTGTTTTACTTGTTTTCATTCTGCCGCTACGGCGATCGATAATGGACGACCCAGATCTGTGTACAAATTTGTGACGTCACCATTTTTCGACGATCACGTAATACACAGGAAATCAGGCAAACAAATGTATGGAAGCACATATTTTCTTACTCACCAGTTAGAGGAATATCCATATGCCATTTATTATCTATATCTGCCTACAGTAGAGTATCTTGTGTTTACATGGTTTAAATAGACGATCATGCTCGCTGTTACCAATTAACGTAATGTAGGTTTACGCAAGATAGTCAAGGCAAGCATACATTGTCTGGGTTGTAAACTAAAATATCAGGTAGGGCAAGTTAAACTCATGTCCTGACAATGGAATTATAACATAAATGAAAGTTCCAGGGATACGGACGAAACGACGACACAGCAAAACGGCGACATAATTTTAGTTGAAATGGCGACAAATTGGATTGAACGGCGACAGAATCGTATTGGATGGAACGGCGACACAAAGATTTTTTTGTAATAGTTTGTAACATGTTTGTTATATTTGATTGTCATTTTTAACATGTTTGTTATATTCGATTGTCGTTCATTGGTATGTTGGTGTGACTTACATAACGAAAAACAGAACAAAGATATACAGAGTCGTGCAATAAGTAAATGAAATTCATAATTCGTCAAAGGAAACAACATTTCAATCATATAACTTTACAAGCAATGATACTATTAAATTATCTGGAAGAAAGAAGAAAGCAAGAGAGGACAGTAGAAGTACAGATATAGAGCGGGAAGGAGGGGAGAGGGAGAACCAATAGAATTGAAAGTCGGAAAGAATGTTTTAATGTTATTCACAATGGTTTGGTTTGAATCAATAATTTCATTATATTTGCAAAGGGGTAATGAGAGATGGATTCAACATCGTTACAGCTTCTCAGCGTATATTTAGAAGATAAATAGTTGCGTTTGTAAAATTTCCGGGATTCATTTTTATTCAACACCCGCAAATTTAGTTTAAAACCGACGGCGTTATTTATCGATATTGTAACATGACCGTTAGTTATAAGCATTTTAAGAGCGAACTCTATTTTTGCGTAGGGAACTCTGAGTTGAAAGGATCTAACGACTGATCCATTATTGTTATAGGTGTTCGCAGCTATAAAGAAGAAGGAATTCCCAGTGTTATAGACATTAAAATAGTGTTCTAATATTGCAAACCAGTTTCACTCATAACGGTGAGATCATATAGTTTTCACTGTGAAATTTACGATAGAGAAAACAGTTATATAATTCATGAATCAACAGGAACAAACCCGACTGAACAAATATCTTAAACTCGCCCAGACCATTGTGACGGTGACGCGATCATTATGACGTCATAACCGTTGGCCTTTGTGACGTCGTGCCATGGGAACGGCATTCGAAAGAAACCGGCCGCATGGCTCAAGGCGGCAAATTAGGAGAAACTTAGCCAATTAAGAAAGTTTGGTTACATAAAACTAAAGCAAATAGAAAAGGATTTTTGGCATCTACGGGAATGCGCAAGTTAGAAAATGACAGCAACAACAGTAAAACGTGAATCGGTCACGAATATTGGGAGAATCAGAACATTTTAATGTTGAGGTGGACCAAATAATGTATCCTTTCGCGATGATTCGCCTCAGCCAATTTGCGGGTGTTCATTGCCAATTAACACTGGCAAATTCTTCAAATCAACCAATCAGAAACGAGTATTTACCGAAGTCATGTTACAATTAACTGTACAAACATCGTAAACAATCATCTCATACATGAAAGACAAACCAATCAAACCACCTCAAACATCGTAAAAAAACATCACATACATGAAAGACAAACCACCCCTTCAAACTTATTTTATTTATAACATCACACACATAAAATCCTTTTTGTGTTAATCTTTGTATAAGCATCGTAAACAAACGTATCAGACATGAAAGGTAAACGAATCAAAGTTAAAAAATGATTTCTTTAAAAAATTGGTGTCGCTGTTTAATCCAAATGCGTCGCCGTTTTGTCAAGTGATTTTTGTCTAAAATTTCATTGAAAATATGTTTCGCCGTTCTGTCCAATAATTTTTTGGGTGTGTCGCCGTTCCGTCCAAAATGTTGCAGTTTTGGCTTTTCGCCGTTTTGTCTATAACCCAAAGTTCCACAATTCCAATAACGTTTACAAGTTGAATACCTCGCTAGGGTACTGATATCAGTGGTAGCATATCAGTTATAGTATACAAAATAAGTTAGAACTGTTTTTTAGATATTTATGTACTCCATGCTATGAAAAATTATAGATCGAGGTCTATACTGTGTTAGACCTTGCACTGTCTATTTCACGTCCAGTCAACTAAAACAAACAAAATACACATGTAGGTACTGTATACAAAACAGAAGCATCTCACAAGAAAAACCCAGAGGCTGGAGATTGAAGTGAGAATGGATGACATTCCATTGCTTTGAGGCCCGAGTGATGAAATTCCTTCTTAGAAGTTTGAGGCAAATGCTAATTAAAGCACCATAAAGTGAATAACTTGAATGAACTACTATGACTAGATTGACCTATTTTTAGTTGTTTTAGGTTATCCTAAACCTGATTAGCGGTACTATAAGGGCTATGACACTGTTATTACTTATTAGATAGGTGACTCCTATGAATGACTATGCACACCTCTAATGGCTGAAATATTGCCCAAGCGGCATAAAACAATAACTCACTTACTTAATGACTATGGTGATGTTTGTTTTGATCACTCTCTTACCTCCTACATTTAATGAAACTGGTGCTTCACAGTACATGATAGTATTGTAGTTTCAGTTAATTTTAATGCAAATGATTAATGGAGAAATCCTCGATAAAATAATGTTTTTATTTTACAGGGATTACTTGACTGGATTCAGAAAAAGAAAAGCTGAGAGAAAAAAGTATTACCAAGATAAATTGAAAAGGAAAATGCTTGAAGAAAGGAAAGAGTTGAAAAAACAGGTTTGTAAACAGAATTAAAAACAAAGCGTCGTTTGTAAATTTGTTGATTGAAAAAACCAAGGTGTTCTTGAGAGTGAGACAAAGACTAAGAGTTTGTGATCACTGATTTTCATCCTATACATGTTTTCCATTCATAAGATAATCTTTCAATCCCAATAAAATAGACCAAAAGCTTAGAATTGATATGAAGTTATTCAGCAATTTTATAGTCAATTCACTTTAATCGAATGATTCATTTTGGCAGACTCGAGAGGTGAACAAGAAGAGGATGCAGATGGATCTTGGTCGCTACATATCGGAAGTGGATGATGTTGTAGATGCAACCCAGTTTGATCTGCCTAATCACACGGTCACAATCACAGACATCACAGATATCGACTTCTCATCAGAGGGTGGGCTCAGGCTCGGTCAAAATCTTGTATGTATACTTTACGTTAAAGAAATTTCACATGTTGAACACGTGCCTCTATTTGGCTGATCAATTAAAAATCAGCCTAGTTCCGAGGAATAAAAATAAAAATAAAATCGTGAATCGAACTTGTTATTTCGCTAGGTCCTCTCCACTGAGTTCAACTGCAGCCCCGAAGGTTGCATGTCCTTACATTTACTCAGCTTACCAATCGAACTTGTTATTTCGATAGGTCCTCTCCATTGAGTTTAACTGCAGCCCCGAGGGT
The DNA here is from genome assembly GCA_916613615.1 of Steromphala cineraria. NCBI lineage: Eukaryota > Metazoa > Mollusca > Gastropoda > Trochida > Trochidae > Steromphala > Steromphala cineraria. The sequence goes on from OU744721.1 coordinate 26,287,995, forward strand.
TGTATGTCCTTACATTTACTCAGCTAACCAATCACAAGCTGCAGGCAAAAGCCATCAGTATCAACTAGGGACAAGTAACTCCTGTTATCCATGCTTTGAACATGATCACGACTAGCAGTCTTATAAGCTAGACAATGTGATTGGCCCGCAAATGTTTGAGTTTCAACTGCGCTAAACTGGTAAAAAACACCCTAGGTACGGGGTTCGGTCAGACTTAGTGTTAGAGGTAATATTTTTTCCTTGCAACTAGGCCGATTTTAATCAGATTGCCTCACAATCAGGTGTCACATGCTTTACTTAACAGAGTCAGATTCTGAATATGATGCTTATAAAAATAAACAATTTGAAGATTGTAGCTTTCTTGGTGCGCCAAAAGTTTTTAAAGTTTGGAAATGTTATGCAAATGTCAATGAGTAATTGAAAATATCCTTTTTGTTGATACAGAATATTTTGATGATGACATTGTGTGATATGGACTGTTTTCTCCATCAGGTAAAAAGTGATGAAGAAAGTGATGGTGAAACAAAAAAGCCCACATTTAACAAAGCAGATGAAAAGAGACTTGTCAAGTTGAAAAAGAAGTGAGTATTCTGTTTGATTATTTCTTCGAAAGTAAATTAAAAGTACATTTGTCTCAGTGTGACATAACGGTAAGTCTTATCACTTCTTTAACTACAGCCAATAACATTTTGTGTCATAGTTCATATATTTGTGCAAACAAATAACATTTGATGTCATCACTGTATGCTTACACTCCTTGGTGCAGTTCTTCAAAGGAGACGAAAGTTTTCCAGTTTTTTGACACCTTTCATTGTCATCTCATAACAGAACAACAATCTCTCTCTTTGATGTTTCACTCTTACCAAATATTGTGGGGCGAAGTCATCACCCATTCCGTCCGTCCGTCCGTATTCATTTAGTTTCTGGAGTATAACTCTGATACCATATGACCAAGATCATTGAAATTTAAGTTGTTGATCAGACAGCATGTGTAGATGCGCCATTCAGGAATTTTAAATTCAGATTTTGTTTTTGTCGCTTTTCATGAACTAGAATATAGATAAAGATTTTGTCCTTTAAATTTTAGAGTTGATATAGATACATGTATTCTGATTCATTGCGGACCGGTTGAAATTGTTATCGTCTGATGACCTTTGTTTGAGAAAACAAACCTTCCTTTAAGAAATTGCACAGGTACTGTCAGTAATGATTGATATTGAGATTTTTGTTGAACTTTTCAGACTTCAGAAATGTGGAAATGAGAAGAAAAGGAGACCAAAGGCAGGGAAAAATAATGTCAAAGGAGGAAAATCGAAAGAAAAGAAGAAGTTCAAGAAAAGGAACAAACATTGATATTTCTATTTTTCTTGTACATATTTTTGAAAGTGTAATAGATGTAATAAAATCTAGCTTTTGCCGATTATCAACCTGGTTTTTAAACACTTAATTTATTTTAGATGAAAGGTGCAACATTAATATATATTTTATGTGTAGGTTAGTTTTATTTCAAGTTCTCAGATTATCTGATATTGGTTACTTTGGTTGTAAAATTGTGATCTGTGAAACTTGTTAGTAAAAAAAGAAGAAGGAAGACGTTATCATGAAAGTTAGATTTTAAAAGTTGAATGAACAAGGTACAATGGTCACATACATGTCTGATATTCTGAAAGGCTTAATGGGATTACTGGTAAGTTATACCCAAATTAGTTGCACATTGCAATAACACAAATCTCATGACCTTGACCTTCAAGGTCACAAAATCAATGACCACTTGACACTTTTCATTGATTTTAAGTGTTTATAGTTAAAGCATTTTCGCTAAACCATGGTAAAGTTGTGACCTCGACCTTTGACAGATTGTAATAATCTTTGGGGCCACAGAATCTACAATTTATAATCCTCACTAGCCAAGGAGTCTGTACACCAAGTTTCAGCTTTCTAGGCCTTATGGTTCTGGAGAATTTCCACACACCATGCCCACTAAACGCGTAGAGAGTTCATGAATAATTCCATTATTTTGATTTTGAAAAGGAACCATGAACAATGCTTAACCTAAAGCTGATGCATCTAGACTTGCCAACATTTTCTAGTGTTAAGGTCGGATAGGCTCCTTTAATAACTCCATTGCCCTAAACCCACAAACCATCTTCCTATGCAAAGCCTAAAATGCTAGTTTCCAGACTGTAAGTTTATGCCTTGCTGCAGACCCTTGAATTTTCTGTGCTGATATAATTGCCCCTTCAGGTGATTGATAGCAACGTCCAGTTACTTTCTGATTGGACTATTGTTTTCTCTCATAGTAAGCTAGAGAAGAAGCACAGAAAATTCAACGGTCTGCAGCAAGGCATCAAACTTAGTCCGGAAACTGGTGTTTTAGACTTTGATTTTGGTCATCTTCCTAAGCAATCAACAACAAAGATTTTACATACAGTATCAACACCATTTATTGAAGAAAAAAGCTTCAATATACATGACACTGACAAAGATAGCAAGAGAGATGTTGAGACAGATAAGAGGGGGGGAGGAAGGAGAGGGGTTAGAGGATAGGAGGGGACCGAGAGTAGGGTCTTCCCAGCCAGACCTGCTGTTGAAAAAGACCCTCACATCAGCTTGGTAGAGAATTTACAACTTCTTGGTGTCATGGCTTGTCAACTACCTCAGTAAGTGCATGAAACGCTCTTGCAAAATGATATCTGGGTTGGTCTTGCACCAGTTTAAACAACACTAGTATCAATAATACTTGCTTTACTCTCATACTGCATATGGAACTGGATCAAGTTCTTGTGTCTTAAGTTTGTCCATTATGTTACTTCTCGATGAGCTGTTTGACACTTGCTAATTTTCGTTAAATTCATTCCATCCTCATTTACAAACATACTTGTGTTCTTCAACTAAAGCAAGATCTGTTGAGAATAGAAGCAAGATAGTTTAAAAGGAGAATATCCTCGAAATGTAGAATTACTGAGGTCTTGACTCCCCATGACACAAGACACGTTGCAAGTTCATTCATAGAAATTTGCAAAAAAATTATTCAACAATGCTCTGTATCATTATATGGTACACAATTACTTCAGAATTACATTATTAAAGTATCATTACTTTTGTAAAGAGTTTGTTGCAATTTGTTTTTAAAGATTTACCACCCTATTTAAAGATAAAAAAGGTTGTCACAAAACCAGCAGTGTATACATACAACATGTACAACAATTAAGAAAGAGTAAAAGAACTAAAACTAAGGGAAATAGTTGAAGTCTAGCTACAGGTTAGTTAATAAAACATTGTAAACATTTCTGTATTTGACAAAAGGCTACTATCTTGAAAGATCACTGTGTACAGCTGTGAGCAATACAAAATCTGCAACACCATATACATACATATATATTTATATATAAAACAAACTCTGCACCAACTGATTCCTCTTTCTATTTGAATGATTTCTTCTTTCAGCTCGGTACAATTTACCAATTTGTTCATTCACTTGACCCAAGATATTCCCAATTATACACAACAGTCTCAACTATTCAGTTTCGATATGCATTTGACATCACTTCAATACAATGGTTCTGATAGAAAATCCTTCAAAGTCAGCTTCATGAAAGATTGACTCCATTTACTTCACAAGTCAAAGAAGGGAGATAACTCTGATTAAGTTTGGTGGAAACTATTGGCCACAAATGGTTGAAAATATGCAAGAGCACTTCAGCAAAAACAAGCAAAATAGACACTGAGAACTGATGGGATATACATGTTAGAATTTGAAGCAACACACATTAATGAGGTACCTGTATACTAGAGGTAAACATTTCAACATTCACATTCTAATTTACAAACAGCTGATTATGTCTGGGACACAGGTACGTGTTGATATATGTATATATTTATATAGAAAGCAAGCAGCATTTCTTTAATATTTTCACAATCGAGAATAAATGAATATGGGTTTGAAGGTTCATTCTACTTTTAAAAACTTAAAACATTTACTCAAGACCATTTCTTATTTTGTAAATTACTTACGAAAGGCTTCTGGATGGTTGCTTTTTAAGCCTAATTCATAGACATTCCTCCAGCTAAGGAAAATGTGAGTGGTATCTTCCATTATCAACACCAATAAAGCAAGAAGAGGAAACCATCTGTTTACTTAAATGAAAGGCAAAGTAAAAACTCTGAAGCAGTGAAAAATAGCAAGACTGTAAAGTAAACCAAACTATTTCCAACTGTGAATACTTCATAATCTGTGGCAAACATAACCAGATAGTGATTAATACTGAGGTTTATAATAGATAATGCACATCTCCAATAGCGTTGCATTATGTTATTTCATATATTACAAGGCAAAAGCAATGTGCCATAATACATCTAAATATTTCAAAAACATTTTCATCCAAGGGACAAATTTACTTTCATAAATCATCTGATTTCAAATTAGATTTTGATATAAAACAATATTCTAAGATCAAAGACATCTGCTAATCCACCTGCTATCATGACTCATAATCTCATAATCCTAGTAGCAAAAACTACTTGCAAACAATTCTTACATGATTACAAGCTAAACAGCAAATATTTACAGGAAGATACAGATTTTTCTCACCTATTGCAAAAGCTCTTATGCATAACACCCAAGGAGCTGAGTATGAGTGTGTATAGTTGATATCAGACTATCTATAATGTTTTATTATGGTAAACATTCACATTATGGGTAGAGATACCAGAGGAGATACGAGATATATCTGGTAGTGCTGACTATGAGTAATAATTTTTACTCAGTTTCATCTTTTATTGCACACATCATCATACTCTTATTTTCAATGTTCATGGATGGCAATATCTGAGAAAGATTAAATATTTTTACATGAAAAGGAAAAATATTCACCATTTGAGTAAGATTAGTTTCAACAAGTAAGTCTTGTCAAAAGATATTTTCTTAAAACATTATTAATTTGTGAATTCATGTTTTGACAAATCATATAAACTTCAAATCAAAAGCATCGGAATCAGGTTTTAAGGGAAATGAGATTGATTTTTCCCCCTGAAGATTATATTTGACAATAAATCCCACTTGGTAGAGAAATTTTGAACAAATTAAACATTACAAAACATGCTACACCACCTTTAGGATACAATAATGAGGGCATTGCCAAGCTAATAGAATTATAAAATTTGTCACAGCACTGGCTAATTTGATCTAGACAAATTATCAATTTGTTAAGTGATTTCAAGAAAGAGTTTGATTGAGAGAAAGGTTTGATTCAAACGCTCTGTACATTACATTGTACTGGAATATAACATAAATTGATGTAATTCAATCTCCAATACAGGAATCTCATTATAATCTCATTTTACAAAACACTCGAACGTTGAGATATGACCAAAGTGCAGTGTCCGAAATAACCACTAGCCCGGTAGCCCGATGCTAGTTGAAATTTGCCTGGGCTAGTAGAAAAAAAGTAATGATAACCCGGTTGGCTAGTGTGGATTGGTATATCAAAAATATTGTGACTTCTTTTCATTCAATTTTGTAATTAATTCAGTTACATTTTGTGTCAGTATCTGATCACCCCCATCTCATGCCAATTTAGACCTCTTAAGCAGATATGTCTTTGATTTTAACACAATGAATGTCAGAAAATGTTCTTACCTTGACTAAATTGGGCTAGTAATTTTTCTTTTGGGCTAGTAACTTTGAACTTTCTAGCCCGGTTTGCTAGTGATCTTGAAAAATTATTTCATACACTGCCAAAGTGTAATGCTTCCTCACCAATATGTACAGAAGCTAGGAAATTCTTAGTGAGTGAGAGAGTTTGTTAGTTCATCTGTTGTTTAGCGGTGTCTTGGCAATATCTAAATTTAAAGGTTCAATCTAGAGTCTTAAAATTCAAGTAAGGTAAAACAGACAGAGGATTTCACAAGATGACTCCTAATATAAAGTAGTAAGATGTCACAATAAGGAAGAAGGAGTGTTCTGCATGATCAGATTTTAATGAGATTGCCAATGAGCAGGTAGCGCACACAGCAAGACAATTGTTATACAGAATGGCAAGCAATACTTAACACAGAGACAGAAGCTCAGAGATCTTAGAGAGAGAGAGACTGGAGGGATAAACTCTGGATGTTTTTATGCACAAAACAGGAACCGACAAGCGTTTTCTAGCAGAGGTAAAAAAGATTACTCAAGATACTTTTTTTAAAACTCTTACATTTAGATGACAGAAGACTAGTGAGTGTTTATGTTGGTAAGGGATAAAAGGGTGAGACTGTTTACTGTTTGGAGCGATTTGATTGATATCAGAGGTGAAGGAGAAAAACTATAACGTAAGCCGATAGCAAACACTTTGCATAGCACACAAATACATTTTTGAAAGCTCAGAACTTATTTAGTTGTTGCCAAATACAGCAACTATACTAAAGACACTCTTGTCTTTGGAAGTCCCAAGACACTGGGGTATGTATAAACACTTTAACTTTATAACATTCTGTCATTCGTTCATCTCCCTGCAATGTTCAGCAATCAATTCTTGTAACCATAGTTACAAGAGATTCAAATTTGATACCACTCAACACAAATATACAGTTTTGCTTCCAAATTACTCCCTTCTTAATTAAAACTATGAGAAGTCCATATTGTGCAGGATTCAGAAATGCTAGTCTTGTTTCTTTACACAATGTACAATATATACACACCTACGGACACAGCATACACTTAGCCATGCTTTAATACACGAGAAAATCAACAGACATTCTAGAACTTAATGCGAGGGACAGAACTGTAAACTTTGATGATTAGCTAACAACCCTTCATGTTGAAAGCATCATTTCTTAAAGAATATAATCATTTTGGTAACAAAATCTTCATCCTGTTGTAACTTACACAATCTGGTTGAATTACACTTCCTCTAGATATAAAATCGTAATTCAAATGGCAAGAAAACATTTCCTTTTTCTCACTAACCTTCCAGTAAACCATCATATGGGAAACTTTTCCTTAAAATATAAATTTGATACTTTATGAAAAAAAGACTTCATTTTGTAGAAAAAATGATTTTGAGAAGTTGGACGCAAAGAAAAGTAGATGAAAATGGACTGTTTTCACAACCCCTACCTTTACAAAATCTTGTTCAAATGCAATTGCACTGCAAGCTCTTATGTATAACTAACAAACATATTCAAACTGTTTCCTTTACCAGGTGAGTACATGCAAACTTTGGTAAACGAGCACAGTATTGACAGTACAAATTATTGCTCTCATTATTTATGCTGATGTATGGACACTACTCTGATGAGACTGCAGAACATTCAACACAAACTGCATCAACCGTGTTACCAATGCTATCATCTTAAAGCAAACCTCCAAAACAATAACAACGCATAAAACAGGGGTCTTAAAATAACTTGGCACTTGGTGTACACGCTAGTTCACAAACCTAGGTTTGCAGTAACAGTTCATGGTTCTCAACATCGCCCCTCGTGTTAGCTAAATATGACTTAAATCCACAATTCAGTCTGGCTCACATCACTGAAGCGCATACTCGGAGAAGCTGTTGCTATGGTAGTGTCTGGGCCTCATCACGATTTCACAGCTGGTCGAGAATCTTTTACTTTTACATAAGCAGCGGGGAAGACTCCTATGGCACCGTTTAGTTCTCCTTTCCACCAGTTCTCATCAACCTTATCCAAAAGACGGATTATATCCTTTTTCTTGAACGCAAGCTCATCTGCACTTTCGGGGGAGAAGTCATATTCTGCCTCTACGCTCTGAAAAAAAGAATATATATGAATGAAAAACAGTTTCAATCAGCACAGGTTGCTTGAAAAATTGCACAAGAAGAGGAAAACTAGATTAGCGTTTGCGGGATACCGCAAAAGCAGAGCAGCCCCGAAACATGGGGTTTCGCCTTACCCTGTTCCGCCTTATACAGGCCTCACCAAATTGGGAATTTTTTCGTGACCATGACCTTTGACACTCAAGGTCACACAATCAATGAACACATTTCATTGAGTATAACATTATTGTAATTAAATATAGTGTTAAAAATTAAATTAATCCATTTTCTCCATATATGTTGACCTTGCTGTGACCTTGACCATCGACAATTCGTACCCAAAACTTTTTGAAAATTTTGTACTTCTCAAGAGATAATATATATACAAAATCTAAACTTCATTATAGCACAAGAACTTTTCAAGTTATTGTGTTTAAAAGGAATTGCAATAACTCATATCTCATGACCTTGACCTTCAAGGTCACACAATAATTGAACACTTTTTATTGAGTATAACAATCATGTATTGATTAAAAGTGATCATAGTTAAAATTAAGCATTTTCGCTAAACCATGCTTAAGTCATGACCTTGCTGTGACCTTGACCTTTGACGGATTGTAGCCGAAACCTTTTCAAAATGTTTTACTTTTCCAAGGATGATATATACCAAGTTAGAGCTTCATAGTACAAAAACTTTTCAAGTTATCACGTTTACAAGGAATTCTTAGAGTGAATACATATCTTGAAAGTGAATGTGTCAAAATCGTTCCCCCGAGGTATGAGTAGTATGGTATGAATAAAAGTTCTGGAAAGCTTAGTGGAAAAAAGTTATAGCTAGTAGAACGAGTGCGGCGGCGGCGGCGATGGAAACTTCACAAAAACTGGTAGCAGCCCCGTCCTTAGATGGGGTGCTAATTAAATTCTGGACAAATAGTCTATTCTTATCACAATACAGGTTACATGAAGATTTTATGGCTTGAGGTCAGTGTTGGATATAGTACCTGCCAGTCTGCCAATTGCTGCTCAGTCAGTTGGGGCTTCTTAGAATTGGTTCTGTGATTTTAGAGACACTTACTGTATTCACATTGCAAGACATGTCAAATTAAAGGAGGGCTGGTTAATTTTTCAAACCACATGTAGAGACTAAAACATATTTCAATCAATGGTTGAGATACATCTGGAGAGAGAATGGAACTACCAAAGAATCATAAATACTTCCAATCCCAAAACCTTCATATAATAGAGATCTTGTTATTTGATACAAGTGAACAGCTTCTACTACAGAGGAAAGACTTACCATAACTTGTGGTTCCATGTCCTTGAGGAAGATGGTCTGTGTGCGACTAACGGAGGAAGATCGATGGTAGTCCACCAGCTCGTTCAGAGAGTTGAACTTGACCACCCACAGAAAGTACTTGCCGTTGCCGTCTCGTAATACTTTGAAATGCTGAACACCATTCATATATCTGGACAAAAATCACAAATAATATTGTAATCTGTTTAAGAAAGACGCTACAGCAAAAAAGTATGCCTTTTGAAGCATTAATAAATATGTTCAACATACACAAATACTTTTTTGTTTTAAAATATAATCATAAGAAGGATCGCAAGAACTGTTAAAAGTTCTGTTGAAAACATGCACACACGACAGTGGTCACAAGATAATTACACTGTTAAAAACGGTTATTAATGCCCTTGAAGAATTTATAACACAGGTGATCAAGTATTTGACAGACAAATCAATGAATATTATCAATCACCTGACTGAGATTGAGTATTCTCCGGGTGTACTCTCACTGTGTCTGACAAGGAATGCTCCGTCTGGCTGGTTTCCACACAGCAACATTTCCTCCGCCTTCGCCCGGGATATCTGCCCCACATACCAGCTGAAACAATCAAATGCATAGTCATGTCACTGGATCATGCAGTTGATGCGCCAAAAATGTGATTTAAACAATTTTTGGTGTGGTCCTTTCCTTAGCTTTTAGTTTTTGAGGTGTAATTGGAAAAATAATTTTGAGTGTGACAGATTTTTTGGTTAACAGTTCTGGAGCAGGTAAAATGGGAGATTACTTAATTCATGCATATTTCTGTGAATAGCTACAGCCTTTATTCTCACCCAAACTGCAAATGAAAACAAGTAAACAACAACAACCACCTGTTGTGGGGAATATATCAAAATGTCATTAAAGTGAAATAAAAAGGATCTTACGGAGCTGCTTTTACTTCGATGTAGTTGATGGGTATATATCCCTCACAGCCATGAAGCTCTGCCTTGTACCAGTTTTTATCTTCATCAGTCCTCAATATCTGCAAACATAAGGAAAGATAATAAGTAACCTTTGACATACAAACAAAGCACATAAAACACTACTGTATAAAGGTCTAAGAGCAGGCAGAGGCTGGATAAATTACATACAGTGCTCTGGATAATTTGAACCTATTGGTATTTACTGGCTGTTTTGGTAACAATTGAGTGAGTGAGTGAGTTATTGTTTAGCGCCGCTTGGGCAATATTGCAGCCATAACAAATGAGTAATGTCTATTTTGATAGTGTACTATGTTTAGTAAAATTGTTCTCCCCTGATTTCGGATGATTTAGTATTTCATATGAGAAATGAGATTGTACTCTCATGACTTAACATAAATGGGATTCTCTCTGCATATAAACATTATCTTTAGAATGTAATGATACTAATGACCCTATTAAAAGAACAGAATATTGATATTTTGAAGAGTGATGATATCCATTTGTGATGACTTAAGGTTCCAATACCTTAACGTTTACTAATCAATGCGTACAGTACGTAATCTATTTTAATTCTTTTGGGTTTTAATAAAAATGTCTGCGTACCTGTACTCCTAGCATTTTTACTGATTGTGTTTTTAAAGGAGCACTGTAGATAAGATGATGCTCAACATACTTGGCTACAGTTTAGTGAATAACCATCCTCCCTGGTTTACCTTTCTCTTCTTTAAATCTTTGATTCAAACAAACACATGAAATTTCATGTTATGCTTTTTTACATTGTTTTCAAACAGAGGTACCTGAAGTCTTTATATTTTACAACAACCTTTGTTTTAGTTCAAGCATGTTCAGGCTAGAAATGCATTTATAAGCCTGATTGGAAAGTGGACACAATCAAAGATAGCTGTCGTACATAATTATTCAAAAGTTTTCAAAGCCTCAGTCATTGTACAAATTTTTATTAATTTAACAGTGCATTTCGTCCTTAAAACTTCTGGACAGAATCAGTGATCAATATACAGATGTGACCTTCAGAGTCCAGGGACTCCCTACCAAAAAGTCTTGAGTCCCAGCGGATCTAAATGAGCCCTAAATCAGTAAGTAAATTGTACCACTAAAACACTTTGCATCCTGGTACTCCCATCTTAAATTTCTATGGGTCCTTTCTAAATTTTATGAGTATTTGAAGCAGGACTCAGGGGTAAATTTATCACTGCAATAACACTTGACATACGGCATAATGACATAATTGAATCATGACATTGGTCTTGTTGACAACAAACACAGGAAATGTTTTTATGGCTGAAAATTTCAGAAAACCAATAACATAAATCATAATGTATGCAACTAGGATAATTTGCCAGAAGCACATTAACTTGAATACCGTATTCGACCTATTAAACGCCCTGGGCTGGTAAAAGTTGGAAAAGGGGGCTCTTTCTAAAATGTCTTAATCCTTCAGTCGAATGATAAAAATGTTTGTATATTATCGATCTCATATAGTTCTTAGCGAAAAGTTACAAATCCAATGACTGTGATTTTAGAGAAGGACTGAAATCAAGTCACCAAACCAAAATAATGTAAAATTTCATAGGTTTGTAATGTAAGATAACCCTGGAGAGGGGCGCTTAATGTTTTTTAGTTAAAAACACCATTAGGGGGCGGTTATAGGGAGACGGCTCTTATTACGTTGAATACGGTAATATAACAATAATGTACTTATATTTGTATATATTTCTTGTAATGATCAATATTTCCAGTATACCAACACTGTATTTATCGATGCAAGTTTTGAGAGAAAACATTATGCATAAAGGAAATCGATGTTACCAATACCATGACACTGACAGCATGTTCATTTTTGTTATTGATAACAAAATTCAATCTTATCTGTTACATACATGTATTGTTATGGTAAATCCAAGGAAAGCATGAACACTTCAATCAACTACAAAATAATGATTCGATTCAATCTGCATATAATTCTTTATTCAGCTTATCAATTCTTTCTAAATAAGTCGAGTTTCATGATCAAAATTACCTAAAATTTTCAGAAAATATGACAATGATACTCAGACAGGTACTGGTCACATCATCAACTTCTAAATAGTTGTTAAACAGACCCATTACAGTATTATGAAGAAAAGTCGTGTATTACTTAATACAAGATCTGTTCACTCCAGCTATCAAAAAAAATATGGTTGAACCAAAAAGGTTTGCATGGACTCATTTGAACTCAACTTAAGGTAGAAACTCTCAAAAGAGCATTATCATTTACCTGATTGCAAACATATTAAAACAGAATTCCATCAACAGTTTTTAACTAAAATCAGGGATCACCCTGGTTCAAAGTATGAAAGGGAGAATAATCTTCCCTTGGCCTAATATAATGGGATTTTCAGAGAAAGCAATGGTATGTTTAGAAGAAAAATAAAAGTTTAGATTTTTGCAATGAGACTTTCTCCCCTCATTAGTATTGATAATGGGATATCTTGATACATCAATGGGTAAATATCCCCAAATCCCTGTCCAAAGTGATCCCTGTAAAATACTATCATTATCCTAATTAGATATATTTTAATTGCCTTTATTTCAAGAAAAAGATGTTAACTTAATGGGTATATATCAATTTTAATTCTTAAACTTAATAATTAAAATCTTCATGTAAAATACTCATTTCAGATTGAATATTATAGTATACCAGTAGTTATTTAAAAGAATTACAGAACCAGATTTAAACAACCCCCTCATAAGCTCATTGGTCATAGATTTATCAAACATTGAATATAAATCCAACTTTATTGCATAGTGCACACCTTTCAGTGTTGTTTCTAGAGGGGTCCTGGGGAAAATTTGAACCATTTAGGCACAGTGATCCTTAAGATTATAAGACAAAGATACTTTTACCATTGCAAAAGGGCCCATCTGCTAAAATTTGCCAAATGACTCCCAAAGCTGATCACTTATTCTCTCCCCACAGAAGCAGATCAAGTCATAAAATATTGAATTTTGATACAGCCTCTGTTCTATTACGCCGATTTGTGGGATAGAATGGGAGATGGCTGAATGGAGGCAATCAAAGTTAGTTGTGCCGTCAGCGACGCTGTTTTAAAATCATTATTTTGGCTACTGAATCATGGCAAAAGCATTGCGATATGAACCACACTTTTCATGCGAGAAGTGTTGTCATTTGATTAAGAAATTCAAGTGGAGTTTGGTGCTATTTTTTTCCGCTAGGGGGTACTGCCGGAACCCAAGGATTTCGGCGTAATAGAACAGAGGCTGTACCAACATGACTTGATCTGCCTCTGTGGGGAGAGAATGCTGATCACCTAGGAGCAGCACTGACTTTTAAATAAAGCTAAAGCATTAGAATCTAACTATATTAACATATTGACAATAAATAGACATTAGATGCAAACAAAATCTTGTTAAGAGCAAGTCTAAATTTTTAGGAACATTTCTCTGAGGCTCCTTTCCTATTCTAAATTAAAGTAATCTTTTTTACATGATTTGAGACTGAGTATTTTATTGACATTGCTATGGATGAGTTAAAACTTTGAATGAGACTTAATTTGCAAAAGACTTCTGATGATAAAGGTTTCAATATGATCTTTTTAACATGATTTGAGACTGAGTATTTTATTGACATTGGCGTGATTGCTATGGGTGAGTTGACACTTTGAATGAAACTTAATTTGAAAAAGACTTCTGATGATAAAGGTTTTATCTTTCAATATATCACAAATGAGTATAAATGACACATCTAAAATAAAGTTGACACATTATATGTCATATGACAATATGATGTTGTCAACATTTGTTTGATCTCAACAACAGGGCATTGTGAAGATGCATGCATACAATCTTCATGTATGACACAATCTCTATTTCTAATCACAAATTTATAATTACACATTTAGATTGTTGAAATTATCAATGAATTTAGATAAGGCAGACAAAAAAGTCATTTTAAATATTAACACATTATGGTTATAAATTATGATTGGAATTAACAGAAAAAGTCATTAACAATGAAACAAAAACATACAAATATTAACATTCAAAGATGATTGTTGACAAAATATAACCTATTCATAAAACCAAGGCAAAAACTCCAAGCAAATAGTGCAAAGGTACAAACTCGACTGCACCACTTTACATTATTGACGCTGTACGGAGACAAACTCTCCTTCCCATTTCACATTTTATTTGATTTACTTGACAATCTTAAGAAACATAAGTATAGCGTATCAATTAAACTTTAAAACAGAAAGTTTGTCATAAATCGAAAACTGAAAAAGCGTTCCCTAATCTACGGATGAGCAACTAGACATCAGACTCGAATTTCACTGTCATGGCAGCTACAAGTTGAAGGCTCGAGAAAACAAAACTTTATTGGACGCTTCCGTATATTTATAATAAGGAACGCTGACGATCAACTGACTCTGTAAGATAACAAGACGATTAACATAGAAATAAGCGCCACCTGGTACGTTTTAACGGAGCATTTATGTTGTTTTTACCGATGTCAATACAAATTTCAAAACCAAAACACAAGCTTTCAACGCGTGTCAAAACAGTCCAACAGGTGTCTATTTCTTGGCGAAAGATCGCGAAATCAACCTCCATGGCCGCATGATGGGGTGGAATGGCAATTCAACAATATTACATTACCTTTAAAACATTTCCCTTTTTAAAACTTAATTCGTCGCCTGCTGTTTGAACGAAGTCGTGTTTGGCACACGCTTCCATGTTGAAACATAGAGCCTTCTGGGTAAGAAGTATCCCTCCGCGGTCTGCTATTTGTTGATACTTGTAATACCTTTATTTTAACGTCTTGGGAATAGTTTTATTTTGATATTTTTCGGTAAGTTTAAGTATTGTAGGTGTAAGTTTCTTCTTTTGGAGTTATACTTACTTGAAGAATACCTGTCAAAGAACTACATTATATTTTGCAAATAGTTCGGCGTTGCGTTTGTGCGAATCAACCACTGAACGAAAACGTTAAGAGAGGTATTTAATTACTACATTAAACGTCGGTAGCTCGATTGATTCGATTTTTTGTTTAAAGTTTAATGGATATCAAACTTCTTACTCACAGACGTTTCAGTATATATGCGTAACGATTTTCAAGCATAATTCTATGACTAGGCCTATGCATTTCTGTAATGTCAATATGTAACGACAAATATTTTAATAAGATTTCAAATATTTTCATTTGACTTGTATACATTGGTATTAGAAAATAATTTGATTAAAAAAAATATAATTGTACGTATCAAAGCTATTTAAACTTCTCATGTAACATTAATTTTATGCATTTAAAGAATTCGAACAAATTTTATCGTTAATTGACACTATCAATCATAACGACACATACATGTAGATATCGTTTTAGGGCACAAACTGAATAGCTTCATAACGGATTTAAGTGACTTTAAAAAGTAATCCCTGCTCAACGACATGGAACTTTCGTACCAAAAAGAATTTTTGGTACAACTGAAAATCATGTATGGTGTTGGCTTAAGTTCCACTTAATTATTCAATCATTAGATGGCTTTCAAAAAGCATTTTAGAAGTTTAAGCAATAAGGAATGACAAGTCTATAAAGTAGCTGTATGTCCAAAATAATACCAGTCAGTCAATAGTCATTGTGTAAAAGTTATAATTGTTTGTGTAGATGAATAGAAATCCTTTCCTTATCACATACTCAATTAAGAAACTCATATTAGTTATATTTTAGGAATTTATATTTTTTTGTCAGTGATTTTTTAAATGTGTGTCAACAACAACTCATTATTTCTTATGTATCGACTAAAAGTTTCTTTCTGAAATAAACCAGTTTCCAAAAGAACAGCTAGAAAGTTTTTTGCTTCGTCTATAGCAAGATCCTTTTACTGGGTATTTAGTAGTTTTTAAATACATTTTATAAAGATATATGTGTTGTGAAGCAGTACATGCATACAAAAACGTAAATCAACAATTGGCTGGCCCCCTTAACTTAAGCTGAATTAGGACGGATAATTTCAATGTTATAAATGCAAAGTTGACCAATATTGAAAAAAAAACCCATTTCCTCAGTTTCTGTAGATAAAAAACATACCTCAACATAACTTGGTGAAAAACCAATAATACTGCATCTGTAAACATACTGTTTGACTAATAAAATGATTGTATATTTCTAATATGATAATTTTATTTGTGAATTCTATTTTAAGTTGAACCGAGTTTTCCCACGATTCTCTTCTGTCCATAATCTGAAGATTGGTTCACATTCCCATAATATATGGATGATTGTTTCTGTTTTTGTATGGCAAAATGGACAACATGGTGACGAATTATATCCAATTCTATAAAGAAAGTGTCTTGTTGGGAGAATATTATGAATAAATCTGTATTGCAACCATTTTGTATCTGTGCTTTTTGAACAATTATCGGCAATCGTATTTTTTTTTTTAATCTTTTCAGCAAATTCCGTTTGTAGAATTTCTCTCCCATTTAGGGAAGTTCCGATTTAACAAGAGAGGCATATGTAACAGTTAATGATTGAAGTTCGATGAACCCACGCGCACGTGAATCATGAACGTCGAAGCCGTAAGGCAAAGGTGTTCATGAATCACGTGCGCTAGGGTTTTTCTAACTTCAACCCGAGGTCGAGGTCGGTTATATTTCACATATGACATCGGCTTTGATAATGCGAAGGTGAAACATTGACACTAGTTGGAGAAACAATGTATATTTCAAGTAGCTGATATGGCATGAACATCTCGTGCTGCACGTGCAATTCGTTTGAAACCGTACAAGCTATACCACAATAGATTGTACGCCCATTTTGATGATTTTGATTCATTAGTTAAAAAATTAGTCTTGATTGAAAACGTATTGGAAAATTCTTCAAATGTTAACAGTCTTCTTTCGACATGTATCAAATCATTCACAAAAATTACACCTTTTTTTACACCAATCAAATATATGTTCCATAATGATTGGCATTGTCTATCATTGTTGATAATGGTTTATATAACAATTATTCATGTAAATTAGACACGTGATTTGGCTTCGGTGAATAGATATGACAGTTTTAAGATTTTCGTTATCATAAAATTGTCATTTTCAATAAATAGAATGAATTATGACATATACATTCGAACAAAGCAAAACAAAACGTGTCAAACATCAGGGAGTGGCTCTATATAAGCTTAAACTGTTACTGTAATCAAGGCTAATCTCCAGAGATTTATTGTATTTATATCAAGCTTTCAGTGATATCCTTTCTAGAATAAACGTCCTGTATTTCTCTGTTTCCAAGCAATTTAAACAAATTACTCACAACAATGTTACAAAATGTTAAACATCTATGGTACAGTATATAACGGTTCTCACGGTAATTGAGGTTGACGTAACAGGAAAGCAGTGCCTCTCATCATTTAACGTAGTTTCCTTTGCTTAATACAATCGGCATTGATGTGTGCTGAGCAAGCGTTGAATTCTAAGTAGTGTTTTGAACTGAGTGTCGATTAAAGTTTCTGTGGGTTTTTTTTTCATTTATTGTTATTGAAATGATAGGTTCCTTGTATCTATTTAAAGAAATATTCAGTATTTAAAATATTATTTATATTGTTTTCTGCTTCTAAATATCTTATTTTTTATATGAATTGAAATTTATCATTCTAAAAGTATTTTTAACGAATAACGATATTACTAACAGAATGAACACGTTGCCACAATTTGTATGGAATAACGGTTGATGTAGGGAAACGGTAGTGGATATTTACAATTCAATTAAGATATACAGCACCATTGTAGGACTAACTAAAAGCGTTTTTCATTATTCTACTGCTCTGGAAAAGCTCTCAGAGCGTAATCAATTTCACTAGTAATCTTACATCTTACCATGCTATCTAAAGCATTCACATTCGACTCCATATATAGCTATCAGCTGAAACTAAGCAGAAAAATATGTCCACACCACCATGTAAACTAAACTTAAGAATCATTTTACTTAAAATGCACCATGAAGAGTTGATGAAACAACATTTTTACTATTTACTGCTATGTCCTATACCTATTCATAAGTGTTCTGATAAACGAAATATGAAAACGGAATTGAACCAGACAGTACAGCGTCGTGTGTAGTAAAAGAGGGGACCTTTTGTAGCAACAAAGTATGCACATTGGGTCTACACCAAAAACTTTTGTCTGTTAGTGTCTTCAACAACCAATTTTAGTCATTTAATGTCGATATCAACCCCAACTTATCAGATATTGGTGGTCCTTAAAGGGGCAGTATAGCACGTTTTTTGATAATTTTATATTTCAAAATTTTGTCAAAAATCTCATTATACAAGCCAATCATCAGCAGTCAGAGGACATAGCAAGATTCACATAAAATCCATTGGCGGCTATTTTGTGTGAACACCTTTAATTTATTTTGTATTAGAAAAAGGAATCGCATGGCTATATATTTGAATTATTACTGCTTCATTGGGTTTAATTACATTGTCTCTCAATTGGAACCATTAATTTTCATTTTCCCGACATCACCTTATATTCCCCCTAAAAACGTGCTACTGCCCCTTTAATACCGTTTTCGACTATGAATTTCGCCTGTTTTGTAAGGGCTTATTCGATGTCTCTTTTCATTATGATAAATGGTTTATATGTAAAGTCTTGGGTGGTTGAGCATAACATAAACACATTTATGTAATTGTCGATTATATGATTTTTATCATTATTTAAAAAAACACTATTGCAATACTAATATTCAGCTATATATATGACCTTATTGCGTCGGTAGTTCTATTCATTTCATAATATGAATATTAACCATATAACAAAACATTTTAGCTATCACAGATATTATCAAGTGAAGTTAATCATTTATATTCTTTTCTCTAGTTAATTCCATACATTTTATTGATAAACTATTTCGGAAACTACATCAGAGTGACATTGTTCTACAGATTGTTCTACATCTCTACAGATGAAGCGATGTGATGAGGTGACATTTTGCAGGGCTTTTGTTACAAGGGAACTTCCTGTTTTGTATATCCGGTGTTGTATACACACAGAATCACGACCTGTATCACTGCAATATCTTGGTTCTCTGTATACGCTTTGAGTATAATAGATATGTTAAAAACATAGATAAACAATATGTGATCCTTTAGATATAAGATATTTAATACTCTGGAAGTTATTTCACCTTTCCATTTGCTATAGATCATTTTCAAGCCTGAATTCAAGATTGGAAAACAAGAATGACACATTTGTTCCAAAGATCTTTCATGGTCGTAACGATATTGGCTGATTTATAGAAATTTATTTAATTCTTCTTCTTCTTATTCTTCTTCTTCTTCTTATTCTTCTTATTCGTCCTCTTCTTCTTCTCCAATTGTAATGTATGTGTTTAAAGTTATCGTGAACTCTTTCAATGAATGAAGCACTTCAAAGTAAAGAGTGTAAGCTTTGGTTTGTGTGCAGCGACTACCGCTTATGGCTGAAATATTGCCCAAGGTGTCACTGGAATGCAGAAGAAATAAACCAATTGATCAATTAATGAACTACAATTGCAGACTGTGGCATATTAATCAAGTAATTCATTCATTTATTCATTCAACTATTCATCCATCCATCCATTCATTCATTCATTCATTCATTCATTCATTCATTCATTCATTCATTCATTCATTCATTCATTCATTGGAGTAAATGTTCCCTTTAACAAATAGGTAAACAAACAGTATTGTAACCGTATAGATGATTTTTTGGGTCTAAGCAGTTTTATGTGTAAAGCAAAAAATCCGAACCACTACACCACTTGAGATGTTATGTACTATGGGCATGTGGCCTCGAAATACATGAATAAAACAGATAAAGCAGAGCTTGCTGTCTCTTTCTATTATTCCAAATGAATTCAAGAAAATATTTAAATATCTGCATTATGTGTTTGAATTACCTCAAACGTCGGGAATAATTGACTATTTACATCGAAAGAGCCCAAGTAATTAATAACAACACCTTTCGTTTTATAGTGTATTTTAAAATTTCAATGAACGTCAGAACGTTGAAAGAAGTAGCTCGAGTTCGCTTATGCATCTTTATATGAGGTTTTCTACCACGTCTTGTATGCGAAGGCCTGTTAGTTGCCCATAACAAGAGATTTACTTATCATTAGCTTATCATGTTTCTATTTTATGAGACAAACTGCACTACGGCCTCGTGTTTGTTTACATGGGTTTAAAGGGACAGTAGCCCGTTTTTTGAAAATTTTATATTTTAAATTTTTCACTGATAATTGAATTTTAATGCTAAATGTATTATTTTGATAATGTAAAAAATCTTATTACACAAACCAATCATCAATGTTGAGAACAAATTATAAAGATTCACATAAAGACCAAAGGTGCCCATTTTTGTGTGAACACCTTTAATTCAATTTGTGTAAGAAAAATTAATCCCATGGTAAAACTTTATATAACATATTAAATTAAATACTGCTTCATTTCATTTCTTTCAATTAGAACCATTTATTTTCATTTTGCTGACATCACCTTATATTTCCCCTAAAAACGTGCCACTGCTCCTTTAAATTATGTAATGCGAATGCATGAGCAGGAGATCATTCGTGGAAAATAATCTGCTGTTGCATCACGTCATGATCAACACAATGGACGAGGAAGTGAACTACAAGTAGCCTAACTCGAGACGGGTATGTCAACAAAGACGTGTATTTTTATATACATGTCATAATGCCGTCATAATAAACAAGGGATATCGAACAAAATCAAGGATGGTTTTATAATCAACGACTAAAGAGTAATCGATATCGTTAAATTCAGTACGAATACTCTTCCATCATATGTATAAGTTTAAATATATCAAAGTGTGAGTGGATATCTTTATATAGGAGGTGAGGGATTATTATATTGATTCAAAGATCAAGAATTTAACGTAAATATTTCAAATCTAATGAAATATATTAACCATGTACAGAAAACAATCACGAACTTTCTTACTTCTATATTGTGCCTTCAATGTACTATTCGATCAGGACACGATTCAAGAACACAAAATAACAACCATGCAAACAGGTGATGAGTAAATTAATGAAACATGATCATTTACAAACAGGCCTGTTGTACGATTAACGTCATAGCAAACACTGTGAGTGACAATGAAGTGTAAACTGATATTTAAAGGGGCAGTAGCACGTTTTTAGGGGGAATATAAGGTGATGTCAGGAACATGAAAATAAATGGTTCCAGTTGAAAGACAATGTATTGAAACTAAATTGAGCAGTAATGAGTCAAACATGTAACATAAAGTTTAGCCATGCGATTCATTTTTCTTTCACAAAATGAATTAAAGGTGTTCACAAAAAATGGCCGCCAATGGATTTTATGTGAATCTTCCTACTTTGTCCTCTGACTATGGATAATTGGTTTGTGTAATAAGATTTTTGACACTATCAAAATAATACATTAAGCATAACTGTACAATTATCAGTGAAATATTTAAAATATAAACTTATCAAAAACGTGCTACTGCCCCTTTAAGTTTAAAAAGTTTGAGTCGACATTTTTATATAGGAAGTAAGGGATTATAACATTGCTTCAAAGATCAAGAATTTAACGTAAATATTTCAAATCTAATGAAATGTATTAACCATGTACAGAAAACAATCACGAACTTTCTTACTTCTATTGTGCCTTCAATGTGCTATTCGATCAGGACACGATTCAAGAATACAAAATAACAACCATGCAAACAGGTGATGAGTAAATGAATGAAACAAGATCATTCACAAACAGGCCTGTTGTACGATTAACGTCATAGCAAACACTGTGAGTGACAATGAAGTGTAAACTGATATTTAAGCCAACACGTAATCACTCTGTACAGTGTAGACGGTTAACTTCCCTGCTCAAATCTATCACTATCTTTCACGAACCGGTTCATCTTGAGGTCACCGAGGACAGTAGGTCACGTGATGTCATTATTTTGTGACTCACGAAGTACAAATTTCATGTAGATTTCAAGTATAAACGTAAAACCGTGTCAAGGTGTTCTGAATATTGCTAACTTCGCGTCAGAGCAGATTGACAGCTGATTGAAATCAATCATAGTTAACAACAACGCCTCAGGCTTATGACGTCAGAGATATATGAATTATAGACATGCATACACAAACCGTATAACCGGTAAAGGAAATACCGGTTTCTTTTTACATATATAATTACATAGTTAGGAGATATGAGGATGTACGTTATATGGTTAATCTACTTCATACTCTTACAGTTTACGTCAAAATGACAAAGAATCACTTCCAAAAAAAATTATTTTCTATTCACTGTACAGTAAGTGTTATTATAAATTTATGAATGGTATTTCATGAAGTGGTCATGCAATAAGTAAACTAGACTAACATTTAGTCTCAGGAGTATTTTTTTCAATACTGACAATATTTTAAAACAAATCATATATTATAACAAAATGGAGCCCAGAAGATGCTTTATCTAAAGCTGAGCGATCTAGACTTGCTATACTTTTCTAGACTTGGTTGGTCATCAATTAAATATTTTGCTTTAGGGTCTGGATTACAGAATAAAAGTAAACATGTAATAAAATAATCATTAATTCGTAATTCTGAATTATTATAAATCCTTTTCTACTTTGTTCAGTATAACCAAAAGCCAAATGTTTTCTTCAACGAACTTTGCGGGCATATGATCAGAGACACTCAATAATGAAAACGTTAAAAGATGTAACAAACCTCTTCACATTTATTGTATATAAATCTTTTCTTATAGTTTGAAAATGTAAAACAATTTGAAAAATACATTTCAGAATTAAGTAAGTAATTGTCATGGTGTAATTATTTTGGGCAGTTTGGATTTTTTTTACTGTAAAACAAAACATAACACGGATTTTAAATACAGATTAGTGTGTCTTTATTCACACTCAATAACATATAGGAAATTCATCTCATTGCCATCCAAAAGTACTTAAGACTTCAGAATATTTTATCTTTTGAAATTGCATGTTTCCTTTTATGTAACTCAATAACATATAGAAATATGATCTCATTGTCATCCAAAAGTACTCAGACATCAGAATATTTTATCTTTTGAAATTGCATGTTTCCTTTTCAACTCAATAACATATAGAAACATGATCTCATTGCCATCCAAAAGTACTCAGACATCAGAATATCTTATCATTTGAAATTGCATGTTTCCTTTTTAACTCAATAACATATAGAAATATGATCTCATTGCCATCCAAACGTACTTAGACATCAGATTAGTTCATCTTTTGAAATTGCATGTTTCCTTTTTAACTCAATAACATATAGAAATATGATCTCATTGCCATCCAAACGTACTTAGACATCAGATTAGTTCATCTTTTGAAATTGCATGTTTCCTTTTTAACTCAATAACATACAGAAACATGATCTCATTGCCATCCAAAAGTACTTAGACATCAGAATATCTTATCATTTGAAATTGCATGTTTCCTTTTCAACTCAATAACATATAGAAACATGATCTCATTGCCATCCAAAAGTACTCAGACATCAGAATATCTTATCATTTGAAATTGCATGTTTCCTTTTTAACTCAATAACATATAGAAACATGATCTCATTGCCATCCAAAAGTACTCAGACATCAGAATATTTTATTTTTTTGAAATTACATGTTTCATTTTCAACTCAATAACATATAGAAACATGATCTCATTGCCATCCAAAAGTACTCAGACATCAGAATATCTTATCATTTGAAATTGCATGTTTCCTTTTTAACTCAATAACATATAGAAATATGATCTCATTGCCATCCAAACGTACTTAGACATCAGATTAGTTCATCTTTTGAAATTGCATGTTTCCTTTTTAACTCAATAACATATAGAAATATGATCTCATTGCCATCCAAACGTACTTAGACATCAGATTAGTTCATCTTTTGAAATTGCATGTTTCCTTTTTAACTCAATAACATACAGAAACATGATCTCATTGCCATCCAAAAGTACTTAGACATCAGAATATCTTATCATTTGAAATTGCATGTTTCCTTTTCAACTCAATAACATATAGAAACATGATCTCATTGCCATCCAAAAGTACTCAGACATCAGAATATCTTATCATTTGAAATTGCATGTTTCCTTTTTAACTCAATAACATATAGAAACATGATCTCATTGCCATCCAAAAGTACTCAGACATCAGAATATTTTATTTTTTTGAAATTACATGTTTCATTTTTAACTCAATAACATATAGAAATATGATCTCATTGCCATCCAAACGTACTTAGACATCAGATTAGTTCATCTTTTGAAATTGCATGTTTCCTTTTTAACTCAATAACATATAGAAACATGATCGCATTGCCATCCCAAAGTACTTAGACATCAGAATATTTTATTTTTTGAAATTGCATGTTTCCTTTTTAACTCAATAACATATAGAAACATGATCTAATTGCCATCCCAAAGTACTTAGACATCAGAATATTTTATGTTTTGAAATTGCATGTTTCCTTTTTAACTCAATAACATATAGAAATATGATCTCATTGCCATCCCAAAGTACTTAGACATCAGAATATTTTATCTTTTGAAATTGCATGTTTCCTTTTCACCTCAATAACATATAGAAATATGATCTCATTGTCATCCAAAAGTACTTAGACATAATAAAATACGCTGATGGATCAAAGATGGAATAAGTTCCCTATATTAACAATTAGAGACAGTACGGTATTTTAAAAGCAAATCCTTCGTTGCAGTTGATACGTTGCGTTTCCTTGACCTTCCATCACTAAATCATCACATATCTTATCATGGTCATGTGTGTTAGAACATTATTGATACTTTTATATCAAGTTTTGATGCATTTTATCTTTTTTTGCGGTGAGATTTTCAAGAATCATCACGGTGTTATTGCTATATGCATATATGACGCAAAAGGCCACGGTTCCGACAGTAAAAAAAAAAAAAATTGTTTGATAATTAATTACTGATAATCTTAAAACCAGGCCATCAATACTATGATATCGATCTATATGTGTAGAAGTTGAATTGATGTATAACCAAATATAACGGTTCTTATGGTACTAACGGAAATAGAAATACAATTCTTTTGAGCCATTATTTCTAAAAGAGGCACTCCGCGATTTTGATCTGATACAATTTTTCTTTAACACGAACGTTAATGGCATAATTATGTATTTAAATCCCGAAAATATCTCTCACTCATCTCCAAAAGGCCAATACACGATAAATTCTTGTTCTCAATGAACATTTTAAAACAGACATTTATGTTCGCGGAAGGCAAATTCACACGTCAAATTTACATGGATTCTAGTCATATAACCTATCGAACAGTAACAAGTCATTCTGAATGCATTCGATAACTTTCCAAAATTACGTTTGACTGATTGACGCGCGTCATTGTTCCTGATGCAAGCTATAATGTAAATGAGCTGTAATCTGTAATGGTAACGGAAAATGCTTCATTTTATGTACAATGTTTATCTATCGTAAATTATTTACAAGTTCTAACGAAGGTGATATTAGAATACATAACGTGATTTTTAAAAATACGTTATCCTCAAGTGCGAATACAATCCCAAAATCCTTTTCCAAATACTAATCCTACGAGTTTATTCATAGCTCTTGTAATCAATTGCATAGTTGTTGAGGCAATGCACGTGCAGCCTGCACCTTCACGCGTAAAATGTTTTCCACTTGTTTTGTATCATGCATTTTTTATTGTGACGTAAGTTATAACATGTTGCTAAACGTATCGAATGTTTAGGGATGACTATGGGTGTGAAAGTTACGTGAGTATGAGCATGCCCGGTTCATATCGCTCTCCCTTTTCCAAATTCAGATCAAGTACTGCTCCTCTGCAGTCTAAGTAAACCTCTTCTCAATATTGTGCGTTTCACTCCAATACTGAGTCTAGAAAGGCCTAGTAGAGGGTTGCGTCAGCCCACGTATCGAATTGACCAATCAGAACTCATCTTACCAAGCCACAATATAGTCTGTCTTCGCACGTATAACGTTGGAGGGTCATAGGTAGCAGAAAGGTCGGCTGACGCGACCCTCAACTAGGCCTTGCTAGACTTAGTATAGGAATGAAACGGATAATATTCAGGCTAGGTTTACTTAGAGTGGATCAAGTACTGCTCCTCTGCATTTGGAATGCTTAGGATGAAAGACATTTACTGTTACATTGCCCTGTGTATGACAAGCTACGTGAAAGGTTGTATGAAAATGTCTGTTTTAGCTATCCCAACTTTATAGAGCTCTGTGATGAAGATACATTTATTTTACCTTATAAGCATAATGTTTATATTGCTGCCAAAACCTGCTTTTATATTTTACAAAAAATGAAACATATTTTATATGGTTAGTTGTATCTCTTATACCGGTATATGTACATATATTCTATGTAGTTTTAGTATCTATGTTTGTTCTCATGTTCAATTTTAATCATAGTCTCTCATAACCCTTAAAGGGTGGCTCATTTTAATGTTATTTAACAATGTCTATTTCTGTGTATCATATGTGAGGTGAGACTTAAATAAACAATCTGCCTGTCTGTCTGTCTGTTTGTGTTGCAAACATATATATATAATTTTATTTTGACAATTTTACCTGTAAAAAGGCAATATTTATAATATTAACGGGATGCAATTACATGACCTAGTTGATAAAGATTTAGTTATTTCAACAGTTGTAGGCTTTGAATAAAAAGGTTGATAAATACAAAAACAAAAGCCAAAAAGCATTTATTTCTTTTCTGTGAGTGCTATCGATAAGCCTTAAAAATTACCAAATGCTTCCCTGTTTCGAATGTAAAATAAAGATAAAGCATTTTAAAAGAAAGTTAATAGCCATGCAAAATATTACGTAATTGAATAATTGTACAGTTGTTCAACAGAAAACTTAGCAACTGTCGCCTACATCATTAGAAAGATAACCGTCACGTTATCGGGTCAATTTAAATAAATTCAACTCAACAGATTTTATTACGTCCTAACGTCCTAGCATTAACAAATATGGAATTGTCGATCTAAATTTATTTAGATTGGTTCTCGGGCATGATGATATAGGAAATCTTCAACTAGACTTTTAGTCTGTCATCCAGACCCTAAAGCAAAAATATTTAATTGATTGATAATACAATATTTATTTAAAATTATTGTCAATATTGAAAAATACTATTTTTCACATTTTTATTTCATATTAGTTGTATGCTTTCAAATGTTTAACCCTTTGAAAGGAGATCTACAGCAAGACATTCCCTTATAAAGGACACAGTACTATAGTCACAACAAAGGTACTTTCGAAACACAACAAAATTCTCAATATTTTATTGAAAAGAAGTACAAATATTAAAACATCAAATCAATAAACATTTTATCAAAATATCCTCCTGAAATTTAAGATGTTTGACAGGGTACGTTCTTATCAAAAGTAACTACTTTTGCTGAAATAAGCCATTTCAATATAGTGATAATATAGAGGTTTTAGTGTAATTAAGCTCTAATATGTTGAACGATATTTTGGAAGCTTATCTCAACTCTGATTGTTGGTTTTTAATACGTCAAAAATCGGTATACATATAAAACAACGCAATTTAAAAAAAATATATTTCTGAAAATTAATAAGAACCATACCTCATTCATTATTATACAAAAAATGTCATTTTGGTACTGAAAGTGAAGTTTTGTTCTCTGTCATGTAGAATGATATAACAAATCGTTCTAAAAAAAATAAGGAATAATTTTATGAATATGTGTTCATCTGAGAAATTAAGACACATTTCACTCTCATTAAAATATGATCTCTATCACTACACAACGCTATACGTATACGCTAAATTTGGGCAGCGAAACCACAGGGACATGTATCGCTTAAATGTGACAAGTGACAAGTGACAAGTTTATTCTGTGAAAAGGCCTCATGGCCAAAAGCACATGAAAATACAGCTCAAAATCAACGCATGTCAATTTTACATACATTATACTGGCAGTTTTCTTTTCAAATAAATAGCTAATTTTTTAATATGCTCAGGATTGTTGGATGATAATAACTGATACAATTTTTCCCTTGAAGGGAATATGAAATAGTACGGAGGGATAAGTTTTTCCCGTAAATGCCTATAATAGGGGCAGACTAATAAAAAATGATACTCATCTTCTGTTACATTCATATTACAGTTAGTGCATAAAAGCTGATCTTTATCAATAAAATTATCGTACCTTAATTTACTAATCTTAAGTTTGTGTGACTGGAATCTGAATTTACAAAATAATCGTAGGAGGTCCTTTTGACAAAATAATTCTAAAACATATTTCTCTGTATCCAAAAGCGATTTGAAGCTAGAGTAGAATGTGAAATCACTCCTTCCAACAAGTCTGCTATGCCAATCTTGGAACTGAATATCTTTACAGCGTAGCAGGAAAGTGTTCATGAATATATCATAATTACCAAAATCCTGCGATATCCAAACATATGAAAATCCCATTGAAAACAATAACATACGAATTCCTGTTACCCAGTTGACTTTACCATTACTATCCTGTAACTTAAGCATTTCGTAGCATGCTTTAGGATTCCGACTTCTGTCCAAACACAGGAGCCTACACCAAAATCCAACACAGCGACTGAAATAATTCACACAAACCGGATGCCTTCCAACATCGCCTAGTACAACACGATTCGGAGTAAATTTAGAAATATTAAGACACCTCTTAAAGAACAAATTTTGAACTTTCTCGATCTCACCTCTGAAAGTAAACCCCCAAATTTCGGAACCATAAACCAAAATTGGCATTATCTTCGTATCAAATATTTTCTGAACTACATCAAATGGGAGGGATGGGTAAGCCTTAATCATTTTGTGAATAGGAAATAAAGCTTTTCTAGCCTGAACTGAAAGAGTTTCGCAAGCCTTAGACCAAACTAATCTAGAAGAAAAGACAATACCAAGATATTTATAATACGTAACTATTTTAATCTCTTCTCCTGCATATAACCACTTCTCAACGCATTTAACACAACCACCATTTCGAAATACAATAATATTAGATTTATTTAAATTTACCTCTAAACCCCATTTCAAACAATAATTATGTAAGAAATCCAATTTATGTTGCAAACCAACAACTGTATCGTCAACCAACACTACATCGTCAGCGAACAAAAGCAAAAGAATATCTTCAATTTCTTCTGTGACAAAAATACCTCGCAAACCACTATTTCTTATTTCTAAAGCTAGTTCATTAATAAAAAGGGTAAACAAAACAGGACTTAGCATACAACCTTGACGAACGCCACAGGATGTTGTGAAAAATTCAGATTGTAATCTATCATTTACTATACAAGCCTTAACTTTACTATACATATCTTGAAGAAGATTATACATTTTACCAACGATTCCCTTATTATGTAATACATACAATAACTTCTGCCTATCCACAAAGTCAAAAGCCTTACGAAAATCGATGAAAGCTGCGTAGAAGCGATGTCTAGACTTTCGTAGATATTTCTGACATAAAGATTGTAACACAAAAATATTATCAACTGTAGAATATTTCCTCCTGAAGCCCGCCTGAGACTCGTGAATGATAAAGTTTACCTCTGTCCAATATCGTAACCTTGACTCCAAAATAGATGTAAAAACCTTACCCAAAATATTGAGAAGAGAAATACCCCGATAATTATTAGGATCCAAACGATCGCCCGTTTTATAAAGAGGTAAAATCATGCCGATATTCCAAGACTCTGGAAATTGTCCTTTATCTAAAATTGAATTGAATAACATTTCTAAATATGGAATAATAGAAAGACCCTTTTTAAAAAACTCGGCGGGTATTCCATCTGGACCCGGTGCTTTACCAGATTTCAAAAAATTGATTGCTTTCCTTATTTCACCTTGTGTTATAGGATCTGACAAAATACATGAGTTATTACAATCCGTACATTCAACAGAGTCATGATTGGTTATAAAATCATTCACTAAGTCAGTAAATTCAGATGAAATATTTTGGTGTTGGGGATTTAACAAATCCTTAAAATAGGTAAACCAACATTCAACAGGTATACTATTGCAGTTGTGAGAACTAAATAAAGATTTTACTTTACGCCAAAACACTTTACAATTTTTCTCTTCTGCAGCGCACCGAATTTCATTAATAATTTTATCTTTAAAAATAACTTTTTTCTCTCTGCAAACATTTCGATATAACTTTTTTGCTGCCAAATATATTTTCAAATTTTCTTCAGATTTGCATTTTCTCAGCAGATTTAAACATGAATCATAATTTATCCAATTACATGAAAATGAGATACAGTTTCGCTCACAGGGACATGTATCGCTTAAATACAACGTTAGAAAGACATATATACTCATAGACCCTACCCTAAAACTATATATAATATTAGGGTAGGGTCTATGAGTATATGTCTTTCTAACGCTGTATTTAAGCGATACATGTCCCTGTGAGCGAAACTGTATCTCATTTTCATGTAATTGGATAAATTATGATTTCAAATGTTTCGATTAGAATTCATTAGAATACAACAATAATGAATAATGTGTAGATTGTTAATGGAATCTTCTTGATGAACTTCAATAAATGCATAAAACTTTAGTTAATTCGTCCTTGAGCACAGTGCCTTCATCCTTTCTCTGATATTGCTGAGATACTATTATGACAACATTCACTTTATCTCCAGGCATTATGTTTCTATATAGAGATATTACCTGATGAAGTGTGTCATATGACTTTAACGAAACGAGAGCGAGGGTTATACACAAATTTGCACGCGTTTCGTACAAGCCATATGACACACTTCCGAGGGTAATAATTTCTTTATATCACCTCATGAATGTATGTGGCCGAGGTATGAAATCAGTAATATTATAATGTAGTATTCCCATAATCCACTCCGTCATGAGGTAATCAATATCGACCTACAAGCGGAAATGACTACATGTGTTGCGTGCATGTATTATTATTAATCGCTTGACGCTCAGTTCGCTTACAATAACACCTGCAAAACCGATCAATCATGTTTTATAACAAAATCGGAAAAAGGACAAGAGAAGGCTATTATATTAGCATTTTTATCATAAATAACAGGAAAAGAACGTTTGATTTGTTCACATCGGTGTTATTTTGAAATGTTGTACCGCCTAAATTGCTCGCAATTTATTTGCTTTAGCAATAGTTTTTAATCACTTTATTTCTTTTTTGGGGTACCATACGTGAACAAGTAATCAACAAAAACCTTTTCAACATGTAGTACATTATATCAAATTGACATGGGTGGTAACATGGTATACATTATTAATCCATTGCGACTCAATTGCAAAACAAAAAAACAATTAGAGATACGTTATGTTAAAAGGCTGTGGCAAAAAGACCAAAAGGAAATTAATTTTCATATCTACAATCCGTATAGAGAATCTGTTTACTGACATCATATGTGTCTTGAAGAACCGATTTAGGCTTTGAAAAATCTCAAAAATGCTTTCATCGCAAAAGTTTTCTAAATGCTTAAAAGATTTATATCAAAACCAAGACAAATCAATACAACTTTTCAGTTGTGTAAAAAAGACGTTTCAATAAAAAAAATAGAGCCATTGGCGCTGTATCTCATCAGGCTTTACATTTGATTTTGCTTTAGGGTGTGGCCAATGTTGTTCCCCCCTTAGTGGGGGCCACAGGGTCACAGATTTTACAATTATTAATCCTCACTAGTCAATGAGTCTGTACACAAAGCTTCAATTTTCTAGGCTTTATACTTCTGGAGAAGAAGATGAAAATAGGTTTAAAGGGTGTGGCCCCTGTGGCCCTTATAACGCGTTCACCGGGATATCATACCCTGCCGTCTTTGAATGCATAGGCGTAGGAACAGGGGGGGCACAGGGGGGCCCGGCCCCCCCACTTCCGAACCTGGGGGGGCCCTGCCCCCCCACCTTTCAAGAATTTTTTTTATAGAAAAAGTCACTTTAACTCTGTATTTTAGGGGGAAGGAAAAATGAGATGAACGGGCCCCCCAACCTTTGAAAGTGGGGGGGCCGGGCCCCCCTCCCTGAACAGTAAGATTTTCGGTTGACAATTTTTTTAAAGAAAAGGGGGGAGGGGGTTTGGGAGAGGGAGAGCGAGGGGATTTGGATTGGGATGGGAGAAAAAGGGAATCCCCTTCCCCAACATTTTATCCTTTATAGGGATCTACCCTGTAATTAGAATTGTAAATGGGAAAGGGTTCAGATTTTTTTTACCTTGAAAATGCGAGGATATTTAGATATTACACCAACCTTCCCAGGGGGTGGGGCATAAAAGCTCAGGGGTCAGGGAAAGCAGAAGGGTCTACCCCATCACGACTGAAACGGACATATGGGCAGGAATGTCCCTTTAATACTTTAAACACTTTTCCTAAAAAACATTTGATCTTAAACATCATTGAAAGATGTGTGTTTCATCTTTGTAAGAAAGAGACTTTGAACTATATATGGCAAATAACAAAATGTATCGGTTTGTCTGCGTGCCTGTCAGTTTGTCTGTATTTAATATGTCTGATATAATGTGAAATATAAAATTGGAAACATACATGCACGTGAATTACCCCAATGAATTAGTTTTTTTTATCGTTTTAAAGACTTATTTTTTCTTCCTTTTAATTACACATCCATAGATAATTTATCTTGCAAAAGTTTTAACTACCTGCTGATGTGAATAAGTGAGATCTTTTCACTGGGGCCACCCCCTTAAAATCTAAAGTTATTTCCATATTATTTAAAAGGCATAAAAAACTGATTTGTTGTATACAGACTACTTTAAAAAATATGATTAGAATTTGTGGTGAATTTGTTGCCCCTAATAAGGACAATGCCCTTCGGAGCTTTAAACCTTTATTATATCCATTTTCAGAACAAAATGCGATCCTTTGAAGTGAATTCCATTTTGCAAGAAACATTATTTCAAAGATATTGTGACCCTGTTGTCTTTAACCTATAAAGGCTAGAAAATAGCTGCAAAAAGCCAGATGAGGTACAGAGTTAAGGCTATACTTTTCTATTCTTACCTGGAAGACGTATTTGACCATTTTAGCTTTTTGTTTCACGTTCATCATTTACGTTTTTAAGTGTGATATTTAGGCCAAATTTAAAAACTCAAAATCATTAATATGATGAGAACAAAGACTATGTAACAAAGTTCCCCCTTAAGCATTCCTATAACGTTTACTCATAGTAATTTTGATCTTTTCACGTGACTGAAAATATCTTAGTATATCAAAGCTGTTATGAATATTTAAACTATTAAAACATTTTTGACCTATTCACAGAGTAAACTTGACATTTGAGCTTATTTAAGTTTCTGAGACCAAAGGAGTTAATGAAAAACAAGAAGAAATGATGGAGATAAACTTACAGAATTTGGAGAATGCTTCCTATTTATTTCAAGGTTATACCAACAACAAAATTATCATTATCATCAGTTATCATTAATCACTCTATGAGTCATAAATCATCCATGAATTACTTCCATCATGAAATCCATCAATCATCCATCTACGACTATGAGTCATAAATCATTAATTCATCAAGCATTAATCAGCAATTTTCAATCATTCGTTATCAATTCATGATCAATCAAACAATTACCAATTATCAAACGCTAAAACAATCATTATCTTCTATAATCAACCATTTAACACTGAAAGATTATCATTTATCAATCTTTCAACACTTAAACGAACGGGCCCGTAACAATCATTCACCAATCATCAATCAATAGCCTATCAATCATAAATCAATTATTACTCAATCATTGTAAATAATTCAACACTAAACAATCAATAATTCAACACTAAACAATCAATCATTCACCAATCAATAATTCAACACTAAACAATCAATCATTCAACACTAAACACTAAACAATCAATCATTCAACACTTAACAACCAATCATTCAACACTAAACACTAAACAATCAATCATTCAACACTAAAAAACAATCAATCATTCAACACTAAACAATCAATCATTCGACACTAAAACAATCAATCACTCAGCACTAAAACAATCAATCATTCAACACTTAAAAACCATCAATCATTCAACATTAATATCATCAATCCATCAATCATTCAACATTAAATCATCAATCATTCAACACTTAAATAATCTTTTATCCATAAAATTCACATATCATTAAACCAAATTTGGGTCCCCACACAGGAATCCATATAAATCATTTTTATATTTTTTTGGAAAGGCAACCCCCGCTCTCACAAAAAAAGTTTGGGCCCCCCCAACTCAGCAATCCATTTATATCATTGTTTGATTTCCTTGAGAGGCCACCCCCCGCTCTCACAAAAAAAATTTGGGCCCCCCCACCCCTCAAACCGTTCCTACGCCACTGGAATGTAATATCTCAGCAACCTCAAGTTTGATTTTGAATAAATTTTTGACGTGTGACAATATGTATCAGTGTTGGAAAATACTTATTTATTCATTTAAAGCAATTTACCGATCGTTTCCATGTGCAAATATATTTTGGCGGCATGAAATCTCACTTAAATTTATCTCTTATATCAAAATGCTGACTAGCCTTTCATTTCAAAACCCAACATTGTGTTTGCTAAAGTCTACTTTTTTACAGCTAAAAATATTGTTTCTCATAAGTACCTGAAAACAGAATTATGGCGCAAATCCTACACAGAATGCACAAAAAACATACTGATCTCTAGCAGAGAAAATTGTTCCGTTCTGTTGTGTAACAAATTACAGGCGTACACGTTCCTACAGTGTGATTAGAATTACACAATTAAAAGTAACAGTGCCCGTGGTATAATGTTCCTTGATTATACAGTTACTGTGTAGCTTTTGTATATACTCCATTAATGAGAAATAAAACATCAATATGGACATGACTTTTATATATATGAATGTATCATATCTGATTCCTTAAATGAACGGGAGTCCAAAGACCCCTTCAAATTCAATACCTAGACTCCTAATCACCCCTTCGGTTTTATTTTGTAACATTCCAATGTTGTGTAGGCTAATTAACAGCTAAAATAACAGTGACAATCGGTCGGATTGATTTAGTTACCCTGAAACTAGACATTCGACGGAACTGTATTCGACCCTTTCAGAAGGGTTATACCCAGCTTGTATAAGAATGAAGACACACACAATTGTTTTAGCCAATATTTAATACACTTGAGATACTGGGCACAGCAAACTAGAGTTCTTTGCAAGTACATTCACAATAAACATCAGAACAATAGCTAGCAAAACAGGCATCATTATCAAAGTGATAGTCAATAATGCATAGGAACAGAACTATCTTAATCATGATGAACACTACATTGGTTACCATTACAAAGCATAAAGAAAAGGGGGGATCTTCATGTGTCAAATTTAATCGAACATTGATATACTTTTGACTTTTAATATAAGATGACCTTTGAACAAGAAAATGTATACGTGTGAAGATGTCTTTAATTAGGTTGAAGCTGTTTTCATATTTTGAATGATAAATACAAAATTAAATTGAAAGTACACCATGGATCATAATATAAAATTTCCAATATCTAATTCATCAAAATTAGCATGGATTTACCCTTGTCAAACAATATTAAAAAGTTATTAGGTCACTAAGATAGCTTAAAGCAATGTTAAAGGATGGCCAAGTCGTTCTGTGCAATGGCTCCTTGAACAGATATATTTTTTTGTCTATTCTTACCTTGATTATTGAACACAAAAAGCTAGAACACAGTGATTTCCACAAAGAAGCCTGGTAAACCAACCCTTACCAACGCTTAACCATGCAATAGCCAATACACCATTCTCTCCCCACAGAGGCAGATCAAGTCAGGAAATGTTGATACAGCCTCTGTTCTATTACCCCGACTGTGTGGGATAGAATGGGAGATGCCTGATTGGAGGCAATCAAAGTTAGTTGTGCTGTTCTAAAATCATCATTTTGGCTACTGAATCATGGCAAAAGCATGTGATATGAACCACCCTTTCCATGCGAGAAGCGTTGTCATTGGATAAAGAAATTCAAATTGATTGTGGTGCAATTTTTTTCCACCAGGGGAAACTGCCGGAACCCACGGATTTGGATGTAGGAGAACAGAGGCTGTATCAACATTTGATGACTTGATGTGCCTATGTGGGTAGAGAATGCCAGTACACTAGTTTATTCAAAATGCTTATCTTGTATCACTACTATTAAGCCCCCTTCTTTCCATGCCACATTGTACACTGTGGTTGTCTGCATGCAATAATTAATGAAGGTTATATTATGAGATTTCTATTCCATTATAAGCATTAGAAATAAAAAAATAACTTTTTGCCAGCCGATGATATAGATTAAAAGTATATCATTTGACAAAATTAGGTTTCATAAAATAATAAATGAAATGTGTCATTTTCTTCCAAGAAACATCAAACATGACAAAATTATATCTTTCGCTTTTCTCCTCAAACGATTAATAAATGATGTATAGTTATCAATATGATGTAAACCAGAATTAATCTATAATTGGAATTTATCACAAATATTTGAAGGAACTCAATATTACTAAACACTAGTAAAGCTGAATCCATTATCCAAATCAATTGAAATAAATAAGTTTTATTTCAAAATGATAAAGTTTGTAACAATTGTGGTTCCATCATTTTGATAGAAAGTCTAGATTATATGCAATCACAGGACTAAATATTGTAAACACATAATTCAGGGACTTTTAAAACATATTTGTTTTCAACTAACTAATAACAATATGATTACAGTACAGAAAGATATTATATATGATTATGGAAGATACAGATTATATTTACTCACAAAAAACAAAAGACAACAACATTAACCTTCCTTACATGTCTTTTGCTTCCTTAATAATTTTTTTAAAAAGAAAACTTGTTATTTAAACAATATAAAGAAACAAGAAAAAGCTTTGTGAAAAAAAGATAACTTGTTCTGTTAACAATATAAAGAAAGCATATATATGTAATTCTGCACTTAAAAGTAAACTAGACAAAACTTACAAAAGGTTTATTAAAACAGATGTTTATTCTTATCTGACTAGAAAGGTGTACTAAACAAAGCCAACAAATATGAAAGAAAGTTTGATAAATCTGTGAAAAATACTCTTAATTCAGTTGTCTGAGTATGAAAGTACAAAGCAGAATTTATTACAGTAAATATCAATAAATATACAAATGGAGCAATAACATATATAAATACTACAATCATGCTATTCTACAACTAATGAAACTTTGAAAGTTTTAAACATGTTTTTATACTTTTTATCAGGTAACAAAATATAGAACCTAATATGTTGACAAAAGCAATAGAAATTGCACAGAAATATAGAAATTATTTATCAATGAGCTGGTTATAATTTATGAGTTAAAAAGGGTTATCAAGCAATGCAGATTTATGAAAATGAAATTAGTCTCAATAAATACAAAAGATGAAGGGTATGACTGTAAATTGATTTTCAGATAAAAATTGGGTTAAAAGAGAAATATATACCAATGGCATATGTTTCAAGTTTTCTTTTAATAAAGCTTTTTAGAAAATTTCATTTCCTTCAAAATACTAGAGAAAATTAGAATGTAGATTGATAATGACGATAAAGGAGAATCATAAATGAACAAATATTTGATAATTCTTTCAGAAAACCTTCAAAAAAATTTCTTGACACCTATGAAGCCTCCAGAAAAACTACTAAACATTTTTGTGACATCTTTCACGAAACTCAACATCAAAAGCGATGATTGACTTCTTTTCTAGTATATAAACATACATATACCATAAACCAAATGAAAACACATTTTCAAGTCACATGACATGTCAAAATTTTCATTTCACTTGTAAATTTGATAAAAAATGAAGGTATTAATCATTTTCAAAACATTATACATTGTGAACAATCAAAACTTTATTTTAGCTTTTTTTAATTTAATTAATTATTATCAAACCTTTTGAAACCTAAGTTTACCTACAACCTAGCATAAACAGTACTGATAAATAATCTCAACTAGTCTAAATTTGAGCTTTTTGCGACAAAATAAATTGTTCTTTACTCTCCTGAGAATCTTTGAGACAGATTCTGAATGAGCAAATAACTATTAGGGTAAGAAAAGGCTCGCCAACCATTAAATACAAAATAAACAAAAAGTTATCAGAAAAAACTTATTAATTCAAAAATAATCAAATGCATATACAAAATTGTTCATTAAATATTCAAATTTGATTCAAATTTCAAAGCAATCATATTTGCCTGCATAACATGGTTTCTTCACAAGGGAGGAAAAGTCTGAATAAAATTGTGTCCAAAAGTTAACTTTTTGGGAATTTTAGTACAATCTCATAATCAATAAGCAAAAACAACTGCAAACATAACCATTTATCAGTCATATTTGGTGAATGCCTTCTGACAAAAATATTTAAAATAATGTTAAAGAAAAACATTTATTTCATTGAAATAACTTTTTGTTTCAGATAAAGGAAATTGTATATGATAAAAAGTGGATCTTAAGTTGTATGAATTCAATATATTCTCATTTGATATATATAGACTTCTCAATTTTGGTTCTCTGTGTCCTTCAAATTATCATCCATATCCATGTTTTTCAATTACAATAACCTCTTGATGATATCAAAGAAGATATGATACAAGTCGTAACAATTTTATTCATAAGTGGAAATTAATATACATAAAAATCTTGTTTATATTTATATCCAAATCACACTGAAAGAAAGCACAAGTACAAATATAAGATTAACAATGTCAAGCTTCTATGTCAATGCTAAATGTTAAAACTTCTTCCATATATATTAACATTTAAGTAATTCTATGACAACTGACAAATTTACAAAATTCACTCTTAACAATATCATTCTTTGTGTATAACAACTTTTTAGCACTAAACATAAGCAAATACATCTTGTTGTTTGGCCTCCTGGGTTGAAAAAATCTTTAGATAAAACAGCAACAAGCATTGTGATTTCTCATCTGGAATGTCGATGTGACCTAAGTCAATGTGACCTCATTCAATGTGACCTTAGTCAATGTGACCTCAGTCAATGTGACCTCAGTCAATTCCCAGCGACAAGCAGTGCCATGTAAAAAAGCACATATGTGATACAACATGAACAGTACAAAACAACCAACCATAGACATTCAATGTCCTAACAATGTCTCATCGAGTTCTGAGGCCAAAAGTGTCATTTGTTTTTTAAAAACAGAGGTTATAAACTTTTAATTCAACATTTCTTACCAGGGAACTTGGTGTACATTCAGCTTCATTCAAAATGATGATTGCAGTTATCAATCAATTTTATATCATTGACTATTCAAATCTTTTAAATTGAGAGAATTTTCTATAGCAAAGAGGTATTTAAGTGATTAGGGAAAAGACCAAACGGTTCCAAATTGTTTTTATTTATCATGATAACTTAAGACCTATTTGATGAAATATACATTGAGAGAGGAGGGGAATTGGTTATGATAAATGAATGTTTTTAAAGAGAGAGCTGGAGACCCTAGTAGAAATCTTTGGTTAATGTTGTTTAATTTTTCCCTGAAAATAAGTTTGACATTTACTCATAGCAACAATTGTTATGCTAAACCAAAAACGAAGAAATAAACAGAGCATACAATCATCACTGATTCTTTTGAATTGAGGTTTATATTGTTCACAATCAATTGTTCGATTTTAAAACATGTGGAATGTAAGTACAAATCAAAGGTAAATTGTTGATAAATAACTGCATTTCTGGACCCAATCAACAACTTTTGAAACAATATTAACATTTGGAAACTTCAACCAACAATTGTCAAATCATATTTTCATGAAGATAAGTCATTCTATTTTCCCATTCATTTCTTTCCAACATTTGCTGGTACTATTAACTTGGTATTTGAAACTTTAATGTTGTATGAAAGGAACAATTCAACCTGATCAACTCTTATCGTTGACCATGAATTATGTTTATCTTACCTATCGCAGCTTTCTTATCTTAACCACTCTATTCAGTGACTTACATTTATCAATGAAAATTTTCTCAAAATTGTGGTCAAACATATTATTCACATGCAATATCATTTCAATCAAGTACCATGCATATATCAATCACTTCTTTGAAAGGCATTTTATCAATCAACAATTGTATAAAACCATGAAGGTAGTCTTACCGCTTTCTTAACAATTTTCATATTATGGTAAGAGACGTATGTCAGGTTAATTAAGTTGATTGTTAAATTGTATGAACCTGATTCAAAACTTGAAATATCTTGTACAAATGGGACCATAAGTAGAAATATTTTGGAGTGATCCTTAACCCTCTCACCTCCTAGATACCAGAAACAATACTTTTTCGAGGTTGGGAGAAAGATTTTAAAAGGTCCGAAGTCAGGTATCATATCTCTTGAACATAGTTTGATGGAATCAATCCCGACATGCCCTTTATCTCTCCACGCCACCAGTTGCTGTCCACCTTCTCTAGGATATCCAGTGTGTCGCCTTTCTTGAAACTCAGCTCCTGTTCATCCTCAGCATCAAACGTGTACAGAGCTTTACATTTGCACTGAAACAGAATCATTGAGTGGGTTATAGTTTAGTACACACGGGCAACATCGAAAGTGTACAGAGATTTACATTTGCACTGGAACAGAATCATGGAGTGGGTTATTGTTATGCTTGAGCAGCATCAAAAGTGTAGAGCTTTACATTTGCACTAACATATATTCACCGAGTCAGTGAGTTATGGTTTAGTGCTCTTTGGATACAAATCACAAAGATAAAGATTTTTATTTTAGTAACAAATGAATTTCAAATGCCTTCGGAATTATTCGGAAGGTGTTAGATTGCCATAGTTCATAGCTTTATCTTTTTCATATCAGGAGGCATAGATGTGATATATTATTCATCATTCAAAATTACCTTTACTTAAACAGTTATCAGGCAGTAGATACATCAGAACACATAGGAGTTTTGGGTGTGTTGGGCTAGGGGTTATCAATCAAACCTCATTAACCCCCTGAACCGTCAAATCCGCCACTTATGACAAGTCAAAGGTAGTGATCAAGAGATGAAAATAATCAATATAGATAAGGCTAATTGATGAATTCAAGAGATTTTTCTAAGATTATTATAATTATAATCAAGAGACTACTTAAATAGTTACCACACAATGATGTTGCCCTGGTTCCACCATATCTCGTAATAGGATTGATGTTTGGGAATCGTGTTTTGATACTGATGATGTCCTGTGATGTTGTACCAGTTGATTTATTGAGTCAAACTTCTGTTTCCAGAGAAAGTATTTCCACGACCTCTCTGTCGTCTTCTCCTGTAGGATTTTAAAGTGTTGTACATGCGAGCCATGTCTGAAAGAAAACAAAGTATTAACTGGTTTAATCTACATTCTGTCCATTGACTAATACAAAGTCAATTACATACATACAAACATTCCTTATTTATGATTAGGGACGGATATTGTTCATCATTTTTGTATTGCAATATACTGCATTACCAAAA
This sequence comes from Steromphala cineraria, assembly GCA_916613615.1. NCBI lineage: Eukaryota > Metazoa > Mollusca > Gastropoda > Trochida > Trochidae > Steromphala > Steromphala cineraria. The sequence continues at coordinate 26,329,617 of OU744721.1, forward strand.
AGCATATAAAAATTTATTGGTTCTTTTCAAATTTGTATGCTCTTTTGACTAAAAACAGCGATAAGAACAACAATAAATCCACATGTAAAGGGTTAAATGTTGTATTCAGATTGAAGTCTTCAATTTGAGAGCGTCAAAGATTCCACTCACTTAACAGACAGGGAATGGCCATTATCATCAGATTCACTCTTGCGCACCACAAAGGCGCCGTCGGGCTGCATGAAGTTGCCGGAGGGCGTCATCTGTTTCAGCATATCCTCTGCCTGGTGCCGCGTGATCTTACCCTTGTACCATCTGCATATTACATGAAAATCATGGTGAAAAATGTGATGGTTCATTGAGAATAACAAAGAAAAATAAATGTAAATGAAACAAACTCATACTAATGAAAAAAGAAGTATCATCCGAGTGTTCTTTCATCAGGTCTAACAAATTTCAATTCAGATAGTCAAACAAGTCAAAGGACCTGTTTTTCTATAATTAAGGTAAAAGCTACTGGTGAGGTTTTATACTTACATCAGTTTTCAAGAGTTTACGTCAATGGAACTTTAAAGCTTGAAAATGAACTTCTCACAGCAAGACATATTTTGGAAATGTTTTCTTTAAAAAAGATCTTTTAATATTTTTCACCACCTCTTTCAAGTCTTCACAGAAATGTTACTACTGTCCATCTTAAAATGACCACCCTTACAATTTGTAACTTATTCATAACTTTATTTGTTTCTGATCACTCTCTCAAACCCCGGTCCCTCAAAAGTGTCATCAAACTAGTGTCATTTAAACTAGAAGTTGATGTCCATAAAATTTGTTTTTACTTGAATACTCCAACTTCTAAATGCCTAAAAAGTTCACATAACCACAAACATATTTCACTATTTTCTTTGGGATATAGAAAGTCTGATTACAATATTGTATAGTGCGTTAAAGGTCGCTACTCAAATATGTTTAGTTTGGTAATGAAAGCCACTTTTGATGAGCCGCTTAGACCTATCTGACAACAAACAAATGAATGCATGACTGGGCACGCCCCCATTTTGTGACGTCATAAACAGAATCAGCCTCGTTATCTATACATCTATCGTAACAATAACACAGGAAAAAAAACCTAATAATTAACGATTTTCAGGAAATGTTTTCCACTCAGTTAGATAAATCATTTGACAAGAATACAAGGAAACAATATATTGCACTTTGGTTCATTTCTGAATCTTCTCTACAAAATTAATGATAACATTTCAACTGTGTAATAAACATGTAGCAAAGTTAACTCACGGGGGGTCCTCAAACTCTAGATAGTTGGCAGGGACGAGGCCTTCCTTCCCGTCTACTTCCGCCTTGTACCAATTCTCATCATCTCGATTCAGTATCTGTAAAAATTAGCAGATTTACTAGGACTGTCATGATATTCAAATGCATCAGAACATTTTCATGATTCAAATAATTTATTAACTTAAATTCATTGAGGCATACATATCTGCAGGTTCTTCCACTGTTTCTTGTTTTCACGATTCACCATCCATATAGTGTGCCATAAAGTGTGTCAGTCTTTGCCATCAAATAATTGATCTTTGTCATATAATAACAATTGCCTAGATTATTTCAAAAATCTAACAATTTTTTATAAATAATATGAAGGCTCCACAGGCAACATGACTTGCCATCTTGTTAACATTGAATATGCGGTGAAAATGATATTAAAATATGATAAAGAAAAACTAATACTAAACTAAAGACATAATTGAAATTCTGATTATTCACAATTATCAGCAAATTTTTTTTCTAAATTTTGATGATACCAGTATTAAATGGCATCAATTGTAACTCACGCTGTAATTGAGTTTGGGAAATATATTGTGTGTCAAATACTCCTATTTTCTGTGTGAAGGCAAACAGTACATATTGAAAATTGAATCATTTGGGTTACAATTTGGGAGAGGTTGTTCAGTGAAAAATAACAGGAGTGAACAGGAAATAATCTTCAAATGCCTTATAACAAGGTGATATTGATAACTGTTACTCAGTATTAACTGCTCATCCACCAACAGTTTCATATAACAAATGAAAGAACATGCATGTTTTTCCTATGGCTGTAACATTGTTTTGAAGATACATATACCAAATTACCACATTTTGAAGATAACATTTATACATATTTTGTTCCTGTCATAACCAGCTTTATGGTTATTTGTAATTTGTTCCACTTACAGAAACACGACATGAATTTTATCAAGATGATGTCAGAATGTTTCTCAACCTATGATACATCTTCATTTGTCTTTTTAGAAAAAAAATACTATTCAGGTCATCAAACAAATGATGTCAGATGTTTTGTTTTTAACCAACACGTCTTTATAGATAAAAACCCAACTTCTTTAACTTATATGGAGGTCCAATGATTCACTAATAGTAGTTATGTTTGATTTTGCGTCACTCACAGTAACTGAGACTCACAGACAAGGAAGTGAATTTGTTGACAGTGACAGGTCAAATTCTGAGACCTTTGCAAATTATAAGTGAACTATATGGCTAAAAGATCTGTATTTCATATAAACTATTAAATCGGATAAATCAAATTAGGATAACAATTGATTTTACCTTCAACACCCTCCCCTTTTTGAAGCAAAGCTCATCAGCCTGAGTTGCCTGCTGAAATTCGTACTTTGTCGTCGCCTCCATTTTGGCCGAATTGATGTTGAGAGTTATCTGCCCTTGACACTTCTGTCTGAGGCGTGGCGATGAGAAAACCAGTTTAAGATATTTTAATTTTCTGAATATACTGATGATAGATTATCTCCAAAAAAATAAAAAGAAAAAAAATCGTGTACTTATTTGTATATATTTAAGGAGAAAGTAAATAAATTTAACGAGCACCTGTTTCCAAAAATAGTTTTTACCCGGCATGCATCTGACACGTGCTTTGGTTGAGTAACTGTAAACAAGATGAAAAGCTCAAAGACTGTCGCTGACAGTAAACCAAAGGAGACGCTTGCATTTAAATATGCATTATCTGCAGCAGCTGCAGTTGTTGCAGAATCAGGTTAGTCTTCTATTGAAGTTAATCACGGTGTACATTTGTTCAGTGCAGTTGATCTATGGTTGAACTTTGCCCGTCAAGCCGGGTGCCTGCACTTTACTACACAGTTACATAAGCAGGCTACTAGAACTGTCACTAGTCTACAGTTATCTCTCAGCTAGGTCACTTAAATAAATTCTGTAATGTAAGCTCTATAACCTAACTTGACACAGTGTTAGTTACAAATAGAGTGTTAGTTTACTGTGATATATGTTTGTCTTCCTTGTCACATTGTAAGTTGTTTATGAATTGTCCAAATATTATTTACAATGAAAAAAAAACACCAAAACATTCAGAAATTTTTCAGGTATTTACCGGTACTTGCAATTATTACTACAGGTATGAACTTTCTCAAATGTATAGCTTATAATATATTACTGGTATATGTTTATTTCTAGATAACAGCTGAATTTGAGAATTTTTAGAGAAAACATAATTTACAGTAACGATGAACTTGGGTAAATTATAAAATAATTGCAAAGGACACTTTGATAATGATATCCAAATATATTTTTGACTGTTTTTATAAATTCATATAGAAAAGCTCTGTATTCAATATCATTTTTAAAAACTAATTTGCTATTGTGGTTGAGCAAAACTGGAACAGCAGGGAATAAGTCATCTTCCCACGGCAAGGTGAAAACGTATCGAGCAACTCCTCGTTTAGACCTTGCCATCACAAGGTAGAAAACTGGTGATCCGGAGCAGCGACACCTATCGTGATCACGAGTTACGCCCCTTATCAGCTCTTTCAATAATAGCCAATGAAATTGCCGTTTACATTCGGAACAAATTCAAAATACTATAACAGACGATCTTTTTGAAAACTATCCGAGTGAAATTTGATTTTAAACTTCAGTCCGCATGGTTGTTTTCATGTTTTTGATGAGCACCGAGAATGCAGAGAAGACAAACATTAATGTATCACTCAAATAAAGTGTTTCTCTCCCTTGTAAAACGCATACAAAAGTATTTTTTCAAATCGGTTCATTTAACATGCTGTCTTCTGATTGGACTATTCTACTTCCGTGCAGCGGGTTGAAATGCTAGCACAGAAATTACGGCCAATGATGTCAAGGGAGGAATGGGAAAGTTTAGAAACTTTTTCGTTTCGCCCGTAACGTTGTGAAGATGGGAATAAGTTCGCGTATGGGGATATTGGGGAAGTAAACTGGTGGTGTCAGCTTGTATTTGTGGCATCAGAATTCTGCCTACAGGGCACTTTGCCTACAGTCTAATTCAAAATTTTATACACCAGAGATTTTGAAAGTCCATGACCGGCTGTCACTAATTAAATTGAATATTGAGCATTTTCTTGTGACAACTCACACTGTTTCTCTTTCCAGTGACATACCCCCTGGACCTGACTAAAACTAGATTACAGATTCAAGGAGAAATAGCTCATCAGCCTCAACATGGCCCAGCTCCGGCCTACAGAGGAATGGTGGGAACAGCAGCAGGCATTGGTATGCTGAGGACAATGCACCATGGCAGTCTCATTAAAAATAGATTGAACCTATGTGTTTCTCATCTGAGTACTATCAGAATGTTGCAGGAAGCATAAATTTTTGTATGTCATGAGGCCTTTTTCATGACAATCTTATTAACTCCCTGTGAACCTTGCACTCATTTCCAACTGCATTTCTGATCTGAGTAGCACCTATTGGAATCTCTATTGTAATTTTGGAGAAAGCATTTGAATGTCATGAGTCCTGCTCCATCTAAATGTCCTTAAACTAATACTCATACCTCATTGTGTTTTTTTATCTGAGTAGTGCAGTGGAGCATTTCCATTTGTGTCTTGTATTCCAATTTTTTCTACATCTTTTTAATATTCACACAATTTTTCAAAATCTTGTTTCCATTATGTATCATCAATATTTCTTGCTGAGTCTGTGGTAGTATTCAATTCATGGCCAATTGTTTCGCTTCATACTACATAATTGAACTGAATTCAATTCTGACCAATAAACAATGACATCCTAGTGATGATATCTGGCTGCATTCTTTGCAGTGACAGGTCAAATGCCATTTTATAATAATTCTTTTTTTCAAAGTTGCTTTTGACATTACAACATGATATCCGCAACGAAATGTTTTATGAAAAAGCGGTCAAGCAAATCTATTTAGAACATCCAATGAGATCTGTGTGTTTGCTGCAGTGAAAGAAGAGGGAGTGTTGAAACTGTGGCAGGGAGTCACTCCAGCCTTGTACAGACATATAGGTAAATATTGTATACTTTGTTAGATAGATTTCATGAAGTTATTGCAGTACTTTTGTTAGGGCTTTCTTTTTCACCAGTTATATATTTTGTTAGCAACAGTGAGATGTAGACAATCTAATGAAATGCTAAACGTGTCCAATGATGTGAATATCTACGATCAACCACTGTTCAGATACAGCAGATTGCAGCATAGTGTAGGGGAGCTAACCGATAGGACACACGATCGCCTTAGACAGATGTAGAGAATGTAATGCTTGCTGTGATATCTCCGATGAACCTCTGTTCAGTAACCAAGGTGTGCATGATCGTCTTAGACAGATGTAACTTTATATGAACCCTTTGCTTGCCCATCCTGGAATATTCAATGATATCATCAATTAATGATTTGTTACTTTGTCGATCTACACCTTCTAATGGTTTGCCACTAATATGAACTGTTAGATAATGTAAACTTAAACTAAATTTTATTTATCTTTTGTAAATGCTTTCTTTGTACTATTTGTGCAATTCCTGAGGTATCAGATGAATGAATCTGTAGGAAATGGCAAGTTGTTTCTTTGTTTATTTGCCACTCATATTGTAACATTTGATATTTTGGTTGTTCAAAGATTGTACCTTTTATATTGTGTTGGCAACATCCATTGTTGCAGTGTATACCGGGTGCAGAATAACCTTCTATGAAATGATCAGAGACAAAGTGTTAGGGAAAAATAAAGATGGAACTGTAGCAGTTTGGTAAGTAGGTCAATTAATATCTGTGATACTAAATTTGGAGGTTCTCTCTATTATTATTCAATTCTATAGTAAAATTACGTAAGTGGAAGATATACTTTGTATATTCTTTTCGTATATTTCCTCCCTTTTATCCTGAACAAAGTAAAAAAAGAATTCATTTGATGATTTATCATATTATTATTTTACATAAATGTAAACGTGTCTTTTTTCTTGTAACCCTGACTTCCTCTTACTATTTATGATTCATTATTTTCAAAAAATTCCTTAAGCTAATTCTCTTGTTTATTTTGCGATAAACCATTTTGTATTTGAAGAAGGTATAGTTGTGAACTTGGTTCAATGCTCTTTTTTGATATTTAAACTTCTAACCTGACATCTCCGCTATGCTGCCCAAGTGGTATGAAACTCCAACTCACTCTCTCTAACCTGGTATGAAACTCCAACTCACCCTCTCTAACCTGACATGAAACTCCAACTCACTCTCTCTAACCTGACATGAAACTCCAACTCACTCTCTCTAACCTGACATGAAACTCCAACTCACTCTCTCTAACCTGACATGAAACTCCAACTCACTCTCTCTAACCTGACATGAAACTCCAACTCACTCTCTCTAACCTGACATGAAACTCCAACTCACTCTCTCTAACCTGACATGAAACTCCAACTCACTCTCTCTAACCTGACATGAAACTCCAACTCACTCTCTCTAACCTGACATGAAACTCCAACTCACTCTCTCTAACCTGACATGAAACTCCAACTCACTCTCTCTAACCTGACAGCTTGTAATTGCTGATATATTGCCCACGCTGTGCTAAATAACCACAAAACGCTCGCTCTATGTTGACAGGAAGGCGTCACTGGGCGGAGTGGTGGCGGGTGCGGCGGGTCAGTTTGTGGCGAGTCCTACCGACCTTATCAAGGTACAAATGCAGATGGAGGGGCGGCGGCGTCTGGAGGGGAAACCACCCAGGTAGTAAAGGGGGTCAGTCTGAACGTAGTTATTGCTGGACATTGTATATCTTTGGATTTGTAATGCGTTCTTTCACTCTATAATGAATGTAAATATTAAAAAACATTAAGCTTGTGAAATCTCTAGTATTATTTTGGCATGAAAAACAAACATCAAACATATTTTTTGCCTTTTTAGTAAAGAAAAAACACATATTTACAAAGGATTTTTTTGTGGACAAGGCATAACAATATTTTTATATAGCAAGCAGTTCTTACCTTGGAATCTATATGTCATAAAAAATTTGCCAAATGAATTCTGTAAGATGAAGTTGTTAAACGTGAGAATGAGAACAGAGATATCTATTCCCCTCTCCAGGGTGAGGAATGCAGGGCATGCCTTCATGCAGATCCTCCGAGAGAGTGGTATCCGCGGTTTGTGGAGAGGTTGGATACCTAACGTACAGAGGGCAGCACTGGTCAACATGGGAGGTCGGTAGCTAGTTCTCTAGTTATTAAGTTTATTAAGACAACAGAATTTGTATATCAATTAGAGTTTTGACTATAAATTGTACTTACAAGAATTATGATCTTAATCTTTGAAATATGTAACATGATACATATCCTTGACCATTAAATTTTACATTTTGCAAAAAAATCAACTGAGTTTGTCAAAAAAAATGTTTCTTTACTTCAAAACCCCCTTAAAATAGCATATACTTATTTGATTGTGTATTGACAGCGTTGTTTATTGCTTTTCAGATCTTGCCACATATGACACAGCAAAGCATAAATTAATAGCAAACACCAGTCTACAAGATAACTATGTCACCCATACAATAGCCAGGTAAAACTGAATTGTCGAAAATAGATAATTGTTCCCCTTTTTCCTCATGATAATATGCTTGAAACAGTTATGTTATGGAGTCACAGTCTATGCATATGATACTCAGAGTTTAAATCTGTTTGGATTTATGTTATATTCTACCTTTTCTAAACACATTTGCTAAATATAAATTTGGCTTTTTAGCTCATCTGGCCTGTAAGGCCCGATGGGCTTATGGCATGGTGTCCGGCGTCCGTCCGTCCGTCCATCCGTCCGTAAACTTTGTGGAATTTCGACTTCTTCTCCAGAACCATAAGGCCTAGAAAACTTAAACTTGGTGTACAGACTCCTTGACTAGTGAGGATTAAAAATTGTAGCTTTGGTGGCCCTGTGGCCCCTAATAAGGGCCACAGGGGCCACGCCCTAAAAAGCTATTTTCATCTTCTTCTCCAGAACAATAAGTCCTAGAAAGCTGCAACTTTGTGTACAGACTCCTTGACTAGTGAGGATTATAAATTGTAGCTTCGGTGGCCCTGTGGCCCCTAATAAGGGCCACAGGGGCCACGCCCTTAAAAGCTATTTTCATCTTCTTCTCCAGAACCATAAGGCCTAGAGAGCTGAAACTTTGTGTACAGACTCCTGGACTAGTGAGGATTATAAATTGTAGCTTTGGTGGCCCTGTGACCCCTAATAAGGGCCACAGGGGCCACGCCCTAAAAACCTATTTTCATCTTCTTCTCTAGAAGCATTAGGCCTAGAAACCTTAGACTAAGTGTACAGACTCCTTGACTAGTGTGGATTATAAATTCTAGCTTTGGTGGCCCTGTGATCCCTAATAAGGGCCACAGGGGCCACACCCTAAAAACCTATTTTCATCTTCTTCTCCAGAACAATAAGGCCTAGAAAGCTTAAACATAGTGTACAGACTCCTTGACTAGTGAAGATTAATAATTGTAGATTTTGAGACCCTGTAGCCCCTACTAAGGGGGGAAACACATTGGCCACACCCTAAAGCAAAATCAAATATACAGCCTGATGAGCTACAGAGCCAATGGCTCTATTTTTTGTATTTTGATTCTAAAGGTATGTATATTCTCTGAATGTTGCTGAATTCAAATGTATAAAGGCTATGTAGTATATATATTACATATAACACAGGAAGGTTTGAATTCATGATTGTGATTGAAAACCGAACGTTGACATGGTCAAATAGTCTAAAGAAATTTTGGAAACTTATCAAAGCATTCAGATAAAAGCCAGAGTTGATCATGTTTGATAGGATATATATATAACTATTATTCATGTAACGTGTGAATTTCGCTTTTGCAAATATATGTGAAAGTTTCAAGAATGTCATAAACAAATTATATCATATATTATTGGCATTTTAGAATGAATATGTGAGGTATTTAGAATTATTTTCATGAATTATGCCATTTACGTTAGTATCAAAGCAAACAGTAAGCAATGAAAATCACGGAGTGGCTCTTTAGAGGGATGGAGGACTGAGGTATAATGGTTCTATTGTTGTGTTGCAGTGGATGTTCAGGTATTGTTGCAGCCTTAGTAGGTACCCCAGCTGATGTCGTCAAAACTAGGGTCATGAACCAACCGACAAAGGATGGCAAGTGAGTTTTCCTAACAAATGTAAGTTTAGTAGGAATAAAAAAAAATTTTGACAATGTTCCTTATCTTTACATGTAATGGAAAATGGATGTCATAAACAAAAGGGAATCATTTGTACATATTTTACGCATCTATTTAAAGACAACACATGTGAATTTTTTTGTTGCAGTTTTGAAAGAATAATGACCTCATACAATTTCTGTATCTGAATGTGTGGGAAGCATGGGTAGTGGTTACAATTGCTCTTTTGTTGTTTATGCATACATTTATCCATCTTCCTATGCAAAGCCTAAAATGCCAGTTTCAGAACTGTCAGTTTTATGCCTTGCTGCAGACCCTTAATTTTCTGCGCTTCCTTTGTTAGCTTACTATGAGAGAAAGCAAAAGTCCGATCAAAAAGTTACTAGAGGTTGCTTACAATAGCCTGTAGGGCCGCTGATATCAGCACAGAAAATTTAAGGGCGATATTTATCATCTTTTGGTATTTGCAGCTACTCTCCTGACAAAGAAGTCAACATATCAAGAATCCTGCTTTTCATATAAAAGGTGTATGATATGATAAAAAGAAGAGATTTGGAAATGGTGTTTTTTGATACTTTTCATTAATTAGCATCATCTTTTCAGGGGGTTGATCTACAAAGGTTCTGTGGACTGCCTGATAAAGACTGTCTCACAAGAAGGGGTTATGGCTCTTTATAAAGGTCTGCTGCCCATCTGGGCTAGAATGGTAAGATGCCATTGTCATGCAGAAAAATTCAAAGTTAGAAATATAAAAATATTATAAATATCTAATATCATGGAGAAAAAGTTTCTTTTGAAATTATTTCATCTATACTACTCAAAAGAATCTAATAAACACTTGTAAAGTGTCCCCTATATACTTAATACCTCATCATGGATGAAGTTATATATTTTATGAAATAAACAATATCTTACTGAAATGTTGGAAATAATTGTTGAGAGTGATTAAGTTTCTGTATTGCGCTTTGATATCAGAAACAAGACAGGGATACAAAATGAAGGTCAAAGGACTGAAAATCAGTAGCCCAATGTCAGGTTTGCATGTGGGTATTAACAAAACATCGAACAGAACACTTCTCTTTGAGCTGCTGACATTTAAAGTTAGTGCAATTGATATTACAACTTGAAAGTTCCTTAACTTCTTTTGAGTAGTGAATTTCACACACTTTTTATTTTTGATGACACTTTCAACACACTTTGGAAGTGATTAATATTTGAAGACAGTTTGATGATGTTTTTATCTTTTCAAGACATGTATGATTTCCTCTTTCAGGCCCCCTGGTCCCTTGTCTTCTGGTTGAGTTATGAACAAATCCGCAAACTAACGGGAGTCAAGTCCTTCTGATGACATTTTGCTGATTAGCAACTTCCTAATTGTCATATCATTGACCGAGGTTGGACCATGACGTGGTAGTCGCAGCCTTTTAGAGCTTATATTTCTACACATCACACCTTTAACACTCTCTCTGCTGAAGGCAGCAAATAGAGACACATTGATTTTGACAAATCTGTTTGTCGTTTCTAAGCTTGGACATTTGATTTCTTTTAAAGTTTTATAAACAAGAGCTTACTGCTTCTTTGAGAGGCATTTAGAAGAGCTTATTGGAAACATTTGTCATCATTATTATGTTGTATGCATGTTTGGCCTAAGGCCTTCATCTATACATATTTTGTGAAATACTTTTAATATTGCTAAAGGAAAAGTGTGCCTTTAATCATGAATCAAATTTTTTCAATAATTATGTCATCTTGGTTGATAATTATTTTTCTTACAATTTCAAACTTTATGGTATTCCTACCTCAGGATTTAAAACAGCAGGGAACAATTGGTATGGCATTAAACAAGACACTTCAAGATAGACCACTGCATATTTACTAAATTGTTTTTCAAGAGATGCACCAAGTTTAAGATGGCTTAACAATAGAGTAAATAAGGGCATATGATGTTGTGATATTGAAACAAAGTATTGTAATAGGGATACCTCAACAAATAACATACACCATTTATTTACAATTTTGGTAGTGTTTCTTTTTTTTTTTTGGTGACTTTTCTATGGATAACTAAGAACATGTACATAGGTACCACTTGTCCAGCGTGAAGATCAGCTGTGTGGCTGTAGGAAAACTCGTACCCAAACTGAACTCGTACCCACAAAAATCGGAAAACTCATACCCAAATCTGCAGGAGAACTCGTACCCATTATTTTATTTTTTGTTTAAGATGTATTTATATCATAAATAAATTATTATATTACGTTATTACCAAACAATAAATAAAATAAATAAATAGTGGTGTGACATGGTGTGGTACCTGAAAGAGATAGAAAGAAAATATTGTGTATGGGAAATTATATTGAGGTACAAAGCTTTAAAGTAGTATTTGAAATGGCATTTTTAATTGTGATAAATTTGGTACAGGTATATGATAGTGAGTTCTTTTGGTTGGAATGGCTACGTTAGCAGCATTTATAATTACCTCGGTGATATTGTTGTTAATATCTTCGTCTTTTACATAAAAGGAGGATGAAAAAACATGTTTTTAGTTCACAATATGGTATGTAATGATGACCAAAATTTAACAAATATATCATTCTCATCGGACACAAAGTAAATGTATTTTGTTATGTCATAGTACTGTTTAATTTGGCTCAGTATGTAATTAAAATCCGGAATTAAAAGTTCTTGAAAATTATGTCTTTGATGAGTATGATTATTGCGTTAATATGATTGTTGTTCTTCCCTTTATTCCGAGCAATATCACAGTACCAATGCGCAAACCGATCTCCTGAAAGTCTTTCTGATTACAAAAGTGTATGATCTGTAATACGAAACTATGTTTGTATGTTTTGTTATTATGTTATTGTAATACCAAACAATGCAATAAATATCATACAAAATCAATATTATTTATTTATCTAAAAAAAATATGGGTACGAGTTCCCCGATATTTTTGGGTACGAGTCTTCCGCATCCCCAGCTGTGCACACAACCAGAAATGTTGTTTAAAGGTGTCTAGATAAGCCTATATGAGAATTGAAAGGTTACGTTTTTACAAACTAGGAAATCCATCATCATCTCCAGATCTCATAAACAATCTCATGTATGTGACATTGAAGATATATTCTCTCTATGTTTGATGTTATTCTGTATATGATGATTCTAAAATATTAAAAAATGTTTTCTTCCCAAAAAAGTCATTAACACAATACAAGTTATGTTACCAATATTTTTGAAAATATGTAGAGACATATTGCCTAGCAACGATTATTGTAGCCAAGTTTGCTTAATGTTCACCTTTGACATAATAAAACCATTTTCTGTGGCATCAATGAAGCTGGCAATTGTACCCGTTTTCATAATATTTCTAAGAAACGTTATGGAAATTAATCAATAATATAGAAATAATTAACTGTGAAAGTGTGTCATATGACTTTTACGAAACTCTCGGTTTTGCTCTTTACCGGTAATATAGATGAGATTGTATATATTTATGACAATGATAATTTGCTCAATTGTATGTGTTCTTTGTTACAACAAATATTGAAATATGTATCAACAAGGAATAGAATTCAGACATTCGATCATCAACATATGTATTATTTTAGCTGTACAAATATGAAACACGACTAAAATCCAGTTATTCAAATAAAATATAGATGAGATGCATTCATATCTGATGTATACTTGATGTATATCAGACTTTTTAGAATAATTAATTTCCTTAATTTTGCAGAAAAAGTAAAAATCTGTAACAATTGGAATCATTATTCATTGTATCTGTATCTTAATCTGTCTTGTGAGTGAGTTATTAAAGATGAAATTGATGACATCTTTGTATCACCTGAAAAAAGATCCATATAGACATTGTAGATAGTATTATCATAGAAGCTGTTGATGCTCACCTGTCCAATATTTGGACTTATAAGCTACAATTTGTGGTAGCTCTGGTTGATCTCTGTGTTGCTCCAAATCAATGTTGTTTATAAAGATTGAATGACAATGTTATTAGTATCCATGGCATTATTATTATATTTGTTGGTTAAAAGCTATCAGATATAATTAATCTGTTATTAATTGTGTCGTGTTAAACAAATCAAGTTGCTAACAACTATGCCAATTGAAGCATGTCAAATGAAAATATTGAAACTCGCTTTGTGATTGTTATGTTAGTGTTTCAGATCTTTTTCAAGAAATGTGTTTCATGATTTGTGATTATATCTATCAATGTTGAGAAAATGTAAGTTAATATCCTCATTTTTCATGCTTAGTAATTTGTTAATGAAAAAAGGCATATATTCTGGATTTTTAGCCCAACTGGCCTGAAAGTCCGGATGGGCTTATGGCTTGGTATGGTGTCCGGCATCCGAACATCCATTCGTCTGTGAACTTTGTGCATTTTCGATTTCTTGATCAGAACCAAAAGGCTTAGAAAGCTGAAATCGTGTACAGACTTCTTGCTAGTTACGATAAAACTTTTAAAAAATCTTTTTCTCAAGATGCACAAGGCATAGAATGGTGAAATGTTGTGTAGTGAATCCTCAGGTAATGGGGATACTATCGAAATGGTACATTTGGTGAACCTGTGGTCCCTAGGTAGGGGGAACCACATTGGCCACACCCTAAAGAAAAATTAGATATGAAGCCTGATGAGCTACAGAGCCAATGGCTCTATTTTTATTATATAATCCTAACAAGCTTTGTTTCAATAACTTGATTTTCATTTTTAGCTCATCAGGTCTGAATGACACAGGGGTCAAAACCTTAAAAACCTATTTTCATCTTCTTCTTCAGTTCCAAAAGGTCTGGAGAGCTGAAAAGTTGTGTGTAGACTCCTTGGCCAATGGGGATTCTAAATTGTAGATTTTGTGACCCCATGCATGACCCCAAATGGGGTCACAGGGGTCACAACCTTAAAAACCTATTTCCATCAAAAGTATGAGCTACAGAGCCCATGGCTCTATTTTTCAGTATAATAAAGAGGTTCATAACCTAGTGCTTTGTGTAATATGGATACTGCGGTAAAAATATTTTCATGTTCTGTGGGCAATTTTTACAGCTTTATCTTTTCTATTGATGCTCTTGAGAAATAGCTTGAAATAATTATTTTACAAGGTCATGACATATTTCAAAACATGTAAAAAAATGCATTATTTGTAGATTTTTGAGAATTATTTAAGTATTATGAACTTTAAAAAATTCAAAGATATGGGTTTCAATATAAAATTGGTTTTGCTGAAAAGCAAGTCACTGAAATCCAAATAATTCTGGTTTTATTTTTACATGATAATTAAAGTAATTGTTACTGAAATGAATTTCTCCAATGGGATTGTAAAACATATATTTCTTCTTTCTGATATTCTCCACAAATATATGCAAAACATTTTGACCGTTGTATGTTTTTTTCATTTAAACTTTGAGGGTATTGCACCAACAATCTTGATGAATTATTTGTTTTTTAATCTTTCAACATTGACAGATAGGTATAATGCATTGTTTAGAGTTTAGAATTTAGAGAATCTTATTCTTATATACCTTTATATACAGAGAAGTAGTGTACAAGACCATGAACCGAATAACAAATGCTGCAATTAACAATATTTTTTTGTAGTAAAAATAACAACATCATAAGTGATTAAATCTTTCTTTTTAGATAATATTTATCCTTAAATGATGAATTACCTTTGTAAGTGTTGTGGTGAAAATGCTCCATTTCTGAATTGTAACTGAAAAAACTATTGTGTGGTTATGAATATTCAAATTGGATATGTGTTTCCAAATATTTTTGTATTTTCATTTATATGGAAAACCTGTTTTTTATATTGATTAAATGAAAGATGTCTTTTGTATTCAGAGTAGTATAATGCATAATGTAAATGCATAAACCAGTGAAATATTTACAGTTGTTATGAATGGCATTGTTGAAAACAAAAATAAAATAATGAATCATACAACTATATGGTGTTTATATATATATATATGTATACATTTATAATTATGATTACATTTCTTAAATCAATATTAACTTATAAACCACCTGACAGGAATATCATAAAGAGTCAAAGTGTGGCAAACGAATATGACTGCAAAACAATCAATACTTATCCCAAAATGCAAAATAAATAACAAATATTTATTTTCATTAAAAACAATAAAAACTTTATAAATATGTGTGCAGATTTTCATCACTCATTGTTTGGCTTTGAAGCGAACGTAACTGCTATAACTGATACTTAAAATTTAAAGAATTTCACATTTTCAGTCAAACATTGTATAAATATGACGAATACTTATAATTGCAGAGGGCGAAATTTACGTGAGCTTTATATATATACTACTTGAATAACCTATCGCACATTGTGTAATTTCGACTGCTTTAGAAAAGTTTCCGAAACAACGTTCATCTGAATCACAAGTGTGATTGTATTATAGTTTCTTATTGTCACTATACAACGTCGATTTCCTGTTATAAATGACTCATTTTAAGCAACAGTTTGAATGGATCAGTTTCTCGATCAAGTGAGACTACCCTTGTAACTCCATCTTCCGCACGAATCGGGCGAGATATGCATTTTTTCTTGTAAATGCATATCTCGCCCGATGCGTGCGGAAGATGTCACTAAAGTGATGTAAAAAGCCAACCAATAAAAGAGAGGTACGTGATTTGTACCTTAAGAGCTACTCTAAACATGTAGAATGGACGTAGATGTTACTTGGAAGAACTGATTAAATGGTACCGGACCCTGATGACTTATGCACTCAAAAACAACGGGATTTGCAGGTGTCAGACCATTCTGTTATGATTTAACTTGGCCATACATACTGTACATAGTCATAAAAAAACAAGAATAATCAGGCCTTTAAACCTTAAAATTCGGCACTGTTTACTTAGACTTACTTAGAGATGCACAACCAAATCTTTGCTGATTCCAGAAACAAAGTAACATCTCCCATCCGCAAGTGCAAGAGGAATTACATCTTACTTAAGATAGAGTAGGAGAAAACAAATTCTAAGGCCTTTTTCAAACTTCTCAATTCGGCGACTGACGGGGAAAGACAAAGGAGTTTTTCACTTCCCTCTATAGGAACACTCACAGATATTGCTGAAGCTTTTTCTGACTTCTTCAGCCTCTTGATGTTACTACTCCTGTTTCTGAATGTGATCAAGATCAGGAAATCATAGATTGATCCTTAGAATCTTTCCAAATAGTCTTTCAGGACAGGACGTTCTTTTACCATTGAACAGTGCCAAGCAGACATACAGTGTCTTAGGTCCGATTCCAACCAAATTAAATACATGTATTACAACATAGACATCTTACTTCATGACATCACAAACATTGTATTTCCGGTTCAATGCCCAAGTTTCTGAAATATGCTATGGTGAAACCGTTGCTGAAGAAGTCATGGTAAGATTGTGAAAATTTGAAAAACTTTCGTCCAGTATCATATTTGCCATTCATGTCAAAGTTCATAGGAAATGCTGTAAGTCGTCAACTCTCTTGATCTCAACAACCTTCATAACCCCTTGCAATCTGCATACAGATCCACTTGCAGTACGGAAACAACCTTGCTATAGGTTGTGAATGACCTGCGATCTGATGTTGACAGCGAGAATGTTGCACTCCTGGTTCTCGTTGTCTTGAGCGCAGCATTCGATACCATTGATTACATCCTACACAAAACAAAACAAATAACATAATGCTGAGGAATATATGGATGACAACTTCTTTGTTCATTGTATGCGACGTTTCGACACAGATTCTTGTGTCGTTCTCAAGCAGAGGAAGAGTAATGAGCTAGGGGCATATATATAAGTAAATAATACAATGCACAGTGACAACAACTTAATGAAGAGATTAAATGTAATTAAACAGGGATGAGTGGTAGGAAACCAGTAATGTACAATGCAGTGCGTTACATTTAATTGATAGAGGCCAGTGATGTACATGAGTGATTACAGTTAATTAATTGATAGAGGCCAGTGATGTACATGAGTGATTACAGTTAATTAATTAAGGAGAAGATCATAGGCTGACGGGATGAAGTAACCTTGATCGCGGTTAATTGATGGCTGAATCTTTTTGATTTCCAAAGCTTCTCTTAATTTTCGGAGTCGGTAATCCGGTTGATTGGTAACAAGGCATTTCGTTTCTGACCATTGTATTTGGTGATTGGGGTTGGCTTTGATGTGGTCGGATATAGCTGATTTGCTGTCCAAGTTGTTTACTGATGTTTGATGTTCCTTTAGTCTTGTGTTGATAGGCCTGGATGTCTCACCTACGTAGTTATGTCCACAGTCGCAGTTTATTTTGTAAACAACTCCTTTTGGGTTGTTGTTGGAAGCTGATTGCTTTTTGCCATTGGCATGAAGTAGGTTCTGTAGGTTTTGAGATGATGAAAAGATGGTGTCGATGCCGGCCTGTTGTTTGAGTAGTCTGCTGATATGGTGAGATGGCTTTCCTATGTAGGGGATGACGATTTTCATGGGGGCTGATTCAGGTCGAGGAGATCGGTTGGGTGGTGGGTTTAATGCTGCAGTCATGGATTTTTTCACAAGTTCCTTTGGGTATTGATTTTGTTTGGTGAAGACATGTTGGAGGTGATGGAGTTCGTCTTGTAGTTTTTCGGATGAGGAGGATATGTTTTTGGCTCTTCTTGTCAAGGTGGTGATGATTCCAGATTTCACTTTTGGTGGGTGATTAGAGAGATAATTCACATATTGATCCGTATGGGTGGGTTTGCGGTAAACACTGGTTTGAAGTTGATTGGTTGATGTTCTGGTGACGATGACGTCAAGGAAAGGTAGGTTGTTGTTGGTTTCTTTCTCCATAGTGAACTTGATGCGGGGATGTTGGTTGTTCAGGTGGTTCAGGAGGGTACTTGGGTCATCTTCAGGTTTGAGAATCACAAAGGTATCGTCTACCTTTCTAACCCAAATACTTGCCCCACTTGGAAAATCTGCCAACTCCTTCATCACTGACTCCACTGACTTCTGCAGCAAACTGAAAAACATACTCAATCCTGGCCCCATCATCAGTTACGACGTAGTCGACCTATTCACCAACGTGCCAAGAGATGAAGCCCTGTCAGCACTACGTCGCCGCCTTGACTCCCTTCAAGAACCCCTAGAAACCAGCCTCTCCACTGACTCCATCATCAACCTCACCGCAGCCTGCATAAACTCTACCTACTTCACATGGGGAGATGCCATCTTCGAGCAGATACATGGACTTCCTATGGGCTCACCTCTCTCTCCCGTCTTGACAGAAATTTACATGACTGAATTTGAAGAGAAAGCACTAGCCATATCACCTGTGTCACCGCCCTTTTGGGTTAGAAAGGTAGACGATACCTTTGTGATTCTCAAACCTGAAGATGACCCAAGTACCCTCCTGAACCACCTGAACAACCAACATCCCCGCATCAAGTTCACTATGGAGAAAGAAACCAACAACAACCTACCTTTCCTTGACGTCATCGTCACCAGAACATCAACCAATCAACTTCAAACCAGTGTTTACCGCAAACCCACCCATACGGATCAATATGTGAATTATCTCTCTAATCACCCAACAAAAGTGAAATCTGGAATCATCACCACCTTGACAAGAAGAGCCAAAAACATATCCTCCTCATCCGAAAAACTACAAGACGAACTCCATCACCTCCAACATGTCTTCACCAAACAAAATCAATACCCAAAGGAACTTGTGAAAAAATCCATGACTGCAGCATTAAACCCACCACCCAACCGATCTCCTCGACCTGAATCAGCCCCCATGAAAATCGTCATCCCCTACATAGGAAAGCCATCTCACCATATCAGCAGACTACTCAAACAACAGGCCGGCATGGACACCATCTTTTCATCATCTCAAAACCTACAGAACCTACTTCATGCCAATGGCAAAAAGCAATCAGCTTCCAACAACAACCCAAAAGGAGTTGTTTACAAAATAAACTGCGACTGTGGACATAACTACGTAGGTGAGACATCCAGGCCTATCAACACAAGACTAAAGGAACATCAAACATCAGTAAACAACTTGGACAGCAAATCAGCTATATCCGACCACATCAAAGCCAACCCCAATCACCAAATACAATGGTCAGAAACGAAATGCCTTGTTACCAATCAACCGGATTACCGACTCCGAAAATTAAGAGAAGCTTTGGAAATCAAAAAGATTCAGCCATCAATTAACCGCGATCAAGGTTACTTCATCCCGTCAGCCTATGATCTTCTCCTTAATTAATTAACTGTAATCACTCATGTACATCACTGGCCTCTATCAATTAATTAACTGTAATCACTCATGTACATCACTGGCCTCTATCAATTAAATGTAACGCACTGCATTGTACATTACTGGTTTCCTACCACTCATCCCTGTTTAATTACATTTAATCTCTTCATTAAGTTGTTGTCACTGTGCATTGTATTATTTACTTATATATATGCCCCTAGCTCATTACTCTTCCTCTGCTTGAGAACGACACAAGAATCTGTGTCGAAACGTCGCATACAATGAACAAAGAAGTTGTCATCCATATATTCCTCAGCATTATTTTCATCCCAACTTCTAAAATGCCTCTCAAAGAAGTTAAAACAAATAACAGTCTTCAACGGTCTACTTTGATTGAGGTGTTCCTCAAGGTTCTGTCCTTAGATTGAAACTTTTCACTCTCTATACAAGTTCCATCAGTGTTATCATCAAAAAGGCTTAATCAAAACCTTTATGCTGATGACACGCAAGTGCATAGGCGTTTTAAACAAATCCCACCAATGCAAGGGTATCAGCCTGTCAGATGTCAGAGTGCTGTCAAGACATGAAGACATGGATGTTGAGGAACATGCTAAGGCTGAACGACAAGAAGACGGAGTCTCATCGGCCCTGCTCTCAGACGGCACCAGTGTGATCTATCTGCAATCACAGTAGGTGAGGCATCTGTACATCTTGTGTCAAACGTTGAAGATCTTGGTGTCATTATTGACTCTGACCTCGGCTTTGTCAAACAAATCAGCCAAGTGTCCAGAGTGTGTCATTTGCAGCTGCGTTACATCGGCAAGTTAAGACCATGTCTGAAAATTAATGCAACTCAGATCCTTACGTACTCTCTCAGTTGTCATGTCAAGGATTGACTATTCTAAAAGTCACCTGACAGTCGCTTCAAAATCCTCAATCAAGAGACTACAAAGTATCCAGAATAAGCAGTGCCTCTTGTTTCTCTCACAGCAAAGCAATCACATCACACATGGCTCTCTGTCCAGCAGAGAATCAGCTTCAAAACCCTCTGTCTTGCCTACAAGTGTCACATAAAAACAGCTCCTTACTGCAACATTATGCCCCTCTACGATCACTTCGCTATGAGTTCCTGCTTCTGTTCTGCATGTGCTCCAAGTGTTAGCCTTGTGACATTTGGACAAAAACATTTTCGTATGCAGCCTCGTCTCATTGCAAAAATTATATTGTCAGTTTGAAAACTTATATTGTCATGGTCTGTGAGACAATAAGTGTTGTCAAAAGTACAACTGTATGTTGTCAAATTGGCAACGAGTGTTGTTAATGTGACATATTTTCAGAATATAATGTTGGAATTTTTTATCTTTTATTCCGCACTTAAGTGTTTCAAAATAACATTAGAATTTACAATCATAAAAACTTATTGCAGCTACTGTTAATAATGAATGGGTAAATTATGGATTTGTTGTCGATTTTACCATCTTTTCTTGAATCATGACAATCTAAAGTTTTCAATTCGTTAATTGACGCATGCTTCCTGCATGATGACTGCCTTTTCTTTAAAGGTCAACAAACACGTACTGACATAACGATGTTGAAATCGGAAGAAAACAAAAAATTAGAGTACATACTGACGCTTTTATTCATGACATCCATTTCCATAATTGAATAAAGAATGCTTTTGTTTTGGTTTCATTACGTAATTTCAAACATACCTGTGTTAGTCAGCAAATACACATTCGTTTGATGAATCGATTTTGGTCGCAAAAATATTGCATACAGAAAAAAATTGTGGCTGATATATCTGAGATGCATGTTTCGATAGTAAACTAGGTACAATTATGAATTTTAAAAAATATATAATGTTCGCTATTTTCATCCTTACAAGCATATCAACTTGACAACATGTAAACGTTTTAGAATTACCTCCCTTCAAGCAAATGTTATTTCCGTTGTTGTATAAACCTTTGATCCATGCACCTTTCTTTCAAGTTTGTGTATACAAATAAGAAAGGACACTTATTAGATACTGGCTTTTAAAATATAAGTCCTAAGCTACAAGGCCGTGGCAATGAAAGCATTATCAGTGATTTGTTTATAAATGTCAACTTATATTTCAGTTACTCCATCTACCTATGTGTTAACGTTGATATTCTTCTGGCGACTTCATTTATAAAGTCATACCATGGTGAGTGCCAATATGAGTGAAATATATGTTAAATTGAATGAATTGCAATTCTCTATTTATCCGTTAACATACTGACATACTGCCTTGTACAGACAACAGAGAACATCAACGGTAGTGAATTTACCTGGCAGTCACATAGACTGTACAAACGAGATTGTGTCATTGAGTAAGCAGGAGAGTAAAGCCTGTCATTTGCTTATGCAGGTGTAACTGTTGATCGATCATAAGTTATGTCAAGTGAAGTATGTCAAATTGACAACATGTATATATTCATCTCAGACACCGTCGGAAGACAACTTTTTTATTGTCAAATTGACACCTATATTTTTACAGTGATGTCTGAAACGACCTGCCACTTGAACTCTGTGCTTCACAAATCTACTAGCTTTCAGGGCTGCTCTTATAGGGGAAGTAGCACGTTTTATGAAAAATTTTGAATTAAAAAAATTTCACTGATAATTGTATGTTAATGCTAAATGTATTATTTTGATAGTGTCTAAAATCTCATTTCTCAAACCAATCATCCATAGTAAAAGAACAAATTGTTAAAATTCACATAAAGTCCATTGGCGGCCACTTTTGTGTGAACACCTTAAATTCACTTTGTGTAAGAAAAAGGAATCGCATGGCTGAACTTTTCATTATATATTTGATTTATTACTGCTTCGTTTAGTTTAAATACATCGTCTTTCAATTTGAACCCAATATTTTCCTGACCACGTGCTACTCCCCCTTTAAGACATTCCTCTTCTGTCAAGCTTTTGGTTAACTTTAATCCACCCCTCTCAGTGCGCTTTGAGCAAAATAAAGAGCATGGAAAGGCGCAATACAAATCGACTTTTATCATCATTATAAATGTGTCTATAAATTACATTAATGGATGTGCTGAAGTTCTTAAGCGCAAGCCAATTTAGTATAAAATTGACATAAAAATGACATTACAATGTATTTAGCATTAAGGGTGTAACGATAGATCAAGTTAACGACCTATCGCGATGGTTGCTTTGTAGATAGTACATTATCGATAGTCATTTTTGAACGATTAATAGTATCGATATCACGCCCTACTATCGATAGTATCGACATTTTAATATATTCAGTTGTTACGTTCAATTTACATAACACGTCCTTTTATATTTGAACACATTAAAGAGATACTATCTCGTTACCATTTAAAAATTACGACTTCAACAAGTGCGGCCGATTTTAAAATCGTCACTAACAAAGCACCAAAATTGGCACTTCCTTTATTGATCGCAATAGCTTTTTTCAATAGTACCCATGCTATTGCAAAAGTTACTCACAATAGACTATCTCTGTCGAAATAGTCCTTTCGGGTCAATAGTCACCCTTAACAAGCATAGTGTAGATCCAACGATACCGATCCTTTGATCTCAAGCGAGATTCTCTCAAGACAACGGCAATTAAAAATATTATATTTAAGATAAGACGGATAGATCTGAACACAAAATGATTCAATTTAAAATAATGATATAAAAATGTCACAAAATTGACAAAAAATGTCTACTTGAAGGCACACCATTAGCTTGTCGGTCATATCTTATTATTTTGGCCGAAATTACAAGGAAGAAAAAGTATATCAAGCCAAATATGATCAAAATGAATGTATGCCCCTTTCGTACAATTAAGCAAAGAACTTTAAGAAAGTTGTCAAAAATTTAAAAATCACTACGTCCTATTTTAGGAAATAATATTATTTAAACTTTGTACAGTATTCATTGTACATATAATCATTTACCTCTGCAGTCTGCACCCTTAGTGTAATAAAAGTTCAGTTAAGTCAGAAGTTTGTTTGTTAAGTTTTTTTTGTTTAGACAGTACGTTTTTCGGTGAAATTAAAAATGAACGAGTTCGTTATATTTTCATTGGTTATAAACAAATCTTATGAAATAACTTCGAAGTAGTAATAAACTATGAGATGGAACTCATGTAACTAGAATTTGACTTTTGCTTCAAATAGATTTTAGATTATATACTAGAAATTTCGAAATTGCTTATTTCAGGGTCCAACGCTGAGTGGCATTATACAAGACGCAGAGCTTATAATCGTTGAAAAAAAACCCTGATAAACTAAAAGGTTTTTCACTACAGTTCTACATCTTCTCCGGTAAAGCATTCATCATGAACACGATTTTGTAATTTTCTTTTACTAAACGATTGCAAAAACCGCGTTTCCGAACTTTGACCTAATGGGTCAAAAAACGATATATAATATGTGATCTATATTTCGGAAATGTATTATTCACGGTTTCCGCATTCGAGAAATCCATAAATGTATAGCCAAGCTAATTCGGTCTACCAATTATAGAAAATAACGTAAATTGTCGCGGTATTTGTATTTTTGATGTTTCTGTAATTAATTCAATTTCGGTATCGATTACAAAAAAAATCTATATGAAATCTAAAACAAACGTACATCCAGCTATGTTTCATGGTTATTATGACAAATTTAAACATATCCTGCAATCATATTCAAATAATTCCGAATTTTTCTCTTCAAAAAACAAAGTGTTGAAGACCTATTCTATCTTTAGAATATTTCAATAGTTCAATAGTACCGGATATAACCTTTTAAATGTGAATAGTCTAACATTAAAATTTGCATTGCAAACGTCCGATTAGTGTTTGAGGAAGTTACTTAGATATTACTTCATCATTCCTACAATGTTTCAAATTATACAAATCGTAACAATAGTTCGGTATAAAATAAACTCCATCTCTCCATTATATCTGTCCACTTTTAAATATGAATCAATAAATATTTTTCCTCCGGAAATAACACTTGTAACACATTTATATATTCCAAAACACGCCCAATTTTTTAATATTTAACCGACAGGTCAACGAGCAAGTGCTTGTGACGTAAGTTACCGCTAGGGGTCGCTGAGCTGTAGCTAGCAAAAAGCTCCTTGCAGGGTAAAATTGTCAACAATAAAGTTATTGTTCCGCGTATGTGGGCTGCGTGGAGTTTTACATGTTTACTCTCAGGAAGTGGACGTCAAAATGGAGGCCGTGTGTAATCACGACTTTAGCGCGACTGCCAGCGATGAATTAAGTTTTCGGAAAGGCGATACCATTAAGGTAAATAATTAATAGTATATGATAAGTTTAGTTAGTTCGGTAGATCTGTTTTACCTCGCCCCTATCGTGTTTTAATGGCGTCGCAAGGTTCTCAAAGTTAACTTCCGCGTTCGCCTCTACAAGTGGAAGCCAGGCCTTTCTACCAGAAGTTTAACTAAATAAATGTCAGTCTGAATAATACAGTGGTCTATCGCCAAGTTTATTCTAGTTAAACGACACGCAAAATAGTTGTCCGTTTGATTATATTTATGAATTACTTGTCAATGAATAAACGCTTCCGTTCAGCTGTATTCTAAACATACTTAGCTTATGACGCAAATTATGTTTTATGTAGATAAATTTAGTATCACCCAAGTGTCTCCTGGTATAAAAATATATCAACATAAGTTGATAAAAGTTACAATTTCTGTGTTCCCCAACACGCGATATAATACATTCTTCAAGATGTTGAACAATGTTGAAAGATGTTTATGTTATATTCCACATATCAATACATTCGCCAAGATGTCTTATTTCTGTTGAACAATGTTGACACATGTTTATGTTCAATTTTAAATTAATCATGATTGTATTTTTACATTACATTACTTTCAAAATAACTACTTAATTTAGTCTGAATATGTGTAACAATAGATCAAACTTTACTTATCATCGCAATAGTTGCTGTGCAAATAGTAATTTACAGATAGTTATTATCAAAACAATCACTAGTATCGATAGCACGTCCAAGTATTGATAATATTGACATTTTAGTCACTTCAGTTCTTTAGTTCAATGTTAAAAGTATTTGAATTTGGAAAATTCAGCAAAGAGATTGCTGACAGAGAAAAATAGCAGCCGGAAGACATATGAGATATCATTCTTCTGGCTACAATGCCTAGTTATAAATTGACGACATCCACAAGTTTGGCAGAGTTTTTATGTGTTGCAAACAAAGCGGCAAAATGTGTCTTTCCTTTATTGATAAACTTTCGCAATAATACCCTACAATGTTTTGTAACAATAGGTTATCGCTATCGCAATAGTTACTCACAATAGACTATCACTATCGCAATAGTCCCACTGAGGTCAAGGGTCAATAGTCACTCCTGGTATATATAAATTAAGGACCATATGTGTTTTCTTTATTTACACATTGTAGTGAGAAATGAAAATATATATAATTCTAATAAAATGTTGACATTTTGTTCTATAGCAGTGATTTTGGTTTCCTTCTCTTCAAAAGTGGAATGTCCTTGTGCCAGGTTTCAGATATTAATTTCATTAGAATGGTCTTGTTTAAACGGAAATATTGAAAAGGAATTTTGTGTGTACCATAATTTCTCTATTAATTCGACCTTCAAATTAAAAAAAAAATTCAGAAAATGTCTATGGTCAAACTAGTTTTCACTTTGGATTGCTCATTCGGCACTATGGTTGAAATTTTAGATAAAAATCAAGAACATTTGTATAATTAAAATGCTTTGTTTTCATAGATGAAAACATAATGAAAATGTGGTCATAATAAAGAGGTTTTAGATTATTTACTACAGTTTAGATAATTGCGCTTTCCATATTTTTTCAGCAAATTATTACCAATGATTTTAAGGAATAGATGATGAATAGAGGCATCAGCTTAAAACTTTTAGCACTTGGATGAAATTTTAGAAGTGATTTGAATTTGTGATCTCAGTAAAACATTATGTGATCGAATTATTAGAGATATCGAATTAATGGAGAAATTACGCTAACCAATATTACTGAAGGTGATTGTGTCTTAACTAAGACATGATGATATGTTTTGCAAGACATTTGGACAACCTGGATGTTGTTTGAAATGAACAATAAAAGCATGTCTTCTCACTCTTTAAAGGGGCAGTAGCACGTTTTCAGGGGGAATATAAGGTGATGTCAGGAAAATGAAAATTAATGGTTCCAATTGAAGGACAATGTATTAAAACTAAATGAACCAGTAATAATTCAAATATATAACATAAAGTTTAGCCATGCGATTCCTTTTTCTTACACAAAATGAATTAAAGGTGTTCACACAAAATGGCCGCCAATGGATTTTCTGTGAATATTCCTACTTTGTCCTCTAACTATGGATGATTGGTTTGTGTAGTTGGATTTTTGTCACTGTCGAAATAATACATTTAGCATTTACTTACAATTATCAGTGAAAGAGTTAAAATATAAAATTATCAAAAAACGTGCTACTGCCCCTTTAAACTGAAGAGCCAATCTAGGAGCTGTTGGGTTCATATATCTGTCAAACTTTACCAATAGTGTCTTTCCATTGAGAAGTATCGACTGTTGCAGGAAAGTATCATTTCAGAGCCAATCTGCATTGTTTATTCAAATAAGGAAGGTTTGAGGTTGTTATTTTGATTGAAAACCGGATAATGACATGTCAATCAGTCAAACATACTTTTAAAAACTCATCTAAAGTAGTTTGAATGACAGTTTAAGGTTGATTATATTTGATAGTTTGTAAAACTAGTATAGTACATGTAAATTAGGTGTATTAGTTTGGCTTCACAAATATATATGACTGTTATCAGAAAACAACAAATTTTTAACCTACCTAACTTAGTATATGCCACTCACCTTTCTCACGAGAGACAGAGGTTTACCGCGAAATTCATCGTGCTTACCGGATGGGCTGCCCCCAGCCCACTGCGCATGAGCGGGAAACCGGAATCCTGGGTAAAATTCGTATCATACTTTCTTTCTCTCTCTTAGAGAACGCATGTATTTTCATCTCGCTTACTGATTTTCTTCACGGTTGGTTTTTCTGATCTTTTTCCTTCCTTTCCTTCCGTCATTACTCTTTTTGCTGCCCCCATCGTTTCTAATGTATCGATGTTTCCTTCTAACTTCGCTTTCGCGATCTTTTTGCACTTGGTGATTTTGATCATGTACGTGGCACCTCGCCATGTTTACGTCCTTGCATGTTCTATTTCACTTGGAAATACCTTCTGGGGGGTCGATCTGCCTGTTTCGTACCCCCCTTCCTTCTTTTCCTTCTTGTTTTTCCATCTACGTGGGCTGGTTCTGTTGACCTGCTTTTCTGCACGTCCGCATTTCCTGCTTACGTCACATCTACCTTGCTTTGGTCCAAAGACTATGGCTGCCCGTTTTTTCCTTCTAAAAACTCGTTTTGCATTTCTAAGCACTTCCTAAGTGTTTCTATGCATTACTTCCAGCAGCTTATATCCCATTTCATATAAAAATAATAATATATCGCATTATATTTTATTTCTTATATCTTTTCACAAAAAATTTCATAAAAATCTTTTTCAATCATAAATTAATATATATCATAATCACTTATCCCTATATATTAATTTCATATTACATATTCCATCTAATGCATTTCATTTTTGCATTCATTCCTATTAAATAAACTTGTAATAATAATTTTTTCCTTCAAAATTATTTCATTACATCTTATTTAATTTTCTACGGCAACCTTTCCGGGACATAAATTTTCCCGTTTTCGCTTGCCCTTAAAGGGGCACGCTCTTAATCAAATTTTTAAATTCTTAATTTTAAATTTTTGTATGCATTCCCCTTGTGTGTGTCTCCATGATTGGCATGTTTCTGACTTATGTGTTACAGTATTTATGCCAAGAGTCTACTGTGTGTTGTGTCGCTCCTCCAAGTCGGCCAAGGACCCACACCTCCGCTGCCCAGATTGTCTTCCCAGGATCTGCCTTGTGGACGACCGCTGTGCAGAGTGTTCTGACCTCTCCCCCATCGACTTCAAGGTCTTCACCTCAGCTCGCAGGAAGAGACTTACTCAGCGTCGACGTAGGAGCATGTCCGACCCCACCACCGACCTCCCTCCTGTCGAGCCGGCCGGCTCTCTGGACTCTCCATGCCAGGAGGAGCCCCGTCGCTCACCCACGCCGCCGCCTCCTCCTCCTCCTCCTCCTCCTCCTGCTCGGCAGACGCCGCCTCCGACGCCCAGCACGTCCTCGACCCTCTCTCACCCGGAGCTGGAGCTCATCATGTCCAGCATGTTTGACAAGTTGATGGCCCGTCAACCTCTGTCACAGGACCAGGACCAACGCCAGGACCAGCGCCCGGACTCTCGCCTGGACCAGCGCCAGGACCAGCGCCCTGACAACCGCCAGCGTCACGACCAACGCTCGGACCAGCGCCAGGACCAGCGCCAGCACTCCAGGGATCGTGACCAGCGTCAGGATCAGCGCCAACGATCGGAAGATCGAGACCAACGCCAGCGCCTGGACCCCAAGCAGCGCTCAGACCGGCGCCAGCGCTCCAGGGACTCTCCTCCTAGGGACGTCAGGACATCCCGCTCACCTCGTCGCTCCAGGAGCCCCTCCCCTCCTCGACGCCAACGACGCTCGCGGCGCTCCAGGACGCCTTCCCGCTCTCGCTCTCCGTCAGTGGACAGGTCCACCTCCCGGCGCTCACGCCGCTCCGGCTCCCGGACGCCACCGAAGACGCCCAGATCTTCAAGGAAGAGGCGCCACTCTCCCGTTATCTCTGATGATGAACGTCACTTCGTCCCTGACTACGATGACGACGAGGCAGAGGGCCCCACCTTCTTGCCCTTGAAGATGGTGTCGAGCTGGATTGCTGACAGACTCCCAGAGGGCTCCTCCCCTGGTGGCTCGGACCCTCTCACTTGTGTGCGTGAGGACCCTGACCTCAAGCTCCCCCCTCACCCTGATGTGCTGGAGGGTATAGCCGCGCTTCAGGACGATTTCCAGAAGCTCTCGCTGTCCTCCTCCCTGAAGTCTTCGAAGCTACCTGCAGCTACGCCCGTACACTCGCTCAGCCGTTTCGACAAGGCCGCCGCCCTGGACGACGCCATAGGACGCCTGGCCCCAAACCTCAACCATACGTACAAGGTGTCCGATACTAAGATCTCTTCGGTGGAGGCCGCCCTCAGAAGGACTCTGAGGCCGCTGTCGATCCTCCTCACCTCGACTGACGCGATTAAGGCCGACTTAGACGTCGACAACCCTTCTCGTCTAGATCACCTCCATACCCTGATGGACTGGCAGCGGCGCAACATGGTGCTTGTCCTCGACAACGTTAGAGCTGGCCTCGGCTCCCTCACCCACCTTCGACGCTCAGGCTTCCTAGACCAATGTGCGTGGGACTCCGAATTCAAGAAGTCCCTCCTACAGGCTCCCCCCACGGCATCGACGCTCTTCGCGGATAAGATCCCGGAAGTTTACAAGGAGCAGGCTGCAGTCACCCAGACGGAGGTTGCCTTCCGGACCTTACAACACGTGTCTAACATCTCGTTCCGGAGGCAGAACAACAACAGTCAACGCCCTTACAAGCGCCAGCGGGTTAGGACGCAGCCCTCCAGGTCGGGTCCCTCCTCGCAGTACCAGCGATCTGCCAACTCCTCCAGAGGAAGGGACGCCCCCAAGCCACGCGGAGGCAGGGGTGGCAAGCGACCCTACGCCAGACAGTGATGCCTGCGCCCCACGCGGCTGGGTCCTCCCGCCCCCAGTCGTGCCGGTGCACCCCACACCCGTAGGCGGGAGATTAGGGATCGTCTGGCGCAACTGGACAATACTAGAAGATCCTTACGTCACCAACACCCTGAGGACAGGTTACAAGTTGCCATTGACCTGCCCTCCCCCCGTGACCGCGACTCCCCTGGCACGGGAGTACTCAGAAGCCCAGAGCGCTCTTCTAGCA
Source organism: Steromphala cineraria (assembly GCA_916613615.1). Taxonomy (NCBI): domain Eukaryota; kingdom Metazoa; phylum Mollusca; class Gastropoda; order Trochida; family Trochidae; genus Steromphala; species Steromphala cineraria. Next base: position 26,360,284 of record OU744721.1, read on the forward strand.
GAGAACATCAAGACGCTTACCGACAAGAACGCTCTGGAGTTGGTGCTACAACCCGATCACGCCCCAGGGTTTTACTCACCAATCTTCCTGGTCCCGAAGAAAAATTCCACCAAGTTTCGAATGATCCACAACATGGCGACATTCAACGAGCTTTACATGGAGCCACCATCCCACTTTCGCATGACCTCCCTAGACGCTCTCCGAGCCCAGCTGTCTCCAGGCGATTGGATGGTCAGCCTCGACTTACAGGACGCCTATCTCCACGTGCCGATCTACCCGCCTCACAGGAGGTTCCTGCGGTTCATCTTCCAGGGCCTACATTACCAGTGGCGGGTCCTGCCGTTTGGAATTTCTTCGGCTCCGTGGTTATTCACGAGGATCACAGCTCCCATCTGCCGCTATCTCCATCTCAGAGGGATGCATTTCGACCCCTACATCGACGACTGTCTCATGTCCAATCCTCAACCACTCGTTCTACGCAGACAGGCGGCGTTGGCCCTCGACCTCCTCCGCCAGCTGGGATGGCTAGTCAACCGGGAGAAGTCCCAGCTTGTTCCCTCCCAAGACTTGACCTTCATAGGCGGGCGCTTCCGGACAGACCTGGGCCTCCTACTCGTTCCTCCAGACAGGTGGACCAAGATCCAGTCCTTCGTCCACCGAGCCTTGGTGTCCCCTCTCCGACTCAGAGATTGGCAATCTCTTCTGGGACTCCTCACGTCCGCCCAGGCCCTCACGCTCAGAGGTCGTCTCATGATCCGCCCTCTCCAGGTGTTTCTCAGCCCTTACATCCGGTCGGACGACACGTCAGTAAGGATCTCCCTGCCTGCGCACCTCAGCCAGTACCTCCGTTGGTGGACACAGCCATCGAACGTCTGCGAAGGCGTCTCTTTGCTAGAGTTTCAACACAACCAGGAACTATTCGTGGACGCTTCGCTCCAGGGCTGGGGAGCTCATCTCGGGGATCAGACTGCGTCAGGCATTTGGACACATCCTCAGACCACCTGGCACTCAAACAATCTGGAGATGCAGGCAGTAATCTTAGCAGTGACGCATTGGCTTCAAGCTCTACGAGGCAGCCGCCTTCTCCTGGCCTCAGACAACTCCACGGTCGTTTGGACAATCAGGAACCAAGGAACGACAGGCTCTCCTCAGCTCCTAGAACAGGCCTTCGAGCTCTTCCATCTTCTGGACGAGAATCAGATCTTCGTCAGAGCTCGACACATTCCAGGCTGCAGGAACGTCCTCGCCGACGCCCTGTCCAGACCAGACAAGCCGTCACCAACAGAGTGGATGTTGAACCCGGAAGCCTTCGCCCTCATCGCCGCTCAGGTCCACCGTCCTCTCCTCGACCTGTTTGCCACGAAGCAGAACCATCAGCTTCCGGTGTACGTCTCGCCTCTCCCCGATCCAGCAGCTTGGGCCGTCGACGCCATGTCCTTGTCGTGGGAGAATCTGGACGCATACGCTTTTCCACCTCCGATTCTCCTGACCAAAGTCGTCGCCAAGATCAGGGACACACTTCACCTCAGACTGACTTTGGTCGCGCCCTACTGGCCGGCGAGAGGCTGGTTCCCCGATCTTCTTCTTCTCGCCGAAAAAGATCCGCTCCCCCTTCCAAAGTGGCCAAACCTGCTTCGTCACCCTCTCAGTCGGCAGCTTCACCCAGACCCCGAGAGGTACGCTCTGCACGTATGGACCATCTTCAGAGATCACTCCGGGCCAAGGGTTACTCAGGACGAGTAGCCAGCGCCATCTCCAGAGCCCATAGGCAATCCACGAGGTCGCTGTACGATGACAAGTGGCTGTCATTCGAGAACTTCTGCAAAGACGCAGGCCGGGATCCTTTGTCCGTGGACCCCCAGTTTGTGGCCAACTTCCTCCTTCACCTCCGCCAGAAACGTCACCTGAAGGGTGGAACTATATCAACGTACCTGTCGGCGCTCAACTCTGTCCTCGCCGTTAAATCAGACAGGAAGTTCTCCAAGGTTCCCGAGCTGGTCGCTCTCCTCAAGTCGTTCAAGCTGGAGGACCAGAAACTCAAGTTCAGACCTCCGGCTTGGGACCTCAACGTCGTCCTCAGATATCTGCGAGGAGCTCCCTTCGAACCCTTGTCAGAAGCCTCTTTTCAAGACCTCTCCAGGAAAACAGCCTTCCTCCTGTCCTTTGCTACGGCCGCTAGAGTGAGTGAGCTGCACGCACTGGACGTCACCAGAGTGCGGTTCGAGCAGTCTAGGAAGGGTTCAGTTCACCTCGGCCTCTTGTGGAACTTTGTTGCCAAGAACCAGCTCCCCGGTCAACCGGGCAGGACGTTCACCATCCCTCCCCTCTCCAAGATCGTGTCGTCCTCTGATGCGGAAGAACTCGCTTTATGTCCTGTACGTGCCCTTCGGGAGTACATCGACCGCTCTGCGCCCAAGAGAGGCACCAGGAAGAGACTCTTCATCCCCTTTTCACCATCTGCCAAGGGAGAAGTCACCAGAAACACCCTCTCGCTGTGGCTCCGGACCGTCATCCTAGCAGCATATGACGCAGCCGGCTTGCCTCACCCTGTCGCCAGCAACCCGCACGAGATCCGGGCACTTGCATCCACCATGGCCTTACATCGCAACTGCTCAGTTCCAGCCATCATGGAAGGATGTTTCTGGCGCTCTACGACGGTCTTCGCATCCCACTACCTCCGGGACCTCGCTGTGGAAGACGTGCAAGGCCTGCAGACCTTTGGACCGTTGGTGGTAGCCCAACAGCTAGCTGCCCCAACGTCTCTTTAGGGTAAGCTGAAAACTCATCTACTTCGTTACTTCTCACCCTGCACCTGTTGAGTTGTTTCGTTGTTGGCGACTTCGTGGGGTTCACCGTTTGCTTCTCTGTGCAGTTCGCTTCGGTCGTTCCCACTCCGGGAGGATGTTTGATGGATGCTTTTCTGCCTTGATGACTCGTCCTCCCTCCTCCCTACTGTCGGATCAGTGGCATATACTAAGTTAGGTAGGTTAAAAATTGATTAAAATCTAAATATTTTAGATATTTAAATACCTACCTAACTTAGTAGGAATTACTCCCGCCCGGCCTCCCCTTCGGACTTCATTGGACGTCTCTTACAAGACTTCGTTTCCAGAAAGTATGATACGAATTTTACCCAGGATTCCGGTTTCCCGCTCATGCGCAGTGGGCTGGGGGCAGCCCATCCGGTAAGCACGATGAATTTCGCGGTAAACCTCTGTCTCCTGTGAGAAAGGTGAGTGGCATATACTAAGTTAGGTAGGTATTTAAATATCTAAAATATTTAGATTTTAATAAATTTATCATAGAATTGCCATTTTTGTAAAAAAAAGAAAAGGAATTGACAAAGCAAAACATTATGTGTTTATATCATGGAGTGGCTCTTTAAGCTATGCTGTTTACATGACACAATGTCAATCTGATCAATTCTATTACCGGTCTTAATTTTAGAATCATCATTGGTGTTGAAATGTGCCAATATCAATTATTGACATTTTGCAATAAAACAATACCAGTTAAATGTAAATGGCTATGATTTTAACATTTACACCTGATGTCTGAACAGTTAAAAACTATCAACAAATGAATAATCAGGCTTTGGACACTAAGTTCAGGTTGATGGATAGACAACAAACCAAATTTGAGGTTTTCTGAAACCAGTCTGATTAGAATTGGCCTTATTCCGAGGAATAAATTTTTCAAGATATTAACTGCACAGAGATATGAAATCCTCTACACTAGGTCTGACCGCACGCCTGTATCTCGCGTGTTTAATATAAGTAAATTACAGCCGAAACTCAGGCGTTAAAGAGGTTATGCAATGTACTTTTTCTAAGAATGATAGATCAATATCTCCAGTACTATTATCTATGAGAATGCAATGAGCATATAATTGAGACAATACACACATTAGACACAAATTAGACTTTAAAAAAGCATTTTATACCGTTTTTTAGAATGCCGCCGAAATCAACAGGCGAACGCTTTGAAAACTCATTAGAGCGTGACGCCCCGCCCCCGGGCTTATCTCCATTTGCGTGTCTACGATAAAGTCTGGAGACAAACTGCCTTCAAACCAAAGATTTATATGTTAATTTCTGATTAATAAAAAAGGCAAGAAGCAAGTACGATAATATCTAAGAAAATACTCTGTACTACTTTTGTTGTCGGAATCGCTTTGATGGATGTGACTGTACCAATATTCGGAATGTTATATGCAAAACAGTGTGATCCCAAATATAACATTGTTTCATTTTCGATACGAATTGAAACCTTATATATCTTGAATAGATCAACCACTGTTAAATAATGTTTAATTATTTTATTATTGATATGTGTTGTAAAAATACGGACATTGATCATAACGTACTAAAGATAATCCACTGTGGCGTCTATCTTTTCATAAGAGAAAAAATATCATAATAAATAACATGAAACCGTTTACACTTTTCCTTTTCTTCAAACCATCATGGTAAAATTATTCACTGTCTATTGGCCTCTTTAAAATATATCTTTATAGTGTAATAAACTCACAAAAAATTAACAATGTAGGTATTCGATTGTAGAAAGTAGTCGGTTTGTTCACTGAAAACATAAACGATTTGTTATTTGTCACCGTCAGAAATAATAGTCAGTGTATGTTATGTAAGATTCAGCAAACAACAGACAATCAGATTATCACTTTAACGGACATGTCTAGCCATAACGGCGCCAATTTAATAAGGTAGTCGCCTTTTTGCGTCATTAGATATGGTTTTGAAATATACGATATTACATGTTTATACAATAATCATTGGCTTGAATACATCATTATTGAGTCGTCGGATATCTAAGCTTTCGGAATATACAAAAATTGAGCGTTTTTTGTGAATATTTGTATGTTAAACAAACGATTAAAAAGGTGTCATTTCCCGTTGAAAAATTATCCTTAGGTGAAACTACTTGCCTACTGCTACGTCACAGTAGGTAGACACGCTCAGGCCACGCTTCAGTGACCGGGGCTAATTAGGCAGTGTATTTTAATAGCCGTATTTAGGCAGGTTGCCGTCCGATTTCGAAAATTCAAAGTTGACTCTCATTCATATTGCAAGCAGCTTTTTATGAATCCCGAAAGTGGCCATAGACCATTTCAGTCCCCCTTTAACAGAACAATCGCATCATCTCACTTGTAACACTGCTGACGGCGATCATGTTCAAAGAATGGTTAACAGGAGTTACTTGCCCCTAGCTTTATACCGAAGGCTTTTGCCTGCGGCTTGTGATTGGTTATCCGAGTTAACGCCAGAACATGTGACTTACTGGACTGCCATCTGACTCAGTGGAGAGGAAACCTATGGAAAATAACATGTTTGATTCCCATAGAGTTAACTTAAAAAAAAAAATTATTCCTCGGAATTAGTAGATTTTAATCAGATTGTTTTGAAATTTGCTGTCTTCCTATCACTTTGCCTTTTTTCTCTACGTTTGCTCAACCTTTCAATCCAAATTCTACTGTCTAATTTTTCTTCGAATGTTGATCAACTGAAATATTGTTGAAGGCATGTTAAACTCCATTACTCACTCACACAGATAGAGTGTTCCCATGAAATGCCAGAACTTGCAGTTTATGGCTTTAAGAAATTTGGTCTTTGTCTTTGTCATAAGGATGAATTTGCTTGAGCGGTGACCATCAATAGTAAAGTTCACCAATTGTGTTTATGTGTTGCAGATAATGGAGATGGATGAAGACCAGAACTGGTACCGAGCAGAAGCAGGGGGGACCTCGGGATTGGTGCCTTCAAACTACATCAAACTCAAAGATGCTCCGTAAGAATACTTAACAACTCTGTTGGTATTCTGAATTTCTCATGAATTCTTATATGTGATGTCTGCTACACCTCTTAAACCTTGAAAATCATGACAATATGTAGCAATGTGTAAGCCGGAACATAGCTCAGTTGGTAGCCTGTCTGCGATCAGCAGGAAGACCGGGGTTCGATTCCTGGTCGCGTCATACCAAAAGACATTAAAAGATGGGAGTTGTTCCCACCTAGCTTGACACTCAGCACTGTAAAGGCAGAACAATGCAATAACTTGCATTACGAATTTCCAATGTTTGCTTGTACTCACCCTGCTGTACTGGTCAATGAAGGAAACAAACCTTTTAAATATCCCTAATTATTTTTGTCCAGTATATACTTCTGATACTGTGTTAATTGGATTTGGTGGCATCCATTGTCAGTACATATCAATTAGATATGTAAGGGAGGATTTTAAGTGGCATGATATACTGTTATGTGTTTGGCCTGATAAAAAATGTTGCTCAAGCTATACAAAAATATACATTTTCTTTGAGGTGGTATATCGGTGGAATAAGAGCCTTTGCTCAAACTATCCAAAAATATAAATTTTCTTTGAGGTGGTATATCGGTGGAATAAGAGCCTTTGCTCAAACTATCCAAAAATCTTAATTTTCTTTGAGTTGGTATATAGGTGGACGGTGGTACAGCAGCCTGTGCTCAAGCTATCCCAAAATATGATTTTTTACTCTTGATGATTTCCAGGTGGTACATGGGCAGTATAACACGGCTGCAGGCTGAACGTAAGCTGATGGACAGTGCCCAGCCGGATGGAGCGTTCCTTGTCAGACGCAGCGAGAGTTCTCCTGGAGAGTTCTCAATCTCAGTCAAGTGAGTTATAATCAGTTTACGACCTTCTATTGAAGTGTATTTTGACAGGATTATTTGCCTTTAAATCCAGCTCAGGACTTAACTAGAAAAAGTACACTTGACGTTCATGGCTGAAATACTGCCCATGCAACTCACTCACTTCGAAAAAGTACAAGAATATTGCTATTCGAGATAGTGTGAAAATATAACAATGTTGCAATAATATAATTGGAAACCCAACTATTAGAATATTTTAGCCTATGCCAGTGATTATTCGCTTGGTTTATCAGTTGTCTTTGCTGTTCTGATTGACTTACCACTAATGGCTGAAATATTGCCCAAGTGGCATTAAACAATACCTCACTGATTGACTTAAGACTAATGACTACTTTGAACCACCAGATTCCAGGACTCGGTACAACACTTCAAGATTCTGCGCGACGGAGCTGGGAAGTATTTCATCTGGGTAACGAAGCACAACTCTCTCAACCACCTGGTGGAGTACCACCGCACTAAGAGTGTCAGTCGGACCCAGACAATCTACCTGAGGAACATCTCTGATAATGTAAGGTTATAATAGCTTATCAACGGCATGAATATGTCTGGAAATTGTCATGGGCCTTTTTGATCTTTAAGGTCAAATGATTGTTACATTTTGATATGTGTTTTGTTTTGACATCCAGAATTGTTCATACTAAACCTTGACAGACGACAGACAGACTTTTACTGAAAAAGTATGTATGTCCGTCTGTCTGTCAGTTGTGTCCTCAGTGATGTCAATGTTTTATCAGATCAATAAATGAAAATGAAGTAGCAGCATGAGGATTTAATATGTAGACAATATTATAATGATCTTTTCACTTCTACTTTGGTCATAGATTTTCAGCTTTTTTGCAGCATAATTGCAGTAAAACTAACAGATTTAACCTCCCATAGGTTTCAATTATTGATGTTACTCGATCATCCACAAATACACTCTGCTAATGGCGGAAATATTGCCCAAGCAGCGTAAAACATTAACTCACTCACTCATCCACAACTCTTATTTACAGGTTTCACCAAAAACAAAACAGAAAAATGTTAACGTTTTTTAACCTGATTTTTGGCATGTGGCAGGGAAAGAGTTAATGATGTCTGTTCTTATTTCAGCCTGAGGTTCAGGCCCTGTTTGACTTCGATCCTCAAGACGCAGAGGAGATCAAACTGAAGAAGGGCGAGCGCATCAGACTGATCCAGAAGGTCGACAAGAACTGGTGGATGGGAGAAAAGAACGGAGAACAAGGGCTCTTTCCTGCAACTTACGTAAAAGAGGTTTTTGATAATGGTCAACACTAAGGACCACTTGGTCAGGATAAAACACTGAATATGAACTGTTATCTCATTGGACTTTAACCCCTTACCTGCTGAATAATCAATCTGCTGGATGATGCCGAAATCGGTGAGCAAAGATAGCTGATATCTCCTGAGTTAAGATTCCTTGGTATGTGCCCCAGGGTTCTGGGCTAATTCAGCAGATAAAGTGTTAAAAGAGTCCTTGACAATATACAGAAGATGGAACTGGTTTCAAGATATCATCTCATGTGGAGGCTTGTAAGTGCTGTGTGGCCATGTACATGCTGGACAGACATGATACACAATACAGACACTCTGATTGGTTCCCTCGAATACAGCTTGACCAATCCAACATGGCGTTACAAATTTACAGTGGAAAGGTTTTTCATGAATGAAATGGGCTTTTAATGGCATAGAGTTTGAGGGTAATGCTTAAAGATTGTTTTCACCACCAAAGGAGAAATTGTCACTGCATTATGATGCCTTGTTAGATTGGAAAAGCTGTCGGTTCAAATTTTCAGTAAAAAAGATGCTCGCAGATAGTTACTTCTTCCGTTGCATCTACAGTTGGACCATGTATCATGGACAGAAGTCCTTGTAATTTGGTAGTAATGTAGAAAAAGGAACATTGACTTTTACAGTTTAACCAACTCTCCAAGGAACTGTTAGCATGGTTTTGTACAAGGAAATCTTTAATACAAATTGGTTGTTTCTTCATTACTGTAACCAGATTATCATGGCCTATAACTTCTTAAGTATCTATATCACAGCACAATTTGATATATATTTCGTGATAAAGATTTAGATTTTGAAACTTAAATACCATGTTCAAGGATTTCATGTTTACCGTATATGACTTTGTATAAGCCGAGATAGGGCCATTCTGAGACACTTAATGTGTAGAAAGGTAGTATATTTTCAATAAAACCAAATGTGCACTAAGTCAATTCACAAGAATGATTCAATTATTCAGCCATCAGGAATGGTTTGAAATTGATGACATTAGCATATTACGTGTTAAGAATGCCACCATTTGGCCAAAACAAAATATGTTGTGTTTCAGGTAAATTTACTGCCCCTTAAATTTATGTGGGATTGTTTTATTAATGAACATGTACTGTTTACTAACAACAACCTGTTAAGTCAAACTTTTTTAACCTTTATTAAATCAATTAAACACTTACCTATTTCAATATTGTACTCAATTACATAAAATCTAAATGATGTGCTGAAGATATGAAAATCTGTGTGATTAAAGTAAAAAGACTAAAAATTGAAATATAACATTTCTCTGCCAACCAATCTTGGTATAGTCTGTTACCTGAAACACAATATTTATTTGTTTTGGCCTTAGTCAACCAAATATCAGGTAAGCTTATGACAAATCATTTATTTTCATTTGAACTTTCTGTGATTAGCTGTGATCACATTGAATGTTTCTTTTGACTGAATGTTTTGATTATAAGGTTATCATTTGTATCTAGATAAGCTTGATGTTTTCTCTGCCATACCAAAGTTTATGTCTCTTGGGTTCTGGCTTGTGAACTTACATAGTTGTACAGAGTTTATTTTTGTTAAAGTTGGGAATCGTTACAAAGATGTTAGAAAGAGTGTGTTACACTTGCCTGTTGACTTAAATCTATCACTGTTCAATGATTTATTTTTCAAAAATTTATAATGAAACTGTTACATATATTGTTGTTTGAAAACCATGTGCCTTTCCTGACTAACTTTGATAATATTGCCTTGTCTTTTCAAAATATTTTTTACAACTTTACAAGTTGCCTTTTTCTTAGCTTTTGCTTTATCTCGATAAATCTTCAGCCGTTGTAGACATTTATGATATTTGAAACATTATTGATGAAATTGACGAAGATTCTAGCTTGATGAGCTCTTCAAATCTATTTTTACACTTTTGCCTCATGATTGCTGCCTTAAAAGTTTATCATTGAATGATTTATTTAGAAAAAGTTGTTTATGTTGTAAAGGAAGATATGTTTATTATAAGAATATTGTTTCACGAATATCAAAATTGACAAAATCATACAGAGAAACTTATCCAGACAATACAAGCATAAAAATTAAAAGATCTCCACTTTACCTCAAATTTAATAGTTTTAATGACTTTTTTGTTCCAAATATTCCAAATGATCCCTTTGCATCAGATACGTGCATTCAGACATAATATGAAATACTATATTTCTATATTGATAATTTATACTATAAAATTTTTTTAAAGATAATTTCCTTTTGGATATGTAACAAGTTTACTTTCAAAAGAATAATTTACACAAGAACATGTTGAATATGATGGCAGTAAATGATAGTGATTTTTCCTTTTCTAAATTTGTGATTAGAATAAAATAATTTTTGGTTTATGACTTTTACTTTAACTTATGTATTTACAGTATTAGAAACCAAGGTAAAACTCATCTCTAAGCAACTGTGATAGGAGTACCCTTATTTGTTAATAATCATGGTACTTTTAAGGGGCAGTAGCACGTTTTTTGAGATTTTATATTTTAAAATTTTCACCGGTAATTGCAAGTTAATGCTAAATGTATTATTTTGACAGTGTCAAAAATCTCATTACACAAGCCAATCATCCATAGTCAGGGGACAAAGTATGAACATTCACATAAAATCCATAGGCGGCCATTTTTTGTGAACACCTTTAATTCATTTTGTGTAAGAAAAAGGAATAGCATAGCTAAACTGAACGTTATATTTGAGTTATTACTGCTCTATTTTGTTTAAATACATTGTCTTTCACTTGGAACCATTCATTTTCATTTTCCTGACATCACCTTATATTCCCCCTAAAAACGTGCTACTGCCCCTTTAAAATATTCCCTGTAAAACAACAAAAGGATAAGTGTTTGTAAAAATAGCTGTCCATTGATGTTGTCTTCATTCAGGTAAATAACGCTTCTATGTTATGTAAATATTCAGGAGCTTTGTCCATAATGAGAAGAAATCTTTAATAATTGCGTATCAGTGGAAAAAGGAAAATAGTACTTGATGCTGTGTAGCTAATTTGACCCTTTTCTGAAAATTAATGTTTTGAAATATTCAGGTCTGACATTATTTTTAACAGTGTAACGTTTCTTTGATAAGATAACCCCTGGCTCTTGTTTCACAAGATGTTTCACATTTTAGGTAGAAATATTTCCAATGGTGGCCTTATTTGTTTATGAAGATAAAAAATTGAGAAATATATTCATTTTTTCATTAAAAATGTTCACATTTTCTGTTAAATGTGTTTTGAAGATACTTTAAAAAAAACTTTGTACATAATTCAAATAGAATCGGAGAGATTTTGATGAACTCTGGAAATTACCCTCATATTTACTTGAGTAAAATTTCAACATTGATGATTTGGTCTAAATGTTTGAATAAAATCGCCCATATGTGCTATGTATCCCAGATATGAATATAAGTAGGTAGGTAGTCACCGCACACTGCTATCACATTATCACTTGCATGTTGCTTTGTAATAACTGGTATTTATGACATAGTTACTACAGCTGCTGACACAAACACTTTTGGAACTATGCAAATATTAGCTTCAGACATAAGCATGTTATTAATAATTAGATTATTTTATTTCTTATGAAATGTATTGATTGCATGAAGAAACTTGAATTGAGGAATTGAATTGTAAAATGTTTACTCTACACAGTTTGAATTAAATCAATTATTGGTAATCTGTCAATGACCCTGTGAAGAAAAAATTTATAACAAGCCTGAATCCATTCTCTACCTACAGAGGCAGCTCAGTCATGTTACATTGATTTAGCCTCTGTTCCAATTAGCCGAGTTTGTGGAATAGAATGGGAGATGCCTGATTGAATGCAGTCAAAGTCAGTTGTGAAATCAGCAACACTCTTAAAAATAATCATTTTGGCTACTGAATAATAACAAAGCCATTGCGATAAAAAACACCCTTTCAATGCGAGAAGTGTTGTCATTTGCTAAAAAAAGATCAAGTGGATTGTGGTGCAATTTTTTCCGCTAGACGAACTGCCGGAAACGACGTATTTGGTCAAATTGGAACAGAGGCTAGATCATGGTAATACGACTAAGCTGCCTTTGTTGGGAGAAAATGGCTTGAATCCTGACAAAATGGATATCATGATGTAATGTGACAGGTACCACTACTAAGAAAGACCAAAACAACTAACTGATATTTTAAATGATACAAGGTGACTGCTGTGAAATAATGTAACATTCAATAATAAAATGTCAAGTTTATTTTCAGTGAAATTTTGTTTAACTTATTTGACTAGTCCTTAAAAAATGTTTATTTACTTTTTCCTCAAACATAAATATTTGGGACATTTTCAATGCATAAAGCAGCCTCAGCAATAAAAAAACCTGAAAAAAGGGGACATTTTGAAATTGATTGAATTCAGTTTAAATGTTTTGATATTATCAACTACAAAAATTATCATCAAAATATGTTCAAGAAGATGGGCTTTTATTACATTTGCTTGCCTGCATTTGGAATAAAAACATTATTGCGTGAATTGAAAGGTAAACTACCTGGCAAAAGAAGTTTATCAAGCTTGAAGTTTAAGATGTGGTTGGTTAGCTTTTATAAAGAGAGGGCACTTTTTGCATTGAATATGGAATATTTTTTTTTCTTTTATTTCATTTTCGAAATTTGGCTTCATGAAGTTTTTGGAATAAGACTAACAAGAATGCAAGATATAATTCATATGTATCATTATCTTGAAAGCGGGAACAATGTCCCTATCACCTGTATGCTTTGGGAACAATGTCCCTATCACCGGTATGCTTTGGGAACAATGTCCCTTTCACCTGTATGCTTTGTTTATGCCTGCATACAACTTGAATATCTGTTACCTGGTATGTTATCATATGAATGTACAAATCAATTATATTCTTAGAAATTAATGTAATTTTGGTCTTTGATTTTCAGCATTATTTTGAAAGTAAAAGTTTTTTCATACTACCGGTAAATTAAATTATGTTTGATAATTTTTGCTATGCTTTCATCATGAATATTTAAGTTTGATCTGTTTTGCTTAAAGGATGTCAATTATGCATCATATGCTACAGTTTAAGTTGTGTAAATATATCATTACAAAAGTTTGATTATAGTTGTGTTGTCATTTTAAGATCAGTCAGTCTTTTGTATTCTGTCAGACTCTTTAGACTGTCATAGTGAAAATAATAATGTGGATACTTATATGGCATCTTTTCCACGTCCTAAGACAAGCTCAAAGCGCTGCCGGCATTTTTAGCTCATCAGGACTGAAAGTCCAGATGGGCTTATGGCATGGCGCGTCCGTCCGTCGTCCGTCGTCCGTCCGTCCGTAAACTTTTGACACTTTCGACTTCTCCTCATGAACCATACACATTAGAGAGCTGAAATTTTGTGTACAAGTACCTTAGCATATGGAGATTCTAATGTGTAACTTTGGTGACCCTGTGACCCCAAATAGGGTCACAGGGGTCACAACTTTAAAAACCTATTTTCATCTTCTTCTCCAGTTCCAGAAGGACTAGAGAGTTAAAAATGATATGTGCAGACTCCTTGGCCAATGGTGATTCTAATTTGTCACTTTGGTGACCCTGTGACCCCAAATAGGGTCACAGGGGTCACAACCTTAAATACCTGTTTTCATCTTCTTCTCCAGTTCCAAAAGGAGTAGAGAGTTAAAAACGATATGTGCAGACTCCTTGGCCAATGGAGATTCTAAATTGTAGATTTCGTGACCCCATGACCCCAAATAGGGTCACAGGGGTCACAACCTTAAAAACCTATTTTCATCTTCTTCTCCAGTTCTAAAAGGACTATAGAGTTGAAAGTTATATGTGCAGACTCCTTGGACAATGGGGATTCTAATTTGTAACTTTGTTGAACCTGTGACCCCAAATAGGGTCACAGGGGTCACAACCTTAAAGACCTATTTTCATCTTCTTCTCCAGTTCTAAAAGGACTATAGAGTTGAAAGTGATATGTGCAGACTCCTTGGACAATGGGGATTCTAATTTGTAACTTTGGTGAACCTGTGACCCCAAATAGGGTCACAGGGGTCACAACCTTAAAAACCTATTTTCATCTTCTTCTCCAGTACTAAAAGGACTATAGAGTTGAAAATGATATGTGCAGACTCCTTGGCCAATGGGGATTCTAAATTTTAGATTTTGTGACCCCATGACCCCAAATAGGGTCACAGGGGTCACAACCACAAAAACTTATTTTCATCATCATCTTTAGCTCTTAAAGGTCTATTGAGCTGAAAGACTGCATGTAGAATATTGAGCTGAAAGACTGCATGTAGACTCCTTGGCCAATTGGGATTCTAAACTGTAGGTTTTGTGACCCCATGACCCCAAATAGGGTCACAGGGGTCACAATCTTAAAAACCTATTTTTCTCCATTAGATGACAGTCTATGGCAAATTTATTTCTCCTTGGATATTTAAGTGTGGACTTTTGATAATACATTTGTTTTGTAATTTTTTTATAGGTTTTCTTGCAATAGGTAACATCAGTTTCATTTTTAGCTCATCTTGCCTGTATAAAGCAAACTTGATATGATGCCTGATGGGCTACAGAGCCAATGGCTCTATTTTTTGTTTTGTTTTTGTTTTTTTGAGACAAAAAGTGGACCCAAAATCATCAATTCTATATATATCACACGTGTAAACAATTTGGAAAATAAATCAATGATAGAACTATTCATTACAACACACAAATTCCTCATGTTTAAAGACATTGTATTTAGTAGCTATTGCTGTTAAACAGAACAAAAAACTATAATAAAAGTATCCATAACCACATGCCCATTCCTATTCACAGACTACCTTTGAAGGTAATTATTATTATATGAATATCTATATAGCGCGCATATCCATCCACTTGTGGTTGCTCAAGGCACTTACATTGTTTCCCCTAGTCAATGGCATTCTTTCACCATCCGACCATTTTACAAATTCAACTCCCTGGGGAGGTTTCAATCCATATGTGGCGCTCAGGTTAGGGACCATTCTATGCCTCACAGGGTACCCATTCACAGCTGGGTGAACTGAGACACATATAGTCACAGCAGTTTGTCCCACACTGCTGAACGCTGATAACCGACAGCTCGGTGTATGCACGTGTTCATATATCCACCATTCAGCAGCTGACATGAATTCGCGAAATCTTTTAAGTGCGCAGTTTTTGTTGCACTGCACACTAGGGATCCAGGATGATACTTATAGAGTTCCAACAGAGGTGAACTCTAGGTTTTTACACCTTGGCCTGGATGGGATTCAAACTCCGGACCTCAGCAACGTGAGACCGGGGCTCTTGCCGACAGAGCTACCCCGTGACCCAGGCAATCAATATATCAAGGTTCAAGGTATTTCTTCATCTTCTTTGAGAGCTTAATGAAATGCAGCCAAGTATCTAGCAAATCTGACATTTCTCCAACCCCCATTCCACTCTTACAGACAACAAAACACTATATGACAACACAGGGCACGCTGGTGCACTACACGGCCGATTTATTCCAAATCATCATCATCATCATCAAATATCAAACAGCATTATCCTCGGATTTCACCAAGCATCATCATCAAACATGAAATATCACCATCAAAGTTGTAGGAGTTAACTGAACAATATATACAAACAGGGTTTTTATCTCACACATTGCTGAAGCCCGACACGTAAAACCAGAGATAAACTTTTTCTGAAGAAAAACTCTGGAACCGTGTTCCCTCAACGATGCAGCAGCATATACTGGAGGGTTTACAGTAACTATAAAACCGCTCAATTCATGAAATACATTGAATATACAACACAATTAATAGCATACAATCAAACTTCGTCTAAACAGTATTCTAACGGCTCTGCAGCCAACGAACAATCCATTCACTCAGGACATAGTATTATAACGGCTCTTCAGCTCAAACTACCCGTGAGTTTCATTCAACCTCAACACTGCAAAGTCTGGAATGCACGTGGGAGTCATAACCCGCTAAATTACCGCTTTCATTTGTTATTTACGCTGTATTATAACGGCTCTTCAGCCAATCTCCAAATATGACACAACAATATGAATTTAGCTATAACAGCCATCAAACAGTGTAGGACACTGAACAAACATACATGCAGTATTATTACGGCTCTTCAGCACAACAACCAACCACCAGGCGACTAGTATTCTCATGGCTCTACAGCCGTCACTCGGGAAATATGCCCCTGAAACATAGAAAACAGTATCAGTCCAACTCGTATAAATGTGTTTACAAAACATTCATTTAAAACACCGTTAAATAAGTCACTTATCAACTGGCCGTAGCTGCACGTGAAGCGAGAATGACCTATCACAGCACACGCCACCCTTATATATCATCTATACACGCCACCTATGAGCGTAGACTACTACTCTGTCTAGAGTTACATACCCTGGAGAAAGCAATTTCCTTCTTATTCATCCTTCAAACGAAGGAAATATCATTTCTCCAACCCCCATTCCACTCTTACAGACAACAAAACACAATATTACAACACAGGGCACGCTGGTGCACTACACGGCCGAGAGAAACAAAGAAAGTCAGAGCCCGAGGGAGAGTGATACTTTCACTCTGTTTTCTAAACTGTCCTTGATATATCCATCCTTTGCTTTCTCACTGCGCCACCGACCATGTCTCTTAAACATTCGATCCGGGATTCCATTGTTGGCAGCTGCAGTAGCTCCGCCACTACGTAGACTATGAAGACCATACTTCTTAATGTCATCAACAAAGGGACTGAAAGCGTCTATAAACACTTCCCTCAGTCTATTATAGGACATAGGCACATTAGCTTTTCTCAGTTTGTAACCATTAGCACATTTAGACATATTTCTGAATACAAAACATTCGGACATTGAGTCGATACCAGCTAGAAGCAAATATCTTTCTAGACAGCTTACAGGACAGAGTGCTGTATTTGTCCGACCAATAACCAGCCAGGCACCATCCCTGTAGATATCAGTTTTTGATTTTTCGATAAACAGCATCATATAGGACTGGTAAAACATAATATCAGCCCTTGTGATATTCAATAATTCAGCAGATCTCAGAAATCCTGCATAGCCGATCAAAGACATCGCTACTATTCTCAAATCCATCAAAGAATCACTCCGACCTTTAGCATTATACAATTGCTCTAAAACAGAGACAGTAATTGGTTCTTTCTTATTTACTGCCTTTCGAGCAAGCTTTCTCTTTGCGGCTTCTAAAACATTTTTCACTAAAGTATTATCTGTAGGGCTGGGTAAACCAACACTACAATGGGCATGTCCCAAACTATAAAAAGCACTCAACACAGGAGAGACTGAATCACTGACTTGCACTATAGACAATAAATAAATTGCACAATGTAGAGGTGATAAAGGTAATTCATCTGACATACTATTATTCTTTGCCCACCTTTTCCAAGTTACATAGCCCATGCTGTATTTCTTTGTCGTCGACTCAGCCCTTGACTGAGATATCAAACCAGGCAGCTCATAAGCGAGATCCCGAACATGGGAAGGGAGACAACCAATCTCCTGGCGATACACATCATGAAACACACCTGTAACATGAACACGAACATTAACGAAAATCAAGCAACAGTGCTAACATGTTGAATTGCAAATCATGCTCCCCAAACAGACCCCCTTTTATCCTGCTAGCGACATAAGCTTCTTTAGACGTGGGCAGATACATACAGTCTTTCACTTGTGGTATGTATCTCGACTGTGGACACAGTAATGGCCAAAAAGCAGACGACTTCCATTGTGGAACAACAAGTGTACCTACAGCTTCAGTTTCAGACATATATCTGATAACTCTTGGTATCAAACACACGGGGGGAACTATCCAATTCATGACTCCTTTCCAACTGACAGTGAAACAGTCTATATCTGCACAACCTGGATTGCTGTAGCGCGAGTTAAAAGTTGGCAACTTTGCATTGTAATATGAGGCAAATCGATCAACATGGTGTGGCCCCCATTTCTTGTCGACATTCTGAAACACCCCTTTGCTGACACCCCAATCGTCATGATCCACTAATCTACTGAGATAATCAGCTTTGTCATTATCATTGCGTGGTATCCACTGAATTTGCAAATCTATATTGCACTCAAAACAAAGTTTGAACACTTGGACCGCGATAGCCTGCAGATGTGTTTTCATGCTACCTTTCTCAACAATGTTCACTACATTTTGATTGTCAGTAAACCACTTAATTCTCTCTTGCTTTAAAGTTGGCGCCAAACTTTTTAATACCATGTTTACTGCTTGGAGCTCACGCCATGTAGAACTATAGCTTCTTTCTTCTTCGGACCACTGACCATGTGACACAACATCATTTACGTCCACACAGTAACCACCATACCCAGTGTGACTAGCATCCGAATATAGCAGTTTTCTCGCACCTGCACACTGAATCAAACATCTTGAGGTATAACACCCAATATTGTCTAGCCAAAATTGTAACTGCTGCCTACTAGTGTCTGAAAGCATTACTTTACTGCTCCAAGATGTAGCCGAGACAATATCAACACTCAACGATCTGGTCATTAACTGGGCCAGGCCACCTAGAACTAACTTCATAGAAATAATCTGGCCTACAACAGATGCTAAACACCTAACTGGTAGTGGCTTGAAACTCAAACTCTGTACATGACATATGGTTCTAGTAAGCTTGTCAACCTTTCTGATAGGTACGCTCAATAACATTGTCACTGTATCTATATGTAAGCCTAACCATTCCAGAGACTGTGAAGGAGACCATAATGACTTCTCTACCTTTGGTACAAAACCAGATGCAATGATATCATTCTTTACTGCCAAACCGACTGTAAGAGTGTCCAAGTTCGAATCTCCTGCAAGTACACCATCATCGAGAAATGTTACAATTCTATAGCCTTCCGCCCTCCATTTCTTAACAAGCTGTCTAGTAACCTTAGTAAATACATAAGGTGCCGAAGTCAATCCAAAAGGTAAAACCAAAAACTTGTAAAAATGTGACTTTCCAAATCTATCTGGCCAAGCAAAACCCAGAAATCCCGTATGATTTGGGACACTATCAATATGATGATATGCCGAATGTATATCAAATTTCACCAAATAGTCATTCTGACGTATATAAAGCATGGCTGTTTTCCAGTCCTCATACTTCACACTAGTTTTCAACACAAAGTTATTCACTTTTGACAAATCAAGAATCAAGCGCTTCTTGCCTGAGGACTGCACTGATACTGATAATGGATTAACAACATCAGGGGGTGTATCACATTCAGTAATTAAGTTTTTCTTCTTCAGTTCATCAACTGCTTTTGTCACAAAACTTGCATGCTGCATTGCTGACTGGTTGTTTCTGCAAAACATATTAGGAGGTTTGGATACAAAAGGAATTTTATAACCATTTTCTATGATATCTAACACAAATTGGGAGGCACCAATGGCTTTCCAAAAAGCTAAACACTTTCTTAGTCTACCTCTGACCAAAATCTCGGACATTCCTTGTTCATATTCAAAATAGCTATCAGTAAGGCTTTCAGTGTAAACATCATGTATCGTTTCATGACTATTCTGAAAATCATACTTAACTGACACATCTTGTATCGGCTCACTGGCCCGACTGGCCTGTAATAGCTCCGACTGACGCTCCCTGACTTCCGGCACTGGCGTAGGGACAGTCCCTCTTGAAATGGCTGAACTCCCCACAGGAATAACATGCTCCAGTTCGCTGACCTCGGTTACGAAAGGGCTGGTTAAAGGACTGCTGAGGACCGTTAGAGCCGCTGTTCACCTGCTGCACGGGACGACTAACTGTAGCACTCCTACCCGTCCCTCGTCTTGCATACGGAGAAAACTTAACACGCTTCTGACGTATCTTCCGCACAGCTCTCGTGTTAGCACGAAAAATCGCCCGATCATCATCAGAGTTGTCGGCGAGCTCGTTTGACACATATTGCCTCACTGTCTCCCATCCACCCTCGGACGAATCGGCAATCCGTATATGTTTATTTCTCAATCTCAGTCTCTCACACTCAGTTTCTATCATGGACTCTGCGTCACCATACATCTCAGTGCGGATAGAAGAAAGCACATGCTGCATACATTGAATGGTCTCTGCGTTGAAGTTATACTGGATCTTATTGCCTTCCTTAGACCAAACATATTCTTTATCAGCTTTGAGCTTCTGAACGTCGTTTGTCGTTCGATTAAAGTCTTCTCTAAGCGCAGTTATCTTCGAATCCAAGGCGGAATGTATTTCTTTTTGACTATTCTCCAGTTTTTCCAAGATGGAGTCGATTTTAGCTTCCATGGTTAAATAAGTCACTTATCAACTGGCCGTAGCTGCACGTGAAGCGAGAATGACCTATCACAGCACACGCCACCCTTATATACCATCTATACACGCCACCTATGAGCGTAGACTACTACTCTGTCTAGAGTTACATACCCTGGACAAAGCAATTTCCTTCTTATTCATCCTTCAAACGAAGGAAATATCATTCTTCCACGGAAAATATATACATATACAAGGTATTAGGGCTTGAAAAGAGTCAATTGTCTTTAGTTCCCATCCATCTTCAGTTCCAAACCCACAAATCAATCTGTTTTTTTCTCAGAGGTTGACAACGGAAAATAATGGATCTTCATTCTCATAGCCTACAAACTAGGACTTTTAGGATGCAACTTGTTTCCATTCATTTAGGCCTTCAAATATGCTTATCACGGTGATGAAGTAAGGGTTATCTGGGTTTTTTTTTCTTATTCTTTTTTTTCTTATTCTTAAAAATTTGTTATGTTTTTTACAAAAAAAGTTCTAATAAAAATTTAGTGTCATCGCATCACTTTTCCTTCTGTAAAGACAGGAAACCATTTTTTTGCCTTATGTAGAGATCAAATGTGGTTTGGAAGACCAGCAAGTTTTTTCAAGAAGACTTTTCTCTTTATATATCCTGTCGCTGTATTTTCCCGTGTGCTTTTTAACGAATCAGGAATCCCCAAGTTGACAAGCTCCAAATGTATGTCTACAGGAGTTACATGTTGAAGAGATGACGAAGTCAGCGGTAACACAGTTCCTTGGGGAGGAGCTTGATCGGCCAATGGTGGTAGCCAAGTTTTAATAGCTTCTACTCTCTGGTCATTTCGTCTGTAGCTCTGCAGAAACGATTCATCATTGCTCAATATCCATTTATCGAGAGTGTTGTTTTTGCTGTGAATATATTCCCTGATGAATAAATCTTTAAGCCCAAATACTGTAACACGTATTATGTCAAGAGGGCGTTTATAGCATGGACCAATGTCATTGAATCTTTTCAACATATCGTGTAGCAGCCATTTTAGTGATGACATCTTGGCAGTATCAGTGATCTGATCATTGCCATGCCAGCTTACACTGATGACTTCCCTATCTATAGAGTCGAATATTGAGGTCTTATGGAAAGTTATGTTAAACTCTAAGTCAATTTCGCCTTCTATGTTTTTGACCTGACTTTGTGATATTTGAAAAGAACCCATCCTTTTGAGATCTTCAGCGGGTGTTGATATTTTCATCTCCAAAACCAAAACATCATGATCAAATGCAGCTGGCCGTGGCTTTAACACAACGTTTGTTTCACCTTGAAATATGAAGTCAAAGTCACTATCATGGACCCACAGCATTATGTCTTTTGTTTTGTCTTCTGTTTGGGATGGTATCATCTCAAGCCTTCCAGTTTCCATGCAGACATCTGCTACATCACTTGATTTCATATTAAAGTCTCCACCCAGCAGTAGCGGCATGTGTCCACATTCAACCTTGACCCTCAACAGAAACGTCAACAGTGAACGAAGGTGACTTTTCCTAATTTCAACAGTGAATCTGTTGTGAGGACCATGCCAGCACACACACAGTAGTTCAAACTCAGGAGGACCTTTGCTTTTAATCTTGCAAAGGCAGAGGCGTGAAAGGTCGAAAAAATCTCTGAATTTATGTGTTCTTATCACAGATGGTTCAAGGTCCAACCGCTGACAGTCGATGGATCTGCTATCATAGATGAACCCAGAGTCAATGTTCCCCACAAAGAGATAATAATCTGGTACCGTCATATCAAAACCTTTGAATGCTCTTCCATGCAAGCCTACCCATTGAAATTCTTCAACAAACACTAGTCTTGGCCTTTGGTTTTTAAGAATGTCTCTAATTTCGCATTTTAGTTGATAAGCATTGCTGTTTTTGTTTTTCCCTGTATTCATATTAATGAATTTGAAGTCAGTAGGAATGTCTTGGGATGACATATTCACTGTCCGAAGTTTCTAGTTGACCTGAAAAAAAAGAAAAAATTGAATAAAGTCAAATGAATAGAATCATAGATTATGTTTATTATGTTTAATCATGAATTCAAGAAACCCAAATGGAATTGTTCCGATCATTTAGTATACATCCTGACACGTGAAAGCTTCTCAAAACTCTCAATGTCTTTTTATTCAGGTTTTAATTGTTATTGGCTTCTATGTTTATATTACTAACGTGTGTTTTTCTTTCGTTTTTTAACTAGGTTTTATGAATGTATAAAATAAAAAAATACTTTAGTTAACATTTTACAGGTAAAAATGCCCAAAATGTTTCACAAGTTATCACAATGAGTGTGACAATAAACCTCTTTTTTTTTCAGTAGAATGTGTAGATAATATTTGAAAAAGACACATACTTTTTTAATTATTTCTATATTTTGATATGACATGAGGTAAAATGTAAAGAATTAACATATTAGAAAGAAAAATATTCTACATAAAGTATTTCACTAGACCTGACTGAGATTACAGCTCATTAGGCATAAAAAGGACACAATTTTCTCTCCTTATAACTTATATATTTTGGGGGATTTTACAGAAAATGTCTGTAACAAAAGTTGTGAAAAAGTATTGTGAAAAAATATTAAGCAGTTATGTTCAATATTCCAAATAAAGAAAAAATTGTCAAAAAGCATTATATTTTATTCCATGAGTACTATAAAATCTCGAATACTTGCTCCAAGTTTGCAAAAGCATGTCGTTGTTGAGCAATCAACGTGTATATTTATAGTGATATGTATACATCACATCTAAAGATAGCCATGACGTGTGAAAATATTAAGAAATTCTATCTTTCTGATTTAGGGATAGGCTAAGCTCTCACAATACCATTATTGTATATGTAAAGTATGTATAAAAGTATATGTTAATGGGGCAGTAGCACTTTTTTTGATAATTTTATATCTTAACATTTTCACTGATAATTGTACATACATGCTGAATGTATTATTTTGATAGCGTCATAAATGTCATTACACAAGCCAATCAGCCATAGTTGGAGGTCAAAGTATAAAAATTCACATAAAATCCATTGGCAGCAATTTTGTGAGAACACCTTTAATTCAGTTTGCATAAGAAAAAGGAATCGCATGGTTGAACTTTACATTATATACTTGAATTAGTACCATTTAGCTTAAACATGTTGTCTTTCAATTGGAACAATTAATTTTAATTTTTCTGACATCACATTATATTCCCCCTAAAAACATGCTACTGCCCCTTTAAGATCTTGTGTTGCTAGCAGTGTATAACTGCAAACAGTATTGTATGAAAATGATATATCGTATATTTTGATATCTGTTGAGTTACGTAAAATATTCATGAATCTCAATGTCCATTCTCAAAAATTGTGCTATAAACTAAACAAATGCTTTGTGAACAAAAAAATAAATAATATGATATGTTCACACATGAATTGTCCATTCAAAGTGTCTTAGAATAAGCCTAACATCATAATGATTATAACATATCTTGACTCATTAAATTTCAACTAGGCTACATAACAACACTGTATTTAGTGATAAAAAAAAATAACAATAGAGCATTTTTCCACCAAATAATTGATAATTAGTTATGATATTATCTTACCTTATTGAAGAAATCCGTCCTCTCAACTTGACGATCTTGAAGCTAATGTTTGATTTCTTTCACTTCAGTTCAAATGTCTGATTGTTATTGGTAACTATTTGTATACTGCTTATGTGCGTTGTCATAACATGTTTGTGACTGTCAGGTGTATTTTTAGTTTGTCTATTGATCAGATTGTAAGGATATTGGAATAGTTATGACCAGTGTTTAAAATAAGGATAGGCTCGTACTCCAAACACCGTCAATTATTCACCAGGGCCCAAACTTTTAAATATCTTCAGGTACTTACATGCTCACAGGTTTTTTAATAATAAGTTACTGTTCCTTTCTAACAATACTTGCAGTAAGACATATTCCCTTGCCAAACCTTCATAACTATCACTCTTAATTGATAACAGTGTTGTGAATAACATACTGATACCAAGAATATTATTATTTTAGAATTAGTCAAATCAGTAAAGAATATTAACTTCCCCTCTGCCTCATTTTTACATCTTCAACCAAAACCAAGGGAGAGATTAATATCTGTCATATAAAGCGAAGGAAAGGACAACAAATTTGTTAAAAATATTGTATATAAACACTGAAAATATCTAAAAAATGCAGCTATTTATTGTCAGCTGCCTGCAAATCAGCACACTCTTTGCGCATGAGATTTGAATTGAATTGAATTAAATTGTCAGTCATGACATGTATCCACTTTTACAAGATACGAATACAGTGATTTCATTAGAAATACTCATTTTTGTGTTACCATTTTGATAGTATCCACGTTTGTATCTACTTTTACAAGATATGAATACATTGATTTCATTAGAAATACTCATTTTTGTGTTACCATTTTGATAGTATCCACGTTTGTATCTACTTTTACAAGATATGAATACATTGATTTCATTAGAAATACTCATTTTTGTGTTACCATGTTTGTAATGTCTATAACTAGATACGAATGCAGTGATACATAGAGGATATCTGTCTTTTCTTGACTAATACCGTGTTTATCTCATCAAAGGAGGTAGAAAGGTTATATTTTCAGGAGTGGCGCAGTGAAAATATTTAACTTATCTCATGAAATGAGAAAAACATGATATTTGTCAAGAATTGACAGATATTCTATTCATTATTTGATGAAATCCTTCCAAGTACATAAAAAATAATTCGTACCATGATTTGTTTCACTTTTTTCCATACAACATACATGGTTGGGCTCCTGGATTTTATTCTGGGCTCCTGAAAAATGTTTTGTTAGGGGCCCAGTTACTCCTGGGTTCATTAGCAGCCCCGTCTAAGGACGGGGCTGCTATCAGTTTTTGTGAAGTTTCCATCGCCGCCGCCGCCGCCGCCGCACTCGTACTACTTGCTATAACTTTTTTCCACTAAGCTTTCCAGAACTCTTATTCATACCTTACTACTCATACCTCGGGGGAACGATTTTGACACGTTCACTTTCAAGGTCAAAGGTCAAGGTCACGAGCTATGTATTCACTCTAAGAATTCCTTGTAAACGCGATAACTTGAAAAGGTTTTGTGCTATGAAGCTCTAACTTGGTATATATCATCCTTGGAAAAGTAAAAAAATTTGAAAAGGTTTTGGCTACAATCCGTCAAAGGTCAAGGTCACAGCAAGGTCATGACGTAAGCATGTTTTAGCGAAAATGCTTTATTTTAACTATGAACACTTTTAATCAATACATGATTGTTATACTCAATAAAAAGTGTTCAATGATTGTGTGACCTTGAAGATCAAAGGTCAAGGTCATGAGATATGAGTTATTACAAAATGCACTAAATTGGGGTATAACTTCATCCCATTTAGCTTTTCAGAACTCATGAACATGTCTAAATGTTAATACTTCCAGGGAATCATTATGACATGTTCACTTTCAAGTTCAAAGGTCAAGGTCACGAGTTATAAAATCACCACAAAATTATTTGTAAACACGATAACTTGAAAAGTTTTTGTGCTATGAAGCTCTAACTTGGTATATATCATCCTTGGAAAAGTAAAAATTTTTGAAAAGGTTTCGGCTACAATCCGTCAAAGGTCAAGGTCACAGCAAGGTCATGACTTAAGCATGGTTTAGCGAAAATGCTTAATTTTAACTATGATCACTTTTAATCAATACATGATTGTTATACTCAATAAAAAGTGTTCAATTATTGTGTGACCTTTAAGGTCAAAGGTCAAGGTCATGAGATATGAGTTATTGCAATTCCTTGTAAACACAATAACTTGAAAAGTTTTTGTGCTATGAAGTTTAGATTTTGTATATATTATCTCTTGAGAAGTACAACATTTTAAAAAAGTTTTGGGTACGAACTGTCGAAGGTCAAGGTCACAGCAAGGTCAACATATATGGAGAAAATGGATTAATTTAATTTTTAACACTTTCATTCATTCCAATAATGTTATACTCAATGGTATGTGTTCATTGATTGTGTGACCTTGAGTGTCAAAGGTCAAGGTCACGAGAAAATTCCCAATTTGGTGAGGCCTGTAAAAGGCGGAACAGGGTAAGGCGAAACCCAAAGTTCCGGGGCTGCTCTGCTTTTGCGGTATCCCGCAAACGCTAATCTAGTTAAGTAAGGTTTTTTCCCTGAGTATGTATTACTTTTGTATGACTGACACGGATATGTTCAAAGCATTCCTACTGGCTTCGGCTGGAGGGATATCTCTTTGGCTGACAGGTAGAGTGTAGGACTCTCAACCGGATGTCCTTGGTTCGAATCCCGCTGGACATGGATTTTCTTTCCTGCTACATTTGGCCGTCAATGTCGGCTGGGACTATTTCTTAATGTCACAAACACCTTTAAGTCCTCTTCAGGTTTGTAAATCCTTATTTTGCATGTAAATCTTTCATAAGTATATATCTTGAATCTTTGACTTGAGGACGAGTCACTTCGTGGAGGGGGTGAAATTGTGACAGAGTGAGGTCTAAAGCCTTCCTACTGGCTTCGGCTGGAGGGTATCCCTTTGTCCCCGTGGACATGAAAATATTGGATTTTCTTTCCTTCTACATGACCAAATTTAAATCAATAATGAAAATCAATAAAACTCATTTGTTGTTAGTGAGAAAAAAAAACTTGACATAATGTTATATACAATAAGAAAACACTTCACCTCAATATTACAAATATCTTGTAAACTAGTATAAATAGTTATCAGATTGTTAGTGCCACTCAATGGAAAGTGTACATTGTTTCATGCAGTTTCCTGCAGTGAAATATTTACATGAGATGGAAAACCTTAATCTCACCTGAACAGTGAGTTATCTCCCTTTGACCATGATATGGTTGTAGACATGAGTTACAATAAAGACCCTGTTCTATCGACATATGTTTCAGTATAGATCCGTACCGTCATCAAGCAAGATTTGCCAGTATCAATACGTTACTCTCCGCAATAAAGAAGTTGATAATCAAAAAAATCCTCGTCTTCTCCACAAGTGACCAGGTAGTGACTGGTGGACCAGCCTTTTTAGCTCATCAGGACTGAAAGTCCAGATGGGCTTATGGCATGGCCCGTCGTCCGGCGTCCGTCCGTCCGTCGTCCGTCCGTAAACTTTTGACACTTTCGACTTCTCCTCATGAACCATACACATTAGAGAGCTGACATTTTGTGTACAGGTACCTTAGCATATGGAGATTCTAATTTGTAACTTTGGTGACCCAAATAGGGTCACAGGGGTCACAATCTTAAAAACCTATTTTTTTCCATTAGATGACAGTCTATGGCAAATTTATTTCTCCTTGGATATTTTAATGTGGACTTCTTTCACTGTCTGATATTGGCGATCTAGAAAGAGTTGAATAATAATAAATCATTTGGGTAAGGAAATTTATTTCGAAATCGTTACATTTGTTTTGTAATTTTTGTTTAGGTTTTCTTGCAATAGGTAACATCAGTTTCATTTTTAGCTGATCTTGCCTGTATAAAGCAAACTTGATATGATGCCTGATGAGCTACAGAGCCAATGGCTCTATTTTTCCTTAAAAATTTCTTCTTTCAGATGTACTACCTAGTGCTAATCTTGATCATTAAGCTTGGTACAACTCCGTACAACCTGTTTTCAGGTACCAATTTAAACAGCTTGGTCAACTGAGAGCAATGTGGATGAAATGCCTTGCCAAGGAACACAACATAGAATAAGACCCAGGGCAAATTTTGTCTCCATTGGTATTCCAATCTACATGTAAATAATTTGAGATCAATAGTGAGATAGGGCATATTTTCTGATTGACCTAGCATCGAATGTCAAGTTCAGCGGGACAGCCTGTCAATTTTAGATCAACAGTATGACTTTCATTATAAATAAAGATTTGGATTTGAATTTATTTGATTGCTGAGATTTGAACTTAGGCCTCAGGTGTGAAAGGCCAGCATGCTAAGCCACACAGGACTGTGGTCCACTATCTAAAGAGGCAAAAGAGATCAACTCACACCACATCATTTATTCCACTTTATTTTGAAAACTCCAGTTTACGTTAATGTGTATATATATCTTAACAAATGAAGATTTGTTTCCTTTGTCTTGGCAATACAATAATATTGGCAATGTTAACATTCAACATAAGAAAACATCTTTATCCATGCAAGGAGATCAATATACAAATCCCAAAGATTTCATGCAAAAATCATGTTTTACATCTACCAGTGGGTATGTTAAACTGCTTAGCTTTCTGGATATGAGACTGATTATAACATTTAAGTGATATTTTAAACACTAATTGTTCTTTTAAAGCTAATGTCGAAACAGAAAGTGACTTATTGAGTGAAGCTTTCATAAAATCATTAAATTTTCCCACACCATCAACAGTCCTCACCTGTTTGTTGACAAACTGACTATATCTCTTGAAGCGTGCGTAAAAGGAGTGAAATTCTGCCTTTGATTATGAATTGTGTACTTTCATTACATTTTGAGCCAAGGAAGTTGTTTACAATCAATATTTTAAAGTACATTTAATAGTAAAAACATCTGCTCATCTACATATGGCATAATGGGGGTGGGGGTGGGGGGGATTATCATGCATATTTTATGTAACATTTGATGTTTATCATATCAAAATTTTGAGATATGAAGATGATATTTAAAAAAAATTCTCGTCAGCTGAATATCTATTTGCCATTAATAAGGCCCTGATTATGGCGATTTGATAATTTTTGTGATCTTATGAATACGCTTTTAAAAATAAAGCAACATTAACGTTAATCTGAAGATACTGAAAGTGGGGGGTAAAAAGTAACATTCAGAAGAAAAACTTATTAAAGTGATATGAGCCTTATATCATGTGTTGAAGATGAATAACATGTGGAAGTAACGTTTAATGTTGTTGTCTCTGAGCAAGAAAAATAGGCTTTGTTCACACAAAAAGTAGAACTAAGCCTTGTTCCAATCACACTGTGTAAAAAAGATGATAAGGTATCGCTCTCCAGTCATTTATGATGTACATAATGTTAACATTCTGATAAATATGAAAACATTATTGAATAAGAAAACTGGTTTGTATCCATTGAGTTCAACATATATTTCATTGAAAATTTTATTTGTGAAAAGCATCCCGTTTTTTTCACAGGCTTATTTTACTGATTTTATCCGTTGGCGGGTGAAGCAGCAAATGTTAGTTTAAGTTCATTCATCCCGTGACCGACTAATCATTTACCCTGAAACATTAAAAATCTTCTGCTTGCATATTCAAAATTTTAATTTTTAGAATTGAATTTTCTGCAAAATATCGTGGTGTTTGTGTCCATTGATATAGAAACCTCTGATATATTTAACTTAATCCGTAAAATCAAAGAAACATTAAAAATTTGTTATACTTCGTAAATATAGTTTCCTGAATCTAAGGGTGATAAGACAACATCTTGTTGTTTACAAATGCCAACCTTTTTATAAGGAAAAGGTCCAAAGTCACTTCTTTAAAACTTCCTTAGAAATTTTATTTGCTCGACTATATATTCTTTCGCATTGATCATGTTAAAAGAAAATCATCTTTAACGGGATTTTAATTTGTTAGACATAAAATATGATTATATAATCCGCTAGTTTTGTTACTTCTGAAGATTAGAAAAAGAAGAAATATTGTCCATTTACACATTCCTTATTTTTCATCAAGACCAACGCTTGAACCTTATAAATGACCTCATGCCGTTTCTGAGATATTTCATGTTTTAAGGTATTTCCAAATAAATATATCACTATATCCTGTTTTAAGTGTCAATGTCATCTACAGCGTCGCTTGATCGATAATAACAAAAGGCGTAAAAATCATTGATCGTTAATTGACAAGGCTTCTGAGAAATTGACATCGATCACGTAAAAAGCGTGCAACGGACTAATTGTTGACATTTGACATTAGAAGGAAGACAGCGAGTGTCAAGAAACTAAAACGTTGAGAAGTAGACTGAGTAGAAATATAATTTTTTGGATTTATTAATGATGTCAATTAAGATGTAATATGTTTTATATGCTTGTGATACGGAGACTTATAAATGATAAGCTTCTATGCAACAAAAGTCAACATGCTTCACAACACGAATGTTCGCATTACGCATTAAGCTACTGATTTTAAAAATAAAATATCATCGAAAGTTGGTCAGTATCATTAACACCATTTAACAGAGTTTTAGGAATGACGTCTTAATCTTGTGCGGCTTTAAAAGTATTTGTTGAATCTACATGTTTCAAACAGAGGCCGTTATCCGATGATAAACGTAAAATCTCGTCGCAAAAAAACAAATTTTGCAAATACTCAGCTTTCTTCAGGCAGTCGGAGATGCGATTAGAATAACGTTAAACCTAGCCTCAATAATACTCGCTTCACTCCCGATATTGAGTCCAGCAAGTAGTAGTAGCGGGTCGCGTCAGCTGATCTATCGAGTGAAACGTAGACTAGGTTTACTTAGACTGAATAAAGTTTGTCTTAGTGAGGCATATACCATTAAAATGCATCGAGGAATACATACATTTTCAGCAACATGCATTTTGTTCACCGCTTTTTGGAGACGTTAGAGCTAATTTCATTGGCGAATTATTCCATTTCCAGACGTTACAGGATGATTGTATTAATCTATATTCTATATTACGCATGCATGTCCAAGTTCATTTCAAATAAAACATACACTGAGAAGCAACGAGTAAGTGTATAAATATAATCACCGATTAAATAACCGTTTAATTATATTTTAATACAGAATACTTCAACTTTGTAAATTAATTATTTTAATCGTCTTTTCCTTTCAAAAGTATCACACTTCATAGAAGCTTGTCAACCGTTTGAGTTTTTGACACTTGCGGTCAAAGTCCGAAGAAAACAAGTATGAAGACGTCACTTTTCTGAAATGGCACTGATTTGAAATGAAATTTGACAAATGGTCAGTATTGGAATGAAACAGAAAGCGTGAAAGTTCGAACACAGAAATCCGATGTATGGTCACGTAGTTTCTCACGAGAAGGAACGTTATTATGCGACTGTCAGTGTCATTGGTCAATACTGGCGATCTCTGACCTCACGTGCCGGTGTGTGTCCGGTGCTTGACCACCCCGCTTGACCATTCCATTGTAGGCTCGTGTCATAGCATTATTTCAACCAAAATCATTAATCATTTTCGTTCAGGTCGGAGCAATTTGTGTTGACCTCCGAGTCTTGTGAATGACCCCCTCAAGCTTGAATGTGGCCCCCCTCAAGATTATGCATGACCCTCAAGCTTCGATGCCCGACCCCCGTAACCTTGAAACAAACCCGGCCAATTATGACAGACATACGTTCCATATTAGGAGACCAGAGTGACCATTTCCTCAACCGTATCTCTTTATAGGGTCAACAAGCACTAATATTGAAGGCTAATTTCTGCATAAAGATAATAAACGCGTTATTCTAATACGGGCTTAATATCTGGAGAACGTGATTTGAATTTTAAGTTTTTATCTTAAATGATCCATCTGAAATTTAAATTCATAATAAACTGGCGTTTTTGTTACTTGATATTTGAGTTCCAGATCAGCACATGGTTTAATTTAGATCATAAATTGTTTGAGGTTGAAGGTTGACCTCGTAAGGATATATTTTCATGTGTTTAAAAGTTATTGTTCTTGTGTTGAATCGACAGGTGCTTGATAACTCTTGGTGAAGTCAAGATTTACGTACATTATACACAATGATGGCAATTTTGGCTGGAATGTAGACACCAAATAATATGTGTACAATTGGCTTTTATTTGGAATTCAAATATAAATTTCTTCTCTTTTTCAGATCCGGTTCTTCGGACTTCCGAATTCAATCAGTATAATCGTATAATGATTCGTTGTAATCGTGTTTCAAGTCAAATATAACGCATACGAATGATTTGTTATCATATTTTTGAGAAAAGGTTTTTAGTTGGTAAAACACTCTCAAACATTGTTAAGCATTAGGACGCAATTCATTTTTCTCAATACAAACATAACAAAGAATTCATTGCTTTTAAGTATATTTATATGACTTACCGATTTTTTAATACATACATTCTGTACATTTGTTCTTATATGACTCTTTAATATCTTCAACACGAGATGAAATGAACGTTATATTCAACTAACAAAATATTAGAAAATCGTTATGAATTGATACATATCTGAAATAAATATCGAGAATCAGTCGAAATTCTTTTACGCCAATCTGTTTAGGCATCAGGTGAGCCTGCAAAGAAAAATGTCAATAAGTACTCGTATTCATAGACTACAGACAGACAGACAGATTTCATTCAGTATAAGGCCATTGACCAAAAATACATAATTCAACATGAATGTTTATACACAGCATGCATTATGTTACATTCTTTGGTAATAAGGAGCATATCTTTAAAAGATAATTACTTAAGTTGTATAAAAAGGTTTTTCATTTGATTTTAAAAAGATTTTAAAAATGTTAATATTTGAATATTTAATATAGAGTGGATCAAGGTAGATTTTCCGTGTTTCACCATAAGATAGACTAAAATACGTAATTCGTTGTGTTAAGTCCTTGTGAATATATTGGTTTAAACATATTTATTACAATTAATTGGATTGGTAAACAAGCTAAAAGCTTATGTTAATACCACTCCAAAATACAAGATGTAGAACATGTGGTGAATTAACAAAATCCATCTATTTGTCTGATGTATCTACTAGCGAGGCATCAATATAAACAGAGTTTACTTGTTTTCCCAAATCAGATTCTTCGGAAATAAATGTATGGTTTTACCGTATCAAGCGAAATGACTGAAATCCATAACCTTTTGAAGAATGAGCTTAATTACTAGTATCTGCCAATATTCAACATCAATTAGGAATTCATTGGTTTATTTGATACATATTTTGCTCGGGAAAAATATTTATATAATTCATTAGACTGTACAGTTAGTTTTTTTCTAAATAATGAAATACATAAGAAAAAGAACTCCATTGCAATTTATGCGAAGGTTTGATGCAGATATTAACAGCGTCATCAAGCAAGTGATGATTGCTCATCAAAGAAGTGATTCTATGCAGTCAAACGGTACAAATATTAATTAATCGAAAATGAAAAAATACCAAAATGCTTTACTGTTGAACCAACGGGCACGTGGCGTTTGGTATACACCATTAATATATTTGAACAGAAATAGTCTAATTTACAGCGCATTTAATTATTCCGCTTCTTTAGTATATAAAGTAATTAACACCATTTCAAAAATGAAAATCAATCACACGAGCATGTTAATTAATCCCAATACAAAGATCAAACGACGGTTTTGCTGCAAATTTCGTGACAGATGGGGTACATGCGCCATAATGCCCCGAGGCAGTTCAGTAACTTACAGCGTTACTCGAACAATACCTACCATTTGTTACTCACAACCTAGCTACTCATTTTATTGCAATACTTAGAACTCGGGCACAAAGGGGGCTTGAGGCATTTTGTTTCATCTGTCACCTTACAATTACTTGTCCTCGATAAGTTCATGGCCCCTCGACGCGAGCCCAACTGGTCAAGATTTATGCCGAACATTTCATTAGAAAGTAATAGCCACACAAGAAATAATTCCCTCTTTAGTCCCCGTCTTGGCCTCACCTCAGGCCAGCTGACCAATGGTCAAGGGGGAGGGACGAATTGTCCGAAATGTTGACTCCACGAGACTGAGCACATAACAATACAATCATCATCGCTTTAATTAATTCATTAGGCTGAAAAGCAAAATATAATTGTAGGGGTTTTAAAATGCTATTCGTCATGTTGTTAGAGACGTTTACGGTGATGATTTTGCTTCAAAAAGCTACAAATCAGAAATTACAAGTAGCTCAGGTGTAAATAACAGGTGATTGAGCTTTGATGCTGGTATGTACAGGTTACACCCCCATCTCGTTTCACCTGTGCTATGCACAATTACCGGCGTTTGAAAACCTAGGTGTGCCCATGACTTTTGCTTTGAAATCTTTTTGTGAGCATTTACGAAATGATTTAATCTTTGTTTGGAAATCCATAAAATCACAACCGAGCATGACCCGCATTTCTGACCATACGATATTAAGGATTGGCTTAAATTGAAGGTGTTCGGAAAAAAAGTCCTCGGTAAAAAAGTATCGGTAAAAAAGTATCAAATTTACCTAGGAAAACGTTTTTAAAAACCACATTATGGACACAGATTATTCATCCTTAATCACAACAATGTACAACATTTTGACACAATACAACTCCCTAAGATGTTTTATTCAGTCTGATGTTTTTGGCCACACCATTGAGAAACTCTGGAACAGATTTCCTCCCTGATGCAATGTCTGTGCACAGTCTATGCAGACGTCTCTGCATCTTGACGAAGATGGACTTGGTTTTCTTAACAGGCATGTTGCCGATGCTGTCCTGGGCAATGACAATCCGGACCGTTGTCTGCTCCTTCTGGAACCATTCGATGGTTCGCCACACGGAGTCAGTCCAAACCAGGCCCTGACAGTTAATACTTGACTTGCGGCTGCATTTCCAAACAATCTTTGTTTTGCGGGTTGCATGTTTAGTGTACATGTGGCCATCTAACACTAGCTTCAAACCACCCTTGTTGGTAGGAATGACTTCCATGATGAGATTTGTAGTATTGTAATGTATTGGAAATGCTTTTATATCTTCATCAGAAGCCAATTTTCAATTTATGAGTTGATTTAATCAGCTCAAAATGCTTAGATTCAATCGGCTAAACTCACATTGGCAAACAGTACTCTCACTACATCCTGGATTATACCCACTGTGTTAAAATCACATTGTAATTAGCAAACAGTACTCTCACTACTTCCCGGATTATACCTAATGTTAAAATAACATTGTAATTGGCAAACAGTACTCTGACTACTTCCTGGAGTATAACCATTGTGTTAAATTCACAATTAAATTGGCACTAAATACTCTTACTAAATCTTATGTTTTCTTTACCTTAAAATTTATGTTAAGATCATTTTAATCTGTTTTTACAATAATAAGGACTTTTTTTCCAAATACTTTTTTACTGATACTTTTTTTCCGAGGACTTTTTTACCGAGGACTTTTTTACCTATAATCAAATTGAAGGCTTTGGTTCATTTTATTAATTTCTTGTAATCATTACTATAAAACACGTGTATTTCATCGAAGAAATATGGAATCACATGCTATAAAACAAAAATCGATTTTGGTCATGGAATTAAAGACGTGAGAATTAAAACTTTAACAAAAGTACAATCTAATACTATTCACAGCTACCTGATTTGATTCGGCAAAGAATTATGCGTTCTGGTAAATATTAATAAAATTCTAACAGGTGCCTTAGCTTTTATTACAGAGGAAATTCATAAGCATTATTCACAATTTTAATTAATTAATTAATAAGAGAACTGTTTATTTGTAAAATATACAACAAACCATCAACACTCACACCAAGAGTTCTATATGTTCTTATCATTTACACTTTATTGAATAATTACTTTTTTTATCTTACCAACTTAGTTAAATTTATACAGATGTACGTTATGAAAGTTCCTTTTATGTTACTGTTACAACTTAAGTTTTTTTTCTGTAACAACAATATGAATGAATGAATAAATCACCTGAAAATATCATGCAATGACGTTATGTTTATTTACTACTTGTTATATATTTGTGTATGTAATCATCCTGTAACAAATTGTATGTAATAAGTGAAAAACAGTTATAATCGGGAAACCCTGTACACTAAGAATATGAACAAAAATTGTTTAAAGCAATTTATCGAGTCGAGAATAAGAACATATAGTACCGAGAGTGACCTAAAGACTATGTTTGTATGTAAAGCGTTCTAATAAAGAGTTTCTGAAGAATTATAGTTGCACAGTTAGTTCTTTGTTTTAACGTGCTGATCAGAATGATACTCAGATAGTCATTTTCAAACATGAATACCATAGAAATAGTTTTAAACATCTGGAAAGCTTGAAAAGAGATAGTTAGAAATTGGTCTCCTGTTGAAGTATAAAAGTCGATGAGTTTCTAAGAAACCTTATTTGTACGAGGTTATATAGAGGACGTTATGGGTGTGCCAGTTTTATGTTAACTAAAAGAGTGAAATGTTCAAAGCAAGAGCGGGTGATTTGGCGGAGCATGAGCACGAATGTAGAAACTCTGAAAATACAACAAAATCTAATTGAAAAAACCTATGCTTCATCTTTGTCGCATTTACAACGTAACGCCGTCACGTGGACCTGCTAAGCCATTATTCTTCGTGATTTCATCACCTGCATGGTGGTCGACACCTTAACAAGAATTCCACCATTGAACTTCTAACTTTGGATCTCCCTGTAGCATATACAATTACAAAATATGTTTTAGTTACATAAGCATCATTTTAAAACAAGAAAAATCCTTACTGAACTCGATGAAATTGCCAACGATGCAGTATGGCATAAGACATACAGAGGATACAAAAAGGTATGCATGGCCAAAAATTCGTTATGTCAAGAATTGAACAAGTCCTCAATTCACTAGTTAAACAGTCTATAAATACTGGGAACGTGGGAGCGGCACTAAAGGCTTGCTAAAGAAGTGTTTAATAAAAAAAAACATGTTTCTGCATTGAAATGTTTTGACTTCTGAATGGCAAGAAGTTGGTTTAACCATATCTTACCAATTACAACAAAAAGTATACATCGAATACGTCTACAACAGTATAATGACAATCCACAACAAACAAGTGCACGCATAACAAAAAAGTGCACACAGAACAAAAAAGTGCACAAACACGCTTGTCATGACCTTTTTAATAAGGGCTAATTATGATTTTGACATACTTGATTCTATGTTGTCATATTTCAGTACACGACAGTTATCAAGTTAGTCACATAATGACCTCAGAGTCCTGCCGGACGTTTTGCAACTACTGTTTAGCCCCCTAACCTGTCACCCGTGCGCCGGTCATCGGTCATCTATCATTGCTACAAGCCACGGCTACCGGCTAGAGATAAATGTATTTTCCCAACGAGGTATTTTAACTGTCAGATTTCATGTGAAGGCTCGTGCCAAGCTTGACCTGGGGCTAAGTAGTGGCGATTTCCTGGCCTTTGTCCATCCTGACGCAACTGCCGGCGCGTGCTGGTCACGTGAGGTGGTCAGGGGACGAAAGGCCGGAGTACAATGCTGGACATTACACGTGCAACTGACCCTAGGTTACAGGGCAAGACATAGCCATTACCTCGAGACGAGCGTCCAGCTTAGCTTTGAGGTTTGTAAAGATGGCATTTATGGAAGCTTGGAGACTTAGGACGTATTGTTTGCTTTGAAAAATGAAACCTTTGGTAGCCTGACAATTTGTAAAATGTCAAGCATCGTTTAAGTTCTTGATATTTATCACTTCCCGAAAAACATGACGTCTTTGGTAGTTACAGAAATGGATGTCAATGATGTCTCTTACAAACAAAGAATACTTTCATATGCAAGAAAACTTTTATCTTGAACATTTCTACAATGAGTTCAATCAGACAACAATGTCAAATGAAGATAACGTATGTCTCGAACCTGTAACCATGGCATTTTGTATACATTTTAGCAATATAACTTTCTGTACTTTTTTGATCGATTAGTTATAGATAGGCCTACATTGCAATGGTTGATATTTTTAATGTTTCAACTGTATTAAAGATTGAATATTCAATTAAAATGTGACATCCTTTGTTATATCAATGTGCTTTACATAACAGATATGAAAACGAATATCTTTTTTTTATCAAAACTTCCCCCCAAAACTCATATTCTAACCATTTGTGTTATTGCCACAGAAGCGATAAGCACCAGAGCGGAAAGGTCTGTGTAGTGAGTATGTTCAACGGATGCAGATACACATTTAACATTATTTCCCGTTCCTTTGAAAAAATATAATGAGGTGTGTTGATTTTTATGTTAATGCTTTCCGGTAGCAGTGGTGGATAATTACGTTTTGATATAACTCCACGTATGATCTCTGAAATCTCAGCTGCATTTCACTGCAACAAGCTATTCATATGGTAAAAGTCGGTATTACCGTCACGGCTTATTGTGTCCACGAAGAAAGTTTCAAAGAAAATTCAACCTCAACATGGGCTATGAACTGCGAATTATCCGCCCCGTGTGTTGTAACCTCTCCCACAATGATACGACGCAACACAATCAACACTACCTTGCGAGAGAAGTTAGAGCAACGCAACAGCTCAATAAAGCGCTTTTAATAAAGCCGGTACAGAACTTGGTCCACCCTACCAAAGCCCTCGATTCCGCCTCAGTGTTTTTGTATAGTCGACATGTTGGATTAAGAAGTCAGATTTCCTCATTTTTTTCGGTTAATTGTTTCTACCTTGCTTTTTGATGCATGCTTTTTATCTTTTGATATTATTTTGATATGGATTTATGAGTTCATAGGTTTAATATTTGATATTTATGAAGAAAAGATTATTCGGGATGATCAACTACTGGGAGCTTGTTGATTAAACAGCGAGTCAAATGTTGCCTGTTTGCTGAAATCTTTTAGAAAACCTAACATGTCTTACCGAAACATACAATGTCATTCAAAGACTCCCTGAAAAACTTCAAACTCTTCTCTGTATTCTAAATTTATTTTCAAATGCCACGACATTGCTAAAGAATCAAATGCTTCATGAAACAATCCAACAATTCTTAAATAAGAAGATTTATTTATTGAATACACAAAAATCCAAAAATCCAAAACCATAACTTCATCTTTCAAGGGGTAACCATTAGTAACAGTTTATATTTGAGTAAAATTTAACACCCAAAGTTGGCGACCTCTAAAGGTCATCTGTCCATCAAAGCCATTTCCATCAGTCTCTTTTGTGTCATCTTACGCAAGTAACTCCTCGAAAATAAACCCCACAAATATTTAAAGAGCCTCTCCTTGAGTTTTCAATTGTCATATATGACATACTTTTAATTACCAATAGCGTCACAGATCGAGAAGTATCGACTGTTGCTGGAATTTATTATTTTAAAGCTTATCGACATGTTACAGTGAAACAAAAATTTGAAGTCTCGATTATGATCGAAAACCGGATAATGACACACGTTGAAAACTTATTTAAAGAAGTCAGAACGACTGCCACGAGTTGATAATTTTTAATTTGTTACATATTTACTATTTATTGAAAACACATTTTTTCTTCTTATGTTTTCCTTTTGGGGAACGAAATTGTGAACTAATGAGAATTTTTATAATAAATTATACTATTTACGTTTCAAAGCAAAATATCATGTTATGAAAATCACGGAGTGTCTCTTGATATAGAATATCGCGTTTAGGGATAATGAGTTCTTCATTACGTTATCAACGACATCTTCATTGGCAACAGTAGTTGAATAATTGAAACGAATGAGTTACTTAAAAATTCAAATTTTGTGAAACGTTGTCCGTGAGCAGTGCTTGATGAGTTCGTAAAATCTTTCAGCAGTGTATATCATTTGAATTTACACAAATATTTGCTGCATTGTTTCCTCTTCATCATAGTACAATGTAATCTAGACTGAAATATTAGTCGTTTATTTGTACAACTGAGTTCAAACATTAGCTCTTGCTTTGTGTTTTCCTACAAAATATCTCTGAACTTAAAGACACATTTGATTGAACTAATGTTTCAAGTGACGAAGTTTGTAGGAAAAATAATCAAAGGAAATATAGAAAAAGGAAAGGTTTTCGTCATTCCTTTCATGAAAGTATTTAGCAAAGTGTATTTTGAGGATTTGAAATGCAGTGAAGTATATTGGTGGACAACATTATAAAAAAACTCTGTCCATTAGTAATCTAAGGTATGACGTATGTTTAGACCAGCTGAGTCGCCGAGTTTGTTTATTGTATTTAATTGTTAAATTTGATCAGATAATGTGACAATACAGAATCTCCTGATCCCATGACCTTCGACCTTCGCACGTGCATCTCTCTCCCTTTTTATCCTCCTCCTTACCCTCCTACTCAGTCCTCACGCTTAAACCCTACCCCCCAAGAAACACGGCTACCCCTCCGTTACATGAACTTATAATCTTAAACGATCTTGAGAAGCTCTTTTTGCACCATCGCACGTGCGGAATTGTCTAAAAAACCTTACCACAATGAGCGTTGGCCAGAGCAAACAGAAGGGGGACAATGCACGTGATTGCCACCAACCCATGCACCACTTCTTGAAAGAGTTGCTGTAATTCCATTAGTTTCGTATTTTATTTGAATACAATATGCTGAACCGTGGCTCAAATATTGAACACAAAACCGGTAAGATAAGTTCAACCTCAAATAATACCGCGGTGAAAATTTGAATTTTAAAAAAGAGCCGGGGAAAATTAATTCAGTGTTCGAGCATTGTTCTTGAAGTTCACAAAGATTGTGTGATTTTTAATTTGGCAATACCAAACTCAGAGAAAAGACCATATATCATCTGCAAACTTTCACTACAATATCTGCTCAGACAGTTGGTTTACCACGGTTCCATACAACACAAGTCGTAAAGATTGCCTGTGTGTTCTTATGGTAATATCCTATTTGAGTTAACACGTTATTTGAGGCCTGGTGGAAACATCACAGCAAGTCACGGGGGCAATCACCGACAGAAACGGTTCCGCAATCACCTCGCTGGATTGTTGTATTTGCGGTTTGGGGCAATAATAACGATTCTGTATGGCACAAAGGCAGGTGTAAACAACATTCTTTGAATCGTAGAATAATGTGTCCTGAAAATAAACAGATTCAA
This sequence comes from Steromphala cineraria, assembly GCA_916613615.1. NCBI lineage: Eukaryota > Metazoa > Mollusca > Gastropoda > Trochida > Trochidae > Steromphala > Steromphala cineraria. Next base: position 26,401,411 of record OU744721.1, read on the forward strand.
AGAAAATAAACACCCATCAATTTAGGTACGGAAAACAAAAATTAAAACAGAGAATACGAATTTTTGGCAGAATTTGGATCCTAACATATGCCTTAATCTATATTCAGAGAGATACCAGGATTTAGAGCATTCATGTCATACACAAGCCGAACTTTATTGATCAGCGCATTATGTCTGAACTAGTCATATAGATATATTATTGTCTTGTCTAAATGTTACATCATAGAAAAATTGCTTTTCTCAAAACGGTACATGTTACCATGTAGATGCGCTTTCATATTATGTTATGCAAGTCATTAATCGATATAATGTTCACAATTTCTCTTATGTATTAATCAACAAAGTATTAATGCACAAACTTTTCCCTTGAACGACATATTCTAATCATATTCTATAATGTTTTGTTATTTAAGCTTATAGCAATCGTTGATCAAAACAATTTAAAATATTTCCCCACTTAATGACATTCGCTGATAAATATGATGCATAATACTTTTCCAGTTAATGACATTCACAGATAAATATAATGCAAATGACATTTACTGGAAGATTTAATTCATAACACAATGCACATGCACATTTTTTTCCAGCTTAAGACAATAATTAATATGATGCACAATACTCCTTAACCTTTCAACATTCACTAATCAATATGATGCACAATACTTCTCAACCTTTCAACATTCACTAATCAATATGATGCACAATACTTCTTAACCTTTCAACAATCACTGATTAATATGATGCACAATACTTCTTAACCTTTCAACATTCACTAATCAATATGATGCACAATACTTCTTAACCTTTCAACATTCACTAATCAATATGATGCACAATACTTCTTAACCTTTCAACAATCACTGATTAATATGATGCACAATACTTCTTAACCTTTCAACATTCACTAATCAATATGATGCACAATACTTCTTAAGCTTACAACATTCACTAATCAATATGATGCACAATACTCCTTAACCTTTCAACAATCACTGATTAATATGATGCACAATACTTCTTAACCTTTCAACAATCACTGATTAATATGATGCACAATACTTCTTAACCTTTCAACATTCACTAATCAATATGATGCACAATACTTCTTAACCTTTCAACAATCACTGATTAATATGATGCACAATACTTCTTAACCTTTCAACATTCACTAATCAATATGATGCACAATACTTCTTAACCTTTCAACAATCACTGATTAATATGATGCATAATACTTCTTAACCTTTCAACATTCACTTATCAATATGATGCACAATACTTCTTAACCTTTCAACATTCACTAATCAATATGATGCACAATACTTCTCAACCTTTCAACAATCACTGATTAATATGATGCACAATACTTCTTAACCTTTCAACATTCACTAATCAATATGATGCACAATACTTCTTAACCTTTCAACAATCACTGATTAATATGATGCACAATACTTCTTAAGCTTTCAACATTCACTAATCAATATGATGCACAATACTCCTAAACCTTTCAATGATGCACAATACTTCTTAACCTTTCAACATTCACTAATCAATATGATGCACAATACTTCTTAACCTTTCAACGATCACTGATTAATATGATGCACAATACTTCTTAACCTTTCAACATTCACTAATCAATATGATGCACAATACTTCTTAACCTTTCAACAATCACTGATTAATATGATGCACAATACTTCTTAACCTTTCAACATTCACTAATCAATATGATGCACAATACTTCTTAACCTTTCAACAATCACTGATTAATATGATGCACAATACTTCTTAAGCTTACAACATTCACTCATCAATATGATGCACAATACTTCTTAACCTTTCAACATTCACTAATCAATATGATGCACAATACTTCTCAACCTTTCAACAATCACTGATTAATATGATGCACAATACTTCTTAATCTTACAACATTCACTAATCAATATGATGCACAATACTTCTTAACCTTTCAACAATCACTGATTAATATGATGCACAATACTTCTTAAGCTTACAACATTCACTAATCAATATGATGCACAATACTCCTTAACCTTTCAACGTTCACTAAACAATTTGATGCACAATACTTCTTAACCTTTCAACAATCACTGATTAATATGATGCACAATACTTCTTAACCTTTCAACATTCACTAATCAATATGATGCACAATACTTCTTAACCTTTCAACAATCACTGATTAATATGATGCACAATACTTCTTAAGCTTTCAACATTCACTAATCAATATGATGCACAATACTCCTAAACCTTTCAACATTCACTAATCAATATGATGCACAATACTTCTTAACCTTTCAACAATCACTGATTAATATGATGCACAATACTTCTTAAGCTTTCAACATTCACTAATCAATATGATGCACAATACTCCTTAACCTTTCAATGATGCACAATACTTCTTAACCTTTCAACATTCACTAATCAATATGATGCACAATACTTCTTAAGCTTTCAACATTCACTAATCAATATGATGCACAATACTCCTAAACCTTTCAATGATGCACAATACTTCTTAACCTTTCAACATTCACTAATCAATATGATGCACAATACTTCTTAACCTTTCAACGATCACTGATTAATATGATGCACAATACTTCTTAACCTTTCAACATTCACTAATCAATATGATGCACAATACTTCTTAACCTTTCAACAATCACTGATTAATATGATGCACAATACTTCTTAACCTTTCAACATTCACTAATCAATATGATGCACAATACTTCTTAACCTTTCAACAATCACTGATTAATATGATGCACAATACTTCTTAAGCTTACAACATTCACTCATCAATATGATGCACAATACTTCTTAACCTTTCAACATTCACTAATCAATATGATGCACAATACTTCTCAACCTTTCAACAATCACTGATTAATATGATGCACAATACTTCTTAATCTTACAACATTCACTAATCAATATGATGCACAATACTTCTTAACCTTTCAACAATCACTGATTAATATGATGCACAATACTTCTTAAGCTTACAACATTCACTAATCAATATGATGCACAATACTCCTTAACCTTTCAACGTTCACTAAACAATTTGATGCACAATACTTCTTAACCTTTCAACAATCACTGATTAATATGATGCACAATACTTCTTAACCTTTCAACATTCACTAATCAATATGATGCACAATACTTCTTAACCTTTCAACAATCACTGATTAATATGATGCACAATACTTCTTAACCTTTCAACATTCACTAATCAATATGATGCACAATACTTCTTAACCTTTCAACATTCACTAATCAATATGATGCACAATACTTCTTAACCTTTCAACAATCACTGATTAATATGATGCACAATACTTCTTAACCTTTCAACATTCACTAATCAATATGATGCACAATACTTCTTAACCTTTCAACAATCACTGATTAATATGATGCACAATACTTCTTAAGCTTTCAACATTCACTAATCAATATGATGCACAATACTCCTTAACCTTTCAATGATGCACAATACTTCTTAACCTTTCAACATTCACTAATCAATATGATGCACAATACTTCTTAACCTTTCAACGATCACTGATTAATATGATGCACAATACTTCTTAACCTTTCAACATTCACTAATCAATATGATGCACAATACTTCTCAACCTTTCAACAATCACTGATTAATATGATGCACAATACTTCTTAAGCTTACAACATTCACTAATCAATATGATGCACAATACTTCTTAACCTTTCAACATTCACTAATCAATATGATGCACAATACTTCTCAACCTTTCAACAATCACTGATTAATATGATGCACAATACTTCTTAAGCTTACAACATTCACTCATCAATATGATGCACAATACTTCTTAACCTTTCAACATTCACTAATCAATATGATGCACAATACTTCTCAACCTTTCAACAATCACTGATTAATATGATGCACAATACTTCTTAATCTTACAACATTCACTAATCAATATGATGCACAATACTTCTTAACCTTTCAACAATCACTGATTAATATGATGCACAATACTTCTTAAGCTTACAACATTCACTAATCAATATGATGCACAATACTCCTTAACCTTTCAACGTTCACTAAACAATTTGATGCACAACAAGCTTCAACTTAAAACATTCACTAATCAATATGATGCACAATACTTCTTAAGCTTACATTATTCACTAATCAACATAATGCACAATACTTCTTAAGCTTACATTATTCACTAATCAATATGATGCACTATTCCATCATTCACCTATCACTTTTTATAAATTTTGTTATAGTAAAATGTTTTGTCAGGTTTCCACAAGACAACCACAAAATCGCTGCATACCTCCTTTTACGCAGTAAGGCGGGGGTACAAAAACAAATAAACTCATGTCCAAAAGAAACGATACCAAGTTTTCAAAGTCGTCCGAAACAAAATTCTATAACCTGACAGAGTCGAATTTAAGTGTGTCTAACAGGCATATATCTTGTAAAAAAGTATGCACATTTTCATTCTTCAGGAAAAGATACTTTTGATTTTGTGTCTTTTCAAATGTACATGGAGTGCATAAATCGAAATTTCAAATTGTTTTATGAACAGAACTTTTGTCATTTCACTTTAAAATTGATAAAGTATTGAAGTTATGTCAGACAAAAATGTTGTTGATATAATACACTTTATTTGACATAAATTCGTTGACGCGTCACTGCACTAGAACGTTTTAAAACAAGCGAAAGTGTCCAATTTCTCTCTGCTATCTCGCCTAGTTAAGGAGATTCCAGATCGATGATTTTTTCAAATGCATGTTTCTCGCAAACATGAAAAGATAATGTTTCCAAATTTTGCATAGACGTAAGTTGACTACTGAAGAAATGATATTACTATGTTTTAGTCTTATTAATCTGCAGTGGATTGAGTTATTTTGGGATTTGTATGGTATCGTTTCTTTTTGACATGAGTTTATGTGAACTATGATACCAAATAAATCTGCGATTTCTCATAAGAGAGTGGATGGCCATATTTCATTGAAAATCGGCCTCAAAGTGTTTTTATGCAGAATTTCTGAAAATTTCATTTTCAAAAACTGTGCATAGTCAATTTGAGCGTCATCCTGTTTTATACGTCATAGGATTGTCAATTAGTCAGGACATCATAGCAAAGTGACATCACGTGGTTGACGTTTTAGAATAAGAGGATGTCAAAAACTTGGGAACATGATATTGATTTATCGGTATCTTTAGTGCTACGTCAAGTTCAAATAATGGATGATAAATAATGATCTATTTACAACGATCCCACGATACAATGTGTCATATTCTAACGTAACATCATTACATTCCAATTTGAAACAAACTCATATCTTCTACCAACTACCAGCTTTGAAAGTATAACAGATTGAAATCTATTTCCAAAACAATGCATCTCAACCACAAGATTGTTCATCTGTCACTATGAGGGTCCCAAACTCCCCCTTATATCTTTCTCCTCCCTCTGTCCCCCTTCATCTACCCCCTTCCCCTCCCATTATCACCTGTCTGTCTTTATATAATCGGTAGATCAGAACCCAGGGGTTGAACCCAGAACAAGTGCGTAACCATGATGCTACCCGTATTGTCAAAAGTGTAATCGAATTCGTTAGCTTTTGTTACTAAGTTTCAACATACGGGTATTTGTTGACGGGACCTCACCACAAGACCATTATAAACACCAACACGAAGACAACTTAGCAAGAATCGGCTATTACAGACAAGTTAGTTTTCCTTAACGTTTGTTCGATGTGTATCCGGCTTAATTGAGGTTTTGCTGGTACAGTATAATGTATGCCTGTCAGGGGTGACAAGCGTGTTGACAAGATTTCTCTAATATGCTGGTTTTCTTTAATTTACTTTTACCTCCCGAGTGCAGTTACATTTATTAATATCATGGTAAATTGTACGGGTTCATTTCAGTGTTTGAACGATACAACGACCCGGTAGGAAAATGATTTCAATTTGCCGTGTTTTGGTTTCCACTATAATTACCAGGAGTTTACTGTCAAAATTTTGAGTTTGAACGAATTTATTCAATCAGCTTTTTAAATTTGATGAATGGTGTTGTATTTTTAAACATATGGCGATACAAAGACACACCAACTGCTCGGGACTTAGTTTAAACCAAACCCAATCAAAATATCGGTTTTTTTCAAAATCAGTTTATGAAGAAATAATCGGTTGCGGTTGTGAGTTTCATAATAAATACATCTTTAGAAGACGCGTAATAAGTTACCTAAAAAATTATATAACAGACACAAAAGACACAAGCTTGTTAAATTAAGAAAACAAGCAGCCGTTTTAATGCTTTCTAAGTCGAAGAACTGATTTTGAATATACACGTGTCCACATGTTTAATTTGAAAATCCATTTCTTGACATTTATTATTATTTGTAATCCCTACTTTCAACGAATTATGTTAAACAATTTGCATGTGCCTTTACTACATAAATTTAAATCGAACATGTTTTAAATCTTAAAAACGGGACTCTTTTGATTATCTAGAAGTAAAAAATGAAAAAAATGAACAAAATACATCACAATAAGAGAATTGATTCGGAAGTTAATCCTTAAATGAAAATTGTCGTCAATTATTTTGCCATCTGGAATCCATTTGCTTACAAAATGACTTTTGCATAAGTCCGATATGTAATTTGTTTGTTTTTACATTCAGAAAATATTTTTCATGGACGAAACACTATGTTTCTTCAATTAATATACATGTATCAATCCATTTCAGTTCTGATACTGGTATTATGTTTCTAGCTTTGTGTTACAGTTTGCCAATGTGCCAATGTGCCAATGTGCCTTTTAATTATACATTATATGTTTATGTTATGTTTGTGTTATGCCTCTTACTTTTGTATTTTTGTGATGTTGCAACATTTCTCTGTTATTCTACATTTCACATTCCCCTGTGCGACCCCCCCCCCCCCTACGCCTATGATATACCTACATTAAAAAATAGGATTTAAAAAAGAAATATTAAACAGTATATAAACTTGTCAATTTTTTTTATTTCAAACCAAAGAGAACCGAACTTAAACAACTAGATTGAAGGAGGTGAAAAATGTATGTAAGAACACCAGTGATACCTTTACTCGAAATACAGAACCATTATTAACAAAGGTAAGCTGGCTACCTTCTTCATAAGTCTTCTCATCGGCATGGAGACAGCAACAAGCAAACAAAGACAGCGCCCAAGCTAACAGTAAATTAACTAGCGCATACCGTAAATTACACCTTATCGTGTGTTTCGAATTATCCATATGCTTCGTTATTTCATAAGATATACCTGTCCTAATTATACGCTATTAACTGAGGAATTGTATTTTTTGTTTATGGGAACTTGGGGCTTTAGAGATGAAAATATTATTCCCGTGAACACGTTTGCTTTTGTAATATGAATAGCGTGTATACACGTGTTTCAAAATAAGATTACGGTTTCTCTATTTATCGGTCCTCGACAACAAGGCCTCGTGACGTAACGCAGCTACGACGTCGCAACGTAAAGTCTGTGTTACGCTGTCATCTAACTACGGCGTTCAAGAACTATATGTCTCCCCAGATTATGACATGGTAATCAGTGTTGTGTGTTAAATGCGTTTAATTCCCCCGGATCAATTGCAAGAAACATGCTAGCGCAAAGCAGCGGTGATCTCTTACTTCGTCCCCACTCTATCGACAACACACGTACACTCCGCCAGATATTACAATAACTAATTTGTAAGAAGATCCAGCGCCATAAAATTCATGATATAATTTGCTACCACACTGGCCATAACCGATACCTTGTGAATTATAATTTTGAAAAAAAGATATTAATGCGCCGACGGCCCAGGTTTTTGAGGCAAGGCTTCACAATGGTGAGATCATTGCTTGGCGCGGTAAAACAATTGATTAAGTTGGCACAGAGTTCCTGGAGGGCTGCAAGATATTTTATGGCTCTTGTAATTGCACTGGCACCATCTCAGAACGCCACCATCCCACCAATTAGAAGGTTGGAGTTCAAGCTCGCCTCTGAGCTTGCCATTACTGATTCACGGGACGTGTTCAGGAGCGTGCCGCTTATAGACTGCTTTGTACGGCCAAATAAGCGATGACAATAGTAAATGTAACGGTTAAACTTCCAAACCATCTGCGGTGGACAAATTGACGGAAAAAACTAGATTTACGGTTTATCGTGTCTCACTTTTAGACAAGTCTTCCTTTCAGGGTTCACAATGACACGTGTCTGTCAACCCTCCTAAACACAGAACGCTGTCCCCTCCGAGGGGAAGGGGGAATGGGTATCGGTTCCCCTCGACACTAAGCTAAGAGGAAGAGAACTGGCTAATTATTAGACCAGTGGTCAAAGGGGGGAGTAGGCTGGGTTATGTCCAATAGTACTGTATTAGGTTCCATATTATTGAATGTATAATGTCAGTTATGGTTTAGCATGGTATTGATTCTATTCACTGAAGCATTATGTTTTGAAAAAATATTTAATCTGCCGATTTGTCAGCTTAATGAAAACGTTGTTTTGGATTAAAGGATTTGTTTCTCAGCCTTTGAATAACAAAAACTACGATTGTTAAAAGTTTAACTAGATTTCTGACACATGTCTGGTTATCGCTTCACATGTCAAGATTAAATTTAATCTGAAAGGTGAAGTTTGAAAACAATTGTTCCATAGATGGTGGTAATTATTCAAACTGTTTAGTTTCTCAAATAGACAAAGTGGTGGGAGAATGAAGTGAGCCATGATCCACTGATAATCCTTGAAGGATAACATTAAGTTTTGAAGAGGACGCATGGCAGTAATTATATATTCATATAAATAGTTAGGCTTCGATTTATATTTCAAACAGCTCTTATGCAAAAATATACAATTTTGGCAAAATATATCTTAACGACAGTTGAACAAGTGTCAGTATGTGGGTGCTTTTGAACGAAAAAAACCCACAACAGGTTAGACTTTTGACATTTATGACAGACAGACAGACAGAATTATTTTTATTAAAGTGTCACATGATATGTTACAGTTAAAATGTCGATTGTAAAAGCATAGAATATAACATATCACCCAGCCATATTTTTGGCTTACGAGACACTGTTGAAACTTATATATATACAACATTGATTTTATTTTGATTTTATGACAAAATTGAAAATACATGAACGGAGAATTTAAACAATTTGAGTTTCCTTTTTGGGAGAATGTAGAATATATCGTTTTCAGTTGTCACAGAAAAGAATACTTAAAGAGTCATTCCGTGAGTTGTTTGTACTCATATATGCCAAACTCTATACATATATACTCCCTGTAAAAAGTGTTATTTGATTTAGAAGTATCCACTGTTGTGGGCCAATCGATGTTGAATAACAACATCAGGAAGGTTTGAAGCGCATCAATAAATCAAACGTAATTTTGGAAACTTATCAAACAGCACACAGTTACAAATTGAAAATGTTTGATAGGTTATAGAACTAGTATGCATGTAAATGGGACGTATGAATTTGGCTTCCATAAAAATATATAGCTGTTATAAAAGTTTGATTGAAAACAAGAATTTATCATTTAAGTGCCATTTGGAGATGAACATATGCGATGTTTTGAATGTACATAATTAATCAAGCCATCCTCAATCGTTTTAAAGAAAAACAATATGTGTTGAAAATCACGGAGTGGCTCTTTAAGGATTCTACATTGTAGGATAGGAAACATACATCAAAGTCACTTGTCACATGATAAGAGTAACTTGAGTCTTCATTGTCAGACTGGCGAGAGTGTTCATTAATGTTCTATACACTGACACCAGGTAAAGTATCGCCTTCTTTGGCACCAACTTCTGTTGTGTGAGACGAACATCCTCTTTTCTCCAGAGAGGATCTTGCCTATCAAGAATCCCCCTTTTCTCAAATTTATGATGAAGATTAACACCAAATAAGCCGGCCCTCATGGTCATCTAATCATCAGGTACTCTCTGTAGAGTGGTAATCTGGAGGGGTTAACGCGGTGCCAGGGGGACAGATATTCCCCCCGATAACGTTGTCACTTTACATAATAGTCCCGCCTCGCTTCGTGTGTATAATGCGTGTCTCCACTGTGTGTAGTATCGTGTGTCTTGCCTCACTTTACACTATAGCAGTCCCGATTCTCTAAAGATCTTCCTGGTATCGAAACTGATGCGGTTATTGTTACGTTTTCAATGAAAATGGGTTATCATCAAATCGATTCATGACTTCAAACGTTATCAGGGTACTTTTAGATTTTAGTCTAGTTCAAAATTTGCTTATAACCTTTCAGCGGTGTTGCAGATTATTTCTAAAATTTTATCACACAGAATTGTAACATGACCAATTCATTCACCGGATTAACGCCCCCCCCCCCCCCCCCCCCCCCATTGACACGAAACTAACAGATTTGTTACCTTACAAATAATCTGAGACGTAAAGAGTCACCTTAACCAACAGTGATTCGGTAAAGGGAATATACATGTAACAGACGCACTGCACATGTTTAAAAGGGTACATATTTGAAAAAAAATACAAAGAATATATTTACGCCGCCCGTTTAATAGCGTATCAAAGAGCGAACCCCAGGCTGATCCTATCTTTATAAAACGTTTTAAAAAGTTACTAAAGTTTCGAACTAAAGTAGACAGTTTTGGGGGACCCTATTCTGACATGATGTGAATGTAAGTTTCTTTATCGAGCTGATGTTATTTCTTGTATGAACATGTGAAATGAAACGAATAACAGATCTCGATGATTGACCGTGTCTCTTGTAGTTGCAGAGTTACTTCCCTTCGTCCAGGAGGTCTCTCTTTAAAAATCATTTAATGCATGTGCATATTCTGGAACAGAAGTTCGTGTACTTCAAAATGCTTGATATATGTTTTGTCATAGACATGAAAATAATTTGTTTCTATCATTGTTGATTCATTTGATATGTCATGTTAACCTGTTTCACATTTTTTTCTTACCGCTTTTATCTCCTTCGTAAGAATCAATCAATTATGATGGGAAAAGGATTTTTAATTAATCTATTGCAATTATCCAATATGGACTTGTGAACCTTTTTTTTCAAAATGAAAAAATAAGAACATGAGAATATATTTTCATTTTCAAAAAAAGTTTTATTATGAAATAAAATGTCAAAACAGGTATATGGTCGTCACTAATAGAAAGGTGACATGTTTTAGCTAGAAATGGAATGAAATGTTAAATGAAAGCTGCACTTGATTGGTTTAGTCCTTTTCTGTTTCTCTAATGTTTTTTAATTTTGTTTTATTAAAATGAAGTAGAATATATGATACTTGGATAGTTTACAAAATAAAAGTCGAATAACTGATTTGAAAATTAATTCGGAAATTCAATTTCAAAAATATATTTTCCACTGTTGTTCTCATACAAAATGCTATATTCAACCAACTCAAGACAGACGGTTTTGTTAAAAATCGTTATCAAACGTATGCCGAATGATTTAATACTTAAATATCCTTTCATTTTGTTCGCATTAGTAACTTAATAGTGTTTCATTTATCCTGTCTATTGCATGCTTTATGACGCATGTCACATTTAATAGTTTTCAAAGTAAACTGCTTTTGTTACCTGCGCTTTGCAAACCTCATTTAGAGTTATTTTAGTTTTTATGGAACACCAAATAAAAAGATTGTTTGAAGTAAGTTAAAACTGTCGAAGTCTTTGTAACTATCGTGTGTCAGGTAACGCTTGTTGATGAAATTAAAACTTTGAGTTGAAATAACATAATGATCTAAGCAGATGAAAAATACATTAAAATTCAATCTTTGAAATCTCTAAAATGATTACTGTATCTCAATATAATTTCTTTGTGTCTTTAGTCTTTTCATTTCGTATTTGTAGTCAGTTAATCTAGACTATATAAATGCTCTTGTAGAACCCACATCCCTGAAACAGGGAAATTATATGAACGCGTATTTAAAGAGATAGACTACTCTTTCAATTGTAATCATTTAGCGTAATTTATGTCATATATATTTTCATCTTTCAAAACAAAACCACAACAAAAGGTATGGTAAGCAAATTATTCACAATGCAAAAAGGTCGGAAGAAAACTCTAAAGGTCATGATCATAATAATAAACGAGAAATTGAAAGGTAAAAGACGCCATTATGGCTAAATATGATAAATTGGGTTTTAAGGTGATGACCCCAGACAAAACGGGTTTAATCCACCACAGATCACATGACCGACTTAATCATCCCGTTTACACAAAGTGCGATATCATAATCTTCCGTGATATTGAAGAATAACATAGACCAAAGGCGTGTGCCATCCTATTTTGTTCCGGGATAAAAGCACACTTAAGATAACATTAGCTCCCTAATACTGGATGGTTGAAGGTTTTTTCAAGCATAAACTGAGATGAAATAAACACCGTCCACGTGCCAACGGTCGGGTTTCAGGCGTGCGGCAGTACGATACACCTGTCAATCAAACTGACATAGACATGTCACGTGAACGAATCGTCTTCTCTAAGAGGTCACGTGACACTAGCAGCTGGAAAGTACAAAAGAAAGAAAACGATTTAAAAAATATGTTTCAGGTTTAATTATCTTCTTTACTTAAACGGTTCTTTAAAACGGGTTTACTTATATTATATATTATATTATATTATAAATATATTATCAAAACTAAGACACAAGTTCTGGTTAAAGGATTGAATATTTGATATTTTGACTGTCATTCATAAATCTATAGTTTACAATTTGATTTGATATGTCATTATTTCACGCTAGTCAAACCTGAGACTGAAATATGTTGTCAATGAGAATTTTGTTTGTTGGCTTAAATTTTTCTCAAATCTTTAAACTGGTTTGCGAATATTTTCATAAACTATCTTCTAAGTACATCTGACCGTTCAGAATATTTTTTATTGAATCTTATTATGTTTGATGCAGTTTACGAAAGTACAGTTGTTATTCCCGAAGCCATTTGGCAATAATATACCTAATTTACTTAAATAAGTTACATGTTACATTAAGATACAGTTTCTCAATTCATTAAATGCATGAAATTATCTTAAAGAAAGTTTGATATAAGGTCCAAAATGATATTGACATCAAGTTATTACAATGTTGTTTACGAGAGTCAAGAAATAGTTTATAGAAAAATAAAATTCTTAAATCGATATATTTAATTTCAGTTTGTTTAAAAATTTGTCTAAAAGGTTGCAGCGCGATTTTTGAGGAACGTTACATTAAACGATTTTTCTGTTATGGTTTTCCCTTTTAAACACGATAAATAGTGATAAGGATATATCATGATAAGGATTGGAATTTATCAAATATTTAACAGCATTCGACTAACGCCATATCAATTTTTTCATTTGCCAATTCAGATATTTAACCAAAGTCAGATAAGGAATATTTTACAAAATTATGAAAACAGGAATTTCAACTTCTGTTTTTCTGTAATCCATACCTTTTTTCAGGAAAACATGAAATTGGCTATTTCACAATGTGGCCCTAACAAACCTATTTTCAATCTGCAATTTTACAACTTAGTTATTCTCAATATTATTGTATTCATGACTTTTGAAAGCATCTTGTCCAAGCCTGCAGTAAAACGTACACATTAACATACGAAATTGCATCACAAAATAAATCAACGTCGGATCCTTGAAACGAGCGCATGCGCAACGCAAAATGAAATACTTGATACGCAACACTTCTTGTTGTTGTGGCATTCATAACAAAGTGAAAAAGATCTGAATTTCTAAATCATTCCCTTTCATTTATCTGAAGTTCGAAGAATAACATGTTTGATCCCTAATTAACTTTTATACACAATTTGTTTTATCATGCATGGTAAGAGGCTAGCAATGACATTGAATTTTCGTTACCTGTTTCACTAATAATTGAGAAAATGCTTACAGTCTTAAAATCTGATTCTTTGAATTGAATGTGTTGATCAAACTTCAAACTTCTTCTCCATTTATATAAGCGATTGTGTTTAACAGTGGCCATTTTTTTATTTGTGTAGTTCTCTTTGAATTTGATAGATTCATAATTTGTGATTTTGAAGGTTCATACTACCTCAAAGACTATTTTTAAGGTCATTTACTAAAAAATAAATAATTTCAGAGATTGATAATTAAAACACATCAGCCAAAAATATTGACTTTAATTTTAAATCATTGGATTTCAATGTGTGCTTCATTTAATTCTTTGTGTATGATGTGATAGATTGAAGATCGTTTTGAGATTTTCATAAATTTTATTCTCTGTGCGTTATTGGAAACCCGGAGTGATATTGTGCGCCAGTGCCCAAATCGTATACGTTTTATATAATCTTTGCCAACAGTATTCATTTATTTATTTAAACCTACAACTAAAACTTTCTAAAGGTATTTTGCGCTCATATTGGCTACCTGAGGACATACATGGACATTTGCATTTACTTCTATTATTGCAATGAAACATTAAATATTCTTTCTAATTTTACTGACATGCACTCAATAAAGTAAAGGTTCATTCAGTCACGAAGGGTTGCTGGGTGAACTTAAAATTATGTATTTTATTTATTACTGCTTCATTTAGTGTGAATACATTGTCTTTCATTGGGAACCATTTCTTTTCTTTTCCTGACATCACCTTATATTACCCCTTAAACGTGCTACTGCCCCTTTAAAGGTATATCTGCAACTTCAACGTTTATTTTTTACATTGCATAAGAACCTCTTTTGCATGAACGAATGCCGTTTTTTTAAATATTTGCCTATATCCTAGTTCATGTGGATTTAATGTAACATTAGAATAAATACTTCATGGCTTCGTACATCTTTTCCGAATTAATTTTAAGGTAGATTATCTGAGTCTGTAACTTTAGTGATATTGATGATTATTTATGATTTGTGCAATACGTTTACTTTTACGTTTTAGTGTGAGCTAATGCCTTTAACATCCACGGTCAAACAGGAACAACTAACAAGATGTAACATCTACACCCATCACGTTACTCAACGTAAATGTGAAGAACGACAACAGGTTTTGGGATTTATTAATTGTCACAAAACGATTCGGGATCTTTCAGACGTCTAGAGTCTAGACAATTAAAACGTTATTTTATTGCTATTGATTTTTCACGGGGTAGTTTGTTTGGATATCACGTTAAATGGTGCAGTCAACAAAAGAGACCATCATCATAAAAGTGATTTAAAATGATTGTGTTGATAGTATCGCTTTGTATATGTCAATAAACAACACAAGGATCCATAGACGCCTTAACGAGGGGAGGAATAAATTGGATATGACGAAACTTAAACTCTAAACGTTTTCATGGATTATATTGTCAGAGTCGCAATGAAATGAAAATGAGATATCAACACGAAACGAAGGAGGGTATTATGGGTAATAAAAACCACTGGTGTTGTTCCGGCAACAAGCGCGCACGCCCCGGACTGATTCCACGTGCACGCAGGTAAATATCATTCGTAATGGGGCGCAATAAATCTAGTTTTACGAGATAAGACTAGAGAAAGCCATGGCTTGAATAAGCCCGAGCATACAACCCTCCCGCGGCAATGACGAGAGGAAACACCCGTGTATTGTTATAGGAATACACGAGACGGGCTGGGTGGACATAAAGACTTTCTGTAAAGGCGATGCGTAGCAGAGACAGAGAACCAGTCAGGCATGCGCAGTGGAGCAGAGGCCCTTTCTTCCGTCAAGTGGACATTGCAAGTCAAGACGGACTCGAGAGTGTTGAACAAGAATACATAATTTAGACACGCGCCGGTCAGTTCATTGAGCGTCAATGTTCAAGTCGATCTGTATTGTTATTCAATATTACTCTCAGGCAACTCAAGCGGAAATAATTTAACGGCCATATCCCAGATGTAAATGTAAATTTACCATTGTGACGGACGCACTTAAATACGTCTGCACTTTTGATATCGAGGGACGGCTAGGAGTTTTGAAACGAGAGTTACGTCCCCTTTACGTCCTTGTCCATATGACATCGTATTGGTCTGAGGACTGGTCGCAATGTTTACACAATATTGCACGTGCCCCAAGCTCTTGACACACCTGACGTTCCGCGGACGCGCACTACTTTGCAGTGTTTGAACAATACCGTTGAATTATCATCAAGTTTTATTAGCAGGTAATTCGTTATCGTTTAGAAGGCCCGTGCAAATATTTACATCAAAATGAAATGATTGTTCTTTCGTCTCATTACCATTGCAGGGCGAGGTTCAATGGTAAACAATGCTTTTCTCGAGGATTCAAATGCTACATTTTCAATTATATATTATTTGGAAAAGAAAGCGAATATGTATATATAAAATAAAATGCGCATTTACATCCCATCTTTTTTTCTTCTTCTATATTTAGTTATTTTGTTTAATCAACTGAACCAAAATCATTACCTGAAAGGAGTTAAGAATCGTTTGGACTCATTATCTAAAGGGAGTTAAAGATCATGTCTTGTCGGTTTCCCCGCGCCGGTCTCTTTAGTTTGGGGAAATGTCACTTTTAAATGTTTCTTTATGTCGATATTTTAATCGAATATCTACACAATTTCAGTCATTAATGTTCAGACTGAACAAAATGCCTCGTAATGAAGTAACAAAGCTTTTCATTTATCATTGATGTTGTTTTTATCGAGTGTGCGCTCTTCTTTATCAATTTGTCAAATGAATTCACAAAAAATGTTACCCCCAGTAACATGTTTCAACTGGATTGTGTAATAATCATGTATTTATATATTTATATGCATCAACTGAAATGACCCCTTGAATCTCGTTTCCAGAAAATATACCTCGATAGGACACTCTTTTTAAGAATAACATTGAGCCATTATTTGAAGAACGTTAAAGTGAAATATTAAAAAATATATAATTATACAAAAACGTGGTACTGCCCCTTTAAGGAACCGTCTTGAGACATTATTTGAAGAGAATGAGGAACGGCTTGGAGACATTGAAGGTAGTTTGAGAATCGCCTGGAGACAATACAAAATGAAGTTTAGGTACAATATGGTTTCATTGTCTTTAAGGTTGGTCTGCAGACATTGTCTCAATGAAGTTAAGGAAGAGTTTGGAGACATTGTCACAACTGACTTGGACATTGAAGATGTTTAATCAAGAATCACTCTGGAGACATTAAACTGATTTAGGACCTGTTTAGACAATATGCAGTTTTGGAAACTGCGGTGTTTTGTGACTTAAGTGACGGGATGATGGTAAGACATGGAAATAAACAATTTGTTAAATGTATTCGATGTCGTTTGTTTTGAGATTATTCTCGCTTATATAATTTACAGAAATGAAAATGTTCATAATGGTATATGACATTTTCTAAATCCAAACTCTGTCATTTCCGATATGCAATGGTTGCAAAGGGTGCAAGGTAGTGTAAACAACAAAGACATTAAGAAACAATGTTTTATATAAGGCAATTTCGAGATGTAGTTAAAAGTTCTCAACGAGATATCAAAATACTACAATCAGTTAAGACCCTACACCTTTAAAGTTTTCCAAAACACATATTTCCATGAGTGACTAATTTTGGTTAAAAATATTGAATTCTTTCAAAATACATCTGAAATAACATAATTTACAGTAAATACAATTAATTTCAAACTACCCTCATAGTCACGCCTTCCTAATGAAACGTGAAACATGTTTACTGCGCTATAGAGTTACAATTCTACATGACTTGGTGCTTTATGTTACGAAAGAGTGTGTATTATAGTACATAGAGGAATTGTGTACCAACTATTACGGGTGAGTGAGGATCTTTGATTGCCCCAACACCTGTCGATATACGTCATTACCTTCTCCTGCCCCTTCTCATCCCCCGCCCCTCCCCGCCATTTCAAGCCAGGTAACTTGTGTAGATTAAATCATGTTACCGGCAATTCCATCGAAATCACATTGTGTAATGTTAAGATTTATCACACCGGCTTACTTCATCTGAGAGTGGTTTTCGATGTTCTATTTCAATTGAACACTTCTTGTTCTTAAACATTTTGAATGTGATTTCCTAATCAAAGATAACATTTGAAAACAGATGTGATAACTATAAATAGTTGACATAAGTCAAGACAAAGCCAAAGACCTTTAACTAATCCATTTAAGTCTTTCTGGTACCAATGAAGAAATTGTTACTATTAGCGACAGATCAGGGATTTATAGCTTGATTTTAAAACATTTAAATATCTGGTATTGGAGTAATTCTTAGTAGCCCTTAGAACAATGACTAGTTTTGAAAGGTCATAAAGTATAATTCAAACCTCCTCCTTATTCTAAACGAAAATGCCACAATAATTCGTGTTACCCGGTGATTCATGATGGCTTTAAGTAAGGATCAGACCAACCAGTTATTAAGATGTAATAAACCACGCAAGTTCAGTCACTAAATATTAGTATAAGGGCAGCCCGTTATCGGCTACCCTCTTCATTGAGAAAATGTGATTTATTGTCCTTTTATTGTTTTCTAAGTACAACATGAAGGGTCTCTGTATGTTTGTGAAGGAATCGATGTTATGAGATTGTATGAAGTTATCCTTATGTATGATATTGTTATATGATAATAATGTCCGTATGTCCATAAATGAATTCCATGCAACGTCAAAACGTATTCTCGTAATATAACATATTTTGCCTTCTTTTTATATTCACATGAAGTGGCTTGAAATGATCCGTGTACAATGCTTACCCCACTTAATTGAAATCATATCTAACCTTTCACTCGTGCGTAGCTCCGTTTCTGATCTGGGTATTGCACTGAAGGGGTCGTGGTTAACTGAGATAGGATTTGATTCCACTTCCCTATGCTTCCAGCTCATGGATTATTTTCGCGAAATATAACCATATAACAATCCATATTCTCCTTACAGAAAAATGTAAAAATTGGAACATACATGTATGCATTTTGTCTAAATTGCATTTTTATTCGGTGATTATGGACAATAAATGTGATTAATGTTCTTATCTAAGCTTATGTATTATTAAAGTTACCGGTAGTCTGCCTACATTATTTTTAAATGTATCGCTACTCAGAACGTTTAAATTTGTTTCTGAAAAAGATCATTGTTGCTTAATTTTTGTGAGGAGTATATATTTGAACCATTAGACAGGTGTGCTTCCATGGAGTAGGTCAAAGGTCAAGGTACTCCTTTCCTCAATAAAGTCTTCACTTATCTTCACATCTGTTTCTTATCGACTTAATCCTGTACCTCCCCTCCTTAATGTGTACCTGTCATCCCGTCCTTCTGTTTACTGTGTACACTATGAATACAATACTGTAGTCGGAGTTGTATTAAGTTACCAATCCGCCGGCCACTTCCCGTTTACATGCGGATATTAACTCATACGTATAGTGCATACAAAGTAAATTTACTTACAGAAGTAAATAATTATTATAATTGCGTTCATATGGTGTTTTTTAAACCAGGGAGTATTTAATTTCAGCATGGCTTTGTCGCTGTCCTTGTCTTTTCATAGAAGGTGAAAGGTGTTGTATGACCTTTTTTGTTAAAAAAGAACTGTTCAAAATATAAAGAAAATAGCCTCTAAACATTTTGCATCTATAAGTTAACACTAAACTCGTTTACATAAAACGATTGCATATGGAGTATTTGCATGTCCTGATGCCATGTTTTATAATTTTCTTACGTATGCATGTGGGTTCGCATGACCACTTTAGTAACCTCAAATAATTTGCAGATGTTAGCAAATATACTAAGGTAAGCGGGGCTATATTAAATTGAACCTGTCAATATGCAGGATGGATATTTCAGCCGGAGTTTGTATGACCGACTGTTTTGATGTATCTTTGCCTATCCTTTCCATGCACTGTTCATACACGTTGTCAGACGTTGTCAGTATTTGCTTGTACATATATGAATGACACCACGTATTAGACCTTCAAATAAGTGGATCTACACGAAAGAAGTGTTTGATGGATAACATGCTATAAGGTAGAAATGCACATATGAAGTCTATGCTCCTTGATATGTGTTGGAACTCATAAGTCTGAGTTCGAGTTTATAAAACATTTGAAAGTATATTTGATATTCTCAAACAGATAAAAGAGTAGCTCCTTTATTACTAATGAAATGATGTATTCTTTTCTTATTCTTAATTTTGCTTGTAAATCAGATCTTGTCTCCCTAATATATTTTTGACATAACGTATATAATTTCTTATCAAATACGCTCATATACAAGATATCGTAAAAGAAGTCTCTTTTTTTTCAACTCGCAATTTGTTACCTCAAGTGTAGAAAATATACTGTCACGATAAAATAAAAGCAATATTAGCTTTCGAGAAGTGATGTTCTTATTTCATTTGATAGTTTTCACTTTTTTATTTTAGTTTATCACATACAGTTAATGAATCATGAGATTTTTAGGTTTTCCTGGCACAAATACACGCCGCAGGTTTGAACTATTTTAAACGAGGCGAAGTAACATCATCTGGCCCTTTTTAAGAGACAAGATTAAGATTTTTGTGGAATGTTGGAACTCCTATCCATGTTTCAAATTCATGTACTGAATTTTACATTTTTGACGCCACCCTAAAACACCTTCGTACACTCTTATTAAATGCATAAGTTCTGCTGAAATGTGTCCTTTACCTCTACCTTGCATGAATGTTAAATGTGTTCCAATCAATAATGATAATCTACATGCGTTCACTATCAAAACCCGATTTTGATAATTCATGTATTAAGTTAACCTTTTCTTTTGCAAAACTCATTATGATCAAGTAGCATTTGATTTAGGTTCAAACAATGATCTTCTCAAGTACCTATTTGATGATTAAAACGCCCATCACCCCTACGTGCAGTATCGATTCCTAATGTAACGTAACCATCACCAAGCTACCGTTTAACGGACTCAACCGTGCATAAATAGGTTGTATCTGAAGAAGTCTTCCACCCATTCTCTTCCCGGTGGAGAGTTCTGTGGCTCACATTAGAGGCACGAGACAGGCCTTGAACGTCAGGTCGTTCTGCCACCTTCCATTAAGATGCAGCGAGGCACGTCAGGAGTGTATTCAGGCCTGCTGATGTATGACGCGTTTATTATATACTAGTCGCTAGCCCTGTATCGGCCCTCCATCTCGCTAATTCAACCAGCGTTACATCAAGCTAGCTCCTGCATCTTGCTGAATTATCGCGCGGTTGATGAAGCTTTGTCTCGTCTGTATTCATTAGCTGGGAATGTTTCACGTATTAGCTTGCTCCTGTCACAAACACGCTCTCTGACCCACAGTGTTTGGAGCACCCTCGTCTGCACTACCACGCTTCACACACGAACCCACGCGTCATCTTATTCAACTGTTTGACGGTCAAGCATTATGTGTTATTAAAAAGTACAGGGTCTGTCACGACTCATTGCCCTGTCTTTAATTAGTAATTATTGGTAGGTCTAAATGCAGCACGTCAGACCAGCGATATAGGGGACACTGGCCAGCACGTGGCGTTCTTGGGGGTCATAGCGGTTGTTCGAGTCGTGGTGGGGGGAAATCAGAGATATGTATTGTATGTTTGCACCCGTAGGCTTCAGCCATGTTGTTACAGTTGGAACTGGCAGTATAATCTGCCAGAGTGAGTGTTGTGGCTCGTGGACCTGTCAACTGTACACGATTTGCTCTGCTTAATAACGGTCTGACGTCTTGTTCTTTCAGACGTCCAAACCACACGACTGGAACAAGTGTCACGCGCCATTATAAGCCTTCTTATCGTCTGAGACCGTCAAGAATGTTCCAACATGGCGCGAGGATCTGTGAGAGGGGCAACATTCCTGATACTGAAGTGGACCGTATTGGATGTCATGTTTTTGCCATGTCTTGTCATGTCGGGACATGCTTCTATGATGGGTCTTCTTCTTGACAAAGACCTAGATGTGAAGACGCGAGCAAAGTTTCGCGAGGTGGAGAGGTTAGGTATGCGGAAAACTAACCGCAAAATTGAAGACAAATATTTTGGCTAAAGCGATGACATTTTTTTAACATTGATCTTGACAGGTTATTTTGGGAATACATTGGTAATTCTTTTACAAAAGAGCTTGGTGAATACAAATCACATGAAAGTTTTAAAATCGGATGTATTTTATACTTCACAAGGTAATTGATGTTTCTTACATTTTAAAGAAATATATTGTCAAGAATACACGGCAATAGAAACGGCATAGATTAAAATCTTTAGCGGACTTTGTCTTTATTGAAGACATCTCCTGCAGATCAAAGAATTATCTAAAATTGAACTATCATCTCGTTACGAAATTAAAGGATATAGACCGATCATACAAAGCCCACTCTATGATGTACATTCATCCATTTTCTCCACAAACAGTCCCTTATTTAAGGGGAAGGAATGGCATTCCTCTGAACTATCATTTACTTTTTACGTGTTGTAAATTGACAAAGTTTGCATTCAAACCACCAAAATAAAACAAACGTACTTCTTCTTGACATGCATCAAGTTAATTTAATCAACGATCCCTCTAACGCTACCAAAATAAAATTGAAAAAAGTGTACATTTAACCAACAGTTTATATCGATTATTTTTGCCCCGTAAAGTTGCTTCAAGGTACTAACACCCGTCATTTTTTCGTCAAAAGACTCAATGTCAATCAATTGTCAGATCTGCCAATGACCCCTGTGTCTTCCACATTGTCAATTACGCCGCCACGCCCGACAAACTACACACTTTTTGTTATTGAAAAACTATCAGTATCGCCTATCAGATAATTGTTTCATAAAGGGAACTCTTACTCTTGTCAAACATATCAATATGGCTTTTTAAATAGCTCCCGTTCCGTTTCCGTGAGTTAAGTGCCAGGATCGCTTCCGGGTTTTAGAGAATGACGAGAAGATGTCACGCTAGGATGTCAAGACACACAGACAGACAGATCACGTGATCGACCCCGTGTCATCACACGTGCCAAAACAGTTCAACGTTGTCTCTTTTCATCCGGATCGGTTTCAGGCGCTCTACCCATGCATTAAAGCCGTTAAAGGGATACATACGTGATACAGTTCTTTAAGCCTTGATGTGACTGCCTCAAGTCCCTTTAATGGAGGGTTTACTGATGTGAGTTTAAGAGTATTGTATATCTGCAAACAGCTATTGAAAGAGGGAAACCCTAGACATTATTCCAGCCCCCCGTTTAACCGCGGGGTATCTTCTAAATTCCCCCAAATGTCGAAACACCAGGTAACATCTGGAGGAGTTCATGCGAGTATATCACCTTAACTCCTTGTGGTAATTGCAACGAAAATAACTTGTAACACGTTTTTGATAAAACCACACCTTTTTCGTCAAAACGGGACAAAGTGTTATATATCACCTTTACTTCTTTTCTTAATTGCAACCAAAATGTAACTGGTAACACGTTTTTTTTAAATCGGCACACCTTTTTTTGTCAAAATGGGACACAATTAATTTTATGATTGCTTTTTAATAAGGTCAATATCAGCATTATGTTACTTGCTCTGTTGGTGATATCAAATCGCGCATAAGCTGAAACAATTTTACGTAATTCCATATCATATTCAAGAATTTGAAGGAGTATTGTAAATGTTTTTATACTTACTTATTTTACATTTTTTAAGTTCTGAACAAGAGTGATCAGAACATGACATATGCCATAGGTCCTTTTAAAGTTAAAGCACTTTCCATTGAAACCGAAAATAATCTGAAGAAGTATAAAATAGAAAAGGCACATCTTGAAATGCTTACTAATCCACATCCAAAGTCATAATGAGCTAGGTCTAACAGTTTTTGAGTATTGCTCAGGAAACGAAATCTAAATTATGTTTCCATGTAAACCGCCTAAAAAAAATCTGAATAAGTTTAAAAGACCAAAAAGCACAGCTACACATTCTGTCTAATCCACATACCAAGTTTCATGAAGCTAGGTCGAACAGCGTTTGAGTTCTGCTTCGGAAACCAAATTCTAGGTTACGCTTCCATGGAAACCGCCAAAAATGAAAATCTGAAGACGTTGAAAATACCAAAAGGCACATTTACACATGATGACTAATCCATATACCAAGTTAATTGACCTAAGTAACATTTTTTTAGTTCTGCTTCGGAAACAAAATTTATTCTAATTTACCTCTCCATGGAAACCGCCAAAAATATAAGTCCGAAAATTGAAAATACCAAAAGGCACATCTACATATGTCGACTTATCTATACACCAATATGTACACATGTATATACCAAGTGTCACTGAGCTATGTCTAACAGCTTTTTAGTTCTGCCCCGGAAACAAAATGATTA
The DNA here is from genome assembly GCA_916613615.1 of Steromphala cineraria. Taxonomy (NCBI): domain Eukaryota; kingdom Metazoa; phylum Mollusca; class Gastropoda; order Trochida; family Trochidae; genus Steromphala; species Steromphala cineraria. The sequence continues at coordinate 26,425,751 of OU744721.1, forward strand.
CGCACGGACGGACAGACGGACGGACAGAGCGATGACTATATCCGATGATATTTCATATCGGTGGGAAAAAAGGTAATTGATGTATACTTCTAAACAGTGCTATGTTTTTTTTGTGCTTCTTTTGCAAATGTCTATTTTGAATTAATCTTTAAGATTACTTTCTTTAAACATAATCTAATAGAAGCAATGTCATCTTCAAACCTCCCAATATCGTTTACATTTTAAATACCTTCTCGTGTGTGCAAGATATATTGCTACCTCAGTTGTTTTTCTTTAATTAAGCTACATTGTACATCATTAGTTCCCCACAGAGGTAGCTCAGTCGTATCTAGCGATCTAGCCTCTGATCAAATTAGACAAAATCCGTGGTTTCGGGCAGAGAAAAATTGCACAACAATCCATTTCATTTTTTTTGAGATGACAACACTTGTTCATATCACAATGTTTTCGCCATGATTCAGTAGTCAAAATGATAATTTTAGGACAGCGTCGCTGATTGCACAACTAACTTTGATTGCCTCCAATCAGGCATCTCCCATTCAAGCCCACAAACCCGGCTAATTGGAACAGAGGTTAGATCAAAGTAACACGACTGAGCTGCCTAAGTGGGGAGAGAATGAAGCTTAATTTGATATTGACATTTCATATTCTAGTTAGCGGTGAATTCGAAATATAGATTATTTCCCTAATCAATCTTAAATATAAAATTATATTAGGGTTCATTTCGTCAAAATAGAAAATAAATTCGGAAGCGTGTTTCAAATTCAAGAGGTTCAGACATTTTCAAAACAAAAACAGTCATGATGCCTAAAAAGAATTTCATTATAATGTGAACATTTAAATACAGTTAGATTAAGAGAAGAAAATGGCGGACAATAAACAAATTATTTTTCAAAAAATGTTACACGTCACTGATAACTCGAGTACGTGGGATTATTGTCATATTGATTTAACTAAAGATCGCATTGAAAAGGCAAACAGTCGACGATGTCACCGCCGGAGTAACATGACTAACGAACCGTGAGAAATAAAACTGTCTGGATGATAGTCTTGAACATGTCACACTCGAGTTATTGTGTGTAACCAACCCTGTCTTCATGCATGCTTGTCACAAAGCATTGTCAGTGGTGAAGTCTTCATCGATTAATGTCATGTAACCTTTTACAATGTGTAATCATGAGGATACAACCGGAAGAATTTGTCTGGGCATAACAGTTATTGGTGTTACGTCATTATTTCATTGAATTTATATTTTTTGACGTAATTTTGATAATCCTCTACACGTGCATCGCGGTTGTACATGTCACAGGCACTGTCAAACATTTCAATATGGTTACGACGCAGCCTGAATTCGTAGAAGAATCTGCACGTGCATCATGTTTTTCTCATGTCTCGTGAAACTGGTCCAAACAATGACGTAATACGTCATGTTGCATAGTAAACTCTGACAACGATTCGCACGTGCAAAACGATTTTCTCGAGTAGCGACATTATTTGAGATAAAAATACTAAGTTTTCTAAGCAATTTGAGAACGATTCGCACGTGCAAAACGATTTCCTCGAGTAGCAACATTATTTTAGATAAAGATAATAAATAAAGAAAGTTTTATGGCATGATAACCTGACTGACTTAATACAAAACTTTCGTCCACTTTTTCAACAGATGTTACCTCATACCTTGTCTGTTAATGTGAAGATCGTGAGAACAGCATTGGAGCGGATGTTAAATGATACTTTTAACTGGTGAATAAATAATATAAGCCAAAACATTGCAGATGCCTATTGAAACTTTTGAAAAATCAAAACTTTTCGAAGAAGTTATGTTTCACTTATGTAAATGTTACAGAGTTTTTCAAATACTGAAAACCTGTTGCCATGAAGCAGTACACATTCTATAAGCCACCTTTATTCTAGCTTTCGAAACATGTTAGTCATTACTTAAAATAATCAATCATGTCATGTCATCGCCCCTTTACATTCATCCTCTAGGCTTAATGGTGGTGCAGTGATATATTCAAGGTCGGAGCGAGGATTGTTAAGTGTTGAAATCTACATGTAGGGCCTTTTAGAGGCATATCTCAAGAACCATTCGTAATAACTTGCATGTTTGGCAATGGAAAAACGCTGGGCCCAGTTGATTATGATGACCTTCACCTTATGGTCAATGTCATAACGTTTATATTTTGAGTATTGAAACCTGCATGCACGCGGAGCACCTCAAGAACTAATTCTTTTCATAACATGCATGTATATTTAATGACAAATATAAATCTCGAATAATGTTACTTTTGACATATCATAATGTTCATATTGTAGTTTATATATACTGTTTATAAATTAAACTGTATAATTCAATACCTCAGATACAAAAATTGGTTTTAAATGGTTAAACCGAATTTGCTTTTTGTCCAAGAGACCGAAGTCATATTGTCATTTCCAAATTTCAACGGTGCTTGGAAATATGTAAGAAGATATCGAAAAAAATCCTTTGAATTGACTGCTTTTAAACAGATACAGCACGTGGAAGTTAAACAAATGTTTCTAGCACGACCAACCATCCATACAAACGTTCCGTCTAATGGGTCATAATCATGTGATGTATCCTTTATATCAACCGTGTCCTCTACATTCAAAGAAATATGATCTCTGCAAGACAAGTGTTAAGGCTTGCCTGACAATTAGTTTAACACACAGCAACCTATTAAGTAATATTCAAGGTTTGATTTCTCACTCCACTTTTCACCACTTTCGAACGACTTGCCTCATCACGTCAATTCAATGATTCAGAGTGGCTTCAGAATGGGGAGAGAAACTATGCATATGACTTGCGAGAAACAAAAAGAGGATCTATCGCTCAGTTCACACTGTGGAAAAACCTCTAGATCTTGTAAAAAGATTGCACTTGCGATAAATCTCTAAAAAAGGGTTGATGTAAGATTAAGGCGAAATTTGCTAACTTCAGTATAAACTTCCTGGAATTTTTTTGAATTATAAGATCAGTGAATAGATACTTAACACAATTGGGTATTAAAAAGGATTCAAAGTTGTAAATAACAAATGATACACATATTTCTATAAGTAATCTCCTTGCTTGCAAAAAAGGTTAAAAGAATACTATTATGTCATAACTCAAACTGAGGATAATCTGAAAGCCATTGAAAAATGGGAAGAACAACTCTTAAACACTGAAAACTGGCCAAGCCTTTTGTAATAGCACATAAAACTACCCGATACCCTAAACAAACATGGTTTCAGCTCAGATTGCTCCATAGAATTCTACCTGCTTATACATTCTTAATTAAAATGCACATTGTTTACAATAATTTATGTACTTTTTGCAAGGCTGGACCAGAAATGTCTTTTTTGGGACTGTAGGGGGAGCAAAACTTTTTGGAACAATTTTTTAGAATGGATTGAATCAACATGCACGTAATATAGATCTAACTGTAGACTTAATCCTTTTTGGATATTCTCCAAATTTTAAAAGTGATAATATCTTGGATTTGATACTTTTACTAGCTAAATTCCACATATATAGATGTAAAATGCAAAATAGTCCACCACACATTAAACATTTTCAAATCGAGATGAATTTTACTATCAGATAGAAAAAAATTGACACTTTTGCAAATCAGAACATATCGAATTCTTTCAGTAATGAGCTTTTTATGAAAATCTTCTCTAATTTCATTTTACCATAATCGTCTACATAGCTTCTAGTCTGTGTGTAGTGTGTATGAAAGTGTTTGAATGCTCTAGGTTATTTTTTGGTGGTTTTTTACTCTATCTTTTTTGAACATACTGGTATTCTACTACCCATAGTTGCCATTCCCTATTCATGTTGTACAATTTTCCAGGTATAAAAAAATGAAATTTGCTAACCCTGAGCAAAGTTGCTACACGTTAATACAGCGGGATTTACTTAGGGTAGTAAAAAAACTACTCACAGTAGTATGGCATTTACACCTGCCCCTGACTAGGTGCAAATTTGCTTACGGTAGTGAAAAATTTGCTCACGGTAGTAAAATATACATATGTGCAAATGCGTCCATACGGCGAATTTTACTCATATGAGCAAATTTGCATATGTGTAATGATTTACTCATTTGCAAACGCTCGCCGTATAACAGGGCTTTAGGCCCTTTTCTCATGCACGAATTTACATACATGAGTAAATTTACACACTATGTAATTATACATACATGTGTAATAGTAAATATACTTTCTGTTCACATGTAGTTAAGCATTATGTTGTATTTGTCAATTACATACAGCCATGTATTATAATAAACGAAAATATATGAGTAGATTCAGTCTAGCGCCAGCTTTCATGATGTTAAGACTTCTTGGCTCCAAGAGAAGAAGAGATTTTCCCTATATGTATATGTAAATTTACATTTACATGACCTCCTGAGGTCGTGTAAAGTTACTCCTAGTGCAATAATACTCATGTATGTAATTGCGTTCTCATGACACTTTTACATACCCCAAATACATTTACATACATACGTAAATTTACTAACCTATGTAAAGGTGTGCATGAGAAAAGGGCCTAAGTTATATGGGAGGAGCCTTCTCTACAACATATAACCCATGTCAGAAAGCAACTTTCCAATAGCTTGTTGGAAATTGTTAAAATATGGAAGCAGTGCCAAAATATAATGTTTTTACAGGTAAACATTTGCAGTATTTGCAACAAATTTGTAACACGTTATAGCTTACGTCAATATCAGCAATGCATGTGTCGATATACCTGTAATGATCTTTTGACTTAAATATGCAGATGCAACGCCGTTACAAAAACTGTCTGAAGCAAAAGTTGAGATATCAATTGTGAATATATGTTTAGAAGTCAAACTTATCAATACAGAAAAATAGTTGATTACGAATATCTCAGGTTACTTTGTGGCAGCTTGTTGGCATTAGGAATTGGTACGTTAAGAAACATTAAGAAAACAGTGACTGGTTGTGATGACACACATCACTATATCCATGAAAAGTGTCCATGTAATGAACCTCTAATTTGGTATATATCATCAACGGAGAAGTACAACATTTTGGAAACGTTTCCGTTACAATCCACCAAAGGCTTAGATCACAGCAAGGTCACGACTGAAACGCAGTATAGCGAAAATGCTTTATTTCAACTATTTACACTTTACATGATGAATAAATTCAAGGAAAAGTATTCACTGAATTAGTGTGGCCTACGATGGTAGTCTGAATTTGAACCTCCAGCGCCTGACAGGCGAACGGTTGTATTGTATATGTAGGGAGTGTTCTGTACTCGTTGACCAGGGGTAATATGTCATTCAGCGCTTTGAGCATGCAATGTGCATGGATATATGCGCTATATAAATTGACTATTATTATTATATACCAATTTTATCCCATCAAGCTTGTCAGACCTCATAAACATATGTTACTGCTTATACATCTAAAATTATTTTGACATTTTCACATTCATGGTCAAAGGTCAACGTCCCGAGCAATAATTACTAAACATCTTTATAAACACAATAACCTGAACCTGAAATTTTTGTGTTATGGTATATCAAGGTCATGCAAGGTCAAAGGTCACAAGTTTTAAAATGACATATATTTCTTTTCATACGATAACTTGCAATTTGTTGTGCTGTGTAGCTCTAGTATAATAAGATGATTATGCAAATGAAGTATACTTTTATAAAGGGGTCTGTATTCATCAAAGGTCAAGGCCACAGTAAGACTTAAACATGGTATCTTAATCATTAAAAATGTGTTTACCCCACTGTAAAGTTATAATTTTTTATTTTTGACCTGTCAAGTAACAAGATAAGAGTTAAGTTCACGTTTGAATTAAATTATTGAAATCAGAAATCAGGTATTTGAAATCTCAAAATAATATCTTGATCCCACTGGAAGATGATCACATTTCAGATCATGGTTTGAGTTTACGACTTCTTGAACCAAAACCCTCAGTTTCAGGGATGATCTACAGTGTCATGTAAATACTTATCTAGGTGAGAAAGTAGTTGAGAACACTTTTCGGCTTTCCCATTGCCACAATCCTTGAGTAAATGCATTTACCAGATTGACAACACTCTCCCTCATCGTATTAAGATCTAGGGTCTCAAAAGGCACCAACCCATCGCATCCCTCGACTAGCCAAGTGTAAGTCAGGACCATAACCCTTTCGTACCCGTCTGGAATAGGAAAAGTCAGCGTATTTCTTAGAGAACCACATTCTGAATGAGGTTCTAGTAAACCTTTTGCTTTAAACGGTGATATCAATGAGTCGACTATGTCAGTAAGCGGTCTAGGCATGTTGAGAAATTACACACAACGTGTTCAAGTTAAAGTTTACCATTAAACTCTGTTAGTAACAATTCATTAAACCATATATCATGCAAGACAGCAATTTCACATTTACGTACACGACATTATTTGTAAGTTCTCAATTGAGTGAATGCTTAGCATTATCAGAATTTTAACAATGTTAATTCGTGATGTTATACGGAAGTGTTCAAAATGATAAACACGAACATTTTGTCAGACAAAGGTATGATGTAAGAACAGAACCGTTTAAACCAACTCGTTTTTCGAGTTCGATACTTTTTTTAAAACAATCGTTTTATTTGAAAATGTCTTTAGACCATTTTAGAAGCTAAATTATTTTGCTATGTTGTAACTCGTATTCTACCAACGCCATTTGCATCGCATTATATGAATCATGACGATTTATACATGTTTACACTGTTGTACTGTCAACAAACAAAACCGAGATAACCTTTTCATATTGTTATATTTTATATATTTAAAGCTTTCGTTATTTTTCATCATTGCTTTAAATTATGTAATGTCTTTTCATTTTTTAAAGTTTTCTGTTGATTATCCAAATTGTACAAAATTGTATACAAAACTAATTATTTTTTGGGGGTATATCTAGAAAAGACACAGTTAAGCTTTTTTTATTGCGTTTAATCAAAACAATATGTGGTTTGGAAAATCAACAGGATTCGTTTTGTAAATGCTTCGTGTCAAGTTGTCAACCGCACCAAATGATGCTGAGGTTAAATTTCCAATTACCCTAATGTTAAATCACAGCGTGTTCTCATAAACACTTCAATGGACACAAGCAATCCGGACTAAACACCAAGCACGATATAGTGACGATATTAAAAGATGATGTCTTAATTATGCCCTAATGACGATTTGATTGATAGGTGCTGTACCACACTAGGCCAGGGGTCACCGACATCATATTGCGTCTTCATGCTGGTTGACCAATGAGAAAGGAATGGTTACTTCTCTTCTAAGAAGGGTCCTCATTAATAACATTCTGTCGTGCCAATAAAGCTAACCAACGGTCTAATTGTTCTATGTAATTTCTCAACGGAGGGGAAATGGGGCGGCCGCGTGTCCATACATCACGAATCACTCGACCGCGTCATTATGCATTTAAATATAATGACTTCTCCCGGTGATGTAATTATAATTTTTAAAGGTTTATAGTACCGATGGCGAATGTTAATTCCGAATTAAACCAATCATTGACTGCTCGATTCACTTGCCCACAGTTACCCGTCGTTATGGCCGCTAATGTTTTCACTACTCCTTTCGGATCTTTATTCAGTAACCAGTAAGTCATTTCACACTTGGTTACCCCTACAACCTGTGCGACAGCGGAGAACATTGTGCGTCTTGTCTCCCATACAGTTCTCTCATGGTTTGTTCCGGTCTCGCGGTCCACGAGATGACATTGTTCCGGTCTCGCGACATACGAGATGTCATTATTCAGGACACACGTTACCATCATCAACATCGGCGACTTCCTCCTTGTCTTCCACCAAGCCGTGTGGCGGAGTCTGAAGACACGTGACCTGACCACACCCCCTCTCCCCCTATCCCGATCCCCTGTCCGAGGTAGTTTGTGAGAGGGATGAACTGACCCGCGCCTTTCACGGGGTCGAGGCTAGCCAGAATCGAACCGGGTGTTACTTCACAGGGGGTCCCCACCAGATAAGCGTGTATTCTCTCTCACAATATCGGGCGTTTTATAACACGTATTTTAGGGAATAGTCGAAATTTCACGAGTCACTGACACTAGTTCTGCTTATTCAAACGAAAACGAAACTATTGTTACTTTAAATGACACTGAACTGCACATTTTTCAAAACCATTTCTTCTGTAAGCTCTTACATTGACATCAAGAAAGGCTGATACAGTGCACGCATGTCTGGAGAGTGATGTATTATGTCTTACAGAAGGGAAAATATGCTTTAGTGCATTAAAAGTGACGTTCACATGAATTCAGTAATTGAAAATGCTATTACAGTTTTATTACGAGGGAAAATAAAATCGTGAACAAAACGTTCAAAGAAATGAGGTTTTAGGTTACACTTTACTTCTTTTCATCATGGCACATGTTTCCCATTTCAGCAATGAACATTTAAAACAGTTTAAATTTTCTTTGTGGTATTTTCGTAACATTTCCCTCATGTAAATGTAGCTGATATTTACTGGTTGATAAGACCATCTTAAATTCTTTTGGAAACGCAATCTGTATCATGGCCCTGTTATGCAGAATATGAATGATCTACAAAACAAATATACATTTTTAACTGCAGTGTATCTTTAGAATAAAAGTACGGAATAGTTTCAGTGGCATATTATGCGAATCTAATTAATCAAAAAAAGTGCTCCAACATATATTTCAAAATCATTTTTATACAATGTTGTCCTAAAGAAAATTGACGTTGAACTCAGAACAATACTACGTTTCGTCAGATGAAAAGTAATTGCTCTTTGTGTTCCAACATAGAGGTCAAAATCATTTTTATAATATTTGTTCCTAAGAATATTGACGTTGCATTCAGACCAAACCAACGTTACGTCAGGTGAAAAGTAATTGCTCACCCGTATCAAATTATACAATCGTGATCAAATTCTTCCCAAGTAATTCATTCATACATATAAAAGTTAATGATAATGAGTAATTGTTATGAGAGAAAAAAATCTCACGTTCCACTTATCCTTCTCCTCTAATTATGATCCCGACATCCTCAAACCATGCCTCGATATTTTCTAATCCAGCCTCGAAACGATGTCGCAATCGACATTTCCAAGTGTTCATATTTTGTCATACGTCCGGGAGACACTTGTATAATGTTTTGCAGTGTATTTGGTCAACAAAGTGATCCGATAAATGTTGAACAGGGTTCATATCCGGTCCAAGTCAACTGAGGTTCTATAGGCTCAGATATTGTTGGCCTGTAAACTGTCCACTGTTTTCTTTTGATGGGGTGTCACAACATCGTTGTTGCTGCTGGTTGCTCAAAGGCGGATTAGAAAACTGATATTATGGTCTTTGATGACACGGAAAATCGCGTCGCACTTGCTTGTCACTCTCACAAAGTCGTAGACTATAGAACAACAGCAGGTACAACTTAAAGCAACATCTACGGTGCCTTGATCCCGCATATGGCATTACAATGGCCCTTTCTCTCAGACAATTGGCATTTTGCTTAGTGTTGCTCTTTTATAAAGTTGTCTTATCAGTGATCTTATATGCTCATGCATGCTTTTCAGCTTTACCCCTTTTCAACAATATTTACTGAATAGGGATCTTGTGATATATTTCGCACATTATTCTAAAGGAGAAAAATTGAAACAACAGTTTACTATGAATACCTTATGGTCTAATTCAGCAAAACATTCTCATTGCATAAACATGAAAATTGTGCTGTTAAACGAGCATAGAAAGTTTTCTTATATTTACTTGTGTAAGAGTTTAATGGTCTTTTGAAACATTTGATACCGTTTAGCTTTTTACATTTGGGATTTTTAGATACTCCCATTTCTATTCTATGAGGCATTGGGTTTATGCTTCTTTGCTTTAATCGCAAAGATTCATTTATATTCTGGTAAAAAGTATTTGTACGTGAAAATAAAGAAATCTAGTGTGATTGTTTATTAAGGTTATTATAGAATGTTAACTTTATGTTAAGAAATGTTAAACTTATTAGATTTTATCCTAGGCTGAAATACCCCTCATACCGATAAGAAAACCAATGTTTGTGACATGATGATAGTTTCTAAGTTAATCACAGAGCTTTTAAAAATATTGCAAACATTGACAACATTGATACTTATAAAATAAGTGCTTCTATTACAGAATGATTAAATCTTAAATTACCATGCAGATTTATTTAGCCAAAGTTTGATGTTCCTCTTATGACATATATACATGTATATTATGAACGTACTATGTAAACGTTGCTCGTGTTTTACGTATGTGCCATGTTTACTCATATCTTAGAAAAAAGTACATATTACAACAAATACTCTGATATTAAGAAAATCTTGGCAGTGCTGTTTAGTTCAAATAGCAATGTTCTTCAGAACGTTTCTATGTATATATTCTCTGCCTCTTTATCCTCAGACCTGAATATATATCTTCGTGGATATTTAATATGCGGGAATTCGTCATCATATGATATACGGGCATTCGTGCACATTTAGTGTACTTATATGATCTTAGCGAAACAATTTGAACATTGGTTTTAAACTGAGATATGAATAAATGGGATATGGTTTCATACAATAACTTTTAATTATACATTGTTCATAAATGGAATCGTAGGACATGATCTGAAAAGTCTCCAATAGTTTGGCACGAGGGACTTGTCTTAGGCCGTTAGGCCGTGGACGAGTCCCTCGTGCCAAACTAATGGATACTTTCAGACAGACAGACAGAATAGTTTATTTACATCTCACTCGCACAGATACAGATACATAAAAGTGATCCCATATAAAATCGCCAAGTTAAGTGTGAATATAAGGGGCATTTAAGTAGCACATGTGCTTCATCTTCAACGCATGCGCAGTTTCCGCAAATAAACCGCATTCTATCCTCATATCGGCCAGTCTCTAACTTCAAGGGTGCCACACCGCATCTAAACTTAGATAAGGCATTACGATGTTTCCTTGGTAAATTAACATTAACATATTTTTCACATCCATATTCTTGTTTAAAAGAAGTTTTCTCTTATCCTGCCCATTCAGAGCCTCATTCCAGGTAGTCTTATAAGTTAAAAACATAGTTTCTCCCATTGTTTTCACAAACAGTTTCTTCTCCGTTATAACTTTTGTGATGAAAGGGTGTTGTAGGTTAACTTTATTAAAATGTCCATAGAGTCTAAAATTCCAATTTCGTTTCTTTTTTATTTCTTTACTTTTTGAGGACCATATCTGTCCGTTGTGAACTACTGGGGGGCTTTCCTGCTTTATTAGCTTAAACTTCACGTGCATCATCGCATTTATATCTACACCTGATAGTTAACATGGCTCGCGAAAACGAAAAAGTCTTCATTACACAAAACAGTTTTCAATGTATGTTTGAACATTAAGTTGACCTTCTCGAACAACATTTTGATGGTATAGTAGTGTATGTTATCGGTATGTTATGTACAATTTGTTTTTCGGGTTGACGACGAATACCGGAATCTGCAGATCAGCCAGTACTCACAGTTTACTTTTGTCTCAGGATGAAACGCTGACAGGTAAAACTTTAATATATTACATATTTCGTGTACAGATTTGATTGATTGAAATAAGTAAAACAGTTTATCGGGTGTACTTGATAGGAGTAGTTTTGACAGAACTCAAAGTATTGGTAGAAGGTTACCTAAGTTGGATAACTTGTTCCTAATCCCTTTCTTTATTGAATAAAATATGTTTAAATCAAAGTATTGAAAATAGACGATAACAATAATGATCTAATGATGTTAAAAATATTATTATAATCCTGAATGAGAACTATCAAGTTGAATATGTAACCTGGGATGAAATGTTATCGTATTGTTAAAAACACGAGTAGAAGTAAACTGATAAGCATCGACTGTAGATTCCAAGTTTCTGAAGAACACAAAAGATGTTTCGAAATCAGAAGAAGATTCAGCAGTCGCAAAGAATCCGAACACAGAGAACAACCTGAGAAGTATCTCACACGGCTCTACGATGGTAAAATTTTACCATAGTCCTATATCATAAAATCCTGCCCTGCATGTTGAAGAAAACGTTCGAGCCCAATCTTAATCTATTTTGCTTGTTCAGGTGACATTTGTTTATTTTACGACAAGTTGTTTGCTTCAACATTTTATGGTATTGATATGAACATAGTTACACATAATCAATATGTCAAGTCAGTTTGTAGATTACGTGTTCATTAAAATATCATGTGTGGTAATTTGTTAATTGATGCTTTTGCATGTCGGTTTATGACCATATACAAAATAATACTTTTAACATCACAAAGTTACATTGTCAGTTCAAAAGCATCGGCTTTCTGCTACATAGGGACCACTTGGCATATTGAATTGGTCACGTATAAAACTAAAGATATATTCGTTTTACATATCATCTTTTCTTTAGTTCTAAAGAAAGTTAAGTTATATTCTTAGATATAACCGTTTTCACAGGCCTATTTCTGAAAAGTGACAATTGCAAGCATTGTATCTTCGGCCACTTCAGTACGCAAAGGAAGGTTATACAGAACATCTTCGGAAATGACATAAGAACCGTGTCAACGAAGTGTTTCGGATGAAAGGACCCCTGCATAGTCAGTGGATCGATCGAAACTGCAGCCAACACACCAGATGACGTATCAACTGTGTATCATGTGTAACAGTATCATGAAACACTTGATTTGGTCGATGGCACCGTTTTGGATATATAATTCTGAATAATTGTTTACTTGTGGTTTGTTCCTCTCTTCGTTTTAGATGAAAATGGTTTTATTTTGAAATTTATTCCATTGAAATGATATGAAACTACGGTTGCGTTTGAGCATTAAAACCCACAACTACTACACACATTACTATTGGAGTTTGAACGTTAGTTAGAATCTAATGGAGGGGAAATAGACAATATATAACGTATTGGAGACAACATTTCATGACGCAATTAAACTAATGTTTACAAAACTTGGTTTTAATCACTGCTACTTGCAGATCATTTTGACGTTATTAACATCGATCCTATGTGACGGTTATTTCTCACCATTTATTTAACCAATTTGTGATTGTTTAAAAGCTTCTAAAATCAACGGGCAGGAATTCGCTCTGCATTTTCATTTCTCACAATCAATGATACTAGACAGGGTATCGTCTCTTTTTCTCCAACATTTTCATATAACGATGCCAAAGCTGACTGACTCATACTGAAGGACATATTGCAAACCTCGTTGAGTTGGTTTACACATATTTTTATTCCCTACGAATTCTGGTTTCGCAAACAAGCAAAACTATGCTTATATTTTAATTTGCAGATGTTTTACTTTGCCGATTAATAAGATGATCGCCTGAGTAAACTCAAATAAATTTCATTGGAAAATAAGACAAAAAGTATCGTTCAACATGCATGGATAGAAACATCTTCCATCATTATTTTAATTGTACTACCGACGAACGAGTATCATATTTAGAAGATGACATTTAAACAATGATGGTCCCAACTGATTTGTCGGAGTGTTATTAACCTAAGGTCAACACTGCTATATTATATATAACGTACATGTGCCAGGGATACATATCCAGATATGAAAACTAAACTACACGTGTCAGTGACCATCAAATTAACTGATGACCATGGCAGCACGTGCAGTTTGTCATCGTAGGAATTGAAGAGTGGACACACACGTGCCCCAGGACAGGTATCAATCTGGACACTGGTCAGTAGTTACAATATAAGTCACCCTCACATGTTTAATTCCCACTGCATGTCAGTGGTGAAGTGTGGCAGCCAGGGTGAATGTATCTGACCCTTAGTATTCCCCACCCACAGATTGGTCCACGCCACCCCTAGGGATAGCTTGTCCCTCATTGTCCCCCACAATAGTAAAACCGATCTGGTTTACTCTCCCTGTTTAGTAAAGCTTATTCTCCTATTAACGTGTCTAATTCATACATGTGATAATCTATACATGAAGGCGCGTGGTCGTTAGCTATTGTAACCCTGAGCGCGAAGGGTCATTTAGGGTCATAGCTTGTCCACTAACTAGCTGGAACGTTGGCTTAACGCTGAGACACCTTCGTAAATACGAGTCGAATTTGAATGGTTTGCAAATACTAGTTAAAACCGTGGCAAGTAATGAGAATTAGTGACAATAGTTGGTTTAGTAAATCTTCCAGTCTGTCATACTGCGTGTGTGGTTTTGTTAATCCATGCCTGACAGTATTATAGCATGTCGTATGCATGGTGTTTGCACATGCACAGTGCATTAAGCATGTGTTTGTGTCTTGTATATGTGCTTTGGGCTGACACACAAACAGAATGCCTTTGTTGACAAAAGATATCCAATATTTGTTTTTGCTTTCCAATTGTTCCAAGAAACGATAATTTTCTATTTTGTCATGGCTACAAATGCAAAACATTGGATTTGTAAAGAGTCTATAATTTCCACTTTTGTTTATTTCATTTTGACATATGTTAATAAACCAGATGTTTCGTTATGCTTTCATATAAAGACTGAAATTATGGTTTTACCTTTTTAGAACATGCACGTTTCACCAATGACGTATGGTTTGTCCTCTTGCAATAATTAAAGTAATATATAAAAAAAATTAAGTCAAAGAAATAATATGAATTCATGTACATTTTGTATAACCAAACTCTTTCTAAACCTTGAGCGTATTCGTTGCAATCGATCTGTCATCGTGATTTTATAAGCATTACAAGAAATAACAAATCAGACAGTTGGTTTTCTGACTTTGAAGTCTCTGAGTTTGACTTTGAGGTTAAAGTCATAATGGTGATAGTCTAACTTGTATTACTCAGCTAGGATGACTTGGCCTTGTTGCATAAAGAATCCCTCAGTCTAAACGTCGTCCTTAGGCAATATTTACACAATGTGTTTCATTTACAACTAGTGATGCTGTTTGAGAAGCCAACAATTCTTCGTGATTACGTTTTCCATACTTTACTTTTTCTTAATTATTCAATGTTTTTATTTTATTTTATTTTATTTTTTTATTTCCCAAAAATACATCGTAGTTCACATCAATTCATAACATTTCAGCCATCCAAAAGGACAGTCCACAAGTCATCAATACAGATACATGACAATATAGTTGAAGTCTTTTTTCAATGGTTAGTCTAAATATTTTTTGACATAAGTTTGAAATATTATACAAGCTTTGTAATACAGATATATGTGCTTTTTGCTTATTTCAGTAAACCAGAATTATACCTAAGAAATACTTTAATTTGGGGAAAATTTAGAAATTATTCAATGTTAATTAAGTAAGTTTGCATCCTCTATTTGGGTTCACTGTATATTTCCACATTGACATACGGATTACTTTGAAAATTCTGTTTGATATAAAACTCAAATTGGTTGAAAATTCAGTGTAATTCGGCTTGCTTTTTCTTTAAAATACTTGTAAAATCTTTTCAAACTTTTTTCATGTTTTTGTGACAACTTTTCATTTGAAATGCCAATATACGTTTTTTTTTAATAATTTATTAATGGAAACAATTGAAAAGCCTTCTTATATGAACTCGCATCATTTCCCGAAACTTGTCAGAAGTTATATATATTGTTTATGCAATTATTCTTTCTGCAACACTGTTTTCATGTACAACATATCTATAAAATGTTACATTTCAGTATCCAAAGAAAAGGCTTTCATTTTACTTGCAGGAAAGGACATTAGTAGCTGAAAAGTTTGCGGGATGGTGACCGGTCAACAATTGAAGGGTTTAAGATGAATGTTGTAAATAAGGACACACATTATTGATTAACAACTTCTTTGTTCTGTGAAAGCGACATAGATTCTCTTGTCTTGGAAAGCATTTATAAAGTTGACAGTCTGAAAGCTACGATTTGAATCAGAAGTATTTACCATATCTAGTGTCGTTTCTTGTGTTTGTTTTAACTACATATAATGCCGTTTCCTAAGAGGTTTAATAACCATAGAATTTCGTTTGCGGTGGCGATGACATGTTTTTACCACAAATAATGTCGTTTTTTGCTGTGATGAAACATGCGTTTTACTCTTTTTATTTTTATTTTGTAACTGTGATGAAACGTTATGTTTTTACCATCTTGTAAATCTATATCATTTGTTAACTGAACATGGATGATTGGTTTGTTTAATGAGATTTTTGACATTATCAAAATGATACATTGATCATGATAGTACAATTATCAGTGAACATTTAAAATATCAGATTCTAAAAAAAGTGCTACTTCACCTTTAATGTTCAATTCACCTTAGCGTAAGAAGCCAGGACCTGAAGCCCCTCGATAAAACGGTTCTTAATCTAGTGTATAATGATAGTCTTGATTTCTCAAAAAAAGATCCGACACTTTCATAAACGTATCATCAAAAACCATTATGTCTTTATCTAATATCGCTTCATTGAAACCAGAATTGTTCATCATTGTCGTTCGCTAATGTCAACCATTAATCATTTATGAAACGGGGAATCGTTACTCAAGATGACCCTTTCAAGCAATCAAAGGACTGAAATCACTGGACGCACGCTTGTGAGAAATATTGCCAAATATGTAATTGGATACCCATCGTCCCTCGGGTGGCTATTATCAGATTTATATGATTCATTATTTTCTGATTACGTAGCCGCGTATTATGACAGCTTCTTTGAGCTCGTAAACTTAAGCAAGTCAAACAAACGCCTCCCAAACTCCCGCTTGTAATTATAATTAATATAGCCAGGTGATGTACACAACATTTGTTTAAGATTTGACAAATGAACACGTTTTACATTGACCAGATTATTAAAGGCGCTGAACCCGACACTTAAGGGCACGTTGTTTCTATGCCCCCTTGGTCCCCCTTTCTATACCCCTGGACTCGATGGGGCGTCCCCATTTGACTCTCTGATCCCCTCTTTCGACCACTGGGGCCCAGAAACCTTTAATAATACACAAAATATGATCTCTGGTGCTATAACAATAATGTAACTTGTGAATAGCCCTAGATCTTCAGACTTGGGAGACAGAGGCAGCTGGGGAAGGGGCAGAGGGTAGGGTCTCTTCACTACGTTTGCTGGGCCTCCGGGCTCCAGAGGGCACGGGGTTAGGGGTCGGTGCCACTTG